>JAIOJX010000024.1:116417390-117822180 GCA_022376925.1 Tragulus kanchil | reverse complement strand
ATTAAGAAAACAACACAACTTTAACAATTTGCTTACTTCATCTTACAAACAACAGTAAGCTTTCACTGCTCCATATTCTAGTACTCTATCACTCAGTCACTGTCTTTATTGCTATTGCTCCTGGCAAAAACAATGAAATACCCTTTTCAAAGCAAGTAGGTATCTCAGACTGTCTAAGAGAAGTCTTTGTTGATACTGGCCAGGTATGGGGCACAAGAGCACCACTCTTGGCCATGGCTCTCACAATAGGCTCACTCACCTAGTCATCTGATCCTTTTCTTGTTGCTGTTTAGTCACTAAGTCATGTCCAACTCTTTACAACCCCAAGGATTGCAACACACCTGGCTTCCTTGTCCATCACTATCACCTGGAGTTTCCTGAAACTCATGTCCATTGAGAAAATGATGCCATCCAAACATCTCATCCTCTGTCATCCCACCATCTCATCCTCTGTCATCCCCTTCTCCTACAGCAGTCTTTCCCAATATCAGGGTCTTTTCCAACGAGCTGGCTTTTTGCATCAGGTGGTCAAAGTACTGGAGCTTCAGTTTCAGCATCAGTCCTTCCCATGGATATTCAGGGTTCATTTCCTTTAGGATTAACTGCCAATGGAACTCTCAAGAGTCTTCACATGGTTCAAAAGCATAAATTCTTTGGCTCCCAGGCTTTGTTATGATCCAACTCTCACATCCATACATGACTTCTAAAAAAATCAGAGCTTTCATTATACAGACCTCTGTCAGTAAAGTGATGTCCCTGGCTTTTTTTACCTCGTCTAGGTCTGTCATAGCTTTTCTTCTAAGCAGCAAGTGGCTTTTAACTTTGAGGCTGCAAGTCACTGTCCACAGTGATTTTGCAGTCCAAGAAAATAAAGTGCCACTGTTTCCATTTTTTCCTCATATGCTGTTCATGAAGTTATGGGATCAGATGCCATGATCTTTGCTTTTTGAATGTTGAGTTTTAAGAGAGACTTTCATTTTCCTCTTTCATCTTCATCAAAACGTTCTTTAGTTCCTCTTCTCTTTCTACCATTAGAATGGTATCATCTGCATATCTGAGGTTGTTGATATTTCTCCTGACAATCTTGATTCCAGTTTGTGAGTCATCCCATCCAGCATTTCACATGATCTACTCTGTATATAAATTAAATTGCTATTACAAAGTAAGCTTTCACTGCTCCATATTCTAGTACTCTATCACTCAGTCACTGTCTTTATTGCTATTGCTCCTGGCAAAACAATGAAATACCCTTTTCAAAGCAAGTAGGTATCTCAGACTGTCTAAGAGAAGTCTTTGTTGATACTGGCCAGGTATGGGGCACAAGAGCACCACTCTTGGCCATGGCTCTCACAATAGGCTCACTCACCTAGTCATCTGATCCTTTTCTTGTTGCTGTTTAGTCACTAAGTCATGTCCAACTCTTTACAACCCCAAGGATTGCAACACACCTGGCTTCCTTGTCCATCACTATCACCTGGAGTTTCCTGAAACTCATGTCCATTGAGAAAATGATGCCATCCAAACATCTCATCCTCTGTCATCCCACCATCTCATCCTCTGTCATCCCCTTCTCCTACAGCAGTCTTTCCCAATATCAGGGTCTTTTCCAACGAGCTGGCTTTTTGCATCAGGTGGTCAAAGTACTGGAGCTTCAGTTTCAGCATCAGTCCTTCCCATGGATATTCAGGGTTCATTTCCTTTAGGATTAACTGCCAATGGAACTCTCAAGAGTCTTCACATGGTTCAAAAGCATAAATTCTTTGGCTCCCAGGCTTTGTTATGATCCAACTCTCACATCCATACATGACTTCTAAAAAAATCAGAGCTTTCATTATACAGACCTCTGTCAGTAAAGTGATGTCCCTGGCTTTTTATACCTCGTCTAGGTCTGTCATAGCTTTTCTTCTAAGCAGCAAGTGGCTTTTAACTTTGAGGCTGCAAGTCACTGTCCACAGTGATTTTGCAGTCCAAGAAAATAAAGTGCCACTGTTTCCATTTTTTCCTCATATGCTGTTCATGAAGTTATGGGATCAGATGCCATGATCTTTGCTTTTTGAATGTTGAGTTTTAAGAGAGACTTTCATTTTCCTCTTTCATCTTCATCAAAACGTTCTTTAGTTCCTCTTCTCTTTCTACCATTAGAATGGTATCATCTGCATATCTGAGGTTGTTGATATTTCTCCTGACAATCTTGATTCCAGTTTGTGAGTCATCCCATCCAGCATTTCACATGATCTACTCTGTATATAAATTAAATAAACAGGGTGATAATATATAACCTTGACATATTCATTTTCTAATTTTGAACCAGCCCATTGTTCCATGTCCAGTTCTAACTGGTGCTTCTTGTCTTGCATACAGGATTTTCAGGAGGCAGGTTAGGTGATCTGGTATTTTTATCTCTAAGAATTTTTCAGAGTTTATTGTGATTCATACAGTCAAAGTTAGCACAGTCAATGAAGCAGAAGTACATGTTTTTCTGGAATTTCTTTGCTTATTCTATGATCCAACAGATGATCGCAATTTGACCTAGGGTCAAATTGATACCTTTGGATTTGATCCAAAGTTATGCTGCCAAGTCACTTCAGCCATGTCTAACTCTTCACAATTCTACGAACCATAGCCCGCTAGGCTCCTCAGTCCAAGGGATTCTCTAGGCAAGAATACTGAAGTGGATTGCCATGCCCTCCCCCTCCAGGTGATCTTCCCGACCCAGAAATCGAACCAGAGTCTCTCTTAAGTCTCTTGCATTGGCAGGTGGGTTCTTTGAGATTAGCACCACCTGGGAAGCCTGTGGTTATGGTACTGAGATCCTATAAACCTGAGCATAGTCACCTCTGCTTAAGGGCTGCTACTGGTCTTTTCTTCAGAAAGGGGCTGTGAGCAGGTTAGGCACCCAAATATTATGCCCTATATTACAAGGATCCAAATATTTACCAGTTTTGCTTAAATACAGGAAAGGACCTAGGAAAGAAGTACATCAAGGCCGTATACTGTCACCCTGCTTATTTAACTTATATGCAGAGTACATCATGCAAAATGCTGGGCCAGATGAAGCACAAGCTGGAATCAAGGTTGTTGGGAGAATAACCTCAAGTTATTACCTCAAGTAAGCAGATGTCATCACCCTAATGGCAGAAACCAAAGAGGTTTTTTGGGATTTCAGATGCCATGATCTTTGCTTTTGAATGTTGAGTTTTAAGAGAGACTTTCATTTTCCTCTTTCATCTTCATCAAAACGTTCTTTAGTTCCTCTTCTCTTTCTACCATTAGAATGGTATCATCTGCATATCTGAGGTTGTTGATATTTCTCCTGACAATCTTGATTCCAGTTTGTGAGTCATCCCATCCAGCATTTCACATGATCTACTCTGTATATAAATTAAATAAACAGGGTGATAATATATAACCTTGACATATTCATTTTCTAATTTTGAACCAGCCCATTGTTCCATGTCCAGTTCTAACTGGTGCTTCTTGTCTTGCATACAGGATTTTCAGGAGGCAGGTTAGGTGATCTGGTATTTTTATCTCTAAGAATTTTTCAGAGTTTATTGTGATTCATACAGTCAAAGTTAGCACAGTCAATGAAGCAGAAGTACATGTTTTTCTGGAATTTCTTTGCTTATTCTATGATCCAACAGATGATCGCAATTTGACCTAGGGTCAAATTGATACCTTTGGATTTGATCCAAAGTTATGCTGCCAAGTCACTTCAGCCATGTCTAACTCTTCACAATTCTACGAACCATAGCCCGCTAGGCTCCTCAGTCCAAGGGATTCTCTAGGCAAGAATACTGAAGTGGATTGCCATGCCCTCCCCCTCCAGGTGATCTTCCCGACCCAGAAATCGAACCAGAGTCTCTCTTAAGTCTCTTGCATTGGCAGGTGGGTTCTTTGAGATTAGCACCACCTGGGAAGCCTGTGGTTATGGTACTGAGATCCTATAAACCTGAGCATAGTCACCTCTGCTTAAGGGCTGCTACTGGTCTTTTCTTCAGAAAGGGGCTGTGAGCAGGTTAGGCACCCAAATATTATGCCCTATATTACAAGGATCCAAATATTTACCAGTTTTGCTTAAATACAGGAAAGGACCTAGGAAAGAAGTACATCAAGGCCGTATACTGTCACCCTGCTTATTTAACTTATATGCAGAGTACATCATGCAAAATGCTGGGCCAGATGAAGCACAAGCTGGAATCAAGGTTGTTGGGAGAATAACCTCAAGTTATTACCTCAAGTAAGCAGATGTCATCACCCTAATGGCAGAAACCAAAGAGGAACTACAGGTGAAAGAAGAGACTGAAAACGCTGGCCTAAAACTCAACATTCAAAAAGCAAAGATCATGGCATCCAGTCCAATCCCTTCATGGCAAATAGATGGGCAAACAATGGAAATAGTGACAGACTTTATTTCCTTGGGCTCCAAAGTCACAGTGTATGCTGACTGCAGCCCTGATATTAAAAGACTCTTGCTCCTTGGAGGAAAAACTATGACAAACCTAAAAGAGTATTAAAAGCAGAGACATCACTTTGCCAAAAAAGGTCTGTAAGAGTCAAAGCTATGGTTTTCCCAGTAGTCATGTACGGATGTGAGAGCTGGACCATAAGGAAGGCTGAGTGCCGAAGAATTGATGCTTTTGAACCATGGTGCTGGAGAAGATTCTTCAGAGTCCCTTGGACTACAAGGAGATCAAACCAGTCAATTCTAAAGGAAATTGGCCCTGAATATTCTTTGGAAGTACTGATGCTGAAGCTGAACTCCAATACTTTGACCACTTGATGCAAAGAGTCAACTCACTAGAAAAGACCCTGATGCTGGAGAAGACTTGAGGGCAGCAGAAGGGGACAACAGAGGATGAGATGGTTGGATGACATCATCTACTCAATGGACATGAGTTTGAGCAAGCTCCAGGAGATAGTAAAAGACAAGGAAGCCTGGTGTGCTGCAGTCCTTGGGGTTGTAAAGAGATGGACAGGAGTGAGTAAGTGAACAACAAAAACAAAGGTGAACCTACCTTAAGGAAAGCCTGGAAGTAGTGCTGCCTATAAACCTGAGCATAGTCACCTCTGCTTAAGGGCTGCTACTGGTCTTTTCTTCAGAAAGGGGCTGTGAGCAGGTTAGGCACCCAAATATTATGCCCTATATTACAAGGATCCAAATATTTACCAGTTTTGCTTAAATACAGGAAAGGACCTAGGAAAGAAGTACATCAAGGCCGTATACTGTCACCCTGCTTATTTAACTTATATGCAGAGTACATCATGCAAAATGCTGGGCCAGATGAAGCACAAGCTGGAATCAAGGTTGTTGGGAGAATAACCTCAAGTTATTACCTCAAGTAAGCAGATGTCATCACCCTAATGGCAGAAACCAAAGAGGAACTACAGGTGAAAGAAGAGACTGAAAACGCTGGCCTAAAACTCAACATTCAAAAAGCAAAGATCATGGCATCCAGTCCAATCCCTTCATGGCAAATAGATGGGCAAACAATGGAAATAGTGACAGACTTTATTTCCTTGGGCTCCAAAGTCACAGTGTATGCTGACTGCAGCCCTGATATTAAAAGACTCTTGCTCCTTGGAGGAAAAACTATGACAAACCTAAAAGAGTATTAAAAAGCAGAGACATCACTTTGCCAAAAAAGGTCTGTAAGAGTCAAAGCTATGGTTTTCCCAGTAGTCATGTACGGATGTGAGAGCTGGACCATAAGGAAGGCTGAGTGCCGAAGAATTGATGCTTTTGAACCATGGTGCTGGAGAAGATTCTTCAGAGTCCCTTGGACTACAAGGAGATCAAACCAGTCAATTCTAAAGGAAATTGGCCCTGAATATTCTTTGGAAGTACTGATGCTGAAGCTGAACTCCAATACTTTGACCACTTGATGCAAAGAGTCAACTCACTAGAAAAGACCCTGATGCTGGAGAAGACTTGAGGGCAGCAGAAGGGGACAACAGAGGATGAGATGGTTGGATGACATCATCTACTCAATGGACATGAGTTTGAGCAAGCTCCAGGAGATAGTAAAAGACAAGGAAGCCTGGTGTGCTGCAGTCCTTGGGGTTGTAAAGAGATGGACAGGAGTGAGTAAGTGAACAACAAAAACAAAGGTGAACTACCTTACCTTAGATAGTTTAGATAATGAGCTGAACTGGAGGAAAGATATAAAGGGGAAAATAATGATTCAAAGGTATTTAGAAATGCAGTTTTCAAGCACTCTCATATAGTGTGGAATTATGTAAACAAGCTTAGTCATTACCAACTGACTGAGTATCTTATTTCAGAGTTTGGGTAGAGTAACTAAAAACTTATTTTTCAATTTCAAAATAATGTATTTCCAATTGACAGCAAACATGTTTCCTGCTATTCAATGACCTGATATAAAAGCGTCATATTATGGCAAGACTACTGAAGACAACAGAGATAACAAACAAGAATGGGAGTGTCCCCAGCCACCACGCTGTCAAGAGGCATAAATTTTAATAAGTTTATACTAATGGAAGACACATGGCAGAGCCTGAAACAGAAATGCAGCCATTAACATCTGGGTGTGCCTTTAACATCTCATCACTCAACATTTTCCAAACTGCTCCATCTGGGAGACCTTATAAACCTGCACGTGCTAACTTTCCAGAATGCAATTAACTGCCCAAAGTATTGAGGCTGTTTCTTTTTCAATCTTGTTCACTTGATAATAGCTTTAAGCTCACTTACAGGGATGGATACTTCCACAGTTGGTCATTATTTACTTATCATGCTTCCTCTCCCACTCATCTCAAAGTACATAGGAGAATGACAAGTGTCTAAAATGCCTCATTAACAAAGTTACATACTAGGACTCAGAGAAACCAAAAGGAAGCATATTGTACACCTCAACTTAGTACTTTCCTTGAAATATGATAAAGAAATATGTAATGCCAAATAAAATAGTAGTTCTCCCTTTCACATATAACTCAATCTTTGTAACTATATTTTAAATGATTTTATGAAGCCAGAAATATTTTTGAGCTCAATATTTGGCAACTGCTGTCTCTGACTGCTTAAGATACTTGTTGAATCTAGAGTTAATAATCTCTACTCAATGGACATGATTTCCTTAGTAAAAGACAAGGAAGCCTGGTGTGCTGCAGTCCTTGGGGTTGTAAAGAGATGGACAGGAGTGAGTAAGTGAACAACAAAAACAAAGGTGAACTACCTTACCTTAGATAGTTTAGATAATGAGCTGAACTGGAGGAAAGATATAAAGGGGAAAATAATGATTCAAAGGTATTTAGAAATGCAGTTTTCAAGCACTCTCATATAGTGTGGAATTATGTAAACAAGCTTAGTCATTACCAACTGACTGAGTATCTTATTTCAGAGTTTGGGTAGAGTAACTAAAAACTTATTTTTCAATTTCAAAATAATGTATTTCCAATTGACAGCAAACATGTTTCCTGCTATTCAATGACCTGATATAAAAGCGTCATATTATGGCAAGACTACTGAAGACAACAGAGATAACAAACAAGAATGGGAGTGTCCCCAGCCACCACGCTGTCAAGAGGCATAAATTTTAATAAGTTTATACTAATGGAAGACACATGGCAGAGCCTGAAACAGAAATGCAGCCATTAACATCTGGGTGTGCCTTTAACATCTCATCACTCAACATTTTCCAAACTGCTCCATCTGGGAGACCTTATAAACCTGCACGTGCTAACTTTCCAGAATGCAATTAACTGCCCAAAGTATTGAGGCTGTTTCTTTTTCAATCTTGTTCACTTGATAATAGCTTTAAGCTCACTTACAGGGATGGATACTTCCACAGTTGGTCATTATTTACTTATCATGCTTCCTCTCCCACTCATCTCAAAGTACATAGGAGAATGACAAGTGTCTAAAATGCCTCATTAACAAAGTTACATACTAGGACTCAGAGAAACCAAAAGGAAGCATATTGTACACCTCAACTTAGTACTTTCCTTGAAATATGATAAAGAAATATGTAATGCCAAATAAAATAGTAGTTCTCCCTTTCACATATAACTCAATCTTTGTAACTATATTTTAAATGATTTTATGAAGCCAGAAATATTTTTGAGCTCAATATTTGGCAACTGCTGTCTCTGACTGCTTAAGATACTTGTTGAATCTAGAGTTAATAATCTCTACTTACACCTAATATTTTGCCTAACAATCTAGAGATTAGTCAAGGATTACTCTGCCATCTTTCATTTTTTTCCATTCAAAACAGTATTACATAACACTCAGATACCACCACACTGGCTGCAGTTCAACTTCTGTGCAGTTTCAGCCCTCTGCTTGGACATTTTTTTTTTTAAATTTTGGCCTCTATTATTGGTTTCTTATTTATTTCTTTCCATCCATCTTTATTCTTTGGCCTGTGTGGACCTCCCATTGCTGTGGCCTCTCTCATTGCAGAGCACTGGCTCTGGGTGCATGTGCTACGGAGCGCTGGCCTGTGTTTGGACACACTGGCCCAGCCGATCTGTGGCATGTGGCATCTTCTAGTGCCGGGGATTGAATCAGTGCCCCCTACACTGCAAGGTGAACTCCTTACCCACTGGACCATCAAGGAAGCCCACTGGACATAATTTTTTAATGTTCAAGTGAAACTACACATTCCTCTTCTTCCTCATTTTGGGGGCAAATTCAGAGGATTTTTGCCTACAATCAGATATGTTCCTCAAAGCAGAATGAGTTCTAACTTTCTTATAATTGCTTTCTGGACTGAAATGTTCAATAATGATGGTATCTTGTCATAATTCTATTATCTCATTTGAAGCAGATTATTAGACAGGCTTTTTTTTTTTTGTCCTTTACTGGATACAATAAACAGAAACCTGGCATAAATCTCAAATCTTTAGATCCATGATTGCTACAATGTGAACTTTATCTTTTACAGAAAAGGGCACAAAATCTGCACAAAACTTACTGGCAGAGAAAAAAGGAAGCATATTGTAAAAAACCTTTCCATTAACAAAGTTACATACTAGGACTCAGAGAAACCAAAAGGAAGCATATTGTACACCTCAACTTAGTACTTTCCTTGAAATATGATAAAGAAATATGTAATGCCAAATAAAATAGTAGTTCTCCCTTTCACATATAACTCAATCTTTGTAACTATATTTTAAATGATTTTATGAAGCCAGAAATATTTTTGAGCTCAATATTTGGCAACTGCTGTCTCTGACTGCTTAAGATACTTGTTGAATCTAGAGTTAATAATCTCTACTTACACCTAATATTTTGCCTAACAATCTAGAGATTAGTCAAGGATTACTCTGCCATCTTTCATTTTTTTCCATTCAAAACAGTATTACATAACACTCAGATACCACCACACTGGCTGCAGTTCAACTTCTGTGCAGTTTCAGCCCTCTGCTTGGACATTTTTTTTTTTAAATTTTGGCCTCTATTATTGGTTTCTTATTTATTTCTTTCCATCCATCTTTATTCTTTGGCCTGTGTGGACCTCCCATTGCTGTGGCCTCTCTCATTGCAGAGCACTGGCTCTGGGTGCATGTGCTACGGAGCGCTGGCCTGTGTTTGGACACACTGGCCCAGCCGATCTGTGGCATGTGGCATCTTCTAGTGCCGGGGATTGAATCAGTGCCCCTACACTGCAAGGTGAACTCCTTACCCACTGGACCATCAAGGAAGCCCACTGGACATAATTTTTTAATGTTCAAGTGAAACTACACATTCCTCTTCTTCCTCATTTTGGGGGCAAATTCAGAGGATTTTTGCCTACAATCAGATATGTTCCTCAAAGCAGAATGAGTTCTAACTTTCTTATAATTGCTTTCTGGACTGAAATGTTCAATAATGATGGTATCTTGTCATAATTCTATTATCTCATTTGAAGCAGATTATTAGACAGGCTTTTTTTTTTTTGTCCTTTACTGGATACAATAAACAGAAACCTGGCATAAATCTCAAATCTTTAGATCCATGATTGCTACAATGTGAACTTTATCTTTTACAGAAAAGGGCACAAAATCTGCACAAAACTTACAGAATATAGTTAACAGTCAAAATTATTTTCATCTTTTCTCAAGAAATAGGGAAAACATTGTATCCTAAGTGCCTGGGCTTTGATAGTCTATGAAAGGAAAACTGACAAGGGTCTCCTGAAACAACATGGGAATGTTCTGCCCGTCTTGCCCCCTCCACTGCCATACACACTACAGAGTCTTTAAACACTCATTGTATGGCACATTCTTTCCTGGTCTTGACCTCAGTAAACTACCAGTTAATTGACTATCTTCTAAACTGTTACCCCTTCCACTAATATTTTCATGTATTTAGGGGCCTTTTAAGGACCAATACGAGCTCAAGGCTAATGAAATGACTCAAAAACCATGGCATTTCTGGAACCAGGACTGAAGATTCCATTAGAAGAAATAAACATTAATCATTGAAAACTACAAGATTGAAGGTTTGACTCACCCAGTGCCAAGGCTACTCCAGACTAAGTGAGTAGAATCTGGAATCAGTTGCTAAGAATGGAGTAAGAACCTCCAGACCCCTGTAGGCCCAGAGCATGGCTGCTGTCTTCTCCTGTTTCCACCACCAGTGCCTACTAAACAGCACATAGATTCCACCTCAGTTTCTAGTTTGAATTGTCTTTCCCACTGTTAGATCTAAAACCCTTTCTAGGACTCCAGACTAGTCGACTGTCTCCGTAACCATCCTACACTACTAGGCCAAGGGTTAGATTGGACATGTCACCTTTAACTCTGTGATTTGAGTATCTGGACACTACACCCTTACACACTTAACGAAAAAAAGGAAAAGCTACACATTCCTCTCTTCCTCATTTTGGGGGCAAATTCAGAGGATTTTTGCCTACAATCAGATATGTTCCTCAAAGCAGAATGAGTTCTAACTTTCTTATAATTGCTTTCTGGACTGAAATGTTCAATAATGATGGTATCTTGTCATAATTCTATTATCTCATTTGAAGCAGATTATTAGACAGGCTTTTTTTTTTTTGTCCTTTACTGGATACAATAAACAGAAACCTGGCATAAATCTCAAATCTTTAGATCCATGATTGCTACAATGTGAACTTTATCTTTTACAGAAAAGGGCACAAAATCTGCACAAAACTTACAGAATATAGTTAACAGTCAAAATTATTTTCATCTTTTCTCAAGAAATAGGGAAAACATTGTATCCTAAGTGCCTGGGCTTTGATAGTCTATGAAAGGAAAACTGACAAGGGTCTCCTGAAACAACATGGGAATGTTCTGCCCGTCTTGCCCCCTCCACTGCCATACACACTACAGAGTCTTTAAACACTCATTGTATGGCACATTCTTTCCTGGTCTTGACCTCAGTAAACTACCAGTTAATTGACTATCTTCTAAACTGTTACCCCTTCCACTAATATTTTCATGTATTTAGGGGCCTTTTAAGGACCAATACGAGCTCAAGGCTAATGAAATGACTCAAAAACCATGGCATTTCTGGAACCAGGACTGAAGATTCCATTAGAAGAAATAAACATTAATCATTGAAAACTACAAGATTGAAGGTTTGACTCACCCAGTGCCAAGGCTACTCCAGACTAAGTGAGTAGAATCTGGAATCAGTTGCTAAGAATGGAGTAAGAACCTCCAGACCCCTGTAGGCCCAGAGCATGGCTGCTGTCTTCTCCTGTTTCCACCACCAGTGCCTACTAAACAGCACATAGATTCCACCTCAGTTTCTAGTTTGAATTGTCTTTCCCACTGTTAGATCTAAAACCCTTTCTAGGACTCCAGACTAGTCGACTGTCTCCGTAACCATCCTACACTACTAGGCCAAGGGTTAGATTGGACATGTCACCTTTAACTCTGTGATTTGAGTATCTGGACACTACACCCTTACACACTTAACGACAGGGAGAGAATCATAAAAATCATATCTCACGGCTTACTAATAGAGAATATTCAACAAAATATTTAGCCCATGTACTGTATCTTGCACTAGACACTAGGAATCTAAAGATAAATAAAGTAGCTGAGGTCAAATTTTTGCAGTCAGTTGGGAAAAAAATACATAGACATAAGTAATTTCACTAATATCTAACACTGTATAATTGCATTTGATATAAAATCCTATGAAAATCCAAAGGAGGAACACCTAACTAGTTCTTAGTTAGCTAACTTTAAACCTGCAGGAGGTGGGTGAAAGGGCAGTTTCTCTGAGGAGATGATATCTTAACTAATTGTGGACAAATAAATATCCTCTGACATTAAAAAAAAAAAAAGGAGAGAGAGATAAAGAAGGGAAAGGAGCTAAAAAGTAATCTATTGAACTAATACATTTGTAGTTTATAGAAACTATAAACTGTAAACACAATATAAAATAAACACCTGCAGGCACTGGAGGATGACCATAATCAGACAATTTATGGAAGGAAAACTATGGTTGGGTGAAGGGAATGACATGAAGTTCATTCATCGTTTTTATAGCTTTTAATCTGAGGGTAAACCGCAGTTGGAATAACATAGGGTGGCTAAAACTCTGGTAGAAAACTCACAGTATTTCTGGCATGAATAACCAGAGGACAGAGTTTGGAGAAAGTGTGAAACAAGATCAGAAATGAAGAGCCCAAAATTCTCTGTAAAAATTCTATCCAAATCTGTAATCGACTAATGAACAATACATGCATGGACAGACTTCAAGCTGCTCAGCTAATGATGGATACAAGATGTGAGATATCTTCCCAAGAGACAAAGTTTTCAGGTTGATTCTAATAAACTTAATTTCATGTTAAAACAACTCTTTGGAGGAATATAGCAGGATTCAGAGTCTCTGTAACATTGTTTTAGTGTGCATACTATCTAAGGTACAACCCAAAGTTACTTGACATATGCAGAAATATGAAAATGTGACTCACTGTGAAAATAAAAAAAAGACTTCAATGAAGGCTGACTCTGTGATGGTCCAAATACTGGGATTAGCAAGCAAGGAATTTAAAGCAGCTATTCTATCATTAGTGAAATTTTGAAAAATATTGGCTAAATTTTCTTTTTTAATTTTTAAAAAGTAGCTAAAAACTCTACAAATTTGGGTAAGAGAAATACATTTACAGCTTCAAGAAGTTCAGTGACCACCACCCAGAATAAATACAAAGTAAACAAAGCACTCCAGTATTCTTGCCTGGAGAATTCCATGGACAGAGGTGCCTAGAAGGCTTCAGTCCACAGGGTGACAATGAGTCGGATACAACTGAAGCAAATTAACACGCACAAACCATGCATACACATAATAATCAAATCTCTGAAAACTAAAGACAGAGAAAAAAATCCTGAAAGTAAAGAAAACTGACACATAAAGGGCAACAGTAATTTGAATTATTATTGAATTCTTTTCAGAAATAGAAGAGGAGAGTGGACAATGGAATATCTTTAAAGTGCTACAAGGAAAACCCTTGAACCCAGAATTCTTTATCCTGCAAAACTGTATGTCAATTATGAAAGCAAAACAAAGATATTTTCACATAAAAGAAAAACATGCAAACCTGTCACCAGGAGACCTGTGCAAATTTATCATCAGCAGACCTAAACCATAGAAAGTATTATAAAAGTCTGTCAGGTAGAAGTAAACCGACTCCAAACAAGGCAGGGTTGGAATAACATAGGGTGGCTAAAACTCTGGTAGAAAACTCACAGTATTTCTGGCATGAATAACCAGAGGACAGAGTTTGGAGAAAGTGTGAAACAAGATCAGAAATGAAGAGCCCAAAATTCTCTGTAAAAATTCTATCCAAATCTGTAATCGACTAATGAACAATACATGCATGGACAGACTTCAAGCTGCTCAGCTAATGATGGATACAAGATGTGAGATATCTTCCCAAGAGACAAAGTTTTCAGGTTGATTCTAATAAACTTAATTTCATGTTAAAACAACTCTTTGGAGGAATATAGCAGGATTCAGAGTCTCTGTAACATTGTTTTAGTGTGCATACTATCTAAGGTACAACCCAAAGTTACTTGACATATGCAGAAATATGAAAATGTGACTCACTGTGAAAATAAAAAAAAGACTTCAATGAAGGCTGACTCTGTGATGGTCCAAATACTGGGATTAGCAAGCAAGGAATTTAAAGCAGCTATTCTATCATTAGTGAAATTTTGAAAAATATTGGCTAAATTTTCTTTTTTAATTTTTAAAAAGTAGCTAAAAACTCTACAAATTTGGGTAAGAGAAATACATTTACAGCTTCAAGAAGTTCAGTGACCACCACCCAGAATAAATACAAAGTAAACAAAGCACTCCAGTATTCTTGCCTGGAGAATTCCATGGACAGAGGTGCCTAGAAGGCTTCAGTCCACAGGGTGACAATGAGTCGGATACAACTGAAGCAAATTAACACGCACAAACCATGCATACACATAATAATCAAATCTCTGAAAACTAAAGACAGAGAAAAAAATCCTGAAAGTAAAGAAAACTGACACATAAAGGGCAACAGTAATTTGAATTATTATTGAATTCTTTTCAGAAATAGAAGAGGAGAGTGGACAATGGAATATCTTTAAAGTGCTACAAGGAAAACCCTTGAACCCAGAATTCTTTATCCTGCAAAACTGTATGTCAATTATGAAAGCAAAACAAAGATATTTTCACATAAAAGAAAAACATGCAAACCTGTCACCAGGAGACCTGTGCAAATTTATCATCAGCAGACCTAAACCATAGAAAGTATTATAAAAGTCTGTCAGGTAGAAGTGAAATAATACCAGGTATATCTTCAACAAGGAACCAAAAGCATCAGAAATGGCAAATACTGGAGTAATATAAAATAGGATTTTTCTCTCTTAATATCTTTTTAAAAGAAGGTGAAGGGTGTTTCAAGCAAAGAAAGCAGCATAAACAAACACCCGAAGATAATAAACCAGACTGTGTCAGAAGGAATTACAAGCAGTTTGTTTCTGGTAAAGTTGGGTGTGATGGGAAAACCAATGGCATGCCTGCCATACTCAGGAGCCTGGTCTTAAATCTTTCTGCAAAGGCCCTCAGGCAGAAAATGAAACAGAGAGATCTGTGCTTATGTGGATCTCTCAGGCCACCCACTGAAGGGGCAGGAGACTCAAGCTATTGCAGTGATCCAACACAGAGATTCAAGAAAGCACAAGAGGGCTTCCCTGGTAGCTCAGTGGTAAAGAGTTCACCTGCCATTGCAGGAGACATGGGTTCAATCCCTGATCCAGGAAGATCACACATGCTGTAGAGCAAAAAGCCTGGGAGCCACAACTAGTGAGCCTGTGCTCTTGAGCCTCAACTATGGAGCCCAAGTGGCCCAACTACTGAAGCTGTGTGCCCTAGAGCCCGAGTTCCACAACAAGAGAAGTCACCGCAACAAGAAGCCTGTTCACCTCAACTAGAGTAAAGTAGCCCCCACTCCCTGCAACTAGAGAAGAGCCTGCAGCAGCAGAGGAAACGCAGAATAGACAAAGTAAATAAATAAATTAATTTAAAAAAAAAGCACAAGATAACATGATCTAGAGAAGTGGCAGTACAGATGCTCAAGAGAACAGAGTTAAGAAACACTTTGAAAGTAGATCTGTATGAAATAGAGGTTGTGAATAAAGTAGAAAATATCACTCGGTTCATTCAAAATAATTAAGGGAATTTTCCATCATTACAGACCAATTCACTGCCTAAATTTCTGGTAACATTCTATTGGACACTAATTCCTACTACTTGTCTCATTCATGGCCCCCTACTTATAGCTCAAACCCCCTATCTAGTACCAAGTGGTGAAGCCACTGTAGCTGGGGAACAGCTATTTTGACTGGGTTGCATGGTAGAGAGAAGTGGACAGTCAATGCATAAACTTAGCAAGGTCTTATGACATGTCTGGTACTGAAAAAGGAACTGAGCCAATCAGAATTTTTTCTCTCAGAAATCTGAATCAAGAAATTCCAGAAGAATAGGTCATTTAACAGTAAAAGCCAAAGCTAAAACTTCATGTCAGGGAGAGACATTTGAGGACCTGTGAAACGCTAAGAACTGAGTAAGAAAGCTGGAAAGAAGCAGGCACGTCCCTAAGACAGTGACACTAGTTACAGGGAGATGCGAAAGGATAAAGCTGATATGTGATGGGAAAACCAATGGCATGCCTGCCATACTCAGGAGCCTGGTCTTAAATCTTTCTGCAAAGGCCCTCAGGCAGAAAATGAAACAGAGAGATCTGTGCTTATGTGGATCTCTCAGGCCACCCACTGAAGGGGCAGGAGACTCAAGCTATTGCAGTGATCCAACACAGAGATTCAAGAAAGCACAAGAGGGCTTCCCTGGTAGCTCAGTGGTAAAGAGTTCACCTGCCATTGCAGGAGACATGGGTTCAATCCCTGATCCAGGAAGATCACACATGCTGTAGAGCAAAAAGCCTGGGAGCCACAACTAGTGAGCCTGTGCTCTTGAGCCTCAACTATGGAGCCCAAGTGGCCCAACTACTGAAGCTGTGTGCCCTAGAGCCCGAGTTCCACAACAAGAGAAGTCACCGCAACAAGAAGCCTGTTCACCTCAACTAGAGTAAAGTAGCCCCCACTCCCTGCAACTAGAGAAGAGCCTGCAGCAGCAGAGGAAACGCAGAATAGACAAAGTAAATAAATAAATTAATTTAAAAAAAAAGCACAAGATAACATGATCTAGAGAAGTGGCAGTACAGATGCTCAAGAGAACAGAGTTAAGAAACACTTTGAAAGTAGATCTGTATGAAATAGAGGTTGTGAATAAAGTAGAAAATATCACTCGGTTCATTCAAAATAATTAAGGGAATTTTCCATCATTACAGACCAATTCACTGCCTAAATTTCTGGTAACATTCTATTGGACACTAATTCCTACTACTTGTCTCATTCATGGCCCCCTACTTATAGCTCAAACCCCCTATCTAGTACCAAGTGGTGAAGCCACTGTAGCTGGGGAACAGCTATTTTGACTGGGTTGCATGGTAGAGAGAAGTGGACAGTCAATGCATAAACTTAGCAAGGTCTTATGACATGTCTGGTACTGAAAAAGGAACTGAGCCAATCAGAATTTTTTCTCTCAGAAATCTGAATCAAGAAATTCCAGAAGAATAGGTCATTTAACAGTAAAAGCCAAAGCTAAAACTTCATGTCAGGGAGAGACATTTGAGGACCTGTGAAACGCTAAGAACTGAGTAAGAAAGCTGGAAAGAAGCAGGCACGTCCCTAAGACAGTGACACTAGTTACAGGGAGATGCGAAAGGATAAAGCTGATATGCTAGAGGGTCCTTGATTTCTTTGTGTGGCATGTAATCAAGACTAACAATAAAGACTAAATGAACCTCTTGTTGTTATATGGAGAACTAAATCAATGTAAAGACAAATCAACAAATGATGAGGTTGATTTTCCAATGTCAGTTTTTGTGAAGCAAAATTTCTTACAGCCTTGTTTTCTACTTCCTCAGTAATCTTTGTCCTCCTTATTGCTCCGTACACTATACTCACCTCCACTGTATCACATCTCATGAAGTTCCTTGAACATCTGTATTATTTTCAAATTAAAAAGCTGAACTGGGCTTCCCTGGTGGTCCAGTGGGTAAGGACACCGCCTTGCAGTACAAGGGGCACCGGTTTGATCCCTGGCCTGGGAAGATCCCACGGGCCGTGGACCGATGTGTCCAACTACCGAGCTGGAGCTCTGGAGCGCATGTGCCCAGAGCCAGTGCTCCGCAGCGAGAGAGGTTGCTGCAATGAGAGGTCCATACAGGCCAAAGAACAAATATGGATGGAAAAAAATAAATGAAAGAACAACAGACATGGCTAAAAAAAAAAGCTGAACTAAATAACTGTCAACTCTGTTGCAATTTTTTTCAGTATCTCTGTACTCCAAAAGGTCAGAAATTCTCAGAATGCACCCATACCAGTGATCGATACATTTTTTTAATTCTGAAAATCAAACATCCTTTATAAGTATTAAAAGATTTATAGCTTGAAAACCTTCTGCAGTTTTGATCACTCAAAATGCAGAGGCTGCACCCCTTCTGGAATCACTCTCAACCTGCTGAAAGCATCTGTGTCCTCTGTAGTATCAAGGTTGGAAGGTACCATTGGGCAGCTCTCCAGGCTGCTACTTTTTATAAAGTTTTCCTAGATCAGGTGTTTTGTTTGAATCAGAGCCTAGGTGGAGTGAGGAATGATGACAGTACCTAATCATCACTATGAAAAGACTTCCTGTATGCCAGCTCTGCAACTTTGCCACATTTATTTCAGGACGACATGTGAAATGTCTGAGCCAATGGCAGAGGCATCTAGCACAAAGACTCCAAATACAAATACAGTAGAAAAATATTCCCTTTTTGCACCATTGGGTTGAATTGAAGGGATACAGAAAAGATTTAAAAAAAAAAAAATTTCTAAAAACTCTCAAGAGAAGGAAATGGCAACCCATTCCAGTATTCCTGCCTGGAAAACGCTATGGAGAGAGGAACCCGGCAGGCTACAGTCCATGGGGGCCACAAAGAGTCAGACACGAGTGAGCAACAAAGCACCAAAACTCTTTAAAAGAAAGGAGATATTTTTCTCCCTTATGCTCCTTAGAATTGCATACTGCTACACATTCTGCTTGAAGGAGGAAATCAGACAGATGAAGAAGCAAACAGAGGTGATTAGCCTGACACTGAAAAGGAATATTAAAAAGACGGGAAAATAGAGAAGAACTTCATCAGTTTTTTAAGTAACCAGATCAAATAATTACCTTTCATTGTTTCTGAATTATTTAACTATGACATACACTCAAATCCAAGTATCCTTAAGAAAGCCACATTTGCCTCTGAGGATAGTATTTCAGTCCAACATAATTTTCTTGCTCATTTTCTTGTACAGAGGCTTTTTTAGAAGTAACTTACTGTCATAGTCAGACACGACTGAAGAGACTTAGCACACATGCTTAGGCACATATGATAAAACTGAGATCAACGTGAACTCAACTTTTTTTAAAAGTTAAAAGGGCTTTTCCACCTCTGCCTCTAAACTTACCAGTATATTTGCCTACCACTCTCATGTGAGAGTTGGACCATAAAAAAGGCTGTTCAATACAGTTTAGTTGCTCAGTTGTGTCTGACATTTTATGAAACCATGAACTGCAGCACGCCAGGTTTCCCTGTCCTTCACCATCTCCCAGAGCCGGCCCAAACTTATGTCCATTGACTCAGTGATGCCATCCAACCATCTTGTCCTCTGTCGTCCCCTTTCTCTTCTGCCTTCTATTTTTACCAGCATCAGGGTCTTTTCCAGTGAGTCATCTCTTCGCATCAGGTGGCCAAAGTATTAAAGCTTCAACATCAGTCCTTCCAATGAATATTCAGGGTTGATTTTCATTAGGATTGACTGGTTTGATCTCCTTGCAGTCCAAGGGACACTCATGAGCCTTCTCAAACACCACAGCTCAAAGGCATCAATTCTTCAGCACTCAGCCTTCTTTATGGTCCAGTTCTTACATCCATACATGATTACTGGACAAATCATATACGGACTTTTGTTGGCAAAGTGATGGCTCTGTTTTTGAATATGCTGTCTAGGTTTGTCAATAGCTTTTCTTCCAGGGAACAAGCATGCTTCCATTTCATTTCAGAGTTACTCTCCAATAAATCTAACAAGCAAGGGACTTCCCTAGTGGTCCAGTGGTTAAGAATTCATCTGCCAATGCAGGAGACATGAGTTTGATCCCTGGTCAGGGAAATAAGAATCATCATGCTGTGGGGCTGTTAAATCCAAGCTCCACAAAAAGAGAAGGCCCAGGCTTCCCTGGTGGTTCAATGGGTAAAGAGTCCGCCTTTCAGTGCAAGGGGCACCACTTTGATCCCTGGCCCAGGAAGATCCAATGTGCTGCGG
This sequence comes from Tragulus kanchil, assembly GCA_022376925.1. Classification (NCBI taxonomy): domain Eukaryota; kingdom Metazoa; phylum Chordata; class Mammalia; order Artiodactyla; family Tragulidae; genus Tragulus; species Tragulus kanchil. The sequence continues at coordinate 117,802,308 of JAIOJX010000024.1, read as the reverse complement.
AGCTGCTGGACTGGTATGTTCAATTATGAGCCAGTGCTTTAAAGCACTGGGCCTCCAGGGAAGCCTGGGCCTTATCTTTTTGTGGAGCCTGGGCTTAGCAGTCCCACAGCATGACGTTTCTTACTTCCCTGACTAGGTATCAAACTCATGTCTCCAGCATTGGCAGACAAATGCGTCCAGAGTCAGTGCTGTGCCATGAGAGAGGCCACTGCAATGGGAGACCCACACATGCCAAAGAATAAAAAGATGGATGAAAATAAATATAAATAAAAGAGGCATAAAGGGGAAAAGGAAAAAAATGTTATTATTATCCCAAGTAAGACAGTGCCACAGAATCAGAGCTCAGGAAAGCACCCAGTCATCACGTTCATGTTCTCACCACATGGAATTTGTGATTATTTAAGATAGGAATTCTTATGATAATATCAATGATTTTCAAATCAAAGGAACACTTCTAAAATGTACCACATATTTTTTAAGACTCTACAACTCTTGAGATTGTTTCCATGGGATTGTTATGCGGGTAGTTTCTTTGTGGGTTTGTTTTTTTTTCTCGGTCTGTTTTTGACACTGAAATCTCTTCTCAAGCTCAATGAAATACTTCCTCAGTTGTATTGTTAAGCTATAACAGAACCTGGGAAGGCAGAACCATAACTGATAATTGTTGGAAGCTCAGTGAAGACAACTCCAATGGGATTCAGTCTTCAAGGGCACCCACAACACTGTGAGATTTACCTCCAGGAGCCTGATCAGATTTCCACAGTATATACTGGAAAGAAATCCCATTGGTATTCCTTCAAGGGAAGAGGAAAAGGAAGCATTTTGAAATGCACCAGAATACTGACTTTCTCTCTCTCTTTTAAGCTTTTACCTGAGTGCACTTCTTCAATACATCACTGGTACCTAAATCCTTGTCTCAGATTCTACTGCTAGGTAACCTCGAAATGTGTTAGAAATGGGCTAGACAATATTAAGGGTTTCCACTTAATATTAAGGTACAAGTGGAAACCCTAACATTGCCCTCCCTACTTCTGGAAGAATAAAATAAAAATAATACTGCTGTAGTGGGAATGACAGAGATTAGTACCACAACATGGTACCCATTATTTCATACATAATTGTCTTGTCTGACTGCTAAAAGACAAGCAGAATAATACCTCAAACTTAACTAAGTAGTAATTCTAGTTGCAGCTAATGAAATGGTTGAGATATCACTGTTATAGCAGATTAACACAGATCTTAAAGTGGTAAGTGGCTATTAATCGGTGTTAATTTTCAACACCCAGCACACAGGAGGAGCATAAGTGGTTTGCTTTTATGTGAAATGGACAACAGTACACATTAATGGTCTTGCTTCAGAGCCAAGTTAACTTTTCTACACTCCACTGTAACACAGCAGAAAATACCTGTACCGTCTGGACTTCTCACAGAACACCTCATTGCTCTATGACACTAGCTGAACTGGCTGCATAAGAAATGGGCGAGTACTCTGTTCACCCTGGTAAGACACATGCACTCCAGACGACAGGAAACAAACCCTATGAAAATTCAGACCCACCCATATGAATGAAGTTTTTAAGGGTGCAGTAGTCTGGGGCATGCTGAGATGCTCTCCTCCAAATTAAATATTATTGAAATCTATTTCAGATACAGTTTCATTTTTCTGCCTTAAGTGTTTCAGGGGCTTCTAAGTGGCTCAGTGGTGAAGAATTCACCTGCAAATGCAGGAGACTCAGGAAATGCTAGCTGAATTCCTGGCTTGGGAAGATTCCCCTGGAGATGGAAATGGCAACCCACTCCCGTATTGCCTGGGAAATCCCATGGACAGAGGAACCTGGGGGGCTACAGTCCACAGGGTGCCCAAGAGTTGGATAAGACTGAGCAACTGAGCACAAAGTACCTCAGACAACAACAGAGGATCCCTGTCTCAGATGAAGCGAGCAATTTTAAAAATGAAAGAGACATCTGGTGGACCCAGAAATACTGACTTTCTCTCTCTTTTAAGCTTTTACCTGAGTGCACTTCTTCAATACATCACTGGTACCTAAATCCTTGTCTCAGATTCTACTGCTAGGTAACCTCGAAATGTGTTAGAAATGGGCTAGACAATATTAAGGGTTTCCACTTAATATTAAGGTACAAGTGGAAACCCTAACATTGCCCTCCCTACTTCTGGAAGAATAAAATAAAAATAATACTGCTGTAGTGGGAATGACAGAGATTAGTACCACAACATGGTACCCATTATTTCATACATAATTGTCTTGTCTGACTGCTAAAAGACAAGCAGAATAATACCTCAAACTTAACTAAGTAGTAATTCTAGTTGCAGCTAATGAAATGGTTGAGATATCACTGTTATAGCAGATTAACACAGATCTTAAAGTGGTAAGTGGCTATTAATCGGTGTTAATTTTCAACACCCAGCACACAGGAGGAGCATAAGTGGTTTGCTTTTATGTGAAATGGACAACAGTACACATTAATGGTCTTGCTTCAGAGCCAAGTTAACTTTTCTACACTCCACTGTAACACAGCAGAAAATACCTGTACCGTCTGGACTTCTCACAGAACACCTCATTGCTCTATGACACTAGCTGAACTGGCTGCATAAGAAATGGGCGAGTACTCTGTTCACCCTGGTAAGACACATGCACTCCAGACGACAGGAAACAAACCCTATGAAAATTCAGACCCACCCATATGAATGAAGTTTTTAAGGGTGCAGTAGTCTGGGGCATGCTGAGATGCTCTCCTCCAAATTAAATATTATTGAAATCTATTTCAGATACAGTTTCATTTTTCTGCCTTAAGTGTTTCAGGGGCTTCTAAGTGGCTCAGTGGTGAAGAATTCACCTGCAAATGCAGGAGACTCAGGAAATGCTAGCTGAATTCCTGGCTTGGGAAGATTCCCCTGGAGATGGAAATGGCAACCCACTCCCGTATTGCCTGGGAAATCCCATGGACAGAGGAACCTGGGGGGCTACAGTCCACAGGGTGCCCAAGAGTTGGATAAGACTGAGCAACTGAGCACAAAGTACCTCAGACAACAACAGAGGATCCCTGTCTCAGATGAAGCGAGCAATTTTACTAAAGAGACATGCTGGTGGACCCAGAAACCATGAGAGTCAGTAGTCCTGTCACATAATGCATCCCTCCAAACGTACAGGCCTGACAAGAGAAGCGGAACAGATTTAGGAAAGCACAGCACTGCGTATGGACGGGCATGATTCTTCAGGATTGGGGTCACACAAGTCAATGGCCGTTGTATGGGGACATTTTCCAAACAGGAAAACCCAGGTTGTGGAAGCAGGAGTAGCTTTCTTCAGTAGCACCCAAATGCTTTCTGTCACGGCAGCTCCACACTTTCTTTGCAGACCTGGAGGTTCTGTATAGTTTGCTTAGGAAAAATGCTTCCAGAAAGGAAAAAAGTAATGGTCTTATTAAAGTTTACCACATGGCTACCATCTGGTCATTTTAAAGTCTGTGTGTAAGGAGGCTGGTAGGCAAGGAAAAGAGGCCCTGTACTAGGCCTCCCTGGTGGTTCAGTGGCTAAGACTCCACACTGCCAACACAGGGGGCCACAGTTCCAATTTTAGTCAAGGAACTAGATCCAACATGTTACAACTTAAAGAGCCCACATGCCACAACTAAAAGATTCTGTGTGTCTTTACTTAAGTTCCTGTGTGCCCCAACTTATACCCAGTACAGACAAATAAACAAATACTTAAAAAAAAAAAAGAGTGCTGTACTAAAGGGGTAATTGACTTGGATGAGATAGCATTGTGTTACATAATAGGGGGAAGGGAAGACTATTCAGTGCTTAGCTGACTCACTGGAATGTCCTTTGATAACTTCCCTAGGGCTTCCCAGGTAACTCAAATGGTAAAGAATCTGTCTTCAATGCAGGAGATCCAGGTCTGACCCCTGAGCTGGGAAGATCCCCTGAAGAAGGGAATGGCTACCCAATCCAGTATTCTTGCCTGAGGATTCCATGGACAGAAGACCCTGGTGGGTCATAGTCCATGGGATGGCAAAGAGCTGGACACAACTGAGTGACTAACACTTTCACTTTCAGGCAGTTTTGGATAGCAAATTGACAAATCCTACATCACCTGGCCAAGCAGAAGGGCTAGTTAAATGTAAAAGGGATATGTGGGTGTGGGTGTGTGTTAGTTACTCAGCAGGGTCTGACTCTGTGACCCCACCGTCTGTAACCCACCAAGCTCCTCTGTCCCTGGCATTCTCTAGGCAAGAATACTGGAATGGATTCCTATTCCCATCTCCAGATCTTCCCAACCCAAGGACAAAGCTGGGTCTCCTGCATTGCAAGCAGATTCTTCAGGATTGGGGTCACACAAGTCAATGGCCGTTGTATGGGGACATTTTCCAAACAGGAAAACCCAGGTTGTGGAAGCAGGAGTAGCTTTCTTCAGTAGCACCCAAATGCTTTCTGTCACGGCAGCTCCACACTTTCTTTGCAGACCTGGAGGTTCTGTATAGTTTGCTTAGGAAAAATGCTTCCAGAAAGGAAAAAAGTAATGGTCTTATTAAAGTTTACCACATGGCTACCATCTGGTCATTTTAAAGTCTGTGTGTAAGGAGGCTGGTAGGCAAGGAAAAGAGGCCCTGTACTAGGCCTCCCTGGTGGTTCAGTGGCTAAGACTCCACACTGCCAACACAGGGGGCCACAGTTCCAATTTTAGTCAAGGAACTAGATCCAACATGTTACAACTTAAAGAGCCCACATGCCACAACTAAAAGATTCTGTGTGTCTTTACTTAAGTTCCTGTGTGCCCCAACTTATACCCAGTACAGACAAATAAACAAATACTTAAAAAAAAAAAAGAGTGCTGTACTAAAGGGGTAATTGACTTGGATGAGATAGCATTGTGTTACATAATAGGGGGAAGGGAAGACTATTCAGTGCTTAGCTGACTCACTGGAATGTCCTTTGATAACTTCCCTAGGGCTTCCCAGGTAACTCAAATGGTAAAGAATCTGTCTTCAATGCAGGAGATCCAGGTCTGACCCCTGAGCTGGGAAGATCCCCTGAAGAAGGGAATGGCTACCCAATCCAGTATTCTTGCCTGAGGATTCCATGGACAGAAGACCCTGGTGGGTCATAGTCCATGGGATGGCAAAGAGCTGGACACAACTGAGTGACTAACACTTTCACTTTCAGGCAGTTTTGGATAGCAAATTGACAAATCCTACATCACCTGGCCAAGCAGAAGGGCTAGTTAAATGTAAAAGGGATATGTGGGTGTGGGTGTGTGTTAGTTACTCAGCAGGGTCTGACTCTGTGACCCCACCGTCTGTAACCCACCAAGCTCCTCTGTCCCTGGCATTCTCTAGGCAAGAATACTGGAATGGATTCCTATTCCCATCTCCAGATCTTCCCAACCCAAGGACAAAGCTGGGTCTCCTGCATTGCAAGCAGATTCTTTACCATCTGAGCCACGAGGGGAGCCTAAAAGTGATATAGGATGTGTAGAAAAGGAGAGATGATGAGTTTCCAGATTAAATGCAACATAAGGATTTGGAGATTTTCCTACTAGCCGTCTTGTAAATTTCTCCAAGAAAAAAGAGAAGAGAGCTAACATCAAAAAAAAAAAAAAAAAAAATGTCCTTTTCATCATAAGGGACTGGAATGCAAAAGTAGAAAGTCAAGAAATAACTTGGAATTAGCAAGGCTGTTAGCAAGTTTGGCTTTGGAGTACAAAATGAGGCAGGGCAAAAGCTAACTGTTTTGCCAAGAGAATGCACTGGTCATATAAAACACCCTCTTCCAACAACACGAGAAGACTATACACATGGACATCACCAGATAGTCAACACTTAAATCAGATTGATTATATTCTTTGAAGTCCATAAATGGAGAAGTTTGCTGACTGCAGCAAAAACAAGACCTGGAGTTGGCTCAGATTGTGAGCTCCTTACTGTAAAATTCAGGCTTAAACTAAAGAAACCAGGGAAAAACACAGTGAGGGTGATGAATAGATTAAAGGGATTAAATCTGGTAAACAATGCCTGAAGAACTATGGACAGAGGTTCATAACACTGTACAGGAGGTGACTAGCAAAACCATCTCCAAGACAAAGAAATGCAAAAAGGCAAAGTAGTTGTCTGAAGAGGCCTTACAAATAGCTGAAAAAAGAAGAGAAGCAAAAGGCAAAGAAAGGAAAAGATACACTCAACTGAATGCAGAGTTTCAGAGAATAGCAAGGAAAAATTAAAAAAAAAAAAAAAGCGTTCTTAAGTGAACAATGCAAATAAATAGAGGAAAACAGCAGAATGGAAAAGACTAAACATTTCTTCAAGAAAATTAGAGATATGAAGGGAACATTTCATACAAAAAAGATGGATACAATAAAGGCAAGGACCTAACAGAAGCATAAGAGATTAGGAAAAGGTGGCAAGAATACACAGAAGAATTATACAAAAAAGAACTCAGTGGCCCAGGTAAATACGATGGTGTGGTCACTCAGAGACAGACATCCTGGAGTGTGAAGTCAAATAGGCCTTCGGAAGCATTACCAATAACAAAGGTGGTGGTGGTGATAGAAGTCCAGCTGAGCTATTTTAAATCCTAAAAGATGATGCTGTGAATGTGCTGTACTCAATATGTCAACAAATTAGGAAAACTCAGCAGTGGTCACAGGACTGGAAAAGTCAGTTTTCATTCCAATCCCAATGCAATGCTAAAGAATGTTCAAACTATCATACAATTGAGCTTATTCACACGCTAGGAAAGTAATGTTCAAAATCCTTCAAGCTAGGCTTCAGTAGTATATGAACCAAGAGCTTTCAGATGTACACGCTGGATTTAGAAAAGGCGGAAGAACCAGAGATAATATTGTCAACATCTGCTGGATCATACAAAAACCAAGAAAATTCCAGAAAAAGATACAGTTCTGCTACATTGACTATGCTAAAGTCTTTGACAGTGTAGATCACAACAAACTATGGAAAATTCTGAAAGTGATGGGGATACCAGACCACCTTACCTGCCTCCTGCAAAGCCTGTATGCAGGACAAGAAGCAACAGTTACAACTGGACATGGAACAATGGACTGGTTCCAAACTGGGAAAGGGGTATGTCAAGGCTGTATATTGTTACCCTGCTTGTTTATACGCAGAGTACATCACGCAAAATGCCAGTCTGGATGAACTACAAACTGGAATCAATATTTCTGGGAAAAATATTAGTAATCTCAGGTATGCAGATGACACCACCCTTATTTCAGAAAGTGAAGAGGAACTAAAGAGCCTCTTGATGAACATGAATGAGGAGAGTGAAAAAGCTTGCCTAAAACTCAACATTCACAAAACAAAGATCATGGCATCCAGTCTCATGACTTCATGGCAAATAGAATGGCAAACAAATGGAAACAGTGACACATTTTATTTTCCTGGGCTCCAAAATCACTGCAGATAGTGACTGCAGCCATGAAATTAAAAGGCTCTTGCTTCTTGGAAGAAAAGCTATGACAAACCTAGACAGTGTATTCAAAGCAGAGACATCACTTTGCTGACAAAAGTCTGTATACTCAAAGCTATGGTTTTCCCAGTAGTCATGTATGGATCTGAGAGCTGGACCATAAAGAAGGCTGAGCAATGAAGAATTGATGCCTTTGAACTGTGGTGTTTGAGAAGGCTCATGAGTGTCCCTTGGACTGCAAGGAGACCAAACCAGTCAATCCTAAAGGAAATCAACTCTGAATATTCATTGGAAGGACTGATGCTGAAGCTGAAGCTCCAATACTTTGGCCTAATGTGAAGAGACAACTCATTGGAAAAGAGCTAGATGTTGGGAAAAACAGAAGGCAAAAGGAGAAAGAGATGACAGAAGATGACATGGGTGGAAGCCATCACCAAGTCAAGGGACATGAGTTAGAGCAGGCTCTGGGAGATGGTGAAGGACAGGGAAGCCTAGCATGCTGCAGTCCATGGGGTCACAAAGACCTGGACACAACTGAGCAACTGAACTTAACTGAAGGAGGAAAAAAGAGCTATATATAGTAAACTATAAGACACTGATGACAAAAATCAAAGATTACATAAAAAGATGGAAAGTTATTCCATGCTTCTGGGTTGGAAGAATCAATATTGTAAAAATGACTATACCACCAAAAGCAATCAACATATTCAATGCAATCTCTATCACATTACCAATGGTATTTTCCACTGAACTAGAACAAAAGATTTCACAATTCATATGGAAATACAAAAGACCCCGAACAGCCAAAGCAATCTTGAGAAAGAAGAATGGAGCAGGAGTCAACTTACCTGATTTCAGACTATACTACAAACCGACAGTCCCAACCCAAAACAAAGATCATGGCATCCAGTCTCATGACTTCATGGCAAATAGAATGGCAAACAAATGGAAACAGTGACACATTTTATTTTCCTGGGCTCCAAAATCACTGCAGATAGTGACTGCAGCCATGAAATTAAAAGGCTCTTGCTTCTTGGAAGAAAAGCTATGACAAACCTAGACAGTGTATTCAAAGCAGAGACATCACTTTGCTGACAAAAGTCTGTATACTCAAAGCTATGGTTTTCCCAGTAGTCATGTATGGATCTGAGAGCTGGACCATAAAGAAGGCTGAGCAATGAAGAATTGATGCCTTTGAACTGTGGTGTTTGAGAAGGCTCATGAGTGTCCCTTGGACTGCAAGGAGACCAAACCAGTCAATCCTAAAGGAAATCAACTCTGAATATTCATTGGAAGGACTGATGCTGAAGCTGAAGCTCCAATACTTTGGCCTAATGTGAAGAGACAACTCATTGGAAAAGAGCTAGATGTTGGGAAAAACAGAAGGCAAAAGGAGAAAGAGATGACAGAAGATGACATGGGTGGAAGCCATCACCAAGTCAAGGGACATGAGTTAGAGCAGGCTCTGGGAGATGGTGAAGGACAGGGAAGCCTAGCATGCTGCAGTCCATGGGGTCACAAAGACCTGGACACAACTGAGCAACTGAACTTAACTGAAGGAGGAAAAAAGAGCTATATATAGTAAACTATAAGACACTGATGACAAAAATCAAAGATTACATAAAAAGATGGAAAGTTATTCCATGCTTCTGGGTTGGAAGAATCAATATTGTAAAAATGACTATACCACCAAAAGCAATCAACATATTCAATGCAATCTCTATCACATTACCAATGGTATTTTCCACTGAACTAGAACAAAAGATTTCACAATTCATATGGAAATACAAAAGACCCCGAACAGCCAAAGCAATCTTGAGAAAGAAGAATGGAGCAGGAGTCAACTTACCTGATTTCAGACTATACTACAAACCGACAGTCACCCAACAGTATGATCCTGGCACAAAAACAGAAATACAGGCCAATGGAATAAGATAGAAAGACTGGAGATAAACTCACACTCATATGGACACCTTATCTTTGACAAAGGAGGCAAAAATATACAATGTAAGACTGTTCAATAAGTGGTGCTAGAAGAACTGGACAACTACATGCAAAAGAATGGAATTAGAACACCTCGCAGCACCATACACAAAGATAAACTCAAAATGGATTAAAGACCTGACTGTAAGGCCAGATACTATAAAACTCTTAGAAGAAAACATAGGCAGAACACTGTATAACATAAATCACAGCAAGATCCTTTATGACCCATATTATTGTGGGTCATAATGGAAATAAAAACAAAAATAAATAAATGGGGACTAATTAAACTTAAAAGCTTTTGTACAGCAAAGGAAACTAAGCAAGGTGAAAAGACAGTCCTCAGAATGAGAAAATGGCAAATGAGACAACTGACAAAGGATTAATTTCCAAAATATATAAGTAGCTCATACAAGTCAATACCAGAAAAACAAACAACCTAGTCAAAAAGTGGGGAAAAAACCTAAATAGACATCTCTCCAAGTAAGACATACAGATGGCTCACAAAAACATGAAGAGATGCTCAATGTTACTCATTATTAGAGAAATGCAAATCAAAACTACAATCAAATGCCACTTCACACCAGACAAAATGGTCATAATCAATAAATCCACCACCAGCAAGTTCTGGGGAGGGTGTAGAGAAAAGGGAACCCTCCTCACTGCTGGTGGGAATGTAAGTTAATACAGTCACTACGGAAGACATTATGGAGGCTCCCTAAAAAACTACAGCATATACCCTGAAGAACTGAAAAACTGAAACTGAAAAAGACACATGTACCCCAATGTTCACTGCTGCACTATTTACAAAAGTGAAGACATGGAAGCAGCCTGATGTCCAATGGAATGCTACTGAGCCATGAAAGGAATGCATCTGAGTCAGTTCTAATGAAGTGGAGAAGTCAGAAAGAGAAAAACAAATATCGTATATTAATGCGTATATATGGAATCTAAAAGGATGGTACTGACGAATCTAATCGCAGAGCAGCAAAGGAGACACAGACATAGGGAACAGACTTATGGACAAGGGTGAGTGAGAAGAGGGAGGGTGAGATAAATGGAAAGAGTAACATGCATACATACACACTAACATATGTAAATAGACAGTTAATGGGACTATCAGGGAACTCCAACTGGGGCTCTGTAACAACCTACAGAGGTGGGAATGGGCAGGAGGAGAAAGGGAAATTTAAGAAGGAGAAGACATATTAACCTATGGTTAATTCATGTTGATGTATGACAGAAGTCAAACTAATATTGTAAATCAATCATTAATCAATTAAAAATAAATTAATACTTAAAAAAGGAAAAGACAACCAACAAACAGGGAAAAACACTGACAAGTTATGTAGAATCTGATGAATGTCCAGTATCCAGAATAAATAGAAAACTCTTATAAGTTAACAATAAAATGACAACCAATTAAAGAACGGGCAAAGAACTGATCATTTCTCAAAAAAATACAAAGAAATGGCCAATAAGCACATGAAAAAGATGTTCAGCATCATTAGTCATCAGCAAAAACCACAAAATGGTACCATTTCAGATCCACTAGGATGGGTCAAAAAGACCCACTCTAATCAAAAAGCTGGACAATAGTAAGTATTGGCAACAAATGGAAGACACTGGAATTCATACACTGCTGATAAAATATACTGGTGCAATCACTTTGGAAATGAATTCGGTGGTTCCTCAGAAGTTAAACATAGGGCTTCTGGTGGGAATGTAAGTTAATACAGTCACTACGGAAGACATTATGGAGGCTCCCTAAAAAACTACAGCATATACCCTGAAGAACTGAAAAACTGAAACTGAAAAAGACACATGTACCCCAATGTTCACTGCTGCACTATTTACAAAAGTGAAGACATGGAAGCAGCCTGATGTCCAATGGAATGCTACTGAGCCATGAAAGGAATGCATCTGAGTCAGTTCTAATGAAGTGGAGAAGTCAGAAAGAGAAAAACAAATATCGTATATTAATGCGTATATATGGAATCTAAAAGGATGGTACTGACGAATCTAATCGCAGAGCAGCAAAGGAGACACAGACATAGGGAACAGACTTATGGACAAGGGTGAGTGAGAAGAGGGAGGGTGAGATAAATGGAAAGAGTAACATGCATACATACACACTAACATATGTAAATAGACAGTTAATGGGACTATCAGGGAACTCCAACTGGGGCTCTGTAACAACCTACAGAGGTGGGAATGGGCAGGAGGAGAAAGGGAAATTTAAGAAGGAGAAGACATATTAACCTATGGTTAATTCATGTTGATGTATGACAGAAGTCAAACTAATATTGTAAATCAATCATTAATCAATTAAAAATAAATTAATACTTAAAAAAGGAAAAGACAACCAACAAACAGGGAAAAACACTGACAAGTTATGTAGAATCTGATGAATGTCCAGTATCCAGAATAAATAGAAAACTCTTATAAGTTAACAATAAAATGACAACCAATTAAAGAACGGGCAAAGAACTGATCATTTCTCAAAAAAATACAAAGAAATGGCCAATAAGCACATGAAAAAGATGTTCAGCATCATTAGTCATCAGCAAAAACCACAAAATGGTACCATTTCAGATCCACTAGGATGGGTCAAAAAGACCCACTCTAATCAAAAAGCTGGACAATAGTAAGTATTGGCAACAAATGGAAGACACTGGAATTCATACACTGCTGATAAAATATACTGGTGCAATCACTTTGGAAATGAATTCGGTGGTTCCTCAGAAGTTAAACATAGGGCTTCCCTGGTGGTCTAGCAGTTCAGACTCTGCCTTGCAATACAAGGTACGCCAGTTTGATTCCTGGTCTGGGAAGATGCCACATGCTGCAGAGCAACGAAGCCTGGGTATCTCAGCTACTGAAGCCTGCATTCTCGAGCCTGTGCTCCCCAACAAGAGAGGCCACTGCTATGAGCAGCCTGTGCACCCCAACGAAGAGGGGCTCCTGCTCTCCAAAACTAGAGAAAGCCTGTGTGCAGCAATGAGACCCACCACAGCCAAGAAATAAGTCTAAAAACAGTTACACATGAGTTATCACATGAACCAGTATTTTCATTCCTAGATTTATACTGAAGAGAACTGAAAACTTATGTTCACAAAAAACTTGTACACAAATGTTCATAGTAGCAGCTAAAAGGTACAACCAATCCAATTGCCCATCAACTAGTCTATAAACAAAATGTGGCATATTACTAGGCTATTAAAATAAATGAAGTGCTGATACACACTACAGCATGGATGAATGCTAGAATATTAGGAAACTTAAAACATCCAGACATACAGGGTTATATATTATTCCAACAGAGACATGATATAAAGAAGCTGAGTAGCTTTCTGGGGCTGGGGGAATGGAGACTGGGGAGTATATGCCAATGATGCTAGGTTTCATTTTTGGCTTGATGAAAATGTTCTAAAATTAGATAATGGTGATGACTGCACAACTCTAAAAATATACAAACATCCACTGAATTTTACACTTTAAAATTATACACCTGGGGCAAAGAACCTACCTGCCAATGTAGGAGACTTAAGAGACCAGAGTGTGATTCCCGGGTCAGAAAGACCCCCTGGAGAAGGGAATGTCTACCCACTTCAGTATTCTTTCCTGCAGAATCCCACAGACAGAGGAGCCTGGAGGGGACAGTCCATAGAGTCACAAAGAGCCAAACACAACTGAACCGACTTAGCACACATCTACTCTTAAAAAGGGTAAATTTGTATCAATAAAACTTATTTTTTTTTTTTACAGTCTGGCAAGACACTGGAATTCATACACTGCTGATAAAATATACTGGTGCAATCACTTTGGAAATGAATTCGGTGGTTCCTCAGAAGTTAAACATAGGGCTTCCTGGTGGTCTAGCAGTTCAGACTCTGCCTTGCAATACAAGGTACGCCAGTTTGATTCCTGGTCTGGGAAGATGCCACATGCTGCAGAGCAACGAAGCCTGGGTATCTCAGCTACTGAAGCCTGCATTCTCGAGCCTGTGCTCCCCAACAAGAGAGGCCACTGCTATGAGCAGCCTGTGCACCCCAACGAAGAGGGGCTCCTGCTCTCCAAAACTAGAGAAAGCCTGTGTGCAGCAATGAGACCCACCACAGCCAAGAAATAAGTCTAAAAACAGTTACACATGAGTTATCACATGAACCAGTATTTTCATTCCTAGATTTATACTGAAGAGAACTGAAAACTTATGTTCACAAAAAACTTGTACACAAATGTTCATAGTAGCAGCTAAAAGGTACAACCAATCCAATTGCCCATCAACTAGTCTATAAACAAAATGTGGCATATTACTAGGCTATTAAAATAAATGAAGTGCTGATACACACTACAGCATGGATGAATGCTAGAATATTAGGAAACTTAAAACATCCAGACATACAGGGTTATATATTATTCCAACAGAGACATGATATAAAGAAGCTGAGTAGCTTTCTGGGGCTGGGGGAATGGAGACTGGGGAGTATATGCCAATGATGCTAGGTTTCATTTTTGGCTTGATGAAAATGTTCTAAAATTAGATAATGGTGATGACTGCACAACTCTAAAAATATACAAACATCCACTGAATTTTACACTTTAAAATTATACACCTGGGGCAAAGAACCTACCTGCCAATGTAGGAGACTTAAGAGACCAGAGTGTGATTCCCGGGTCAGAAAGACCCCCTGGAGAAGGGAATGTCTACCCACTTCAGTATTCTTTCCTGCAGAATCCCACAGACAGAGGAGCCTGGAGGGGACAGTCCATAGAGTCACAAAGAGCCAAACACAACTGAACCGACTTAGCACACATCTACTCTTAAAAAGGGTAAATTTGTATCAATAAAACTTATTTTTTTTTTTTACAGTCTGGCATACAGTAGACATCTAGTAAATGTTGGTTGGTTGGTTTTCCCATCAGCCTAAATTTAGATAACAAACCTGAGGCTATGTCCTACCCACAGTTTAACAACTTATATCCCCTTCAGCCTTGGAAGTGGGCAGGAGGGTCAGTCTGAGAGTGGCCAGTAAGGGAAATTAGAAGTAACAGTCCAGGTTGGGAGAGGAGTTGTGGTAAAGGGGGAACCCACCGTTAGGGAGCAAAGGCAGATTCTTTCATCAGAGGCAACTCCAGACAATCAGCTCCAGATGAGGGAGGAAAATAAAGGCTGAGGCAACAGACCAGTGGCTTGTGATCTGGGGGCACCTTAATTCAATTAGCAGCTTCCTCTACCCATTTCTCTGACTTGCGTTTGACTGCAACTTTGATTTCTTTCTTTAGAATTCCTTTCTTTTTATCAGAGTAGAGTTGATTTACAACGTTGTGTTAGTTTCTGCTGTACAGAAAAGTGAATCTATTATACGTACACATATATCCCCTCTTCTTCAGATTCTTTTCCAATATAACTCGTTACACAGTATAGGGTCTCCTGTGCTATACAGAAGGTCTTTATGAGTTATCCAGTTTATATATAGCAGTTGTGTGTATGTCAACACCAATCTTCCAATATAACCCTCCCCCCATATATTCAATGGAATACTCCTCCACCATAAAAGGGAACAAAAATAGGCAGATTCAGGTTAATGTGTGGCAGTAAAAAACCAAAACTCTGTAAAAAAAATTAAAAATAATTTTTTAAAACAGGAACAAAATAATGCCACTTGCAGCAACAGGGATGGTCCTAGAGATAGTCACACTAAGCGACATAAGTCAGACAAAAACAAATATCATATGATACCGCTTATATATGTAATCTAAAGAAAAGGTTCAAATAAACTTATTTACAAAACAAAGTAACAGATGTAGAAAACAAACTAATGCTTGATTTCTTCTAGAAAGGGCTATTATCCCACTGCTTACAATCACACTGAGCTTCCCTGATGGTTCAGACAGTAAAGAGTCTGCCTGCAGTGTGGGAGACACAGGTTTGATCCCTGGGTTGGGAAGAACCCCTGGAGAAGGAAGTGACGACCCACTCCAGGATTCTTGCCTGGAAAATCCTATGGATGGAGGAGCCTGGCGGGCTATAGTCCATGGGGTTGCGGAGAGTCAGACACGAGACTGAATGACTGACCCTTTCATTTTCATAGTCACATTGGACAGAAGTTTTATTTCCTGCCAGGAAACTGTATCATTTTTCCTGTTATATGAGCTATACCTCACACATAACATTGTATTTATTTTAGGTGTACAACATAATAACTTGATACATATATTCCAAAATGGTCACTGGAGTAAATTTAGTTAACATCCATCACCTCACATAGCTTTTTCTTGTGATGAGAACGTTTTTTTGGCCTCTTTTTATTGATTATTTACTTATTTATTTTTCATCCATCTTGTTCTTTGGCCTGTGTGGGCCCCTCATTACAGTGGCCTCTCTCGTTGCAGTGCACCAGTGTCCAAGAATGCTGGCACGGCAGTTGGACACACCAGTCCAGCCACTCTGCAGCACAGGAGATCTTCCAGGGCCAGGGATCAAACTGGTGCCCCTTGCACTGCAAGGAGGACTATTTACCCACCGGACCACCAGGGAAGCCCTGTGATGAAAATTTTCATTATCTACTCTCTTGGCAACTTTCAAATATACTGTTTTATTAATAACAGTCCCTGTGCTGTACATTACAATCCCTGAACTTATTTTATATTTTAGCCAAATAATTATATTACTAAACATGGAGGTGAATTACAAAATCCAGAGTTGAATTTCTAAAGTATTGGACCGCATAACTTGCTTATGGGTGAAAAACACTATCGATATATATTATGCTCTATCAGCAACAGAAAAACCAGGGCCGCATAATTTTTTGCTCTTTTTGCAGATAAAGCTAACAGAAAAAAAAACTAAGATGGGGTCAACACTAAGCGACATAAGTCAGACAAACAAATATCATATGATACCGCTTATATATGTAATCTAAAGAAAAGGTTCAAATAAACTTATTTACAAAACAAAGTAACAGATGTAGAAAACAAACTAATGCTTGATTTCTTCTAGAAAGGGCTATTATCCCACTGCTTACAATCACACTGAGCTTCCCTGATGGTTCAGACAGTAAAGAGTCTGCCTGCAGTGTGGGAGACACAGGTTTGATCCCTGGGTTGGGAAGAACCCCTGGAGAAGGAAGTGACGACCCACTCCAGGATTCTTGCCTGGAAAATCCTATGGATGGAGGAGCCTGGCGGGCTATAGTCCATGGGGTTGCGGAGAGTCAGACACGAGACTGAATGACTGACCCTTTCATTTTCATAGTCACATTGGACAGAAGTTTTATTTCCTGCCAGGAAACTGTATCATTTTTCCTGTTATATGAGCTATACCTCACACATAACATTGTATTTATTTTAGGTGTACAACATAATAACTTGATACATATATTCCAAAATGGTCACTGGAGTAAATTTAGTTAACATCCATCACCTCACATAGCTTTTTCTTGTGATGAGAACGTTTTTTTGGCCTCTTTTTATTGATTATTTACTTATTTATTTTTCATCCATCTTGTTCTTTGGCCTGTGTGGGCCCCTCATTACAGTGGCCTCTCTCGTTGCAGTGCACCAGTGTCCAAGAATGCTGGCACGGCAGTTGGACACACCAGTCCAGCCACTCTGCAGCACAGGAGATCTTCCAGGGCCAGGGATCAAACTGGTGCCCCTTGCACTGCAAGGAGGACTATTTACCCACCGGACCACCAGGGAAGCCCTGTGATGAAAATTTTCATTATCTACTCTCTTGGCAACTTTCAAATATACTGTTTTATTAATAACAGTCCCTGTGCTGTACATTACAATCCCTGAACTTATTTTATATTTTAGCCAAATAATTATATTACTAAACATGGAGGTGAATTACAAAATCCAGAGTTGAATTTCTAAAGTATTGGACCGCATAACTTGCTTATGGGTGAAAAACACTATCGATATATATTATGCTCTATCAGCAACAGAAAAACCAGGGCCGCATAAATTTTTATTTGACTCAATCTTTTATGCAGATAAAGAATACTTTCTATTTATTCAGGAAATAAATAACATTAGACAAATTCTTGTGGGGACAGAATTAAAATGTATTTAGACTGGAAAAAAAAAATAGACTGGTTACTGCATTGCATGAAGTACCGTCACACATATGATCCAAAAAACAAAGCCTTGGAGAATATCTTTGAATCTTCTGACTAGACAAGAGCAGCCTTTGCAAAGCAGTGTCATTAGAATGATGAATCAGCACTTGGAAGATCAGAATGAGTGGGTGGTGAAAAAGTGAAAGCAATAATGTGGGGGGAGGGGCCTCCCTGGTAGCTCAGTGGTGAAGAGTTCTGTGGCCAATGCAGGAGACATGGGTTCGATCCCTGATCCGGGAAGATCCCACATGCTGCGGAGCAACTAAGCCCGTGAGCCACAATTATGGAGCCTGTGTTCTAGAGCCTCGGAGCCACAACCTATTGAGCCATGTGCCACAACGTTGAAGCCCGTGTGCCTAAAGTCCGAGTTCCACGAGAAAATTCACCGCAACAAGAAGCCTGCTCACTTCAATTAGAGAGTAGCCCCACTCGCTGCAACTAGAGAAGAGCCTGCAGCAGCAGTGAAAATTCAGAATAGCCAAAAATAAATACAAAATAAAATTTTAAAAATAAATAAATAAAATACTATTTAAAAAAAAATAATGTGTGTGGACTTCTTTTCCAAGTTCAGCACCAAAGGATAGATAAGATAGTTTAAGGAAGAGGCAGGGCAAAAAAAAAAAAAAACAAAAAAAAAACCCATATATATATATATATATATAGTAACTTAGTTTTCTGATTATATAATGTGGGCCCAATGTAGACAACTTGGAAGAAGTAAGAAGTATAACAAAATAATAAAATGATTTATGATCGTTAAAATTTTTCAAATGGTTTGAGCTTTAAACAGGTCTATATTTTCTGCATAACTTCATATCAAAGACACTTGTATACTAAATTTAGAAGTCAGGATATAATCTATATTTCTAACTAATCAAAATATATTTCTATCAAGGATGAAAAAGGAAACGTCAAAAAGTGGCTCTTAAGGCAGATGAAGGAAAAGCATGGAAGTGACTGAAGTCACTAGTGTATCGCTCAGAGATTACTGTTAACAAGAAACTTGTTGACAGAAGTAGCTCCAGAAGCTTAGAATAAAAACAGAGCGGCACTTGTGGGGATGGAGTGTTCAGCATGGTGGCTATAGTTAGTAATACTGTCCTGTTATGTTTCAAAGTTATAAGGCAGTAGATCTTTATACTTCTCATCACACACACAAATCTGTCAACTACATGTGATGAGGGATGTTAACTAGACTTATTGTGGTGATCATTTCCCCTGAAACTACTATAATATTATACAAACTTAAGAAATATTATAATATATAAGAGCATACAAGAATTCTATTCTGAAGAAATAAGCAAAATTATGAACTTCGATTATATTTTAGGCTTCTCCTCCCTCTGTCTGGCTCAGATTGGCTGTATCCAGGGCAGTAAGAGAGGCCAGAAGTCAGAAAAGGGAATGTGCTTCATTTCTCTTCCTTTTCTTCGCGTCTCTCCTTCTCCTCGCATAGTTTGTTGGGGTTTTTAAAAATTTTTTTGGCCTCTTTTATTGGTATACTTACTTATTTTCATCCATCTTTATTCTTTGGCCTGTGTGGGCCTCCGCTGTGGCCTCTCTCACTGCAGAGCACCAGCTCTGGGCACACACGCTCCAGAGCACTGGCTTATAATTGGACACACCAGTCCGGCCACTCCACAGCAAGTGGGATCTTCCCCTTCCAGGGACTGAACTGGTGCCCCTGGCACTGCAAGGCAGACTCTTCACCCGCTGGACCACCAGGGAAGCTCCTCCCATAGTTTTTCATTCTCCAGGGCTGGAGTGCAGAGGGAGAAGAGAGGA
Organism: Tragulus kanchil; assembly: GCA_022376925.1. Taxonomy (NCBI): domain Eukaryota; kingdom Metazoa; phylum Chordata; class Mammalia; order Artiodactyla; family Tragulidae; genus Tragulus; species Tragulus kanchil. The sequence continues at coordinate 117,782,970 of JAIOJX010000024.1, read as the reverse complement.
AAGCAGGGCAGGAAAATTCTTAACTGATGTTGATGTTGGCTGCTATTGGTTTATCTTAGATTTGGCCCTTGTTTAAATCTGACTCCTTCTTTCCTAGATGATGTTAGAGTTATTTTGCAAGCCCTATCACCATCGACCCTGCTGCATATCTCAAATCCCTCTCGATTCGAGCTAGCCATTTGTAATTTTCTTCCAAACCCTGAGGGTTCAGCAGGTCTACTTTTGGTCTCCTTCTACTGAGGCTTCCTCCAGGGCAAGAACTTAGACAGTCCCAGGTTGACTCTCAGCCCCACAATCTACCCAGATCTGGTCCATGGGAAACCTCACAACTCTTGTTGTGACAAATTTGAAAGGGCACTGACTTCCAACTACACCCACTAACCACTTCCTCTTAAGCCCTCATGATTTTATATTTTTCAAGTATAATTCTGACACCAGTCTTCTGTGTCCCCCAAACTGCAGGAACATATATTAAGCTCTTTCAGTGGTTTCTCTAAGTTCCTCTTTCTTACCTCAAAGTGAAGGGGAAGTACCCAGACCTTCAGGCTCCTCCCACTATATGGTATAATCATACTTATAAAAGTACATAAACTACATGTGCATATATGAAAATTTTGAAATAAAGAAATAAGGTAAAGTATTTAAAGAAGCTCTCTCTCTACATATATATATGTGCTTCATGTTTTCAAGTAGAGGCCAGAAGTCAGAAAAGGGAATGTGCTTCATTTCTCTTCCTTTCTTGCGTCTCCTTCTCCTCGCATAGTTTGTTGGGGTTTTTAAAAATTTTTTTGGCCTCTTTTATTGGTATACTTACTTATTTTCATCCATCTTTATTCTTTGGCCTGTGTGGGCCTCCGCTGTGGCCTCTCTCACTGCAGAGCACCAGCTCTGGGCACACACGCTCCAGAGCACTGGCTTATAATTGGACACACCAGTCCGGCCACTCCACAGCAAGTGGGATCTTCCCCTTCCAGGGACTGAACTGGTGCCCCTGGCACTGCAAGGCAGACTCTTCACCCGCTGGACCACCAGGGAAGCTCCTCCCATAGTTTTTCATTCTCCAGGGCTGGAGTGCAGAGGGAGAAGAGAGGAAAGCAGGGCAGGAAAATTCTTAACTGATGTTGATGTTGGCTGCTATTGGTTTATCTTAGATTTGGCCCTTGTTTAAATCTGACTCCTTCTTTCCTAGATGATGTTAGAGTTATTTTGCAAGCCCTATCACCATCGACCCTGCTGCATATCTCAAATCCCTCTCGATTCGAGCTAGCCATTTGTAATTTTCTTCCAAACCCTGAGGGTTCAGCAGGTCTACTTTTGGTCTCCTTCTACTGAGGCTTCCTCCAGGGCAAGAACTTAGACAGTCCCAGGTTGACTCTCAGCCCCACAATCTACCCAGATCTGGTCCATGGGAAACCTCACAACTCTTGTTGTGACAAATTTGAAAGGGCACTGACTTCCAACTACACCCACTAACCACTTCCTCTTAAGCCCTCATGATTTTATATTTTTCAAGTATAATTCTGACACCAGTCTTCTGTGTCCCCCAAACTGCAGGGAACATATATTAAGCTCTTTCAGTGGTTTCTCTAAGTTCCTCTTTCTTACCTCAAAGTGAAGGGGAAGTACCCAGACCTTCAGGCTCCTCCCACTATATGGTATAATCATACTTATAAAAGTACATAAACTACATGTGCATATATGAAAATTTTGAAATAAAGAAATAAGGTAAAGTATTTAAAGAAGCTCTCTCTCTACATATATATATATATATGTTGATATATATATATATGTGTGTGTGTGTATATATATATATATATATGTATGTAAAGAGAGAGAGAGAAAGAGAGGGTATGGCAACCCACTCCAGTATTCTTGCCTGGAGAATCCCATGGACAGAGAAGCCTGGTGGGGTACAGTTCATGCGGTGGGTATGTGTGTTATACATTTACAACAAAGATGGCGTGGCATAGTAAAATGAGGTCAGTATATCTGCTGAGGCAAAGAAAGTGTTACCAAAACATGAACCACTATGAAAGAAAAATTAAGCATATATAACACACATGTTAAAATGATTAGGATCCTAAATAAAAAAAAAAAAAACTAAACAAGTCATGGTCAATAAAGCACTTTTTGGTGCCATCTAAATATTTTCTTATTAGCAAGGCAGAATATAAATGAAATAAATTACAATAGCTATGATTGATCCCCACAAATCATACAGTCAACATGGCAGAGGCAATTTGGTGGGGCATTAAAATGGCTAAAATGATCAAAATTTCTGTGTTCTAGTTACTTAGGGTATCCAGACTTAACCAGAGATACTCATGCATTCCATAGTCACACCTTCATTCACTCATGAACTATACACCTACCCTGCGCAAGGTGTTTTTCTAGAGCCTGTGAAGAATAAAAAGAACTATGATACAGTAATTTGCCTTAAGGCATGTACTATCTAGTTGGAGAAGGTAAATAAACCACGCTGTCTTTCAGTTTAGAAATTCTGTGGCAAACTAAACTCACTAAATAGAGTGTTAGGAACGGGCACTGACTTCCAACTACACCCACTAACCACTTCCTCTTAAGCCCTCATGATTTTATATTTTCAAGTATAATTCTGACACCAGTCTTCTGTGTCCCCCAAACTGCAGGGAACATATATTAAGCTCTTTCAGTGGTTTCTCTAAGTTCCTCTTTCTTACCTCAAAGTGAAGGGGAAGTACCCAGACCTTCAGGCTCCTCCCACTATATGGTATAATCATACTTATAAAAGTACATAAACTACATGTGCATATATGAAAATTTTGAAATAAAGAAATAAGGTAAAGTATTTAAAGAAGCTCTCTCTCTACATATATATATATATATGTTGATATATATATATATGTGTGTGTGTGTATATATATATATATATATGTATGTAAAGAGAGAGAGAGAAAGAGAGGGTATGGCAACCCACTCCAGTATTCTTGCCTGGAGAATCCCATGGACAGAGAAGCCTGGTGGGGTACAGTTCATGCGGTGGGTATGTGTGTTATACATTTACAACAAAGATGGCGTGGCATAGTAAAATGAGGTCAGTATATCTGCTGAGGCAAAGAAAGTGTTACCAAAACATGAACCACTATGAAAGAAAAATTAAGCATATATAACACACATGTTAAAATGATTAGGATCCTAAATAAAAAAAAAAAAAACTAAACAAGTCATGGTCAATAAAGCACTTTTTGGTGCCATCTAAATATTTTCTTATTAGCAAGGCAGAATATAAATGAAATAAATTACAATAGCTATGATTGATCCCCACAAATCATACAGTCAACATGGCAGAGGCAATTTGGTGGGGCATTAAAATGGCTAAAATGATCAAAATTTCTGTGTTCTAGTTACTTAGGGTATCCAGACTTAACCAGAGATACTCATGCATTCCATAGTCACACCTTCATTCACTCATGAACTATACACCTACCCTGCGCAAGGTGTTTTTCTAGAGCCTGTGAAGAATAAAAAGAACTATGATACAGTAATTTGCCTTAAGGCATGTACTATCTAGTTGGAGAAGGTAAATAAACCACGCTGTCTTTCAGTTTAGAAATTCTGTGGCAAACTAAACTCACTAAATAGAGTGTTAGGAACTATTAGGAAAAATCATTTGCTATTACTATCAAATTCTATATATTTTCAAATTCAAGGTGTCTATTTTCAGGTTTGTTGTTGGGTAGTAAAAGATGCACATGATAAAGTATTATTCAAATGATACAAAAGAGTATTTTTTAAAATATTGTATACATGTCCATTTATCACATACCAGGACACAAGAAATGACATAATTTAAGTTTTTCTTTCATTAGCTTACTCTTTCACTTTCTTCTCCAACTGCCCTCCACGTCCATGGTGTGCAATCTGCAGAATTTGGTAGGGATATTCTAAGTCAACATAATACTTGGCCAGACATCATTCCCTGTTCTCTTTAGAGTATTTCTGCAATGTTTTCTGTAAATTTTTTTCTATGACATAATCTATCTTCCCTTTTTGTTGTTGTTTCTCAATACGGATCTAAATTTGTATCCCAATCGGATCTAAAAATCCCTACATCAGCAGCTTCTAATCTGCTACAGAATTTTTCCCAGACCCATGATTTAACATCTGTGTTCAATATTCTAATCTTCTAAAGAGGAATAGAGCTCAGTTTAACTTGCTTCTTTAACCTGGGAAAGCAACTTAAAAAATTGAACTCATTAGCTTCCTGATTTGAGATCTTTAGAATATAGCTTCATTATTTTGACGTGATATTCCCTAGATACCAGACTCACTTATATTCAAATTTAAGGACAAAAGCATCCCAAAGACAAATATAAATTCTCTTTGGGCTACTCAACCTCTGCTTCTCCTGACGCAGACAACTAAGCTGACATTATATTTTTACACAGTGAAAAGTGGTATCTCTGGCTAGCAATTAGCTTTTTATATAACTTTGCAATACTGTAACCCAAAGAGATGAGAGTACAGACTTGTTAATAATTCTTTTTAATGTTACATTTAAAATAACTTTAAAATTGGGTCATAATGAGTGATTCTTGAAAACTCCCCAGATATTTCAATGCCCTAGCTTTAAATAATCCTGAAACACAATGGCTTCATCTAGAAAATCTGACAACCAAATTGATACTAATTAAACCAACATGTGCGATCTTCCTAGGGCTCTAAAACAAAATGGAATTTGAGACTCAGTAACAAACCAGATGGCTGTCACAAAATTAGAAGATTTAAAAAAAAAAAAAAAACATTTATTTTTTGTTTATTTATCTTTTGGGGGGTGGGGTGGGGAGGGAGGGGAACGGGCGGGCCACTTCTATTGGTTTTTCATTTCTCTATTTTCATCCGTCTTTGTTCTTTGGCTTGCGTGGGCTTCCCATCGCGGTGGCTTCTGTTGTCGCATAGCGCCGGCTCTGGGCGCATGCGCTCCAGAGCTCCGGCTTGGCAATTGGACACATCAGTCCAGCGGCTCTGCGGCACATGGGATCTTCCCAGGCCAGGGATGGAACCAGCGCCCCTTGCGGTGTCCTTACCCACTGGACCACCAGGGGAAGCCCCTAGAAGATTTTTAAAAGAACACATGTAATACAGTAGACAGCAGACAGCTCTACAAAGTCCTATATGGAATCTAATTTATGTGAATGTTTTAAAGATATACTACGTGACTGCATTTAGCAGTGCTGATACTTGTATGAGCTTGACCCTGAGGTACACTGGGGCCTGAGGACAGGAGGAGGAACAGATCCAGGGATAGGCTGGGCCCTGGGGCTACAAGCTAGTGTTCAAATGGCAAATTCCTCACTGATTCATACTAGCATTCAGAGCTGGTCCATTCTAGAGGGCATTATTTTGACTGATATTCCTAGATACCAGACTCACTTATATTCAAATTTAAGGACAAAAGCATCCCAAAGACAAATATAAATTCTCTTTGGGCTACTCAACCTCTGCTTCTCCTGACGCAGACAACTAAGCTGACATTATATTTTTACACAGTGAAAAGTGGTATCTCTGGCTAGCAATTAGCTTTTTATATAACTTTGCAATACTGTAACCCAAAGAGATGAGAGTACAGACTTGTTAATAATTCTTTTTAATGTTACATTTAAAATAACTTTAAAATTGGGTCATAATGAGTGATTCTTGAAAACTCCCCAGATATTTCAATGCCCTAGCTTTAAATAATCCTGAAACACAATGGCTTCATCTAGAAAATCTGACAACCAAATTGATACTAATTAAACCAACATGTGCGATCTTCCTAGGGCTCTAAAACAAAATGGAATTTGAGACTCAGTAACAAACCAGATGGCTGTCACAAAATTAGAAGATTTAAAAAAAAAAAAAAAACATTTATTTTTTGTTTATTTATCTTTTGGGGGGTGGGGTGGGGAGGGAGGGGAACGGGCGGGCCACTTCTATTGGTTTTTCATTTCTCTATTTTCATCCGTCTTTGTTCTTTGGCTTGCGTGGGCTTCCCATCGCGGTGGCTTCTGTTGTCGCAGAGCGCCGGCTCTGGGCGCATGCGCTCCAGAGCTCCGGCTTGGCAATTGGACACATCAGTCCAGCGGCTCTGCGGCACATGGGATCTTCCCAGGCCAGGGATGGAACCAGCGCCCCTTGCGGTGTCCTTACCCACTGGACCACCAGGGGAAGCCCCTAGAAGATTTTTAAAAGAACACATGTAATACAGTAGACAGCAGACAGCTCTACAAAGTCCTATATGGAATCTAATTTATGTGAATGTTTTAAAGATATACTACGTGACTGCATTTAGCAGTGCTGATACTTGTATGAGCTTGACCCTGAGGTACACTGGGGCCTGAGGACAGGAGGAGGAACAGATCCAGGGATAGGCTGGGCCCTGGGGCTACAAGCTAGTGTTCAAATGGCAAATTCCTCACTGATTCATACTAGCATTCAGAGCTGGTCCATTCTAGAGGGCAAGGGTATAGAAATTAGAAAATAATGAAACCAGAAGAGGTGATAGTTTGGGGTCTTGGGATAGAAATCTAACAAAATCTTGGTTTATGGAGCATAGCACTCAGACCACAAGAGCGGGCTGTTAGGATCTCATGCTTGTGGATATGGTTCAGTGCTCCTGTTCCAAAGGGGAACTTGAGTTCTGAACAGTTAATTGAGGCACAAATCTAGTCAAATGGCCTGGAAGAACACAGAGGGATGAGCAGAGCCTGGGCTTTAGGGCTTACGAGAAGCCAGGGCTCTTCCCAGGCACACAAAACCCAGGCTTAAGGCAGTAAGACTAATCTTATATTCCAGTGACTCTGGTTTGAATCCGATTTTAAAAACTGTCTGTTAGAAACAAAGATAAAAGCAACTGCTGGTGAAGGTCAGGAACTTGGAGAAGCTAAAAGTCAGGCTGAGGGTATTGGTGCCTTCAAAGAGCAAGGGCCAGCAGAGGCAGAAACATATAAAAGCTTAGACCTCAAGAAGTAAGCCATTATACAGAAAAGCTGGAAACCCAAAAGGAGTGATTTGCATACTTGCATATACTCAAAAAAGGGTGCTGACTAACTGGTACATTCAGTCAGAACACCAGAGTGGTGTCTCCTTAAGATTACTTGGTGAGAATTTTTTTTTTTTTTAAAGATTTATTTATTTATTTACTTTGGGCATGGGTCGGGTTGGGGAGGGAGGGGAGCGGGCGGGCCACTTCTACTGGTCCTTCATTTCTCTATTTTCATTAGTCTTCGTTCTTTGGCTCCTGTGGGTCTCCCATCACGTTGGCCTCTGTTGTCGCAGAGCACCGGCTCTGGGCGCATGTGCTCCAGAGCTCCGGCTCGGTGATTGGACACATCAGTCCAGCCGCTCCGTGGCACGTGGGATCTTCCCAGGCCAGGGCTGGAACAGGCGCCCCTTGCACTTCAAGGCGGTGTCCTTACCCACTGGACCACCAGGGGAAGCCCGAGAATTTTTTTTTTTAACTCAAAATGTTATGAGAGTTAATAGTAATAACTACATTTACTGAGCACCTCTTACTGGGCCAAGCACTTTTCATAAATTATCTGTAATGCTCCCAAGAGTTGACAAGATACTTAGACTTACTGCTATTTTACAGGTATGAAACCAAGACTCAAAGAAGCCCATACTGGGCTCTGCTGCCAGTAAAGCAGTTGAGGAAAAAAAAAAAAAAACAGGTTTATATTATGGAATAAAATGTATAGGTTTCTTACCAGTTAAGCAAAAATTCATTTATGCATATAAAATTAAACTTATTTTAATATATGTAGCAAAATGAAAACAAATACAGGTCGTTGATACCATGATGCTCTAATACTAACCGGTCCTCTTTCATTCATACTTTTAGAGAAATCTTTAGTTAAGGTCTACCTTTCTTAATCTGTGTCTTGCTTTCTTAAGTGTCTGCCTTTTACTTCCCCAACTGGTCTACAAATGATTAGCCCAGTTCCTAAACTAAACTCTAAGTGAAAAAAGGGCTTGTGCTTAAAATGCTATAGTATTCAAGTTCTAACTTAAATTTCCCTCCTATCCTTGAGACATAGTCACAAAGCCTTCTCTCAGCTCCCAATATCAACTAACATTGAGACCTCAAGAAGTAAGCCATTATACAGAAAAGCTGGAAACCCAAAAGGAGTGATTTGCATACTTGCATATACTCAAAAAAGGGTGCTGACTAACTGGTACATTCAGTCAGAACACCAGAGTGGTGTCTCCTTAAGATTACTTGGTGAGAATTTTTTTTTTTTTTAAAGATTTATTTATTTATTTACTTTGGGCATGGGTCGGGTTGGGGAGGGAGGGGAGCGGGCGGGCCACTTCTACTGGTCCTTCATTTCTCTATTTTCATTAGTCTTCGTTCTTTGGCTCCTGTGGGTCTCCCATCACGTTGGCCTCTGTTGTCGCAGAGCACCGGCTCTGGGCGCATGTGCTCCAGAGCTCCGGCTCGGTGATTGGACACATCAGTCCAGCCGCTCCGTGGCACGTGGGATCTTCCCAGGCCAGGGCTGGAACAGGCGCCCCTTGCACTTCAAGGCGGTGTCCTTACCCACTGGACCACCAGGGGAAGCCCGAGAATTTTTTTTTTTAACTCAAAATGTTATGAGAGTTAATAGTAATAACTACATTTACTGAGCACCTCTTACTGGGCCAAGCACTTTTCATAAATTATCTGTAATGCTCCCAAGAGTTGACAAGATACTTAGACTTACTGCTATTTTACAGGTATGAAACCAAGACTCAAAGAAGCCCATACTGGGCTCTGCTGCCAGTAAAGCAGTTGAGGAAAAAAAAAAAAAAACAGGTTTATATTATGGAATAAAATGTATAGGTTTCTTACCAGTTAAGCAAAAATTCATTTATGCATATAAAATTAAACTTATTTTAATATATGTAGCAAAATGAAAACAAATACAGGTCGTTGATACCATGATGCTCTAATACTAACCGGTCCTCTTTCATTCATACTTTTAGAGAAATCTTTAGTTAAGGTCTACCTTTCTTAATCTGTGTCTTGCTTTCTTAAGTGTCTGCCTTTTACTTCCCCAACTGGTCTACAAATGATTAGCCCAGTTCCTAAACTAAACTCTAAGTGAAAAAGGACTTGTGCTTAAAATGCTATAGTATTCAAGTTCTAACTTAAATTTCCCTCCTATCCTTGAGACATAGTCACAAAGCCTTCTCTCAGCTCCCAATATCAACTAACACCTGATAACAGGTGGTAACTAAGGAATGAGGCTATATTATTAACTAGGATAATAAAAACTTATAAGAAAATTACCACAGATCTTTAAGTATCAACACCATTCTGTGTATGCCATACTATCTCTATTTACAAGAAATTTCAATGTAAAGAAACAATTTAGAAACTCAATTTCAGAGATAAAAATAGTATAGGAGTTATATCTGTGCATCAGATAAATAAGGATTCAATACTAAGACATCACTGATTTCCAAGCAAAATAATCAGACATGTCAATAAAAGCAGACATGTGAAAGGAGGCAAGGGTCCAGGTTAAGGGTGAGGGATGCAGGAAAGAGAAGGAAGGAGAAGCAGCACCAGCAACAATCTGAATGGAGAAGTGGACTTCTGTCCAGGCAGGACAGATGCCACATCCCAGAAAATGCTGCTGAAACCAAGCATCTCTTTGTCAGTCCACTCTGACAACTCCCCTCCCTCCCAACTCCAATCAAATGTAATGGGGGGCTTCCCTGGTGGTCCGGTGGGTAAAGAGTCCGCCTTGCAGTGCAAGCGGTGCTGGTTCGATCCCTGGCCCGGGATGATCCCACATGACGCAGGGCACCTGGACCGGTGTGTCCAATTACGAGCCAGCACTCTGCAGCACACGCACCCAGAGCCAGTGCTCTGCAGTGAGAGAAGCCACTGCAATGGGGGGCCTGCATAGGCCAAAGAATAAAGGTGGATGAAAATAAATAAATTTAAAAAAACAATAAAAGAGGCCAAAATTTAAAAAAAAAATGTACTGGTGGGCATCACTCACTTGGCCACAGTGATGGTTCCAGAGCTAGAGATGAGACTCAAGACAAGTATGAGAACTTAAGCAACTGAACGCTTTGGAGGGACAGTGTCCACACAAGACTGCTGTCACTCAGGACACCAGCAGTCAACACAGGGAATTCACTCAACCACCCTCAGACTTGATAATTCACTGCAAGGACTCAGAATTCCTTGCAAGCTGCCACACCCACAGTTACAGGTTACCACAGGGATTAAAATCAGCCAAGGGAGGCTTCTCTGGTGGGCCAATGGGTAAGGACACTGCCTTGCCGTGCAGGGGGCGCCGGTTTGATCACTGGCCTGGGAAGATCCCACGTGCCACAGAGCAGCTGGACGGATGTGTCCAATTACCAAGCAGAGCTCTGGAGTACATGCTCCCAGAGCCGGTGCTCTGCGACAACAGAGGCCACCGCGATGGGAGACCCACACAGGCCAAAAGAACAAAAGATGGAAATAAATGAAAGACCAATAGAAGTGGCCAAAAAAAAAAGAAATCAGCCAAGGGAAGAGAAGCGTGCATAGGCCAGAGGCCAGGATGGGTCCAAATACAGAGTTCCTGGCTGTCCTCTGTAAATGGAGCCACGTGCAGTGTCAACTCCTTATGGCCATGGTGTGTGACAACATGCACAGTCAGCCACAGGTGCTCATCCCAATCTTGGGTATTTAGAGTTTTTATTAGGGCTCAATCATGTACTATGTGACTGACCTTTGAAGAGGTTGGGTGGGTATCTTCAGTCTCCAGTCTCTTCTGGAGGTAAAACTGATATCAAGCGGCCCAAAGTCCTCATCAAAAATCACATTTTTAGATGGATAACTTGTGGGCCAAGTTCCTCAGACAAAAACACTTGTCAGGCAGGACATCCCAAGAGCCTAGAGATCCTCCCCCTGTAATCAAGGGAAAAGTCCAGATCTCTCAGTGTTTGTGTGTGTGTGTGAAGTCGTTCAGTCATGTCTGACTCTCTGCAACCCTATGGACTGTAGCCCACAAGGCTTCTCTGTCCATGGAATTCTCCCGGCAAGAATACTGGAGTGGGCTGCCATCTCCAGGGGATCTTCCCAATCCAGGGATCAAACTCACATCCTCTTAGATCTTTTGCACTGGCAGGTTCTTTACCACGAGCGCCACTTGGGAAGCCCCAGATCTCTCTTTAGGTAAAGTAAAATCTCTACTTGCATACCAAAGCATACCAGGCCAATAAGAATTCTTCCCCAGGAATTTTTTTCCTGGAGATAGAGAAGAGGAGACTGTGTTAGTTGGGATCCCTAGAAACAGAGCAAGCCCTCTTGTGTAAGTGATTTACTGAAGAATTCTCAGCAGAAAGCCATCAGGATATAAGGGGAGGATGGTAGTACAGGGAAAGATGCTAAGCGAAGAGATGTTTTCAGCAGACTTCCCCAGTGGCCCAGTGGCTGAGACTCCAAGTTCCTGATGCATGGAACCTGGGTGGCATCCCAGCTCAGGGAACTAGATCTCACATGCTGTAACTAAGAGTCTGCATGCTACAATGAAGACTGAAGATCCCACGTCCCACAACTAAGACCCTAAGACCCGGCGCAGTCAAATAAATCTTAAAAAGTGGGGAGGGAGGAGAAAGGGAGTTTCAGGATGGAGAGAACCCATGTATACTGGTGGCTAATTCATGCTGATATATGGCAAAAAAACATCACAATACTGTAAAGTAATTATCCTCCAATTAAAAAATATTTTTAAAATATACATAGATTATACATATATGTGTGTGTGCGTGTGTGTGCGTGTGTGTGTGTGTGTATATATATATATAAGAAATGGTTTTAGCTGAAGTAATGAACATAGATACAGACTAGGCACATGACACTGACTGCCCCTCAGACCTGATCTACCTTGGGAAGCTGCTCTGCATCTCAAGCAGTGAGTCATAGGCTCTGGGCCACCACGGGGTAGGTGTTACTTCCCACACATGACTGCATGATGCAGCAACTAGTGGCCAAGGCAATTCTCCACAATTTGGGGTGGCTCTGAGCTAGGATCAGCCACACTGTCTCATGGCTAGACGCAATAACCTGGAAAAGCAGGCATGGGTGGGCCACCAACAGCAATGAACGCTATACATGTCTTATACTGCTTGGATCTCACTGTGAGTCCACTGCATCCAGTCACAGCTTTTCCTGTGTGTTGCTGCTCATAACCCCTGGGCAGAGTTATAAAAGGACGGTCAATGGGACAAACTACAGTTCTTTGCTGCTACAATGAACCACAAGGTCAGAGATTCAGCATTTCCCCCTTCTACTGCTCATGCTATATCCCCCTTTCCTGGAGTAGTAACTCAGACCCTCAATGTGAACAGCACTAATGTCCTTCTCAGGCTATGATTGTTATTTTCATCTATTTACAGTTAAAATCAGTCAGGATAATCTTAAGAGATGTCCAAGCACATCACCTGAAAAGCAAACCCAATTAATGCTGCTCCTTTAGGTATCTACAGTTCCAACTCTCCATAATGACGAAGGGTATTACCCCCGCCACTGTTATAATTACTTTCCTTACCTACCAATTGCTGAAGAAGGAAAAGGATCACAAAGATACCAGGAAGTGGCTATAGCTTTAGGTTTAGAGGTACTCTATCTTACTCAGCAGGCTTCCCTGGTGGCTCATTGGAAAAGAATCTGCCTGCCAATGCAGGAGACGAAGGTTTGACCCCTGGCTGGCGAAGATCTCTAGAGAAGGAAATGGCAACCCACACCAGTATTCTAACCCAAACCACATTTCCCACACCTGGGAAATCCCATGCACAGAGGAGCATGGCAGGCTATAGTTCTGTCGCTAAGACATCAACCGTAATGTTCCTTCGTAGAAGGATCCACCCTGCTGGGAATTCAGAAGTCTCAACCCACAGATTCTAAAGTTGCAAGGAGAGAAAGACAAATTCTACAAGTGAGTCATCTGGACTCATGAGGCTGAGCAGAACTATATTACTATTTCTGATTTTATTTCCTGAACATATGCATTCTAACTACTTGAGACATAGCTCTATACAATGATCATCACTTTAAGATATATACAACATTCTAAGAATAGTGCCCCTTTCTTACCTGGGAGTCATCTCCCAGCTAGTATCTCAGCAAAAGCTTCAAAAAGCCATTCTGCCACCTTATCAGGCTGACAGTTTCTGGGCTGTGCCACATATGGCCGAACCAGCAGATTCTACATATAAGTGCAAGTTGCCTCACTCCTTTGGCATAAGGTAGGGCCTTTGTTCTAATGAAACATTATGTGGGATCTTGTGTCAGTTAATCGAAGTCTATGAGCCCTCCAAGAGTACAATTAGTGAGTGGCTAAGCCTTGTACCCAATAATACACAATGACCTTGGATCTGATGCCTACTGATTCTATGAAGGAGGAGACTTCCACCTAAATGCCTTAGATACTGCCTCATCCATTGTGAAAGTCAGGACACAGCATTTAGATATGCGTTCATGCTAAGAGTTTGTAACTCCAGCTGCTGGAAGTGCTGTCAGCAGGCAGCCTTCAACTACCAGCACTCATGGGACGCATCTCAGGAACAGACAGTGTCTAGCCCACAGTCACGCCCTTTCCAGGGCAGCTTACAGCCATGACTATTAATAGGGGAGTATAAAGGCCCTGCCATCTGGGCCCAGTAAGGAAACTTCTGATGTGCTATTTTAGCTCCAGAACTCCTCTCTCCTTTCCACAGGTATTGATCACAAAGGTGATCCCTAATAAATAACCTGCACCCTCAACTCCAATTCAGTGTGCTCCCATAAAGTCTAACCTGCAATAATTAGTGCCTGGAGTGGCATAAAAACGCAGATAAGACAGGGGTTTAGAGTTAGCCCATTCACTACTTGCTTGGTAAAGAGGATGGTGTCACTGATAGCAAATGAAGCACAGGCTCGGGTGGGCCAAATTTCTCCTCACAGTCAACCGTGAAGGCATACCTATGGACAGAAATAACTTAGTTGGTCTGATGTATCGGACACTGGAGAAACATGGATGAAATAGTAATTACAAAGACAATGGAATTCTGTAGCTAATGCTAAAGTGGACTGATGCTGCAGAAAAAGATAACAAGAGGCTGAGTATAATTAATACACAACTGAGAGTCAAGTGGGAAACCAGGCGGCCCCTTAGCAGCATATAAAGAGGCTCTCATTTCCTGCAGCAGGAGGGCAGAGAAAACTTAGGCTTGGCCCAGAACTTAATTGTTAAAGTAGGTACTTTCCAAAAAAGTTCAGCTTTCAAACAAGACAGGTCAAGACTATTTGAGGGGCTTCCCCTGGTGGTCCAGTGGGTAAGGACACCGCCTTGCAGTGCAAGGGGCGCCGGTTCCAGCCCTGGCCTGGGAAGATCCCACGTGCCACAGAGCAGCTGGACTAATGTATCCAACTACCAAGCCAAAGCTCTGGAGCACATACGTCCAGAGTCAGTGCTCTGCAGCGACAGAGGCCACTGTGATAGGAGGCCCACACAAGTCAAAGAACAAAGATGGATGAAAAATAAATAAATGAAAGACCAACAGAAGTGGCTCCCCCCCCAAAAAAAAAAAGACGTAGTAAATCCGAATGTCAGTCACAAGCGTGTATAAGATATGTCACTTTCTTTTTTCACATTTTTACTTTCTGATCCTGACTTACCGCTAACTCCATTTCCATGGGCTGACAGGAAAGCTGATCTCAGCTTTTCTTAAGGATGCCCTTTTCCCTGGGCATTCCCTGGGTTGTACCATAATTTCAGGTCGTATACAGCACCAGGGCATAGACGGGAGTTGACACAGTTCCCACTGGAGGTCCACTGCCCTGTTTAAATGAACCTTTGGATTCTAGAAGATCTCTGCTGCTTTTGTGCCTGGGAATCTTTTTCAGACTGCCTATATTCCATCTGTCTAGATGCTCCAAGTGCCATTTATCTATGGCTGCTTTCTTTCTCTCTGCTGTCTCACTGAAAGCAGAACCCCAGGATCTAAGCTCTGGACCCCACAAACCTTCTTTCTGTTCCTACCCTCCAAGAGAATATCTGTTTAGTCTGAGGTTGACTGTTGTTCTTTCATGTTTTTCCTGAGATATGCCATTTATGCCTAGGAATGTTATCCCCAGTTCCTTCTAACTTCCCCTTGAAATCTTTTAGGGGCTTAAACTTTTGGAAAGCAAAATCCAAGGAGATTTGTGGTTAATTTCTGCTTTCCCCGCTGCTGCATACCTACTTCAAGGCAATGATCACAGGACTACATGCTTGAATGAGAGGAGAAGGAGAAATACAGAGATGAAAACCCAACACATTCATATCTCACTGCCACAGGGATTTGATCATGGGCTAAATAAAAGTGAGGCCATGAAAAATTAATGAAATATTTTTATCCTATTATATCAAAATCCACTGGTCTATCTAGGACTTTAAATCACTTAAATCAATTTACTACGCCTGCTATTAGACTTGTCAAACTATGGTGATTTGCTTTTCATCTTAACTCACAAGAAATAACTACCACTTTATTCATTCTTTTGGTTATGATCATACACTATCCTGTGACTTTTCTTGCTCTTTATTCTGAGGTTTTGCCCATAAATTTTTAAATTGCAAAACTAATGTGTGTTCATTATAAAGAAATATGGAAATCTAATTTTGTGTGATGGCAGGTAAGTATTTTATACGTAGAGAATGGCTTTTAAAAAAATTCCCAAAAAGGTACTAACTCCCAATGTCAGTCACAAGCGTGTATAAGATATGTCACTTTCTTTTTTCACATTTTTACTTTCTGATCCTGACTTACCGCTAACTCCATTTCCATGGGCTGACAGGAAAGCTGATCTCAGCTTTTCTTAAGGATGCCCTTTTCCCTGGGCATTCCCTGGGTTGTACCATAATTTCAGGTCGTATACAGCACCAGGGCATAGACGGGAGTTGACACAGTTCCCACTGGAGGTCCACTGCCCTGTTTAAATGAACCTTTGGATTCTAGAAGATCTCTGCTGCTTTTGTGCCTGGGAATCTTTTTCAGACTGCCTATATTCCATCTGTCTAGATGCTCCAAGTGCCATTTATCTATGGCTGCTTTCTTTCTCTCTGCTGTCTCACTGAAAGCAGAACCCCAGGATCTAAGCTCTGGACCCCACAAACCTTCTTTCTGTTCCTACCCTCCAAGAGAATATCTGTTTAGTCTGAGGTTGACTGTTGTTCTTTCATGTTTTTCCTGAGATATGCCATTTATGCCTAGGAATGTTATCCCCAGTTCCTTCTAACTTCCCCTTGAAATCTTTTAGGGGCTTAAACTTTTGGAAAGCAAAATCCAAGGAGATTTGTGGTTAATTTCTGCTTTCCCTGCTGCTGCATACCTACTTCAAGGCAATGATCACAGGACTACATGCTTGAATGAGAGGAGAAGGAGAAATACAGAGATGAAAACCCAACACATTCATATCTCACTGCCACAGGGATTTGATCATGGGCTAAATAAAAGTGAGGCCATGAAAAATTAATGAAATATTTTTATCCTATTATATCAAAATCCACTGGTCTATCTAGGACTTTAAATCACTTAAATCAATTTACTACGTCTGCTATTAGACTTGTCAAACTATGGTGATTTGCTTTTCATCTTAACTCACAAGAAATAACTACCACTTTATTCATTCTTTTGGTTATGATCATACACTATCCTGTGACTTTTCTTGCTCTTTATTCTGAGGTTTTGCCCATAAATTTTTAAATTGCAAAACTAATGTGTGTTCATTATAAAGAAATATGGAAATCTAATTTTGTGTGATGGCAGGTAAGTATTTTATACTGATTATAATATATATGTTTTAATTAAGAACACTAAGAAACCTGATAAAACCATAAGGAACCACTGGGACAAAATCCAAGGGAAAGCTGAAATCGAGAGAGAGAAGATACAACACCAAGGCAATCCTTTTTTTAAAAGATTTATTTATTTATTTATTTGAGGGGGGTGGGATGGGGAGGGAGGGGAGCAGGCGGGCCACTTATATTGGTCTTTCATTTGTCCATTTTCATCCATGTTTGTTCTTCGGCCCATGTGGGCCTCCCATCAGGGTGGCCTCTGTTGTCGCAGAGCACCGGCTCTGGATGCATGTGCCCCAGAGCTCCATCTTGGTAATTGGACACATCGGTCCAGCCGCTCCAGCACGTGGGATCTTCCCAGGCCAGGGATCAAACCAGCGCCCCTTGCACTGCAAGGCGGTGTCCTTACCCACTGGACCACCAGGGAAGCCCACCAAGGCAATTCTTGGTCTGGGGATGTTGCATTCCTAGAAAATTTGATCTGGCTTAGAAAACCTGCAGAATGATGGAGACGGACGTCAGATTCTAAGTGAGAGGGCTGTTGTTGTTATTTAACTGCTAAATTGTGTTCGACTCTCTGCAACCCCATGGACTGCAGCCCGCCAGGCTCCTCCATCCATGGGATTTCCCAAGCAAGAATACTGGAGTGGATTGCCATTTCCTTCTCCAGGAGATCTTCTCAACCCAGGAACTTAACCTGCTTCTCCTGTAATGGCAGGCAGGTTCTTCATCTCTGAGCCACCAGGAAAGCCCAAGTGGAAGGGAGGGGGACTCAAACAGAAAATTACCCTGATTAAACTGGACAAGGAAGCCTAGCATGCCACAGTCCATGGGGTCACAAAGAGTTGGCCATGACTGAGCAACTGAACTGAACTGAAACGAAGGAAAAGGAGAAAAGGGAGAAGAGGAAGAAGAGAGAAGAAGAAAGAATTAAAGCCACTAAGAATTTGTGGCTACACAGTGCATCCTCCCTTTCGGTTATGATCACTATCCTGTGACTTTTCTTGCTCTTTATTCTGAGGTTTTGCCCATAAATTTTTAAATTGCAAAACTAATGTGTGTTCATTATAAAGAAATATGGAAATCTAATTTTGTGTGATGGCAGGTAAGTATTTTATACTGATTATAATATATATGTTTTAATTAAGAACACTAAGAAACCTGATAAAACCATAAGGAACCACTGGGACAAAATCCAAGGGAAAGCTGAAATCGAGAGAGAGAAGATACAACACCAAGGCAATCCTTTTTTTAAAAGATTTATTTATTTATTTATTTGAGGGGGGTGGGATGGGGAGGGAGGGGAGCAGGCGGGCCACTTATATTGGTCTTTCATTTGTCCATTTTCATCCATGTTTGTTCTTCGGCCCATGTGGGCCTCCCATCAGGGTGGCCTCTGTTGTCGCAGAGCACCGGCTCTGGATGCATGTGCCCCAGAGCTCCATCTTGGTAATTGGACACATCGGTCCAGCCGCTCCGCAGCACGTGGGATCTTCCCAGGCTAGGGATCGAACCAGCGCCCCTTGCACTGCAAGGCGGTGTCCTTACCCACTGGACCACCAGGGAAGCCCACCAAGGCAATTCTTGGTCTGGGGATGTTGCATTCCTAGAAAATTTGATCTGGCTTAGAAAACCTGCAGAATGATGGAGACGGACGTCAGATTCTAAGTGAGAGGGCTGTTGTTGTTATTTAACTGCTAAATTGTGTTCGACTCTCTGCAACCCCATGGACTGCAGCCCGCCAGGCTCCTCCATCCATGGGATTTCCCAAGCAAGAATACTGGAGTGGATTGCCATTTCCTTCTCCAGGAGATCTTCTCAACCCAGGAACTTAACCTGCTTCTCCTGTAATGGCAGGCAGGTTCTTCATCTCTGAGCCACCAGGAAAGCCCAAGTGGAAGGGAGGGGGACTCAAACAGAAAATTACCCTGATTAAACTGGACAAGGAAGCCTAGCATGCCACAGTCCATGGGGTCACAAAGAGTTGGCCATGACTGAGCAACTGAACTGAACTGAAACGAAGGAAAAGGAGAAAAGGGAGAAGAGGAAGAAGAAGAGAAGAAGAAAGAATTAAAGCCACTAAGAATTTGTGGCTACACAGTGCATCCTCCCATGGATGTGCTGCCTAGATTCAAATCAGGTAATGGTCAAGAAAACCTCAAGCCACAAACTTACTTTGAGAGATAGTCCTGGACTGGAGCCTGGCAGAAACAAACACCAATACTCTCTGGAGAAGGTACTGTGGCAGGCAGGATCATGTCTCTCCCTGCCCCCCAGAACAGAAGGTGTACATTTTCTAGTCCATGGTGCCAGTGAATATGTTAATACTTGGTAAAAGTGACATTGCAGGGCTTCCCCTGGTGGTCCAGTGGGTAAGGACACCGCCTTGCAGTGCAAGGGGCGCCGGTTCGATCCCTGGCCTGGGAAGATCCCATGTACTGAGGAGTGGCTGGACCCACGTGTCCAATCACCGAGCCAGAGCTCTGGAGCGCATGTGCCCAGAGCCGGCGCTCTGCAACGACAGACGCCACCTTGA
This sequence comes from Tragulus kanchil, assembly GCA_022376925.1. Taxonomy (NCBI): domain Eukaryota; kingdom Metazoa; phylum Chordata; class Mammalia; order Artiodactyla; family Tragulidae; genus Tragulus; species Tragulus kanchil. The sequence continues at coordinate 117,763,605 of JAIOJX010000024.1, read as the reverse complement.
TGGGAGGCCCACAGGAGCCAAAGAACAAAGACGGATGAAAATAGAGAAATGAAAGACCAATAGAAGTGGCCCGCCTGCTCCCCTCCCTCCCCAACCCGACCCCGGCCCAAAATAAATAAATAAATAAATCTTAAAAAAAAAAAAAAAAGTGACATTGCAGATGTGATTAAATAAGAATCTTGAGATAGGAACTTATCCTGGATTGTCCAGGCAGACCCAGTGTAATGACATGGGTCCTTATATGAAAGACACAAGAGGATCAGAGTCCAAGTAGGAGATGTGGTGATAGAAGCAGAGTTTGAAGTGATGCCAAGGAAGAGGCAGAAGTCAAAGACTGCAGGCAGGGCCTTCCCTTGTGGCTCAGTGGATAAGAACCTGTCTGCCAATGCAGGAGACACGGGTTCGGTCCCTGATCCGGGAAGATCCCACATACCACAGAGCAGCTAAACCCACACATCAACAAAGATCCAGCACAGCCAAAAATAAATAAAAAAAAGTTTAAAAAAAAAAAAAAAAAAAGACTGCAGGCAGCCTTGGAAGCTGCATAGCCTTGGAAACTAAAAGAGACAAGAGAACAGATTCTTCCCTAGAGTCTTCAGGAGGAACAGAGCCCTGCTGATATCTTGATTTTAGACTTCAGAATTGTAAGAGAATAAAATGGCTGATTTTAAGCCATTAAATTTGTGGTTATTTATTATAGTAGCAATGGGAAATTTTTACAAGTACCTTAATTATTGTTGTTGTTTAGTTGCTGGTGTGTCTGACTATTCTGTAACCCTATGGGCTGTAGCCCGCCAGGCTCCTCTGTCAATGGAATCTCCCAGGCAAGAGTAGTGGAGTGAATTGTAATTTCCTTTCCCAGGGGATCTTCCCAACTCACGGATCCAACCCACATCTCCTGCACTGGCAAGGGTTAGCAGGCAGATTCTCTACCACTGAGCCAACAGAGAAGCCCACCTTGATTATAAGTCCCAAAGAAACCCCAGCAGTAATTTTCAAGAAAAATAAGCCATACACAGTGGAAAAAAGAAAGAAAGAAATAAAAAGGCATAGAAAAGGGCAAATAAACAATTAACGAAAACCAAGGACTTTCCTGGTGATTTACACTCTGCATTTTCACTGCCAAGGGCCCTGGTTTGATCCCTGGTCAGAGAACTAACATCCCACAAGCTACATGATGTGCCCAAGGGGAAAAACACTAATGCAAACCAGCAGATAGAACATAATAAATAGATGTACAAAGTATTCAGACCTAAACTTGAAACTCCTCTATTCCTACAGTGTTTAAACGAAGAAAAATACGCTTGAAGTATTATCTAGAGAATAGGACAAAACAGACCCCCAAAGACCAACCAGAAATTTCTAGAAAGAAAAAAAAATACTAATCATAATAAAGAATGAAATAAATACGTTTATCTGCCAGTTGATTCTAGCCAGGCAAAGAAAGAATGAAGAAACAAAAAAATGTTAGAAACATATATGGAATCTAGTAAGACAGTACTGACAAATATACATGCAGAACAGTGATGGAAAAACAGACACAGAGAACAGATGTATGGACATTGAGGGGAGGGAAGAGTGGGTGAGAGGTATGGAAAGAGTAACATGAAACTTATACTATGATATGTAAAAGAGGTAACTCTTGTCAGTGCACTCTGGGACTAAGGGATCTTCCATGGGGGCTATTGAAAGGGTTTAATAGCTAGATTAATAGGCAATTTGATAAGGAGGCCAGCAGATCCCAAAGAGGAGGAGGTGAGGGACAAAAAAGAAGAAGGAAAAGTATTTTTCTAACCTGAAATGTTTGTTATGATAAGATCAACCCAAAACTAAGTTTATTGTCTTATGTTGACACTGTGGGTCTAGAAAGGCCTTTACACCAGAATGTCTCACCTAGCCTGGAGACTATGCCCTGGCTAATCTCATGTCATGAGTGTGGGACAGCAAGGCTTTTACAGCCTTAAGCTATTGTTTTAACAACCAACTGGAAAATACAAATTGTCATGCTTAGAATGGCAAAGCAGAGTACTCTTTTATCCCCCTTCCAGTGTCTATGCTGGAAGTTCTTCCCTATCTTTTCTCACTGTAATAAACTTTTCACTGCAGGCAGCCCTGAGTGACCATCGCTGAGTCTTTTGAATCCCAATGTGAATTCTTCTCCATTGGAGATTAAGAATCCGACACCGTTCCCAGTAACCTACCATCGTCTATCACCTATCACTATGTGATGGCCTGGAGGGGTGGGATGGGGGGGACTGGGAGAGGTCAGGGATACACCTATGACTGATCTGAGACTATACATAACTGTAAACCACAAAACTGTAAAAGCTCTGCACTAAGGATGCCCAAGGGAAAACACTAATGCAAACCAGCAGATAGACATATTCCAAAACAAAGTGTTTAAACGAAGAAAAATACGCCTGAAGTATTATCGAGAGAAGAGGACAAAACAGACCGCCAAAGACCAACCAGAAATTTCTAGAAAGAAAAAAAAATACTAATCATAATAAAGAATGAAATAAATACGTTTATCTGCCAGTTGATTCTAGCCAGGCAAAGAAAGAATGAAGAAACAAAAAAATGTTAGAAACATATATGGAATCTAGTAAGACAGTACTGACAAATATACATGCAGAACAGTGATGGAAAAACAGACACAGAGAACAGATGTATGGACATTGAGGGGAGGGAAGAGTGGGTGAGAGGTATGGAAAGAGTAACATGAAACTTATACTATGATATGTAAAAGAGGTAACTCTTGTCAGTGCACTCTGGGACTAAGGGATCTTCCATGGGGCTATTGAAAGGGTTTAATAGCTAGATTAATAGGCAATTTGATAAGGAGGCCAGCAGATCCCAAAGAGGAGGAGGTGAGGGACAAAAAAGAAGAAGGAAAAGTATTTTTCTAACCTGAAATGTTTGTTATGATAAGATCAACCCAAAACTAAGTTTATTGTCTTATGTTGACACTGTGGGTCTAGAAAGGCCTTTACACCAGAATGTCTCACCTAGCCTGGAGACTATGCCCTGGCTAATCTCATGTCATGAGTGTGGGACAGCAAGGCTTTTACAGCCTTAAGCTATTGTTTTAACAACCAACTGGAAAATACAAATTGTCATGCTTAGAATGGCAAAGCAGAGTACTCTTTTATCCCCCTTCCAGTGTCTATGCTGGAAGTTCTTCCCTATCTTTTCTCACTGTAATAAACTTTTCACTGCAGGCAGCCCTGAGTGACCATCGCTGAGTCTTTTGAATCCCAATGTGAATTCTTCTCCATTGGAGATTAAGAATCCGACACCGTTCCCAGTAACCTACCATCGTCTATCACCTATCACTATGTGATGGCCTGGAGGGGTGGGATGGGGGGGACTGGGAGAGGTCAGGGATACACCTATGACTGATCTGAGACTATACATAACTGTAAACCACAAAACTGTAAAAGCAGAATAAAAATAATTAAGTAGTAGAAAAAAGTTAGAAATTATTCAGAATGCAGCATATAAGATAAAAACATAAAAGTTTGAAAGAAACATTAAAAAGCATGGGGATGGAGTGACAGGATCTAATAAACACTTATCAGAATTCTAGGAGAGGGCTTCCCCTGGTGGTGGTCCAGTGGGTAAGGACACCACCTTGCAGTGCAAGGGGCCCCAGCTCGATCCCTGGCCTGGGAAGATCCCACGTGCCGTGGAGCGGCTGGACCAATGTGCCCAATGACCGAGCCGGAGCTCTGGAGCGCATGCGCCCAGAGCCGGTGCTCTGTGACAACAGAGGCCACCGCGATGAGAGGCCCACACGGGCCAAAGAACAAAGATGGATGAAACTAGAGAAATGAAAGACCAATAGAAGTGGCCCCCCGAGCCCCCTCCTTCCCCATGCCCCCCAAATAAATAAATAAATGGTTTTGTTTTTTTTTTTTTTTAAAGAAGGAGAAAGGATAGAGTTGATGGACAGAGGTAATGTTTTAAAAACTCATGATCATGGCTAAGAATTTTCCAGAACTGATGAATGACAACAATCCACAGAGTCAAACAGAATAAGATAAATAAAGAGAAATCACAATCTAGGTACATCATGGTGAAAACGCAGGACACCAGAGAGAAAGGAAGCCAAATGTAAAAGATCACCTTCAAGGTCAGTTCTTGATTTATTTTTCAGTTATCACAACAGAGGCCAGAAGACAGTAGAATATCTTTAAATGTTCTTAAAGGAAGTAATTGCCAACCTAGGATTCCAAGTACAAAGAGAAAACAATTTTGAGACTGAAGACAAATTCTAAAGGATGTGTTTCTGGCTAAAGGAAAGAAATATCAAATGTAATAAACTTTTCACTGCAGGCAGCCCTGAGTGACCATCGCTGAGTCTTTTGAATCCCAATGTGAATTCTTCTCCATTGGAGATTAAGAATCCGACACCGTTCCCAGTAACCTACCATCGTCTATCACCTATCACTATGTGATGGCCTGGAGGGGTGGGATGGGGGGGACTGGGAGAGGTCAGGGATACACCTATGACTGATCTGAGACTATACATAACTGTAAACCACAAAACTGTAAAAGCAGAATAAAAATAATTAAGTAGTAGAAAAAAGTTAGAAATTATTCAGAATGCAGCATATAAGATAAAAACATAAAAGTTTGAAAGAAACATTAAAAAGCATGGGGATGGAGTGACAGGATCTAATAAACACTTATCAGAATTCTAGGAGAGGGCTTCCCCTGGTGGTGGTCCAGTGGGTAAGGACACCACCTTGCAGTGCAAGGGGCCCCAGCTCGATCCCTGGCCTGGGAAGATCCCACGTGCCGTGGAGCGGCTGGACCAATGTGCCCAATGACCGAGCCGGAGCTCTGGAGCGCATGCGCCCAGAGCCGGTGCTCTGTGACAACAGAGGCCACCGCGATGAGAGGCCCACACGGGCCAAAGAACAAAGATGGATGAAACTAGAGAAATGAAAGACCAATAGAAGTGGCCCCCCGAGCCCCCTCCTTCCCCATGCCCCCCAAATAAATAAATAAATGGTTTTGTTTTTTTTTTTTTTTAAAGAAGGAGAAAGGATAGAGTTGATGGACAGAGGTAATGTTTTAAAAACTCATGATCATGGCTAAGAATTTTCCAGAACTGATGAATGACAACAATCCACAGAGTCAAACAGAATAAGATAAATAAAGAGAAATCACAATCTAGGTACATCATGGTGAAAACGCAGGACACCAGAGAGAAAGGAAGCCAAATGTAAAAGATCACCTTCAAGGTCAGTTCTTGATTTATTTTTCAGTTATCACAACAGAGGCCAGAAGACAGTAGAATATCTTTAAATGTTCTTAAAGGAAGTAATTGCCAACCTAGGATTCCAAGTACAAAGAGAAAACAATTTTGAGACTGAAGACAAATTCTAAAGGATGTGTTTCTGGCTAAAGGAAAGAAATATCAAATGGAACGTCTGACATACAATAAGGGATAAAGAAAAAAAGGTGGATACAACAGGTAAAAATAAATGTGAACGATTACTTAATAAAAGAGAAACAACAAAGTGTTGTGAAATTTAGGGAATTCCATGGTGGTCTACTGAGCAAGGAGTTCACCTTGCAGTGCAAGGGGTGCCGGTTCGATCCTTGGCCCCGGAGGATCCCACGTGCCGTGGAGCGGCTGGACCAGTGTGTCCAATTACCATCCAGTGCTCTGGTGCACATGCGCAGAGCTGGTGCTCTGCAGCAAGAGGGCTGCTGTGATTGGGGGGGAGCCCACACAGGCCAAAGAATAAAGATGGCTGAAAATAAATAAATAAATAATAAAAATTTTTAAAGAGGCCAAAATTTTAAAAAAAAAAGAAAGTCTTGTGAAATTTAAAAAGGTACAATATAGAATTTTAAAACTCTACAACATTCCATAGAGATGGGAAAATGAACCTAATTTGTTCTTAAGAGTTGTGTATTGGGTTGGATAAGAGTACAGGAATTGAGTCACTTCAATAAGTTAAGCAAATATTTTCAAATTTTTAATGTCACCATTAAGAAAAGAGAAGGCTAATGTACACATTTCAAATTTTTAAGAAGACAAGAAAGGAGAAAGAAACCAGCAGTGTGAGACAAGTAGAAATCTCAGGTAAAATGACAGATTTTTAAACACAAATATGTAGGAATTGTGTGATACAGACTTAATGCTCTGGAAAAAAGATTCAGGCTAGGTAAAATAACACAATGTAACTATATGATATTTATGAGAAACATGTCTAAAGTAATAAAATGCAAATAAAGAATGGAAAAAGGTATTATCATGCAAATACTAAACTCCATCCTAAAAAGCTAGCTAGGAGGAGGGGGATGGACTCAGAGAGAGGGATGAACTGGAAGATGCAAACTATTACATTTGGAGTGGACACACAACAAGGTCCTATTGTATATATAGCACAGGAAACTATATCTGGCGATAAACCACAATGGAAAAGAGTATGAAAAAAAAAAATAAGGGCTTCCCTGGTGATTCAGAGGGTAAAGAGTCTGCTTTGCAGTGCAGGGGGCACCAGTTTGATCCCTAGCCTGGGAAGATCCCATGTGCCAAGGAGCGGCTGGACCGGTGTGTCCAATTACAAGCCAGTGCTCTGGAGCATGTGTGCCCAGAGCCAGGGCTCTGCAGTGAGAGAGGCCTCTGTGATAGGAGGCCCACACAGGCCGAAGAAAAAAGATGGACGAAAAGTAAACGATGACTTAGAGGCAAAAAAAAAACCACAGGACATTATAAAAAATAATGTATATATGTATATAACTGAGTCAGTTTGCTGTACCGCAAAAATTAGCATATTCTAAATCACTTTACTTGAGTTTAGAAAAAGCTATTTACCTTTTAGCTATGTTGATATCAAACAAATAAAATGCCAGTACAGAAACCATGACAGGAAACTAAAAGATCATTTCCCAATGAAAAAAATGCAATTAGCCAGGACAACATAAATATTTTAAATTTGAACCTAAATGGTGTAGTCTCAAAATTTTTAAACAAAAATCTGCCAAAGAGGCACACACAATATAAGTATTAATATATAGACAATCTGAACAAAATTAAGAAAATTGAGAGGAGGTGGACAGACAAAAAAGAAAAAGAAAACTGACCTAAGTAAAGGTCAAACACACATAAAACACTATTTTAAAAATAGGTTATAAAGCAAATCTCAACAACTCTAACATGGCTAAAATTATTTTAATTAGTAGATCTTATGTTTTTGAGTCATTTTAAGTTCACAGGAAAAATGAGTGGAAAGTGGAGATTTCCCATAAATCTTCTTAACCTCCTCTCTCACCACTCAGTTTCTGCTATTATTAACTTAAAATTAACACATCCATCACCTCACAGTTGCCATTTTTTGTGTGTCTGTACTCTCTTAACATGGTAAAGAATCTGCTTGCCAATGCAGGAGACGTGGGTTCAATCCCTGGGTCGGGATGACCCCCTGAAGAAGGAAATGGCAACCCACTCCAGTGTTCTTGCCTGGGAAATCCCATGGACAGGAGTCTGGCAGGCTACACAATCCATGGGGCTGCAGAAAAGTCAGACACAATCTGGCAACTAAACAACAACCCTCTTAACAACTCTGAAGAATATTATACCATATTTTAAACTACAGTCACCACGCAGTTTATTATACCTCCAGGACATATCCATCTTATAACTAAAAATTTGTACCCATTGACTAACATCTCCCCATCACCCTACCCCTCAACGCCTGGTAACTAACAGTCTACTCTTCATTTCTGAGTTCACCTGTGCATATAAATAAGATCATACAGTATCTGTCTTTCTCTGACACTGCACTTAGCATAATACCTTAAAGTTTCATTCATACTGTTGAAAATGGCATGATTTCCTACCTGTACCCCAACGTTCATTGCAGCACTCTACACAATAGCTAGATCATAGAAGCAACCTAGATGTCCATCGACAAATGAATGGATAAAGAAGCTCTGGTGCAGACAAATACAGTATACTAAAACGTATATATGGAATCTAGTAAGTTCATACTGATACACACGCAGAGCATCAATGGAAAAACAGTCATAGAGAACAGATTTATGGACATTGAGGAGAGGGAAAAGTGGCTGAGAGCTATGGAAGGAGCAACACAGAACCCTATACCATCTTATGTAAAAGCGATAACTATTGCCAATGTGCTGTGGGACTTAGGGATCGTACATGGGGCTATGTGACGGCCTGGAGGGGTAGGATGAGGGGGAATGGGATATACACATGACTAATCTGGAATTATACATATCTGTAAACAACAAAACTCTATAAAATCAAAATAAAAAATTGGGGAAAAATTGGGATTGTTTTTCTACTTCAGTGGAAAAATGTCATTGGAATTTTGATAGTTTGTATTGAATCTGTAGATTGCTAGGGATAATATGGATAATTTAACAGTATTAATTCTTCCAAGCTCATGAATGCTAGATATCTTTCCACTTACATATGTATTCCTCAGTTTCTTTCAACAATGCCTTACAGTTTTCAGTGTATAGATTTTTCACCTCTTTGGTTAAAATTTATTCCTAAGAGTTTCATTGTTTTTGATGCTGTTGTAAGTGGGACTGTGATCTTTCTTTTTCAGATAGCTCACTGTGTATAGAAACACAACTGATTTTTGTATGCTGATTTTGTATATCCTGCAACCTGAGTGAATTTATTGATTAGATCTAACAACTTTTTGGTGGAGTCTTAAAGATTTTCTACATATAAGATCAAATCATCTGCACATAGAGACAATTTTAGTTCTTCCTTTTCTGATTTGGACATATTAATTAAAAAACCATATTTTAAACTACAGTCACCACGCATTTTATACCTCCAGGACATATCCATCTTATAACTAAAAATTTGTACCCATTGACTAACATCTCCCCATCACCCTACCCCTCAACGCCTGGTAACTAACAGTCTACTCTTCATTTCTGAGTTCACCTGTGCATATAAATAAGATCATACAGTATCTGTCTTTCTCTGACACTGCACTTAGCATAATACCTTAAAGTTTCATTCATACTGTTGAAAATGGCATGATTTCCTACCTGTACCCCAACGTTCATTGCAGCACTCTACACAATAGCTAGATCATAGAAGCAACCTAGATGTCCATCGACAAATGAATGGATAAAGAAGCTCTGGTGCAGACAAATACAGTATACTAAAACGTATATATGGAATCTAGTAAGTTCATACTGATACACACGCAGAGCATCAATGGAAAAACAGTCATAGAGAACAGATTTATGGACATTGAGGAGAGGGAAAAGTGGCTGAGAGCTATGGAAGGAGCAACACAGAACCCTATACCATCTTATGTAAAAGCGATAACTATTGCCAATGTGCTGTGGGACTTAGGGATCGTACATGGGGGCTATGTGACGGCCTGGAGGGGTAGGATGAGGGGGAATGGGATATACACATGACTAATCTGGAATTATACATATCTGTAAACAACAAAACTCTATAAAATCAAAATAAAAAATTGGGGAAAAATTGGGATTGTTTTTCTACTTCAGTGGAAAAATGTCATTGGAATTTTGATAGTTTGTATTGAATCTGTAGATTGCTAGGGATAATATGGATAATTTAACAGTATTAATTCTTCCAAGCTCATGAATGCTAGATATCTTTCCACTTACATATGTATTCCTCAGTTTCTTTCAACAATGCCTTACAGTTTTCAGTGTATAGATTTTTCACCTCTTTGGTTAAAATTTATTCCTAAGAGTTTCATTGTTTTTGATGCTGTTGTAAGTGGGACTGTGATCTTTCTTTTTCAGATAGCTCACTGTGTATAGAAACACAACTGATTTTTGTATGCTGATTTTGTATATCCTGCAACCTGAGTGAATTTATTGATTAGATCTAACAACTTTTTGGTGGAGTCTTAAAGATTTTCTACATATAAGATCAAATCATCTGCACATAGAGACAATTTTAGTTCTTCCTTTTCTGATTTGGACACCCTCTATTCTTTTCCTTGCCTCCTTTCTGAGACTGAACCTTCCAGTACCACGTTCAACAGGAGTGCTGGTAGTGAGCATCACTGTCAATTCTTTTAAGTGTTTAGTAGAACTTACCAATGAAGTCCTCTGGTATTTCATTTTAAGGATGCTTTGATTTTATATTCAGTCTTTTTATTCATGATTGGTCTGTTCAGAATTTCTCTTTATGATTCAGTCTTTGCATGTTTCTAGGAATGTACCCAGGCTTCCCAGGTAGTTCTAATGGTAAAGAACCTGCCTGCCAATGCAGGAGACATAAGAGACATAGGTTCAGTCCCTGGGTTGGAGGGATTCCCTGGAAGAGGGCATGGTAACCCACTCCAGTATTCTTTGCTGGAGAATCCCATGGACAGAGGGGCCTGGCAGGCTACAGTTCATGGAGTTGCAAAGAGCTGAACATGACTGAAGCAACTTAGCACACACAGGAAAGAATCTATTTCTTAAATGCTGTTCAAATTGTTGCTGTGTAATTTTCAGAGTAGACTCTTATTATCTTTTGTATGCCTATGGTATCAGTTGTAATATCTCATCTTCCACCTTTCCAATTTTATTTACTTGAGTCCTTTCTCTTTTTCCCCTTGGTCAGTCTAGCTAAATTTTGCCAATTTTGTTTAGCTTTCAAACTCTAACTCTTAGTTCTATAGATGTCTCTTTTTCCCTTTTCTCTGTTTCATTAATTTCTGCTCTAATCTTTATTGTTTCCTTCCTTCTGCTACCTCTCTGCTTAGTTTGGTCTTCTTTTCTAGTTCCTTGTGTAATGTTAGGTTGTTTATATGACATCTTTCTTTTTTTCTCAATATAGGCATTAACTGCTATAAACTTCTCAGAATTGATTTTGCTGGATCCCATAAGATTCAGTATGGTGTGTTTCCTTTTTCATTTGTCTCAGATATTAATTTCCCTTTTGATTTCTTAGAGAATGTTCTGCTGTCACAAAAAAATTCAACTTGAAATCAACACTAAAAATTAGAGCAGGAAGACTAAATAGGAGTGTGGTTTAAGTCCTGTGAGATCAAAACTTGAAAAAAATCAAGCTAGTAGCAGTAGGGACATATAAGATCAAATCATCTGCACATAGAGACAATTTTAGTTCTTCCTTTTCTGATTTGGACACCCTCTATTCTTTTCCTTGCCTCCTTTCTGAGACTGAACCTTCCAGTACCACGTTCAACAGGAGTGCTGGTAGTGAGCATCACTGTCAATTCTTTTAAGTGTTTAGTAGAACTTACCAATGAAGTCCTCTGGTATTTCATTTTAAGGATGCTTTGATTTTATATTCAGTCTTTTTATTCATGATTGGTCTGTTCAGAATTTCTCTTTATGATTCAGTCTTTGCATGTTTCTAGGAATGTACCCAGGCTTCCCAGGTAGTTCTAATGGTAAAGAACCTGCCTGCCAATGCAGGAGACATAAGAGACATAGGTTCAGTCCCTGGGTTGGAGGGATTCCCTGGAAGAGGGCATGGTAACCCACTCCAGTATTCTTTGCTGGAGAATCCCATGGACAGAGGGGCCTGGCAGGCTACAGTTCATGGAGTTGCAAAGAGCTGAACATGACTGAAGCAACTTAGCACACACAGGAAAGAATCTATTTCTTAAATGCTGTTCAAATTGTTGCTGTGTAATTTTCAGAGTAGACTCTTATTATCTTTTGTATGCCTATGGTATCAGTTGTAATATCTCATCTTCCACCTTTCCAATTTTATTTACTTGAGTCCTTTCTCTTTTTCCCCTTGGTCAGTCTAGCTAAATTTTGCCAATTTTGTTTAGCTTTCAAACTCTAACTCTTAGTTCTATAGATGTCTCTTTTTCCCTTTTCTCTGTTTCATTAATTTCTGCTCTAATCTTTATTGTTTCCTTCCTTCTGCTACCTCTCTGCTTAGTTTGGTCTTCTTTTCTAGTTCCTTGTGTAATGTTAGGTTGTTTATATGACATCTTTCTTTTTTTCTCAATATAGGCATTAACTGCTATAAACTTCTCAGAATTGATTTTGCTGGATCCCATAAGATTCAGTATGGTGTGTTTCCTTTTTCATTTGTCTCAGATATTAATTTCCCTTTTGATTTCTTAGAGAATGTTCTGCTGTCACAAAAAAATTCAACTTGAAATCAACACTAAAAATTAGAGCAGGAAGACTAAATAGGAGTGTGGTTTAAGTCCTGTGAGATCAAAACTTGAAAAAAATCAAGCTAGTAGCAGTAGGGATGGAGGGAAGCAAGAAAACCTATACTTAGAAAGTGAAATAACTTTAAGAATGTTATGAGTTGACCGGTAAATCTATGGAGAAGATGTGTTTTGATTTCTCTGCAGGACAACAGCTGTCCAAAAGTCAGTTAGGACTATGTGTCTGGAACTTAGGGGTGGTGTTCAGCCTAAGACTCCCAGAGTCATTACTGTATGAAGTCACAATGTGAATCACCTTAGGAAAGTAAAAAGTAAGAAAGATGCCAAGGGTGTAACTTTGAGACCTCAAAATTCTGTCCATGTTTTTTATCATTCTTTTCTATTTTAAATATTTCAATATAAAATGAATATAATAAATATGATTTTATTATCAATTAAATTATTTTGAATTATGGTAAAACTGGGAAACAGTTATGATTCAAACTATGCAGGAAGAATTAATAATTTTTATTTTGTCCTACTTTTCTGTTTAAAAAGAAAAGCACTATCTTTAGAGAAAATCAGAATAAAAAATCACCCACAGTCTCCTCTTGATTGAGTGAGCCATTATATCCAGTGTGTTCTCTACCCATCTATTTCCTATATAGTTTAAAAAAAACAATACTCATTCAACAAATACAATAAATCATTCAATAAATATATTCCATTCCAGCTGATATTGTATAAGGCATTTTGCATTCTCTTAACACATAACTGATAAAATGGAAAGAATCTTTTATCAAGAGGATATCATAACAGTTATTCTTTTATTGCTGGACACTACTTTAAATAATATTTAGATGAATTTTTATGCATCAAGTTTTTTTTCATGTTTAGGATTATTTCCTTAGGTTGGTGAAGCAAAATTTCTAGGGCCAAAGAAATAAACACTTTTAGGAACTTTCATACACAGTGGTAAAATGCTTCCTTGTATGAACTTACACTGCCATCAGCAATTAATGTAGGCACTTCACTAACACTAGGAACTGCACTAGCAATCTTTATTTTTTGGCCACACGGTATGTTGGCTCTTAACTCCCAGATCAGGGATTGAGCACACACCTCCTGCCTTGTAAGCTAAGAGCCTTAACCACTGGACCACCGGGAAGTCCCTGCCCTATCAGTCTTAAAAATCTATTAAACTTATAGGTGAAAAATGGAAAGTCATTTTAATTTGCATGTTTCTGATAACCAGTAAGGTTGAACATGATCATATTTATTAAAGAGTTATATTTTCTCCTTTGTGTGAATTCATTCCCTTTGTTCATCAACTGAAGTCTCAGTATTTTATCTAATTTTTATCAGTGCTACCAAATTGTGATTCTTCCTCCAGCTTACATCTATCTTAAGTTGTAGTTTACCTTGGGAATAAACAGAAATTATAAATGTTTACATAGTTAAATATTTCATCAATTTTCTATTGCTTTTCAGCTATCTTCTTCCAAAATTTGATAAATATTCACTTCTGTTCTTATTTTAAATTGTTTGTATATATTTAACTCAAACCATCTGGAATTTATTTTGATGCTTTTTATGAAGTGACAACCTACATGCTTTTTTCCAAAGTGCTAAACTCGGAAGAATTATTATTTTGTCCTACTTTTCTGTTTAAAAGAAAAGCACTATTTGCAGAATAAAAATCACCCACAGTCTCCTCTTGATTGAGTGAGCCATTATATCCAGTGTGTTCTCTACCCATCTATTTCCTATATAGTTTAAAAAAAACAATACTCATTCAACAAATACAATAAATCATTCAATAAATATATTCCATTCCAGCTGATATTGTATAAGGCATTTTGCATTCTCTTAACACATAACTGATAAAATGGAAAGAATCTTTTATCAAGAGGATATCATAACAGTTATTCTTTTATTGCTGGACACTACTTTAAATAATATTTAGATGAATTTTTATGCATCAAGTTTTTTTTCATGTTTAGGATTATTTCCTTAGGTTGGTGAAGCAAAATTTCTAGGGCCAAAGAAATAAACACTTTTAGGAACTTTCATACACAGTGGTAAAATGCTTCCTTGTATGAACTTACACTGCCATCAGCAATTAATGTAGGCACTTCACTAACACTAGGAACTGCACTAGCAATCTTTATTTTTTGGCCACACGGTATGTTGGCTCTTAACTCCCAGATCAGGGATTGAGCACACACCTCCTGCCTTGTAAGCTAAGAGCCTTAACCACTGGACCACCGGGAAGTCCCTGCCCTATCAGTCTTAAAAATCTATTAAACTTATAGGTGAAAAATGGAAAGTCATTTTAATTTGCATGTTTCTGATAACCAGTAAGGTTGAACATGATCATATTTATTAAAGAGTTATATTTTCTCCTTTGTGTGAATTCATTCCCTTTGTTCATCAACTGAAGTCTCAGTATTTTATCTAATTTTTATCAGTGCTACCAAATTGTGATTCTTCCTCCAGCTTACATCTATCTTAAGTTGTAGTTTACCTTGGGAATAAACAGAAATTATAAATGTTTACATAGTTAAATATTTCATCAATTTTCTATTGCTTTTCAGCTATCTTCTTCCAAAAATTTGATAAATATTCACTTCTGTTCTTATTTTAAATTGTTTGTATATATTTAACTCAAACCATCTGGAATTTATTTTGATGCTTTTTATGAAGTGACAACCTACATGCTTTTTTTTTCCAAAGTGCTAAACAATTGTTCCAACATAGTGCACTGAATAACTTCTTTTTCCATTGATTAACGATATGTCCTTCACTGCTTTCACACTGTATTCAAGTTTATTTCTAAGCTATCTTGTGCCACTGATTATCTCTTCTTGCCCCAGTATTTAAAGATATTTATAGTTTTATGTTATAATATTCTTTAATCCTAGTAAGACTAAAACTTAACAGATGGTTTTCAAACATATTTTTGTTGTTTTTCTGCTAGAAATATTTTCAGTGGGGATTATTCACTGATTGTCTATGTTTCAAAACTGTGAGATAAAAAACTTACAACAGTCATAGAAAACTGCAAATAATATTGAAGACTACAAAGCAAACAAAAAAGGTCCCCTTCCTACATGTCCCTTTCAAAATCTCAGTTCTGCTCTTTGGGAGCCACTGTTAACATTTTTTAATTTTGCATTCTTCCAGAAAGTTTCCAAGTATATATTAATAAAAACATACATAGGACTTACCTGGTGGTCCAGTGGGTAAGGACACCACCTTGCAATGCAACGGCCGCCGGTTCGATCCCTGGCCTGGGAAGATCCCACGTGCCGCGGAGCAGCTGGACTGATGTGTCCAATCACCGAGCTGGAGCTCTGAAGCGCATCTGCCCAGAGCCGGCACTCTGTGATGACAGAGGCCACCGCGATGGGAGGCCCACAGGAGCCAAAGAACAAAGACGGATAAAAAATAGAGAAATGAAAGACCAATAGAAGTGGCCCGCCCGTCCCTTTCCGTCCCCACCCAACCCCTCAAAAGATAAAAAAAAAAAAAAAAAAAACCAATAGAAGTAGCCTGCCTGCTCCCCTCCCTCCCCACCCCACCCAAATAAATAATCTTAAAAAAAAAAAAAAAAACATACATAATGTCTAGTTCCCCATCCCCAATTTTGACACAAATTGGTTCATATCACACATTCAGTTCTCAAACTTGTTTCTTCCTTAACCTGTCATAATAGCCGCACATTCTTTATCCAGAAAGAACTCTAAAATAACCTGTGAAGTTCCAAAACATCCCACTGAAGTTTCGTCTGGAATTGCACCAACTGCTATGCAAACGAACAGGCATACTGAACTACCTTCACAGCCTCAGCCAGCGTGGGCCTCCCCTGGCTCCTAGGTCTTCCTTAGGAGTTCAGTTCCTTTCTGTCCCACTTCATCTTGGCTAACTATTAACCACCTTCCAGGTATCAGTTTGTGATAGTTCTTCCACTTTCCAATATACATTTTTCTTATATCCAGTGCTTCAATAAAGTCATATTAATTCAAATGCTTTTAGAAATTCAAATGAAGTTTCTTGATATCAAATAATATAACTTGCAAATAATGAGTTTATCTATTTCTGGTTCATCTTTATTGCACTAACCAGAACTTCCAATGCAATATTAAGTGGTAATACCCTAATATTATGCCCACTTTTAATACATACTCCTTTTCTGTTTTAATTTGAAATCTCATTTCTAATGGAGAACAGTCTTATGGACATTGGGGTGAGGGTGGGGAATATGCTGGAGGACTAGGGGATCTCTAACAGGGGCTCTGCGGTGGTCTGGAGGGGTGGGGTGGGGAGAGAGAAGGGGGAGAAGTTGGGGAGGGGGGAACCTATGTATATCTACGGCGGATTCAGGTCCATGTGCAATTGTAAAAACTGAAAAAAAATAAAATCTCATGTCAACTGGTGGTTTGAAATACGTAACTCTCTACCATATTAAGGAAATGACTATCTAGTCTTCTTATTTTAGAGAATATAAATGGTTTGAGTTTTACTAAATGCCCTTTTGGTATCTGTTGAGATGACTGTGATTTTTATATGATTTATTTATACAATGTATCATAGGAAATGTTTCTGAATGTTGGAATCTTAATTTCTTCCATGGAATAAAATCTCTTTGGTTCTGGGAGTCTAAAAACGCATCGTATTGTTGCTTTCTTTCTTGCATCCTGTTTAGCATTTTTTGCACTTACATTAATGAGAAAGGTTAATAATAAGTATCTTTTTATGGTTTGGAGAAGTAACATAGAATGAGAGAACAGCAACATTTAAAGGAGTAGGTAGTCTCTCAACTTAGGTCAGACATGTCTTTATTATAAACGAAAACACCTCATATCATCTCAATGAGCCTTTTCCAAAAACTAATACGAATTTCCCAAATTGTTCGTCTGGAATTGCACCAACTGCTATGCAAACGAACAGGCATACTGAACTACCTTCACAGCCTCAGCCAGCGTGGGCCTCCCCTGGCTCCTAGGTCTTCCTTAGGAGTTCAGTTCCTTTCTGTCCCACTTCATCTTGGCTAACTATTAACCACCTTCCAGGTATCAGTTTGTGATAGTTCTTCCACTTTCCAATATACATTTTTCTTATATCCAGTGCTTCAATAAAGTCATATTAATTCAAATGCTTTTAGAAATTCAAATGAAGTTTCTTGATATCAAATAATATAACTTGCAAATAATGAGTTTATCTATTTCTGGTTCATCTTTATTGCACTAACCAGAACTTCCAATGCAATATTAAGTGGTAATACCCTAATATTATGCCCACTTTTAATACATACTCCTTTTCTGTTTTAATTTGAAATCTCATTTCTAATGGAGAACAGTCTTATGGACATTGGGGTGAGGGTGGGGAATATGCTGGAGGACTAGGGGATCTCTAACAGGGGCTCTGCGGTGGTCTGGAGGGGTGGGGTGGGGAGAGAGAAGGGGAGAAGTTGGGGAGGGGGGAACCTATGTATATCTACGGCGGATTCAGGTCCATGTGCAATTGTAAAAACTGAAAAAAAATAAAATCTCATGTCAACTGGTGGTTTGAAATACGTAACTCTCTACCATATTAAGGAAATGACTATCTAGTCTTCTTATTTTAGAGAATATAAATGGTTTGAGTTTTACTAAATGCCCTTTTGGTATCTGTTGAGATGACTGTGATTTTTATATGATTTATTTATACAATGTATCATAGGAAATGTTTCTGAATGTTGGAATCTTAATTTCTTCCATGGAATAAAATCTCTTTGGTTCTGGGAGACTAAAAACGCATATCGTATTGTTGCTTTCTCTTTCTTGCATCCTGTTTAGCATTTTTTGCACTTACATTAATGAGAAAGGTTAATAATAAGTATCTTTTTATGGTTTGGAGAAGTAACATAGAATGAGAGAACAGCAACATTTAAAGGAGTAGGTAGTCTCTCAACTTAGGTCAGACATGTCTTTTATTATAAACGAAAAACACCTCATATCATCTCATCCTCTGTGGATGAGTCAAGCCCTCCAGCCTGTAACTCTCAGAAGGGGCACCGTGTCAGGGCAGAGGTATGAAGCATGCTGGCCACGAAGACACCAGCATGCAGTCAGTCACACCAGTTCCCACCAGCTCCTAGGTCAAAACCCACCCTGATTTGCAACATGCGAAAGTATTACAAAATTATTTCTTTACCTAGATACCACAGTTTCCTTTTTCAGTTATTTTGACTATCTGAGGGTTTAAATCCATATAGTAGCATCTGTTAACTAATATCTTTGCAGAAATTTTCTTTTTTTTCTTTTTGCCATCTGCAGAATTTTAAGCTCACCTCTTGCAATATTCCACAATAATCTCTTCAGACTTAAATAATTTCGCCTTACCAGGGTTCTATTTCTCCTCTTCCCATTGTGTGACACGAATATCTTTAAAGATCTCCTTTTTAGGAGCCCTTATGTTCAGGAACACCAGCATTTCTGTAATACTGAAGGCAACTCAGATGTCATTCAACCTGTTCAGTGCAAGTTTTCTATCACACACACAATAACTTTCTCACTAATCATTTAAAAAAGAATCCCTGGAGTACCTCTAAATACAAAAGAACTGAACTCATTAAGTCTCTCTGAAGCTATAAAAGATAAGTTTGCTTTGGTTTCTGGTTTAATTCATTGATACCCCAACACAAATCTTTGGTTGAAATTACTTTAGCAGATCTATGTCAGGCATTAGTTATTCATGTGACTTTGCAATCACATTGGTTTTTCTACTTGATGTTCACTTTTAGGCATAAAATCTGGGTTGAGAATTTAAATGATTCAGCCAGGGACTGACAAATGTGGAAATGATTCCCAGCTCAAATGATTCTGTTGCATCTCTTCAGATAATTTCATTCAGGACATCAGTTCTCTAAAATTAAAAATATCTTGATGGAATTACATTCTTTTGTATATTTCCTGTGGACAATGTTTCCTTTTCTTATAAGTCTATTCGAAAACCATCAAACCAGGCATAATGTTTCTTTTATTTGAACAGTCAAAATCATACATTATTTAACTTAGCTCACATAATTTATCCCTTACACACAGAAATTACATCTATCATTATTACCCCACCATCTTTGCTTTTGCGTAGAATATTCAGAAGATAAAAGGTGGCTGTCTCTTCTGGTAAGATTATTTCTGCATAAGAATATGTGTATTTTTCAAGACTTTCACAATGTGAGAGTTTAACAATACAGTAAATAACATCCTTCATTTCCCTAACACCAAGTGTATTTCCTGCAAGGCCAGCTAAAGTTGTTAGTAAGGCTCATAGGAGAGAAATGCCTCTAAATTCTCTCTCAATTCTTATAGCACATTTTCTGTTTTTCTTTACACATATTTAACATTTCTAGAAACCTAGAAAGGTCTTGTATCAATGATGTAAGCCTTTAAGAAAGCAGAAAATTTGTATGAACAAAGGAGCCAGTATAACAACAAAATTGAAAAACGCAAAGGTAGAGGATACTGCCTACATAGTTTCAAGATGTACAACAAATAACTAAACAATCAAGATTGTAGTGTTGGTGAAAGAACAGACACATGGATCGATGGAACCAAGTAATCCAAAAATAGATGCATAGCTAATTGATTTTCAACAAATTGCAAAGGCAATTCAATAAAGAAAGGATGTCATCTTACCAACAAATAGCGTAGAAAAGTCGGACATCCATTAACAAAAAACCTCAACCCATAACATAGACTATACCCAAAAATTAAGTCAAAAGAGTTATAGATCTATGAAAAATATCAAGCTGTAAAACAATTACAATAGAATACAGGATAAAGTCTTGTGCCCTTAGGTCATCCAAATATCTCATGGCCAGATTTCTTAGTCAATAATTTAGTGAGCCATAAAAGAAAAAAGTGGTAACAATTTTTTTCCATCAAAATTTGAAACCAAAGACTATGGTAAGAAAACGAAAAGATGGTCTTCCCTGGTGGTCCGGCAGGTGGAGAGTCCGCCTTGCAGTCGCAAGGGACACCGGTTTGATCCCTGGCCCAGGAGGACCCCACCGCCGTGGAGCAGCTAGACCATTGTGTCCAATTACAAGCCGGCACTCTGGAGCGCATGCGCCCAGAGCCAGTGCTCTGCAGTGAGAGAGGCCACTACGATGGGAGGCCCATACAGGCCAAAAAATAAAGATGGATGAAAATAAACAAATAAAAGACCAATGATGGACAGTGTGTGGAATGAACAGTGGGTGGGAGGCATAGAGGGAGTAACATAGAAACCTATACTACCACATGTGAAAAAGACAGCTATTGTCATTGCGCTGTGGGAATAGGGGATCCTGCAGGGGCACGGTGCAATGGCCTGGACAGGTGGGATGAGGGGGACTGGGAGGGGGACGGAAGGCGGGGGCAGGGATATGCATATGACTGATCTGGGAACATATGTGTCTATGAACAACAAAACTCTGCAAAAATAAAATAAAATAAAACTAATGAACAGGGTCTTCCCTAGTGGTCCAGTGACTAAGACTCCACGCTCTCAACGCACAGAGCTGAAGTTCGATCCCCGGTCAGGGAACTAGATCCCACATGCTGTGTGTTGCAACAAAGATCCGGCAGAGCCAAATAAATAAATATTTAAAAAACAAAAAAAAGAAAAAAGAAAAAACAATGAAAGCAGTCAAAATTAAAAAAGAAAATCTGTTACAAAATGAAAAGATAAGTGACAGACTAGGAATTACTTCAGCAGCATCTATCAGTTAAAGTCTCATGTCATCTTACCAACAAATAGCGTAGAAAAGTCGGACATCCATTAACAAAAAACCTCAACCCATAACATAGACTATACCCAAAAATTAAGTCAAAAGAGTTATAGATCTATGAAAATATCAAGCTGTAAAACAATTACAATAGAATACAGGATAAAGTCTTGTGCCCTTAGGTCATCCAAATATCTCATGGCCAGATTTCTTAGTCAATAATTTAGTGAGCCATAAAAGAAAAAAGTGGTAACAATTTTTTTCCATCAAAATTTGAAACCAAAGACTATGGTAAGAAAACGAAAAGATGGTCTTCCCTGGTGGTCCGGCAGGTGGAGAGTCCGCCTTGCAGTCGCAAGGGACACCGGTTTGATCCCTGGCCCAGGAGGACCCCACCGCCGTGGAGCAGCTAGACCATTGTGTCCAATTACAAGCCGGCACTCTGGAGCGCATGCGCCCAGAGCCAGTGCTCTGCAGTGAGAGAGGCCACTACGATGGGAGGCCCATACAGGCCAAAAAATAAAGATGGATGAAAATAAACAAATAAAAGACCAATGATGGACAGTGTGTGGAATGAACAGTGGGTGGGAGGCATAGAGGGAGTAACATAGAAACCTATACTACCACATGTGAAAAAGACAGCTATTGTCATTGCGCTGTGGGAATAGGGGATCCTGCAGGGGCACGGTGCAATGGCCTGGACAGGTGGGATGAGGGGGACTGGGAGGGGGACGGAAGGCGGGGGCAGGGATATGCATATGACTGATCTGGGAACATATGTGTCTATGAACAACAAAACTCTGCAAAAATAAAATAAAATAAAACTAATGAACAGGGTCTTCCCTAGTGGTCCAGTGACTAAGACTCCACGCTCTCAACGCACAGAGCTGAAGTTCGATCCCCGGTCAGGGAACTAGATCCCACATGCTGTGTGTTGCAACAAAGATCCGGCAGAGCCAAATAAATAAATATTTAAAAAACAAAAAAAAGAAAAAAGAAAAAACAATGAAAGCAGTCAAAATTAAAAAAGAAAATCTGTTACAAAATGAAAAGATAAGTGACAGACTAGGAATTACTTCAGCAGCATCTATCAGTTAAAGTCTCATGTCTTATATGTATATATATAAAATTCTAAAAACTTGATATGAAGAAAACAAAAGCCCTGGGGAAAAATGCTCGGTGTAAGTTTTGAACTGAGACTTTAACAAAAAAGACATATGGAATAGTGAATCATTATGTGATATACCTGAAACCAATATAATGTTATATGTCAATTGCATACCAATAAAACAAGTATTAAATAATAAAAACAAAACAACATACGGATGCCAAATAAGCACACTAAAATGATTTACATCAGTAATTTTTAGGAAAATACAAATTAAGTTGACAATCAGATTCCACTATACACACACTTAAATAAATAATGACCAAAATAAAAAAAAAAACTGGGACTGCCCTGGTGGTTCAGTGGTTAAGAATCCACCTTCCAATCCAAGGAACGCAGGTTCAATCCCAGGTCAGGGAACAAAGATCCCACATGCTGCAGGGCAGCTAAGCCTGCATGATGCAACTAGAGAGAAGCCTGCATGTCAAATGAAAGGTATCACGTGCTGCAACTAAGACCCTACACAGCTGAATAAATACATAAGCATTAAAAAAAAAACAAAACTGACAACACCAGGGCTGATGAAGATGTGAAGTTTTTAAGTACTATTGGTGGGAATTTAAAAACTATATGACTACTCTGGAATTGAGTTATCAGTTTCTTAGTTATCAATTAAATTCTTACTAATCATACAGAATAGCAATTCAACTCCTTGGTATTTACCAAGTAAAAAGGAAAACCAGACATTCACACAAAAATTTGTATGGAAATGTTCCTAGCAAATCTATCTAAAATCGCCAGGGCTTCCCCTGGTGGTCCAGTGGGTAGGGACACCACCTTGTAGTGCAAGGGGCGTCGGTTCGGTCCCTGGCCTGGGAGGATCCCACATGCCGCGGAGCTGCTGGACCTATGTGTCCAATTGCCGAGCTGGAGCTCTGGTGCGCGTGCGCCCAGAGCCAGCGCTCTGCGACAACAGAGGCCACCGCGATGGGAGGCCCACAGGAGCCAAAGAACAAAGACGGATGAAAATACAGAAATGAAAGAACAGAAGTGGCCCGCCCATCCCCCTCCCTCCCCAGCCCACTCCCCAAAGGATAAATAAATAAAATTTAAATAAATAAATAAAATCGCCAAAATTTGATAGTAAGGTAAATGCATTATTCATAATAGTCAGAAAGTGGGAATAACCTGAATGCCTTTCAAATGGTGAATGAGGAAAGACTGACTGCCAAGGAATACAGGCACAATTCTGGGAATGACGGAAATGCAGTAGACATGTATGGATGTGAGAGCTGGACCATACAGGAGGCTGAGCACCAAAGAACTGATGGTTTCAAACGGTGGTACTGGAGAAGACTCTTGAGAGTCCCTTGGACTTCAGGAAAATCAAACAGTCAATCATAAAGGAAATCATTCCTGAATATACATTGGAAGGACTGGTGCTGAAGCTCCAATACTTTGGCTACCTGATGAGAGAAGCCAACTCACTGGAAAAAGACCCTGAGGCTGGGAAAGATGGAAGGCAGAAGGAGAAGGGGGCAAAAGAGGATGAGATGGTTGGATGGCATCACTGACTCAAAGGACATGAGTTTGAACAAGCGCTGGGAGATAGTGAAGGACAGGGAAACATGGCATGCTGCAGTTCATGGGATCACAAAGAGCTGGACATGACCGAACAACTGAACAACACATACAGTCATGCCTCATTTTACTGTGCTTCACCTTATTGTAGTTCAGAGATACCGCACTTTTTTTTTTTTTTTACAAACTGAAGGTTGTGGCAACTCTGCATTGAACAAATCTCTTAGTGCTGTTTCTCCAACAGCACTTGCTCTCTGTCACACTCTGGTAGTTCTTCAAATATTTCAAACTTTCCCATTATTAGTATACTTGTTACACTGATCTGTGATCAAAGATCTTTGATGTCACTACTGCAACTGTGTAACAGAGCAAAAGTAATCAATAAATATGTGTGTCCTGACTGTTCCACTGACTTGTGTTTCTCCCAGCTTGCTCCCTCCCCTCTGGCCTCCCTGTTTCCCAAGACACAACAATCTTAAAGTTAGGCCAAAAGATAAATCTACAAAGGCGTACAACAGTACAAGTGAAACGGAGAGTCATGTGCTCTCACTTCAAATCAAAAGCTAGAATTTATTAATCTAAGTTAGGAAGACACACAGACAGCTGACACAGGCCCAAAGCTAAGCCTCTTGCATCAGTTAACCAAGGGGCAAATGCAAAGGAAAGTTCCAGAAGGAAAATAAAAGTGTTCCTTCAGGGCTTCCCCTGGTGGTCCAGTGGGTAAAGACACCGCCTTGCAGTGCAAGGGGTGCCGGTTAGATCCCTGGCCTGGGAAGATCCCACGTGCCGCGGAGTGGCTGGACTGATGTGTCCAATTACCGAGCCGGAGCTCTGGCGTGCCAGAGCCAGTGCTCTGAGACAACAGTGGCCACCGCGATGGGAGGCCCACAGGAGCCAAAGAACAAAGACGGATGAAAATAGAGAAATGGAAGACCAATAGAAGTGGCCCGCCTGCTCCCTCCCTCCCCAACCCAACCCCCGCCCAAAATAAATAAATAAATAAATCTTTATTAAAAAAAAAAAGTGTTCCTTCAATGAAGACATGAATGGTAGGACAGTAAGCTTGGGTGGTCTGCATACAAGATTAAAAGAGTCAAAACATTCTCTTTAGCTGCAGCCTAATCCAGAGCAAGGTGCCAATGCTCTGCAATTCTGTGAAGGCTGGGAAAGGTGAGGAAGCTGCAGAAGAAAAGTCTGAAGCTAGCACAGGTTGGTTCATGAAATCTAAGGAAAGAAACCACCTTCATAACATATCAGTGCATGGTGCAGCAGCAAGTGCTGATGCAGAAGCTCCAACAAATTATCCAGAAGATCTAGCTAAGATCAATAATGAACATGGCTACGCTAAACAATGGATTTTCAACACAGACAAAACAGCCTTATGCTGGAAGAAGATGCCACCAAGGACTTTCATGGATAGGGAGGAGAAGTCAGTGCTTAGCTTCAAAGCTTCAAAAGATAGGCTGACTTTATTACAGGCCAATGTAGCTGATGACTTAAAGTTGAAGCCAATGCTCATTCACTATTCTGAAAATCCCTTAAAAGTATGCTAAATCTACTTTGCCAATCCTCTATAAATGGAGCTGTTTAAGCAAATCTAAGGCAAAAAACAAAACAAGTACAAGTGAAACGGAGAGTCATGTGCTCTCACTTCAAATCAAAAGCTAGAATTTATTAATCTAAGTTAGGAAGACACACAGACAGCTGACACAGGCCCAAAGCTAAGCCTCTTGCATCAGTTAACCAAGGGGCAAATGCAAAGGAAAGTTCCAGAAGGAAAATAAAAGTGTTCCTTCAGGGCTTCCCCTGGTGGTCCAGTGGGTAAAGACACCGCCTTGCAGTGCAAGGGGTGCCGGTTAGATCCCTGGCCTGGGAAGATCCCACGTGCCGCGGAGTGGCTGGACTGATGTGTCCAATTACCGAGCCGGAGCTCTGGCGTGCCAGAGCCAGTGCTCTGAGACAACAGTGGCCACCGCGATGGGAGGCCCACAGGAGCCAAAGAACAAAGACGGATGAAAATAGAGAAATGGAAGACCAATAGAAGTGGCCCGCCTGCTCCCTCCCTCCCCAACCCAACCCCCGCCCAAAATAAATAAATAAATAAACTTGGTTATAAAAAAAAAGTGTTCCTTCAATGAAGACATGAATGGTAGGACAGTAAGCTTGGGTGGTCTGCATACAAGATTAAAAGAGTCAAAACATTCTCTTTAGCTGCAGCCTAATCCAGAGCAAGGTGCCAATGCTCTGCAATTCTGTGAAGGCTGGGAAAGGTGAGGAAGCTGCAGAAGAAAAGTCTGAAGCTAGCACAGGTTGGTTCATGAAATCTAAGGAAAGAAACCACCTTCATAACATATCAGTGCATGGTGCAGCAGCAAGTGCTGATGCAGAAGCTCCAACAAATTATCCAGAAGATCTAGCTAAGATCAATAATGAACATGGCTACGCTAAACAATGGATTTTCAACACAGACAAAACAGCCTTATGCTGGAAGAAGATGCCACCAAGGACTTTCATGGATAGGGAGGAGAAGTCAGTGCTTAGCTTCAAAGCTTCAAAAGATAGGCTGACTTTATTACAGGCCAATGTAGCTGATGACTTAAAGTTGAAGCCAATGCTCATTCACTATTCTGAAAATCCCTTAAAAGTATGCTAAATCTACTTTGCCAATCCTCTATAAATGGAACAACAAAGCCTGGAGAGCCACACATTTGTTGACAAGATGGTTTTGAACATTTTAAGCCCATTGTTAAGACATACTGCCCAGAAAAAAAGATTCCTTTCAAAATATTACTGCTCACTGATAATCTACCTAGTTATTCAAGTTCTCTAATGGAGATATACAAGACTCATGGTGTTTCCATGCCTGCTAACACAACATTCATTCTTCAGCCCACTCATGAATGAGTCATCTTAACTTCCAAGTTTTATTCTTTAAGAAATACATTTTGGGGATTCCCTGGTCATCCACTAGATAAAGAGTCCCTCTTGCTGTGCAAGGGGCACTGGTTCAATCCCTGGCCTGGGAAGATCCCACGTGCCACAGAGCAGCTGGACCGATGTGTCCAACTACCGAGCAGGAGCTCTGGAGTGCATGCGCCCAGAGCCAGTGCTCTGCAGTGACAGAGGTCACTGTGTTGGGAGGCCCACACAGGTCAAAGAACAAAGATGGATGAAAATAGATAAATGAAAGACCAATAGAAGTGGTCAAACATATATATATATTAAAATATATATTATTTTTAAAAAATACATTTTGGGGATTCCCTTGTCATCCACTAGATAAAGAGTACACCTTGCTCTGCAAGGCACTGGTTCAATCCCTGGCCTGGGAAGATCCCACGTGCCACAGAGCAGCTGGACCGATGTGTCCAACTACCGAGCAGGAGCTCTGGAGTGCATGCGCCCAGAGCCAGTGCTCTGCAGTGACAGAGGTCACTGTGTTGGGAGGCCCACACAGGTCAAAGAACAAAGATGGATGAAAATAGATAAATGAAAGACCAATAGAAGTGGTCAAACATATATATATATTAAAATATATATTATTTTTAAAAAATACATTTTGGGGATTCCCTTGTCATCCACTAGATAAAGAGTACACCTTGCTCTGCAAGGGGCACCGGTTCGATCCCTGGCCCAGGAAGATCCCACGTGCTGCGGAGCAGCTGGACCGGAGTGTCCAATTAGGAGCCAGCGCTCTGGCATGCACATGCCCAGAGATGGTGCTCTGCAGTGAGAGAGGCCACTGCAATGGGAGGCCCACTCATGCCAAAAGAATAAAAAGATGGATGAAAATAATAATATATAAAAGAGGCATGATGGGGAAAAGAAAAGAATGAAAAAAAAACAAAGAAATACATTTTGTAAGGCTATAGCTTTTATAGATGGTGATTCCTCTGCTGGATCTGGACAAAATAAATTGAAGGCCTTCTGGAAAGGATTCACCATTCCAGATGCTAGTAAGAACATCAGTGATTCATGGGAAGAGGTTTAAATATCAAAATGTACAAGAGTTTGGAAAAAGTTGATTCCAGCTCTCTTGCATGACTTTGAGGGATTCAAGATTTCAGTGCAAGAAATAACCACTGGTGGTCCAGTGGGTAAAGACACCGCCTTGAAGTGCAGGGGGTGCTGGTTCAATCCCTGTCCGGCAAGATCGCACATGCCAGGGAGTGGCTGGACCGGTGTGTCCAAACATGCGCCCAGAGCTGGTGCTCTGCAACAAGAGAGGCCACCGCGATGGGAGGCCCACATAGGCCAAAGAATTAAGATGGATGAAAATAAATAAATGAAGGACCAATAAGAGGCTAAAATTAAAAAAAAAGAAAGAAAGAAAGAACCACAGAAGGGGCAGAACTAGCAAGAGAATTAGCACTAGAAGTGGAGCTTTAAAAAGTGACTGAACTGGGCTTCCCTGGTGGTCCAGTGGGTAAGGATACTGCCTTGCAGCGCAAGGGGTGCTGGTTCTATCCCTGGCCTGGGAAGATCCCACGTGCCGTGGAGCAGCTGAACGCGTGTGTCCAACTACCAAGCAGGAGTTCTGGAGCGCATGCGCCCAGAACCAGTGCTCTGCAGCAACAGAGGCCACTGCGATGGGAGGCCCACACAGGCCAAAGAATTAAGATGGATGAAAATAAATAAATGAAGGACCAATAAGAGGCTAAAATTAAAAAAAAAGAAAGAAAGAAAGAACCACAGAAGGGGCAGAACTAGCAAGAGAATTAGCACTAGAAGTGGAGCTTTAAAAAGTGACTGAACTGGGCTTCCCTGGTGGTCCAGTGGGTAAGGATACTGCCTTGCAGCGCAAGGGGTGCTGGTTCTATCCCTGGCCTGG
The DNA here is from genome assembly GCA_022376925.1 of Tragulus kanchil. NCBI lineage: Eukaryota > Metazoa > Chordata > Mammalia > Artiodactyla > Tragulidae > Tragulus > Tragulus kanchil. The sequence continues at coordinate 117,735,208 of JAIOJX010000024.1, read as the reverse complement.
GAAGATCCCACGTGCCGTGGAGCAGCTGAACGCGTGTGTCCAACTACCAAGCAGGAGTTCTGGAGCGCATGCGCCCAGAACCAGTGCTCTGCAGCAACAGAGGCCACTGCGATGGGAGGCCCACACAGGCCAAAGTATAAAGATGGATGAAAATAGGCAAATGAGAGACCAATAGAAGCGACCAAAAAAAAAAAAGTATATACTTCTTAAAACACATAATGATATTTCACACTTCACAGACTATAGTATAGTATGAACAACTTTTACATGCACTAGAAAACCAAAAAAATCACATGACTCTATGGTGGTATTCACTCTGTTGTGACAGTCTGGACCTGAACCTGCAGTATCTCCAAGGTATGCCTAGATTTTGACAATCACAGTAGTTACAAAACATTATGCATTTGTGAAAACTCATAGAATTATATAGTAAAAACTGGTAAATATCTCACTATTTTATTCAGGTATACCTCATAGAATTATATAGTAAAAACTGGTGAATATCTCACTATTTTATTCAGGTATACCTCAGTAAGCCTGAATTTAATAAAAACTTCTAAAGAAGTTATTTTTTGCTCTTTAATAGCTAAGTCATGTCCAACTCTATTGTAACTCCATAGATTGTAGCCGCCAGGCTCCTTTGTCCATGGGATTCTCCAGGCAAGAATACAGGAGTGGGCTGCCATGCCCTCCTCTAGAGGATCTTCCTGACCTAGGGATCTAACCCAGGTCTCCTGCACTGGAGGCCTATTCTTTAGCACTGAGCCACCTCAGGAAGCCCAAAGAAGTAATACTGAATAATAAAATTAATTAATTAAAAAAATAGTTAAGATGGAAAAAGGAAAGAACAGATGAGAGAAATTAAAAGTATAAGCAAGTCAATTATATAACTATATGAACTGCAAATTGATTAAACACTTCAATTAAAAGGCAAAGATTTCCAGACTGGATTTTTTTTTTTAAAGATTTATTTATTTATTATTAATTTTGGGCGGGGGTCAGGTTGGGGAGGGAGAGGAGTGGGCGGGCCACTCCCATTGGTCTTCCATTTCTCTATTTTCATCCGTCTTTGTTCTTTGGCCCGTGTGGGCCTCCCATCGCGGTGGCGTCTGTCGCTGCAGAGCACCGGCTCTGGGCGCACGTGCTCCAGAGCTCCGGCTCGGCAACTGGACACATCGGTCCAGCCGCTCCGCAGCACGTGGGATCTTCCCAGGCCAGGGATCGAACTGGCGCCCCTTGCACGGCAAGGCTGTGTCCTTACCCATTGGACCACCAGGGGAAGCCCCAGACTGGATTTTAAAAGAACTTAGGTGTGGTTGTTATAAATACAAGTACACAGCCTGAAAGCAAAATCACAGAAATATATATCATACAAACTAATGTAAAGGAAGCTTGAATCATTATATTAATATCACACAAGATAAACTTTAAGGTAAGGAAATGCCACCGTCACAGATAAAAGGGTTAATTCAAGAGAAATACACAGCAATCCTGACTTTTTATATCCAAAATAACATGGCTTCAAACAGGTAAAGAAATAAAAAAGAGTGAAACAGATATGACCCAACCCTTAGCTTAATAAACCCATCTCTGGGGCTCCCCTGGTGGTCCAGTGGGTAAAGAGCCCGCCTTGCAGTGCAGGGGGCACCGGTTCCATCCCTGGCATGGGAGGATCCTACGTGCTGTGGAGCAGCTAGACTGGTGTGTCCAATTACCAGCCAGCGCTCTGGAGCACGTGCACCTGGAGTCAGAGCTCTGCACTGAGAGAGGCCACTGCGATGGGAGGCCCACACAGGCCGAAGAATAAGGATGAATGAAAATAGATGAATTTTAAAAATCAATAAAAAAAAAAAGCCAAAATTTAAAAACAAGAGAGAGAAGGCATGGTTTGGACAACCTTAGGCGTGTGTGGGTGGGTGTGGGTGTAGTGAAGAATCATAAAAATAAATAAATCCATCTCTGGTATGTTAGACTGAAAAAAAGAAAACTATTAACAACTATATTATCTGTTAGACTCTGAACAAAACTATTAACAAATTTAACCCACTTGATATACACTACACTAAGCAAAAAAAAAAAAAAATGGGCGCCACATCCTGGCAGCCTGCCTGCAACAAGGATGCAGCAGATGCGGCTAAACGTCCAGCCAGGCGTCAAGGGGAGAAGCTGCTAGGCGGAGACACCATTTTTTTCAGTTGTAGTTTCTTACCTCTGAGCTGGAAGGAGCCCCAGGTTTGAAGGTAGGCTGTTCATCCACAGCAGCGAGCTGAGCACAAACTCCCCGGCCTCCCCAAAGTACGTCACTATTTTTGTAATACTGACGTCCTCACAGCTACGTCATCCGTCATCACGTCTGATATTGCCGTCCCCACGGCCACGTTATACCTCACCACGTCTTAAATGGGCATCCCCCCCACAGCTACGTCAACGTCACTACGTCTTAAATGGGCATCCCCCACAACAGCTACGTCAACGTCACTACGTCTTAAATGGGCATCCTCCGCAGCTAGTAACGTCACTACATCTTAATCAGCATTCCCACAGTCACATCGTACGTCACTGTCTTAAATTGGCGACCACAGACACACACACACAGACACACGCACACACAGACACACACAGAGACACACACACACACACGTACGCCAGACATCACCACGCCTTAAACGGGCATACCCACAGCCACATTATATGTCACTGTCTGATAAAGGCATCCCCACAGCGGATCATACACACTACGTCTTAAATGGGCGACCCCACACCCACGTCCTACGCCACTACGTCTGTTACACCAGCATCCTCACAGCTGTCATACATCTGTTACAGGTTTCCGGGGTAATGAGGCTTCACAACCATCACAAGAATTGCCTCGTTGGCTCCCCCTGAGCTACTGCCACAGGTGTTGTCCACGTGGTCCCAGGGCCGTGGGGCTGACTGAACTCCGGAATCTTGCTTCCCAGGCCTGATGCCAAGGCTGCTGAGCTCTGCCTCTCGCACCTGGAGCCTTCGGGCCACCCTTGCCCCCAGTGGCTCTGGCTCCTAGAAGCTGTAGGATCTGCTGACCAAATCTCTGCTGGCCACGGCTGTTCAGCTGCACCCCAACCCTGGTAAAATCTTGTTGGTCATGGAATCTGGAAGTAATTTAGAATGATAAAATAAATAAATCCATCTCTGTTTAACTGACAAACAAAAGACTCTGAACAAAACTATTAACAAATTTAACCCACTTGATATACACTACACAAAAAAAAAAATGGGCCACATCCTGGCCGCCTGCCTGCAACAAGGATGCAGCAGATGCGGCTAAACGTCCAGCCAGGCGTCAAGGGGAGGAGCTGCTAGGCGGAGACACCATTTTTTTCAGTTGTAGTTTCTTACCTCTGAGCTGGAAGGAGCCCCAGGTTTGAAGGTAGGCTGTTCATCCACAGCAGCGAGCTGAGCACAAACTCCCCGGCCTCCCCAAAGTACGTCACTATTTTTGTAATACTGACGTCCTCACAGCTACGTCATCCGTCATCACGTCTGATATTGCCGTCCCCACGGCCACGTTATACCTCACCACGTCTTAAATGGGCATCCCCCCCACAGCTACGTCAACGTCACTACGTCTTAAATGGGCATCCCCCACAACAGCTACGTCAACGTCACTACGTCTTAAATGGGCATCCTCCGCAGCTAGTAACGTCACTACATCTTAATCAGCATTCCCACAGTCACATCGTACGTCACTGTCTTAAATTGGCGACCACAGACACACACACACAGACACACGCACACACAGACACACACAGAGACACACACACACACACGTACGCCAGACATCACCACGCCTTAAACGGGCATACCCACAGCCACATTATATGTCACTGTCTGATAAAGGCATCCCCACAGCGGATCATACACACTACGTCTTAAATGGGCGACCCCACACCCACGTCCTACGCCACTACGTCTGTTACACCAGCATCCTCACAGCTGTCATACATCTGTTACAGGTTTCCGGGGTAATGAGGCTTCTTACAACCATCACAAGAATTGCCTCGTTGGCTCCCTCTGAGCTACTGCCACAGGTGTTGTCCACGTGGTCCCAGGGCCGTGGGGCTGACTGAACTCCGGAATCTTGCTTCCCAGGCCTGATGCCAAGGCTGCTGAGCTCTGCCTCTCGCACCTGGAGCCTTCGGGCCACCCTTGCCCCCAGTGGCTCTGGCTCCTAGAAGCTGTAGGATCTGCTGACCAAATCTCTGCTGGCCACGGCTGTTCAGCTGCACCCCAACCCTGGTAAAATCTTGTTGGTCATGGAATCTGGAAGTAATTTTTATGAGCAATGATGGGGACAGAAATTTTCTATGGAGAAATATGTAAAAACAGTGTCAGATTTCATTTTCTTGGCCTCCAAAATCAATGTGGATGGTGACTGCAGCCACAAAATTAAAAGATGCTTGCTCCTTGGAAGAACAGGTATGCCAAATCTAGACAGCGTTTTAAAAAGCAGAAGCATCACTTTGCCAAAAAAGGTGCACAGAGTCAAAGCTATGGTCTTCCCAGTAGTCATGTATGGTTGTGAGAGTTGGACCATAAAAGAAGGCTGAGCGCCGAAGAATTGACACTTTCAAACTGTGTTGCTGGAGGACATTCTTGAGAGTCCCTTAGACTGCAAGGGGATCAAACCAGTCAATCCTAAAGGAAATCAATCCTGGATATTCATTGGAAGGACTGATGCTGAAGCTGAAGCTTCAGTACTTTGGCCAGCTGATGCAAACAGCTGACTCATTGGAAAAGACCCTGACGCTGGGAAAGATTGAAGGCAGAAGGAGAAGAGGGTAGCAGAGAATGAGATGGTTGGATGGCATCAGTGAGTCAAAGGACATGAACTTGGGCAAATTCCAGGAGATGGTGAGGGACAGAAAGGCCGGTTGTGCTGCATTACGTGAGGTCACAAAGAGCTAGACACAACTTAGTGATTGAACATCAACAACACTAAGCAATTGCAGAATACAATTTATTTTCACATGCTCATGAAATATTACCAAAATTCACTATATGGTATGCATTAAGCAAGTCTGAAAAAGTTTCAAAAAATTAAAATTATATAAGGCATGTGCTCAGGCTATGGCGGAATAAAACTAGAAATCAGTAGATAACTAGAAAATCTGATAATATTTAGAAGTTAACCAACACTCTTGTAAATAATCTAGTAGTCAGGAAATCACAAGGAAAATCAGATATTGAAAATAAAACACACCAAAATGTATGGGACATGGCTAAAATGGCGTGTGCTGGTTATTATTTATTGCCTGTTGGGCTGCTTTGTGAAAATAAGTTTGGGCCTTTTAAATATCTTGTCAACTGGAACTTTGCCATTAGAGGGCACTGTAAATATACTTCAGGAGGAGAGTTTCTGCTCCCAGGTTTGGGGTGCTGGCTGGGCCAGCTTCTCCAGGATGACTGCTCTCCCAACACTGGACTTGAGCGGTGCACGCTGTCCAGCATCACTCAGCAGCCAGCGGCTTCCCCTGGCATATCTCTCAGGCAGTTTTGGAGCCAAGGGCCTCCAGCGAGACACCTTCCTGTGAAGAGTCTTTGCTGGCCCCCCACAGGGTGTATTTCCAGCGTATTTTAGCAGGATGGCGCCACAGTAACTTTCCTGCCATGTGGTGAGCCACATTGTGCCTTCTGAAGAAAGGTCTGGATCTCAGGCCTTCGTGGGCTTCTTCCTTGGGGTGCTATCTCAGTTCTGGTGGGTAGACGCTAGTCCTTATAGCTACTATTTTCATTTTCTTTAGAATCCCTTTACTTCTTTTTTTTTTATTGGGGTATATTTGTTTTACAATGTTGCATTAGCTTCAAGTGTACAGCAAAGTTATTGTTATATGTTTTTACAGCGTTTTCTAGTTTACAGGTATACATAATCCCCAAACAGTCATAGGTACATCCCTGACCCCTCCCATCTGAGCCCTCCCTCCCTTTTCCCCCCTTTCCCAGCCCCCCAGGTTGATGCTTAGTCCCCATGTAGGTTCTCTTAGTCTTACAGCTTAACCACAGTGGCCATCTCTAGTACCTATGATAGTGCAGGTTTCCTTGTTGCTCTTTCCATACCTCTCGTCCGATCTTCCCTCCCCCCAATAACCATAGGTCTGTTCTCTTAAGTCTGTTTCTACATCGTTGTTCTGCATATGTATTTATTGGTACCATCTTACTAGATTCCATATATATGTGTTAGTATACTGTATTTGTCCTTTTCTTTTTGACTTACTTCATTTTGTCTAATAGGTTCTAGATTCATCCACCTCACTAGAACTGACAGAATCCTCTTTACTTCTTGCTAACCAATCCCTCATTCCTGCAATTCCTTGGTATGATTAATAATACCTTATATTGGGCTTCCCCTGGTGGTCCAGTGGGTAAGGAAACCATCTTGCAGTGCAAGGGGCGCCGGTTCGATCCCTGGCCTGGGAAGATCCTACATGCTGCGGAGCGGCTGGACTGATGTGTCCAATTACCGAGCCGGAGCTCTGGGGCGCATGTGCCCAGAGCCGGCGCTCTGCGACGACAGAGGCCACTGCGATGGGAGGCCCACAGAAGCCAAAGAACAAAGACGGATGAAAATAGATAAATGAAAGACCAATAGCAGTGGCCCGCCCGTCCCCCTCCCTCCCCACCTCACCTCCCAAAAGATAAATAAATAAAATAAATGTTTTAAAAAAATAATAATAATACCTTATATTACTAATAAAATCTTTTTGTTGAAATTACTGTGTGATTGCTCTCTTCTAATTGGACCTGTTGTTTCACAGTGCTTAAAATAAAGATGACTTAAATGCATGTATTGGGGAGAAAAGTTAAAAATCAATTTCTAAGTTACCATCTCAACAAGTTAGAAAAAGAATAAAAATATAGAAGGAAGTTCATAAAAGTGAAAATATACATTGAAAAAAAAAACAGTAAACTCAGGACTTCCCTGGTAATTGGGCAGTTGAAAATCTGCCTTCCAGTGCAGAGAACATGGGTTCTATTCCTAGTCAGGAAACTAAGATCTCACATTCCACAGGACAGCTGAGCCCACACACCACAATTAGAGAGACGCCTATGCACCACAACAAAAGATCCCAAGTTCCGCAACTCAAGACCTGAAAGAGTCAAAAATAAAAACAAACATTTTTAAAAAGAAAAAAAGTAAGCTCACATAAATAGGCAAAAATCAACAGTCCAAAATCTGTTCTTTCAGAGTACCAATAAACTTGGCAAACTTTTAGCAAGACCAATCAGAAAAAAGAAAATATAAACTACTAACAGCAGAGTGAAAGAGAGATACCACTGCAGATTCTAGAAACATAAAAAGATGCATAGTTTTATATAAATAAATTTAAGAAAATAAAACATGATTTTCTTTAAAATCACAAGTTATCTAAATTGTCATTACATTTTTTTTGAATAGTTGTTAAATATAATAAATCCAGAGGGGTCCAGATCAAGATGTCAGAGTTAGAAGGAAGAAAAGATTTTCTGCAACTAAAAATAGTAAGGAAAGGCTCCATCCAGACAGGTGGAAGGGACACAGACATGGCCGAGTCAGAACCCATAGCTGCAGTGCTGTGACCCACGGTGGGAGAGATTCCACAGCCACAGATGTTTCCCCTGACGAGTGTGGGGTCGGAGCACTATGCTGGTCTCCATGGCTCAGAAAACCTACACCAGGAAAATGAGCGCTCCTAACACCCAGCATTGGAAACCAGCAGGGCGTACACCCAGGAAAGCTGGTGGGCTCTGGGAAACCACGACGTTGCTCCTGAAATGTTCCTGCACAAAATCACTCACTCTGCTACCCAGCAAAGAGGGAGCATCCTGAAATCGCCTGGGTCTCACAAGGAGATTCACTGACAGGTTTTAGGGCATTCGCTTGAGAGGCAGGCATCTTGCAGAACATTTTCTGGGAATGGAAGTGATAATGGGCACCATCTCGTTTTTTTTTAAACTCTCTTTCTACCTAGCTAGCCTGGGACTGACAGGCACCATTTCTGCCCCTCTCCATCGACGTGGCTAATGCCATGCACCCCACCCTGGCATTCCCCTGAGGACCCACTTACCAAGAACGCTGGCCACTGACCAGCCCCACGTGGCTTACAACTGGGCGCCTGCTTGGCAAGTGCACCTCTAAACCCCCGCAGCCCTGGCACCGAAACTAAGATCTCAATTCAAGACACAAAATGGCCTATGCACCACAACAAAAGATCCCAAGTTCCAACTCAAGACCTGAAAGAGTCAAAAATAAAACAAACATTTTAAAAAGAAAAAGTAAGCTCACATAAATAGGCAAAATCAACAGTCCAAAATCTGTTCTTTCAGAGTACCAATAAACTTGGCAAACTTTTAGCAAGACCAATCAGAAAAAAGAAAATATAAACTACTAACAGCAGAGTGAAAGAGAGATACCACTGCAGATTCTAGAAACATAAAAAGATGCATAGTTTTATATAAATAAATTTAAGAAAATAAAACATGATTTTCTTTAAAATCACAAGTTATCTAAATTGTCATTACATTTTTTTTGAATAGTTGTTAAATATAATAAATCCAGAGGGGTCCAGATCAAGATGTCAGAGTTAGAAGGAAGAAAAGATTTTCTGCAACTAAAAATAGTAAGGAAAGGCTCCATCCAGACAGGTGGAAGGGACACAGACATGGCCGAGTCAGAACCCATAGCTGCAGTGCTGTGACCCACGGTGGGAGAGATTCCACAGCCACAGATGTTTCCCCTGACGAGTGTGGGGTCGGAGCACTATGCTGGTCTCCATGGCTCAGAAAACCTACACCAGGAAAATGAGCGCTCCTAACACCCAGCATTGGAAACCAGCAGGGCGTACACCCAGGAAAGCTGGTGGGCTCTGGGAAACCACGACGTTGCTCCTGAAATGTTCCTGCACAAAATCACTCACTCTGCTACCCAGCAAAGAGGGAGCATCCTGAAATCGCCTGGGTCTCACAAGGAGATTCACTGACAGGTTTTAGGGCATTCGCTTGAGAGGCAGGCATCTTGCAGAACATTTTCTGGGAATGGAAGTGATAATGGGCACCATCTCGTTTTTTTTTAAACTCTCTTTCTACCTAGCTAGCCTGGGACTGACAGGCACCATTTCTGCCCCTCTCCATCGACGTGGCTAATGCCATGCACCCCACCCTGGCATTCCCCTGAGGACCCACTTACCAAGAACGCTGGCCACTGACCAGCCCCACCAAAGTGGTTCCCACTTCACCCCCACCTACTGGGCGCTCTGCTTGGCAAGTGCACCCCTCTAAAGCAGCTCCCACCGCAGGGGGCCAGCCCTGGACACCAGCATGACTCTATCTGTTGCAGCCAGGACACACAGCCAGTTGCACCAGGGACCAGCCCCACTCACCAGTGTGTCTGTAGCGCTCAGGGTCCAGTCACGACAAGAGAGTGCATGCAGCCCACCCAGGGAATGCCCTGGAGCTTCTGGTTCTGGTAACCAGAGCGGACTGCACTACTGGACCCCACAAAACACTTCCTACACTGCCCACTCTTTCAAGACTATAACCAATAATACTTTGCCCAACAAGATTATTATTCAGCATAAAAGGAGAGACAAGGAGTTTTCAAGACAAGTAAAAGCTGAAGGAGTTCCTCATCATTAAATCAGACGTACAAGAAATGTGGGGCTTCCCTGGTGGCCCAGATTGTAAAGAATCAACATACAATGTGGGAGACCTGGGTTCGATTCCTGGGTTGGGAAGATCCCTAGGAGAAGGGAATGGTTACCCACTCTAGTATTCTTGCCTGGAGAATCCCATGGACTGAGAAGCCTGGCAGGCTACAGTCCATGCACACCCAAAGAGTGAATGAGTTCCAGACTGAGCACACATATGCATGTATACATAAACATATCATAGATATAGCATATATCCAAAAAATATCCCCAATATCTAAAGAATGTCAATAAAACCAAAAAGAAAAAAAAAAGAAAAATAGTAACAACTCATGAAGAAAAACAGTTAAAACAAAATTAGAAAAAACTTGAGAGGGCATTTTACAAAAGAGAGCATCAGCTTGAATGTAAGTACGTGGAAAGACACTCCATATGATTAATTATCAGGGAGATGCAAATAAAATAAAACCACAATGCAGTATCAGGCAAATGAAAATAAAGCCAGAATGAAATATCAGTACATATTCATCAGAATGGCTAAACTGAAAAGAACTGACAGTATGAAGTGGTAGGCAGGATACAGAGCAGCGAGAACTGAACTTCCATACACACTAAAAGGTTACAACTGCCTTCAGTCCCTCTGCTGAAGCCTCCTCTAGGACTCAGCAGTTCTAGTGCTAGGTGTACAAGAGAAATGAGTGAATATCACAGAAGACATGTCCAAGGTTGGCTAGTTTTCTTCCTAATAGCTCAAAACTGGAAATAACTCAGGTGTCTCTCAAGGGAGGAATGCATAACTATATTCGAATAGTGGGATACTACAGGCAATAAAAAAGAACTGATAACAAGGATTAATACAGTAGACATGATAGGTAACAAAAAAAAAAAAGCAAGACACAAAATTGGACCAAGCTGTATGATTCTATTTCTATGAGCTTCAGGGACAGATAAAATAATTTGCGATAATGAGTACAATGGAGGAGCACCAGGGAGTCTCCTAGGCAGCAGAAATATTCGAAATCTTGATCTGGGCAGTGGCTACATGAGTAATACATGTGTTAACACTCATTGGAGTGTTGTGGACACTTGGAGACATGTTCATTTCTCACAAAAAATTAAGAAAAGATATCCAGGCTGAGCAGACAATTGTCTCCTTACGCTAAGGATAAGTGCTTCCTACAAGCCTCACTTCTCTGAAACCTCCTCCGAGGAAAAATAGGTAGCTAGTTACTGACAAAAGCCTGGGCCGAAATAGCCCCACTCATAAGATTAACAATTTCAAACTATTACTTTTAGCAAACATCCATAGAAATGCTAATGTGGAGCCCCAAAACCTCTTCCTCTTACCCCGTTTCAATGCTAATGAAACAGGCTTTTTGCAACTCTGGTTCCCTTGGTAACTAAGAATTGTAAGAAAGTTTTTTCTGTAAACAAATGTTTCCCCTCTAGAGCAAAGGGCTCCGGTGATGACCTCTTTTGCATCTCTAGAGAGACAAAAAGCTTCTTCATGATTATTAATTAGCTTGAGATTTCTAGTTGGAAAAAATATAAAAAGGGGTGGGGGAGGATTGTGCATTAGCCTTGCCCACGGAGATCGGCTGAGCCCGATGGGGTCGAGACTCTCCAGCTCTGAGGTAAGAACATCTGTTTACATTTGATTGAGTTCTGATTATTTCTGATTATTTCTGATTACTTGTGCTTGCCTTTATTTGATGATTAATAAACCCACTCTTGGTTTGACAATACTTGAGACCACGATACTTTATTGTCGAGGTCCGAGGCTCACACGCTGAGGGGACCACGCCATGTTCGTGTGAAAGTCTCTGAGTTATTTAATATAGTTTCTCTTAGCTAGAACTAGTGAGAAGAGTAATCAGAATAAGCTCCGAACACGGTGCCCACGACAGGAGTATATACTTATAGTTTGTACACTTTAATCTCAGAATGTTAAAGCTCAAAAAATACTTTAAAACAATCAGAATATATTTACAGAAATATATTCACTGTAAGATTCAAACAACACTGAAATACAGAGACTAAAGCGTTAGTCCTATCTCTGTTTCCAGTCTATCATTCTTGCTGTTCTCCCTTAAAAAAAAAATTAGATGATCCTACTTCTAAATTATTTTTATGCATTTACATGCACATATATGTGTAACGTCCAAAAATTCACAATTGTGCTTTATAATAATTTTCTTTTTAGCCTAAAAATACATCTCTCAGACCTTTCTGTTGAATACCGATCAGTTTTATTTTAACAGCTGCATCATATTGTATTGTATCATGTAACACAATTGAGTCATTTCCCTACTAGTGGATATATACACTATTCTTAATTTTGAATTATCTGAAATAATGCTGCAACAAACTTTCTTAAAATTTCCTGGTATACACAAAACAACTATCTTTTGTGTATTATGAACAATTAATTTTTTAGCTAAAACAGTAGAAACAAAATGCTGAGTAAAAGAAAATTGTAGAGTAAAAGTTTTTCTGTAAACAAATGTTTCCCCTCTAGAGCAAAGGGCTCCGGTGATGACCTCTTTTGCATCTCTAGAGAGACAAAAAGCTTCTTCATGATCATTAATTAGCTTGAGATTTCTAGTTGGAAAAAATATAAAAAGGGGTGGGGGAGGATTACGCGTTAGCCTTGCCCACAGAGATCGGCTGAGCCCGATGGGGTAGACTCTCCAGCTCTGAGGTAAGAACATCTGTTTACATTTGATTGAGTTCTGATTACTTCTGATTATTTCTAATTACTTGTGCTTGCCTTTATTTGATGATTAATAAACCCACTCTTGGTTTGACAATACTTGAGACCACGATACTTTATTGTCGAGGTCCGAGGCTCACACCCTGAGGGGACCACGCCATGTTCGCGGAAAAGTCTCTGAGCTATTTAATATAGTTTCTCTTAGCAAGAACTAGTGAGAATAGTAATCAGAGCAAGCTCGGAACACGGTGCCCACGACAGGAGTATATACTTATAGTTTGTACACTTTAATCTCAGAATGTTAAAGCTCAAAAAATACTTTAAAACAATCAGAATATATTTACAGAAATATATTCACTGTAAGATTCAAACAACACTGAAATACAGAGACTAAAGCGTTAGTCCTATCTCTGTTTCCAGTCTATCATTCTTGCTGTTCTCCCTTTAAAAAAAAAATTAGATGATCCTACTTCTAAATTATTTTTATGCATTTACATGCACATATATGTGTAACGTCCAAAAATTCACAATTGTGCTTTATAATAATTTTCTTTTTAGCCTAAAAATACATCTCTCAGACCTTTCTGTTGAATACCGATCAGTTTTATTTTAACAGCTGCATCATATTGTATTGTATCATGTAACACAATTGAGTCATTTCCCTACTAGTGGATATATACACTATTCTTAATTTTGAATTATCTGAAATAATGCTGCAACAAACTTTCTTAAAATTTCCTGGTATACACAAAACAACTATCTTTTGTGTATTATGAACAATTAATTTTTTAGCTAAAACAGTAGAAACAAAATGCTGAGTAAAAGAAAATTGTAGAGTAAAAATTTTGGTAAATTCTGCTAAACTGCTTTCTTAGAAAGCCTTACAAATACATTATGATCAACTATATATCAAAATACTGTAAGGTTGGTCTCTGGCGGGTGTTTTAAAATGAGAGAGGAGGATGGGAATTGGTGAGGCAGAGCAGGCTTTATTGGACGGGCGCTCTCGGGCGTCCCTCGCGGGGAGGAGAGGAGAGAGGGAGTGAGGGAAAGCGCGCACAAAGACCGGGAGGCCCCCCTTTATAGGTAAGGTGACATGGTCAGCAGAGCCCCTGGCCAAAGATGGTCAGGTTGGGGCGCCGTCGACCTGATTGGTTGAGGTAAAGTGTTGGGGCGTTCGCAAATAGGGCAGTTTGGTCTTTCCTTTGTCCAGTGAGAACTTTTGGCGGGGGCAGGGTGGTCCTCCGTTGGTGTCTTGGCTGTTTTTCATTGGCCTTGTTCAATCTGGCGTGAGGGGCCTTCTAGTCAAGGTCTTTCTTTTGTCGGGGAGGTAGGAAGTGGGGGAAAGGAGCCTCGGGACCAGACCTTACAAATACCTGTTTCTACACATCTTTATAAACACTAGATATTATCAATCTCTCAAAAAATTGCCAGTTCTAAGGGCAAAAAATGCAATTCATTGTTATTTTAAGTCACTTTTATTCTTTATTTACATTTTTTGTTATTGAAGTGGTTATTTAGATACTTTGCACATGTTTTTATTAGGTGGTTTATATTTTTCATATCATTTTAGAGTGTTCTTTATTAAATGTACTAATATATATTTTGAAAATATTTTCTCCTTGTTTGCCACTTCTTTCTTTTTATTATCACATAGCATTAGTCAGGACTCTCAAAACAATACTGAGAAAACTTTAGTGGGAAAGCTACCAGTACTTCATTAGGTATCACACTTATGTATGCAGGTATCTTTCTTTAAAACAGAAGTTTCTACTTCTGGTTTGCAGAAGTGGTTTTCTTTCTAATAAAAATAGATATGCTGCAACAAACTTTCTTAAAATTTCCTGGTATACACAAAACAACTATCTTTTGTGTATTATGAACAATTAATTTTTTAGCTAAAACAGTAGAAACAAAATGCTGAGTAAAAGAAAATTGTAGAGTAAAAATTTTGGTAAATTCTGCTAAACTGCTTTCTTAGAAAGCCTTACAAATACATTATGATCAACTATATATCAAAATACTGTAAGGTTGGTCTCTGGCGGGTGTTTTAAAATGAGAGAGGAGGATGGGAATTGGTGAGGCAGAGCAGGCTTTATTGGACGGGCGCTCTCGGGCGTCCCTCGCGGGGAGGAGAGGGGAGAGGGAGCGAGGGAAAGCGCGCACAAAGACCGGGAGGCCCCCCTGTATAGGTAAGGTGACATGGTCAGCAGAGCCCCTGGCCAAAGATGGTCAGGTTGGGGCGCCGTCGACCTGATTGGTTGAGGTAAAGTGTTGGGGCGTTCGCNAATAGGGCAGTTTGGTCTTTCCTTTGTCCAGTGAGAACTTTTGGCGGGGGCAGGGTGGTCCTCCGTTGGTGTCTTGGCTGTTTTTCATTGGCCTTGTTCAATCTGGCGTGAGGGGCCTTCTAGTCAAGGTCTTTCTTTTGTCGGGGAGGTAGGAAGTGGGGGAAAGGAGCCTCGGGACCAGACCTTACAAATACCTGTTTCTACACATCTTTATAAACACTAGATATTATCAATCTCTCAAAAAATTGCCAGTTCTAAGGGCAAAAAATGCAATTCATTGTTATTTTAAGTCACTTTTATTCTTTATTTACATTTTTTGTTATTGAAGTGGTTATTTAGATACTTTGCACATGTTTTTATTAGGTGGTTTATATTTTTCATATCATTTTAGAGTGTTCTTTATTAAATGTACTAATATATATTTTGAAAATATTTTCTCCTTGTTTGCCACTTCTTTCTTTTTATTATCACATAGCATTAGTCAGGACTCTCAAAACAATACTGAGAAAACTTTAGTGGGAAAGCTACCAGTACTTCATTAGGTATCACACTTATGTATGCAGGTATCTTTCTTTAAAACAGAAGTTTCTACTTCTGGTTTGCAGAAGTGGTTTTCTTTCTAATAAAAAATAGATATCAGATTGTATCAAATGCTTTTTGTATCTCTCAAGATAATTTTATCATTTTTCTTTATTCTGAACGTAATGATTTGCATTATTATGCTCTGAATTTCGAAGCAGTCTTGAATAGCTTTGGTAAATCCTTCTTAGTTACAACAGTTAAAAAATATGTTTCTGGATTCATTCTACTAATACTTCAGATATCTGTACATGTGTTCATAAGTGAGAGACACTTTTCTTGTCAGTTTTAAAATTCAGGCCGTGTCAGCTCCTATGTCATTTGGTTAGAAAACTTTATTTTTTCCCAGGTTTTGGATTAATTAATTGGTACAGCATAGAGATTACTTGTTCCTCACTTATAGAACCATCTTTGTTTGGTGACCTTTTATAATAGGGGGCTTTGAATACCCTTTCAATGCTCTCAGCATTTTTACTCTGTTGTTTGTTGTTTTAAGGTGAACGTTTTTTCACGGATCAATCTTGGTGATTTCTATTTTCCAGAAAATATCAAAAGTCTAAATTGTCTAATCAAGGTTAAAGAAAGAGAGAATTATCAATATTTGGCATGAGAAAGGGGCATTATAAATATAGATTCTTGAAGAGTCTGAGATAAATACCAAATTTAAGATAAATTTTAAGATAAAAACTTATCTTAAATTTAGTATTGGGGCTTCCCTGGTGGTCCAGTGGGTAGGGACACCACCTTGCAGTGCAAGGGGCACCGGTTTGATCCCTGGCCTGGGAAGATCCCATGTGCTGCGGAGCGGCTGAACCGATGTGTCCAACTACCAGGCCGGAGCTCTGGAGCACATGCGCCCTGGGTCAGTGCTCTGCAGCGAGAGAGGCCGCTGCTATGGGAGGCCCACACAGGCCGAAGAACAAAGATTAATAAATGAAATATCAATAGAAGTGGCCAAAAAAAAATTCGTATTTATCTCAGACTTTTTAAGAATCTATACTTATATCCCTTTCTCATTTCAAATGTTGGTAATTCTCTTTTAACCTTGATTAGACATTCAAGACTTTTGTTATTTTTGTTTCTCTTCAGTTTTATTAAAATTTACTGCACTCATTTCATTCATTTCTGTTTTTTTCTTTAGTAATACTCTCTTGGTATGTTTTAATTTTTCTTCCTCTAGCTTCTTGAGCTATATGCATGATTTAATTCTATTTAACCTTTTCTTATATTTTCTTATATATTTTCTCTGAGTATGTATATATTTTGAAATGTATTGATCTCATTGTTCTTATTGTAGAAATATACTGGCTCCAGACTATACCATATAGGTTCAAATCCCAACTGTGTCATCTATGGACTATGTGCCCTTGGGTGGGTTATTTAACAGAGTTCTGTGTTTCAATTCCTCATCTGTGAACAGAGATGATAATGGAATCAACATCTCAGGATTACTGCAATAACAAAATGAGACAGTCCAGGTAGATCACTTAGCACAAAGCTGATGGTGCAATAATGTTCAATAAGGTTTTTTTTTTTTTGAAGATTTATTTTTATTTATTTATTTGAGGCAGGTGGGGTGGGGAGGGAGGGGAGCAGGCGGGCCACTTCTATTGGTCTTTCATTTCTCCATTTTCATCCATCTTTTTTCTTTGGCCTGTGTGGGCCTCCCATCGCAGTGGCCTCTGTTGTCACAGAGCACTGGCTCTGGGCGCATGTGCCCTAGAGCTCCGGCTGGGTATTGGGACACATCTGTCCGGCCGCTCTGCGGCTAGTGGGATCTTCCCAGGCCAGGGATCGAACTGGCACCCCTTGCCCTGCAAGGCGGTGTCCTTACCCACTGGACCACCAGAGAAGCCCTCAATAAGTTTTTGGTATCATTATTTTTAAGTAATTGATAACCTCATTTTACATTTCCTTTTTTTTTTTTTTTAGTATTTTTCTTTTTTTGCCTCTAAGTCATCATTTATTTTTCATTCATCTTTATTCTTTGGCCTGTATGGGCCTCCCACTGCAGCGGCCTCTCTTGTTGCAGAGCACCAGCTCTGGGCGGATGTGCTCCAGAGTGCTGGCTCGTAATTCGACACACCAGCCCAGCTGCTGGTGGAATCTTCCCCCGCCAGGGATCGAACCGGCCCCCCTTTCCCTGCAAGGCGGTGTCCTTACCCACTGGACCACCAGAGAAGCCCTCAATAAGTTTTTGGTATCATTATTTTTAAGTAATTGATAACCTCATTTTACATTTCCTTTTTTTTTTTTTTTAGTATTTTTCTTTTTTTGCCTCTAAGTCATCATTTATTTTTCATTCATCTTTATTCTTTGGCCTGTATGGGCCTCCCACTGCAGCGGCCTCTCTTGTTGCAGAGCACCAGCTCTGGGCGGATGTGCTCCAGAGTGCTGGCTCGTAATTCGACACACCAGCCCAGCTGCTGGTGGAATCTTCCCCCGCCAGGGATCGAACCGGCAACCCCTGCACTGCAAGGCGGACTCCTCACTCACTAGACCACCAGAGAAGCCCCATTTTACATTTCTTTTCACCAAAGTTATTTTTAAGTGAAAGTAAGATGTACGCTTTAATTTCCAAGTTATAAAAACTGTATTCCTTTGTTTACTAATTTCAAATTTTATTGCAGGTGATTAAAGAATGTGACCTGAATTATTTCTTATCTGGGAATTTATTAACATTTTGTGTTTTAGAAGGTAGTTAATGTTGCATGTGTGTTTGAAGAGATTATACATTCACCAGTTATTGAGGACAAAGTCCTTTAACACCTATCCAGTCAAGTTTCTTTATTGTGTTTTCAAATCCTCACTATTCTTGCTTACTTTTTTCCTACTTGATCTTCAGTTTTTGAGTTGAAGTCTTCCAAAATAGTTGTGTATTTTTCATTCCTATCTGTATTTATAATGGTTTTTACCACATAAGTCATGTTATAAACATGACTTTTGATGTTATTATGGAATTGTATCTTTCATCAACATATATGTTCTTTAGTAAACCCTCTTTACATTAAATTCTTTTTTTGATCTGACATTAAAATGTTACACTTGGGGCTTCCCTGGTGGTCCAGTGGGTAAAGAGTCCACCTTGCAGTGCAAGGGGCGCCAGTTCTGTCCCTGGCCCGGGAAGATCCCATGTGCCATGGAGCAACTGAACCAGTGTGAACTTGTCAAATTGCAAGCCAGTGCTCTGGAATGCATGCGCCCAGAGCTGGTGCTCTGCAACAAGAGAGGCCACTGCGATGGGAGGCCCACACAGGCCAAAGACTAAAGATGGATGAAAATAAGTAAATTAAAATAAAAAATCAGTAAAAGAGACCAAAAATTAAAAAAAATTGTTACACTTTTTATCTATTTTTAGTTATTTGGTTTATTTAATTTTGTATGTTCTTTAATTTTCAGACTTCTTTTTAGATGTATTTCTTTTAAATACCTTATGAATAGACATGTTGCTATTGTTTTACAAAATTTGAGATTTTTCTGTCTTCATTTAGGAAATTGTATCCATTTGTCATATATTTTGATTACTGATGATTTGACTTCTAGTTGTGAGTGTTTTACACACTTTTCAAAAATTCCGTCTTATCTCCTCATTATACCTTGTTTCTGCCATCTTTATGTTGTGTTCATCCAAAACAGAACTGGTCTGTAGACCAAATTTGTCCTGCTTCCTGTTTTGTAAATAAAGTTTTTTTTTTTATTGTCAAACCAAGAGTGGGTTTATTAATCATCAAATAAAGGCAAGCACAAGTAATCAGAAATAATCAGAACTCAATCAAATGTAAACAGATGTTCTTACCCCAGAGCTGGAGAGTCTCGACCCCATCCGGCTCAGCCAATCTCCGTGGGCGAAGCTAACACACAATCTTTCTTTACCCTTTTTGTATTTTTTCCAACTAGAAATCTCAAGCTAATTAATAATCATGAAGAAGCTTTTTGTCTCTCTAGAGATGGAAAGAGGTCATCACCAGAGCCCTTTGTTCCTTCACCAACACCTTTGCTCTGGAGGAGAAACATTCTTACAATTCTTAAGTTACAAAGGGCGCTGGGAGTTTGTAAAGTGTTTCATTAGCATTAAAAAGTGGTAAGAGAATCTATTGGTCTCAGAGAGGCGAGGCTTGCAGGCAATGTTTATCCTTAGTGTGAGGAGACAATTGTCTGTTTAGCCGGGATATCTTTCTTAATTTTTGTGAGAAATGAACATGTCTCCAGGTGTCCAAACACCCCCTCCTCGGGTCCCCAAGCAATGTTCTACATGTTTGGAGAGCCGACGGAAATGGCATCAGGATAAATTTTGATATAGGGTATTTAGGTTCATTAAATCATATACTGTCCATGGCTGCTTCCACACTCGAGAGCAGAGCTGAGCAACCGAGACAGAGCCCGTATGAACCAAAAAGCCACATTTACTCTCTGGGCTCTTATAGAAAAAGTCTACCAGTATCTAATCTAGATTTTAATTTTACACTATTAATTTTTAAACATATACCATAATTAGATAAGTTAACTCATTTCTTTCCTTTTCACTGTTTCTTTATTATTGTCACCTTTTTTTAGGTTCATTAGTTGTTTTTCAATGTTTGAGATTTTTCTGTCTTCATTTAGGAAATTGTATCCATTTGTCATATATTTTGATTACTGATGATTTGACTTCTAGTTGTGAGTGTTTTACACACTTTTCAAAAATTCCGTCTTATCTCCTCATTATACCTTGTTTCTGCCATCTTTATGTTGTGTTCATCCAAAACAGAACTGGTCTGTAGACCAAATTTGTCCTGCTTCCTGTTTTGTAAATAAAGTTTTTTTTTTTATTGTCAAACCAAGAGTGGGTTTATTAATCATCAAATAAAGGCAAGCACAAGTAATCAGAAATAATCAGAACTCAATCAAATGTAAACAGATGTTCTTACCCCAGAGCTGGAGAGTCTCGACCCCATCGGGCTCAGCCAATCTCCATGGGCGAGGCTAATACACAATCCTCCCCCACCTCTTTTTATATTTTTTCCAACTAGAAATCTCAAGCTAATTAATAATCATGAAGAAGCTTTTTGTCTCTCTAGAGATGCAGAAGAGGTCATCACCGGAGCCCTTTGCTCCTCTACCAACACCTTTGCTCTTGAGGAGAAACATTCTTACAATTCTTAAGTTACAAAGGGCGCTGGGAGTTTGTAAAGTGTTTCATTAGCATTAAAAAGTGGTAAGAGAATCTATTGGTCTCAGAGAGGCGAGGCTTGCAGGCAATGTTTATCCTTAGTGTGAGGAGACAATTGTCTGTTTAGCCGGGATATCTTTCTTAATTTTTGTGAGAAATGAACATGTCTCCAGGTGTCCAAACACCCCCTCCTCGGGTCCCCAAGCAATGTTCTACATGTTTGGAGAGCCGACGGAAATGGCATCAGGATAAATTTTGATATAGGGTATTTAGGTTCATTAAATCATATACTGTCCATGGCTGCTTCCACACTCGAGAGCAGAGCTGAGCAACCGAGACAGAGCCCGTATGAACCAAAAAGCCACATTTACTCTCTGGGCTCTTATAGAAAAAGTCTACCAGTATCTAATCTAGATTTTAATTTTACACTATTAATTTTTAAACATATACCATAATTAGATAAGTTAACTCATTTCTTTCCTTTTCACTGTTTCTTTATTATTGTCACCTTTTTTTAGGTTCATTAGTTGTTTTATTAAAATTTATCTGATAGTAATCCTTTCAAGAAATTTCTATTGGTGATACACATCTGCTGAGTTTTTCTATTTTGAAAATCTTATTTTTAGTCTCTAAGATCACTATTTGCTTCCTTTCTACAAATCTCTTTGAAGATAATTATCACATTGATAACACTTATAAGTATATATTTTATTTATAATTATATTTTTCTGAAAATTATAAGATGAAATTTATAAAAGAAGTTATATTTTCACAGGTACTTTTTCAGTATTTCATGAGTTTGGTACATAGACAAACTTGTGTCATCATTGTGTCTTGCACTGATTATTCTTGTATTTTCTAAATGAAAATTTCTGTTACAGCTCTACTTTTGGTTAATGTGGGTTGACACTGGTGATTACAGGAGAAGGGAGAGACATTCTGCTGGAAAGAGTGATTTCAGAGTGAGGGGTCTTCCCAACCCTCCTGTGGACCATTGCTACTGTTGTGTCTTTAGCTTTCAGGAATCATGGGTTCACTGCTGTAACCTACGGACAGTTCCAAGCAGAAAAAGGGAAGGAAAGCAGTTCCCCAAATGCTGTGTCTCCATTCACTGCTCTAATCATTACCCAGCACCCTCTACTCACTAAATCTCTCTCTCTCTGAGACAGGAGCATCCTGAAATTGCTTCTACTCCTTGAGTAGTCTTAGCTTAGGAGTATTTGAGGTTTCAGGTGCTTTAATTTATTTCTCCGAGGTCTGATGCTGTTGGTGAGTCACGAAGTCATGCCCAACTCTTTTGTGACCCCATGAACTGTGTTGCACCAGGCTCCTCTGTCCATGGGATTTCCCAGGCAAGAATACTGGAGTGGGTTGTCAAAGCATGAGGTGTGTGTGTATATATGTGTGTGAGTGCTCAATTGAATCCAACTCTTTATAGTCCTTTGGACTGTAGTGCACCAGGCCCCTCTGTCCACGGCAATTCCCAGGCAAGAATACTGGAGTGGGTTGCCATTTCCTCTTCCAGGGGATCTTCCTGACTCAGGGATCGAACCTGTATTGCCTGTGTTGCAGGCAGATTCTTTACCCACTGAGTCACCGGGAAGCCCGCCAAGACCTGATACCATCTCCTAAAGTCTGCTCATACACTGATGACACATTTTTTGCCCTAGAACCTGTTACCAGTGATTCCACTCCCCCTTTCTCCTCTCCCTTCTCTCTCAATCTTTTCTGTTGTTTCGTAAGATTTGGTAGAGGTAGCTTCCTTCAGTCTGATGTCTTGATTTAATCTTCAGGCACAGGATTTTAAAACTCTTTCAGAACACCGGTAAATATAATTGTTTTGTGGGTGGTGACATGATATTACCATTTTTTAAATTTCAAAACCTTTAAAAATATACTTGGAGAGAGTATTTGTGACACAGAAAGAACAAGGAAGCTCTACCCCAACAGCATCCGAGGGGACTGGAGATGAGAAAAGAATATTCGCCAACTACCATGAAAAGGTGTATGTGGTCTCGAGTCATTCACCATCAAGCATAGAGTGGGGGGTGGGCATTCAGGTTCATTAAACAGTGTTCCTTCATGGAGGGTGAGAGACGCTGGTTACTGCAGAGCTGTAGTATCACTTAACCCTGTCTTCCACCTGATAACAAAGGACACATTAAGCAGCAGCCCATGACATCTGTGGCATTTTCAGACAGAAAAATCTGACTAACAAGCTCATCGTGCTTGAGAATTCTACCCCTAGCCTGCCATACCTCGATCCCTGCCCACCAAATGGTGGATTTCAGAGTATACCATGAGCTTACTAACAGGTTTTAATCTGATTTAAAGAGTCTCTTCCAAAAATTGCTGAAAAGCATAAACCTTGATGCACCCTCCCCCAATCACCTACACACATTATCTGGGCTCTGAAGTTCCTGAGAAGACTAGCTGGTCTCACTGGGCTTTCTTTCAGGACCTCAGAAGGAAGAGGTATGTGTTCGAAATTCTTTGGAATACTCAAGAGATTTCTGCTGATGATTTAACACCTTCCTCTCTTTCTCCATTTCCAGCCCTGGGTTCATCTGCAGGGATGGCTGTCAGACTCCTCCGTATACTCTCGGAGCTCTCTGAGACAGCCCTGGATGAATCTCTAAATTTTCTCCGCTTGAAGTAGGCAAAACATCTTTTCCTTTGCCAACATTTTTTTCTTTGACATCAGTGGTGCCTAGCTCACTCGTGATTATACCCCAGTTTCAACCTGGCAGGGTTTGAATGTCCTTCCGTGCTCTGATCAAGGAGTGGCAGCTGCCCCGGTGCCCTGTGGCTTTGGGTGACTAAGTCCTGAGCTGAGTGGTGGCACAAGGTCCCTAGGCAGCTGGCCCTTTGGATTTTCAGGACTCCTGCTATGCCCTTATCCTCTACCATCATCCTGTGGCTTCCCTTCCCTTCTCCACCTCCTGAAGAATGAAATCTGCAGAAATTCAGATGTATTTGGCTCTTCCTAAGTATAAAGCATTGTGCTAGGTATTTCCACAATTATTTTTCAGCAAATTTTCATCATACTCATAAAAGAGTCCTCATTTCCCCATTTCTAGCACTTCAAAACTGAGGCTCAGAGGCAAAGGGTGGGGCTGGGATTTAAGTCCTGGACCCTCAGCTCTGGAACCCAAGGGATAGCCCCAAGAGTGAGCCTTGAGCCTTGCCCACAGAGAGTGAGCCACATCCAAGTGAGGATCTGAATTCAGATGAGAAACTGGAGGCTGAAGGGAGTATGTAGCCGACTTTTCCTTAAAAGGAACAGAGCTGGCCAAAGTACCTGTAAAATTAGAGAATCATAGCACCAGATGTCTAGCTGAAGAGACAAAATTTGGCTGCTTGGGAAATTTTTGTATAGAGCCATGGAGACATGAATTTTAAGTATAGACTAATTTCTTAGTACCTGCACTATTATTACGGATAAGCTTTTGAATTTTTTTTATCAGTCCATTCTACTTTTTCTGACATTCTTTTTTTTTCATCCTTTGGCTTAAACAGAAGGAGCTCTCCCTAATTCAGTAATTCAATTCAACAAACGTTTATTATTTGGCTATTTTACAGTAGGGACTGTACTACATGCAGGAAATAGAGAAGAACAAAAACATACATCCTGACCACATATAGTTCACACTACTGGGAGTCAGAGGTGGGGAGGGTAGGTACAAGAAATTGACAAGCAAACGTGCAATTACCATATAATGAGATAGCACCTGTGATGCTATCTCAGAAAAGGGAGAGTTACCTCAACCTGGGAGTGGGTGAGATGAGGAACGGATAAGGCAAGACTTCCAAGGGGATGCAGTTCTTGACACAGGACTGAGGCCTTCAGATGATCAGGACCATAACTGCATGTGAAAGATTCTTCTGGAAAACAGAGATCCACACCAAAGTAAGGCAGAAATGGAAACCTTCTGGGGATCTGAGGAGATACATCACTTGCTAGAAGTGCACTGGAACCTAGATATACTTTTAGGTCCCTAGCTCTCTTCAAGTCTGTATGAGGTCACTTATAAGTCTGCTCCTGGGTCTCTGGGCAGTCATTCTGAATTTCCCCAAGGCCGGCCAATAGTCTGTTCCTCTTCATTTGTGTCCTTTTACTCTGGAGCTCCACCCAAAAATATCTCAGTTTCTGGACTTTCCTGGCAGTCCAGTGGTTAAGATTCCACACTTCCAATGCAGGGTGCATGGGTTTGATCCCTGGTCGGGGAACTATGACCTTGCATTACAAGTGACATGGCCAAGAAAAAATTTAAAAATTAAAATCTCCTTAGTTTCTATCCAGCCCCGGGCCTGTTTTCTCCTACCACGACTAAAGAACTATCTTATCTTCTGAAAGCCTTTTCATCTTCTCACAGTTGCTTATTACTTACTGACTCCACTGGCTGTTGCTGTCTAATGGTTTCTAAAGTCTGTCTTGCTTGTGTCTTTCTGTATATCTTTTTTTTTTTTCTTTTACCACCACCTGTGTAACCTTTTTATCATACTCACATTCTCCAAGAAGGGAATCAGTTTGTTACTTAATTACTAACCTCTTCCCTAGGCAAAGATCTTATATTTAGCCATCTCACAGGTCACCATCCAGCCAAGGGACTGATAAGATGCTGAGCCTTGTTCCAACCAGAGACCCAGGGGTTACAAGTCACAAGAATGGAGGCTTACATCAACTGAGCCCTTCAGAGGATAGTTATGGAAGGCAGAAACCTGAGGGCTTGGTTAACTCAGTAGAATGACACTAACAAATAACAATAGAGGCACTATACACAGGAAAACCAAAAGCAAATTTTTTGGCAAACTCAGATAGCGAGAAGAAATATGCTTCATCTCAGAAAAGGAGAGTTACCTCAACCTGGGAGTGGGTGAGATGAGGAACGGATAAGGCAAGACTTCCAAGGGGATGCAGTTCTTGACACAGGACTGAGGCCTTCAGATGATCAGGACCATAACTGCATGTGAAAGATTCTTCTGGAAAACAGAGATCCACACCAAAGTAAGGCAGAAATGGAAACCTTCTGGGGATCTGAGGAGATACATCACTTGCTAGAAGTGCACTGGAACCTAGATATACTTTTAGGTCCCTAGCTCTCTTCAAGTCTGTATGAGGTCACTTATAAGTCTGCTCCTGGGTCTCTGGGCAGTCATTCTGAATTTCCCCAAGGCCGGCCAATAGTCTGTTCCTCTTCATTTGTGTCCTTTTACTCTGGAGCTCCACCCAAAAATATCTCAGTTTCTGGACTTTCCTGGCAGTCCAGTGGTTAAGATTCCACACTTCCAATGCAGGGTGCATGGGTTTGATCCTGGTCGGGGAACTATGACCTTGCATTACAAGTGACATGGCCAAGAAAAAATTTAAAAATTAAAATCTCCTTAGTTTCTATCCAGCCCCGGGCCTGTTTTCTCCTACCACGACTAAAGAACTATCTTATCTTCTGAAAGCCTTTTCATCTTCTCACAGTTGCTTATTACTTACTGACTCCACTGGCTGTTGCTGTCTAATGGTTTCTAAAGTCTGTCTTGCTTGTGTCTTTCTGTATATCTTTTTTTTTTCTTTTACCACCACCTGTGTAACCTTTTTATCATACTCACATTCTCCAAGAAGGGAATCAGTTTGTTACTTAATTACTAACCTCTTCCCTAGGCAAAGATCTTATATTTAGCCATCTCACAGGTCACCATCCAGCCAAGGGACTGATAAGATGCTGAGCCTTGTTCCAACCAGAGACCCAGGGGTTACAAGTCACAAGAATGGAGGCTTACATCAACTGAGCCCTTCAGAGGATAGTTATGGAAGGCAGAAACCTGAGGGCTTGGTTAACTCAGTAGAATGACACTAACAAATAACAATAGAGGCACTATACACAGGAAAACCAAAAGCAAATGATTAAAAAAAAATACTAACATCAAACCACCATTCATACTTGGTACAAACTCAGATAGCGGGAGGGGAGGAGGATGAAGAAAAATGGAAAGTTCCTGGAAATACATATATTTATATATAAAAAAGGCAGAGAAAACAAATATACCCAAGAGAAGAACATAGGTTGGCCTCCTTCACAGAAACGGATCTTCCCTGAGGTTCATGGGAAGAGAGTCTGAAGACGTCTCTTAAAGCGTGTAGTGAACGTGACGGTGGGCCTTTGTGTCAACTTGACTAGGCTAGCCTAGGTGTTGCTGTGAAGGAATTCTGTTAGATGTGGTTAACATCTACAGTCATTTGACTTTAAGTAAAGGAGGTTATCCTTGATATTCTAGGCAGGCTTCATCTAATCATGGGGAAGGCCTTAAGCGCCCAACTAAGGTTTTTCCTAAGGAAGAAGAAATCCCACCTGGACACTGTACTGCCCATTCCTATCTTAGGCCCTGTGAGCCTGCTGGCCTGCCTTACAGAGTTTGAACCTGTTAGCTCCCGTAAGCACAGCAGTCAATTCCTTTACATTGTATAATAAAATAATGACAATAGGTATTATGATAAATATATGACAATAATGAATAATATAAGAAATTTATAGCATATTCTATGGCTTGCTCTCTGATACAACCCTGCCTTATTCAGTGAGAATGGAAGCAGGGATTTGGAATTTGGTGCTCAGCACAACCTTTACCATCAGCTCTTCACTCCAACTAGGGTGTCCCTGGAAAGCTTAGTGGTAAAGAACCTGTCTGCCAATGCAGGAGAGGCAGGTTCAATCCCTGGATCAGGAAGATTTGCTGCAGAAGGAAATGACAACCCACTCCAGTGTTCTTGCCTGGAGAATCCCATGGACAGAGGAGCCTGGCGGGCTGCAGCCCATGGGATGGCAAAGAGTCAGACATGACTGAGCCACTAACAACACACACACACTCCAATTAGGCCAGTCTCCTGTTTGTCTCTTCACAGCGATGCTCCTTTTCCTGCTTTTCCCTCTGGCTTGCTGCCACTCTTTCTTCCACTTTTATAAACCCCTTCCCTTTCCTTGCACCCTGGCTCTGTCTGAAGCCCTCTGTGACATCACCTCCTTTTCCTTTAGCTCCATTTGCTCTTTTCTTTCTCTTAATTCCCTTAGCAGATGTTAGTTGTGTCATTCATTGTGATTTTTAACCTTCCACGTCTCTCTCAACATTGTCTTGTTTGTAGTATTCACTGTTTTGCTTGTGTCTGACTCTTAGCGACTCCATGGACTGAAGCCCACCAGGCTCCTCTGTCCATGGAATTCTCCAGGTGAGAATAATGGAATTCCTCCTCCAGGGGATCCCTGTGAGTTAGGCATAAATCTGTAAGTACATATTTGATTGTGCAAGAAATACTGTGCTTCTTTACTGTGTTTAAATCAAATTAAATTCACCTCAGACCTAAGTGATTCCAGCCTTAATTCTGCTGAAGTAGAAGGAAATCCAATCCCAGTTATTACTGGGCTTCCCTCCCACCTTTCCTCCCTAGGAATGTACTAGCGTCTGGAAGATTTACGTAGAGCCTAGAAAACAGGGGAAGATCGATGTTGACTGCATTGTTCAGGGATGTATGGTCCCCACAAGCCAGACAACGGTCTGCTCATGGATGGAGTGGCAGTCGCAGGGGGATCCAGCCTCCGTAGGATCACCAGGCATCTACCTGATGTTTGGCTCGCTCTTGAGGTCCTTCAAGGAAACCAGGCTGGTATCCCAATTAATGAAACCCTGACCTCTGCCTCTTTTCCACTTTGGGAAATGTTTTCTTTTGCAACAATTCCACCTATGCACAACCTCTCCTTCCCTCTCTTTCCTCCTTTCCCTTACTCCCCAGATGCCCCTAATCTCTTGAACCCCCTGGCAATATCCCTTTGGGAGCAAGAAACCTGGAGGGCAAACTGCTGAGCACAGCTCCAGGGACAGGACTGACGGTGCATTCTAAGAAGCTGTGGTCCAGCCCGCTTCAATGACCACATGAGTGGTGCCTCCTGGAGTTAAGAGAGAATTGCTGTCAACTGTTTTTCTGCCTAGAAACACAAAACTCCCTCGAAGCCTGTTTGGAATGGAGGGGAGGGAAAATATAAGGACATAAACCAAATTAATAGCTCAATCAACTATCCTGTCACCCACTTGTTTTTCTGTTTGTCCCCTGTGTTTTCACTTGGTGTTTAAAAATATGTGTGGGCTGATATGTGTGTCAATCAGATGATGAACTTTCTGAAGATTAGAACAATACTGTATTTACTGCTTACTTTAAAATCTTTCTCAGCCTAGTAATTAATACACGAGGGGAACTTCAACGTATCTTGAACTGCAGAATGACAGAGGCTGTGGATTACTGACTGGGCTCCACCAGTTCAGACCACACCAGGGCTGACTTCCTTGTGGAAGGACTGGCTCCAGTGTCTTTTCACTGTCTCTCTGAGGGTTAAGTCAATATGCTTTTACTTTACCAGCTTCTGTTCACAGCTGCTGCTGGCCTGAGTTTCCGAGATATCCAATTTCTACTTGGGACCTTTCTGACCCCAAGTAAAAGTAAACATTTCTTTTAAAATTCAGACAGATGATATTAACTTGCACCTCCTTTCAATATGAAGAGAACTCAGGTCACAACATAAACATGTCTATGGTAACAACAGCGGAGAACTTCTAAATGAAATCAAAGCAGTACCTGGTATGCATTTGCATCATACCTTTCACTTAAAGAGCCACATTCCTTAGGAGAACTTTATCCCAATAATCCTTAGAGATAAGTCAAGGGACCTGACAGACTGACTTGTATACATAGGGCCACACAGCTAGATTGTTAACACCCTGTGGCCTTCAGGATTTAAAGACTTAGGCTACTGTGCCTTAACCAGCCACTGTTGTGACGACTTAGGGAGTATTTTGTGCTCTGACAGGAGAACTCGATTTTCACATCACAATATTAGTAAGCACAGCATGGAGAAAGTTTAAGCAAATGTGCCAATATGCACTTGGCTTTGAACTTTCCAATCTCCCTCTTCTGTGCTGTTGCTTCCTCTTTGTTGTCTTCCTCCCATCGCCCTCCACCCCCCATGCTAGTAAAAGGCCGACAACTCAGTTATATTACAGCACGGGGATTCACAGATCAGCTCCCTTAGGACGCCCTGCATTTTGAAAGACAACAGCTTAGCCTACACAAATTAACCGTCACTTTCTGATATGGAGAAAGGTTTTTTTTTTTTTTGGAGGTGGAAAACCTTCCTTTCCTGTTCCCTTAAATAACAACACACAGATGATTACATATTCTACTTTGAGCTCTAGAG
The DNA here is from genome assembly GCA_022376925.1 of Tragulus kanchil. NCBI lineage: Eukaryota > Metazoa > Chordata > Mammalia > Artiodactyla > Tragulidae > Tragulus > Tragulus kanchil. The sequence continues at coordinate 117,705,584 of JAIOJX010000024.1, read as the reverse complement.
GGAAACGTTTGCAACTGAAGAAGGCAGAGCAAGTAGTAATAAAGGAGAAGAGGTTGAGGGAAGACACCGTTTCCAAGGAGTAAAGGGAAAGAGATAGAACCTTATCCACATTTGTAAACCACCGTAATCCGTGGAAATTAAATGTACAGTTTAAGCACTTATTCAGTGTTAGTCAAGCCTATTTGAAGCCTCATCTTTTGTCAGAACAATTGTAACTAATAACACAGCGTAACATTTTGTACAATGGGTTGTGTCTCCCTCCTTTCCTCTCCTCCACACTCTATTAAGGATTTGAGCTCAGAGCTAACACGTACCTGGGCTCATCTCATGTGCCTTTCTGACCCCAAGTAAAAGTAAACATTTCTTTTAAAATTCAGACAGATGATATTAACTTGCACCTCCTTTCAATATGAAGAGAACTCAGGTCACAACATAAACATGTCTATGGTAACAACAGCGGAGAACTTCTAAATGAAATCAAAGCAGTACCTGGTATGCATTTGCATCATACCTTTCACTTAAAGAGCCACATTCCTTAGGAGAACTTTATCCCAATAATCCTTAGAGATAAGTCAAGGGACCTGACAGACTGACTTGTATACATAGGGCCACACAGCTAGATTGTTAACACCCTGTGGCCTTCAGGATTTAAAGACTTAGGCTACTGTGCCTTAACCAGCCACTGTTGTAACGACTTAGGGAGTATTTTGTGCTCTGACAGGAGAACTCGCATTTTCACATCACAATATTAGTAAGCACAGCATGGAGAAAGTTTAAGCAAATGTGCCAATATGCACTTGGCTTTGAACTTTCCAATCTCCCTCTTCTGTGCTGTTGCTTCCTCTTTGTTGTCTTCCTCCCATCGCCCTCCACCCCCCATGCTAGTAAAAGGCCGACAACTCAGTTATATTACAGCACGGGGATTCACAGATCAGCTCCCTTAGGACGCCCTGCATTTTGAAAGACAACAGCTTAGCCTACACAAATTAACCGTCACTTTCTGATATGGAGAAAGGTTTTTTTTTTTTTTGGAGGTGGAAAACCTTCCTTTCCTGTTCCCTTAAATAACAACACACAGATGATTACATATTCTACTTTGAGCTCTAGAGGGAAACGTTTGCAACTGAAGAAGGCAGAGCAAGTAGTAATAAAGGAGAAGAGGTTGAGGGAAGACACCGTTTCCAAGGAGTAAAGGGAAAGAGATAGAACCTTATCCACATTTGTAAACCACCGTAATCCGTGGAAATTAAATGTACAGTTTAAGCACTTATTCAGTGTTAGTCAAGCCTATTTGAAGCCTCATCTTTTGTCAGAACAATTGTAACTAATAACACAGCGTAACATTTTGTACAATGGGTTGTGTCTCCCCCCTCCTTTCCCTCTCCTCCACACTCTATTAAGGATTTGAGCTCAGAGCTAACACTGTACCATGGGCTCATCTCATGTGCCTTTCCATGGCTTCACACCAGGGGCTGCCCTGCTCCTTGATGTGAAAACATCTTTCCTTATTGCTCTGCCTGTTGAATGTCTATTCACCCGATGAGACCCCTTTCAAATGCTAGCTAAGGGGCCCTCTCCAAAAGCTCTTTTGTCCTGAACAGGGCCAATCCCTTCCTCCACTATATTCATTATCTTATGTAACTAATATATAGGCATACGTCTGTCTGCTCCCCAGAAAGTGAATTACTTCAAGTTGGGACCAGATCTTACCTATCTATTTGTATTTTCAGTGCCTGATACTCTTATGTACTGGGTGTAATAAATATATGTATGTACGAAAGTCTGGTCAGGATAAGAAATTCAGTTTCATAAAGGACACAATATTTAGACAGAAGAGAACAAGGGGGTGTAATGTACTGGGCTTAAAAAACTCAAGATTAGGTAACTACTGAATTCAAAAAATGTTTGCTTAGCACCCAGGAGTAAGGAATCGTGTCGCAGGATTACTAGAATAAATAGAATGTAAGGCTTTGAGATGCTCACGATCCACCTTGTAAATTGTCCTGGTTTAGGTATCACCTTGTCACCTTTCTCACAATAACCTTGTGAGGGGTAGGTCATGATGCTCATTTTTACTGAGGTGGAAATAAAGGGTTTGAATTTCTAGGTTTTCTGACTCCCAGACTAAAGTCTTTCTTTCCCACTACATCAGTGTTTATCAAAAATTTCCATGGGGGCTTCCCTGGTGGTCCAGTGGGTAAGGACACCGCCTTGCAGTGCAAGGGGCGCCGGTTTGATCCCTGGCCTGGGAAAATCCCACGTGCCGTGGAGCGGCTGGACCGATGTGTCCAATTACCGAGCCGGAGCTCTGGCGCGCATGCGCCCAGAGCCGGCGCTCTGTGACAACAGAGGCCACTGCGATGGGAGGCCCACATGGGCCAAAGAACAAAGATGGATGCAAATAGATAAATGAAAGACCAATAGAAGTGGCCTGCCCACCCCCCCTCCCCAACCCGAACCCCCCGCCAAAATAAATAAATAAATAAATAAAATTAAAAAAAATTTTTTTCCATGGGAGTCCACTTTCACAGGGAGAACAGACTTAATACTCTACAGAGTTGAAAAAGAAAGGCTCAACATCTCGTGTGTTCTATGAAAATTGACACTTACGATAATATTTTCCATTACTCCTCAATGAGTCAAACTGAGGGCCTAAGGAAAAGAGCCACATTGATTTTGGGTCCCCAACAGACCTTAGTACAGTTTTATAACAAGAGAAATCACGAATTTGTGAAATCACAAATTTCAGAAGCGCCATGCCACATGGCTACCTTGACTCACGGTGTCTGGGTTTGGCTTGAGTCCCCACCCATGATTATATTCTGGTATTATATTCTACTGGTATGCATTCTCTCTATATATTCTACTGGTATATTTCTACTGGTATAGATTCACTGCCCTTTCTGAAGATGGTAACAAAACACACACTCTACTCCCAGATTTCCGGTGAGTAGTGGGGACTGACCCTTTAAAGCCTCCCTGCAAGGATGTCCATTTTGGCAATAAGATTTCTTCAATTTGATACTATCGACCACCCCAAGCATTGCTGAACCTAAGCGTCTTGGAGGTCTTTTCCAACCGCTTGCGGGCTCCGCAGACCCCGTAGGCTCCACGAGGCCCGCGCGCCAGCACCGCCGCTAGAAGGCAGCCCGGGGTTGCCGCTCTGCTGCGCCCTCTACTGGCTGCTGGGCTGACATGCTCTCTTATGGAACCTATAAAAGCCTCCAAAGTTGCACTCGGGAAGTCAGCCTGTGTGACACCGGGCAGCGGATTTTTAAAGAAGCTTCTGGGTTCTCAGCTTCCTTTCCTTAAGGCCTTTGGCAGGCTCAGATAATTTCCCTTATTGTATGAATCTCCCACTCTCTAGGGTCTCCTCTTCCCAAGGGTGTGGCAATGTAGAGTCATCACTCTCTATTAAAATATTAGAACCTGGGAGGACTTGGCAACTTTTCCCAAAGTCTTTTTACTTCCTCCATCTTCTCCGTGGATATTGAGCTTATATATGCATCCAAGATTTTTCGGTATAACCTCATTTTCAGCATGGCTTGTAGGCTCTGGCATGAGACTTCGGGATTCAAATCCTGGGTCCCTCATTTACTATTTGGGTCACTTTAAGAATGTTAATCTCACTAAGCTTCTGGTTCACCTGTAAAAATGAGGAGACTAGTACCTCCAGTATGCATTTTGCAGATAGTAATGTATGGAGGGTGCTAGGTTTTGCATAGTGAAAGTGTGCTCCAGCAATTAGCATTAGCTATTTTTATTCTTCAAAACTTCTGTCTAGTGCACACCATGTCTGTCAATTTGGTACACACACCAAAAAGCCTGTCTTTGCATAGGATACAAGGGTACATATGCAAAAATGAATAAAGAACTTAATTTTCTAAAAATGGCTACGTTATCATCAGTGACCTTAGCTTATGGAAAAGGGGGCTCGTTTGTGTGACAGAATCAGTGCCATGGGCTTCAGGGTGCAAGGGAATCCAAGGGCTTAGAATCCTCATGAAAGAGCTGTTTTGCACACAGGTGTCCTTCCTCCTTCCTAGTACCCCTCCTCCCACTTCGTGTAGGAATTCAGGGTGAATCTGGGAGTGGAGTCTGTGAGTCAGGTCTGAGGGCACGGTGGTGCAAGCAAAACGGCTGCAGGCCACGCCAGGGAATTGAGGACTCCAAAGGCCAAGGAACCCAAGCCAATCAGATTCCCCACTAAGGAGGAGTCTAAAAGGCGACAGAGACTCACCCGCCCAAAGTCCAAGCACTGCAGGAAAGCGTCTAGAGAATCTGACAGGTAGAAACCTGATAGAAACTGTCAGAAAAGTTAAAGCTGAAGAGCTCATAACACCCACAGGCCCAGAGAAAGGTCAGTGTGAGCTGAGCAGCTGTTCCATCTGGTGCCAGAGGCCTTGGCTGTGGTCTTCTACACCAGGCCATTTAGGCCGCCCTGATCAGCCCCACCTAGAAAAGCCAATTCTTCTGCTCTTAAAGGGGACCTGTATGTTTCTGGCAGAGAGCCTTCCTCTCAGTGGGCAAAGGCTGTTCTGAAGGATGAATAGCGAGGGCGGGGGCAGAGAGGACGTTCAGGGGATCACCTGGCTCCCAAAGGAAGGAGCTTGTGGCTGAAGCCTGAGCCTCCATGTTGTGAGAACTACCCGCGTTTCTTTCCGAGGCAGACAGGGGCCTTGGCTGCCAGGGACCCTGACAAGCCGCGACTTGAGCTGTGCCTTAGAGCCTGGGTTGGCTGAAGAGCGGTACAGAGGAGGAGGGAGGGCATTCCTGGAAAGGGGGTGGAGCGGGGAGAGAGGCGAGGGAACAGCAGGAGCAAAGGCACGGAGGAAGAATGAGTCTGCGGCGCGTGGAGAAAGGCATGGAGACTTCACTGATTGGAGCCGGGAGTTCTTGCAGGGGGCTGGAGGCAGCTATGATTGGGCAGCTAAAGTGGGGCCAGATTTGGAGGGCTTTGAATGCCCGACCGTGAAGCTCTCAACCCAGCTCCTGCCTGGCGATTTCCGTTCAAGACTGAATTACCTAAAGGGTGGTTAATTCCAACGGGTGTTCTTCGGGGGCTTCTGAAAAAAGTCAGTTTATCCTCTTACCTGATTCAGTTCTGTTCGGTTCCCCCAGGAGAAAGTAATCTTCGCTGGTCGAGGGGAGGAGGGACTTATGTTGATGAATTTCCCTTTACTTGCTTGGAGGATGCAAAAGGAAAAAAAAAAATTTCCACGCCAAATATTAAATTTGGTTTCTCCTCCTCCTCACGCAAGTTCTCTTTCTGTCGCCAGCACCTCCCCCACGTTTTTCCTGCTCTCCTCGACCAGCTCGGTCAGTGCCTCCTCGGCCCGGGAGGCACGCGCCCCGGGCCCAGCCGGCCCAACCTAGGCGCCCGGCGCCCCCCTCCCGGGCCCCTACCCGCACCCGCGCCCCGCACACCCGGGTCCACGCCCCCCGCGCCCGAGCGGTAGGTGTTGTGCCGTCTGCGCCGGGCCGCAGTGCGGCTGCGCGCACTGGGCTGCCTCCGGGGCTGGCAGGGCAGCGGCGGCGGCGGCGGCGGCGGCGGCGGGGCCGGGAGCGAGCGGCGGCGGCGTGGGGAGTGGCGTGGAGCGGAGCCTGGGGCTGCAGCAGCAGGAGCAGCAGCCCAGCAGCAGCGCGGGGCCCCGGCGTAGAAAGCCCCGGGGGCACGAAAGGAAGGCCCGGCCGCAGCGTCCCTGAGCCGCCGTTCGCCCGGGATCCGGGGGAGCCTTGCTCCCACCCCAGCTCGTCTTCAGACGCCCCCCAGCCCCGGCCGCTGGCGGGAGGCGGCGGCGGCGGGGGGCTGAGGGGCGCCGCCATGCCTCTCCCGCGGTGAAGCGCTCCGGCCGTCCGCAGCCGCTTGGTCTCCCCGGTGATGTCCCCCAGGCGGCGGGCGAAAGCGACTCACTCGAGCCCTGGGGTAAAGGCCTAGCTTATCCAGCCTCCTTCCACCTCCTCCTCCTCCTCCCCTCCTTCCCCCGGCGTCCGCCCTCCCCGCCTCGTCCCTCTCCCTTCCCCGCGCCCCCATCTTCCCTCCCTCCCGCCCACCCTCCAGCAGCGATGGCAGAGGAACAACAGCAGCCGCCGCCGCCGCAGCCCGATGCCCACCAGCAGCCGCCCCCCAGCGCCTCCAGCTCGGGGGCGGCTCTGCCAGCCCTTGTGCCTGGGCTGCCAGGGACGGAGGCCAGCGCGCTGTTTATCCTCTTACCTGATTCAGTTCTGTTCGGTTCCCCAGGAGAAAGTAATCTTCGCTGGTCGAGGGAGGAGGGACTTATGTTGATGAATTTCCCTTTACTTGCTTGGAGGATGCAAAAGGAAAAAAAATTTCCACGCCAAATATTAAATTTGGTTTCTCCTCCTCCTCACGCAAGTTCTCTTTCTGTCGCCAGCACCTCCCCCACGTTTTTCCTGCTCTCCTCGACCAGCTCGGTCAGTGCCTCCTCGGCCCGGGAGGCACGCGCCCCGGGCCCAGCCGGCCCAACCTAGGCGCCCGGCGCCCCCCTCCCGGGCCCCTACCCGCACCCGCGCCCCGCACACCCGGGTCCACGCCCCCCGCGCCCGAGCGGTAGGTGTTGTGCCGTCTGCGCCGGGCCGCAGTGCGGCTGCGCGCACTGGGCTGCCTCCGGGGCTGGCAGGGCAGCGGCGGCGGCGGCGGCGGCGGCGGCGGGGCCGGGAGCGAGCGGCGGCGGCGTGGGGAGTGGCGTGGAGCGGAGCCTGGGGCTGCAGCAGCAGGAGCAGCAGCCCAGCAGCAGCGCGGGGCCCCGGCGTAGAAAGCCCCGGGGGCACGAAAGGAAGGCCCGGCCGCAGCGTCCCTGAGCCGCCGTTCGCCCGGGATCCGGGGGAGCCTTGCTCCCACCCCAGCTCGTCTTCAGACGCCCCCCAGCCCCGGCCGCTGGCGGGAGGCGGCGGCGGCGGGGGGCTGAGGGGCGCCGCCATGCCTCTCCCGCGGTGAAGCGCTCCGGCCGTCCGCAGCCGCTTGGTCTCCCCGGTGATGTCCCCCAGGCGGCGGGCGAAAGCGACTCACTCGAGCCCTGGGGTAAAGGCCTAGCTTATCCAGCTTCCTTCCTCCTCCTCCTCCTCCTCCCCTCCTTCCCCCGGCGTCCTCCCTCCCCGCCTCGTCCCTCTCCCTTCCCCGCGCCCCCATCTTCCCTCCCTCCCGCCCACCCTCCAGCAGCGATGGCAGAGGAACAACAGCAGCCGCCGCCGCCGCAGCCCGATGCCCACCAGCAGCCGCCCCCCAGCGCCTCCAGCTCGGGGGCGGCTCTGCCAGCCCTTGTGCCTGGGCTGCCAGGGACGGAGGCCAGCGCGCTGCAACACAGGATCAAGAACTCCATCTGGTAAGAGGATCCTTTTCCATCGCTGGGGTAAAAAAGCCCAGGCACACTGCTACTGCAAAGCGGGTGGGGGGCAGCGGGCAGGGTAGCCGAGGACGAGGCTAAGTACCCGTCCTTGAAGGTGGGTCTCCGAAATCGGGTGCATATTTATAGGACCTCTGAAGATGTATGTGTGGCGGGGGCACTTTGCATCAGCCCCTGGGACTCCGGAGCCAGAAAATGCTTTTTGCCCCCTCCGCAGTTGCGAGGGCAGATAAACAAGTCATTTGGGTCTTTCGCTTATGTGTAAGAGAAATATGGGTCGAAATGAAGTCAGGTTGCATGATGGCAGCATGGATTTGGGACCGAGAAATGTGAAAATGTGTTTACTCCTTTCTGCAGTCATACTGGGAGGAAGAAGTGTATTCTGAATTTTCACTAAACGGACATTGTGCATAAGAATATTAATATGCAGCACAAAACCTAATGTGTCTCTTCCTTTCAGTTGACTTAGCTGCTGTTTTTGGATGTTTTTGCCTTCTTTTTTCTGAGGTTAAATTTCTCTTCCAGGGACCTTAATCCTTTTGCATTGATTGTGATGAAAGGGTAGTATCAGACATTTTAAGGTAGTAGTTTACACTGTAAAGTGATTTTCTGATTTTAAAAGGATGCTTTCATTTAAAATCTATGCGTTGCCATTTCGTGTGTCCTTTTTTAGAAACCATGGATAAAATATCTACCTTTGCTAAAATATCTATCTTTGCTATTCCTGTACTTTCTTGTACCAGAATTTCCAATATTTCAATATTAGATTAAACTCTGCAAGTCTGGTGGCAGTTTTTTAATAATTAAATACACTGAGTTAAATCTGTCCTCTGTTGGAGCCATTGCAAATATTCTTTGAACATGAACTTGCATTATTTTTGTAGGCTTCATCATTAACTGACATGTTTTAAAAAGTGTAGTGCTATTTTTAAAATGGAAAGCATTATTTGGATTTTGGTCTAAGAGGCTGCTTTTAATAGAAGTTTTAAAATAGAATTAAATGATGTTTAAAAAAGCTCTGATTTTATGAAATCTTGCATGTTCATCATTGAATATGATTACTGAAATATTAGAACTCCTTACTTTTTATATTATAATTTAAACATAAATATACTACAAAGCAACTGGCATTGTAGTACAGTATTTACACTTTTAAAAATAGTGCCAATTTTTAAATACAAAATACAGGTTTGTTATATAGTAATTTTCATTATTTTCTTGGCACACATCCACATTGTCATGATGCTAATATGAAGTAGGTCAGTGCAGGCTTTAATAGTTTCATACTGCATAGTAATTGGCAGCTGAGTATCTTGCTTTCAGTTTTAATTTTAAAATGAAGTTTAAATATTTTAAAGGTGAATTTTTTAGGGTTGACAATAGTCATGTTGTGACAATTTGAATAGGTCAGATAAATAGGAGTGTGCGTGTGTGTGTGTGTGTGTGTGTGTGAGAGAGAGAGAGAGAGAGAGAGAGAAAGGCTTTATTCTTCAATGAATGCCTTCATTCCCTTTTTAAAGCTGTAATTTAAAGAGATGCTTAATCTCCCTATTACTATCAAGATTTCTAGAAACCAGGTTTTCTTCCCCCTGTTAACTTGATGTAGCTAGTGTCCCTGAAATATGAATTGACCATTTTGGTTTTTACATTTAGGTAAGGGACATCCAAGTGTAAGGACTAAAATCTGTTAAGAAAGGCAAATTTTGAAAGTCTAATTAGTAGTTATATGTTTTGGTTTATTATGAGAACAATAGGGGAAAGGAACATTCACCTTATATTTTTAAAGTATGAGTAAGTTGTATAGGCAGCAGACTGAGGTGTTTGAATAATAATAATAGTGATGTGCTCTTTTTGGTAAATCTTGTGATTTATTATTCCTTAATTAATAATTCATATTTACACATCCATTACAACTTAATTGCACTGATTTTAATGTGAGAACAACTTCTAAAGTATTTCAGTTTTTGGTACTTACTCTGAAAAAAAAAATTGACAACAAGCACCTTAATCGCCAAATGTGCAATTTTATAACTTCATTTTAAAATTGTACTGGCACACTTACTAGCATGTAATTTTCAACTTTAGAAATCCTATTTACAAAATTATTTCTTTATGTTTAAAACTTTAAACAACGTTGTGGGTCATAAACAATGTTAGTGACTATGTTTATAAATACCCTCAGAGCCTCTGCTCCACAAGACTGGATATATATTATTCATTAAGTGACTATATAACATAAAGAAGTGAAAGCTTCTTCATTACCATCTCCTCCTAAGAAATAATGTGTGCATACGTATAAAATTAATAGAAAGTTTAACAGGTAAGATTGCTGTTCTTAAAAAACAGTTCTTTAGGATCTCATTTCACCTTTTTTGCAGCAACAGTATCTTTTTACCAATAATTTTTTATCACTTGGTAATGAAAGATTATCAGTTTTGAACTATAATCCTGTATCAGCCCTTGGTATCATTCCTAATGAGAATTTAAAATTACGTTACACAAAAGTGTGGTACTTAGTAATTGTCAAGTGGGTTTTGCATTTAGGTTGATCATAGTTTCTAAATTATTGGACTTCAAGTCACAAACAAGTCTGAACTTGTCCTCCTGTTTTACAGGTATATAGTGTGTGAGTTAGCTGGACAATGGATTGTTTATTATCTCGGTTCAGAAACCAGGTTTTCTTCCCCCTGTTAACTTGATGTAGCTAGTGTCCCTGAAATATGAATTGACCATTTTGGTTTTTACATTTAGGTAAGGGACATCCAAGTGTAAGGACTAAAATCTGTTAAGAAAGGCAAATTTTGAAAGTCTAATTAGTAGTTATATGTTTTGGTTTATTATGAGAACAATAGGGGAAAGGAACATTCACCTTATATTTTTAAAGTATGAGTAAGTTGTATAGGCAGCAGACTGAGGTGTTTGAATAATAATAATAGTGATGTGCTCTTTTTGGTAAATCTTGTGATTTATTATTCCTTAATTAATAATTCATATTTACACATCCATTACAACTTAATTGCACTGATTTTAATGTGAGAACAACTTCTAAAGTATTTCAGTTTTTGGTACTTACTCTGAAAAAAAAAATTGACAACAAGCACCTTAATCGCCAAATGTGCAATTTTATAACTTCATTTTAAAATTGTACTGGCACACTTACTAGCATGTAATTTTCAACTTTAGAAATCCTATTTACAAAATTATTTCTTTATGTTTAAAACTTTAAACAACGTTGTGGGTCATAAACAATGTTAGTGACTATGTTTATAAATACCCTCAGAGCCTCTGCTCCACAAGACTGGATATATATTATTCATTAAGTGACTATATAACATAAAGAAGTGAAAGCTTCTTCATTACCATCTCCTCCTAAGAAATAATGTGTGCATACGTATAAAATTAAGAGAACGTTTCACAGGTAAGATTGCTGTTCTTAAAAAAAAACAGTTCTTTAGGATCTCATTTCACCTTTTTTGCAGCAACAGTATCTTTTTACCAATAATTTTTTATCACTTGGTAATGAAAGATTATCAGTTTTGAACTATAATCCTGTATCAGCCCTTGGTATCATTCCTAATGAGAATTTAAAATTACGTTACACAAAAGTGTGGTACTTAGTAATTGTCAAGTGGGTTTTGCATTTAGGTTGATCATAGTTTCTAAATTATTGGACTTCAAGTCACAAACAAGTCTGAACTTGTCCTCCTGTTTTACAGGTATATAGTGTGTGATGCAGGCCTTTAGCTGGACAATGGATTGTTTATTATCTCGGTTCATAGTTAATCTATTCTGTTCATTAAACAGAAATACTCTTAGATAAAAGTATGTCCATGGTTGTTTGAAGCATCAAATGAGTGTTTGGAAAAAAATATGAAGTATTCAGAGCTGCATCATGATGTTAATAACAACATCAGGAGCCGTATTTCTTAAGAATTGGAAATATGTATTTTTAAAATAGTTCTATAAAATAAGGTTACTAGCTTAATAGTACTATAATGTTTGTGTAAAGTATTTGTAGGTGTCTTCAGCTGAAGTTCAGGATGATGAGCATGCACTTTCTACCTCTCCTTCCCTCTCCACAGACAGAGGTCCAAGTCACTTAATCAGCTCACTTGAAAGGACAGTTATAGTCAGAGGCGTTTTAATGCTGAATATGCTATAAAATCATATTTATGTTTTGTAAATAATAGGAAATAATAGAATTCAAGTATAAACCTTCTATTAACCAGAACAATGCTAGTAACTGATGCACTTTTTTCCCTAAATTAAAGACTTACACTGTCAACTTAAAACAAAGCCACAGTCAAACCTCATTGCAAACTTAACGATATCGCACCCTCTTTGGTTACCTAAAAAGAGAAGACCGAAGTAAGTTTTTCCTTCCTCTTATCTCCTGGTGTCTTCATAGTGGGTTTGTTTCTTTCCTTAATTTGTGTTTGTTTAGGCCCCCAAAACCTAACTGCTTATTCTCCTCCTAAGAAATAATGTGTGCATACGTATAAAATTAAGAGAACGTTTCACAGGTAAGATTGCTGTTCTTAAAAAACAGTTCTTTAGGATCTCATTTCACCTTTTGCGCAGCAACATTATCTTTTTACCAATAATTTTTTATCACTTGGTAATGAAAGATTATCAGTTTTGAACTATAATCCTGTATCAGCCCTTGGTATCATTCCTAATGAGAATTTAAAATTACGTTACACAAAAGTGTGGTACTTAGTAATTGTCAAGTGGGTTTTGCATTTAGGTTGATCATAGTTTCTAAATTATTGGACTTCAAGTCACAAACAAGTCTGAACTTGTCCTCCTGTTTTACAGGTATATAGTGTGTGATGCAGGCCTTTAGCTGGACAATGGATTGTTTATTATCTCGGTTCATAGTTAATCTATTCTGTTCATTAAACAGAAATACTCTTAGATAAAAGTATGTCCATGGTTGTTTGAAGCATCAAATGAGTGTTTGGAAAAAAATATGAAGTATTCAGAGCTGCATCATGATGTTAATAACAACATCAGGAGCCGTATTTCTTAAGAATTGGAAATATGTATTTTTAAAATAGTTCTATAAAATAAGGTTACTAGCTTAATAGTACTATAATGTTTGTGTAAAGTATTTGTAGGTGTCTTCAGCTGAAGTTCAGGATGATGAGCATGCACTTTCTACCTCTCCTTCCCTCTCCACAGACAGAGGTCCAAGTCACTTAATCAGCTCACTTGAAAGGACAGTTATAGTCAGAGGCGTTTTAATGCTGAATATGCTATAAAATCATATTTATGTTTTGTAAATAATAGGAAATAATAGAATTCAAGTATAAACCTTCTATTAACCAGAACAATGCTAGTAACTGATGCACTTTTTTTTCCCTAAATTAAAGACTTACACTGTCAACTTAAAACAAAGCCACAGTCAAACCTCATTGCAAACTTAACGTATATCGCACCCCTCTTTGGTTACCTAAAAAGAGAAGACCGAAGTAAGTTTTTCCTTCCTCTTATCTCCTGGTGTCTTCATAGTGGGTTTGTTTCTTTCCTTAATTTGTGTTTGTTTAGGCCCCCCCAAAAACCTAACTGCTTATTCTTTCCCTTTTTTAAAAAAAATTATTATTATTAGGCCACTTTTGTTGGTCTTTCATTTTTTTATTTTCATCCATCTTTATTCTTTGGCCTGTGTGGGCCTCCCATTGCAGTGGCCTCTCTCCTCGCAGAGCAGCGGCTCTGGGCGCATGCTCCAGAGCGTTGGCTGGGTAGTTGGGCACATCGGTCCACGTGCTCCATGGCACGTGAGATCTTCCCAGGCCAGTGATCGAACTGGCGCCGTTTGCACTGCAAGGCAGTATCCTTACCCACTGGACCACCAGGGAAGCCCTTCATTCCCTTTTTTTTTTTTTTTTTTAATATTTTATTTATTTATTTATTTTGGTGGGGGTCTGGTTGGGGAGGGAGGGGAGCAGGCAGGCCATTTCTATTGGTCTTTCATTTGTCCATTTTCATCCATCTTTTTTCTTCACGGGCCTCCCATCACGGTGGCCTCTGTTGTCGCAGAGCGCCGGCTCTGGGCGCATGCGCTCCAGAGCTCTGGCCCGGTAGTTGGACACATCAGTCCAGCTGCTCTGCGGCACGTGGGATCTTCCCAGGCCAGGGCTGGAACCGGCGCCCCTTGCACTGCAAGGCGGTGTCCTTACCCACTGGACCACCAGGGAAGGCCCCCTTCATTCCCTTTTTAAAGCAGTTTTTCTTGAAACTGATTGGATAAAATTACTGTGGAAAAATTACATTTGAAATCTCTTCTGCCTGTTTGTGATTAGTTGTTTAAAAATAATCATGCTTGCATGATTGGAAGTGATTAACATATTTGAAATTAGACTGTATCATAGATGACAAACTTTTACCTATAAATTCAAAAGAAACCCTAATGTTCCATTGTAGAAAATGTCCTAATATTGTATTTACTCAACAAATTCAGGAATTCTTAGAAAGTATTATATTAGTGTTTATCCATTATTATCTTTATTTATGTGACTCTGTTTGCACTCTATTTGCAAGTAAGACCTATAAACCAAAAAGCAACTGTAGGGGCTTCCCTGGTGGTCTAGTGGATAAGGACACCGCCTTGCAGTGCAAGGGGCGCCGGTTCCAGCCCTGGCCTGGGAAGATCCCACGCGCTGCTGAGTGGCTGGACCGATGTGTCCAATTACAGAGCCGGAGCTCCGGAGCGCATGCGCCTAGCGACAACAGAGGCCACCGCGATGGGAGGCCCACACGGGCCAAAGAAAAAAGATGGATGAAAATAGACAAATGAAAGACTAATAGAAGTGGCCCCCCCCCAAAAAATAAATAAATAAATAAATGCTTAAAAAGCAACTGTAGACGATGTGTTATTCTACACACTTTATGGAAAGAGATAAATTGAGTGCCAGGGAGACTGTAGGAGTCCTCTGATTGATGATCAGATCCTGGAAGCTGTCCTGTGGCTATGGTTCCCTGTCTTTATTTAATCCTGTAAAATCATACAGAGGTCTGAATCTGGTACATTTTATTTTATTTTATTTTTGGGGGGGTGGGGTGGGGAGGGAGGGGAGCAGGCGGGCCACTTCTATTGGTTTTTCATTTTGAATCTGGTACATTTTAGATTTCGAATTTAAAACCAAAGTGAGCAGTTTTGTTTTCCTCCCTTATTTCCATATTTTTCTTCTTAGTGCCATATTTGTCTTGATTTCTGTCCTGTCTTAGAGCTCACTAGTTCAGTTCTGTCCTTGGTTATGGTTCAGGCAGTTTATAGCTCTGTCTAAGAAACAGTTACTGTTTCTTCACCTGCAGTGGAAAAAAATTTACTATAAAGCTCTTGACTTGAGAGTTTGCTTTAACCATAAACCTAGGATTTTCATTTTGCTTTAAAATTGGAGACTAACTAGTAGTAAATCAGCTGGTTTTAAAATATTCTGAGTTGTTTGGTAGGGTACCTACCCTGAGTTCAGTCTGTCTTCTGTACCAAGCACACCGAAGACATAGGGTTGTTTTTGCGTGTCTATATTGAGGCCAGCAGTAATGGTGCATCTGAGCACCAAGTGTTTCTGGTTCCAGAAAGAAGGCGATTCCTTGCAAAATGATGAAGTTGTCTTCCCTGCTGTTCCAAAAGGCAAGTTAAACAGGTTAAAACCCCCTCAATTTTACAGCCTTTTTTAGCTTAGGTCATGGATATATGTGTCTAGAAATAATTGACCAATTTGCTCTCCCCAGTGTGAGGTGTCAAGGCGCCGGTTCCAGCCCTGGCCTGGGAAGATCCCACGCGCTGCTGAGTGGCTGGACCGATGTGTCCAATTACAGAGCCGGAGCTCCGGAGCGCATGCGCCTAGCGACAACAGAGGCCACCGCGATGGGAGGCCCACACGGGCCAAAGAAAAAAGATGGATGAAAATAGACAAATGAAAGACTAATAGAAGTGGCCCCCCCCCAAAAAATAAATAAATAAATAAATGCTTAAAAAGCAACTGTAGACGATGTGTTATTCTACACACTTTATGGAAAGAGATAAATTGAGTGCCAGGGAGACTGTAGGAGTCCTCTGATTGATGATCAGATCCTGGAAGCTGTCCTGTGGCTATGGTTCCCTGTCTTTATTTAATCCTGTAAAATCATACAGAGGTCTGAATCTGGTACATTTTATTTTATTTTATTTTTGGGGGGGTGGGGTGGGGAGGGAGGGGAGCAGGCGGGCCACTTCTATTGGTTTTTCATTTTGAATCTGGTACATTTTAGATTTCGAATTTAAAACCAAAGTGAGCAGTTTTGTTTTCCTCCCTTATTTCCATATTTTTCTTCTTAGTGCCATATTTGTCTTGATTTCTGTCCTGTCTTAGAGCTCACTAGTTCAGTTCTGTCCTTGGTTATGGTTCAGGCAGTTTATAGCTCTGTCTAAGAAACAGTTACTGTTTCTTCACCTGCAGTGGAAAAAAATTTACTATAAAGCTCTTGACTTGAGAGTTTGCTTTAACCATAAACCTAGGATTTTCATTTTGCTTTAAAATTGGAGACTAACTAGTAGTAAATCAGCTGGTTTTAAAATATTCTGAGTTGTTTGGTAGGGTACCTACCCTGAGTTCAGTCTGTCTTCTGTACCAAGCACACCGAAGACATAGGGTTGTTTTTGCGTGTCTATATTGAGGCCAGCAGTAATGGTGCATCTGAGCACCAAGTGTTTCTGGTTCCAGAAAGAAGGCGATTCCTTGCAAAATGATGAAGTTGTCTTCCCTGCTGTTCCAAAAGGCAAGTTAAACAGGTTAAAACCCCCTCAATTTTACAGCCTTTTTTAGCTTAGGTCATGGATATATGTGTCTAGAAATAATTGACCAATTTGCTCTCCCCAGTGTGAGGTGTCTTGAATGTGTGCAGAACTGATTTGGTTTCTAGCTCACTATTAGTTCTTGGAATTCTTGAGGGAAATGAACTTCACAGTGGAAGGAAAGACCAGAGTATAGTGTGTTTGTTATGAAAGATGTTTTGAAGAAAAACTTAGGTTAAATCACTTTTTATGTTAGAAAAATAATGTTATGCACCGCAATTATACAAACGAAGGTAACTGAGCATTGTTTTTCACTCAAATTTGAACACTTTATTCAAGAACAGTGTGTTACTCACCCGAGTACCTGCTCTGTACACAGTACTGTGCTCGAGACTGGCATTTGAGGAATGCCTATTCGCTTATAATATTAACCTGAGCAAAAGTGTGTACTAAAACCTCTCTTTTATTCAGTTGGAGGACCATGGAATGAGATGACAAGCATGGGAAAAGTAGACCCCTTAGTTTCCTTTTCAGTAAAATGCAAAGTTTATACTAGACAATCTTTTTTTTTTTTTTTAAAGATTTATTTATTTATTTATTTTCAGTGGGGATCGGGTTGAGGAGGGAGGGGAGCGGGCGGGCCACTTCTATTGGTCTTTCATTTCTCCATTTTCATCCATCTTTGTTCTTTGGCTCCTGTGGGCCTCCCATCGTGGTGGCGTCTGTCACTGCAGAGCACTGGCTCTGGGCGCATGCGCTCCAGAGCTCCAGCCTGTTAATTGGACACATCGGTCCAGCCGCTCCACAGCATGTGGGATCCTCCCAGGCCAGGGATCGAACCAGCGCCCCTTGCACTGCAAGGCGGTGTCCTTACCCACTGGACCACCAGGGGAAGCCCTATACTAGACAATCTTGCAAGTTCCTTTTAGCTTAAGTTTCTATGGCTTTGTTACACAATTAATATTTACAGCAATAATAAACCATACCATAAGTACAGTAAAAGACTAACATCTGATTAATCAGCAGTCAGCAGAACATTTTCAGTGGACAGATATATTAAGTTTTGCCAACGTCTCCTTGGGTGCTGGCACAGAACGACCCCAAGGTGTTATTGTTACCTTGTGAGTTCTGTAATATGAGAGTCGGTCTGCAGATACTTATTGAGCGTGTATTGCATTTAAAGTATTCTAAGAACTGTTGTTTATTATGCTAAAATAAGTAAGATTATGTAGTGCTCCCGGGTATTGGGGAGTTTACTAGTTTTTAGTTGAGAGATTACACCAGGAGGCTATTTGTGTGATTGTTTTGTTGATAAAGAGGTGCTTAATACTTAGATGCACCTCATAGGAATTTTTTTTTTTCCTGTAATATTTTAAGGCAGTGGTGAGTGTTATATTGTAAATTTGGGTATGTTAATTTGAAAGGTGTGTATTCTTTTCAGAATAATTGAGTTGTTGAGCTTCACAGCTTTCCTCATCAAGGGTGCACATTTTAATTCATGTCTGTGATAGAGTGTCTTTATAAGTTTTATAAAGTGCAAGAAAATAAGACACTCCCTATGTCTGGCCACACTAGACCATGTTGTCCAGTGCCTTCTTTGTCACCAGTCTGTCTGCATTTGGTCTTTTTAGTTGCTTTCTCTTTTGCTACCTTGAGAGTTCTAAGAGCACTATGTATGGGCCAATAGGAGGAAGATTCTTCCTGTCCTGGGCAGAATAATAAACAGGGAGCAAGAAGCTCTGAAGTCTCGAGGCATTTGATTGCTGACTCTGAGATTAAGACAGTTAACACTTAACCTTGTCCCACATGAATACAAGTTTAAAACATGATTTCTTTTTCTTAAGACATTGACTCTTTTCTGTTTCACGGACTGTATACTTCCTATTTGTAAGAGGAAATAGAAAACAATGAGGTTTCCTTAATTTTGCACAATACCTCTATAAGGCATCTATTACGGGAGCTCCTATGTATATTACAAGAATGTGTGGGAAGTGAGGTTTTACATATCAGAATGAACTGAAAACATACAGATACATGTTCCTTGCTATTTGTATGCTATTTGGTTTCTTGATTCAAAGAGTGAGAGGTCAGAGTGACAGGTTCCAATCTGTTATGGTTTGGAATTTGGGGAAGCAAGAGTCCCATATGGTGTGAAATACTATCTTCTCCAAATAGCTTTATCTTGAAAAAAAAAAAAATTACCCAAACCCTTTCCTGGTCTAGATTTGAATAGGAAGAGTTCAGATAGCAAAAGATACCTTTACACTCATTGCAACACAGGGTTCAAATTGACTTGAACTTGCAAATGCTACAAGTCTGATTGATGAGTGATACTTACCAAGGGCATGGGAATAGGAAGTGATGGTGCATATGCCCTATAATTACCTCCCCTTTTCTTTCTGAGATCTGTAATTTTTAGAATTTGCTCTCTGTTATAGGTAGAGCCTCAGAACTATTGGTTATCTTGGAGAAGGAGTCCTTAGAGCATTATGGGAGGGAAGCCAGCTGTGATGTCAATTTTAAGATACAAACCAAGCATGGAGAGCACTGGGGTTTGTGTTTTTCATTTTTGTCTTGTGTTTTTATTTTTGTGGCTTCCCTGTTTTGATCATCTTTTACTGTTAAGTAGCTTCAGGATGGCAACAGGGGCTATCTGTATTAAGTGGGTACTTTGAGCTTGTATTATCCATAACCCATTTTCTTTGTTTCATTATCTTGTTTCTCTTCTCACCTGTGTGCACATTTAGGACCAATGTTGTCCAGTGCCTTCTTTGTCACCAGTCTGTCTGCATTTGGTCTTTAGTTGCTTTCTCTTTTGCTACCTTGAGAGTTCTAAGAGCACTATGTATGGGCCAATAGGAGGAAGATTCTTCCTGTCCTGGGCAGAATAATAAACAGGGAGCAAGAAGCTCTGAAGTCTCGAGGCATTTGATTGCTGACTCTGAGATTAAGACAGTTAACACTTAACCTTGTCCCACATGAATACAAGTTTAAAACATGATTTCTTTTTCTTAAGACATTGACTCTTTTCTGTTTCACGGACTGTATACTTCCTATTTGTAAGAGGAAATAGAAAACAATGAGGTTTCCTTAATTTTGCACAATACCTCTATAAGGCATCTATTACGGGAGCTCCTATGTATATTACAAGAATGTGTGGGAAGTGAGGTTTTACATATCAGAATGAACTGAAAACATACAGATACATGTTCCTTGCTATTTGTATGCTATTTGGTTTCTTGATTCAAAGAGTGAGAGGTCAGAGTGACAGGTTCCAATCTGTTATGGTTTGGAATTTGGGGAAGCAAGAGTCCCATATGGTGTGAAATACTATCTTCTCCAAATAGCTTTATCTTGAAAAAAAAAAAAATTACCCAAACCCTTTCCTGGTCTAGATTTGAATAGGAAGAGTTCAGATAGCAAAAGATACCTTTACACTCATTGCAACACAGGGTTCAAATTGACTTGAACTTGCAAATGCTACAAGTCTGATTGATGAGTGATACTTACCAAGGGCATGGGAATAGGAAGTGATGGTGCATATGCCCTATAATTACCTCCCCTTTTCTTTCTGAGATCTGTAATTTTTAGAATTTGCTCTCTGTTATAGGTAGAGCCTCAGAACTATTGGTTATCTTGGAGAAGGAGTCCTTAGAGCATTATGGGAGGGAAGCCAGCTGTGATGTCAATTTTAAGATACAAACCAAGCATGGAGAGCACTGGGGTTTGTGTTTTTCATTTTTGTCTTGTGTTTTTATTTTTTTGTGGCTTCCCTGTTTTGATCATCTTTTACTGTTAAGTAGCTTCAGGATGGCAACAGGGGCTATCTGTATTAAGTGGGTACTTTGAGCTTGTATTATCCATAACCCATTTTCTTTGTTTCATTATCTTGTTTCTCTTCTCACACCTGTGTAGTTCTTTTTACCTGCTACCTTAAAAACCCATTTCTTTTTTCTGATGATGCATCTTAACTCTAATTCACATCCATCTCATCTGCTGCTGCTTCTGTGAAACTTCTCCCAGCTCCTAAGGAACAATGATCTAAGATGTCTAATTTTTTCATTAATTTAAACTGGCCTTACCTGAGATAAATCCATTTAAATGAATTTTGACTGAATTTAAATGAAATATTCTCTTTTTCCAATATGTAAAGTGTATAGGAATTCACAGACAGACTGTATTTGAAACAAACAAACAAACAAATCCCACTGCATAATAAGTAGCTTACAGTTTGACAGTAAAATATTATTTGTATATGATATAGCCAAGAACTTGTCATTGTTTTGCAGTATACGTAAAACGTTAAACGTGTAATTGAATAAGAATGTCACTTCAGTAATATCTTGCTTGGAGACAAGCTGGTGCTTCTGGGAGGTTGGGAAATGTATTTGAGTAAGACACTTCAGTTAATGTAAGTGAGTCACTTCCTTACTTTGATTGCATTCATTAGATTTATTAATTGCATTTGTGTAAAAGCAATCTATGATTGAAAAATTAACTGTCAGATTATTAAATGCATGATCCCTTTTTGTAAAGCAGAAGATATCAGCAAGCATTGTTTGGGCAAATTCTGTACACACAAATTTCAAATAAGTGAGAAAGTCAATGACTTTACTGCATTTACGTAATCGAGTGGTCAAGGAAAACTGAATTTAGTGTGTATTTATTTTAACGTATAGTACGTGCAGGCACAGATAAGTGGTAGTCACTGAGTCATGTCTGACTCTCTGCAACCCCAGGAACTGTGGCCCACCAGGCTACTCTGTCCATAGAATGCTCCAGGCAAGAATACTGGAGTGGGTTGCCATGTCTTTCTCCAGGGAATCTTCCTGGCCCAGAGATCAAACCCATGTCTGCTGTTTGGCAGGCAGATTCTTTATTGTCTGAGCCACCAGGAAAGCCCATATATAGGCATGAGAAAGATTAAAAAGCAATAAGACACTAGCTCTGCCTCACATTCACCCTCTGTGTGTACCCGTATGCAACAGACTTGAATTGAACAAAGGTAAGATTTTGTGAATGCAGTGATGATGTTATCAGTGGCATAAAGAAATACAGAATTAGATGGGCGAGAGATTTCAGTGAGGACATAATAGTTTTGTTTGCAAAAATCAGGATCATGGCATTAATGAAAAATCAAGGGATGGGTTTTCTTTTTTTTTTCAATAGATTGTTGTTTTGTTTTTTTTTTTAAATTTTGGCCTCTTTTATTGGTTGGTTGTTTATTTTCTTCCATCTTTATTTTTTGTCCTATGTGGGCCTCCCATCACAGTGGCCTCTCTTGTTGCAGATCTTTGGCTCTGGGCGCATGCACTCCAGAGCACTGGCTGATAATTGGACACACCAGTCCAGCTGCTCCTCGACACGTGGGGTCTTCTCGGGCCAGGGATCGAACCAGTGCCCTTACACTGCAAGGCGGACTCTTAACCCACTGGACCACGAGGGTAGCCCCCCAAGGGATGGGCTCTTGATCCAAATACATTTAAAAGTTTGCTTACTGGGAGACCTTTATTCCCACTTTCAGGAATTAGTTGCAGATGACAGTAAACGTTTCCAGTAGTGAAACTAATTAGAGGAGAATAGCTTAGGACAAAATCCGCTTGACTGAAGAGTGGGGTTGCTCACCAGTTACAATCCTCTCATCTAAGTTTTAATGCACAAAGGTAGAAGCAAGCATTTGAAGTAATAACAGAGAAGAAAAGGACAAGGGTGGGTGGAGCTGGGCCGAGGACCAGAACTGCTCCGATAGCGGCCTTGGCAAGGAACTGTGTACCCTGAATTGACTCGGTAAGTGATGCCACTGCATGAAGAGGATTAGAGTATTCAATGTGGAGTCCCTCATATGTCTCATTCAGCCCTTGTCATGACTCCTGTATCTCGGCACCTATATCTGTGTACTTCTCTATTATTAGAGGCAGTGTGCTTTCCCCTTTGGATTCATTCATATGTGTCCTTACATTTAGGAAGTTTGTACTTAAATACCCCTTTTCTGTCAGTATCATCAAGCTGCTCTTTTCCACAGGCTGCTTTTCCTGTGACATTATTTTGCTTTGGACTTCTTTATATCAGCAGCAAATAACCTTGGAGGTTTTGCAGTAAAGCAAACAGTTGATCTCTCAAAAACCTAAAGAGCTCATTCATAGTCATAAGGAAAAAGTCATTAGGTAAATGAATGAAAAATGTAAATACTCATTTTCAAGGGAGAATAACAGAGCAATTAACAAATATTTAAAAAATCTTTACTTTTTCTATCCCTGGCCTGGGAAGATCCCACATGCTGAGGAATGGCTGGGTCAGTGTGTCCAACCAATTACGAGCCAGCGCTCTGGAGCGCATGCGCCCAGAGCTGGTGCTCTGCAACAAGAGAGGCCACTGTTATGGTAGGCCCACACAGGCCAAAGAATAAAGATGAATGAAAAATAAAAGAAAAATGATGACTTAGAGGCAAAAAAAAAAAAAAAACCCGAAACTTTACTTTCAGTGATGAAAACAAGTATAACAGAAAAGTACTAATTTCCTGACCACTAACAAAAGATTTCAGAAATAGGGTAATCATTACTAGCCAGCCTTACCCCTGGTTTTACATTTTCCTTACCTGTTTACCTCCCTCCAAGTCTCTCACATATTCTGTTGTATGGTACATAAGTCCACTTAGATTTTTGGTGGATAAGTTTGAAAAAAAAAAAAAAAATATATATATATATATATATTCTTTTGAACATACATTTTTCAAAGTGGTGACTGCGTCTGCACTTGGCTGGTAGAACCATGTATGATTTTTCCCCTCTGTTATATTCTCCAACTTTTTTTAAATGAGCAAGTATTATTTTTAGTTTGGAAAAATATCCAAACAAGTAAAATAATACCCTTTGTCTCCCCTGCTCTTCTCTTTAGCTGCTGTCTGTTCTTCAGATCTTTTCTTTCTCTTACTCTTTTTAACTCTTGCTTCTGACTTCCTGCTCTCCTTGCCAACTCAGTGACCTTTTTTGAGTCTTTTTCATTTTGTCTCTTAACTTCTCTTCTTGTTACTAAGATTCCTTCACACTTGGGAAATTCTCATTCATTCTCTCCCTGTTTTTTTATAATTTTTGCTGATGTCCAATTTATTGATTTTTTTTTTTTTTTTGCCTCTACGTCATCGTTTATTATTCCTCCATCTTTATTCTTTTTGGCATGTGTAGGCCTCCCATCGCTGTGGCCTCTCTCGTTGCAGAGCACTGGCTCTGGGCACATGCACTCCAGAGTGCTGGCTCCTAATTGGACACACTGGCCTAGTCGTTCCTCGGCACGTGGGATCTTCCCAGACCAGGGATCGAACCGGTGCCCCCTGCACTGTAAGGCAGACTGTCTACCCACTGGACCACCAGGGAAGGGCCTCATTCATTCTCTCTTGAGAGCTACCTTTGGATCAGCTACTCTGTCAAGCATTAAGGATTCCATGAGCAAGGATGTAGGATCCCTGATTTGGGGACGTTGCCTCTGATTAATATTTTATCTTTTCTGCTTCTTTCCTTTGAATGCTTTTTAATTATGAATATCCAAGCATTTATTTCTCAGCCACCCATTCCTTTTTTCTTTTTATGTCTCGGCTCAAGTCACAGGCTCTATAGACTGACCAGACAGCTCTAATTCTGCAGAGCACATACTGCCCTCTGTGTCACCTTAAACTTGGCCTTTTCACACTAACCCTTCTTCTGTGCTGTGATGTCTTGCCACTTCAGTTTGCTTTCCTTTCCAGTTATTCTAGTTCTTTCGACAGTAGATATCACTGTTCCTTCATTCCGTCAGGCTAGCAGTGTTGTCTTCGTGTTTGATTTTTCTCTCTCATCCCTTACCCAGTGTTTTAACATGTTGCCAAGTTCTCCTTGTCACAGTTATTAGCTTTTCGCCATGTCCTTCCTTAAACAAGTATTATTTTTAGTTTGGAAAAATATCCAAACAAGTAAAATAATACCCTTTGTCTCCCCTGCTCTTCTCTTTAGCTGCTGTCTGTTCTTCAGATCTTTTCTTTCTCTTACTCTTTTTAACTCTTGCTTCTGACTTCCTGCTCTCCTTGCCAACTCAGTGACCTTTTTTGAGTCTTTTTCATTTTGTCTCTTAACTTCTCTTCTTGTTACTAAGATTCCTTCACACTTGGGAAATTCTCATTCATTCTCTCCCTGTTTTTTTATAATTTTTGCTGATGTCCAATTTATTGATTTTTTTTTTTTTTTTGCCTCTACGTCATCGTTTATTATTCCTCCATCTTTATTCTTTTTGGCATGTGTAGGCCTCCCATCGCTGTGGCCTCTCTCGTTGCAGAGCACTGGCTCTGGGCACATGCACTCCAGAGTGCTGGCTCCTAATTGGACACACTGGCCTAGTCGTTCCTCGGCACGTGGGATCTTCCCAGACCAGGGATCGAACCGGTGCCCCCTGCACTGTAAGGCAGACTGTCTACCCACTGGACCACCAGGGAAGGGCCTCATTCATTCTCTCTTGAGAGCTACCTTTGGATCAGCTACTCTGTCAAGCATTAAGGATTCCATGAGCAAGGATGTAGGATCCCTGATTTGGGGACGTTGCCTCTGATTAATATTTTATCTTTTCTGCTTCTTTCCTTTGAATGCTTTTTAATTATGAATATCCAAGCATTTATTTCTCAGCCACCCATTCCTTTTTTCTTTTTATGTCTCGGCTCAAGTCACAGGCTCTATAGACTGACCAGACAGCTCTAATTCTGCAGAGCACATACTGCCCTCTGTGTCACCTTAAACTTGGCCTTTTCACACTAACCCTTCTTCTGTGCTGTGATGTCTTGCCACTTCAGTTTGCTTTCCTTTCCAGTTATTCTAGTTCTTTCGACAGTAGATATCACTGTTCCTTCATTCCGTCAGGCTAGCAGTGTTGTCTTCGTGTTTGATTTTTCTCTCTCATCCCTTACCCAGTGTTTTAACATGTTGCCAAGTTCTCCTTGTCACATAAGCTTTTCCCTGTCTTCCTGTTTCTATTGCCAGGACCATAGCTAAGTGTTTTGCGATCTCACTCCTGGATTATTACAGCAGCAAAATAGCTGTTCTCTGTCTGTGGCCTTTCCCCGACTCGAGTATGCCAATATACTTGGGTTTTTTTTTTTTTTTTTTAATGTAGCCCCTTCTGAAACCTACAGTAATTTCGTCTTGCCCACCCTATCATGTCTGAGTGTTTGTCAGGTTTCAAAGGCCTGTGTAGGGACTTCCCTGGTGGTCCAGTGGTTCAGAATCCACTTTGTAATGCAAGGGACATAGTTTTGATTCTTGGTCAAGGAACTAACATCCCACATGCCTCCGGGCAACTAAGCCCATGTGCTGCAGCTACTGACCACAACTAGAGAGAAGCTGGCATGCCGCAGTGAAAGGTCACATGTGCTGCAACTAAGTCTTAACTCAGCTGAATAAGTAAATACTAAAAAAGAACTAAAAACAAAATCCTGTGTAATCTAGCCCTGTATGATCCACTGAGCCACTGTTTCTTACTGTTCATAAGCATTTGACTCCACTTCAGTGCAGGAGGGACTTCACTGTCTACCTTATATCTTTTGCTCATGCTTTGTATTTTTTTGGACTCTCCACACCCCCCCCCCCACCCCCGTCTCCAAATCCTACTTAATCACATTTCAACTAGTCATAACTCAAGTCATTGTACTATGCAACATGCTTCAGCTACTCTAGTCCACATATACTTTTTCTTGACCTCATATCGTGTGTTGAGGTCGGTACAATTAAGCACTTAATCAGTGTTCTTTTTTTTTCCTGTGCCATGTATTATTATTATTTTGGCTGTGCTGGGTCTTTCTTGCTGCATGTGGGCATTGTTGTGGTGTTCAGGCTTCTCTTGTTGCGTTGTGTGGGCTTAGGTTGAGTGTTGGGGTGCTAGTTCCTGGACCAGGGATTGAATCCACATCCCCTGAGTTGGAAGGTGGATTCTGAACCACTGAACCACCAAGGGAGTCCTTCCTATGCTGTTTTAGTAAACAAGTTCTTTGAAGCTAGGGATATCTTTTGCATCTTTTTATTTCTCATGTACCAGTAGATACTATTGCATACCATTTTTGGTTACTGTATTCTTAGAGGTAGTTTATTTTTTCTACATATTAATGTTTCTGTATTGATATATTTAATGCATTAATTTCCCCCCCTAAACAAAGTTACTTAATTCCTGCTGCCCTTTATAGAATAGAGGACTTAGAGCAGGTTTTACATTGTGTTGGTGACAATGAAGAAATCATGTATTTTGAGGTTAGGTTCAGATCTACTGGTCAAGTAACTTTCACTATATTTAGATTAAAAAAATGTGTATCTCTAGTGAGAGCCATTGTGTTTCTCATTTAAAAAGTGCTGAGCAGGGCTTCCCTGGTGATTCAGTCGTAAAGAATCTACCTGCCAACGCAGGAGACACCGGTTGGATCCCTGACCTGGGAAGATCCCACATGCTGTGGAGCAGCTAAGCCCCATTCTCCGTAACTCTTTTTTTTTTTTTTAATGTAAAAAAAAAAATTTTTTTTTCCCCTTGAAGGGCGGGTTGGGGAGGGAGGGGGGCGGGTGGGTCACCTCTATTGATCTTTCATCCATCTATTTTCATCCATTTTTGTTCTTTGGCCCGTGTGGGCCTCCCATCACAGTGGCCTCTGTCGTCGCAGAGCGCCGGCTCTGGGCGCATGCGCTCCAGAGCTCCCGCTCGGTAATTGGACACATGGGTCCAGCCGCTCCACGGCACGTGGGATCTTCCCAGGCCAGGGATGGAACCAGCGCCCCTTGCACTGCAAGGAGGTGTCCTTACCCACTGGACCACCAGGGAAGCCTCTTATTCTCCATAACTCTTGAGCCTGTGTGTACCCTAGAGCCCGGCAGCCACAACTGCCGAGTCCCTCACACCCCAGAGCCCATACTTCACAACAAGAGAAGCTACCCCAGCGAAAAGCCTGCACACTGCAACCAGAGAGTAGCCCCTACTCGCCACAACTAGACAAACCTGAGCCGCAGTGAAGATACAACACAGCCAGAAATAAATAAACCCAATGATTTTTTTAAAATACTGAACATATAACTACTACATAGTTCAGCAGCCTTTCATGAATGAGTGTACAGTAGTAGTGTTAACCTTTGAACACCATGAGTATGAACTGGGCGGGTCCACGTTTATGTGGAATTCTTTCAATACGTGCGTGATATGGTTCAACACCATCCGTGGTTGGTTGAATCCCTGGATAGAGAATTACAGATACTTAGATGATTGTAAAGTTATACTGAGATTTTTGATTGCATAGGTGTGGAGATCCTTGACCTCTGCATTGTTCAGAGGTGAACTGTATTTAATTAAAGTTTTCTGGACGGATCAGCTGTGTCCCGGCTTGGGTCCCAAGAGATAAACTTGGAATTTTGAAGACTCCCTTAACATTAAGCTAGAGATAGTTTCTTTTAAGTTTGGTCCTGGTAGAAGGTTTGACCAAGTTATCCTGGGGAGCCAAGACCCAAAGCTAAAGTAACTTGTTGAGTCATGGCTAAAGCCCGAAGACAACAAAGGAACCCTGTGAGTGGGGCAAGTAACTGAGGGAGGTGGATTTAACTGGGAATTTAAAAGGGAATGACTAAAATAGGAAAATAATTCTGAGGACCGAAAGTATTTCAGATTCATAAAATAGGCTAGTCTGCTGAGCCTATTTATGTGATATTTATAGAGCCTTTTTTTGTTTGTTTGTTTGTTTGTTTGATCTAATATTCTTTCAGAGAGGAACAGCAATCAGTTTATCATTAAAAGACCCTTCAAGCTTTTTTTTTTTTCTTTTCTTTTCTTGGCGGGGGGGGGGGCGGGTTGGGGGTGGGTGGGCTGCTTCTATTGGTCTTTCATTTATCTATTTTCATCCATCTTTGTTCTTTGGCCCGTGTAGGCCTCCTATCGCAGTGGCCTCTGTTGTCGCAGAGCACTGGCTCTGGGCGCATGCGCTCCAGAGCTCCGGCTTGGTGATTGGACACATTGGTCCAGCTGCTCCGCGGCACGTGGGATCTTCCTAGGCCAGGGATGTAACCGGTGCCCCTTGCACTGCAAGGCGGTGTCCTTACCCACTGGACCACCAGGGAAGCCCCCCCTTTTAAACTTTAAGATTACATTTATATGTTGCTATCTGGTTTGTTCAAAGACTGTCAAGTTGTGGTCATACTAACATCACCTGGGAACTTGCTAGGACTGTAAAGTCAGGGACTCTACCTCAGGTTTATTGTAATAGAAAGTCTGGGGGTGTGACCAGCAGTCTTTGTTTGAGTAGCCTTTCAAGTAATTCTGATAGATACTGAGAGAGCCACTGGCTTAAAGGAGATATCTTCTAATAATGATTAAGCCCAAGTCTTCTCTGTGGCAGAGCTTTAGCGTTCTCAATTCTTGAGTACCCCAGGAAGCGTTAGTAGTGCCTCTATTTTAGTTTTCATAGTATTTGAATATAATTCTGCTATAGCATTATTCACACTGTGTTGCAAAAGATTTCCACTAAGTCGCAGTCTTTAGTTGCAATAATTGCACATTAAGCGATTGATGAGTAAAAATGAAACAGATAGTGCAGAGTCATCATTGCACTCAGCCCTGATCAACAGTGAAAAGACAGACAAACACCCACAGACACAATACCAAGGATCGCATATGCAAGAAGGTATGAGATGTATGACCGAGGAGTCAGCAAGGTTTTGCTTCCAAGGACCCAACAGTAAATATTTTTTGGCTTTGTAGGACATAGAGACTCTGTTGCAACTACTTTACTCCACTGTAGTTTTAGGAACGGGCTGTCAACGCTATATAAATGAATGGGTGTGGCCAAATTTGTTCCACTGCTGGCAGGACTTGGACCTTGGGTGCAGTTTGTGGGCCCTGCATACCATTGCTGCCTGGGAAAACTGTCCGAAGGATACTGGTAACTGTTCTCAATCTTCACTTCTCAATCTTCATCTTATTTGAGAAAGAATGGATGCTAGTCACCTGCTTGATATTAACTGTCTTGCGATTCTATCTTAGATATGACCAGGATTATATGCAAAGTATCTTAGAATGCTGAAAGAAGGGAAAGTGCTCGTCGGCGTCGAGTCCACCTCTGCGACCCCCTGGACCATAGCCCGCCAGGCTCCTCTTGTCCAGGGGATTTCCCAGACAAGAAGACTGGAGTGGGTTGTCATTCCCTTCTCCAGGGGATCTTCCAGACCCAGTAATCAAACCTGGGTCTCCCGCATTGCAAGCAGATTCTTTTACCATTTGAGCCCAAACGAGCGACATAGCTATCTGGTTTGTTCAAAGACTGTCAAGTTGTGGTCATACTAACATCACCTGGGAACTTGCTAGGACTGTAAAGTCAGGGACTCTACCTCAGGTTTATTGTAATAGAAAGTCTGGGGGTGTGACCAGCAGTCTTTGTTTGAGTAGCCTTTCAAGTAATTCTGATAGATACTGAGAGAGCCACTGGCTTAAAGGAGATATCTTCTAATAATGATTAAGCCCAAGTCTTCTCTGTGGCAGAGCTTTAGCGTTCTCAATTCTTGAGTACCCCAGGAAGCGTTAGTAGTGCCTCTATTTTAGTTTTCATAGTATTTGAATATAATTCTGCTATAGCATTATTCACACTGTGTTGCAAAAGATTTCCACTAAGTCGCAGTCTTTAGTTGCAATAATTGCACATTAAGCGATTGATGAGTAAAAATGAAACAGATAGTGCAGAGTCATCATTGCACTCAGCCCTGATCAACAGTGAAAAGACAGACAAACACCCACAGA
Source organism: Tragulus kanchil (assembly GCA_022376925.1). Taxonomy (NCBI): domain Eukaryota; kingdom Metazoa; phylum Chordata; class Mammalia; order Artiodactyla; family Tragulidae; genus Tragulus; species Tragulus kanchil. The sequence continues at coordinate 117,675,674 of JAIOJX010000024.1, read as the reverse complement.
CACAATACCAAGGATCGCATATGCAAGAAGGTATGAGATGTATGACCGAGGAGTCAGCAAGGTTTTGCTTCCAAGGACCCAACAGTAAATATTTTTTGGCTTTGTAGGACATAGAGACTCTGTTGCAACTACTTTACTCCACTGTAGTTTTAGGAACGGGCTGTCAACGCTATATAAATGAATGGGTGTGGCCAAATTTGTTCCACTGCTGGCAGGACTTGGACCTTGGGTGCAGTTTGTGGGCCCTGCATACCATTGCTGCCTGGGAAAACTGTCCGAAGGATACTGGTAACTGTTCTCAATCTTCACTTCTCAATCTTCATCTTATTTGAGAAAGAATGGATGCTAGTCACCTGCTTGATATTAACTGTCTTGCGATTCTATCTTAGATATGACCAGGATTATATGCAAAGTATCTTAGAATGCTGAAAGAAGGGAAAGTGCTCGTCGGCGTCGAGTCCACCTCTGCGACCCCCTGGACCATAGCCCGCCAGGCTCCTCTTGTCCAGGGGATTTCCCAGACAAGAAGACTGGAGTGGGTTGTCATTCCCTTCTCCAGGGGATCTTCCAGACCCAGTAATCAAACCTGGGTCTCCCGCATTGCAAGCAGATTCTTTTACCATTTGAGCCACCAGGAAGCCCCATATTAGAATGCTAGTAAGAGCTGTATCTGTGCAGTAGTCTTAACTCGGTCCCAATGATGATAATAAAGTCTGTTGGCATTTGATTTCTGGTCTAACACATGAAGACCTCGAAAGGCTTCACTACTGTTGTCACAACAAGAATTAAAATGAGGAGAAAAGTAAGCATTTTCAACTACACTTAGAGTCCTCTGTGCTTTTTAAAAAGACCTGCCTCAAGGGAAACTTTTGCCAGAGCCTAACCATCTGGGACTTTGTTGTCTAGTGGCTTAGTCATGTCTGATTCTTTTGGGCCCCATGGCTTGTAGCCCACCAGGCTCCTCTGTCCATGGAATTTCCCAGGCAAGAATACTAGAGTGGGTTGTTACTTCTCCAGGGGATCTTCCTGACCCAGGGATCAAGCCTGCGTCTCCTGCATTGGCAAATGGATTCATTACCACTGAGCCACTTACCAAAGGTTAATTAGCCTGAAGGAAAGAAAACACCCAACTCTAGGCCCTCTAGTCTTCAATGTGGAAGAAGGGAAATACCCCACTGAGCTCACTAAAAGACTTGAGACCTAATTATAGGAAGAGAGATTGCTTCCCCCCTCCCAAATTCTACCACATCAGTAGAGCTTCTGTATAATGATGGGATTACAGCTAAAATAGCTGTAAGCCTCAGGCCTTATTTAGTAAGTATCTTATTATAAGTCTTCTCAAAGGCAGCATGGGAGACAAAAACACGAAAGTTAGAGAAAATTTTAGCTTCAGTCACCACAGCAGGCAAATTGGAGCAGCTTGACTTCTAGCCAGGTGAACATAAAACCTCACAATAAAGATCTGTCTATCTCAATTCCTTTACCCAATATCATCATGTCTGTCTTTCAACAAAAAATTGTAAGGCATGCTAAAAGCCAAAGAGCACAATCTGAAAAGGTAAACTAAGCATCATAACCAGACTCACAAATGGAGACTTTGGAATTATCAGACTGAATTTAAAGTTTTTAGATTAATATACTAAGGGCATTCATGCAAAAACATATGGGTCATGTAAGCAGAGAGATGGAAAGAACCAAAAGAAAGTACTAGAAGTCAAAAATACTGTAACAGAAATGGAGAATGCCTTTGATGGGCCCATCAGTAGACTGGCTGGACATGACTGAGGAAAGAATCAGTGAGTGTGAAGATAGAAATTTTCAAAACTAACATGCAAGGAGGAAGAAAGAATAAGGAAAGATGGAACAGAATAACCAAGACTGTGAAACAATTATGGAAAGTGTAGCATGTGTGGTTGGAATACCAGAAGAAGAACGAGAGGAACAGAGAAAATAGTTGAACTTTTTAATGGCAGAATTTCCCCCAGTTAATGGCAGATACCAAAACACAGCTCCAGGAAGCTCAGAGAATACCAAGCAGGGTAAGTAACAAAAATATCTACACCTAAGCATATTATGTTTAAACTGCAGAAAATTAGATCAAAGGGGAAATCTTAACAGAAATTAGAGGGAAATAATCACCTTACCTATTGAGGAACAAAGAATGACATGATTATGTCAGTTTTCTCTTCAGAAATCAAATAAGCAAGCAAGCAACCAAGAGAATAAAGTAAAATATTGACCCTTGAAAGAAGAAAAGCGAAATTCTGTATCCAGTGAAAATATCCTTCAAAAGTGAAGGAGAAATAGAGGCTTTCTCAGTCCAAAAAAATTGAGAGAATTCCTTACCAGTATATCTGCCTTGCAAGGAATGTTAAAAGAAGTCCTTGAAGGAGAAGGGGGGTAATACAGACCAAACACTCAGATCTCCATAAAGATAGGAAGAGTGAGAAGGAATAAGTAAAGATTAAATAAAATTTTTCTATTTTTTCTTTAACTGACTCAATGCCTAATAGTTCAAAATAATGTGTTTGGTGATTATAGCTGTGGATAAGTGAAACGAGTGACAGCAATGTTACAACGGTGGAAGGGAGGAATTGGATAAGTCTTCTAAGCCAAAGAGAAAATTGTAAGGCATGCTAAAAGCCAAAGAGCACAATCTGAAAAGGTAAACTAAGCATCATAACCAGACTCACAAATGGAGACTTTGGAATTATCAGACTGAATTTAAAGTTTTTAGATTAATATACTAAGGGCATTCATGCAAAAACATATGGGTCATGTAAGCAGAGAGATGGAAAGAACCAAAAGAAAGTACTAGAAGTCAAAAATACTGTAACAGAAATGGAGAATGCCTTTGATGGGCCCATCAGTAGACTGGCTGGACATGACTGAGGAAAGAATCAGTGAGTGTGAAGATAGAAATTTTCAAAACTAACATGCAAGGAGGAAGAAAGAATAAGGAAAGATGGAACAGAATAACCAAGACTGTGAAACAATTATGGAAAGTGTAGCATGTGTGGTTGGAATACCAGAAGAAGAACGAGAGGAACAGAGAAAATAGTTGAACTTTTTAATGGCAGAATTTCCCCCAGTTAATGGCAGATACCAAAACACAGCTCCAGGAAGCTCAGAGAATACCAAGCAGGGTAAGTAACAAAAATATCTACACCTAAGCATATTATGTTTAAACTGCAGAAAATTAGATCAAAGGGGAAATCTTAACAGAAATTAGAGGGAAATAATCACCTTACCTATTGAGGAACAAAGAATGACATGATTATGTCAGTTTTCTCTTCAGAAATCAAATAAGCAAGCAAGCAACCAAGAGAATAAAGTAAAATATTGACCCTTGAAAGAAGAAAAGCGAAATTCTGTATCCAGTGAAAATATCCTTCAAAAGTGAAGGAGAAATAGAGGCTTTCTCAGTCCAAAAAAATTGAGAGAATTCCTTACCAGTATATCTGCCTTGCAAGGAATGTTAAAAGAAGTCCTTGAAGGAGAAGGGAGGTAATACAGACCAAACACTCAGATCTCCATAAAGATAGGAAGAGTGAGAAGGAATAAGTAAAGATTAAATAAAATTTTTCTATTTTTTCTTTAACTGACTCAATGCCTAATAGTTCAAAATAATGTGTTTGGTGATTATAGCTGTGGATAAGTGAAACGAGTGACAGCAATGTTACAACGGGTGGAAGGGAGGAATTGGAAATGCTTAGGTGCTTGACCGAACTGTTAAATGGTATACTGTTAACTTGGAAGTGAACTTAGTCATAAAAGTATCCTAGGGTAACCAGTAAATAGATTTTAGAAGGAAGTATGATTGATATTCCAAGAGAGTAGAGAAAATAGAATGGTATAAAATACTAAAGGGAGAAAAGTAGAAAAGACCAAAAAAGAAAAAGAAACAAAAGGGGCAATAAATAGTCAGCAGTTACAAATGTGATACATATTAATTCAGCTATATCAATAACCACTTTAAATGTGAATATTCTAAATATGCCAATTAAAAGACAAGAGACTGTGCTCAGTTGCTTCAGTCATGTCCAGCTCTTTGTGACCCTGTGGAGTGTAGCCCTCCAGGCTCCTCTGTCCATAGGGATTCTCCAGACAAGACTGGGTTGCCATTTCCTTCTCCTGGAAGAGGTTGTCATACTAGATTCAAAAACAAACCCCGATTGTATGTTGTCTACAGGTATTAGCATTCTTATACCTTGGTACTTTATCCTTTAGTAACCAATTGTAACATATCTCACAAATATGTTATAAAACTGAATTTGAAAACTTTTGCTATAAAAGTTATAAGCAAGTGGTGAGCATTTAAGTGGTGAAGCACTCAAGGAGAGCGCCGTGTTTTGTGCCCTGTTTTGTCTCTAAACTATTTAATATTCTCTATTTAAAATTAATTTTATAAGTAGTTATTGAGCATTTCTTATGTAGATTCTGATTTTATTCTGATTTTTAAAATAGCTTTAATGAGATAAGTTGCATACCATTAAGGTCACCTGCTTTAAGCATGCACTTCAGTGGGTTTTGGTATATTTACAAAGTTGTGTGGTCACCTGGTCTAATTTTAGATGTTTTGTTTTTGTTTTTAACAATTGACAAATGAATTGTATTGACTAGAAGTGGAAAGGTTATGTTATTTCTCTAATTGTAATTCTAGAGTGTCAAAGGCATTAGGAGCATTCGAAGTGGTGTTTTTGTTTTGTGTGTTGAGAGAAACTTAACAATAGCCTCAGATTCCAGATAAGAGTGAGAAGGAATAAGTAAAGATTAAATAAAATTTTTCTATTTTTTCTTTAACTGACTCAATGCCTAATAGTTCAAAATAATGTGTTTGGTGATTATAGCTGTGGATAAGTGAAACGAGTGACAGCAATGTTACAACGGGTGGAAGGGAGGAATTGGAAATGCTTAGGTGCTTGACCGAACTGTTAAATGGTATACTGTTAACTTGGAAGTGAACTTAGTCATAAAAGTATCCTAGGGTAACCAGTAAATAGATTTTAGAAGGAAGTATGATTGATATTCCAAGAGAGTAGAGAAAATAGAATGGTATAAAATACTAAAGGGAGAAAAGTAGAAAAGACCAAAAAAGAAAAAGAAACAAAAGGGGCAATAAATAGTCAGCAGTTACAAATGTGATACATATTAATTCAGCTATATCAATAACCACTTTAAATGTGAATATTCTAAATATGCCAATTAAAAGACAAGAGACTGTGCTCAGTTGCTTCAGTCATGTCCAGCTCTTTGTGACCCTGTGGAGTGTAGCCCTCCAGGCTCCTCTGTCCATAGGGATTCTCCAGACAAGACTGGGTTGCCATTTCCTTCTCCTGGAAGAGGTTGTCATACTAGATTCAAAAACAAACCCCGATTGTATGTTGTCTACAGGTATTAGCATTCTTATACCTTGGTACTTTATCCTTTAGTAACCAATTGTAACATATCTCACAAATATGTTATAAAACTGAATTTGAAAACTTTTGCTATAAAAGTTATAAGCAAGTGGTGAGCATTTAAGTGGTGAAGCACTCAAGGGAGAGCGGCCGTGTTTTGTGCCCTGTTTTGTCTCTAAACTATTTAATATTCTCTATTTAAAATTAATTTTATAAGTAGTTATTGAGCATTTCTTATGTAGATTCTGATTTTATTCTGATTTTTAAAATAGCTTTAATGAGATAAGTTGCATACCATTAAGGTCACCTGCTTTAAGCATGCACTTCAGTGGGTTTTGGTATATTTACAAAGTTGTGTGGTCACCTGGTCTAATTTTAGATGTTTTGTTTTTTTTTTTTTAACAATTGACAAATGAATTGTATTGACTAGAAGTGGAAAGGTTATGTTATTTCTCTAATTGTAATTCTAGAGTGTCAAAGGCATTAGGAGCATTCGAAGTGGTGTTTTTGTTTTGTGTGTTGAGAGAAACTTAACAATAGGACACGGGTTTCTAGAAACTCGGAGATGAAGTTGCATTTGTCTCTACTCTCTTTCTCTGTATAGTCTTTGTCTTTCACTCTATGGATCAGTCTTTCATTGTTTTAGGTATTTGTCTAAGTATTGCCTTAAATACTTGTGTGGGTCTTACACTATGGCACACATTAAGACATTTCTATTTTATGTGTTTGCAATTATAAAGCACAATATGTCAGCTGTTACTTTGTAACATACTTTTGAGCCAGTGAAGTAATTGGACTGTCCTAAATTAATTTTCTTTTTAAGATGGTTAGAAAATTTCATTGCCAAGCATAAAACCTTACAAAATTGAGTAACTTTTTACATATTTAACATTTAAAGTGAAAATAATCAGAATCACCAAGAGGCAATCCAGCACAGTAGTGTGTGTCATTGTAAGATATTCTGAAACTAGTTGCCTGGTTTGCCTCTCAAGTCATATAACCTTCTGAAGTTTTATCAGTGAAATGGAAATAGTAATAGTGTTTACCTGGTAAGATTATAGTGAAGATTAAATGAGATAATTCATGTGGAACAGAGTGTAGAATCTGGCATTTGGTAAGTATGCAATAAATGTTGGCTGTTATTTTTTTACTGTAATAAAATTCAAAAAGCTTTTCAGTTTAACATGTAAACTGTTTACACAGAGAATCCAGATTACTTCTTGATTCTAATCACTGAATTGCTGTACTGTAATAGAAGGAACCATATTTGAAGGAAGTTTTCAAGACTGAGGGAACACCAAATTCAGAATGTGTGAGGATGCTGCTCCAAGGAGGTGGCATGAGGAGGGTGCATCAGAGTGTGCACGTGAGGTCAGAGGTGGGGAGAGACATAGTGTACACGTGAGGTCATAGGTGGAGGAGGGTAGAGTGTAGATGTGAGGTCGGAGATGGAGGAGGGTAGAGTGTACACCTGAGGTCATAGGTGGAGGAGGGTAGAGTGTAGACATGAGGCCAGAGGAGGAGGAGGGTAGAGTGTACACGTGAGATTAGCGGTTGGGAGGATAAAGTGTACACATGAGGTTAAAGGTGGAGGAGGGTAGAGTGTGCACGTGAGGTCCAAGAGGGAGGAGGGTCGAGTGTACAGGTGAGGTCAGAGATGGGAGGGAGATTGGCGTGGCGCCTTGTAGACCTTGTGAGCACTCAGTTTTTTTGGGTGACGACGTTTGGTGCACCCGTGAGGTCCAGAGACCCTAACCTTTGGCCTTAAATACTTGTGTTGGTCTTACACTATGGCACACATTAAGACATTTCTATTTTATGTGTTTGCAATTATAAAGCACAATATGTCAGCTGTTACTTTGTAACATACTTTTGAGCCAGTGAAGTAATTGGACTGTCCTAAATTAATTTTCTTTTTAAGATGGTTAGAAAATTTCATTGCCAAGCATAAAACCTTACAAAATTGAGTAACTTTTACATATTTAACATTTAAAGTGAAAATAATCAGAATCACCAAGAGGCAATCCAGCACAGTAGTGTGTGTCATTGTAAGATATTCTGAAACTAGTTGCCTGGTTTGCCTCTCAAGTCATATAACCTTCTGAAGTTTTATCAGTGAAATGGAAATAGTAATAGTGTTTACCTGGTAAGATTATAGTGAAGATTAAATGAGATAATTCATGTGGAACAGAGTGTAGAATCTGGCATTTGGTAAGTATGCAATAAATGTTGGCTGTTATTTTTTTACTGTAATAAAATTCAAAAAGCTTTTCAGTTTAACATGTAAACTGTTTACACAGAGAATCCAGATTACTTCTTGATTCTAATCACTGAATTGCTGTACTGTAATAGAAGGAACCATATTTGAAGGAAGTTTTCAAGACTGAGGGAACACCAAATTCAGAATGTGTGAGGATGCTGCTCCAAGGAGGTGGCATGAGGAGGGTGCATCAGAGTGTGCACGTGAGGTCAGAGGTGGGGAGAGACATAGTGTACACGTGAGGTCATAGGTGGAGGAGGGTAGAGTGTAGATGTGAGGTCGGAGATGGAGGAGGGTAGAGTGTACACCTGAGGTCATAGGTGGAGGAGGGTAGAGTGTAGACATGAGGCCAGAGGAGGAGGAGGGTAGAGTGTACACGTGAGATTAGCGGTTGGGAGGATAAAGTGTACACATGAGGTTAAAGGTGGAGGAGGGTAGAGTGTGCACGTGAGGTCCAAGAGGGAGGAGGGTCGAGTGTACAGGTGAGGTCAGAGATGGGGAGGGGAGATTGGCGTAGCGCCTTGTAGACCTTGTGAGCACTCAGTTTTTGTCCTTCCTTCTGGGTGAGTCGGAACGTTCTTAGCAGAGGAATGACATGACCCTGTTGATGTTTTAAAAGATTCACAGGTCCACTCTTTCCTGACCCTAATTCACCTTTCGTAAATTCTAATTACTCCTCTGAGCTCTACTCAAATATCTCCAAAGGGAAAGAATCTTTTCTGAATATTGAAGGTAAATCAGGTCCATAAGCACTCTCTTGCTAGATTTTCATTCTAATTACCATGTGTTAGTTACAATTGTGGTAAAGTAATCAAGTAACTTAATAGTCTTCTCTGTTAGAATATTAGCACCGTAAAAACAGAGAATGTACTCTCAAAGATATTTCCCCAGTGCAGTGAATGCCTGCCTGTGTCCAGGAGCTAACCCAACAGCTATGCCCCAGCTTCTTTTAGACTGCATTTGGAGCGCTAGTGCCATTTTCCTCTGCTTCCTCCTCCTGCCTTCCACTATCTACCTCCCATGTCTTATTTCAACTGATAAGTTACTAAGTATAGAAGTTACAAATAAAAATAGGACATTTAGTATTTTTATCATTAAAAATCTTGTTTTCTTGGTAAACCATTTTCACTACCATGAAAGTATAGCTGTTTTTAAATTTCTGTTTAGAGCTGACCTTTTTGAATATCTTACTGTTAGTATAGACAGTGTGACCAAGAGAAACTCCAAATATTAGGAAAGCTCTCTTGTTCTTTGACCTGTGGTTCACCACACTTGCACCAGGCCCAGTGTTGGGTGCTACTCTTCTTCAGGTTGCAGTCTTGTTTTTATGGTCTTCCTCTCTGGAAGGTTTCACAGAATATGTGCTCAACTGTTCATAGCTATTCATTCTGTGTCATATTTACCATCATGATAAGGAAATCTTTGGGTATGGACTTGAACTTGTTATTGTTCAGTTGCTAAGTTCTATGTTACCTTCAATCTTTCCCAGCATCAGCATCTTTTCCAGTGAGTCAGCTCTTTGCATCAGGTGGCTGAAGTATTGGAGCTTCAGCATCAGTCCTTCCAATGAATATTCATGGTTAATTTCATTTAGGATTGACTGGTTCAGTCTTCTTGCAGTCCAAGGGACTCTCAAGAGTCTTCTCCGGCACCACAATTGGAAAGCATCTGCCTTTGGTGCTCAGCCTTCATTGTGGTTCAGCCCTCATGGGTAAGTATCAGTACCTCAGGGTCACACTTTTATTGTGTGAAAGAGCAGGCTTAGCACAGTGTGTTAGGCTTTATGGTTTCTCTCCATATTACTGTCTTGTTCCATCTTTGCTTCTAGCATATACGTCTGGGTTTTCATGCTCAGTTTCTTTTATATCTTTCTTTTTTCTCTCCGTCCTGCCTCTGCAGACGGCCTGGAACGTCTGTTTGTCATTCTTCCCAGAGCTATTCCTGCTCTCTATCCTTCTCCAGGTGACTTTCCTCAGGATAAGTAATGTTGAATGTCTATCCTGTTCAGTTCAGTTCATTCGCTCCATTGTGTCCGACTCTGTGACCCCACGGACTTCAGCACAACAGGCTTCCCTGTCCTTCACCATCTCCTGGAGTTTGCTCAAACGAATGTCCATTGAGTCAGGATGCCATCCAGCCATGTGGTCCTCTGTCGTCCCCTTCTCCTTCTATTTTTCCCAGCATCATGGTCTTTTCCAGTGAGTCGTCTCTTTGCGTCAAGTAGCCAGAGTATCCTCTACTTCCTCTTAATTTTTACAGTTAATCACCAATTCCTCTTTCACTAGTTTTTTTTTTTTTTAATTCACTTTATTCTTTTTCTCCTTTTTTTAAAAAAATTATTTATTTATTTGTTTAGTTTGGCTATTCTGGGTTTTCAGTGCTGCTGCAGGCTCTTCTCTAGTTGCAGGGAGTGGGGGCTACTCTCTAGTTGAGGTGAGCAGGCTTCTTATTCCTCTCTGGAAGGTTTCACAGAATATGTGCTCAACTGTTCATAGCTATTCATTCTGTGTCATATTTACCATCATGATAAGGAAATCTTTGGGTATGGACTTGAACTTGTTATTGTTCAGTTGCTAAGTTCTATGTTACCTTCAATCTTTCCCAGCATCAGCATCTTTTCCAGTGAGTCAGCTCTTTGCATCAGGTGGCTGAAGTATTGGAGCTTCAGCATCAGTCCTTCCAATGAATATTCATGGTTAATTTCATTTAGGATTGACTGGTTCAGTCTTCTTGCAGTCCAAGGGACTCTCAAGAGTCTTCTCCGGCACCACAATTGGAAAGCATCTGCCTTTGGTGCTCAGCCTTCATTGTGGTTCAGCCCTCATGGGTAAGTATCAGTACCTCAGGGTCACACTTTTATTGTGTGAAAGAGCAGGCTTAGCACAGTGTGTTAGTCTTTATGGTTTTCTCTCCATATTACTGTCTTGTTCCATCTTTGCTTCTAGCATATACGTCTGGGTTTTCATGCTCAGTTTCTTTTATATCTTTCTTTTTTCTCTCCGTCCTGCCTCTGCAGACGGCCTGGAACGTCTGTTTGTCATTCTTCCCAGAGCTATTCCTGCTCTCTATCCTTCTCCAGGTGACTTTCCTCAGGATAAGTAATGTTGAATGTCTATCCTGTTCAGTTCAGTTCATTCGCTCCATTGTGTCCGACTCTGTGACCCCACGGACTTCAGCACAACAGGCTTCCCTGTCCTTCACCATCTCCTGGAGTTTGCTCAAACGAATGTCCATTGAGTCAGGATGCCATCCAGCCATGTGGTCCTCTGTCGTCCCCTTCTCCTTCTATTTTTCCCAGCATCATGGTCTTTTCCAGTGAGTCGTCTCTTTGCGTCAAGTAGCCAGAGTATCCTCTACTTCCTCTTAATTTTTACAGTTAATCACCAATTCCTCTTTCACTAGTTTTTTTTTTTTTTAATTCACTTTATTCTTTTTCTCCTTTTTTTAAAAAAATTATTTATTTATTTGTTTAGTTTGGCTATTCTGGGTTTTCAGTGCTGCTGCAGGCTCTTCTCTAGTTGCAGGGAGTGGGGGCTACTCTCTAGTTGAGGTGAGCAGGCTTCTTATTGCAGTGACTTGTCTTGTTGTGGAACTCAGCCTCCAGGGCACACGGGCTTCAGTAGTTGTGGCGCGTGGGCTCAATAGTTGCAGCCATGATGGCCATTTTGATGATGGCCATTCTGACCAGTGTAAGGTGACACCTTCTTGTGGTTTTGATTTGGATTTCTCTAGTAAGAAGTGCTGTTGAGCACGTTTTCATGTGTTTATTAGCCATCCATATGTGGAAGTGCAGAGTCTTAACCATTGAACTGCCAGGTAAGTCCCTAGTCAGATTTTTAAAGAAAAGATGTGATGAGCCCTTGCTATGGAAAATATTATGCAAAATCATTTAATAATGTACTGTAGAGAAGGTGTGAGTCCACAGGCAAATACAACAGAAGCGACGGACTTTGCTTGGCTTATTGCTTTCTGACCTTAGTCTCCAGATATAAGGCCACCAAACTGCCACCAGTTGAAGACAAATAGGAAGTGACGAAAGGACATTTTGGGGTACTTGACTGAGTGAGATGCGAAGTGTTGTGAACTCTCTGAAATTTCGACCTATTTGGGTAGATAACACAGCTTAGTCTTGCTTTATTTAAGTTCTCTGTAGTTGTTTACATTTTTTTTAAAGTAAGTGGGAAGTTATATTTCAACATAGGGAGTGCATTATGAAGAATTTAGAGGCTGCTCAGACAGTCACTTTCCTCGATGAAGACAAAGAGCCTGTGAGGGATTATAACTAAAACCCAGCTGGAGATATTCAGTTTCATAGGATCTTGTCCTAGGAAGTCAGTGCTGCAGTGTGCTTGCTGCTTGAATCTGTAGCTGAAGTTACATGTGTTTAACTTTTGTGATAAAGAGATAGAAAGGCTTTAGAGTGATCATGGTAGTTTTAAAAACTTTGTATTTTGGATCTTTGTAATTTGGCTGTTTGAAATTGCGGCTGGCCACCCCTTGAGTCCCAAATATAAAACTGTTACTTACATTTAATAATAAATATTTTTTACTGTCATTTATACTTTTTAAAATTTAGAATCATAGCCAACTTATTAGTTTGGTTGTAATATGAATACATGATAAAAAGGGCATCACAAATGAGCAGGAGGACTGTTTAGGACATGATGTTAGTGCAACTGCTTAAATTTAGAGCCTCAACTTGTAGCAATCATTAACACATTATAGATGAATAAATAGTTAAATGAAAAGAAAAAAATGGAATGATTGAAAGACTAGAACAGAATAGAAATTGATTCTTATGAAATGAGAGATTTGTTTCTCTTAGAAGTAGTAGAAAATATCTCAGAAGAAAACTTAAAAAAAAAAAGATTTTACTCCTTAAAATAAACCAAAAAGCTTAGTAATTTTCTTTACTTCCTTATCTGAATTAAAGAACAAATAGAATGTAATAAAATTGTAATGGCTACAGTCCCATTAAAAATGATTGAGGAGAATAAATGAATAAAATATTTTGATAGACTCTTAGTGGAATTTTGAAAAAGCAATATAATTACACATTGTCACACATGTAACCAAACATACAAGCACATGTATGTTTGCACATACACGCCCACCCACACACAACCCTCGTCTTAAAAGACAGAGTGAGAGAAAAAAACACCAAAAAACACACCAAAATACTGCCTTTCATAACGTTGGGAGTAGTGGTGTGGGTGATTTTCAAAATAATTTATTTTATTTTTTAAAATGTCCTTTCTAGCCTTTCTGAAGTGTGTGCTTGCTTTACTGTAAAAACTATTCCTTTTTAAAAATTGCTTATCAGATATAGTCCAAACACAGGCGAATTTGTTTCCAGCTTACCTTCTCTGTCTTCCTTTCACTTATACAGCATCTCCATCAGGGACTAGCACAATGCTTTTCATAAAGTTTTACAGCAATTTTAATGTGAGTACCTTTGTTTTCTTTGATTCCACCACATAGCCCACCACATCCTGTATCAGGTCCTGCCACATCACCCACTTATGTTATATGTCTACTCCTGGAAGATAACCTTGCCGTGCACCCTTTGTCTGCCAGGTGGCTTGGAGCAGGTGCTTTTCTCTGATAGGTCTGTCATAGAATCTTCTGTCTCTGCCTTAGTTTTGGCTTCCCTTTTCCCTCTGCATATTCAAAGACAGTTTTCAAGAGCATAAATGGACCACCCCCATTTACTGTATTCTTTCCAGTGTTTTTTTCCCCATTTTGCTTTGTACTTCCAGTATAGCACTTACCACAGTTTGCGTGTACCGTATTTTTCACTGTGTATGTCTTTCTTTCCCAGTTAGATGTTGAGCCCCTGGTGGGCAGCAACCATATTTTATCCATTCATCTTTGTATCTCCCACAGTGCTATGGTAGCAAATATTTATGGTCTTAAGTCAATGTAAATAAGAATTTGTCACAGTTAAAATGACTAGTCAGAAAGCTATTTTAGTTCTTTTTTACTTACATGCATTTATTCTTGTTTGATATGTAATCTAAATGTACTTTTTTTAAAAAAGTAATTTTTTGCACTTTAAAAGCAAGGAGTATTCATTATAAAAAAACTTATAAACATGTTTCTTTTGATTTTTTTCCCTACAAATAATTTTGGTTTGCTTTGATCTAGTTGAAATCATATTGTATGTTATATCCTTATTTAATATTAACATAATGACTCATTCATTCAACAAATATTAATAAGTACCTACTATTAGGCAGGGATTCTTTTAGAACTCTAGGCTTATAGGAATAAACAAAATAGTGAAAAAAAAGTTCACTTTCATAAAGCTTGCATTGTAGTTGTGGGAGACATAATAAGCAATAAACAAATATATACACTAAGTGATACGGTAGTACATTATATGTAGCAGTATACCACATTTCTTTGTTCATTTATCTATCAAGAGACACTTGGATTTCCTTCTAAAAATTCACTATTGTAAATAATGCTGCAGTGAACTAAGGGTGAACATTTTTTTTTTTTCTAATTTTTTAAAATTTCTTTTTCTTTTTCCCCATCATGTCCCTTTTTTATTTATATTTATTTTCATTGATCTTTTTATTCTTTGGCATGTGTGGATGTCCCATTGCAGTGGCCCTGTCACTGCAGAGCCCCGGCTCTGGGCGCATGCGCTCCAGAGTGCTGACTCCTAATTGGACACACCAGTCCAGGTGCTCCATGGCCCGTGGGATCTTACCATGCCAGGGATTGAACCAGTGCCCCTTGCACTGCAAGGCAGACTCTTACCCACTGGAGTACCAGGGAAACCCTGGAGATAAATTTTTGAGTTAGTGTTTATGTTTTCTTTGGATGAAGACTCAGAAGTAGGGTTGGTGGATCATATACGAGTTCTCTTTTTAATTTTTTGAGGAACCTTCATATTCTTTACCAATAGTGTTCAATAATAGTTAAAAGATTTCCAAATTTGATGAAAATAGTTGAAAAATTTTATAATAATACTAATAATAGTTGAAAGATTTCCAAATTTGATGAAAATCCATAGATCTGTGATGGTAAATAAATTCCAAGTACAGCAAACACCAGAGAAACTACACTAACATATCACGTCAAATTGCTGAAACATAAAAAGAACACCTTAGATACTTCCCTGGTGTTTCAGTGGTTAAGATTCTGTGTTCCCAATGCAAGGGGCCTGGGTTCGATCCCTTGTCAGGGAACTAGATATCACATGCCACAAGTAAGACCCAGTGGAGCCAAATAAAAAAAAAAAGAAAAAAAGAACACCTTACAAGTAGTTAAAGGGAGGGAAAGAGAATTGCATTTTACATAGGGTAACAGTAATAGGAATGAAGACTGATTTCTCATCAGAATTAATGGAAACTAAAAGCAACAGAATCTATTCTTGAAAGTGCTTAAATAAAAAATTAAACCGGGAACTATAAATCCAACAGAAATATCTTTTAACATTTTTGGCAAAATAATGACATTTTCAAATGAGAAAAGGTGAAAAAAATTCATCACCATGAGAAGTCATTACAGGTAACACTTAAGTAAATCCTTCAGACGAAAGGAAATGTATCAGTCAGAAGCTCAGCTCTAAGTTAGGGAATGAAGAGGGCCAGAACTGGTCTTTATTTAGGTAAATATAAAACAACACTTTTCTTGTTTCTTACTGTCTACAAAAATTCTATTTAAAACTACCCATTTAAAACAATAATGTTAATGTATTGTGAGTTTATAACACATACAAGTGAGAAACATGGGATAATAGCTCAGAATAGTAGGCAAGTAGTCTGAATTGCATAGCTGCAAGGTGATGCAGTGGTGTTGATATAATACTGACAAAAGGTAATCTGTGATAGATGAAGGATATATTATACATCCCTAAAGCAGTCACTCAACAAAGTGGTATAGCTAAAAAGCCAATAGAGGTGATAAAATGGAATAATAAGAGATACCAGATGAAGCAAAGCCAACCATATTAATATTTACCTTAAATGTAAATGGACTAAACACTACAGTAACAAAGCAGGGATTTTCACATTGAATACAAATGTAAGACCCATCGCTATACTGTCTGCAGAAGATGTACTGTAAATATAAAGATGGGATTCCCTTGTACCTCAGCTGGTAAAGAATCCGCCTGCAATGTGGTAGACCCTGGTTCAATTCCTAGGTCAGGAAGTTCCCCTGGAGAAGGTATAGACTACCCACTCCAGTATTCTTGCCTGGAAAATTCCATGGCTTGTCCATAAAAATACAGACTAAATGTAAAAGAAGGAAAAAAGACCTACTGTTAAGTACTAATAAGAAAGTTGGAATGACTCTATAAATATTAGGCACAGAGGTCTTCCAGACAAAGAGCATGACCAGTGATAAGGAGGGACATTTCATGATGATAAAAGAGCCAGTTAATCAACAAGACATAAAAACCTAAAATACATATTTGTGTCATTTAGTGGAGCTTCACTATACATGACACAGTTGATTAAATCAGTAGCTTTATTATTATATTTTTTCTCCTCTTGATTATGTCATCTCTTCACATTAAAAACTTTTGGGGAGTTCTCATTGAAATTCAGAGTAATGTTTGCATTTTCTAGCTTAGTTTGTAGTTGGCATTTTTCTAATTTGTGTCTTAAATTTCTGTTTCTTACTGTCTACAAGAATTCTATTTAAAACTACCCAGTTTAGGGAATGAAGAGGGCCAGAACTGGTCTTTATTTAGGTAAATATAAAACAACACTTTTCTTGTTTCTTACTGTCTACAAATTCTATTTAAAACTACCCATTTAAAACAATAATGTTAATGTATTGTGAGTTTATAACACATACAAGTGAGAAACATGGGATAATAGCTCAGAATAGTAGGCAAGTAGTCTGAATTGCATAGCTGCAAGGTGATGCAGTGGTGTTGATATAATACTGACAAAAGGTAATCTGTGATAGATGAAGGATATATTATACATCCCTAAAGCAGTCACTCAACAAAGTGGTATAGCTAAAAAGCCAATAGAGGTGATAAAATGGAATAATAAGAGATACCAGATGAAGCAAAGCCAACCATATTAATATTTACCTTAAATGTAAATGGACTAAACACTACAGTAACAAAGCAGGGATTTTCACATTGAATACAAATGTAAGACCCATCGCTATACTGTCTGCAGAAGATGTACTGTAAATATAAAGATGGGATTCCCTTGTACCTCAGCTGGTAAAGAATCCGCCTGCAATGTGGTAGACCCTGGTTCAATTCCTAGGTCAGGAAGTTCCCCTGGAGAAGGTATAGACTACCCACTCCAGTATTCTTGCCTGGAAAATTCCATGGCTTGTCCATAAAAATACAGACTAAATGTAAAAGAAGGAAAAAAGACCTACTGTTAAGTACTAATAAGAAAGTTGGAATGACTCTATAAATATTAGGCACAGAGGTCTTCCAGACAAAGAGCATGACCAGTGATAAGGAGGGACATTTCATGATGATAAAAGAGCCAGTTAATCAACAAGACATAAAAACCTAAAATACATATTTGTGTCATTTAGTGGAGCTTCACTATACATGACACAGTTGATTAAATCAGTAGCTTTATTATTATATTTTTTCTCCTCTTGATTATGTCATCTCTTCACATTAAAAACTTTTGGGGAGTTCTCATTGAAATTCAGAGTAATGTTTGCATTTTCTAGCTTAGTTTGTAGTTGGCATTTTTCTAATTTGAGTCTTAAAAGTCTGTTCTCTTTACTCTGAACTTATTGCTATATTTACTGGCCACATCCCATCTTTTTTTAGCTCCTCTTTTATGTCGCTCTCATTGGCCCCGGGTCTTTGCACATGCTGTTCCATTTTCCTGAATTATTCCCACCTCCATCTTTTCCAGTTGAATCCTACTGGATTTACATCTTTTAAATTTCTTCTTAAATATGTTAATGGTAGGCAACATTTGTGGTATGCTTATTTTGTGGTAGACACTGAGTAAAGATTTACACAAATAATTTCATTTAAATTCTTCAAAATAACTACATGAGGGAGAAAGTCTTTCCTGAGTTCCGGTAGATACTCTGGCTATAAAATCCCTTGACACACTTATACTTGACAGAAGTAGTACACTACAAAGGCTGCTTAATTTCCTTCCTAGTTTTGTGATTCTGCAAGGAGAGAGACTTTAAATATAATTTGTGCATTTATATCCAGTAAAGAATCTGCCTGCAGCACAAGAGACCCTCGTTCAATCCCTGGGTTGGGAAGATCCCTGGAGAGGGGAAAAGGCAACCCAGTCCAGTATTCTTGCTAGAGAATTCCATGGACAGACCATGGGGTCGCAAAGAGTCAGACGTGACTGAGTGACTAACACTTTCACTTTTTACTTGTTTGAACACATTTGTGACACACCAGTAATGGCACAATAGATATTTTGAGTCAGGAAGACGTAAGTAAATTTGTTACTATGTTTCAGACACTGTACTAAATGTAAAAGAAGGAAAAAAGACCTACTGTTAAGTACTAATAAGAAAGTTGGAATGACTCTATAAATATTAGGCACAGAGGTCTTCCAGACAAAGAGCATGACCAGTGATAAGGAGGGACATTTCATGATGATAAAAGAGCCAGTTAATCAACAAGACATAAAAACCTAAAATACATATTTGTGTCATTTAGTGGAGCTTCACTATACATGACACAGTTGATTAAATCAGTAGCTTTATTATTATATTTTTTCTCCTCTTGATTATGTCATCTCTTCACATTAAAAACTTTTGGGGAGTTCTCATTGAAATTCAGAGTAATGTTTGCATTTTCTAGCTTAGTTTGTAGTTGGCATTTTTCTAATTTGAGTCTTAAAAGTCTGTTCTCTTTACTCTGAACTTATTGCTATATTTACTGGCCACATCCCATCTTTTTTTAGCTCCTCTTTTATGTCGCTCTCATTGGCCCCGGGTCTTTGCACATGCTGTTCCATTTTCCTGAATTATTCCCACCTCCATCTTTTCCAGTTGAATCCTACTGGATTTACATCTTTTAAATTTCTTCTTAAATATGTTAATGGTAGGCAACATTTGTGGTATGCTTATTTTGTGGTAGACACTGAGTAAAGATTTACACAAATAATTTCATTTAAATTCTTCAAAATAACTACATGAGGGAGAAAGTCTTTCCTGAGTTCCGGTAGATACTCTGGCTATAAAATCCCTTGACACACTTATACTTGACAGAAGTAGTACACTACAAAGGCTGCTTAATTTCCTTCCTAGTTTTGTGATTCTGCAAGGAGAGAGACTTTAAATATAATTTGTGCATTTATATCCAGTAAAGAATCTGCCTGCAGCACAAGAGACCCTCGTTCAATCCCTGGGTTGGGAAGATCCCCTGGAGAGGGAAATGGCAACCCAGTCCAGTATTCTTGCTAGAGAATTCCATGGACAGACCATGGGGTCGCAAAGAGTCAGACGTGACTGAGTGACTAACACTTTCACTTTTTACTTGTTTGAACACATTTGTGACACACCAGTAATGGCACAATAGATATTTTGAGTCAGGAAGACGTAAGTAAATTTGTTACTATGTTTCAGACACTGTACTAAGTTTGACTTTCTTATTTACTGTGAATTAGGTGGTGAAATCCCTATTTTACAAAAGAGAAAACGGAGGTTGAGAGGACACCTAGAATTTATTGTCTAGCAGCCTTAGTAATTGTCAGAGCCAGTACTCACTTTCAGCACTGTCAGTGACAAAACTCCACATAATCCTGAAATTTCAGTGCAAACGGGGGTGCAGTATCAGCAGGTGTAAACCATTATATATGGGATGGATAAACAAGTTCCCATTGTGTAGTGTAGGAAACTATATACAGTATCCTGTGAAAAACCATAATGAAAAAGAATAGGAAAAATAATATGTATGTAACGGAGTCACTTTGCTGTACTGTATAAATTAAACACAATATTGTAAATCGACTATACTTTAATAAGATTTTTAAAGTCCAGAAAACCTGATTAAAAAAGAAGTGAAAGTAAATATTGTAGTTTTTCCAGTTAATAACCAAGGAATTTAGGTTTCTGTAATAAAACTCAGAAGGGTTATTATTTTACTGGCCTCTTTTTATCTGAACTTGAGTCCTTTCTCTTATTTAAACAGTTTTTTCTCTTTTAAAAATTTTTAATTTTTTTTAATTGGTGGAAAATTCCCTTTATGATTTTGTATTGATTTCTGCTATACAACAATGTAAATAAGTCATAATTATATACATATATGTATATCCCTTCCCTCCTGAGCCTCCCCTCCTACATTAATTTATTCAGTTTTAATGTACATTAACTAATTTTGCAATTAAGACTGTGTGTTAACCTGGCGTTGGTAAATAGTGAGTATATACATTTATAATAAGATAGACTTACATTTGAACTCTGGTTCTTTTCTAGTTTTGTATTTCTTTGTACCTCATTTTATAAACATTGTATATGAAATACTATGCATTGGCACTTAGTATGTAATAGCACTGGACTTCCCTGGTTTTCCTGGTGGCTCAGTGGTAAGGAATCCCCTTGCCATTGCAAGAGATATGGGTTCAATATCTGGGTCAGAAAGATCCTCTGGAGAAGGAAATGGCAACCCACTCCAATATTCTTGCCTGGAAAATCTCATTGACAAGAGATGTTTGGCGGGTCGCATGGGGTCGACTTAGCCACTAAAATGGTCAGGCACAACTTAGCCACTAAACAATAGTAACATAATATTATTATCTGGGAGAGTTTTTGTTTTAGTTGTTATAATATTTTTTGATTTGTTTTGAATGGAGGTGATTAATTCTTTCTTGTTGCTCTCACTTCTTCCTTCTCAATTAGAAAATAACTGTACTTTATCATCTCTTCTTGCCACTAGAGACCCAGATGCTGTAGTTCCTTAAATAGCTCACTGTGACCAAGATTCGTGCAAACGGGGTGCAGTATCAGCAGGTGTAAACCATTATATATGGGATGGATAAACAAGTTCCCATTGTGTAGTGTAGGAAACTATATACAGTATCCTGTGAAAAACCATAATGAAAAAGAATAGGAAAAATAATATGTATGTAACGGAGTCACTTTGCTGTACTGTATAAATTAAACACAATATTGTAAATCGACTATACTTTAATAAGATTTTTAAAGTCCAGAAAACCTGATTAAAAAAGAAGTGAAAGTAAATATTGTAGTTTTTCCAGTTAATAACCAAGGAATTTAGGTTTCTGTAATAAAACTCAGAAGGGTTATTATTTTACTGGCCTCTTTTTATCTGAACTTGAGTCCTTTCTCTTATTTAAACAGTTTTTTCTCTTTTAAAAATTTTTAATTTTTTTTAATTGGTGGAAAATTCCCTTTATGATTTTGTATTGATTTCTGCTATACAACAATGTAAATAAGTCATAATTATATACATATATGTATATCCCTTCCCTCCTGAGCCTCCCCTCCTACATTAATTTATTCAGTTTTAATGTACATTAACTAATTTTGCAATTAAGACTGTGTGTTAACCTGGCGTTGGTAAATAGTGAGTATATACATTTATAATAAGATAGACTTACATTTGAACTCTGGTTCTTTTTCTAGTTTTGTATTTCTTTGTACCTCATTTTATAAACATTGTATATGAAATACTATGCATTGGCACTTAGTATGTAATAGCACTGGACTTCCCTGGTTTTCCTGGTGGCTCAGTGGTAAGGAATCCCCTTGCCATTGCAAGAGATATGGGTTCAATATCTGGGTCAGAAAGATCCTCTGGAGAAGGAAATGGCAACCCACTCCAATATTCTTGCCTGGAAAATCTCATTGACAAGAGATGTTTGGCGGGTCGCATGGGGTCGACTTAGCCACTAAAATGGTCAGGCACAACTTAGCCACTAAACAATAGTAACATAATATTATTATCTGGGAGAGTTTTTGTTTTAGTTGTTATAATATTTTTTGATTTGTTTTGAATGGAGGTGATTAATTCTTTCTTGTTGCTCTCACTTCTTCCTTCTCAATTAGAAAATAACTGTACTTTATCATCTCTTCTTGCCACTAGAGACCCAGATGCTGTAGTTCCATAAATCAGGCTCACTGTGTTTCTCCAGTTGCTCAGGTAATCAGCCTGACATTGGGTTGCCCAATCTGTAGTTTTCCAGGTGGACTGTTCACAGCCGAGAGACACTATGTTTCTTTTGTTGGGGATTTAAGATCCAAGGGACTAATGATGTGGAATAGTCAGTAGTCTGAACTGTTGAAAGACTCCTTAAGGACTTCTCTTTAGGGAAGATGTATAGAAAGATTAAGTGTCACTCATAACTGTAGCAGGGAGGAAGGCAGAATCAAAGAATATTGATATCCCTTTTTAATATGTGAATTATTGATTCTTAGGATTAAACTCTGTGCTCTTAATTGCACATAATAGCCATTGGTGCTGACTCATTACTGGAGAAATTATAAAAATGAAAGAAAAAGTGACAAATGGGTTTTGTTGAGTAAAAGAAATATTAACTGTCACTTACCTGAACTATTTAGCATTTATGTCTGAATGTTGATCAGTCACTCAGTCATATCCTACTCTTTGCGACCCCATGGACTGAAGCACACCAGACTTCCCTGTCCTTCACCATCTCCTAGAGCTTGCTCCAGCTCATGTTCATTGAGTCAGTGCTGCCATCCAACCATTATGTCTTCTGTTGTTTCCTTCCGTCTTCTGTCTTTCCCAGCATTAAGGTCTTTTCCAACAAGTTGTCTCTTCACATCAGGTGGCCAAAGTATTGGAGTTTTAGCTTCAGCATCAGCCTTTCCAATGAATATTTAGGGTTAATTTCCTTTAGGATTAACTGTTTTGATCACCTTGTAGTCCAAGGGACTCTCAAGAGTCTTCTCCAACAAGCATCAATTCTTTGGCACTCAGCCTTCTTCACAGTCCCAACTCTCATGTCCATACACGACTACTGATAAAACCATAGCTTTACTGTATGGACATTGGCAACAAAGTGATGTCTCTCCTTTTTAGTGTTGCTGTCTTTGCCACAAAAAATATGCATATCATTAAATTTGGGTCAGATTAAAGCTCTAACCAAATAAATCTTACATTCTGGATAATTCAGTTATATATATATGTATATCTTTTATTCTCAGACATCCTAACTGGTGCTCAAATTATAGGGACATTGATGCATAACTTAAAATGTTTAGTGGAAACGATAAAGTATTTGCTTTAAAGTAGTCCTTTCATTCACTTGTGCCATCAGGAGCAAGCCATCACAAAAATCCAGAGTATGTGACTTTCTCAAGTCAGCTGTCCTGGACTCTTCAAAAAATGAATGTCATAGGGGAAAAAGGAAGAGATTGTTCTAGGAAAAGATACAAGGGACACCTACAATGCATGAACCTGGATTTGATCTGGTTCTGAGATAAAAGCTATACCAAGACATTCTTAAGGTAATCAGGGAAAATATGAATGCGGGCTACATGGTATATTGTAAAATTATGTATGTTCTTAGGTGAGATATGGAATTGTGGTTGTTTAGGAGATTGTGATTATTAGAAGATGCGTGCCAGGCTCTTCAGGGATCAAGCATCTTAGTGTCTACCACTTACTTTTAAATAGTACAGCAGAGTGCATGTGCTATACATGCCATGTGTGTGTTCTATAGAAAGGGAAAATAAATTTGGCAGATAATTGTCTGGGTGAAGCATATACAATTATTGGTTGTACTTTTAAATTTTCTTTGCTTTAACTCTTTTTATAATGAGACACTTAAGAATACCTCCCTGCTTTTAGCAATTTTAAAATATCTTCTAAGAAGAAATCATAATGAACATTAGAAAATATTAAGAACTAGATGATAATGAAAAGATTCACTATTTGAACTTAGAGGTGTAGCTAGCTGGTACTTAATAGAGAAGTTTGTAGCTTTCTTGGTTTATATTAGGAAAAAAGAAGGATTGGAAATTAATGAACTAAGTTTTCAATTTAAAATGAAAAATGAACCATGGAATTAACCCAAAAATAATAGAAGGAAGGAATAAAGATAAGAATAGAAATACATTGGATAGAAAATTAAGTATGATAGGTTCCAAAATCAGAGTTGGTTTCTTCGCAAAATCCTGTCAAATGGTCAAGACTTAGAGAATGATGAATCAAGGAAAAAGTAGATAGAAATAATACTAGGGATGATAAATGAAAGTAATTATGGATGTAGCCAAGCTCAAAATAAGGGAATTTGTAAGCAACCTGGATGTCAGTAAATTTGAAAAATTAAATGTAAGATAAATTTTTTTAAACTTTAAATTTTTTCAATAACATTTAGAAAAGCTGATTGCCCTTTAAATGTTAAGCAGGTTGAGTTAGAACTTTAAAAACTGCCTACAAAGAAAATTTGTTATTACTGATTTAGTCACTAAGTCTTGTCCAATTCTTTGTGACCCCATATACTGTAGTCCACCAGACTCCTCTGTCTATGGACTTTTCCAAGCAAGAATACTGGAGTGGGTTGCCATTTCCTTCTTCAGGGGATCTTCCCAACCCAGGGATTGAACCCATGTCTCCTGCACTGGCAGGTGGATTCTTTACTACTGAGCCACCTGGGAAAGCGTGCAAAAAAAATATCAAGTCACAATACTTTTATAAGTGAAACCTACCAAATATCTAAGGAACATACCATTCCAATCTTATATAAAGTTAGAATTCAGGAAAGAGGCAGCACTGTATGGCCGTTTCACAATATGTTTAACTCTTTTGATACTCTTTCCTTCAAAAAGTGGGGCCCAATTCCCTCCCTTTGAAAGTAGGCTGGACCTATCGTGTAACATTCACAGAGTAAGCAAAAGTGATGGTGTGAGACCTTAGAGAACAGTTCATAAAAGCTCCATCCTGGCTCTGCGTGTTGGATTACTCATGCTTGGAATAGCCAGTTAACTACCATGGGGACCCACAAGGCTGTGAAGGAACCTCTGTGAGGACATGAGGCCTCTCACCAACAGCATGTGATTGTGTTATCGTGACACTGGGGATCCCACCAACTTTGAACTTAGAGTAAGTTTAAAATTTAGCTTTCTTGGTTTATATTAGGAAAAAAGAAGGATTGGAAATTAATGAACTAAGTTTTCAATTTAAAATGAAAAATGAACCATGGAATTAACCCAAAAATAATAGAAGGAAGGAATAAAGATAAGAATAGAAATACATTGGATAGAAAATTAAGTATGATAGGTTCCAAAATCAGAGTTGGTTTCTTCGAAAATCCTGTCAAATGGTCAAGACTTAGAGAATGATGAATCAAGGAAACAGTAGATAGAAATAATACTAGGGATGATAAATGAAAGTAATTATGGATGTAGCCAAGCTCAAAATAAGGGAATTTGTAAGCAACCTGGATGTCAGTAAATTTGAAAAATTAAATGTAAGATAAATTTTTTTAAACTTTAAATTTTTTCAATAACATTTAGAAAAGCTGATTGCCCTTTAAATGTTAAGCAGGTTGAGTTAGAACTTTAAAAACTGCCTACAAAGAAAATTTGTTATTACTGATTTAGTCACTAAGTCTTGTCCAATTCTTTGTGACCCCATATACTGTAGTCCACCAGACTCCTCTGTCTATGGACTTTTCCAAGCAAGAATACTGGAGTGGGTTGCCATTTCCTTCTTCAGGGGATCTTCCCAACCCAGGGATTGAACCCATGTCTCCTGCATTGGTTGGTGGATTCTTTACCACTGAGCCACCTGGGAAACGTGCAAAAAAAATATCAAGTCACAATACTTTTATAAGTGAAACCTACCAAATATCTAAGGAACATACCATTCCAATCTTATATAAAGTTAGAAGTCAGAAAAAGAGGCAGCACTGTATGGCCGTTTCACAATATGTTTAACTCTTTTGATACTCTTTCCTTCAAAAAGTGGGGCCCAATTCCCTCCCTTTGAAAGTAGGCTGGACCTATCGGTGTAACATTCACAGAGTAAGCAAAAGTGATGGTGTGAGACCTTAGAGAACAGTTCATAAAAGCTCCATCCTCACTCTGCGTGTTGGATTACTCATGCTTGGAATAGCCAGTTAACTACCATGGGGACCCACAAGGCTGTGAAGGAACCTCTGTGAGGACATGAGGCCTCTCACCAACAGCATGTGATTGTGTTATCGTGACACTGGGTTCCGCAGCCACTGCTGACATCCTGACTGAAACCCCAGGAGAAACAGACCCCACCCTGCTAAGCCACTCTCAAGTTCCTGACACATGCAAACTGTTAGAAAGGTTTGTTGGTTTAAACCACTAAGTTTTAGGCAGTGTGTTACACACAACAATAACTAATATATACTCTTATTTATTTTGTGAAGCTAGTATAACCTTGGCACCCAAATTAGACTGAAAAATTTTAAATGGTCTTTAATTTTACTCTCCCACTCAATATAAGAACAGAATGACCAAAACAAAAGTTACAAAATTGAAGAAATGTATAAACCGTATACAGAAATGTATGCAGATACGTATCAAAAGGTGAGATGTCTCAACCAGCTTGAGTTTTACAGAGTGCAAAGTTAGTCCATTAGAAAAATTTATTTAATGTATTTATTTATTTATTTTTGGCTATTCTGGATTTTCACTGCTGCCAAGGCTTTTCTCTAATTGTAGGGAGTGGGGGCTACTCTCTGATTGAGGTGAGCAGGCTTCTTGTTGTGGTGACTTCTCTTGGTGTGGAACTCGGGCTCTAGGGCGCACAGGTTTAAGTAGTAGCGGCACATGGAGTCCATAGTTGTGGGTCCAAGGCTCTAGAGCACAGGCTCAATAGTTGTGGTTCACGGGCTTAGTTGCTCCACAACATGTGGGATCCTCCTGGATCAGGGATCGAACCTGTGTCTGCTACATTGGTAGGCAAACTCTTCACCACTGAGCTATCAGGGAAGCCCAGAAATCTTTTTCATAAAACTGATCACTTTAACAGATGCAGGAAGCCAAATTATTGATTATCTGTGGTGCTGGAGAAGAATAACAACATGCAGTGTCTGTTCATGATGAAACTCTTAAAAAGCTAAGGATAGAACTTTCTTTTTAAAAAAAAAAAATTGACTCTTTTATTGTTTTTTATTTATTTATTTATTCTCATCCATCTTTGGCGTATGTGGGCCTCCTACTGCAGCGGCCCCTCACGCCGCAGAGCACCAGCTCTGTGCACATGCGCTCCAGAGCGCTGGCTCGTAATTGGACACACAGGTCCAGCTGCTCCGTGGCACGTGGGATCTTCCTGTGCCAGGGATCAAACTTGCCCCTTTCACTGCAAGGTGGACTCTCCACCCACTGGACCACCAGGGATGCCCAGGATAGAACTTTCTTAATTTGATAAAGGATATCTTAAAGAAAGTACTTGAAACACACCTATTAGTGAAAAAGATTTAAAATACCATTCTAAAAATTAGAAGCAAGGTGAGAATGTTTCTTATCACTCTTATCCACATTGTGTATTCAGAAACAAAGAAAAAATAGAATGAATTAAAGTTAGGAATAATTATAAGGAACAAAGCAAATTTGAGAAAACAATTTACATAAAAATTATCAAAATTATTAAGATAGTCTAGTAAAAGTCATTTGTGTTTGTCAGCAGTTTCATCTAAAAACTTATATACAAGTATAAATTTTAATTTAAAAACATAGTCAATAACAAAGTAGTTTCTCGTAACTGGATCTAAACAGAAATGTGCAAGCCTTTAGAAAACAGATTTAAAAACCTTATTGAGAACAACTGTATGGCAACCAACTGGAAAACCTGGAAGAAATGGACAGTTTCTTTGAGAAAATTAATCTTCCAAGATTGAACCAGGAAGAAATAGAAACTATGAACAACCCAATCACAAGCTCAGAAATCGAATTCGTGATAAAAATTCTAGCCAAAAATAAAAGCCCAGGGCCATATGGCTTCACAGGTGAATTCTGCCAAACATTTAAAGAAGAGCTAATGCCTGTCCTTCTAAAACTCTTTCAAAAAATTGTACAGGGGGCTTCCCTGGTGGTCCAGTGGGTAAGGACACTGCCTTGCATTGCAAGGGGCGCTGGTTCAATCCCTGCCCTGCGAAAATCCCACGTGCCATGGAACGGCTGGACTGATGTGTCCAAATACCGAGCAGGAGCTCTGGAATGCATGCACTCAGAGCTGGTACTCTGCAGCGAGAGAGGCCACTGTGATGGTAGGCCCACAGAGGCCAAAGAACAGAGATGGATGAAAATAGATAAATGAAAGACTGATAGAAGTGGCCAAGAAAAAAAAAATTGTACAGGAAGGCACACTTCCAAACACTTTCCATGAGGCTGCCATCTCCCTGATACCAAAACCAGGCAAAGACAACACAAAAAAGAAAAATTATAGACCAACCTCACTGATGAATTTAGATGCCAAAATGGGCATAGAAGGATCCTATCTCAACATAGTGAAAGCCGTAGTGAACATATTCTCAATGTGAAAAATATTCTCAAGAAAACTGAAAGCATTCTAAAAATTAGAAGCAAGGTGAGAATGTTTCTTATCACTCTTATCCACATTGTGTATTCAGAAACAAAGAAAAAATAGAATGAATTAAAGTTAGGAATAATTATAAGGAACAAAGCAAATTTGAGAAAACAATTTACATAAAAATTATCAAAATTATTAAGATAGTCTAGTAAAAGTCATTTGTGTTTGTCAGCAGTTTCATCTAAAAACTTATATACAAGTATAAATTTTAATTTAAAAACATAGTCAATAACAAAGTAGTTTCTGTAACTGGATCTAAACAGAAATGTGCAAGCCTTTAGAAAACAGATTTAAAAACCTTATTGAGAACAACTGTATGGCAACCAACTGGAAAACCTGGAAGAAATGGACAGTTTCTTTGAGAAAATTAATCTTCCAAGATTGAACCAGGAAGAAATAGAAACTATGAACAACCCAATCACAAGCTCAGAAATCGAATTCGTGATAAAAATTCTAGCCAAAAATAAAAGCCCAGGGCCATATGGCTTCACAGGTGAATTCTGCCAAACATTTAAAGAAGAGCTAATGCCTGTCCTTCTAAAACTCTTTCAAAAAATTGTACAGGGGGCTTCCCTGGTGGTCCAGTGGGTAAGGACACTGCCTTGCATTGCAAGGGGCGCTGGTTCAATCCCTGCCCTGCGAAAATCCCACGTGCCATGGAACGGCTGGACTGATGTGTCCAAATACCGAGCAGGAGCTCTGGAATGCATGCACTCAGAGCTGGTACTCTGCAGCGAGAGAGGCCACTGTGATGGTAGGCCCACAGAGGCCAAAGAACAGAGATGGATGAAAATAGATAAATGAAAGACTGATAGAAGTGGCCAAGAAAAAAAAAATTGTACAGGAAGGCACACTTCCAAACACTTTCCATGAGGCTGCCATCTCCCTGATACCAAAACCAGGCAAAGACAACACAAAAAAGAAAAATTATAGACCAACCTCACTGATGAATTTAGATGCCAAAATGGGCATAGAAGGATCCTATCTCAACATAGTGAAAGCCATATATGAGAAGCCCGTAGTGAACATTATTCTCAATGGTGAAAAACTGAAAGCATTCCCTCTAAGATCAGGAACAAGACAGGGGTGTCCACTTTCAACACTGTTATTCAAAGTAGTCCTATTAAGTTCTAGCTGCAGCAATGAGAGAAGAAAAAGGAGCAAAAGGAATCCAGATAGGAAGAGAAAAAGTAACACTCTCTCTGTTTGAAAATGACATGATACTATACACAGAAGAGCTAATCAGTGAATTCAGCAAAGTCATAGGACACAAAATCAATACACAGAAATCATTCACATTCCTATATACAATGAAAAATCAGAAAACAAAATCAAAAGAGGCAATCCCATTCACCATCGCAACCAAAAGAATCAAATATCTAGGAATAAACATACCCAAAGAAATAAAAGAACTGTACACAGAAAATTACAAGACACTAATGAAAGAAATCAAAGACAACTTAAACAGATGGAGAGATATTCCATGTTCCTGAGTCAGAAGAATCAATATTGTGAAAATGACCATACTACCAAATGTCATCTGTAGATTCAATGCAAGCCCTATCAAACTACCAATGACATTCTTAACAGAACTAGACCAAAGAATAACACAGTTCATATGGAAACACAAAAGACCTCTAGTAGCCAAAGCAATCCTGAGAAAGAAGAATGGAGCTGGAAGGATCAGCCTCCCTAACTTCAAACTCTACTACAAAGCAATAGTCATCAAGACAGTATGGTATTGGCACAAAAACATAAATACAGACCAATGGAACAAGATAGAGAACCCAGAGATAAACCCACACACCTATGGGTACCTTATTTTTGACAAAGGAGGCGAAACTATAACAAGGGACAAAGACAGCCTCTTCAACAAGTGGTGCTGGGAAAATTGGACAGCTACATGCAAAAAAAATGAAGCTGGAACATTCTCTTAACGTCATACACAAAGATCAACTCAAAATGGATTAAAGGCCTAAATGGAAGACCAGAAACCATCAAACTCTAGAGGAGAATATAGGCAAAACACTGAAGGACATAAAGCAAGATCTTCTCTGACCCACCTACTAGAATAGCAGAACTAAAAACAAAAGTTAGCATGTGGGGCTTCCTCTGGTGGTCCAGTGGGTATGGACACCGCCTTGCAGTGCGCCCAGAGCCGGTGCTCTGCAACGACAGACGCCACCGCGATGGGAGGCCCACAGGAGCCAAAGACCGAAGATGAATGAAAATAGAGAAATGAAAGACCAATAGAAGTGGCCCGCCCGCTCCCCTCCCTCCCCAACCCGACCCCCTCCCAAAATAAATAAATAAATAAATCTTTAAAAAAAAAAAACAATTAGCATGTGGGACCTAATGAAACTTAAAAGCTTTTGTACAACAAAAGAAACTTCAAAAAAGCTGAACAGACAACCCACAGAATAGGAAAAACTAATAGCAAAGCCGAACAGACAGCCCACAGAATGGGAGAAAATCATAGCAAATGAAACAACAGACAAAGACTTAATCTCCAAAATCCACAGGCAACTCAGACAACTCAACACCGGAAAAGTGAACAACCCAATCAAAAAATGGGAAAAAGATCTAAAGAGACATCTCTCCAAAGAAGACATACAGATGGCCAAAGAACACGTGAAACAATGCTCAGCGTCGCCTATTATTTGAGAAATGCAAATCCAAACTACAATGAGATATCACCACACCCCCGTCAGAATGGCCATCATCCACAAATCGACAGACTGTAAATGCTGGAGAGTGTGCAAAGAAAAGGGAGCACTCCTGCCTGCATTGCTGGTGGGAATGTAAATTAATACAGCCTCTGTGGAAGACAGTATGGAGACTCCTTCAAAAACTAAAAATAGAAGCACCATATGATCCAGCAATCCCACTCTTAGGCTTATGTCCTGATGAAATCAAAACTGAAAGAAGCACCTGTACCCAATGTTCATTGCAGCTCTCTATACAATAGCTAGAACATGGAAGCAACCTAGATGCCCATCGATGAATGAATGGATCCAAAAGCTCTGGTACATATATACAATGGAATACTTCTCAGCTGTCAAAAGAAATGCAGCCAAGAATCAGTCCTAATGAGGTGGCTGGATCTAGAACCTATTATACAAAGTGAAGTAAGTCAAAAAGAGAAAGACAAGTACAGTATACAAACAGATATATATGGAATCTAGTAAGATAGTAATGATAACACACACAGAAAGGCGATGGAAAAACAGACCTAGAGAACAGACTTATGGACATTGTAGGGAATGAATAGTGGGTGGGAGGCATAGAGAGAGTAACATGGAAACCTATACTATCATATGTGAAAAAGATAGCTGTTGTCATTGTGATCCTGTAGGGGTGCTGTGGGACGGCCTGGAGGATGAGGGGGACTGGGAGGGGGTTGGAGGATGGGGGGGTCAGGGATATACATATGACTAATCTGGGATTATACATATCTGTAAACAACGAAACTCTGTAAAAGGCAAAATAAAAATAATTATATAAAAAAAACCTTACTGAAAGAGTTTATTTAGACCTAAATAAATGGGAAAGCATACCATGTTTATTAAAAAAAAAGACTACTATAATGATTTTTTCTCATTTCTTACCAGATAGTTCTACAAATTCAGTGCAATTTGAATCAAAATAGTGTTTCCCAAAAAAACCCACAAATTCTGCTTTTAAGCTTTTTGTGGAAAAGAAAATAGCCTAGTCAAGATACTCCTAAAGTAAAAGGACAGGGTTAAGAACCTGCAGTACCAAATGCCAAGGCTGATTAGAATCATGACTACAGTATTTATGACACAAGGGTTTCTCATTTCTCCATGTCTTTACCAGCACTTGTTATTTTGTTTTGTTGATAGTAGTTATCCCAATAGCTCTGAGATGGTATCTCATTTTTCAGCCTATGAAGTTACTCCAGCACCATTGGTTGAAAATCTGTCTCTCCTCCATTATTGCTTTTGCAACATTGTCAAGTCAGTTGAGCCTGTTTGAGTGGGTCTTTTTTAAGGTGCTCTGTTCTGTTTCATTGATCTGTGAGCCTGTGACACTGCCCATACAGTGGTAATCTCAACTTCACAAAATGAACTGTTTTTCCTTCCTCTTTGATTTTCTGAAAAAGACAGTAGAGTTGATATTAATTCTTAAGTATTTGGTAGAGATCGCCAGCATTTCTGAGCACATATGTTTAATTCTAAGGTTTTATTCATCTGTGTCATTGTAATGAAAGTGAAAGGATAAGACACAAAGAGGTGGCTGCCACATAACTGAAAGATTAGTATTTGACATATATAAAGAAATCCTTCAGATTACTAAGACAAAGAAACTCAGAGTTTTCAGATTACTAAAAAAAAGCAAAAGTAAATAGACATTTGGGCAAAAAAAGTAATCAGGTATTCTATAAAAAGGAAACTTGGTCAAAAAAAGAAAAAATTACTAGAACGTGCCCAGACTTGTTAGTGCTCAGGGAGAGACGAATCAAGACAACCTTTTCACATCCTCCAGAATGGTAAAAATTAAATGTCTCTTCCTGCTGGCAGTTATAACTGTCTGTCCTGAATATTTTATCTTACCTTTGTTTCGTTTTCTCTCCTTTGATCATGTAGGGAGGGGCATTGAATCCAGATCAGGGATTTAAAGAGATCACAGAATATTTCTTGGAGAGTATTCTGTGTTTTATAATACTAATGATATCCTCCATAAGCCATAGAGAAACCTCGTTCCTTCAGGGAGAAAACTTCTGCTCTTTCTTCATTGACACTCTTACAGGTATTTTAAATTCCTTTTCATTCTAGACAATGTAGCTGTTTCAGGTTGCTTGTTTAACTTTGTGCTGTGACCTTCACAAAGTCTTTTACCATGCCTGATTTCAGCTCCAACTTGAGAATCAGATGAATTTTTGACCTTCACTCCTATTTGATGTCATAAAGTTTCTCTTTTGGTTTGCAAGAGCATAAAGGCCAAAATCAGATTAGGGGAGTGAGGAATACGATTTTACTTAAATTAATCTTGTATTTCGTAGCCATTGTGAATTGAATATAGGAAGAGGTTGGAGATATTATCGCTTTCCAGACAGATCATTGCTTCTCTGGTGGCTCAGATGGTAAAGAGTCTGCCTGCAGTGAGGGATACGCGGGTTCAATCCATGGGTCGGGAAGATCCCTTGGAGAAGGGAATGGCATCCCACTCCAGCATTCTTGTCTGGGAAATCCCTTGGACGGAGGAGCTTGGTGGGCTGCAGTCCTTGGGGTCACAAAGAGTTGGACACAATGGAGCAACTAACAATTCACTTCAGACAGATCATTGCCTTTTATACTTGACCAAATTGAAAAGTTGCTCCTGATCATTTAGTCCTTTGAGTTTATGTTAGAACATTGTTAGGACCCAGACCTTCAAAGCCTAGCCCAACAAAACAGTATACTCTGTTCCTAAAGCCCTTACCAGCATTCTAACACTGATTCTCCTTGGGGTTGTGGAGGGAGTCCATTTTACCTGTGTTTCTAGACTATTATTTTATAGCTTGAGATATTAGTTTCTTAAGGTGATCTGTGAGAATAAAATGTCTGCTCAATTAGTTGGGAAATGCTGCACACTGTAGCTCTCTTTCTGACCCACTCTACAATGGAGATGGTGCATGCTAGCCTATTAAGGTCCATGACTAGCCCTATAACATAAAGATGGGGGAAACCTAGAATATGTTCAATTTTGTTTAACTCAGCAATTCCTAAATTTACTTGAAAACTGGTCACTTTTCCCATGGGATACCTATTTATATTGGGAAGAAAGGTCCTCCCAAAATGCAACTCTAAAATAAACATCAGCAATATGTCACTAGAGTATACTGACCTTACAGTTCTCATTCCCAGATGGCTAGCTCCTAACATTTTCATACTTTCTTATTGAACAACTGCCTTCTCCCTGTGTTATGTTATCATCTCTTATTGACTACAGCACATAAATAGTTTATCATCTGTGCCTGTGATTCTTGGTTTTAAGTGAAAGACAATGGGATATTGGCATAGTGGCTTTTTTGTTAGGGGCAGATAGGGGATACTGATCACGTTATTATCCTAGTAAAATCTAGAAAAGCAGTTATTCCACATGGATTGTGAAATCAGTCTTCCCAAGAGATTGAAACTTTCATGTACGTTTTAATAAGTAAATATAACCTATGACCTATTTGGTCTCTGCTTGCTCACCTCTGAAGCCATCATCAGACTTGCTTCCTAGTATAACCCATGGGATATACTGTGCCACTGTTGTGTAGTCACTAAATCATGTCTGACTCTGTGACTTCAAGGACTGTAGCCTGCTGGCCTCTCTGACCATGGGATGTTCCCAGCAAGAATACTGGAGTGGGTTGCCATATCCTTCCCCAGTGGTTCTTCCCGACTCAGGGATTGAACCCACGTCTCCTTCTTGGCACATGAATTCTTTCCCACTGAGCCAGTTGGGAAGCCCAGACTGTGTCATACACCTGTGCCATCCAGTACACCAGCCACTGGCTACATGTGGCTATTGAGCACTTGAAACATGATTAAATCATATGGTGAGATGTGTGAAGTAGAAAATACACACTGGATATTAAAGATTTAGCGGTATAAAAAAACCTAAAATATTTTAATTTTTATATTTCAGTACTGAAATTATAATGTTTTATGTATTCTCTATAAAATATTTAATTAAAATTAATTTCATCTCTTTTTTACTACTTGATGTGACTACTGGATAATTTAAGGTTAATTATGTGACTTGTATTATATTTCCATCAGTGAGACGACAGATACTTTTCCCATGAACAGACAGGTCTTGAAGAGTGAACCTTATTGTTTAGGTTTTTATTAATATAAACCTTTCTGGCCCAGGGAAGAATTCTGGTCTTGTTTTGTAAACTTTTGACCTAATATCAAATGATTCTTCATCCTGTAAATCCCTTTGAAGTCTCCCAGAAGGCATTATTATGAGACTTTCCTTAATGGATTCATACTTATAGAACAACTTTGCCTTTTTTCCTTTTTTGTGTTTTATGTTATCATCTCTTATTGACTACAGCACATAAATAGTTTATCATCTGTGCCTGTGATTCTTGGTTTTAAGTGAAAGACAATGGGATATTGGCATAGTGGCTTTTTTGTTAGGGGCAGATAGGGGATACTGATCACGTTATTATCCTAGTAAAATCTAGAAAAGCAGTTATTCCACATGGATTGTGAAATCAGTCTTCCCAAGAGATTGAAACTTTCATGTACGTTTTAATAAGTAAATATAACCTATGACCTATTTGGTCTCTGCTTGCTCACCTCTGAAGCCATCATCAGACTTGCTTCCTAGTATAACCCATGGGATATACTGTGCCACTGTTGTGTAGTCACTAAATCATGTCTGACTCTGTGACTTCAAGGACTGTAGCCTGCTGGCCTCTCTGACCATGGGATGTTCCCAGCAAGAATACTGGAGTGGGTTGCCATATCCTTCCCCAGTGGTTCTTCCCGACTCAGGGATTGAACCCACGTCTCCTTCTTGGCACATGAATTCTTTCCCACTGAGCCAGTTGGGAAGCCCAGACTGTGTCATACACCTGTGCCATCCAGTACACCAGCCACTGGCTACATGTGGCTATTGAGCACTTGAAACATGATTAAATCATATGGTGAGATGTGTGAAGTAGAAAATACACACTGGATATTAAAGATTTAGCGGTATAAAAAAACCTAAAATATTTTAATTTTTATATTTCAGTACTGAAATTATAATGTTTTATGTATTCTCTATAAAATATTTAATTAAAATTAATTTCATCTCTTTTTTACTACTTGATGTGACTACTGGATAATTTAAGGTTAATTATGTGACTTGTATTATATTTCCATCAGTGAGACGACAGATACTTTTCCCATGAACAGACAGGTCTTGAAGAGTGAACCTTATTGTTTAGGTTTTTATTAATATAAACCTTTCTGGCCCAGGGAAGAATTCTGGTCTTGTTTTGTAAACTTTTGACCTAATATCAAATGATTCTTCATCCTGTAAATCCCTTTGAAGTCTCCCAGAAGGCATTATTATGAGACTTTCCTTAATGGATTCATACTTATAGGAATAGAGAGAAAGATGAAAAAAAGCAGACATTTCTAGCTGTATCATTAATAAATTATTTTAACTGTTTCTGTTGATAGCTATTCTCCCTTTAAAATATCTCAGTTATGGTGTCTTCCTCTCTGAACTGTCATCTGAGAATTGAATATCTTTCATCTCTTTGGAGAATCTTCTACTTTATAGATTGGAATAAGGTTTTTAGGGTAGGCTCTCTGCTTTGGGTTCTTCTAGTGCTTTGGGGGAAAGAATTTTAGTATTAACTAGGTTTTTTATGGTCTTTACCTTCCTGACAGTAGTCCCATAATTCTTGAGGTTATATGGCAGACAGAAGGACATTCCACTTGGTGTCTTCGTGTTTTTGAACAGATACTGGTGTAAGGAACCCTTTGCAATCATAATAAAATCTAGAAAATAGTAGGAAGTCATGTCTCAAGAACACAGTATGCACAAGGGCCATTTATAGTATAATTTTAAGAAATATTCTTGTAGCCATACAGATGAGTTTTTAACCTTGTCTCTGATCTGCACATCAAGCATCATTGCCTGGATCTGTCATCCTAGGGGAAATCTCATTTTAAGTGCAGTCCTCTATAGCCATCCTCACCTGTGGATACCATGGGTAGTTTTAATGCTGTTTTGTTTTTTTTTTAATCTTTATTTTACTTTTAACTTTTACAGAGTTTTGTTGTTTACAGATATGTATGTTCCCAGATTAGTCATATGTATATCCCCCCCTTCCCCCCCTCCCAACCATCACACAGCACCCCGGAAGGATCCCCTTTTCTCACAGAGCAATGACTAGAGCTATTTTCTTCACTTATGATAGTACAGGCCTTCATGCTACTTCCTTTATGCCTCCTACCCTCTCTTCCTTCCCCACAATGTCCATATGTCCACTGTCCATGTCTGTCTTTCCATCGCTTCACTGCGTGTGCCATCATCACCATCCTACTAGATTCCATATATATGTGTTAATATATACTGTATTTGTCCTTCTCTTTCTGACTGACTTCACTTTTTATGATTCATTCTAAATCCAGCCACCTCACTAGGGCTGATTCTTCTGCATTTCTCTTTACAGCTGTATAGTATTCCATTGTATATATGTACCAGAGCTTTTGGATCCATTCGTTCGTCGATGGACATCTAGGTTCCTTCCATGTTCTAGCTATTGTATAGAGAGCTGCAATGAACATTGGGGTACAGGTGCTTCTTTCAGATTTGATTTCCTCAGGATATAAGCCTAAGAGTGCGATTGCTGGGTCGTATGGTGCTTCTATTTTTAGTTTTTTAAGGAGTCTCCATACTGTCTTCCATAGCGGCTGTATCAATCTACATTCCCACCAGCAATGCAGGAGTGTTCCCTTTTCTCCGCACCCTCTCCAGCATTTATAGTCTGTCGATTTGTGGATGATGGCCATTCTGACAGGTGTGAGGTGATATCTCATTGTAGTTTTGATTTGCATTTCTCTAATTATTAGTGAAGTTGAGGGGATCGTTTCATGTGCTTTTAGGCCTGGATCTGTCATCCTAGGGGAAATCTCATTTTATAGTATAATTTTAAGAAATATTCTTGTAGCCATACAGATGAGTTTTAACCTTGTCTCTGATCTGCACAT
Organism: Tragulus kanchil; assembly: GCA_022376925.1. Taxonomy (NCBI): domain Eukaryota; kingdom Metazoa; phylum Chordata; class Mammalia; order Artiodactyla; family Tragulidae; genus Tragulus; species Tragulus kanchil. The sequence goes on along the minus strand of JAIOJX010000024.1, from coordinate 117,637,820 downwards.
CAAGCATCATTGCCTGGATCTGTCATCCTAGGGGAAATCTCATTTTAAGTGCAGTCCTCTATAGCCATCCTCACCTGTGGATACCATGGGTAGTTTTAATGCTGTTTTGTTTTTTTTTTAATCTTTATTTTACTTTTAACTTTTACAGAGTTTTGTTGTTTACAGATATGTATGTTCCCAGATTAGTCATATGTATATCCCCCTTCACCTCCCAACCATCACACAGCACCCCGGAAGGATCCCCTTTTCTCACAGAGCAATGACTAGAGCTATTTTCTTCACTTATGATAGTACAGGCCTTCATGCTACTTCCTTTATGCCTCCTACCCTCTCTTCCTTCCCCACAATGTCCATATGTCCACTGTCCATGTCTGTCTTTCCATCGCTTCACTGCGTGTGCCATCATCACCATCCTACTAGATTCCATATATATGTGTTAATATATACTGTATTTGTCCTTCTCTTTCTGACTGACTTCACTTTTTATGATTCATTCTAAATCCAGCCACCTCACTAGGGCTGATTCTTCTGCATTTCTCTTTACAGCTGTATAGTATTCCATTGTATATATGTACCAGAGCTTTTGGATCCATTCGTTCGTCGATGGACATCTAGGTTCCTTCCATGTTCTAGCTATTGTATAGAGAGCTGCAATGAACATTGGGGTACAGGTGCTTCTTTCAGATTTGATTTCCTCAGGATATAAGCCTAAGAGTGCGATTGCTGGGTCGTATGGTGCTTCTATTTTTAGTTTTTTAAGGAGTCTCCATACTGTCTTCCATAGCGGCTGTATCAATCTACATTCCCACCAGCAATGCAGGAGTGTTCCCTTTTCTCCGCACCCTCTCCAGCATTTATAGTCTGTCGATTTGTGGATGATGGCCATTCTGACAGGTGTGAGGTGATATCTCATTGTAGTTTTGATTTGCATTTCTCTAATTATTAGTGAAGTTGAGCATCGTTTCATGTGCTTTTGGGCCATCTGTATGTCATCATTGGAGAGGTGTCTGTTTAGGTCCTTTTCCCATTTTTTGATTGGGTTGTTCGTTTTTCCGGTGCTGAGTTGTCGGAGTTGCTTGTAGATTTTGAAGATTAAGTCTTTGTCTGTTGTTTCATTTGCTATGATTTTCTCCCATTCTGTGGGTTGTCTGTTCAGCTTTTTTGTGATTTTTTTTGCTGTACAAAAGCTTTTAAGTTTCATTAGGTCCCACACGTTCATTTGTCTTTTTAGTTCTGCTATTCTGGTAGGTGGGTCAGAGAAGATCTTGCTTTGATTTATGTCCTTGAGTGTTTTGCCTATATTCTTCTCTAAGAGTTTGATGGTTTCTGGTCTTCCATTTAGGCCTTTAATCCATTTTGAGTTGATCTTTGTGTATGACGTTAAGAGAATGTTCCAGCTTCATTTTTTGCATGTAGCTGTCCAATTTTCCCAGCACCACTTGTTGAAGAGGCTGTCTTTGTCCCTTGTTATAGTTTCGCCTCCTTTGTCAAAAATAAGGTACCCATAGGTGTGTGGGTTTATCTCTGGGTTCTCTATCTTGTTCCATTGGTCTGTATTTATGTTTTTGTGTCAATACCATACTGTCTTGATGACTATTGCTTTGTAGTAGAGTTTGAAGTTAGGGAGGCTGATCCTTCCAGCTCCATTCTTCTTTCTCAGGATTGCTTTGGCTATTCGAGGTCTTTTGTGTTTCCATATGAACTGTGTTACTCATTTTTTGGGATGTCATTGGTAGTTTGATTCCATTGAATCTATAGATGACTTTTGTATGGTCATTTTCAGATTTGATTTCCTCAGGATATAAGCCTAAGAGTGCGATTGCTGGGTCGTATGGTGCTTCTATTTTTAGTTTTTTAAGGAGTCTCCATACTGTCTTCCATAGCGGCTGTATCAATCTACATTCCCACCAGCAATGCAGGAGTGTTCCCTTTTCTCCGCACCCTCTCCAGCATTTATAGTCTGTCGATTTGTGGATGATGGCCATTCTGACAGGTGTGAGGTGATATCTCATTGTAGTTTTGATTTGCATTTCTCTAATTATTAGTGAAGTTGAGCATCGTTTCATGTGCTTTTGGGCCATCTGTATGTCATCATTGGAGAGGTGTCTGTTTAGGTCCTTTTCCCATTTTTTGATTGGGTTGTTCGTTTTTCCGGTGCTGAGTTGTCGGAGTTGCTTGTAGATTTTGAAGATTAAGTCTTTGTCTGTTGTTTCATTTGCTATGATTTTCTCCCATTCTGTGGGTTGTCTGTTCAGCTTTTTTGTGATTTTTTTTGCTGTACAAAAGCTTTTAAGTTTCATTAGGTCCCACACGTTCATTTGTCTTTTTAGTTCTGCTATTCTGGTAGGTGGGTCAGAGAAGATCTTGCTTTGATTTATGTCCTTGAGTGTTTTGCCTATATTCTTCTCTAAGAGTTTGATGGTTTCTGGTCTTCCATTTAGGCCTTTAATCCATTTTGAGTTGATCTTTGTGTATGACGTTAAGAGAATGTTCCAGCTTCATTTTTTTTGCATGTAGCTGTCCAATTTTCCCAGCACCACTTGTTGAAGAGGCTGTCTTTGTCCCTTGTTATAGTTTCGCCTCCTTTGTCAAAAATAAGGTACCCATAGGTGTGTGGGTTTATCTCTGGGTTCTCTATCTTGTTCCATTGGTCTGTATTTATGTTTTTGTGTCAATACCATACTGTCTTGATGACTATTGCTTTGTAGTAGAGTTTGAAGTTAGGGAGGCTGATCCTTCCAGCTCCATTCTTCTTTCTCAGGATTGCTTTGGCTATTCGAGGTCTTTTGTGTTTCCATATGAACTGTGTTACTCATTGGTCTAGTTCTGTGAAGAATGTCATTGGTAGTTTGATAGGGATCACATTGAATCTATAGATGACATTTGGTAGTATGGTCATTTTCACAATATTGATTCTTCCGACCCAGGAACATGGAATATCTCTCCATCTGTTTAAGTTGTCTTTGATTTCTTTCATTAGTGTCTTGTAATTTTCTGTGTACAGTTCTTTTATTTCTTTGGGTAGTTTTATTCCTAGATATTTGATTCTTTTGGTTGCGATGGTGAAGGGGATTGCCTCTTTGATTTCATTTTCTGATTTTTCATTGTTTGTGTATAGGAATGCCAGTGATTTCTGTATATTGATTTTGTATCCTGCGACTTTGCTGAATTCGCTGATTAACTCTAGTAGTTTTGTAATAGTGTCTTTGGGATTTTCTATGTATAATATCATGTCATCTGCAAAAAGAGAGAGTTTGACTTCTTCCTTTCCAATGTGGATTCCTTTGATTTCTTTCTCTTCTCTTACTGCTGTTGCTAGAACTTCCAGGACTATGTTGAATAAGAGTGGTGAAAGTGGATACCCTTGTCTTGTTCCTGATTTTAGAGGAAATACTTTCAGTTTTTCACTATTGAGGATAATGTTCACTGTGGCCTTCTCATATATAGCTTTCACTATGTTGAGATAGGTTCCTTCTATGCCCATTTTTTGAAGAGTTTTGATCATAAATGGATGCTGTACTTTGTCGAAGGCTTTTTCTGCATCTATTGAGATGATCATGTGATTTTTGTCTTCAATTTGTTGATATGGTATATCACATGGATTGATTTGCGGATATTGAAGAATCCTTTTTTTTTTTTTTTGATATTGAAGAATCCTTGCATGCCTGGGATGAACCCAACTTGATCATGATGTGTGAGCTTTTTGATGTGTTGTTGAATTCTGTTTGCTAGGATTTTGTTGAGGATTTTGGCGTCTAGATTCATCAGTGAAATTGGCCTATAATTTTTTTGTGTGTGTTGTCTTTGCCTGGCTTTGATATCAGGGTGATGGCGGCCTCATAGAATGTGTTTGGAAGTGTTCCTTCCTGTGCAATTTTTTGGAAGAGTTTTAGAAGGACAGGCATTAGCTCTTCTTTAAATGTTTGGTAGAATTCACTTGTGAAACCATCTGGCCCTGGGCTTTTATTTTTGGGTAGACTTTTGATCTCAAAGTCAATTTCTGAGCTTGTGATTGAGTTGTTCAAAGTTTCTATTTCTTCCTGGTTGAGTCTTGGGAGATTAATCTTCTCTAAGAAACTGTCCATTTCTTCCAGGTTGTCCAGTTTGTTGCCATAGAGTTGTTCATAATAGTCTCTTAGAATCCTTTGGATTTCTGCATTATCTGTTGTAATCTCTCCTTTTTCATTTTTGATTTTGGTGATCTGGTTCTTCTCTCTCTTTTTCTTGATGAGTCTGGCCAGTGGTGCGTCGATTTTGTTTACCTTTTCGAAGAACCAGCTTTTTGTCTTACTTATCTTTACTATTGTTTCTTTCATTTCTTTATCATTTATTTCTGCTCTGATCTTTATGATTTCCCTTCTTCTGCTGACTTTAGGGTGTTTTTGTTCTTCTTTCTCCAGTTGTTTTAAGCGTAAGGTTAGGTTGTCTGAGATTTTCCTAGATTCTTGAGGTAGGATTGAATTGCTATAAACTTCGCTCTTAGAACTTCTTTTGCAGTATCCCATAGGTTTTGCACTGTCGTGTGTTCATTGTCATTTTCTTCTAGGAATTTTTTTATTTCTTCTTTGATTTGCTCGGTAATCAGTTGGTTTTTTAGGTATGTGTTGTTTAATCTCCATGTGTTTGTGTTTTTAGCGGGTTTTTTTCCTGTAGTTGATCTCTAGTCTCATTGCATTGTGGTCCGAGAAGATGGTTGATAGAATTTCAGTTTTCTTGAATTGACTGAGGTTAGATTTGTGGCCCAAGATGTGGTCTGTCCTGGAGAATGTTCCATGAGCACTTGAGAAGAAAGTGTATTCTTCTGCTTTTGGTTGGAAAGTCCTAAAGATATCAGTGAGGTCCATTTCTTCTAGTGTGGCATTTAAGGCTTGTGTTTCTTTATTAATTTTCTGTTTGGATGATCTGTCCATTGGTGTGAGAGGAGTGTTAAAGTCTCCTACTATGATTGTGTTACTGTCAATGTCTTCTTTTATGTCTGAAAGTGTTTGTCTTATGTATTGGGGTGCTCCTGCGTGAGGTGCATAGATATTTATGATTGTTATGTCTTCTTCTTGGATCGATCCCTTGATCATTATGTAGTGTCCTGCCTTGTCTCTTTGAATCTTCTTTATTTTGAGGTCTATTTTGTCTGATATGAGGATTGTTACTCCAGCTTTCTTTTGATTTCCATTTGCATGGAATATCTTTTTCCAGCCTCTCACTTTCAGTCTATTAGTGTCTCTAGGTCTGAAGTGAGTTTCCTGGAGGCAGCATATGTATGGGTCATGTTTTTTAATCCATTCAGCCACTCTCTGTCTTTTGGTTGGGGCATTTAGTCCATTGACATTCAAAGTAATTATTGATACAAATGATCCTATTGTCATCTTCTTGGATGTTATGGTGGGTTTGTTTTGTGGATCTTCTCCTTCTTTTATACTTGTTGTCTATGTAAGTCCCTTTAACACTTGTTGGAAGGCTGGTTTGGTGTTACTAAATTCTTTTAATTTTTGCTTATCTGTAAAGCTTTTGATTTCTCCATCAATTTTGAATGAGATCCTTGCAGGATAGAGGATTCTTGGTTGCACATTATTCTCTTTTAGCCATTTAAATGTGTCCTGCCATTCCCTTCTGGCCTGCAGAGTTTCTGTTGAAAGATCAGCTGTTAAACGTATGGGCTTTCCCTTGTATGTCATTAGTTGCTTTTCCCTTGCTGCTTTGAGAATTCTGTCCTTGTGTTTAATTTGTGTCAGCTTCATTAATATGTGTCTTGGTGTGTTTCTTCGCAGATTGTTCTGTATGGTACTCTTTGCACTTCTTGGACTTGATTGACTATTTCTTTTCCCATGTTGGGGAAATTTTCAACTAGAATCTCTTCAAACATTTTCTCATAGCCTTTCTTTTTTTCTTCTTCTGGAACCCCTATAATTCAAATATTGGTGCGTTTGATATTATCTCAGAGGTCTCTGAGGCCATCCTCTGCTCTTTTCATTCTTTGAGCTAGATTCTGTTTTTCAGAATCCACCATTCTATCTTCCAGCTCACTTATCCGGTCTTTTGTCTCAGATACTCTGCTCTTGATTCCTTCTACAGTGTTTTTCAGTTCAGCAATTGAGTTGTTTGTCTCTGTTACTTGTTTGGTAAGTTCTTGTATTTCTTTATTCAGTGTGTTAGTTGTGTCTTGCAGTTTCTCTACCATTCTGTTTTCAGTGTCTTTGATCATCTTTACTATCATTCTTCTGAAATCACTTTCAGAAAGTTTGTCCAGATTCTCTTCATTGATTTGATCTTGTGTGTTTGTAGATTGTTCCTTCACTTGTGTGGTATTTCTCTGCCGTTTCATTGTTATTATTAATTTTTTAGCTGACTCTGTTTGGGATTTCCTTTTCCCAGACTTTGAGTTACGTCTGTTGGTGTTTGTTGTTTGGATGGGGCTTCTTATTCTGGGTGATGCTGGTGGTTGGGTGATGTCAGGACTTGCATACAAGTGATTACCTTTGTTGGCGTTCTCACTGGTATAGTGCTCTCTAGTGGTAGGTGTTCTCTGGTATTTTAGAGTTTTAGAGTCAATGCTCCTCCCTAAAGCCCCGAGGCTTGTTGCCTGATCAGGGAATGAAGATTTCACAGCTGATTTGTTATGGCATTAAATGATATTAAAACATATATACGCAAATGAGAAACAGAAGGTATACCTTTGACAAATGGCAATTAAAATATTATGCAAATACTTTCCAGCGTATTGAATTATACACACAAACATATACAGCTGTAACATAACCCAAGCATTCCAACCAAAAATATAGTACAATATGTTAGCACGGCAAATAGAGAAAACCAAGAATGATATCCACTAGTTAATAACCAAACTAAGTAGATAGAGCACCAGTTGGAGAATAATGCTAGAGCAGGGTCCCCATTGGGGATAAGGCAATGAGGACAGAACAGACTTAAGAAATATGGTGGGAAAAGGGAAAAAGAGAACGGGAGGATAGAAGAGAAATACAGAATAATACTGCAGAGTTAAAAATAGGGAGATAATGATTTGTATGTATTAGAGTTTAGTGCTATAGGAAAGGAGCATCAGGGAAAGCAATGAATTACAGAGGAAGTAGTAGTACAAATGAAAAATTTAAAAAGTTAAAACAGAGATAAGTATATAGAAAAATATAGAAAAACAAAGCAAAAACAATGAAAACAAACAAAACCCCCACAGAACCTTAAAAGGCCAGTGGGGAATCAGAAGTTATACCAAAATAAAATGTGAGGCTTCCCCTGGTGGTCCAGTGGGTAAGGACACCGACTTGCAGTGCAAGGGGCGCCAGGTCGATCCCTGGCCTGGGAAGATCCCACATGCCGCGGAGCGGCTGGACTGATGTGTCCAATTACAGAGCCAGAGCTCTGGCGCGCATGCACCCAGAGCCAGCGCTCTGTGACTACAGAGGCCACTGCGATGGGAGGCCCACAGGAGCCAAAGAACAAAGACGGATGAAAATAGAGAAATGAGAGACCAATAGAAGTAGCCCACCCACTCCCCTCCCTCCCTAACCCCCGCCCTAAATAAATAAATAAATAAATCTTTTTTTTAATAAAAAATAAAATGTGCGGTTTAAAAGGAAAAAGAAAAAAAAAATTTGTTAACTTGAGTATATTCAGTCTTACTGATAAGATTAGTAGCTTCAGTAGAATTCAGTGGAGGAAATAAACACATCCACTTTCACACACCCAAAAAAAAACAAAAATAAATCGGGAGGTGCACTGAGTGGGTTTGGAAAAAAGGTAAAAAAAGATTGAAAGAAAACAATACAATACAAAAAAAAGCAATAAAAAAGAATAAGGAATAAAATGAAAATTTAAAAATCCAGCAGTAACTCCAGCTTCAGACAAAACGTGAAAATAGTGTTTATGTTCTTCGGTCTCTTGCTGTCTATTCAGGAATTATCAGTTTTTTTCTTGCCTCTGGCAGTGGTTGGATCTGAAGACCTCTTTGACTGCTTGTTTATTTCGGCCTATTCCAGAACTAAAAAGCCCACCCAGGCTGGCCCTGGGAGTTTCTTAATCCAAATCCCTTTTCTTGCTGGGTGGAGCTAAATTCCCTCCCTGTAGCTTGACTGGCAGCCCTGCAATTTGACCAGTAGCCAAACTACAGTAGGGAAAATGGTGTCTGTCTCACAAAGGATTTATTCCCACACTCTCTATGGGAAGCACTTCCACAGGGACCCCAACCCTGCTGCAGGCCACTGTTGACCCCCGCCACCGCGGGAGACGTCAGATTTCTCAGAGGTGAGTCTGGCTCAGTCTCATGCGGGATTGCTGTTCCCCTCTCCTGGATCACAGTGCACACAGACTTTCCAGTCCTCCTCGGGGGCTCTGTGATCGGGTTAATGGTAACCTCCTCCAAAGGATACTGAATGCCGTCCTTCCGAGGACTGCTCAAGGGCATTTCTAGCTCAAGGGGGCACTTGGACCCTCCAAAGCGGGTCTGGCTCATCCCTTGTGGGCATCACCGCTCTTTTCCCGGGTCTTGATCTACAACAGGCTTTGCGCCTTTGGCCCGCCCAGCCTCTCTGGCGGATATGAGGTTTGACTTTTAAAAGTGCCATTGCACCCTTCCTACCATCTTGATGCGGCTTCTCCTTTGTTCTTCGATGTGGGGTATCCTCTCCGTAATCAGATCCAACCTCCTCCTGTCGATGGTTTTTCAGGAACTCTTTGCAATTCAGGCAATTTTGCAGGAGAGATGAGTGCATGTCCTTCTACGCCGCCATCTTAGCTCCACCCCGGTTTAATGCTTTTTAGTTTAAAAATACATGCACATACTTGCTGATCACGTGTAAGGTACATCCAGAGAAAATGAAATTACTTACCTTTATCTCCATGTTTTATTCAAATGTTTAATTCAGTGAAAATAAAATCACACACCCAAAACAAAAATAAATCGAGGTGCACTGAGTGGGTTAGGAAAAAAGAGAAAAAAACAATTGAAACAAAGCAGCGCAATACAAAAAACAGCAATTAAAAAGAATAAGGAATAAAATGAAAATTTAAAAATCCAGTAGTAACTCCAGCTTCAGACAAAACATGAAAATATGTTTATGTTCTTCTGTCTCTTGCTGACTATTCAGGAATTATCAGTCTTTTTCTTGCCTCTGGCAGTGGTTGGATCTGAAGACCTCTTTGACTGCTTGTTTATTTCGGCCTATTCCAGAACTAAAAAGCCCACCCAGGCTGGCCCTGGGAGTTTCTTAATCCAAATCCCTTTTCTTGCTGGGTGGAGCTAAATTTCCCCTCCCTGTAGCTTGACTGGCAGCCCTGCAAATTGACCAGTAGCCACACTACAGTAGGGAAAATGGTGTCTGTCTCACAAAGGATTTATTCCCACACTCTCTATGGGAAGCACTTCCACAGGGACCCCAACCCTGCTGCAGGCCACTGTTGACCCCCGCCACCGCGGGAGACGTCAGATTTCTCAGAGGTGAGTCTGGCTCAGTCTCATGCGGGATTGCTGTTCCCCTCTCCTGGATCACAGTGCACACAGACTTTCCAGTCCTCCTCGGGGGCTCTGTGATCGGGTTAATGGTAACCTCCTCCAAAGGATACTGAATGCCGTCCTTCCGAGGACTGCTCAAGGGCATTTCTAGCTCAAGGGGGCACTTGGACCCTCCAAAGCGGGTCTGGCTCATCCCTTGTGGGCATCACCGCTCTTTTCCCGGGTCTTGATCTACAACAGGCTTTGCGCCTTTGGCCCGCCCAGCCTCTCTGGCGGATATGAGGTTTGACTTTTAAAAGTGCCATTGCACCCTTCCTACCATCTTGATGCGGCTTCTCCTTTGTTCTTCGATGTGGGGTATCCTCTCCGTAATCAGATCCAACCTCCTCCTGTCGATGGTTTTTCAGGAACTCTTTGCAATTCAGGCAATTTTGCAGGAGAGATGAGTGCATGTCCTTCTACGCCGCCATCTTAGCTCCACCCCGGTTTAATGCTTTTTAGTTTAAAAATACATGCACATATGTCACTTGCTGATCACGTGTAAGGTACATCCAGAGAAAATGAAATTACTTACCTTTATCTCCATGTTTTATTCAATTTAAAGACCTGCCTTATCTCTGACCCAGCTGTTTTACAATATAACATAAGATATGAAGCTGCATGGCTGCATAGTCTTTTTCTGAAACTATGCATAAGGAGAGAAGAATCGTTTTTCTCCTCTGGGGTATCTGCATGATTCTTTCCTCTCCATATTTTAGTTTGTTTTTGAAGGCTTTATGTGCTATAAAAATTCAAACAAGAACAGAAAGTAGAAAAGTTTTGGTTTTTTAAATTTTGAAAACAAAGCTTCTCAAAATCTCATCTCCCCCCCAAAATCCAGGGTCACCTTTGTAGATGGGAGTGTCTATGTATGCACCTGTCTTATGTTTCATTACTTGTATGGGCATTGTGACCTGTTCTGCAGACCAGGAAACTCTGCCTCTTTGGAACCTGAGGCTGCCTCTGCAGATCAGCACTAGAGGGCATTGAAACCCAACAAAGAGTAGATGGCTTAGGAGCTAGCCAAAGCCTCCGGCCAGCTCACTCACTGGCAATTTCTAATGTCCTTTAGAGAAGGAAGTCCCCAAGTGATGAGACTAGGGCACAGTTTTTCTTCTTAATAAAAATATCAATGTAAAATTGAGGCATTATTAGCAGGTAGTGTTTTCACTGGATAATGGGACAAAGAAAAATGTGTGACCTTGTACAAGGCATTCAACCTCTTCAAGCCTTAATTTCCTTACTATAAGTGAAAAAGGATTAGAGTATTTGGCTTCATTTACCATTTATTAGCAGTCTATTACTTGCTTGTTGTTGCAATATGGCTTTTATAGAAAACATCTTGTTTAATCTTCACAAGCATTTTAGTGATAAGGGAGTCTAAACAGGGGCTCTGTAACATCCTAGAGGAGTGGGATGGGGAGGGAGGTGGGAGAGAATTTCAGGAGGGAGAGAATATATGTCTACCTGTGGCCAATTCATGTTGATGTTTGGTAGTGAACAACACAGCTCTAGAAAGCTATTATCCTTCAATTAAAAATTTTTTTAAAAAAATTTAGAAGTGTCATTCCTCAAGAGAAAAAGAAAAGCTTCATCTGATTAACAGTCATATCGCTGGTACTGGCAGAGTTGAGTTCCTTCTTTCGGAATCCATGATAGTTTTTCCTGCTACATATATCATGGTGTTTCTTACTACATAAATTTCTTTTAAGGAGTCTTTTTAAGTTTAAAAAGTGTATTTATTGTATGAGCAAATGCGTTCCGGTTATTTGACTGAATATTTGAATCCTGTTGACTGTTTGAACTTTTATTAACAACCTGAAAATCTGTTCACATTGAAAAAAAATTGGGCAAATGCCTGGACTGAGACTAAAGATAAGAGCCAGTTTTTTTCAGTACCCCACCTCCCCGAAGTACAGATATTTACATTCCATTTAGAGCATATTCGAATGGTAGTAGTCAGCATTTGGAACAACTATATAATGAAAGATGCCTGTGTGTGGAAGAACAGCAAAAAAGCGAAAATAACTCATTAGAAGGCTTTGATGAAAATGAGTCAGTATAGTCTAAACTTTCTAATATAGTTGTTCCTCATTATGTTTGGGAGATTGGCTCCAGGTTCAGAACCTGTGCCACTGAGGTCCCTGATATAAAGTGGTGTAGTGTATTGAAAAATGAAATGACATAGTATAGTCAGCCCATGGGTACTGAGGGCTGACTGTACTAATGTAACTTTAGTGGCTGTTGAGCCACTTAGTGGCTGTTGAGTCATGTTGATTAACAGTAACACAGTAGCATTGGTTATAGTGTATGAATTTGTGATCATAAGTATTCTGTTCAGTCTACTCATAGAATTTAAGTTTTAATCAACATCAGAAAGTTTTTAGGTCTCAAACTATTCTCTTAGATTTAGGACCTATATGGTTGATTTGCTTTTCTTTTGAAAAGGAACTACAAAATGCTTCCACTTTCTAAACTTTGTTTTGAAAAATTTCAGTTGTATATAAAAGGAGAGAACATACAATCAATTCTCTGCCTTTATTCAGCCTCAACAGTTAGTTTCATAGCTAATTGTTTTTATGTAACCTCATGTATAGCTCCCCATTGATTCTTTTTTAAGTTATTTGGGGGGGGGGGTGGCACTTCTCTATATTGGTCTTTCATTTACTTATCTTTGTTCTTTGGCCTGTGTCAGCCTCCCATTGCAGTGGCCTCTCTCACTGCAGAGCACCGGCTCTGGGCACATGCGCTCCAGAGCTCCAGCTCGGTAGTTGGACTCATCGGGCCAGCCGCTCCGCGGCACGTGGGATCTTCCCAGGCCAGGGATTGAACTGGCGCCCCTTGCACTGCAAGGCGGTGTCCTTACCCACTGGGCCACCAGGGAAGCCCCTGCATTGATTATTTTGAAGGAAATCTCAGACATATGATATAATCTATTAATAAATATAGTTATATGATGAACACGAAAAGTAATTTATTAATAATAGTGGGCTTCCCCTGGTGGCCCAGTGGGTAAGGACACCGCCTTGCAGTGCAAGGGGCGCCGGTTCGATCCTTGGCCTGGGAAGATCCCACGTGCCGCGGAGCAGCTGGGCTGATGTGTCCAATTACCGAGCTGGAGCTCTGGTGCGCATGCGCCCAGAGTCGACGCTCTACGACGACAGAGACCACCGCGATGGGAGGCCTACAGGAGCCAAAGAACGAAGACGGATGAAAATAGAGAAATGGAAGACCAGGGCTCCCCTTGTGGCTCAGTGGATAAGAACCCGTCTGCCAATGCAGGAGACACAGGTTCTGATCCCTGATCCGGGAAGATCCCACATACCGCAGAGCAGCTAAACCCATACATCAACAAAGACCCAGCACAGCCAAAAATAAATAAATAAAAGTTTAAAAAAAAGAAGAAATGGAAGACCAATAGAAGTGGCCCGCCCATCCCCCTCCCTCCCCACCCCACTCCCCAAAAAGATAAATAAATAAAATAAATGTTAAAAAATAATAATATAATAGTAAGCATACAGTCAATGAATAAATTTTGCCTATTCATTTTTTTTTCTTTAGAGTTTGTTTGAATTAGCATCCATACTCTGCTCTTGGTTGATATCTCTTAACCTATGGATGTTCTTTTACATTTTTTTCTTATAGTTTTTTTAAAAAATATTTATTTATTTTTGGCTATTCTGGGTTTCCACTGGCTCTTCTGTAGTTACAGGAAGTGGGGGCTACTCTCTAGTTGAGGTGAGCAGGCTTCTTGTTGCAGTGACTTCTGGTGTAGAACTGAGGCTCTAGGGCACACAGAGTTCCGTAGTTGTGGCTCACGGGCTTCATTGCTCCTCAGCATGTGGGATCTTCCTGGATCAGGGATCGAGCTCGTGTCTCCTGCATTGGCAGGCAGACTCTCCACCACTGAGCCACCAGGGAAGCCCTCTTGTAGTTTTTTATTTGTTGAAGAAACTGGAGCTTTTATTCTTTGGATTTTCCCAGTCTAGGTTTTGCTGGTTTCATTCCCTTGGTACTATTTAGCATATTTTTCTTCCCTTCTTTTCCCTACATATTGGTGGTTAGAAGTGTATGTGGTTCAGTGTGTGGACATGGTTCAGTATTTCAGTAAGGACACACTTCTTTTCCTTCTGTTCCTCTTTCCGTGGAACATACTTCTCTGTTGAGCTAGATACCATAATGTTGCTCTTGTCTTGTTCATTTGCCAAGATGTGTCTGACTCCTTGCAACACCATGGGCTACGGCATGCTAGGCTTCCCTGTCCTTCACTGTCTTCCAGAGTTTGCTCAGACTCATGTCTATTGAGTCAGTGATGCATCTAGCCATCTCATCCTCTGTTGTACTATTTACTGATGTCCTCAATCTAGGGAGCTGTTTTTTCTGTTTAGGGCACTGAGACAAAAGTCATTCTAGGTCTCATTGATCTTTTCCTTGTTATCTATGGTCTCCTCTAATCCCCATGTGACCTTTAGGTTAGGAATGATTGAGAAGAGACTATTCACTCCCCTATTGATAGTTCCTGGATTATTTATTTAAGGATACAGAAGGGCTTCCCTGGTGGCTCAGTCTGTAAAGACTCTGTCTGCAGCGTAGGAGACCCGGGTTCATTCCAACCCGGGGGAACCCCCCTATTGGATAGTCCTGTTTTTTTTTTTTTTAGAGTTTGTTTGAATTAGCATCCATACTCTGCTCTTGGTTGATATCTCTTAACCTATGGATGTTCTTTTACATTTTTTTCTTATAGTTTTTTTAAAAAATATTTATTTATTTTTGGCTATTCTGGGTTTCCACTGGCTCTTCTGTAGTTACAGGAAGTGGGGGCTACTCTCTAGTTGAGGTGAGCAGGCTTCTTGTTGCAGTGACTTCTGGTGTAGAACTGAGGCTCTAGGGCACACAGAGTTCCGTAGTTGTGGCTCACGGGCTTCATTGCTCCTCAGCATGTGGGATCTTCCTGGATCAGGGATCGAGCTCGTGTCTCCTGCATTGGCAGGCAGACTCTCCACCACTGAGCCACCAGGGAAGCCCTCTTGTAGTTTTTTATTTGTTGAAGAAACTGGAGCTTTTATTCTTTGGATTTTCCCAGTCTAGGTTTTGCTGGTTTCATTCCCTTGGTACTATTTAGCATATTTTTCTTCCCTTCTTTTCCCTACATATTGGTGGTTAGAAGTGTATGTGGTTCAGTGTGTGGACATGGTTCAGTATTTCAGTAAGGACACACTTCTTTTCCTTCTGTTCCTCTTTCCGTGGAACATACTTCTCTGTTGAGCTAGATACCATAATGTTGCTCTTGTCTTGTTCATTTGCCAAGATGTGTCTGACTCCTTGCAACACCATGGGCTACGGCATGCTAGGCTTCCCTGTCCTTCACTGTCTTCCAGAGTTTGCTCAGACTCATGTCTATTGAGTCAGTGATGCATCTAGCCATCTCATCCTCTGTTGTACTATTTACTGATGTCCTCAATCTAGGGAGCTGTTTTTTCTGTTTAGGGCACTGAGACAAAAGTCATTCTAGGTCTCATTGATCTTTTCCTTGTTATCTATGGTCTCCTCTAATCCCCATGTGACCTTTAGGTTAGGAATGATTGAGAAGAGACTATTCACTCCCCTATTGATAGTTCCTGGATTATTTATTTAAGGATACAGAAGGGCTTCCCTGGTGGCTCAGTCTGTAAAGACTCTGTCTGCAGCGTAGGAGACCCGGGTTCATTCCCTGGGTTGGGAAGATCCCCTCGAGAAGGAAATGGTAACCCACCCCAGCATTTTTGCTGAGAAAATCTCATGGGCAGAGAAGCCTGGCAGGCTACAGTCCACAGTGTCCTAAGAGTCAGACATGACTTAGTGACTAAACCACCAGTATAGAAGCCATATGACTGTTCTGAATAGTAGTAAATACAGCTTTTCCAGTCTCTCTAGGCTTCCCGTGGTACCTATAGCCACCTTTCCTGCAGAAAAAAATTCAGCTAGAATTACACCAAATTCTTGGTATATCTTTGCCCTTTATACTTAGGCTTTCAAGAACATTCTGCAAAGATCTGACGTAATAGTCAAGTGATATTTATAAACCATCACAGTTTTCTGGATTTTTGAACCAATTCAGCACTAGTAAGGCCACACTCTATTTCCAGGAGAGAGAAAGCAGAGGCAGTATCAGTTTCATATGAGCGATATCTTTGCCTCTAATTTTCCAGAGTTCTGGAAAGTTCATCTTCCTGCAGACCACCCCTGAATCTGTTTTTTTGTTTTGTGTTGTCGTTAACATGTATTCGTTTACTTTTGGCTATTCTGGGTCGTCACTGTTGCACAGGCTTTCTCTAGTTGCTGAGAGCAGGGGCTGTTCCTCATTGTGGTGTGTGGGCTTCTTGTTGGGCAGGTTTCAGAAGATGTGGCTCTCGGGCTCAGCTGCCCTGTGGCATATGGGATTTTTCCAGACTGGGGAACAAACCCTTGTCCACTGCTTTGCAAAGCAGATTTTTAACCACTGGACCAGCAGGGAAGTCCCCCTGTATCTGTTTGAATGCCCTTTGACTTGTATCATGTTGATATTTAGTTTTCACCAATGACCATGATCTGAATACTTTCTCCCACACTCCCATGCCTACCTTGCCTTCTTTTCTCTCTCTTGTCTTCCCTCTATTCCTCGTATTGATCACACATTTAAAACTACCTAATATGCACCAGGAAAATGCTTTCAAGAAACAGATTAATAAGACATAGGCTTTGTGTTCAAGTGGAAGTGTGGACTTTCTGGCACCATCTGGTATCTTTATGGGAAAAAAGTAAAGCATATATCACATGCAGAATCCAGGAAAATTTAGCCCCCTATATGTAAAAAAAGCAAACATTAAAAATAAAAGTTTCTGTGGCCTTATGATAAGGAAGACTTAAAATAAGACACCAAACCAATTCTCAGGAGGAAAAATAGTAATAAATTTGACTGTATTAAAATGAAAGCTTTCTGTAAAACAGTGAATAACATAAAAAGATAAGCTGCAAATGATAAGATACCTATAATTCAAGTAATTGACAAAGGATTAGTATCCAAAGTATAAGAATTTACCTCTAAGTAAATAAAAATATACATTAATATTAGTAATAATAATAATAATGGCAAACAACCAAATAGAAAAATGTGTGAGTAGGTATTTCACAGTAGAAAGATTAATGATCAATAAACAGATAAAGTTGTTCAGCCTCAGTAGCAGAGGAGTGTATATTAAAACAACAAAGTATTCTCTCAAGAGATTGGCAAAAGTCTGTCACTTCCACACTTCAGAGAGGATAGAGGGGAATCATTCTCATACACAGCTGATGTGATGTACTTGGAAGGGCAAGTTAGCAATAATTAGAAAGTTGAAGATCAGCATTCCATAATTCCTCTGCAAAATTTGTCTGTTTGTGTATGTGTCTGTCTGAAGAAAAGTTTTGGCAGTGTGTATATAGTAAGATCTGTGTGCCAAGTGTTTGTTGCAGTATTGAGTGTTACAAAAATAGAGCTGAAAATACCATAAAAGTCTTTCAGTGAAAGTATAAATAAAACTGGTATGTTCAAGTAATGGGTATATCTTAGAGATATTGCAGATTCAATTCCCGACGAAAGGAATAAATTGAGTATCAGAATAAAGCGAGTGGCACAGACTTTTTGGTTTCCTAGTATATGTAAAAGTTATGTTTACAGTATACTGTAGTTCATTAAGTGTCCGAGAGCATAATGTCTAAAAAAATGTATACACAGTAACTTAAAAATACTTTATTGCTAAAAAATCCTAAGCCATCACCTAAGCCTGCAGCAAGTCATAAATCATTTTGCTAGTGGAAGATTTTGTTATCAGTGAGTTATGTAATCTAAATCCTTTGTTGTTATTTCAGCAAATCTTCACAGCTTCTTATCAGAAATAGATTCTGTCTCAAGAGGCAACTTTCTTTGCTCATCTATGAGAAGCCACTCCTCATCCATTCAAGTTTTCTCATGAGCTCTCAGCAATCCATACACATTTTCAGGCTCCTTTTCTAATGCTGGTTCTCTTGCTCTTTCGCCATATCTGCTGTTACTTCCTACACTGAAGTTTTAAAGCCATCGAAGTCATTTGTGAAGGTCAGAATTGACTTCTTTCAGCTTGAATCATGAATGGAATGTAGAGTGGTAAATCTTTTCCAGATTTTCAATTTGGTTTGCCTGGATCGGAGAAATCACTGGCAGAGGCATAGCCCTACAACTTGTGTTTCTTACAGAATAAGATATGAAAGTCGAAATGACTTCTGATTCATAGGCTGCAAAATGGTTGTTGCGGTAGCAGGCATGAAATCAACATGAATTTTATTGTACATTCCCATCAGCACTTTTGGATGACCTGGTACGTTGTCAGTAAGCGGTAATATTTTGAAAGGTATCTTTCTTGAGCAGTAGCTCTCAGCAGTGGGCATAAGATGTTCAATAAACCATGTTATAAACCATGTTATAAACAGATGTGCTTCCATCCAACCTTTGTTGTTCCATTTATAGAGCTTAGGCAGAGTAGATTTAAAATCCTAACCCTAGGGTTTTCATAGCGGTTAAATGGGCACTGTCTTCAGCTTAAATTCACCAGCTGCTTTAGCCCCTATCAAGAGAACCAGCCTGTCTTTTGAAGCTTCGAAGCCAGGCATTGACGTTTCCTTTCCAGCTGTTAGTTCTCAATGGCATCTTCTTCCAGGACAAGGCCGTCTTGTCTGCACTGAAAATCTGTTGTTTAAGCACCCACTTTCATTACTGATCTTAGCCGGATCATCTGGGTAACTTGCTCCAGTTTCTGCCTCAGCACTTGCTGCTTCACCTTGCACATACATACATGTTACGAAGGTGGCTTCTTTCCTGAAACTTCATGAACCAATTCCTGCTAGCTTCAGACTTTTCTTCTGCAGCTTCCTCACTTCTCCCAGCCTTCACAGAATTGCAGAGCATTGGGACCTTGCTCTGGATTAGGCTTTGGCCAAAGGGACTGTTGTGACTGTCCAGATCACTCCAGCTTTCTCCATATCATCCTTAAGGCTGTTTTGCTTTCTTTTCATATGTTCACCAAAGTAGCGCTTTTAATTTCCTTCCAGAACTTTCCTTTGCATTTGCAGCTAGGTTAACTGGTGTAAGAGGCCTAGCTTTAGGCTTGTCTAGGCTCTCTGCATGCCTTCCTCACTTAACCTAATCATTTCTGGCTTTTGATATTAAGTGAGGGACAGACAAGTCTTCCTTTCCCTTGAACACTTATAAGCCATTGTTGGGTTATTCATGGACTTAATTTCAATATTGTTGTGTCTTAGAGCATTGGTATCATCGACTCAGTGAACATGAGTTTGAGCAAACTCCAGGAGACAGTGAAGGACAGGGAGGCCTGGCATACTGCAGTCCTTGGGGCTGCAAAGAGTTGGAGATGGTTGAGTGACTGAGCAACAGAGAATAGGGAAACCTGAAGAGAAGGAGAGAGATGGGGACTTGCTGGTCTATCGAGCAGCCAGAACTCACACAGCTTTTACTGATTGTGGATATTTCACATCTGTGGCCTCATGTAACTTGTGACCTTTTGTGTCTGCCTTCTCTTAGCAAAAGATTTTTAGGGTTCATCCGTGTTTTCACGTGAGTCAGTACTTCCTTTATTTTATTTTTTTAATTGAAGGATGATAGCTTTACAGAGTTGTGTTGTTGACTGCCAAAGATCAACATGAATTGGCCAGAGGTATACATACATTTCCTCCCTCTTCAATTCCTTTTTGTGGCTAAAGAATCCCATGTGTGATGGTAGCTCATTTTGTCTCTCCATTCACCCACTGATGCACTTTTGGGTTGCTTTCACCTTTTGGCTCTTGTGAATAGCATCTGAATTTTTTTTTTTTTTTTAAGATTTATTTATTTATTTATTTTTGGGCAGGGGTCGGGTTGGGGAGGGAGGGGAGCAGGTGGGCCACTTCTATTGGGCTTTCGTTTCTCTCTGTTCATCCGTCTTTGTTCTTTGGCTCCCGTGGGCCGCCCATCGCGGTGGCCTCTGTTGTCGCAGAGTGCTGGCTCTGGGCGCATGCACTCCAGAGCTCCGGCTCAGTATTGGACACATCAGTCCAGCCGCTCCGTGGCACGTGGGATCTTCCCAGGCCAGGGCTCAAACCAGCGCCCCTTGCACTGCAAGGTGGTGTCCTTACCCACTGGACCACCAGGGGAAGCCCAGCATCTGAATATTTTTATACAGATTTTTGTTTGTCATAACTATCTTCATTTCTTTGAGTAATCTATATCAAGGAGTGGAATTGCTGGATTATATGGTAATTCTATATTTCACTTTTTGAGAAAATGCTACACTGTCTTCCGTAGCAACTCCACCATCTTGAATTCCCACCAACAATGTATATGATTCCAATTTCTCCACACCCTCACCAACAGATCCCAATTATATTTAAGACAATGGACTGAGTAAATGAATGAAATTGTCTGAATACTGGAATTCAGGGTAGTTTCTATTTTCTTTTTTTATGTTTTTTGACTACACGTTTTAATCTTTATAAAATTAGCTACTAATACTCTGGTTATTTTTGTGCGCCTAAAATTTTATTTATTTTCATTTGAGGAAATTAAAAGTAAATGCTTCACATTCATTATCAGGAATTATAAAGTAGGGCTTCGCTGGTGGTCCAGTGGGTAAGGACACCGCCTTGCAGTGCAAGGGGCGCCAGTTCGATCCCTGGCTTGGGAAGACCCCACGTGCCACGGAGCGGCTGGACCGATGTGTCCAATTACTGAGCCGGAGCCGATGCTCTGCGACGACAGTGGCCACCGTGGTGGGAGGCCCACATGGGCCAAAGAACAAAGATGCATGATAAATGAAAGACCAATAGAAGTGGCCTGCCTGCCCCCTTCCCTCCCCAACGCCCCCCCCCCCGAAAAAAAATAGAGGAAAAAAAATTATAAAGTAAAAATTTGTTTTAGATGATGAACTATGAGCTGAGTTGTAATCTACAAAAAAAGATCTGACGTCTTAATAGATTTTAACAGAACTATGTTACAAGAGAAGAATGTAAGAGTTTGATTTATTCTGGCAAGACTAGAATGCAAAAGCTTCTTATGGTTGATGCATTATCCTGGACCTCCACTACCTCAGATTTTCTGGGGTGAAATCTAGTATTCACAGATCTTTACTTCTGCAACACAAGAATTTAGAACCAAGTATATTCGAATTGTGACTCACTCTGAATTCAGATTTGGGGGCTGAGTAAATTTAGAAGTAGTTTGAACTTTGGGATGGAAGCCAGGTTGGTGTTGAAAGAGATGAGTGGGAGTCTCTTGGAGTGATACTATCTTCATTAAACAAATGGTTTATAAACAGTTTGTTGAAAGTGGGGGAACAGACTTTCTGAAATGCTTTTAGCTAGAGAAGTCTCTTAAGTTTCTTTCAGGCATCTTGTTACTTACAATGTATTATATACTATGTATTTTTGACCTGTGACAGTTTGTTTATTGTATCATATTTAAGTCTGAAGAAAAGGAAATACAGTGTATTTTACAGTGTATTTTTGTAGTGTTTTGATGAGGTAAAGTTGGCTTAGATTAAGTTGGTTTGCTTTTGTTTCTGTTTTTTAAACACATGCTTTTTTAAAAAATAAGTATTTATATTTTGCTTTTACAGCATTGTGTTGTTTACAGCTATACATAAACCCAAATCAGTCATAGGTATACGTTTGACCCCTCTCACCTGAAGCCCCTTCCCAGTCCCTCCTCATCCCACCCCTTCAGGTTGTTGTGTAGCCCCTATATAAGTTCCCTTAGTCTTACAGCATATTCCCAATGGCTGTCTCTTTTACATATGGTAGTGTAGGTTTCCATGTTACTTTTTCCATATGTCTCACCCACTCCTCCCTCTTCCCAGTGTCCACAAGTCTGTTCTCTGTGTCTGATTCTCCATTGCTGCTCTGCATATGCATTTATCAGTACCATCTTTCTAGATTCAATATATATGTGTTGGTATACTATATTTGTCCTTGTCTCTTTGACTTAACTTCACTATAATAGGTTCTAGACTCATCCACTTCATTAGGACTGATTCAAATGCATTTTTTACAACTGAGAAATATCCATTGTATGTATGTACCATAGCCTCTTTATCCATTTTTGCTGATGGACATCTAGGTTGTTTCCATGTTCTAGCTATTGTAAAGAGTGCTGCAGTGAACATTGGGGTACATTTGTCTCTTTCATTTTTGGTTTCCTCAGGTTATATGCCTAATAGTGGGATTGCTGGGTCATATGGTGCTTCTATTCCTAGTTTTATAAGGAATCTCCACACTGTCTTCCATAGTGGCTGTATCAATTTACATTCCCACCAACAATGCAAGAGTGTTCCTTTTTCTCCACACCCTCTCCAGCATTTATTGTCTGTCGATTTTGTGATGGTGGTCATTCTGACTGGTGGGATGTGATGTCTCATTGTAGTTTGGATTTGCATTTCTCTAATAATGAGCAACGTTGAGCATCTTTTCATCTTTCACCCATGCTTCTTATGTTTATTGTTTCTTTAGTGTAGTCCCACTGGAGAAGAAAGTTTTCCACAGCTTCACTCAGTAATTTGACTTTGTTTTTGTTTAGTTGCTAAGTTGTATCCGACTCTTCTGTGACCCCATGGGCTGTAGCCTTCCAGGCTCCTCTGTACATGGGATTTTCCAGGCAAAAATACTGGAGTGGGTTGCCATTTATTTATCCACGAGATTTTCCCAAGCCAGGGTCAAACCAATGTGCCTACAATGGCAGGCAGATTCTTTAACACTGAGCCACCAGGAAAGCCTACGTAATTTTATTTAGGGAAAATAAAACGTGCTTTCTCGAACTGTACCTTTCTTCCTGAAGTTTTTCCATACTCTCCTTGCTGGTGTATTTTTCCCTTTTTTCCTACTCTAGGATCTAGGATTAAGTTTTATAACATTGTGGTGATCTGACCTGATATGTAAAGACTGAACTAAAAGATATAGAAGATGAGTGACTGGCATGTTTCATAAACTTAGTTATTATAATAACACAGCTAAATTATGAGCCTGATATTTTGTTTTGTATTTAATACTAAAGTACCAGATTGATACTATTTAATTAAAATATTAACAAAAGCAATGATTTAAAAAAAAAAAACTCAGCTGGACCAAAAGTTTTAATGAAAGCATGGCTTCATTAAATATAATCAACTATCAACAATTTAGAAAATGTCAGAAATCTTAGAAAACATTAATGTTAAATATGCATTATTATTTGAACATAAGTTATTTGTGGGTATAATTAACAAAAGTTTTATTCAAAATTAAAAATGAAGAATACTTAAACAATGAAATATTTAAAAGTCAAATATTATCTACCTTTTCTTAAAGTGCAGGTTCAAATGTATGCATCAGTGGTTCATTATCAAGTGGTGACCATATTTTTAGGCCTATTTTTTCTGCTGTTGTTGAAAAAGTTTTCCTGAACTTAGCAAATTGAAGTAATGGTGAAAAAATAATTATATCTCCAAATATATTCATAGATAATAATCTCTTTTCTTTTTGATAGCTTTGAGATTTTTTACTTCAAATTTTATAAATTTAATTTTTCATTTTTGAAATGCTCATCATTTTAAATGTTCATACTTTAATGAATCAGAAAGGTCCCCTAAACACTAATTGATGGCCTCATCAGAGAGGAAAGCCAAGTGGATTAAAGACCTCCTCTGTCTTTTGCTGTCTTACCTGCTCTGGGTGACTAGTATCAGCCCACTGGAAACCGCAGGGGAAGGAAGCCATAGAGATACAGTTCATTACAAATCCAATTCCTTCTTTTGCAGAGGGTAGAAATTGGATCTGAAAGGTCATACAGGAAATATGTAGCCTAATAGTTTTAATTTCTAAGACACCACTTTTTAGTGATATGGTATCTTTTTGTGTGTGAAATAGTATCCAGTTTTTTTGTTATCCCTTCGTGAGGATTAAAATTTTTTTCCTTCTTGCATGGTCTTCTTTCTTCCAAGTGAAGATTTC
Organism: Tragulus kanchil; assembly: GCA_022376925.1. NCBI lineage: Eukaryota > Metazoa > Chordata > Mammalia > Artiodactyla > Tragulidae > Tragulus > Tragulus kanchil. Next base: position 117,614,314 of record JAIOJX010000024.1, on the reverse strand, counting down.
ATATCCCTCGCTCTTTTTTTTTCATACCCCCTTTTTAAGGGGAATGTCCTATCTTTCATATTAGAGATTTTCCCCAATTATATACCCATCTGTAAGAGTGGGGCACAAAAAGCTGATAGGAAGCTCTTTGCAGGTGGACGGGCTTCTGCTTTCTGATTCTGTAGGTCTGAAGTGGGATCTACAAGTTTGCATTTCTAACTAGTCTCAGGTGATACTAGTCAGAGTCGTATTTTAAGAACCACTTGATTAAGGAATGCTCTTGAGATTCACGTCTGTAAAAGGAATGGATAAGAAGGAAGCAGAAAGTAAAGCCGCAGTGCAGAGAATTCTGAAGCTAAAATGGCCCATCAGAGACATGCCAATCTAGGAAGAAGAGCTGGGTCTTCATTTTCCACATGTTGAACAGCCTCTAGCTATGAACTATCCCTGAAAGGAGATAAAACCTTGTTGTTGTTTCATTTACTTAGTCATGTCCAGCTCTTTGTAACCCATGGACAGCAGCACACCAGGCTTCCTTGTCCTTCACCATCTCCCAGAGCTTGCTCAAACTCATGTCCATTGAGTTGGTAATACCATCCAACCATCTCGTCCTCTGTCATATCCTTCTCCTCCTGCCTGCAGTCTTTCCGAACATTAGGGCTTTTCCAGTGAGTTGGCTCTTTCTTTGCATCAAGTGGCCAAAGTATTGGAGCTTCAGCTTCATCATCAGTCCTTCCAATGAATATTCAGGGTTGATTTCCTTTAGGATTAACTGGTTTGGTCTCCTTGCCGTCCAAGGGACTCTCAAGAGTGTTCTCCAACATCACAGTTTGAAAGAAAGCATCAGTTCTTCACCGTTCCGCCTTCTTTATGGTCCAGCTCTCATATCCATATATGACAACTGAGAAAACCATAGCTTGACTATATAGACTTTTGTTGGCAAAGTGAATGTCTCCTGCTTTTAAATAACGCTGTCTGGATTTGTCATAGCTTTTCTTCCGAGGAACAAGCATCTTTTGATTTCCTGGCTGCAGTCACCATGCGCAGTGATTTTGGAGCCCAAGAAAATAAAGTCTGTCATTGTTTCCCCATCTGTTTACCATGAAGTGATGGGACTTGATGCCATGGTTTTCGTTTTTTGAATGTTGAGTTTTAAGCCAGCTTTTTCACTTTCCTCTTTCACCTTCATTGAGAAGCTCTTTAGTTCCTCTTTGCTTTCTCCATAAGGGTGGTGTCATCTGCGTAGCTGAGGTTATTGATATTTCTCCCAGAAATCTTGATTCCAACTTATGCTTTATCTAGACTGGCATTGCACATGTACTCTGCATATATGTTAAATAAACAGGGTGACAATGTACACCCTTGATGTACTTCTTTCCCAACTTGGAACCAGTCTGTTGTTCCATGGCCAGTTTTAACCTGTATACCTTTTCTCACAGATAAGGTGGTCTGATATTCCCATCTCTTTAAGAATTTTCCACAGTTTGTTGTGATCTACATAGTCAAAGGCTTTAGCATAATCATTGAAGCAGAAGTAGTTGTTTTTCTGGAATTCTCTTGCTTTTTCTATAATCCAGTGGATGTTGCCAGATCTCTGCTTCCTCTGCCTTTTCTTTTTTTTTTTTTTTTTATATTTTAAACATTTATTTATTTATATATTTTTGGGGGTGGGTTGGGGAGGGAGGAGAGCGGGCGGGCCACTTCTATTGGTCTTTCATTTGTCTATTTTCATCCGTCTTTGCTCTTTGGCCCGTCTGGGCCTCCCATCGCAGTGGCCTCTGTTGTCTCAGAGCAGCAACTCTGGGTGCATGCACTCCAGAGCTCCGGCTCGGTAATTGGACACATCGGTCCAGCCGCTCCACAGCACGTGGGATCTTCCCAGGCCAGGGATTGAACCGGCGCCCCTTGCATTGCAAGGCGGTGTCCTTACCCACTGGACCACCAGGGAAGCCCTCCTCTGCCTTTTCTAAATCCAACTTGTACATCTGGAAGTTCTTGGTCCGTGTACTGTTGAAGCCTAGCTTGGAGGATTTTGAGCATTACCTTGCTAGTGTGTGAAATGAGCGCAATTGTGGGAGTGAAGATTTCTTCAGCATAGTTATCCCTCTATGCTCTGCTAAAACTCTCCCAGCTGGTCAGAGACAGTCTTTTTTTCCTGAAAAGGGTAAATGGGGCAGTATATTACAGAGTCCATTTATCCTCAGTCAACCTCCTACCCCATCCAAGACAGCCACTTTTGCTGATTTTTATTTCTTACACCATTGGTTAATTTTGCCTGTTGTAGAACACTGCTACTCTTCACCATTAAATTAGAGATTTTAGTCAAAGTAGTTAGATAAGAAGCAGGGTTGGGGAGGTATAGAGATTGGAAAGGAAGAAAAACATTTTCATAAATTGTGGAAGCCTGCTGGATGTAAGGTTAGCATAGAATACCAGTAGTTTTTCTGAACATCATCGGAATGTACATTAACAAAAGCCAATTAGAAAACATTAAGAGAAAAAGAGATATAGTTTATAATACCATCTATAAAGCTACCTAGTACTACCTAAATATATATATAGAGAGAGAGAGAGAAAATTACATGGCATCTTTAAGGACAGGCAAGAATAAATTCAAATTACCAGTTAGCTCCCCAAGTTCTGTTTTATCTGCTATATCAGTACAGTTCAATAAAACTCTTAGGACTTTTGTTGAATTTAGAAAAACAAAAAGCTCACCTTGAGTTACTGTTTCAAGAATTTTCAAGACTGTTCCAAAAAAGATCAAAGGGTGTCATGCAAATTCAAAGTGTGGTGTTGGTTCAGGTATTATATATCAAGGAGATTAGTAATAAAACTGAGAAAAGCTGAAAGCAGATTCAAGCACATATGTAAACTTGGCATAGTAAAATCGGGAACAATTGATCTGCCAAATACCGAGCAGAATAAATTCTGATTAAGATGAAGATCAAAATTGAAAAGGCTGGGCTTCCGCGGTGGTCCAGTGTGTAAAGAGTCTGCCTTGCACTGCAAGGGGCACCGGTTTGATCCCTGGCCAGGGAAGATCCCATGTACCACAGAGCAGCTGCACTGGTGTGTCCAATGACGAGCCAACGCTCTGGCAAGAGCCAGCACTCTGGAGCACATGTGCCCAGAGCTGGTGCTCTACAGTGAGAGAGGCCACTGCAATGGGAGGCCCACATACCTGAAGCTATGGGGATTTTACAGAGTCCATTTATCTTCAGCATAGTTATCCCTCTATGCTCTGCTAAAACTCTCCCAGCTGGTCAGAGACAGTCTTTTCCTGAAAAGGGTAAATGGGGCAGTATATTACAGAGTCCATTTATCCTCAGTCAACCTCCTACCCCATCCAAGACAGCCACTTTTGCTGATTTTTATTTCTTACACCATTGGTTAATTTTGCCTGTTGTAGAACACTGCTACTCTTCACCATTAAATTAGAGATTTTAGTCAAAGTAGTTAGATAAGAAGCAGGGTTGGGGAGGTATAGAGATTGGAAAGGAAGAAAAACATTTTCATAAATTGTGGAAGCCTGCTGGATGTAAGGTTAGCATAGAATACCAGTAGTTTTTCTGAACATCATCGGAATGTACATTAACAAAAGCCAATTAGAAAACATTAAGAGAAAAAGAGATATAGTTTATAATACCATCTATAAAGCTACCTAGTACTACCTAAATATATATATAGAGAGAGAGAGAGAAAATTACATGGCATCTTTAAGGACAGGCAAGAATAAATTCAAATTACCAGTTAGCTCCCCAAGTTCTGTTTTATCTGCTATATCAGTACAGTTCAATAAAACTCTTAGGACTTTTGTTGAATTTAGAAAAACAAAAAGCTCACCTTGAGTTACTGTTTCAAGAATTTTCAAGACTGTTCCAAAAAAGATCAAAGGGTGTCATGCAAATTCAAAGTGTGGTGTTGGTTCAGGTATTATATATCAAGGAGATTAGTAATAAAACTGAGAAAAGCTGAAAGCAGATTCAAGCACATATGTAAACTTGGCATAGTAAAATCGGGAACAATTGATCTGCCAAATACCGAGCAGAATAAATTCTGATTAAGATGAAGATCAAAATTGAAAAGGCTGGGCTTCCGCGGTGGTCCAGTGTGTAAAGAGTCTGCCTTGCACTGCAAGGGGCACCGGTTTGATCCCTGGCCAGGGAAGATCCCATGTACCACAGAGCAGCTGCACTGGTGTGTCCAATGACGAGCCAACGCTCTGGCAAGAGCCAGCACTCTGGAGCACATGTGCCCAGAGCTGGTGCTCTACAGTGAGAGAGGCCACTGCAATGGGAGGCCCACATAGGCCAAAAAATAAAAAAAGATGGATGAAAATAAATATTAAAAAGAAAGAGGTATGATGGGGAAAAGAAAAAAAATCTTTTTTAATTGAAAAAGCTAACTTCAAACATTTTAGAATGAAATACAGAATGTTTTTAAAACCTCAGCTGAATAGGGTTTCTTACAACAAAAAAACAGATTGTACAAGGAAAAAATTAATAAATTTTGCTCAATCAGGAATTTAAACTTTAGTAAGTTATTAAAGTGTATCGCTATCAAAGTTAAGAATATGTAACAAAGGATTAGTATCCAGGATATATAAGGAACTACTACAGTTTAATAAGAAATCATCAACTCCACTTCAAAATGGGTAAAAAACAAGAACCAGCAGTTGATAGAGAAGAGCCCATGCAGTCAAAAACCAGATGGAAATGTGGCTATCACTAGTAATTGGGATGGTGACAAATGAAAGATTTGCTTCCTACCCATTAGAATGGCAAGTTTTTAATGTATGTGATTTATGTGTCATGTATAAATGGTATATGCATGTACATTTTTTATACAAGTTATTAGAAAAATAAGAAACTACATATATTACTTATGGAATTATGAATATACAGCTGCTTTTTAGAGAGGAATTCTATAATACATAATAAAACTGAAAAGATACCTTTGTGGATCCTAGAATATCAACTTCAAGATTTATAACTGAGAAATTTTTCATAGTATATTATCAGGAGACATGTTTTCAGCATTGTTGAAACACTGGGGTTATTGATACTTTTGAAAAGGGCAAAGCTGAAAGCAGATTCAAGCACATATGTAAACTTGGCATAGTAAAATCGGGAACAATTGATCTGCCAAATACCGAGCAGAATAAATTCTGATTAAGATGAAGATCAAAATTGAAAAGGCTGGGCTTCCGCGGTGGTCCAGTGTGTAAAGAGTCTGCCTTGCACTGCAAGGGGCACCGGTTTGATCCCTGGCCAGGGAAGATCCCATGTACCACAGAGCAGCTGCACTGGTGTGTCCAATGACGAGCCAACGCTCTGGCAAGAGCCAGCACTCTGGAGCACATGTGCCCAGAGCTGGTGCTCTACAGTGAGAGAGGCCACTGCAATGGGAGGCCCACATAGGCCAAAAAATAAAAAAAGATGGATGAAAATAAATATTAAAAAGAAAGAGGTATGATGGGGAAAAGAAAAAAAATCTTTTTTAATTGAAAAAGCTAACTTCAAACATTTTAGAATGAAATACAGAATGTTTTTAAAACCTCAGCTGAATAGGGTTTCTTACAACAAAAAAACAGATTGTACAAGGAAAAAATTAATAAATTTTGCTCAATCAGGAATTTAAACTTTAGTAAGTTATTAAAGTGTATCGCTATCAAAGTTAAGAATATGTAACAAAGGATTAGTATCCAGGATATATAAGGAACTACTACAGTTTAATAAGAAATCATCAACTCCACTTCAAAATGGGTAAAAAACAAGAACCAGCAGTTGATAGAGAAGAGCCCATGCAGTCAAAAACCAGATGGAAATGTGGCTATCACTAGTAATTGGGATGGTGACAAATGAAAGATTTGCTTCCTACCCATTAGAATGGCAAGTTTTTAATGTATGTGATTTATGTGTCATGTATAAATGGTATATGCATGTACATTTTTTATACAAGTTATTAGAAAAATAAGAAACTACATATATTACTTATGGAATTATGAATATACAGCTGCTTTTTAGAGAGGAATTCTATAATACATAATAAAACTGAAAAGATACCTTTGTGGATCCTAGAATATCAACTTCAAGATTTATAACTGAGAAATTTTTCATAGTATATTATCAGGAGACATGTACAAGGACATTATTGCAGCATTGTTGAAACACTGGAAAGGACCAAGATTATTGTAATACTTTTGAAAAGAAATAATGATGGTTTAGAACAAGGTGGTGAAAAATGGTTGTATTTTTGATTTAGCATTTTTTAGCAGCAATTCTTTAACTATAGATAACCCTCTTATCTCAGGGAAACTCTGGGAATTAAGAAGTGGGAAAAAAAGAGTACACTTTAGCGTCTAATGAATGAGAAGCTATAAATATACAATTCCAAGCTATATGATCCCAAAATCCCCAAAGATTTTGAACTTGTAAAGATTATCTGAGGAACTTTGAGGAGGGGATTTACCTCTTACCAAAAGGTGTCATTTACTTTTCTTTTCCTGTCAGTCATTCTCATTTTGCAATTGAGTTTAATCCTCATACTTCTTTCTTTAAATAATGAAATGTGAAATCCAAATAAGGTGTAAAATTTTGAGGTTACTGATTGCATTAACAGCGTTATGATTTAAATACTTTACTCCACGTATTAAGTGAATAGCTGTATACAGAGGCAAATAGCCTTTTTTTGTTTTTTTGCATTTATTTTTCTCTAGAATCTTTCATGGAAGATAATTTGGTTTCTAACATCTTTTGTGATTATATAAACTATCTCTGAGCTTTTGTATGATGCCATTGCATTTGCACTTTGATGTGTTAAAATCCAAATGATAACTCAGTTATTTTATACAGGTTTCATTTGTATTATATGTTAATTATTCACTTTTTTCCAGTAATTCAATTAAATTTATTTTAGTGGCATTTGCGTATTTGATTTCTAGCTATAGTCTTCCTCTCCAACTTATCACCTTATTAACTAATTTTTGTTATTGCTTTTATGTCTAGGGATTCCATGTGTGTGTCTATGTACATGACAGGGGGAAGTGGAAAGGGGAAGCAATGAATTTACTTTAAAAAAAATTTTTTTAAAAAAAATTTTTTGGCCTCAACAAGTGACATGCAGGATTTTAGTTCCCCAACCAGGAGGTGAACCCACACTTCCAACACAATGAAGCAAGCAGTCTTAACCACTGTACTGCCAGAGAAGTCCTGAGAGAATCTACTTTGTAATAAGTCTTTAGATATACAGATAATGTTACACCATCATGACTTCTAAATGCTAGATAAATCATTGTAAACTGTTTTCTGTTTCTGTGTATACTAACACATCTGCACTTTTGAGTATCACCAGAAATTTGTTTGTTCAAAGCATCTTTTGTAATGATAGAGCTTAACAACAATAAGACGACTGTAGCAGTGAATGCAGAAAATATTCTGATCATGCTTTAGGATTGAATTTAGTATAATGAGTAGGAGACAGGTTTTTGTTTTGCTTTTTGAAAAAAAAATGCAGTTTTAGGGTATGGTGCCTAGCCTTATAAAAAGTTTTACTTATTTTTTCATATTATAAAATGAATATGGATAATGGATTACCATGTCTGTTTGAAAATACTTTGAATAGTTCATACATTTATCAGTCTTATTAATTAAACTTTCTTTTTCTTTTAGCAAAACTATACAATCTAAGGTGGACTGCATTTTGGTAAGTAAAATAATCTTAAAGTTCTTTTGTTATAATGTTTTTCTCACTGTATAAAATATATTATTTTTAGATATTTATTTTGATTAGAAATGAATTTTAGTGAATAAAATTTGACATTTATTTAGAACGATAGAGGTGAACTGGCTGTATGCTGTCTGCTTTCCTATATCTCATCAATAATGAAATCCAAATGATAACTCAGTTATTTTATACAGGTTTCATTTGTATTATATGTTAATTATTCACTTTTTTCCAGTAATTCAATTAAATTTATTTTAGTGGCATTTGCGTATTTGATTTCTAGCTATAGTCTTCCTCTCCAACTTATCACCTTATTAACTAATTTTTGTTATTGCTTTTATGTCTAGGGATTCCATGTGTGTCTATGTACATGACAGGGGGAAGTGGAAAGGGGAAGCAATGAATTTACTTTAAAAAAAATTTTTTTAAAAAAAATTTTTTGGCCTCAACAAGTGACATGCAGGATTTTAGTTCCCCAACCAGGAGGTGAACCCACACTTCCAACACAATGAAGCAAGCAGTCTTAACCACTGTACTGCCAGAGAAGTCCTGAGAGAATCTACTTTGTAATAAGTCTTTAGATATACAGATAATGTTACACCATCATGACTTCTAAATGCTAGATAAATCATTGTAAACTGTTTTCTGTTTCTGTGTATACTAACACATCTGCACTTTTGAGTATCACCAGAAATTTGTTTGTTCAAAGCATCTTTTGTAATGATAGAGCTTAACAACAATAAGACGACTGTAGCAGTGAATGCAGAAAATATTCTGATCATGCTTTAGGATTGAATTTAGTATAATGAGTAGGAGACAGGTTTTTGTTTTGCTTTTTGAAAAAAAAATGCAGTTTTAGGGTATGGTGCCTAGCCTTATAAAAAGTTTTACTTATTTTTTCATATTATAAAATGAATATGGATAATGGATTACCATGTCTGTTTGAAAATACTTTGAATAGTTCATACATTTATCAGTCTTATTAATTAAACTTTCTTTTTCTTTTAGCAAAACTATACAATCTAAGGTGGACTGCATTTTGGTAAGTAAAATAATCTTAAAGTTCTTTTGTTATAATGTTTTTCTCACTGTATAAAATATATTATTTTTAGATATTTATTTTGATTAGAAATGAATTTTAGTGAATAAAATTTGACATTTATTTAGAACGATAGAGGTGAACTGGCTGTATGCTGTCTGCTTTCCTATATCTCATCAATAATGAAATCATAATGTGAGGTAACTGCATGTTTTTGAAACTTACTGACTTTTACCAAAGATCACTTCAACATTTAATGAAGTGAATATTTAGTTCTTTATTCTATGTTCAGTTGTGTCCAACTCTTTGCAACCCCTGAATTGTAGCCTGCCAGATTCCTCTATCCACAGGATTTTCTAGGCAAGAATATCATTTCCTCCTCCGGAGAATCTTCCTGACCAGGGATCGAACCTGGGTCTCCCGCATTGCAGGCAGACATTTTACCATCTGAGCCACCCAGGGAAACCCATTTTGTGTTCTAGTAACTCTTAAAGGATTTGTTAAAGATTGAAGATGTTTGATAGGTTAGTTTTCTTGTGGTAGCATATTTTTTGGTTTTGGGTTGCTAACTTTAAGGCTAAAGACATAGGACTTCCCTGGTGGTCCAGTGGGTGGGGAGTCAGCCTTGCAGTGCAGCGGGGCACAGGTTAGAACCCTGGCCCAGGAGGATCCCACATGTTGCAGAGTGTCCAACTGTGACCCAGCGCTCTGAAGTGCATGTGCCCAGAGCTGATGCTCTGCAGTGAGAGAGGCCACTGCAATGGGAGGCCTACACAGGCCGAAGAATAAAGGTGGATGAAAATAAATTTAAAAAAAAAAAATCAATAAAAAGAGGCCAAAATTTAAAAAGGAGTTAAAGACATAGTAATAGTTTACATTTAGATTGAACTTACAGACTATAAGAATTTGTTTAAATAAAATCTTTTTTTTTTTTTAAGATTTATTTAATTAATTTATTTATTTATTTTGGGGTGGGGTGGGGAGAGAGGGGGCGAGCGGGCCACTTCTATTGGTCTTTCATTTGTCCATTTTCATCCATCTTTGTTCTTTGGCCCGTGTGGGCCTCCAATCGCAGTGGCCTCTGTTGTCGCAGAGCACCGGCTCTGGGCGCATGCGCTCCAGAGCTCCGGCTCGGTATAATTGGACACATTGGTCCAGCCACTCCGCGGCACGTGGGATCTTCCCAGGCCAGGGCTGGAACCGGTGCCCCTTGCACTGCAAGGTGGTGTCCTTACCCACTGGACCACCAGGGCCTAAAAGCTTTTAAAATACTTCACTCTCAGATAGAGGTGAACTGGCTGTATGCTGTCTGCTTTCCTATATCTCATCAATAATGAAATCATAATGTGAGGTAACTGCATGTTTTTGAAACTTACTGACTTTTACCAAAGATCACTTCAACATTTAATGAAGTGAATATTTAGTTCTTTATTCTATGTTCAGTTGTGTCCAACTCTTTGCAACCCCTGAATTGTAGCCTGCCAGATTCCTCTATCCACAGGATTTTCTAGGCAAGAATATCATTTCCTCCTCCGGAGAATCTTCCTGACCAGGGATCGAACCTGGGTCTCCCGCATTGCAGGCAGACATTTTACCATCTGAGCCACCCAGGGAAACCCATTTTGTGTTCTAGTAACTCTTAAAGGATTTGTTAAAGATTGAAGATGTTTGATAGGTTAGTTTTCTTGTGGTAGCATATTTTTTGGTTTTGGGTTGCTAACTTTAAGGCTAAAGACATAGGACTTCCCTGGTGGTCCAGTGGGTGGGGAGTCAGCCTTGCAGTGCAGCGGGGCACAGGTTAGAACCCTGGCCCAGGAGGATCCCACATGTTGCAGAGTGTCCAACTGTGACCCAGCGCTCTGAAGTGCATGTGCCCAGAGCTGATGCTCTGCAGTGAGAGAGGCCACTGCAATGGGAGGCCTACACAGGCCGAAGAATAAAGGTGGATGAAAATAAATTTAAAAAAAAAAAATCAATAAAAAGAGGCCAAAATTTAAAAAGGAGTTAAAGACATAGTAATAGTTTACATTTAGATTGAACTTACAGACTATAAGAATTTGTTTAAATAAAATCTTTTTTTTTTAAGATTTATTTAATTAATTTATTTATTTATTTTGGGGTGGGGTGGGGAGAGAGGGGGCGAGCGGGCCACTTCTATTGGTCTTTCATTTGTCCATTTTCATCCATCTTTGTTCTTTGGCCCGTGTGGGCCTCCAATCGCAGTGGCCTCTGTTGTCGCAGAGCACCGGCTCTGGGCGCATGCGCTCCAGAGCTCCGGCTCGGTATAATTGGACACATTGGTCCAGCCACTCCGCGGCACGTGGGATCTTCCCAGGCCAGGGCTGGAACCGGTGCCCCTTGCACTGCAAGGTGGTGTCCTTACCCACTGGGACCACCAGGGAAGCCCTAAATAAAAGCTTTTAAAAATACTTCATGGATTAGTTTTTTGTTGCTATAATATACTTTTCATATTTGGATTGCTGGCCTTTGGGAGTTAACAGCCACAAAAACAGTTCAAATTTAGATTGAATTTTCAGTTCCTTAAGTCTTCTCTTAAACGTACAAGGGAGGAAACAGGCAGCTACTGAAAATACTGGAGTGAGACTGACTTCTTTTATTAATGGAATGCTGCCTAGGCTCTGGAATGTTCAGCAACTCTGCACTGCCAGACTCCCCAGAATGTCGCTGCACTTGGTCTTCCTCCTCTTTTGTGACATTAGAACTTTTTTACTCAATTTTCAGTCTTCATTATAAGCTACCCTTTCTTTTGGTTAGGGAACAAGGGTCTTCAGTGTCTGATGCTACAATAGTATATGATCTTATTAGCTTATGATATTGTTATCTAGCTAGGTGAGTAAATAACATGACCTCATCAGGACAACAGGTAATTTGCTCAGTTCTCCTGTGCCTTTCTAACCTCATGTTTGAGAAGGAGTACTTTGTGGGGATGTTTTTACTACTCTGAAGTAGATGATCTTGTACTTGCCTTTTACAAATGAATAGACTGATGCTTTTGCATTTACTTAAAAAAATTATTGGGCCAGTGCTAGATGTAAGGGAAACAGAATTACAAGGACATGTTGCCTTGCCCTCAAGAAATTCAGTCTGTTAAAACAGATTTAATAATTCTCCTAATAGTTCTTTTAAGGTAGTGATTGAGGATGGAGGGGTAACCTTACCCACCCCACCTCCCCAGAGCATTTTCTGTCTCTTCCCACTCTCAAGAGTTTCACTGTTTCTATCTATCACTCAGTAGCTACTGCATACTTACTCTGTTCTAGGCCCTATCTGGGTGTCAGAATATAGTGGTAAACAAGACAGATACTATCTAAGACACTCTACTTTTTTTCTTTTGCTATTTGAAATACTAGAGGATTATTCAATTTTTTCTTTTCATTGAGAAAATTGAGACAGAATACTGGTATGATTTATTGAATATGGCATTTATAAAATACTAAATATGAACAAAAAGGATTTTTAATTTTTCAGGCATTTAGAAATGTTTATATTTTAGCATAAGTTTTTTTTTTTTTAAAGATTTATTTATTTATTTATTTATTTATTTTGAGGGGGTAGGGTGGGGAGGGTAGGGAGTAGGCGGGCTACTTGTATTGGTCTTTCATTTGTCTGTTTTCATCCATCTTTGTTCTTTGGCCCGTGTGAGCTTCCCATCACAGTGGCATCTGTCGTTGCAGAGCGCCGGCTCTGGGCGCATGCGCTCCAGAGCTCCGGCTCGGTAACTGGACACATGGGTCCAGCCGCTCCGCGCCACGTGGGATCTTCCCAGGCCAGGGATCGAACTGACGCCCCTTGCACTGCAAGGCAGTGTCCTTACCCACTGGACCACCAGGGAAGCCCGCATAAGTTTTAAAGTTACTTTAATTTGATGAACAACACAGTAAGATCTATATTTTCCTGAAGCTTACATTTTATTGAGTGAAGTAGACACTAAATGAATGGTAAAATAAATAAGCTTTACAACTTCAGATAATGATAAATGCTATTACAAAAATTTTTAAAGGCAAAAATAGAGAGCTTTACAACTTCAATAATGATAAATGCTATTACAAAAATTTTTAAAGGCAAAAGTAGAGAACTGACAGTGGGAAACCTTAGATTGAGTGATTAGGGAAAGCGTCAGAAAATGACGTTTGAAAGGAAGTCTGAATAATAAGAAGCCAATCTTGTGTAAAGATCTGCCTGTGACACATACTAGGCAGAAGAAACAAAATGCAAAGCTTCTGAAGCAGGTGTGAGTCTGGAATGTTTGAAGAATGCAAAAAACCCAGTGTGCTAGATCTTACAAAGAAAGTGGAGGATGATAGGAGAAAAGGCTAGCTGTGGCGAATATTATGTATTTTATTCTTAGTGCATGGAAACCAATGAAAGGATTTTAAGTATGAGAATAGTATAACCTAGTTTTCTTTTTCTTTTTTTTTAATACCCTAGAAGCTGTTGGGAAATGAACTTTTAGGGAGATAAGAGTAGTAGCAGGAAAACCAGCTTGGGAGTCAAAAAGCTAATTGCTATTTGAAATACTAGAGGATTATTCAATTTTTTCTTTTCATTGAGAAAATTGAGACAGAATACTGGTATGATTTATTGAATATGGCATTTATAAAATACTAAATATGAACAAAAAGGATTTTTAATTTTTCAGGCATTTAGAAATGTTTATATTTTAGCATAAGTTTTTTTTTTTTTAAAGATTTATTTATTTATTTATTTATTTATTTTGAGGGGGTAGGGTGGGGAGGGTAGGGAGTAGGCGGGCTACTTGTATTGGTCTTTCATTTGTCTGTTTTCATCCATCTTTGTTCTTTGGCCCGTGTGAGCTTCCCATCACAGTGGCATCTGTCGTTGCAGAGCGCCGGCTCTGGGCGCATGCGCTCCAGAGCTCCGGCTCGGTAACTGGACACATGGGTCCAGCCGCTCCGCGCCACGTGGGATCTTCCCAGGCCAGGGATCGAACTGACGCCCCTTGCACTGCAAGGCAGTGTCCTTACCCACTGGACCACCAGGGAAGCCCGCATAAGTTTTAAAGTTACTTTAATTTGATGAACAACACAGTAAGATCTATATTTTCCTGAAGCTTACATTTTATTGAGTGAAGTAGACACTAAATGAATGGTAAAATAAATAAGCTTTACAACTTCAGATAATGATAAATGCTATTACAAAAATTTTTAAAGGCAAAAATAGAGAGCTTTACAACTTCAATAATGATAAATGCTATTACAAAAATTTTTAAAGGCAAAAGTAGAGAACTGACAGTGGGAAACCTTAGATTGAGTGATTAGGGAAAGCGTCAGAAAATGACGTTTGAAAGGAAGTCTGAATAATAAGAAGCCAATCTTGTGTAAAGATCTGCCTGTGACACATACTAGGCAGAAGAAACAAAATGCAAAGCTTCTGAAGCAGGTGTGAGTCTGGAATGTTTGAAGAATGCAAAAAACCCAGTGTGCTAGATCTTACAAAGAAAGTGGAGGATGATAGGAGAAAAGGCTAGCTGTGGCGAATATTATGTATTTTATTCTTAGTGCATGGAAACCAATGAAAGGATTTTAAGTATGAGAATAGTATAACCTAGTTTTCTTTTTCTTTTTTTTTAATACCCTAGAAGCTGTTGGGAAATGAACTTTTAGGGAGATAAGAGTAGTAGCAGGAAAACCAGCTTGTCTCTCAGAGAAGTCCAAATGAGAACGCAAGGCTGTCGCTCAGATAAAAGTGGAAGGTGGAGAAAAAAATACAGTAGATGAGTTCAAGGCACATTTTGGATATAAAGCCAGTAGACTTTGTTTGCTGATGTATTGAACGTGAAGGAAGAAACAAAGGAATTAAGAGTAATTCCTTTTGGTCTAAAGAATTTCCTTTAGTATTTCTTATAACACAGGTTTGCTCATGATGAATTTTCTTGATCTGTATCTATGAATGTCTTTATTTTACTTTTAATTTTGAAGAATAGTTTTGATGGATAGAGAATTCTTTTTTTTTTTTTTTCAAGAATTTATTACTAAATGAGTTAACTCACAGTTCTATTTTTTGTGGGGGGCACAGGGCACTTCTATTGGTCTTTCATTTATCCATTTTCATCCATCCTTGCTCTTTGGCCCGTGTGGACCTCCCATCTAAGCGGCCTCTCTCACTGCAGAGCACTGGCTCTGGGCGCATGCACTGCAGAGCCCCGGCTCGGTAGCTGGACACATCTGTCAAGCCGCTCTGAGGCATGTGGGATCTTCCCAGGCCAGGGGTCGAACCGGCGCCCCCTGCACTGCAAGGCGGGGTGTCCTTACCCACTGGACCACCAGGGAAGCCAGGGTATAGAATTCTTGATGCCTTTTTTTTGTTTGTTTTTCTAAAAAAAAATTACATCTGTTTGAATATGTCATTCCTCTACCTTTGGCCTTTATTGTTTCTGATGAGAAGTCAGTCATTAATCATGTTTCTGGTACATGATGAGTTGTTTTTCTCTTATTGCTATCAAGAAGATTCATTCATATATTTGTTTACTCACTCATCTATTCTTACTTTCAACAATGAGACTATTTTATATGTAGATATGGATTACTTTGTGTTTATCCTACTTTGGATATGCTGAGTTTGCATCCATAGGTTAATCTGATTTGAGGAGTTTTCAGCCATTATTTCTTTTTTTCATTATGTTCTGATTATCTTTCTCTGTGTTCTAGTTTCTCAATTGTTATTAAGAGTCTCTGTTATTATATTCATTGTCATCATGTTTTCCTTTTCATGTTTAAACACAACCTCATCCACGTAAAATAGGTCATGGAGAAGCCCTAGGCAAAAACTGACTCTCAACTTAATACCGTGTCGGGCCTAAAAAAGGGAATAAAAGTGGAAGGTGGAGAAAAAAATACAGTAGATGAGTTCAAGGCACATTTTGGATATAAAGCCAGTAGACTTTGTTTGCTGATGTATTGAACGTGAAGGAAGAAACAAAGGAATTAAGAGTAATTCCTTTTGGTCTAAAGAATTTCCTTTAGTATTTCTTATAACACAGGTTTGCTCATGATGAATTTTCTTGATCTGTATCTATGAATGTCTTTATTTTACTTTTAATTTTGAAGAATAGTTTTGATGGATAGAGAATTCTTTTTTTTTTTTTTTCAAGAATTTATTACTAAATGAGTTAACTCACAGTTCTATTTTTTGTGGGGGGCACAGGGCACTTCTATTGGTCTTTCATTTATCCATTTTCATCCATCCTTGCTCTTTGGCCCGTGTGGACCTCCCATCTAAGCGGCCTCTCTCACTGCAGAGCACTGGCTCTGGGCGCATGCACTGCAGAGCCCCGGCTCGGTAGCTGGACACATCTGTCAAGCCGCTCTGAGGCATGTGGGATCTTCCCAGGCCAGGGGTCGAACCGGCGCCCCCTGCACTGCAAGGCGGGGTGTCCTTACCCACTGGACCACCAGGGAAGCCAGGGTATAGAATTCTTGATGCCTTTTTTTTGTTTGTTTTTCTAAAAAAAAATTACATCTGTTTGAATATGTCATTCCTCTACCTTTGGCCTTTATTGTTTCTGATGAGAAGTCAGTCATTAATCATGTTTCTGGTACATGATGAGTTGTTTTTCTCTTATTGCTATCAAGAAGATTCATTCATATATTTGTTTACTCACTCATCTATTCTTACTTTCAACAATGAGACTATTTTATATGTAGATATGGATTACTTTGTGTTTATCCTACTTTGGATATGCTGAGTTTGCATCCATAGGTTAATCTGATTTGAGGAGTTTTCAGCCATTATTTCTTTTTTTCATTATGTTCTGATTATCTTTCTCTGTGTTCTAGTTTCTCAATTGTTATTAAGAGTCTCTGTTATTATATTCATTGTCATCATGTTTTCCTTTTCATGTTTAAACACAACCTCATCCACGTAAAATAGGTCATGGAGAAGCCCTAGGCAAAAGTAAAACTGACTCTCAACTTAATACCTGAAGTTTAGCAGTTTTTAATGACCAAACACTTCTCGGTATGTTTCCTTTAGTCGATTTTCAAAGCCTTAAACACTTTTTTTTTTTTTTAACCATTTTTCATCATTTTAGAGTTATTTTAAGGGGAGGATTTTCTGACTGATTCATTTCTTCCAGATATTTCAGCTTCTCACATAAATTTCATCATGTTTTCTTCCAGAAGTTTTATGGTTTTCGCTTTTTCTATTAAATCTGTGAGCCATTTTTATTTAAATTTTTGTTTGGTGTAAGGTGAACTTCAGTGTTTATTTTTTTACTAAGTGGATAGGTATCCAGTTGTTTTAGCAAAGCTTACTGGTAAGTCTCCGCTTCTATATTGAAGAATCATTGTATGTGGTTCTTTGGCTAGAGGTCTTTTTTACCATCAGTTGCTATCTCTCTTTAGGACATCACCACACTGTCTTGTTTGTGGTAGCTTTGTCAAAAGTCTTGACATCAGGTAATGTAATGATCTGAGTTGGTTTTGGCTTCTCCATACAAATTTCAGAATAACCTTGTCAATTTTTTAATCAACAACAAAAAAAGTCTACTGAGATTTGTTTATTGTTATAGTGAGTTTATTGATAGATTCTGGGCCAATGGACATCGTAATGACGTGTTTTCTAATCCATAAGCATGGTGTATCTCCATATTATTTGATTTCTATTTTCTCTCAGCAGTGTTTTCTGGTTTTCTGTAAATTTTGTACATATTTTGCTTAAATTATGCCTAAATATTTAAATTTGTGGGTTTTATCACAAGTAGCATTGTTATGTTTTGTTGCTAATATATATATTGAGCTTGTAAGTGTGCAGCCTTAGTAATTTTACATGTGTTATGTAGAATTTTTTTGAATTCTCTACTGAATCAATCATACTGTCCATAAATAAAGAAAAGTTTAATCCCACTTAAGTGTAAATGTCTATTTATTCATTTTCTCACCTTATTCACAAGTACAACCTCCAATTCAATTTGGAATAGAAATGATGAGAGTTGGATTTCCTTCCCTTGTCCTCAGTCTTAGGGGAAAACCATTTATTCATTCACCTTACTTCTGTTCTGGTTATACTAAGAGACTTTTATCATAAATACATGCTGAATTTTATCAAATGATTTTTTTGTGCTTACAGAAATAATCACATGATACTTTGCTGTGATTCTGTTAACATGGTAAATTATACTGATTGATTTTCCAAAATCAACCATCTTTCTCAGATATTTCAGCTTCTCACATAAATTTCATCATGTTTTCTTCCAGAAGTTTTATGGTTTTCGCTTTTTCTATTAAATCTGTGAGCCATTTTTATTTAAATTTTTGTTTGGTGTAAGGTGAACTTCAGTGTTTATTTTTTTACTAAGTGGATAGGTATCCAGTTGTTTTAGCAAAGCTTACTGGTAAGTCTCCGCTTCTATATTGAAGAATCATTGTATGTGGTTCTTTGGCTAGAGGTCTTTTTTACCATCAGTTGCTATCTCTCTTTAGGACATCACCACACTGTCTTGTTTGTGGTAGCTTTGTCAAAAGTCTTGACATCAGGTAATGTAATGATCTGAGTTGGTTTTGGCTTCTCCATACAAATTTCAGAATAACCTTGTCAATTTTTTAATCAACAACAAAAAAAGTCTACTGAGATTTGTTTATTGTTATAGTGAGTTTATTGATAGATTCTGGGCCAATGGACATCGTAATGACGTGTTTTCTAATCCATAAGCATGGTGTATCTCCATATTATTTGATTTCTCTATTTTCTCTCAGCAGTGTTTTCTGGTTTTCTGTAAATTTTGTACATATTTTGCTTAAATTATGCCTAAATATTTAAATTTGTGGGTTTTATCACAAGTAGCATTGTTATGTTTTGTTGCTAATATATATATTGAGCTTGTAAGTGTGCAGCCTTAGTAATTTTACATGTGTTATGTAGAATTTTTTTGAATTCTCTACTGAATCAATCATACTGTCCATAAATAAAGAAAAGTTTAATCCCACTTAAGTGTAAATGTCTATTTATTCATTTTCTCACCTTATTCACAAGTACAACCTCCAATTCAATTTGGAATAGAAATGATGAGAGTTGGATTTCCTTCCCTTGTCCTCAGTCTTAGGGGAAAACCATTTATTCATTCACCTTACTTCTGTTCTGGTTATACTAAGAGACTTTTATCATAAATACATGCTGAATTTTATCAAATGATTTTTTTGTGCTTACAGAAATAATCACATGATACTTTGCTGTGATTCTGTTAACATGGTAAATTATACTGATTGATTTTCCAAAATCAACCATCTTTGCCTTCTCCTAGTAAACTACATATGGTGCATATACTTCCATATGTTGTGTTGCACTTGTATATCTGCTGCATTGGGTTAGTTATTTTTTAAGACTGTTGTCTGTGTTAATTAGGGCTTTTGATCTAATGCATTCTTGTTATGTCTTTGTTTTTGATATTTGAGTAATGTTGGCTTCATGAAATGAGCTTGGAAGTGCTTTTCCTTACTTTAATTTCAATTATTTAATTTAATTTAATTTTTGAAAAAATTTAAATTAAAATTAATGTTATTTCTTTCTTATTTTAATATTTTTGGCCACCCTGCACAGCTTATGAGATCTTAGCTCCCTGACCAGAGATTGAACCTGGGTCCTCACAGGGAGAACTGTGGAGTACTAACCACTAATTGTCAAGGAATTTCCTCTTATTTTTAAATGTTTATAGTAGAGTTCACTAGTGAAACCATCTGTAGTAAAGGTTTTAACTATGAAATTGGTTTCTTTAATTATTACAATTGTGTTTCAGTTATGTCTGACTCTTTGCAGCTCTATGGATGTACCTGTTCTTCAATTTTTTTCTTGACGCCAAAAAATTTGTGTCTTTCAGAGAATTTGTTCGTGTTTCCTATGTTAGTTTGTGAGTATAATGTTGTTTGTAATATTCCCTTATCATCCTTTACTGTCTGTAGGATTTGTAGCAGTTCTCTCTCATTATTGAAAATTGGCAGTTGTACCTTCTTTTATATTGACCAATTTAGCTAGAGGTTTAATAATTTTATTACTTTATAAATAGTCTTTTGGCTTCATTTATTTTCTTTCTTTTCAGTTTTTCCATTTTCTTTCTCCTTTAATATACGTTTTTTCCTTCTGCTTAACTTGTGTTTAATTGACTCTTATTTTTATAACCCCTCAGTAAAGAAATTTAAAACATTTTTTCCTTTTCATTATAAGCATTTAATGCTACAAATAATCCTCTAAGCACTAGTTTAGCTGCATAATTTTTTGTATGTTTTTCATTATCACTTAGTTAAACTTTTTATTTTTTCATTCTGATTTATTCTTTTTTTTTTTTTTTTTTTTTTATTTTTGTACATGTATGTTCCCAGATCAATCAGATGCATATCCCTTGGCCCTCCCCCCACCCAGGTTCCCCCATCCCTCCAGACCATTGCTCCAAGTGGTTGTAGGTACTCCTATTCCCTAGCACAATGACAATAGCTATCTTTTCTACACATGACAGTATAGGTTCCCATGTTACTCCCTCCCATTGTTCGGTCTCCACAATGTCTTTATGTCTATTCTCTGTTTTTTCATGAGTTCACTGTGTGTGTTATCATGACCATCTTACTAGATCCCATATATATGAGTTAGTATACTATGCTTGTCTTTCTCTTTTTGACTTACTTCACTTTTTATGATAGGTTCTAGAGCCAGCCACCTCATTAGGACTGAGTCTTCTGCATTTCTTTTAACAGCTGAGTAGTATTCCATTGTATATATGTACCAGAGCTTCTGGATCCATTCATTTGTCGATGGACATCTAGGTTGCTTCCATGTTCTGGCTATTGTATAGAGAGCTGCAATGAACATTGGGGTACAGGTGCCTCTTTCAGTTTTGATTTCATCAGGATATAGGCCTAATAGTGGGATTGCTGGGTCATAGGGTGCTTCTATTTTTAGTTTTTTAAGGTATCTCCATATTGTCTTCCATAGAGGTTGTATTAATTTACATTCCCACCAGCAATGCAAGAGGGTTCCCTTTTCTCCACACCCTCTCCAGCATTTGTTGTCTGTCGATTTGTTGATGATGGCCATTCTGACAGGTGTGAGGTGGTATCTCATTGTGGTTTTAATTTGCATTTCTCTAATAATAAGCGAGGTTGAGCATCGTTTCATGTGCTTTTGGACCATTTGTATGTCCTCTTTGGAGAGGCGTCTCTTTAGATCTTTTTCCCATTTTTTGATTGGGCTGCTCATTTTCCCTGTGCTGAGTTGTCTGAGTTGCTTGTAGATTTTGGAGATTAATTCTTTGTCTGTTGTTTCATTTGCTATGATTTTCTCCCACTCTGTGGGGTGTCTGTTGAACTTTTTTGTAATTTCTTTTGCTGTACAAAAGCTTTTAAGTTTCATGAGGTCCCACGTGTTCATTTTTCTTTTCAGTTCTGCTATTTTAGTCGGTGGGTCAGAGAAGATCTTGCTTTG
This sequence comes from Tragulus kanchil, assembly GCA_022376925.1. Taxonomy (NCBI): domain Eukaryota; kingdom Metazoa; phylum Chordata; class Mammalia; order Artiodactyla; family Tragulidae; genus Tragulus; species Tragulus kanchil. Next base: position 117,593,121 of record JAIOJX010000024.1, on the reverse strand, counting down.
ATTGATGTCCTTGAGGGTTTTGCCTATATTCTCCTCTAAGAGTTTGATGGTTTCTGGTCTTACATTGAGGTCTTTAATCCATTTTGAGTTGATCTTAGTGTATGGCGTCAGGGAATGTTCCAATTTCATTTTTTTGCATGTAGCTGTCCAATTCTCCCAGCACCACTTGTTAAAGAGACTGTCTTTGTCCCATTTTATAGTTTCTCCTCCTTTATCAAAAATAAGGTACCCATAGGTGCGTGGGTTGATCTCTGGGTTCTCAATCTTGTTCCATTGATCTATAGTTCTGTTTTTGTGCCAGTACCATACTGTCTTGATGACTGTTGCTTTGTAGTAGAGTCTGAAGTTAGGGAGGCTGATCCTCCAACTCCATTTTTCTTCCTCAGGATTGCTTTGGCTATTCGAGGTCTTCTGTGTTTCCATATGAACTGTGTTATTATTTGGTCTAGTTCTGTGAAAAATGTCAGTGGTAGTTGAATAGGTATTGTATTGAATCTGTAGATGATATTTGGAAGTATGGTCATTTTCACAATATTGATTCTTCCAATCCAGGAACATGGAATATCTCTCCATCTGTTTAAGTCTTCTTTAATGTCTCTCATGAGTGTCTTGTAATTTTCTGTGTACAATTCTTTTGTTTCTTTGGGTAGGTTTATTCCTAGATATTTGATTCTTTTGGTTGCAATGGTGAAGGGGATTGCCTCTTTGATTTCATTTTCTGATTTTTCATTGTTTGTGTATAGGAATGCCAGTGACTTCTGTGTGTTGACTTTATATCCTGCAACTTTGCTGAATTCATTGATTAGTTCTAGTAGCTTTGTAATAGTGTCTTTGGGATTTTCTATGTATAATATCATGTCGTCTGCAAAAAGAGAGAGCTTGACTTCTTCCTTTCCAATCTGGATTCCTTTGATTTCTTTCTCTTGTCTTATTGCTGTTGCTAGGACTTCCAGGACTATGTTGAATAGCAGTGGTGAAAGTGGGCACCCCAGTCTTGTTCCTGATCTTAGAGGGAATGCTTTCAGTTTTTCACCATTAACAATAATGTTCGCTGTAGGTTTCTCATAGATGGCTTTTATTATGTTGAGATAGGTTCCTTCTATGCCCATTTTCTGAAGAGTTTTGATCATAAATGGATGTTGTACTTTGTCGAAGGCTTTTTCTGCATCTATTGAGATGATCATGTGATTTTTGTCTTTCAACTTGTTGATATGGTGTATCACGTTGATTGATTTGCGGATGTTGAAGAAGCCTTGCATGCCTGGGATGAACCCAACTTGATCGTGATGTATGAGTTTTTTGACATGTCGTTGAATTCTGTTTGCTAGGATTTTGTTGAGGATCTTGGCATCTAAGTTCATCAGTGAAATTGGCCTATAGTTTTCCTTTTTTGTGTTGTCTTTGCCTGGTTTGGGTATCAGGGTGATGGTGGCCTCGTAGAATGTGTTTGGGAGTTTTCCTTCCTGTGCAATTTTTTGAAAGAGTTTTAGAAGGACAGGCATTAGCTCTTCTTTAAATGTTTGGTAGAATTCGGCTGTGAAGCCATCTGGTCCTGGGCTTTTATTTTTGGGTAGATTTTTAATCACAAAGTTGATTTCTGAGCTTGTGATTGGGTTGTTCAAAGTTTCTGTTTCTTCCTGGCTCAGTCTTGGGAGATTAATCCTGTCCAAGAAACTGTCCATTTCTTCCAAGTTGTCCAGTTTGTTGCCATAGAGTTGCTCATAATAGTCTCTTAGAATCCTTTGGATTTCTGCATTATCTGTTGTAATCTCTTCTTTTTCGTTTTTGATTTTGTTGATCTGGTTCTTCTCTCTTTTTCTTGATGAGTCTGGCCAGTGGCTTGTCAATTTTGTTTACCTTTTCAAAGAACCAGCTTTTTGTTTTATTTATCTTTACTATTGTTTCTTTTGTTTCTTTCTCATTTATTTCTGCTCTGATCTTTATGATTTCTCTTCTTCTGCTGGCTCTGGGATGTTTTTGTTCTTCTTTCTCCAACTGTTTTAAGCGGAGGGTTAGGTCATCTGCTTCATATTTTCCTAGTTTCTTGAGGTGGGATTGTATTGCTATAAATTTCCCTCTTAGAACTGCTTTTGCTGTATCCCATAGGTTTTGCACTGTCGTGTGTTCATTGTCATTTTCTTCTAGGAATTGTTTAATTTCTCCTTTGATTTCCTCAACGATCAGTTGATTTTTTAGGTATGTATTGTTTAATCTCCATGTGTTTCTGTTTTTAGGGTTTTTTTTCTGGTAGTTGATCTCCAGTCTCATTGCATTGTGGTCCGAGAAGATGGTTGATATAATTTCGGTTTTCTTAAACTGACTGAGGTTAGATTTGTGGCCCAAGATGTGGTCTATCCTGGAGAATGTTCCGTGAGCGCTTGAGAAGAAAGTGTATTCTTCTGCTTTTGGATGGAACGTCCTAAAGATATCGATGAGGTCCATCTTTTCCAGTGTGGCATTTAAGGCTTGTGTTTCTTTATTAATTTTCTGTTTTGTTGATCTGTCCATTGGTGTGAGAGGAGTGTTAAAGTCTCCTACTATTATTGCGTTATTGTTGATTTCTTCTTTTATGTCTGAAAGTACCTGTCTTATGTATTGAGGTGCCCCTGTGTTGGGTGCGTAGATATTCATGACTGTTATGTCTTCCTCTTGGATAGATCCCTTAATCATGATGTAGTGACCTGCCTTGTCTCTTAGAATCTTCTTTACTTTAAAGTCTATTTTGTCTGATATAAGGATTGCTACTCCAGCTTTCTTTTGATTTCCATTTGCATGAAATATCTTTTTCCAGCCTTTCACTTTCAGTCTATGAGTGTCTCTAGGTCTGAAGTGGGTCTCTTGTAAACAGCATATATATGGGTCTTGCTTCTGGATCCATTCAGCCAGCCTGTGTCGTTTGGTTGGAGCATTTAGTCCATTTACATTCAAAGTAATTATTGATACGAATGTTCCTATTGTCATCTTCTTAGAAATTTGGGGTTTGATTTGTAAGGCTTCTCCTACTCTTGTATTTATTGGCTATATCAGGTCCTTTAACACTTGTTGTAGGGCTGGTTTTGTGGTACAGAATTCTTTTAGTTTTTGCTTGTCTGTGAAGCTTTTGACTTCAGCATCAATTTTGAATGAGATTCTTGTTGGGTAGAGAATTCGTGGTTGCAGGTTATTCTCTTTTAGCCGTTTAAATGTATCTTGCCATTCTCTTCTGGCCTGTAGGGTTTCTGTTGAGAGATCCACAGTTAAACGTATGGGGTTTCCTTTATATGTTATTTGTTGTTTGCTCCTAGTTTCTTGAGGTGGGATTGTATTGCTATAAATTTCCCTCTTAGAACTGCTTTTGCTGTATCCCATAGGTTTTGCACTGTCGTGTGTTCATTGTCATTTTCTTCTAGGAATTGTTTAATTTCTCCTTTGATTTCCTCAACGATCAGTTGATTTTTTAGGTATGTATTGTTTAATCTCCATGTGTTTCTGTTTTTAGGGTTTTTTTTCTGGTAGTTGATCTCCAGTCTCATTGCATTGTGGTCCGAGAAGATGGTTGATATAATTTCGGTTTTCTTAAACTGACTGAGGTTAGATTTGTGGCCCAAGATGTGGTCTATCCTGGAGAATGTTCCGTGAGCGCTTGAGAAGAAAGTGTATTCTTCTGCTTTTGGATGGAACGTCCTAAAGATATCGATGAGGTCCATCTTTTCCAGTGTGGCATTTAAGGCTTGTGTTTCTTTATTAATTTTCTGTTTTGTTGATCTGTCCATTGGTGTGAGAGGAGTGTTAAAGTCTCCTACTATTATTGCGTTATTGTTGATTTCTTCTTTTATGTCTGAAAGTACCTGTCTTATGTATTGAGGTGCCCCTGTGTTGGGTGCGTAGATATTCATGACTGTTATGTCTTCCTCTTGGATAGATCCCTTAATCATGATGTAGTGACCTGCCTTGTCTCTTAGAATCTTCTTTACTTTAAAGTCTATTTTGTCTGATATAAGGATTGCTACTCCAGCTTTCTTTTGATTTCCATTTGCATGAAATATCTTTTTCCAGCCTTTCACTTTCAGTCTATGAGTGTCTCTAGGTCTGAAGTGGGTCTCTTGTAAACAGCATATATATGGGTCTTGCTTCTGGATCCATTCAGCCAGCCTGTGTCGTTTGGTTGGAGCATTTAGTCCATTTACATTCAAAGTAATTATTGATACGAATGTTCCTATTGTCATCTTCTTAGAAATTTGGGGTTTGATTTGTAAGGCTTCTCCTACTCTTGTATTTATTGGCTATATCAGGTCCTTTAACACTTGTTGTAGGGCTGGTTTTGTGGTACAGAATTCTTTTAGTTTTTGCTTGTCTGTGAAGCTTTTGACTTCAGCATCAATTTTGAATGAGATTCTTGTTGGGTAGAGAATTCGTGGTTGCAGGTTATTCTCTTTTAGCCGTTTAAATGTATCTTGCCATTCTCTTCTGGCCTGTAGGGTTTCTGTTGAGAGATCCACAGTTAAACGTATGGGGTTTCCTTTATATGTTATTTGTTGTTTGCTCCTAGCTGCTTTTAGTAATCTGTCTTTATATTTAGTCTGCGTTAGTTTGATTAGTATGTGCCTTGGTGTGTTTCTTCTGGGGTTTCTCCTGTATGGAACTCTTTGTGCTTCCTGGACTTGGCTGACTATCTCCTTTCCCATGCTGGGGAAGTTTTCAACTATAACCTCTTCAAGAAGTTTTTCATAGTCTTTCTTCTCTTCTTCTTCTTCTGGAACTCCTATAATTCTAATGTTGGTGCGTTTAATATTGTCCCATAGGTCTCTGAGGCTATCCTCAGTTCTTTTAATTCTTTGGGCTTTGTTCTGTTCTTCAGCACTTATTTCCACCATTCTGTCTTCCAGCTCACTTATCCGTTCTTCAGCCTCTGATACTCTACTGTTGAGACCTTCTATAGTATTTTTGAGTTCAGCAATTGAGTTGGTGGTCTCTATTTGCTTATTTTTCATTTCCTGCATGTCTTTTCTCAATGCACTAATTTCCTCTAATATTCTGTTTTCGGTGTTTTGCATCCTCATTAGTATAGTTTTTCTGAATTCTCTTTCAGATAGCTTGTCTATCTCCTCCTCTGTCATTTGAAGTGGTGTTTCTCTAGCTTGGTCCTTCATTTGTACAGTGTTTCTCTGACGTTTCATTATTAGGTTAATTTTTGTTTCTTTGTGTGTGTTTGTGTGTATGGAGTTCTTATTCCCACCAGGCTTCTTGGTTGAATTCTCCCTTCCTTTGGGTTTTTGTCCTTGTAGAAGGGTTCAGTGGCTTGTGTCTTGGGTGGTGATAGACCTTGTTTACAGGTGAATAATCTGTAGTGTTGTATGTTCTTTGATAATCAGTGTGGGGTCTTGGAATCCGGGCTTCCGCTTCGAGGATCCTTGGTTTGATGATTGGTCAGGGAGTGTAGGCTCTATGTCTGGTTTGCTATGGTGTTCTGTGATACTAGTTCACACACTAGCATCTGAGGAACAAGAGGTGCATCCCTGATGGGTGACAGTCATAAAAGCATGCAGATGTTTTCCAACATAATCATAAGATACACATACATATACAGCAATCCCCACAACTGACCAGTTTTACAGAGATAAGGCGCAGGAAATCTTTCTAGCAACTCATGCAATCACAGATGATACTTGCCCGTTAAGCTTTGAATTAATTAAAATAGTGCCTGAATAATAGATCTAGCACAAGGTCCTGGCTTGGATAATTACAATGAAAGCAATTTTAAATTAGGACATGTGCTCGGGGTGACAAGGAGGAGAGTCTATAAGTAATAAAAAGGAAAAGATTTGTCTTGGAAGTATTTTATAGGATTAGGTAGCAAAGATTAGTGTGTGTACTGTTTAGTGCATTTGGAAGTGAATAGTGCAGACAGAAAGATAGGAAATAATTTGTCTAGAGGATATTGATAGCTAGGAAGATGTTTTACATTTAGAACATAGAGAAAGCAGTGGGAAAGAGGAAAGAGAAAAGAGAATTAGAGGTTTTCAAGAATTAAAATTAAAGTTAAAAAAATATAATAAAAGTCAAAAGAAGGTTAAAAATTAAAAAGAGCAAAAAAAAAAAATTAATGAGACCGAAAAACAAAGAAAAAAACACATAGAATAAATCAAACAAATGAAAATTTTTTTGCATCCTCATTAGTATAGTTTTTCTGAATTCTCTTTCAGATAGCTTGTCTATCTCCTCCTCTGTCATTTGAAGTGGTGTTTCTCTAGCTTGGTCCTTCATTTGTACAGTGTTTCTCTGACGTTTCATTATTAGGTTAATTTTTGTTTCTTTGTGTGTGTTTGTGTGTATGGAGTTCTTATTCCCACCAGGCTTCTTGGTTGAATTCTCCCTTCCTTTGGGTTTTTGTCCTTGTAGAAGGGTTCAGTGGCTTGTGTCTTGGGTGGTGATAGACCTTGTTTACAGGTGAATAATCTGTAGTGTTGTATGTTCTTTGATAATCAGTGTGGGGTCTTGGAATCCGGGCTTCCGCTTCGAGGATCCTTGGTTTGATGATTGGTCAGGGAGTGTAGGCTCTATGTCTGGTTTGCTATGGTGTTCTGTGATACTAGTTCACACACTAGCATCTGAGGAACAAGAGGTGCATCCCTGATGGGTGACAGTCATAAAAGCATGCAGATGTTTTCCAACATAATCATAAGATACACATACATATACAGCAATCCCCACAACTGACCAGTTTTACAGAGATAAGGCGCAGGAAATCTTTCTAGCAACTCATGCAATCACAGATGATACTTGCCCGTTAAGCTTTGAATTAATTAAAATAGTGCCTGAATAATAGATCTAGCACAAGGTCCTGGCTTGGATAATTACAATGAAAGCAATTTTAAATTAGGACATGTGCTCGGGGTGACAAGGAGGAGAGTCTATAAGTAATAAAAAGGAAAAGATTTGTCTTGGAAGTATTTTATAGGATTAGGTAGCAAAGATTAGTGTGTGTACTGTTTAGTGCATTTGGAAGTGAATAGTGCAGACAGAAAGATAGGAAATAATTTGTCTAGAGGATATTGATAGCTAGGAAGATGTTTTACATTTAGAACATAGAGAAAGCAGTGGGAAAGAGGAAAGAGAAAAGAGAATTAGAGGTTTTCAAGAATTAAAATTAAAGTTAAAAAAATATAATAAAAGTCAAAAGAAGGTTAAAAATTAAAAAGAGCAAGAAAAAAAAATTAATGAGACCGAAAACAAAGAAAAAACACATAGAATAAATCAAACAAATGAAAACTACAAAAAAAAAAAAAAAAACATAAAAAACCCCCAATAAACAAAGAAACTAATAAACCCCAAACCAATCAATTGAATAAGCAAAATAGTCCACCACAAACAAGCAGAAAAAAAAGAAAAAAAAAAAAAAAAAAAAGTTAAATACTGTCCTTGGTTTTTATCTTCATATCTGCCTGTTGGAAACCAATCTGCTCTTGATGGTGGTGTCTTGATGGCGTGGTCTTTCCCTTACAGTGCCGGTTGCTGTGGTTTCTGTTTTTGTGTTCAGCAAAATGAGGGCTTTGCTGCCATACTGGGTGCTGGCCGGGACGGTGGGCTGATCCCAGTCAGTCGGGCGGAGGCCGCGGCGCGCGCAGTCCCGTGTTGGAGGGGGGCGCCCCGGCTCGACCGCGCGCCTGCCTGTAGTCTCCAATCCCTGCTCTTTCCCCGGCTTCCTCCGCTGCTACTACAGCTCTAGGGGAGCGCGGGCTCCTCCGACACTGCCGGTTATGTGTCTAAGTACCAAAGGCGGACGCGAGCTTTCCCGTCCAACTCGTGCCCAGTCCCTGGTCAGCAACCCGTGGACGACTTCTTCTCTCCGTTCAGCAAGCCCTCCAGTTGGAGTGGCTGAACTTACCCGCTCCTCGCGGCGTCCGCGGCTCCTCGCGGCGGGCGGGTTCCGGCGGCTCCTCGCGGCGGGCGGGTTCTGGCGGCTCCCTGATTTATTCTTGTACCATGGTATAGGATGGTCATTTTCCTAACAAATGAGTATTTATTGAATCTTGTCTGTGGTATATCTTAGTGAATGTTTCATATGTACTTGAAAATAATGTATGTTCTACTGTTATTGGAAAGACTGCTCTTTCTGTCTCTCTCTCCCTTTATATGTCAACTGATATCAAGTCCAGTTGATTATTGTTTTTCAAGACATATGTATCCTTAGTGATGTTTTACTTTTTCAGTGATTGAGAGGGATGCTAAAATCTTGTATTTGTGAATCTTTTTCTCTCTGAGCCTGTCCATTGTAGTTTCATGTATTGAAGCTGTTAAAAGGAGCATAAACATTTGAGATTTTTATGTATTCTTCCTGAATTGATTGTTTTATTATTATGATGTTTGTGTTTTCATCTCCGGTAACATTTGTTACTTTCAGGTCTGCTTTGTCTGGTATCACCATAGCCCTTCCATCTTTCTTATAATTAGCGTTTGTTTGTGCAGCATATCTTTTTTCATCTCTTTACTTCTAAGCCATCTGGATCTTTGTAGGTAAAGTGATTTGTTTTTGTTGACAACATCACATGCTTAACCAATCTGACAGGCTTTGTCTTGGGACTGTCTGAATAGTTGAGTATGTGTATACCATTTTGCTGTTTATCTTGTAGTGTAGGTCTACTGTTGATTAATTCTCACAGTCTTAGTTTATTTGAAAAAAGTCTTTTATTTCCATTCATTTACAAAGGGTATTTTCACTGGGTATAGAATTCTAGACAATTTTTTATTATCATATCCATTAATCTTCTTAACATGTCTAATCTGCTATAATTCTATTCAGTGAATCGCCCATTTTAAACCTTGTATTTTTTTAACAAAATTTCACTTGGCTGTTTTCTTTTATATCCTCCATTTCTTTCCTTGTTAAATCCTTGAGTATGCTTATAATAGCTCTTTTAAAGCTCTTCTTTGCTAATTATCTCTGAGTCTCTATTTACTGAGTTTTTGTTGCAGTTATAAGATCATGTTTTTGTACTTCTTTGCATGGCTAGTAATTTTTAGTTTAGTATTTGTTTAAAATGTCTAGATGTGTTCTCTTTCCTTAAAATGTATTACAGTTTTCTTTGGCGGGCAGCTAGGCGACTTGCAGATTATCCTTTTGAGATTGTGTTTAAGTTTTGTTGGGCAAGTCTAGAATTGCTAGACTTTAGAGCTAGTTCAGCTTTTATACTAACATGTTACTGCTCTAGTATCTGTACTTCATTCTTTGGTGTTGACCGAGATCTCTCGGTGTTGTCTTTGGGTGTTGACTGAGCTCTCTCAGTGCTGTCTTTGGGTGTTGACTGAGCTCTCTCAGTGCTGTCTGATTGGAATTTGAACGTGTCACAGTTACATGAGAACTAGTTCTTTGCCTAGTTCTGTGCATTCTGCCTGTATTTGCCCTCGATGAACTCATCTACTTTGATGGTTTCAATTAATCTTAATCTACTGATGACTTCTAAGTTTGCATCCCCAGTTTATGCTCCAGATCCATATAGCCAAGTACTGTCGATCGAACAGTTTTACAAATCACAGGCACTTCAAACTCGGCTTGTGCAGAACCAGTCTCACTGTTGGTTCCTGTTGCTACTGTAACAAATTATCGTTAAATGTAATGGCTTAACAGAAATTTATCATCTTATAGTTTTGCAGATCAGCAGTCTGACACAGGTCTTGCTAAGACAGAATGAAGGTGTCAGGAGGGCTGTGCTCCTGTTGGAGGCTCTACGGGAGGATGTTTCCTTGTCTTTTATAGTTTTTAGTGGCTGCATCTGCAAAGCCAGCAATGGCTGCTCACGTCTTACACTTTATCACTCTGACATATCTCTTGTAGTCAGATATCCTCAACTTCCTCTTATTAGGACTCTTGTGATTTTATTAGGCCTCCTAGATAACCCAGGATGCCCTCCCCATTTAAAGGTCCTTAATTTCACCATATCTGGAAAGTCCCTTTTACCTCAACATTCAGTGAATCGCCCATTTTAAACCTTGTATTTTTTTAACAAAATTTCACTTGGCTGTTTTCTTTTATATCCTCCATTTCTTTCCTTGTTAAATCCTTGAGTATGCTTATAATAGCTCTTTTAAAGCTCTTCTTTGCTAATTATCTCTGAGTCTCTATTTACTGAGTTTTTGTTGCAGTTATAAGATCATGTTTTTGTACTTCTTTGCATGGCTAGTAATTTTTAGTTTAGTATTTGTTTAAAATGTCTAGATGTGTTCTCTTTCCTTAAAATGTATTACAGTTTTCTTTGGCGGGCAGCTAGGCGACTTGCAGATTATCCTTTTGAGATTGTGTTTAAGTTTTGTTGGGCAAGTCTAGAATTGCTAGACTTTAGAGCTAGTTCAGCTTTTATACTAACATGTTACTGCTCTAGTATCTGTACTTCATTCTTTGGTGTTGACCGAGATCTCTCGGTGTTGTCTTTGGGTGTTGACTGAGCTCTCTCAGTGCTGTCTTTGGGTGTTGACTGAGCTCTCTCAGTGCTGTCTGATTGGAATTTGAACGTGTCACAGTTACATGAGAACTAGTTCTTTGCCTAGTTCTGTGCATTCTGCCTGTATTTGCCCTCGATGAACTCATCTACTTTGATGGTTTCAATTAATCTTAATCTACTGATGACTTCTAAGTTTGCATCCCCAGTTTATGCTCCAGATCCATATAGCCAAGTACTGTCGATCGAACAGTTTTACAAATCACAGGCACTTCAAACTCGGCTTGTGCAGAACCAGTCTCACTGTTGGTTCCTGTTGCTACTGTAACAAATTATCGTTAAATGTAATGGCTTAACAGAAATTTATCATCTTATAGTTTTGCAGATCAGCAGTCTGACACAGGTCTTGCTAAGACAGAATGAAGGTGTCAGGAGGGCTGTGCTCCTGTTGGAGGCTCTACGGGAGGATGTTTCCTTGTCTTTTATAGTTTTTAGTGGCTGCATCTGCAAAGCCAGCAATGGCTGCTCACGTCTTACACTTTATCACTCTGACATATCTCTTGTAGTCAGATATCCCTCAACTTCCCTCTTATTAGGACTCTTGTGATTTTATTAGGCCTCCTAGATAACCCAGGATGCCCTCCCCATTTAAAGGTCCTTAATTTCACCATATCTGGAAAGTCCCTTTTACCATGAGGTAACAGATTCCATTTCCAGGGACTCAAGGTTTAGGATGTAAACGTCTTGGTGGCCATTAGTCTATCCTATTGTCTTAGTGAATACACTCACTCAGCCAGCTTAAAAGCCTGGCACTCCTTCTTGTTTTCCTCTTCTTTCTCTCCTACCTTACTTCTGGTCAGTCACCACATCCTTTCATTTCTCCCTTCATAACTGCTCTGTTTTTGTCTATCCTGACTGCGTCTACATTAATCCAGATCACGGTACTTGTTGGAAATAACTGCAGCTGTTTTTCTGCTTCTCATTTCTCCACTTTTATTCCATTCTTCAAATTACAACATCTTTATGTGATGTGAATCCGTGTATTTTACACCCTTGCTTAAGACCTTTTACCAGTTCCGCATTGTTCTGTCTTAAGGCATTGGCGATCCTTCATACGAGGCTTTACTTTTCTTATTTTACCTCCTCTTTCTCTATGCCTTCCACAGGCTTGTCAGCAAGCTGTAATGAACACTTGTGAAGTAAGAGAAGAGAATATATACTCTCTCAGAGAATATATCCTCTAACGGCAATGCCCATTAGAACATTGGTGGTTGAAGTGTCCTGTATACACGCGGTTGAGTTTGGTAGTCAGTACAGACATGTGGCTATTTACTAAGCTCTTAAAATGTGGGTAGTGTGACCAAGGAACGGAGCTTTTAACTATTAAATTTAAGTTAAATAGCCATGAATGGCTAGTGGCAGCCTTTTTGGATACGGTAGTTACCGAACAGTGGCTCTCAGCTGGAGGCAGCTATGGGCCCCAGGGCACCCGTGATGGCATCTGGAGACAAGTTTGTTTTTCACGCTCAGAGTGTGCTACCAGTTGAGTGGGTAGAGGACAAGTATGCTGTTGAAATATCCTGCAAAGCACAGGGCATCCCTTTATAATAGACTTCTTAGCCTTAAAATCGTCAGTAGTGTTAGATGATGAAAACCTCTGGTCTAGACTCTCTGTTCTCTCTCTTTTTTAACTATATGAAGTTATATTTTAAGATTCATTTTAGATACCATCCCTTCAGAAAACTGTGATTTCTCAGGTCTGTTTCTGATACCTCTTCTGTCCCCTCATATCCTGTGCTTGCCTTCTTTTGTTTTATGTAGTCACCTCTGTGATAGTCATAATAAGTATTTTTATTTGTTCCTGGCTTCTTGAGTGTAGGAATATTTTCACTGGAATATGCCCAGGGGCATATTCCAATGTGAGGATGATCCATAAATATTTGTTAAAGAATGAATGACTATAATCCAGTGACTCACTTATTAAACCTGTTGTGGTTGAAAATATCAAGAAGCATTACCACCTTAAGTTGAGACCTTTTAGAGACCATACACTTGTTTAAATGTTTGAATTTATTTGTTGGAATTATCAAATACTTCACAGTTTACCCATAAGAACAGAAGCTTCTCATGCCTTTAGAGAAAAAGGACATGTGTTTTCTGGCATTCTCCTCTTTACCCCTGTTCTCCTTAGGTATTTCCCTTCCTCTGACACTAGCCTGGTAAGAGGTAACCAGCCCAAACTACCCCTACCTATTCCCAGAGTGCAAACGGGGAACTGAAACATTATTGCATAGGTTCAGGAAGGATTTAAACTAGTAAAGTGAAATAAATAGGTCAGAAACTAAGAGCAACTGGCAATATAATAGAAAGGCGTGTTACAGGCATGCCTCAGAGATACTGAGGGTTCAGTTCCAGACCACTGCAGTAAAGCAAATACCATAACAAAATGAGTCACACAAATTTTTTGGTTTCCCAATGCATATTAAATTTAAGTTAAATAGCCATGAATGGCTAGTGGCAGCCTTTTTGGATACGGTAGTTACCGAACAGTGGCTCTCAGCTGGAGGCAGCTATGGGCCCCAGGGCACCCGTGATGGCATCTGGAGACAAGTTTGTTTTTCACGCTCAGAGTGTGCTACCAGTTGAGTGGGTAGAGGACAAGTATGCTGTTGAAATATCCTGCAAAGCACAGGGCATCCCTTTATAATAGACTTCTTAGCCTTAAAATCGTCAGTAGTGTTAGATGATGAAAACCTCTGGTCTAGACTCTCTGTTCTCTCTCTTTTTTAACTATATGAAGTTATATTTTAAGATTCATTTTAGATACCATCCCTTCAGAAAACTGTGATTTCTCAGGTCTGTTTCTGATACCTCTTCTGTCCCCTCATATCCTGTGCTTGCCTTCTTTTGTTTTATGTAGTCACCTCTGTGATAGTCATAATAAGTATTTTTATTTGTTCCTGGCTTCTTGAGTGTAGGAATATTTTCACTGGAATATGCCCAGGGGCATATTCCAATGTGAGGATGATCCATAAATATTTGTTAAAGAATGAATGACTATAATCCAGTGACTCACTTATTAAACCTGTTGTGGTTGAAAATATCAAGAAGCATTACCACCTTAAGTTGAGACCTTTTAGAGACCATACACTTGTTTAAATGTTTGAATTTATTTGTTGGAATTATCAAATACTTCACAGTTTACCCATAAGAACAGAAGCTTCTCATGCCTTTAGAGAAAAAGGACATGTGTTTTCTGGCATTCTCCTCTTTACCCCTGTTCTCCTTAGGTATTTCCCTTCCTCTGACACTAGCCTGGTAAGAGGTAACCAGCCCAAACTACCCCTACCTATTCCCAGAGTGCAAACGGGGAACTGAAACATTATTGCATAGGTTCAGGAAGGATTTAAACTAGTAAAGTGAAATAAATAGGTCAGAAACTAAGAGCAACTGGCAATATAATAGAAAGGCGTGTTACAGGCATGCCTCAGAGATACTGAGGGTTCAGTTCCAGACCACTGCAGTAAAGCAAATACCATAACAAAATGAGTCACACAAATTTTTTGGTTTCCCAATGCATATAAAAATTATGCTTACAGAATACTGTGGTATATTAAGTGTGCAGTAGCATTATGTCTAAAAATTACTGTACATACCTTAATTAAAAGATACTTTATTGCTGAACAGTGCTGGCCATCATTTGAGCCTCTAGCAAGTCTTAGTAACATCAAAGATCACTGAAAACAAATGACCCATAAGAGATACAGTGATAATGACAGAAAAGTTTAAAATGCTTTGAGAATTACCAAAATGTGACACAGAGACACAAAGTGAGCAAATAAGACTGGAAAAAAACAGTGCCCAATACATTTCCTCAGCATAAGGTTGCACAGACTTCAACTTGTAAAGAAAAAAAGAAGTCTGTGTCTGTGAAGGGTGATAAGAGGAAACTCAACAAAAGGAGGTATGCCTGTGGTGTAATACAGTGCCTGGCACATCGGGAGCATACACGGCAGCTTCCCTCAAAGGTGTTGTACGTGCCAATTGTTAATGTGGATCTTTGTGGATCTAACTGACTTCACTGCTGCAAATGGATGTTTCTGGAAGGCTAAACATTAGTCAGGGATCACATTTTATGTTCATCATCCCGGAACTTACCATTTAAGAATGATTGCTTACCGTATGGAACCACTAAGGGGAGAGTGAGCCATCCTGGTGGCTCAGGAAGTAAAGAATTTGGCTGCAGTGCAGGAGACTTGGGTTCATCCTTGGGTTCAGTCCCTTTGGTTCTGCCTGAAGTACCTGGTAAGAGTACCCCAAACTTACCCGTGTTTTCTGGCATTCTCCTCTTTACCCTGTTCTCCTTAGGTATTTCCCTTCCTCTGACACTAGCCTGGTAAGAGGTAACCAGCCCAAACTACCCCTACCTATTCCCAGAGTGCAAACGGGGAACTGAAACATTATTGCATAGGTTCAGGAAGGATTTAAACTAGTAAAGTGAAATAAATAGGTCAGAAACTAAGAGCAACTGGCAATATAATAGAAAGGCGTGTTACAGGCATGCCTCAGAGATACTGAGGGTTCAGTTCCAGACCACTGCAGTAAAGCAAATACCATAACAAAATGAGTCACACAAATTTTTTGGTTTCCCAATGCATATAAAAATTATGCTTACAGAATACTGTGGTATATTAAGTGTGCAGTAGCATTATGTCTAAAAATTACTGTACATACCTTAATTAAAAGATACTTTATTGCTGAACAGTGCTGGCCATCATTTGAGCCTCTAGCAAGTCTTAGTAACATCAAAGATCACTGAAAACAAATGACCCATAAGAGATACAGTGATAATGACAGAAAAGTTTAAAATGCTTTGAGAATTACCAAAATGTGACACAGAGACACAAAGTGAGCAAATAAGACTGGAAAAAAACAGTGCCCAATACATTTCCTCAGCATAAGGTTGCACAGACTTCAACTTGTAAAGAAAAAAAGAAGTCTGTGTCTGTGAAGGGTGATAAGAGGAAACTCAACAAAAGGAGGTATGCCTGTGGTGTAATACAGTGCCTGGCACATCGGGAGCATACACGGCAGCTTCCCTCAAAGGTGTTGTACGTGCCAATTGTTAATGTGGATCTTTGTGGATCTAACTGACTTCACTGCTGCAAATGGATGTTTCTGGAAGGCTAAACATTAGTCAGGGATCACATTTTATGTTCATCATCCCGGAACTTACCATTTAAGAATGATTGCTTACCGTATGGAACCACTAAGGGGAGAGTGAGCCATCCTGGTGGCTCAGGCAGTAAAGAATTTGGCTGCAGTGCAGGAGACTTGGGTTCAGTCCCTGGGTCAGGAAGATCCCCTGGAGACGGGAGTGGCTACCCATTTGGGTATTCTTGCCTGAAGAGTTCCATGGACAGAAAAACCTGGCAGGCTACAATCCAAAGAGTGAGACACGACTGAGTGACTGACACTTCCACTTTCAAAGGGAGCGTATTGGATCCCTCAAACACAGAGAGAGGAAGATAAGAGAAGTTGGGAGTCACCTGGCTAAAGCTATAAAGTGCATATTGTAGAACAGCGGCCAATATCAACCCTCTCTGCGCCTGCCCCTTCCAGGCCTTCGTAGTTGCTGTTTCCTCTACTAGCTGTGCGCTTCTCAGATTTCCTCCCTTCAATGTCTCCTTTTGGACTTGGCTCAAAAGCCCTTTCAGAATGCTTTTTATCTACTAGGAATGCATGAGGCTGCAGATAACAGAAAACCCCAACTATTGATGGCCTAAAGGAATAGAGTCTATGTCATCTAGTAAGTCCCACGTTAGGCACCCAAAAGTGGTACGTTAGTTCACTGAAGTCCTAAGCCCTTCGCGTTTTGCTGTGTCTACTTTTGTCCCGTCACATCACGCCCAGGCCTTCTGTCCAAACGCCAAGGCAGAAAAGGAGGAAGGGCAAAAGGGCTTTCTTCTAGCGAGGCTTTGTATTTATTTTCAGGACACCTACTTCTATTCCCAAAACCCATTTCAGGAACTTCCACCTCCAAGGTGACGTCTCTTGGGTGCCCCTAGCTGCAGGAAAACTAGGATACAGAGTATTTTGTTTTCCAGCCTCTCCCAGACGCAAAGCAGAAGGGGTCAGTGTGTCTGAGTCAGCCTCTGCTGTAGCTTCTGTGAAGTCCCTGCTTTCATGCACTTCCCTCAAAGGTGTTGTACGTGCCAATTGTTAATGTGGATCTTTGTGGATCTAACTGACTTCACTGCTGCAAATGGATGTTTCTGGAAGGCTAAACATTAGTCAGGGATCACATTTTATGTTCATCATCCCGGAACTTACCATTTAAGAATGATTGCTTACCGTATGGAACCACTAAGGGGAGAGTGAGCCATCCTGGTGGCTCAGGCAGTAAAGAATTTGGCTGCAGTGCAGGAGACTTGGGTTCAGTCCCTGGGTCAGGAAGATCCCCTGGAGACGGGAGTGGCTACCCATTTGGGTATTCTTGCCTGAAGAGTTCCATGGACAGAAAAACCTGGCAGGCTACAATCCAAAGAGTGAGACACGACTGAGTGACTGACACTTCCACTTTCAAAGGGAGCGTATTGGATCCCTCAAACACAGAGAGAGGAAGATAAGAGAAGTTGGGAGTCACCTGGCTAAAGCTATAAAGTGCATATTGTAGAACAGCGGCCAATATCAACCCTCTCTGCGCCTGCCCCTTCCAGGCCTTCGTAGTTGCTGTTTCCTCTACTAGCTGTGCGCTTCTCAGATTTCCTCCCTTCAATGTCTCCTTTTGGACTTGGCTCAAAAGCCCTTTCAGAATGCTTTTTATCTACTAGGAATGCATGAGGCTGCAGATAACAGAAAACCCCAACTATTGATGGCCTAAAGGAATAGAGTCTATGTCATCTAGTAAGTCCCACGTTAGGCACCCAAAAGTGGTACGTTAGTTCACTGAAGTCCTAAGCCCTTCGCGTTTTGCTGTGTCTACTTTTGTCCCGTCACATCACGCCCAGGCCTTCTGTCCAAACGCCAAGGCAGAAAAGGAGGAAGGGCAAAAGGGCTTTCTTCTAGCGAGGCTTTGTATTTATTTTCAGGACACCTACTTCTATTCCCAAAACCCATTTCAGGAACTTCCACCTCCAAGGTGACGTCTCTTGGGTGCCCCTAGCTGCAGGGAAAACTAGGATACAGAGTATTTTGTTTTCCAGCCTCTCCCAGACGGCAAAGCAGAAGGGGGTTGGCAGTGTGTCTGAGTCAGCCTCTCTGCTGTAGCTTCTTGTGTGAAGTCCCCTGCTTTCATGCACCTTACAGAAAGCTTTCTACCCCTCTTAAAGCTCTTATTGTAGAGTATGCTGATCCCCAGGTTAATTTGTTTTCTTCCCCAAGAATAAGCTTTTGGTAATAAGGACTGTGTCTCAGACACGGTCTTGGTATCCCTAGTGCTTAGCACATTGTCTAGTACCTGGAAGACAGTAAACATTTGCTGAGTGATTATCTGCAAACAATGATTATCAAAAAAAGATATATAATGTGCATGGAATATCCCCTTAACAGAGAATTTCTTTGTACGTGTTATTATTATTATTAGCATTTATTGAGTATTTATTCTCATGTGCCAGACAAGTAGTTTACATATTTTATTATTCACTCCTCATAATTTGCCTGTGATATTAATCTGTTGTCATCCTTATTTTACAAATGAAGAAACAGGCTTAGACAGGTTAAGTAACTTACTCAAGGTCATCAAACTTGCTAATTGGTAGAATTAGGCTTTTAATCCAGAGAGTCTGACTCCAGAAGCCCAGACTTTTAAAAACAGTGATAAACATAGCAGTTTGTAAACTAATACATGAGGTTATTTATATGATTTTTTAAAAATTCTGCTTCTTCCTGTAATTAAGAGATGTTCCTGAAAGTAATTACTCACTTTGAAAATAAAAATGAAGAGAAAAAAAAATGAAAAGCTAGCCTCATCATCTTACTGAATTTTAGTTATCAGTAATTCTAAATTCAGTCTCTTTTTTGCAAGCAGGTTGCATGAATGCCATTTAAAAAACATAATATGCTCACTGAAATAAAATAGCTGAAATGATTTTAGTTGTCTGTTTAAATTGATTATAATTGTAAAGATTGGTACTATGAAACATGCTAAAAGTGAAAATAGAAAATTGTATCTGTACTATTTTTCTCTTTTTTAAATTTTGGCCTCTTTTATTGGTTTTTTATTTGTTTATTTTCATCCATCTTTATTCTTTGGCCTATGTGGGCCTCCCATTGCAGTGGCCTCTCTCCTTGCAGAGCACCGGCTCTGGGCACATGTGCTCCAGAGCGCTGGCTCATCACTGGACACACTGGTCCAGCTGCTCCACAGCACATGAGATCTTCCCGGGCCAGGGATTCAACCAGTGCCCCTTGCACTGCAAGGCAGACTCTTTAACCACTGGACCACCAGGAAAGTCCAGTATCTGTACTATTTATTTATTTCTTTCTTGGTCACTTCTATTAATCTTTCATTTATTTATTTCCATCCATCTTCTTTGGCCTGTGTGGGCCTCCCATCACAGTGGCCTCTCTCAATGCAGAGCACCCTCTCTGGGCGCATGAGCTCCAAAGTGCTGGCTCATAATTGGACACGTTGGTCCAGCCGCTCCACAGCACGTGGGATCTTCCCGGGCCAGGGATCTAACCGGCGCCCCTTACGCTGCAAGGCAGTGTCCTTACCCACTGGACCACCAGGGAAGCCCTGTAGTATTTTTAAAACCTGCTGTTTTCCTGCTTATCAGTAAAGACTAATGAAAATATTTTTAGAACATAATTGTGAATGTAATTTTTATTAATATATGTTTTTGAGTAAAACAGTTGATTTTTACTTAAAATTTAATAGTAATAGATGTCTTAAATTTTTCATTAGTTGTAACAGCTTTAGATTTATAATGTCATTATTTGTAAAGCCTATCCAATTACATTTTTTTCATAACCAGTTTAATAGTCAAGGCCAAAACTTACCACTGACACATCCAGTCCCATAGGATTAGCTAGACCTCAGCAGTTTGAAAGCTGCTCATCCATATTACCTAATTCCTTATTTTAGTTGAATTAAATTGGACTACCTGCAAGCTATAGCAAGGCCAAAATTTGAGAAAAATAATTCAAATTGTTTTTTCAAGCAGGTTGCATGAATGCCATTTAAAAAACATAATATGCTCACTGAAATAAAATAGCTGAAATGATTTTAGTTGTCTGTTTAAATTGATTATAATTGTAAAGATTGGTACTATGAAACATGCTAAAAGTGAAAATAGAAAATTGTATCTGTACTATTTTTCTCTTTTTTAAATTTTGGCCTCTTTTATTGGTTTTTTATTTGTTTATTTTCATCCATCTTTATTCTTTGGCCTATGTGGGCCTCCCATTGCAGTGGCCTCTCTCCTTGCAGAGCACCGGCTCTGGGCACATGTGCTCCAGAGCGCTGGCTCATCACTGGACACACTGGTCCAGCTGCTCCACAGCACATGAGATCTTCCCGGGCCAGGGATTCAACCAGTGCCCCTTGCACTGCAAGGCAGACTCTTTAACCACTGGACCACCAGGAAAGTCCAGTATCTGTACTATTTATTTATTTCTTTCTTGGTCACTTCTATTAATCTTTCATTTATTTATTTCCATCCATCTTCTTTGGCCTGTGTGGGCCTCCCATCACAGTGGCCTCTCTCAATGCAGAGCACCCTCTCTGGGCGCATGAGCTCCAAAGTGCTGGCTCATAATTGGACACGTTGGTCCAGCCGCTCCACAGCACGTGGGATCTTCCCGGGCCAGGGATCTAACCGGCGCCCCTTACGCTGCAAGGCAGTGTCCTTACCCACTGGACCACCAGGGAAGCCCTGTAGTATTTTTAAAACCTGCTGTTTTCCTGCTTATCAGTAAAGACTAATGAAAATATTTTTAGAACATAATTGTGAATGTAATTTTTATTAATATATGTTTTTGAGTAAAACAGTTGATTTTTACTTAAAATTTAATAGTAATAGATGTCTTAAATTTTTCATTAGTTGTAACAGCTTTAGATTTATAATGTCATTATTTGTAAAGCCTATCCAATTACATTTTTTTCATAACCAGTTTAATAGTCAAGGCCAAAACTTACCACTGACACATCCAGTCCCATAGGATTAGCTAGACCTCAGCAGTTTGAAAGCTGCTCATCCATATTACCTAATTCCCTTATTTTAGTTGAATTAAATTGGACTACCTGCAAGCTATAGCAAGGCCAAAATTTGAGAAAAATAATTCTGAATGTTTGATGGAAAAAAGGCCTGCTTTGGTGAGTTAGCTGTAGGGGAATCAAATATGGTTTATGAACTCTGAATTAAAAGGTGTGTTAAGAGCTATTAGTAATATGCTGCTGTGTATCATGAGTCTTAACAAATATTCTGTATGTACGACTTTTTTGTCATCATAAAACTTCACATGAAGCTGATGATCTGAGGCATGCTATTTGAGAAATGACTGATAAAATTGATAGGGCAAGTTTCTGCAGTAGAGAAATTATTTTCCACATACTATCTGGAACCATCAGAATATTGAGAACTTCCTATTTGTTTTTCTGTGTATTAGGTGGGTAGGCTACCAGGAAGCAGTCTTTCCTTTATTTCTCATGTTCAGGTCCCCTACACTGAGTAGTTCTATGCTGGAGTTATTAGAACTAACAATAGTTAAAAAGGAGGGGGAGGGAAGACTATATAGTTTGGTTCCTGTTAGGAAAGGCATGTGTAATATTAAAACAGATAACATTCAGCCTGTTGAAATCATTTGAAAGCAAGAAGAAAAGTATTTCTGTCTCATGGACTAAGCAATTCAACAGCAATCCTGGTAAGACTATAGAAATAAGAGTAGGCAATCTTTTTTTAAAAAATAATTTTATTTATTTATTTTTAGCTGTGCTAGGTCTTCTTTGTTGCTGCATGGGTTTTTCTCTGGTTGTTGCGAGCAGGCTTCTCATTATTGTGGCTTCTCTTGTTGCAAGCAGGCTTCTCATTATTGTGGCTTCTCTTGTTGCGGAGCACTGACTAAGGGACGGGCTCACTAGTTGTGGTGTGCAGGCTTAATTGCTCTGCAGCATGTGGGATCCTCCGGGATCAAGGATCGAACCCATGTCTCCTGCATTGGCAGGCAAACTCCACCACTAAGCCACCAGGGAGGCCCTAAGAGTAGACAACCTTTGTTTATTTTTTTTCATCAGCTGGAGAGATAAAAGGAGAAGTAAGGGAGGCCGAATACACTTGACCCTTGAACAACACAGTTTTGAACTGCTTAGATTCAGATTTCTTTTGCTAATACAGTATTATTAATACAGTACAGCATGATCTGTGTTTGGTTGAATTCCCAAAGGGAACTGTGGTATAGAGGGCCAACTGTGAAGTTATTCTCAGATTTTTGACTACTAGGAGGGTAGGCATCCCAAATCCCCATACCGACAAAGGATCAACTGTATTTAAAATCCATTTTAGTCCATATTTTAAATCTCTCAAGAAGAGTGTACAGCCTTACTTCTAGGGCTCTCTAGTGAGGAATATTCCAATAGAGGACTTATGTATTGCCTGTTACTTCTGGGCTTAAAAAATGCAGTATTGGCAACTTAATGTAGCCTAATGAAACATCTGCTTTACAGAGTTTTCTGTACTCTGCACTGCATAAAGTAAACTTACCTGGGCAAAAATTGAACATGTCTAATGAGTTCCTTTCACAGATGAGTCTAAAGTCTTCCTGACCTAAGTCCGTTCTACTAGGGAAGGGCTTACTCATGAGAGTTGAACCAAGGAGGACTTTGTAGGATTACCATTAGGAGAGAGAAGTGAAACGTGATATGAGGTTGTCAGAATGCCTGTTCTTTCTGAGGGCTAGGGAAACTTGAAATTTGGTGACAGTTGCCATCATTCAGATTATTCAGTACCGAGGCAGGTTCTCTACAGGGGAAAACTCCCAGAAGGGTCCTCTTGCAAGGGAATACAGTATGAAACTTGGAAGGAAGAGATTGTGTTCAGTCAGTAGTCAGTGTGTCTTAAATTCTGAATCCTGATTAAGTGATCCTTCAGGATTCTGCTCTCTGCCTCCCACCCATGCTGGACCTGTCCTCCCTCAGGAAATGAGCAATAATTAACAGTCTCAGCTTCTCTAAACTCTTTCCTTCTGTAATGGACACCAAAGTGTATTAGATAAATCCTAAAAACCACCTTTCTTGGGTACACATACGTTGTCCATATAGACTTAGGACACTGAGTCTTTATTTTTCCATGATGTGCGTTCTCCAATTTTCATAGCCCTTGCCACACTTTTAACTCCTAAACATAGATACTTTTCTTACCATTCATCATTTGTATTACCTGCCTATATTTGAGATTGTCACCTCTGTGTTAGATTCTTAGGGGGCAATATTTTTCCCAGAGCCATTCTTTACAGTATCGTGGGAGCCATAGCAGTATGTACGAGGACAGATAGTGAGAAGACAGCCTCTGTTTCTTTCTCAATAGTATGGACTCTTTACTGTCAGTTCTTGACCTGCCTGACCATTCCAACAGTCAGTTGGTAGAAAGCAAAAGTAGGATAGAAACAAAGAAAAATGATAACTCTTTTGAGCATCTTTCGTCTTGGTTAGCTACCATGCAAAACAGTTTATCTTCATACTTTCCAGTGGAACCTTTCTTGATCACTCTCAGTTACATTGTACCCCCTACCAGTACTTTTTCTTTATAGCATTTATCATTCTCATGCAACAGGCGTTTTATTTCTAAGTTTTATTGTCTGTCTCCCTGATGCTACAAGGTCATGCATACCTAAAGCATCGTTGGCTTTTTACAGAGTTTTCTGTACTCGGCACTGCATAAAGTAAACTTACCTGGGCAAAAAGTGAACATGTCTAATGAGTTCCTTTCACAGATGAGTCTAAAGTCTTCCTGACCTAAGTCCGTTCTACTAGGGAAGGGCTTACTCATGAGAGTTGAACCAAGGAGGACTTTGTAGGATTACCATTAGGAGAGAGAAGTGAAACGTGATATGAGGTTGTCAGAATGCCTGTTCTTTCTGAGGGCTAGGGAAACTTGAAATTTGGTGACAGTTGCCATCATTCAGATTATTCAGTACCGAGGCAGGTTCTCTACAGGGGAAAACTCCCAGAAGGGTCCTCTTGCAAGGGAATACAGTATGAAACTTGGAAGGAAGAGATTGTGTTCAGTCAGTAGTCAGTGTGTCTTAAATTCTGAATCCTGATTAAGTGATCCTTCAGGATTCTGCTCTCTGCCTCCCACCCATGCTGGACCTGTCCTCCCTCAGGAAATGAGCAATAATTAACAGTCTCAGCTTCTCTAAACTCTTTCCTTCTGTAATGGACACCAAAGTGTATTAGATAAATCCTAAAAACCACCTTTCTTGGGTACACATACGTTGTCCATATAGACTTAGGACACTGAGTCTTTATTTTTCCATGATGTGCGTTCTCCAATTTTCATAGCCCTTGCCACACTTTTAACTCCTAAACATAGATACTTTTCTTACCATTCATCATTTGTATTACCTGCCTATATTTGAGATTGTCACCTCTGTGTTAGATTCTTAGGGGGCAATATTTTTCCCAGAGCCATTCTTTACAGTATCGTGGGAGCCATAGCAGTATGTACGAGGACAGATAGTGAGAAGACAGCCTCTGTTTCTTTCTCAATAGTATGGACTCTTTACTGTCAGTTCTTGACCTGCCTGACCATTCCAACAGTCAGTTGGTAGAAAGCAAAAGTAGGATAGAAACAAAGAAAAATGATAACTCTTTTGAGCATCTTTCGTCTTGGTTAGCTACCATGCAAAACAGTTTATCTTCATACTTTCCAGTGGAACCTTTCTTGATCACTCTCAGTTACATTGTACCCCCTACCAGTACTTTTTCTTTATAGCATTTATCATTCTCATGCAACAGGCGTTTTATTTCTAAGTTTTATTGTCTGTCTCCCTGATGCTACAAGGTCATGCATACCTAAAGCATCGTTGGCACTCAGTACTGAATGAATGTATGAATTAATATATCTCATTTAGTTTGTTTGAACTTTTCAGGTCTTTCCCATAGTTGATATTTTAGATTAGAAGTCAATTCTTTGAACATGCCTACTGCTGAAGTTGGCATGCCTACTGCTGGTTGGATAAGAACTGAAAGATACATGAAGCAGTGTGTAGAATATCTGCTTCCTGAGAACCAGAATAATGAAGTAAGAATGGGACTTTCCAAGATACATGCATACTCCCAGAAATAAATTTGAGTAACTCGCTCAACTGTTCTGCTTTCTGGAAGTATTTGTTATTGAAGGGGCTTGTACTCAAGTGTATACAGTTTGAAAAGACTTCTCCTTTTTCTCTTTTATGGAAGGCATCATGCCATTTCACCTTTGACCTCACATCCTTGTGATAATGAATACTAAATGACGACCAAGGTCAACTTCCTGATCCAGTCTTCATTGACAACAAAATTTTTGTTTGGAATATCTAATTAAAATATTATCAGGCTTCCCTGGTGGCCCAGTGGGTAAGGACACCTCCTTGCAGTGCAAGGGGCGCCGGTTCGATCCCTGGCCTGGGAAGATGCCACGTGCCGCGGAGCGGCTGGACCCATGTGTCCAACTACCGGGCCAGAGCTCTGGAGCGCATGCGCCCAGAGCCAGTGCTCTGAGACAACAGAAGCCACCGCGATGGGAGGCCCACATGGGCCAAAGAACAAAGATGGATGAAAATGGATAAATGAAAGACCAATAGAAGTGGCCCGCCTGCTCCCCTCCCTCCCTACCCCACCCCCAAATAAATAAATAAATAAATCTTTAAAAAAAAAAAATATATATATATATATTATCAGGCTTCCCTCGTGACCCAGTGGGCAAAGAGTCTGCTTTGCAGTGCAAGGGGCGCCAGTTTGATCACTGGCCTGGGAAGATCCCACACGTGGTGGAGGGGCTAGATGGTGTGTCCAGTTTCGAGCCAGTGCTCTGGAGCGCATGAGCCCAGAGCCGGTGCTCTGCAGCAAGAGAGGCCACTGCGCTGGGAGGCCCACACAGGCTAAAGAATAAAGATAGGTGGAAATAAATAAATAAATAACCAATATAAGAGACCAAAATTTAAAAAAAATAAATAAACATTATCCGGGACTTCTTTGGTGGTCCAGTGGGTAGAGAGTCCGCCTTGCAGTGCAAGGCATGCGAGTTCGATCCCCGGCCTGGGAAGGGCTGGACTGTTGTGTCCAGTCACTAGCCGGCGCTCTAGAGCACATGCGCACAGAGACGGTGCTCGACTACAGGAGAGGCCACTGCGATGGAAAGCCTACACGGGCCAAAGAACAGAGACAGATGAAAATAAATAGATGAAAGACCAATAAAAGAGGCCAAAAATTAAATAATAATAATAATAAGACTTGAAAAAGGCTCCTCCTTAGAATAGAAGATAGAGTTTATCTTGTGGTGTGGCTCTGAGGTTTCTGTTACTAAAGATCTAGCTTAGAATCTGAGTTTTTCCATTCAGTCACTTGCTGGAGAAGAAATGAATGATTTTCAAGAGAGCATTTTAGTGTAAATTTTGCGTGTCTAGGCAGGGTTTGGGGGTGGTGCTTGCTGATAAGGGGGCTGGATGTAAATAGCTGGGTTTGCTTTGTTTTTTGAATATCACAAAAAGAAATCATCTGTATAAGACTATGCCATCCGTTCAGATAAATTTGAACCTTTTATCCTTTTTTATTTACATCAAGTATGTGAATTATTTTATCCCTTAATATGTGAGGACAGTATAGTTCAAATGTTTTTTGGGTTTTCTTTCTGTTAGGAGCTCAACTGAAGTAAATTGCCACTAAGGCACAAATCATGAGTTCTGGTTACTTTTCTCTTTCATAATCGTAAAGATTTCCCTTCCCATTGTCAGCTAGCTTTGGGATTCATTTTATTGTCACAAAGAGGAATAGAAAAGAATAAGATGGCAATCTCTCACCCATTTACCTGAAAGAAATTCCATTCCATTTTTCATTGGCATATATTTAAGAATGAGATACGACACAAAAATGTGTTCTGGTGCAAAATGAATGAATTCTTATAGTTTTCTAGTTCCTCTATCTTTGCATTTCAAGTTATTTCAAACTTAATGAAAAGTAAACCAAGAGGGAAAGAAGAAAGAGCTACTAGGAGCAGAGACAGGAATGAAAGGACTTAACTTTTCCTCCTCAAGGCTTACACCATTGCTGAGGCTGTAGCTTTGTAATCTTGAAGAATCAATTAGGTCCAGTTTTTTGGAAACATAATAGTCGCTGGGCTCCCAGGGACTATCCTTTCTTTCCATGCTATAAAAACTGAAACAAACAAACAGAATACTTAAAACACAGTGATTAGAAAGATCCAAATCTTGTCCTTGCTAGTGCCCTCAGCCTATCCCCAACCACTGGTGGAACCTTTTCAAGCAGTGTACAGAACATTGATAATAATCTGACTCACCTAAAATGAGCCAGAGAAATAGTACATGATCATTCATGTCATGCTTGCTTTTTGTAGGATTTAACTATGGGCAGAAGTACTCTTCTTAGAGATGGCTTTCATTTGAATCCTTTTTCAGAGGTACTCAAATCTATACATTTCTATACCTTCTGCCTATTTGAACCCTAGCAATATGCCCTTCTCTCAGCATGTCATGCGCCCTAAAATACATCACAGAGTTTAGTTTGAGAGCACATTTATAAAAAAAAAATGGCCACATGGTTCTCACAGCAAGTTAGGAAACTGAATATTGCTGAAAATTAATTCTAAGCAAAACACACTGAAAACTAGAGTCTTTATATCTTGACCTTTTTCTCTATCTTCCTTATTCAATCCTATGGAAGGACAACTTTCACAACTGCTGGGTCCTGAGAGAATATAATATCAGGTATGTTCATTGTTTCCATAAATTAAAGAAAAGCTTATGGAATAAGGTTCCACTTTCCCCCTTCATTCCTTCTGTCAGTATTGCTGGTGAAGAAAGAGGCCTTCTAGTAAATGTGCACCTAAATCAGGACCTCCTGTCAGGGAAAAAAAAATTACAGTTTTTTTTTCACATTTTGATTTTTGTTTTGCAAAATAAAAACCAGACAAATTCAAGTATGATTATCCTTTCATTGTATATATTTTTCCTCCATATATGGTAATTGAAGAAACAGATTGAATTTTTAAGTGTCTGAATTTTAAGCTAACTATTCTAAATATAAATTTAAACCAGAATTTCTTTTAAAACCTTTATCTGATACTACTTTGAAAAGAAAAATTTGAAGAACTAATTATGAACATGATGCCCTGGAGTTGGTCATCTTCCATCAACACTCTGTTATTGTCAGCCTGACTAGTTTCTTGAAAGATGTTTATATATCTTAACAGAAGAGTTTCTGCTTCTTGGAATAAAGATAATGATCCAGATTTGCAAGAATGCTCTTCATTTAAGTCTTACCTTGTTACCATCTTTATAAATATCAACTGTTCCCCAGTTTTGTGACTTTGTTAAAAAGAAAAGAAAACACAAGAACCTGAATAATACTTGAGGGGAATGTCTCACAAGAAGAAACACATTACTGCAAAGAAATTTATTTCACACAGGAGAAATCCTTTTTTATCAATATTTGAGAAATTTGGGGATAAACCTGATTCAGGATTTTCCCTAAAAGCAGGAGCAGGTCTCTCCACTCAGACTGCCTTACAGCTGTGCCATTAAATAGTGGGGACATATTTCCTTACTATCTCCTTGAAGGTTTCAAATTCTAGCAATCAAATATTGAAAATTCTACCTGATACCGCGATTTATCTGATGTCTTTTCGTAGTTCAGTGGCAAATATCCTGAGTAGACAAGCTGAAATACTAAAATTTAACTTGGTTGTTTGAAATAAAGCATATTATTTCAGGTGTTTTTTTAATGACAGAAGACAAGTGGAAAGTTACACATTTTATCCAAGTCCAGTCTGGAAAAAGCGTTTACGTCTGACCTATTCTGCTTGATTCCTTTCTCTCTAGCATAGTTGTCAGAAGTATCTTTTAACTTCAGTTACATTTTGATGGCTTGGGAGGGAATAGCATCTACATTTTTGTGCACTTACCCTGAGGAAAGTCCATGCTGGTGGACCATGGTCTTTAGCAACTTGTTGTCAAGCCTGATGTTAATTTAAAACTGAGGAACTCTGCTCTTGTGGTGTATCTGTTTATGGTAGTGAAAGTCACCAGACTAAATATTTCCTAAATTTCCTAAGATACCTTGCTTTTTCAAATAAAGGTACTATACTTGTTAGGAGTTGAATCAAACTCTTGCCAAAATCTGACTTCCAGCAAGTATACATTTTGCTCTGTGATCCTCTCAAGGATAAGTTGTGAGAATTTTCTAAATTAAATTCCAACTCAGCTAAAGTTGCTTTTAAATATTGAAAGTATTGACACTATTGACACAACTATTGTCAATGCACATGGGTCTAAGGGATCATACATGAAGGCTATAAGACGACTTGGAGGGGTAGGATGTGGGGAATGGGATATACATGTGACTAATCTGGAATTATACATACCTATAAACAACAAAACTCTGTAAAATCAAAAAAGCAAAATAAAAAAACTTGGGATTGTGAAAAAAAAAATATACAAACAATAAAAATAAATTGCCAGTGTAGGGCTTCCCCTGGTAGTCCAGCGGGTAAGGACACCGCCTTGCAGTGCAGGGGACGCCGGTTCGATCCCTGGCCTGGGAAGATCCCATGTGCCGCGGAGCAGCTGGACTGATGTGTCCAATTACAGAGCTGGAGCTCTGGCGCGCATGCGCCTAGAGCCGGCACTCTGTGACGACAGAGGCCACCGCGATGGGAGGCCCACAGGAGCCGAAGAACAAAGACGGATGAAAATAGAGAAATGAAAGACCAATAGAAGTGGCCCGCGCATCCTCCCTCCCTCCCCACCCCACCCCCCCAAAAAAGATAAATTAAAAAAAAAAAAAAATTGAAGAAATATTACCTTTAAAAAAAATTAAAAAAAATAAATTGCCAGTGTAAAATAAATAAATTAATATTGAAAGTAAAAATGGTATAATTTTTAACCTGTAATAAACAAGAATTCCATCATAGAAGTGGCATGAAAATCAGAACTGGTTAATCATCCAGTAAATTATACCAGGAGAATTAGCTAACCTTGTGGGAAATTTTTAATTAGGTTTGTACTTCATAACTTATAGAAAGGAATTAAGTATGTAAAGGCCTAAATGTGGAAAACAAAGCTTTAAAAAAAAAACATGGGATATCTTAATGACATTGGGATAGGGAAGGATTTCAAAGTAAGACACAAAAAGCACAAGTTATAAATGAAAAGACTCCAGAACCACAATTAAATACAAGCTTCAGCTAGAAAAAGGTATTAGCTGCACTTCTAAGCAATAGAACAAAAGTATACAGACTACACAGGAAATATCCCCATTTTTAAATGTGCAGTTCCTTAAGCAGTGACTCATCAGTTGTGGTCCTCTGACTAGCGATATCAGCATCACTGGGAACTTTTTAGAAATCCGTATTCTTAAATCCCTGCTCCAGACTCCTGAATCAAAAATCCTGTCATCAGTCTCTTCAGGCAACTCTGATGCATGATAAAATGGATTTTATTAGCGTAAACTCAAATGATGAATCATATGATAGTCTCATCCTCAATCAGGAAATGTAAAATAAAACAGTGGGATACTTACTCATGCTTATAAGATTAGCTAAAATATAAATCTTAAGCTTTAATAATGATATGGAGAAATTGTAGCATTGCTTTTGGAAATGCAAATTGGCATAATAGTTTTGGGGAGCCATTTGGGAATACCAACAAGGTTGAAGATGTACAGCTTATGTGAGCAAGGACTTCCACTTTAAGTAGGTATGTGCTGTACCAGAAACTCCCACACAAGGACACCACAGCCACAGATAAGAATTTTTATTGCATTATTATTTGAAATAATAAAATTGACATCATAAACAAATGTTTAAGCTGGCTTTAGTCCGTTTAACAAACACTATTATATAATCTAAAAAGTTAAAGAATTCTGAAGCAAGTATGGCAAAAAGTTAGCATCTTTTAAATATGGCTGGTAATACCCATATACCTACTTTCTATACTTTGGTTGAAATACTTTGTTGTTTTAAATTTAAAAATTAAATGAGGTATTAAAATATTAAAAGGAGTACCATCTGACTCTGTCTTACATTTCAAGATTTTGTCTCTAAAGGGTTTCGGTAAACCAAAATCTTCCATCTAGTTGAAAGGGGAAGATATAAGTAAGACACCATAAAACATTTAATAGTCAATAAATGCAAATTAATTGGGTATAAAACCCTGAGTAATTCCTGTGGCTCAAAGTAGACAAATGGGCTCTCTCATAGGATCATATGGGATCATGGATGCAAAATTTATTAGAGTTGAATTTTTAACTAGGGTTTTTTTTTTTTTTTTAAGTAAAGTAGAAGAGAGCATGAAGGCTATATATTCTAAACTGTGTATTTTAAGTGTATATTTATAACCTTTTTTTTTTATCCAGTGTCTCATTTTGATAAACATAAGTATCTTATATTCTTAGTGTGATTTGAAATTTCAAAGTAAGTTAAATAGTATTCTAAAAATGAGTAAATTTTGTGATTAGAGATGAGCCCATTTCCTCTCTCAGCATTGTTATCTACAGAAAGGGAAAGATTAAACTTTCTATATTAATCAGGACGGGCAAAGCTAAAGTGCTGAAACAAAGGAAGGGTGAAACAAGTGCCCAAAAGAATTTACTCAAATGATGAATCATATGATAGTCTCATCCTCAATCAGGAAATGTAAAATAAAACAGTGGGATACTTACTCATGCTTATAAGATTAGCTAAAATATAAATCTTAAGCTTTAATAATGATATGGAGAAATTGTAGCATTGCTTTTGGAAATGCAAATTGGCATAATAGTTTTGGGGAGCCATTTGGGAATACCAACAAGGTTGAAGATGTACAGCTTATGTGAGCAAGGACTTCCACTTTAAGTAGGTATGTGCTGTACCAGAAACTCCCACACAAGGACACCACAGCCACAGATAAGAATTTTTATTGCATTATTATTTGAAATAATAAAATTGACATCATAAACAAATGTTTAAGCTGGCTTTAGTCCGTTTAACAAACACTATTATATAATCTAAAAAGTTAAAGAATTCTGAAGCAAGTATGGCAAAAAGTTAGCATCTTTTAAATATGGCTGGTAATACCCATATACCTACTTTCTATACTTTGGTTGAAATACTTTGTTGTTTTAAATTTAAAAATTAAATGAGGTATTAAAATATTAAAAGGAGTACCATCTGACTCTGTCTTACATTTCAAGATTTTGTCTCTAAAGGGTTTCGGTAAACCAAAATCTTCCATCTAGTTGAAAGGGGAAGATATAAGTAAGACACCATAAAACATTTAATAGTCAATAAATGCAAATTAATTGGGTATAAAACCCTGAGTAATTCCTGTGGCTCAAAGTAGACAAATGGGCTCTCTCATAGGATCATATGGGATCATGGATGCAAAATTTATTAGAGTTGAATTTTTAACTAGGGTTTTTTTTTTTTTTTTAAGTAAAGTAGAAGAGAGCATGAAGGCTATATATTCTAAACTGTGTATTTTAAGTGTATATTTATAACCTTTTTTTTTTATCCAGTGTCTCATTTTGATAAACATAAGTATCTTATATTCTTAGTGTGATTTGAAATTTCAAAGTAAGTTAAATAGTATTCTAAAAATGAGTAAATTTTGTGATTAGAGATGAGCCCATTTCCTCTCTCAGCATTGTTATCTACAGAAAGGGAAAGATTAAACTTTCTATATTAATCAGGACGGGCAAAGCTAAAGTGCTGAAACAAAGGAAGGGTGAAACATTAGTGGCCTAACTAAAAGAATTTATTTTCATTCACATTATATGTATAGCACAAATCATTAGAGGACTCCGCTCCATGCACATAGTTGCTCAGAAACCTGCATTGACAGACACTGCCATGTTGTAGCCTCACCACTGAAACACAGGACTCCCAGGGTGCCACAAAGTGGGGAAAAAAGGCTGCAGAGGTGACACTGATTCTTTTTTTTTTTTTTTTTAAAGATTTATTTATTTATTTATGCGAGTGGTAGGGAGGGAGGGGAGCAGGCGGGCTACTTCTATTGGTCTTTCATTTGTCTATTTTCATCCATCTTTGTTCTTTGTCTCGTGTGGGCCTTTCATCGCGGTGGTCTCTGTTGTTGCAGAGCACTGGCTCTGGGCGCACGTGCTCCAGCGCTCCGGCTTGGTAATTGGACACATGGGTCCAGCCACATCTTCCCAGGCCAGGGATCGAACCCGCGCCCCTTGCAGTGCAAGGTGGTGTCCTTACCCACTGGACCACCAGGGAAGCTCAACACTGATTCTTAACTGTGTCAGCTGAGAAATGAAATGCCTCACTTGTGCTAAGCTCATGGCCCTGCACTAACTGCAGAGGAGGCTGAGAAATGTAGGTGAGCAGACTGAATATTTGATGAGCGTTGTCTTTTCCTTTTTCTCTTCACTACTGTATTTGCACCTCACAGAAGTTAAATAGCTTCCTGCTCCTGGTTCCTTGTGTGGCTGTTCTTTACCCACCAAAGCTATAGAGGGGAAGGGCATATGAGGAGTAGAATTTGAACACAAAATTCTACCTTGAATCCTGCAAAAGTAACTTGATCTTGTGTACTTTGCCTTATAACTTTAGTTTTCTCTGGATCACATGATATCAACATAAGTATCTTATATTCTTAGTGTGATTTGAAATTTCAAAGTAAGTTAAATAGTATTCTAAAAATGAGTAAATTTTGTGATTAGAGATGAGCCCATTTCCTCTCTCAGCATTGTTATCTACAGAAAGGGAAAGATTAAACTTTCTATATTAATCAGGACGGGCAAAGCTAAAGTGCTGAAACAAAGGAAGGGTGAAACATTAGTGGCCTAACTAAAAGAATTTATTTTCATTCACATTATATGTATAGCACAAATCATTAGAGGACTCCGCTCCATGCACATAGTTGCTCAGAAACCTGCATTGACAGACACTGCCATGTTGTAGCCTCACCACTGAAACACAGGACTCCCAGGGTGCCACAAAGTGGGGAAAAAAGGCTGCAGAGGTGACACTGATTCTTTTTTTTTTTTTTTTTAAAGATTTATTTATTTATTTATGCGAGTGGTAGGGAGGGAGGGGAGCAGGCGGGCTACTTCTATTGGTCTTTCATTTGTCTATTTTCATCCATCTTTGTTCTTTGTCTCGTGTGGGCCTTTCATCGCGGTGGTCTCTGTTGTTGCAGAGCACTGGCTCTGGGCGCACGTGCTCCAGCGCTCCGGCTTGGTAATTGGACACATGGGTCCAGCCACATCTTCCCAGGCCAGGGATCGAACCCGCGCCCCTTGCAGTGCAAGGTGGTGTCCTTACCCACTGGACCACCAGGGAAGCTCAACACTGATTCTTAACTGTGTCAGCTGAGAAATGAAATGCCTCACTTGTGCTAAGCTCATGGCCCTGCACTAACTGCAGAGGAGGCTGAGAAATGTAGGTGAGCAGACTGAATATTTGATGAGCGTTGTCTTTTCCTTTTTCTCTTCACTACTGTATTTGCACCTCACAGAAGTTAAATAGCTTCCTGCTCCTGGTTCCTTGTGTGGCTGTTCTTTACCCACCAAAGCTATAGAGGGGAAGGGCATATGAGGAGTAGAATTTGAACACAAAATTCTACCTTGAATCCTGCAAAAGTAACTTGATCTTGTGTACTTTGCCTTATAACTTTAGTTTTCTCTGGATCACATGATATCAAAATGAGTATGCTATATGCTTTTCTGTCTAGCATGTGAAAGAGCAAAGCACTATCTAGGTCATTGGCAACATTAGGCCTGTAATATTGCTTTTGAAGGTTTTCGTACTCAAAGTTTCTGAAAAACCACCTATATAAATGTATGCTTATGTAAATGGGATGATTGCTTACCTACTTGGGAATAAACAGGGAGATTTTTGCCAGAATCTCCGGAGCATCTTCCTGGAATGTCTTTGACATCTAAATCCAACTTCAGTTCCAAGATTCCTTTTGGATATCTTCTTGCAAAGATTGAACTATGAGAGAAGCCTCATAAGCTTTCAGGCAAGACTTTTAACTACAATAGTGGGAAATTATCACCTTAATTCATTCAACAGACTAGAGCACACAGGCTTCAATAGTTGCGGCTCCAAGGCTCTAGAGCACAGGCTTCATAGTTGTGGCTCACGGGCTTAGTTGCTCCGCAGCATGTGGGATCTTCCCGGATCAGGGATCGAACCCGTGTCTCCTGCATTGACAGGTGAACTCTTCACCACTGAGCTATCAGGAAGCCCTGTGTCTGACTCTTTTGTGACCCCATGGACTGTAGCCCACCAGGCTCCTCTGTCATTGGGATTTCCAGGGCAAGAAAACTGAAGTGGGTTGCCATTTCCTTCTCCACACGTGAGGCATTTTGTTCTCATTTGCTTCTTAGGATTTTGATGTCAGTTTTAGTAAACTCTCCAGTTTTTTTCCTTCTGTGTATTGAGTCCCACATAACAAAAAACTAATTGACAGTTGTAATTTGTCACTGTTTGAAGGAGAAACAAAAGGGGGTGAGTTTTATCTTTTTCAGAACTATTCCATCTCTGAATCAGCTCTTTGGCACTTCATCCTAATTTGGATTATCTTCTGATTTCCTTCTGAAATTTCTTCTCTTTTCTTTTCTCCAGGATATATAAAAGTTAAAAACTATAGAATCTGTATTTTTTCCAACAGTATGAAGTTTTTTTATTTTTAGCCATCCAAAATGATGTGTTTTTTGTTCGATTTTTCTAAGTGAGGTATAACTGACATAACATAATTGTTTCAGGTGTACAGCATAATGATTTGGTATTTGTACGTACCTCATTTTATTATATTTTATTACACTTTGCAGATACTGCATTTTTATAAATTGAAGGTTTGTGGTATGCCTGCCTACATTAGGCCTGTAATATTGCTTTTGAAGGTTTTCGTACTCAAAGTTTCTGAAAAACCACCTATATAAATGTATGCTTATGTAAATGGGATGATTGCTTACCTACTTGGGAATAAACAGGGAGATTTTTGCCAGAATCTCCGGAGCATCTTCCTGGAATGTCTTTGACATCTAAATCCAACTTCAGTTCCAAGATTCCTTTTGGATATCTTCTTGCAAAGATTGAACTATGAGAGAAGCCTCATAAGCTTTCAGGCAAGACTTTTAACTACAATAGTGGGAAATTATCACCTTAATTCATTCAACAGACTAGAGCACACAGGCTTCAATAGTTGCGGCTCCAAGGCTCTAGAGCACAGGCTTCATAGTTGTGGCTCACGGGCTTAGTTGCTCCGCAGCATGTGGGATCTTCCCGGATCAGGGATCGAACCCGTGTCTCCTGCATTGACAGGTGAACTCTTCACCACTGAGCTATCAGGAAGCCCTGTGTCTGACTCTTTTGTGACCCCATGGACTGTAGCCCACCAGGCTCCTCTGTCATTGGGATTTCCAGGGCAAGAAAACTGAAGTGGGTTGCCATTTCCTTCTCCACACGTGAGGCATTTTGTTCTCATTTGCTTCTTAGGATTTTGATGTCAGTTTTAGTAAACTCTCCAGTTTTTTTCCTTCTGTGTATTGAGTCCCACATAACAAAAAACTAATTGACAGTTGTAATTTGTCACTGTTTGAAGGAGAAACAAAAGGGGGTGAGTTTTATCTTTTTCAGAACTATTCCATCTCTGAATCAGCTCTTTGGCACTTCATCCTAATTTGGATTATCTTCTGATTTCCTTCTGAAATTTCTTCTCTTTTCTTTTCTCCAGGATATATAAAAGTTAAAAACTATAGAATCTGTATTTTTTCCAACAGTATGAAGTTTTTTTATTTTTAGCCATCCAAAATGATGTGTTTTTTGTTCGATTTTTCTAAGTGAGGTATAACTGACATAACATAATTGTTTCAGGTGTACAGCATAATGATTTGGTATTTGTACACGTACCTCATTTTATTATATTTTATTACACTTTGCAGATACTGCATTTTTTATAAATTGAAGGTTTGTGGTATGCCTGCCTACATTGTCAGATGATGGTTACCAATTTTTAACTGATAGAGTACTTATAATTAAAGTATATGCCTTCTTTTTTAAACACAGTGCTATTGCATGCTTGATATACTGTATTATAGGGTAAAGATAATTTTTGGAGCAGGAAATGGCAACACTTCAATATTCTTGCCTTCAAAATTCTCTGGGCAGGGCTTCCCTTCTGGTCCAGTGGATAAGGACACCGCCTTGCAGTGCAAGGGGTGCCAGTTCGATCCCTGGCCTGGGAAGATCCCACGTGCCGCGGAGCGGCTGGACCCATGTGTTCAATTACCGAGCCAGAGCTCTGGAGTGCATGCGCCCAGAGCTGATGCTCTGCGACAACAGAGGCCACCGCGATGGGAGGCCCACAGGAGCCAAAGAACAAAGATGGATGAAAATAGACAAATGAAAGACCAATAGAAGTGGCCCACCTCTCCTCCTCCCTCCCCAACCCGCCCCCCAACACACACACACATAAAAAATACATTTAAAATTCTCGGGGCAGAGGAGCCTGGCCAGGTATCAAAGAGTCAAACATGACTTAGCAACTGAGCATGAACAAAGATAACTTTTATATGCACAAAGAAACCAACAATTTATGTGACTTGCTTTATCATGGTATTTGTTTTATTGTGCTGGTCTGGGGCTGAACCTCCAGGGTATGCTTGCATTACAAGTGATTGCTAAAATCAATCTAGTTAACCTCTATCATCATACATAACTACAAAAAATTTTTTTTCTTATGACAAAGTCTATCCTGACTACTTCCAAACATGTAATACAATATCATTAATTATATCCAACATGCTATACATTATATCCCTGTGACTTACTCAGTCTTATAACTAGAAACTTTTATCTTTTGACCCCCTTCACCCATTTCTCCATGCCCACCCCTACATACACCCTCCCACCGACTTCAGGCCACCACCAATCAGCAAACTCTCTGTGGGCTCAGGGGTTTTGTCTGTTTCGTTGCTTTTAGATTCCACTTGTAAGCGAGATCAAATGGTGTGTATCCTTTTCTGTCTGACTTATTTTGCCTAGCATAGTGCCCTCAAGCTCCATCCGTGTTGCCACAAATAGCAAGATTTCATTCATTTTTTTTTATTCTTTATTTTAAAGGTTTTACAGAGTTTTGTTGTTCACAGACATGTATGTTCCCAGATCAGTCATATGCATATCCATGGTCCCCAGCCGCCCAGATCCCCCCATCCCACCCCTCCAGACCTTCGCCCCAAGCCATTGTAAGCACTCCTATTCCCTTAGCACTATGACACTAGCTATCTTTTCCACACATAACAGTATAGGTTTCCTTGTTACTTCCTCCATGCTTCCCCCTCCCTATTTCTTCGCCATGATGTCCCTATATCTATACTCTGACTGTTTTTCCATGAGTTCCCTGCGTGTGATATCAAGACCGTCCTACTAGATTCCACATATGGATTTCACTCATTTTTATTGCTGAATAATATTCCATAAAGAAAGAGATTCTTTTTTTATATACCTATGATTGTTTGGGGATTATGTATACATGTAAATAAGAAAACTCTGTAGAAATGTATAATAACCTCACTGTACACCTGAAGCTAATGCAACAGTGTAAAGCAAATATACATCAATAAAATAAAAAAGAATTAAATTAGCAACTAAAAAAGAAAAAAAAAGTAACAAAAGTCAATAAATGAAGATTTGATAAAGAGATGTTTAAAAAAAATGGAAAGAGAGGGTGTATCCAAGGAAATGATGTTTTACGTTGCATTTTCTTAGACTTTGCCCATAGAAATACTCGTGGGGTTTTTTGGTAACATAAAACAGTTTCGATTTAATGTGAAAGACTCTGTTGGGATTAAGTGGGTGGTGTTAATAATACTTATCTAGAGGTATGTTAAAAACTATATTTAAGACAGATTAGGATGGGGAATGATTGGATGCAGATAGACATTTTTCATAACTCAAGAATCATTTTAAGTTCCTTAAGGGTAGGGACTATTGTGTTGTTCATCTATTTCCAGCCTTTACACAGGCTGTGATACACAATGTAAGTTAGCAGTTATCATCTGTGGAACATTGCGAAAATAAAAGTTATCATCTTTTTGGACCCCACCAACCCTCCCAGATTCAGTCAGCTCTTTAGGGTTTTGTCTGTTTCGTTGCTTTTAGATTCCACTTGTAAGAGATCAAATGGTGTGTATCCTTTTCTGTCTGACTTATTTTGCCTAGCATAGTGCCCTCAAGCTCCATCCGTGTTGCCACAAATAGCAAGATTTCATTCATTTTTTTTTATTCTTTATTTTAAAGGTTTTACAGAGTTTTGTTGTTCACAGACATGTATGTTCCCAGATCAGTCATATGCATATCCATGGTCCCCAGCCGCCCAGATCCCCCCATCCCACCCCTCCAGACCTTCGCCCCAAGCCATTGTAAGCACTCCTATTCCCTTAGCACTATGACACTAGCTATCTTTTCCACACATAACAGTATAGGTTTCCTTGTTACTTCCTCCATGCTTCCCCCTCCCTATTTCTTCGCCATGATGTCCCTATATCTATACTCTGACTGTTTTTCCATGAGTTCCCTGCGTGTGATATCAAGACCGTCCTACTAGATTCCACATATGGATTTCACTCATTTTTATTGCTGAATAATATTCCATAAAGAAAGAGATTCTTTTTTTATATACCTATGATTGTTTGGGGATTATGTATACATGTAAATAAGAAAACTCTGTAGAAATGTATAATAACCTCACTGTACACCTGAAGCTAATGCAACAGTGTAAAGCAAATATACATCAATAAAATAAAAAAGAATTAAATTAGCAACTAAAAAAGAAAAAAAAAGTAACAAAAGTCAATAAATGAAGATTTGATAAAGAGATGTTTAAAAAAAATGGAAAGAGAGGGTGTATCCAAGGAAATGATGTTTTACGTTGCATTTTCTTAGACTTTGCCCATAGAAATACTCGTGGGGTTTTTTGGTAACATAAAACAGTTTCGATTTAATGTGAAAGACTCTGTTGGGATTAAGTGGGTGGTGTTAATAATACTTATCTAGAGGTATGTTAAAAACTATATTTAAGACAGATTAGGATGGGGAATGATTGGATGCAGATAGACATTTTTCATAACTCAAGAATCATTTTAAGTTCCTTAAGGGTAGGGACTATTGTGTTGTTCATCTATTTCCAGCCTTTACACAGGCTGTGATACACAATGTAAGTTAGCAGTTATCATCTGTGGAACATTGCGGAAAATAAAATTAGTGAACAGGAAATGAATACATGAATTCTCCTTTATTGTTAAAGACAGACAGCTAAAGACTTAAACTTAATGTGGTAGCTGGGAAAATTAAGAGACTGGAAGACAATGGGAAAAGAGTTAAGAAGGCTAAATGGGAGGATTAGCATGGAACACACCAGGAGGAACAGAACTAGACAAACTCCCAAACTAAACATGGGCAAATGAGAGAAAAGAGGAAGTTAAGTAACAATTGGGAAGGGAAATGTTTGTGTTTCTATGGGCTTTTCTGTTGTTGTAGAGGGGAAAGTTATGTAAGATATTGCTGGTCAAGCTATCAGATATATTTTTTTTCCTTTTTTTTTAACATTTATTTATTTGTTTATTTTTTATTTATCTTTTGGGGGCTGGGGTGGGAAGGGAGGGGGACGGGCGGGCCACTTCTATTGGTGTTTCATTTCTCTGTTTTCATCCGTCTTTGTTCTTTGGCTCCTGTGGGCCTCCCATTGCGGTGGCGTCTGTCATCGCAGAGCGCCGGCTCTGGGCGCATGCACCCCAGAGCTCTGGCTCGGTAATTGAACACATGGGTCCAGCCACTCCACGGCACGTGGGATCTTCCCAGGCCAGGGATCGAATTGGCACCCCTTGCACTGTAAGGCGGTGTCCTTATCCACTGGACCACCAGGGGAAGCCCAAGCTATCAGATATTAAGAGCAAGAGCTCATTGGAAAATACTCCACTAACAGTGGAATGAAAACAGTGTAGATTTGAGAGTTGATTACATGCAATTGATTAAATCATTCTGTGGGTAAATTCTAAGATTAAAGTTTTGTGAATGGATTCTGGTGAGAATTAGAAAAGGCTAAATTACATCAATTTTATCTTTTTTTTTTTTTAAATAAATTGATCTATATTTAGTTGTACTTTATTATGTAAGAATTCTGCCGCCAAGAGGGCTTCCCTGGTGGTCCAGTGGGTAGAAAGTCCACCTTGCAGTACAAGGGGCCCCGGTTCGATATCTGACCCAGGAAGAGCCCACGTGCCACAGAGTGACTGGACCGGTGTGTCCAATTATGAGCCAGCACTCTAGAGCACATGTACCCAGAGCCGGTGCTCTGCAATGAGAGAGGCCACTGCAATGGGTGGCCCACGTAGATCAAAGAGTAAAGATGGATGAAAATAAATAAATAAAAAAACAGTAAAATAGGCCAAAATTTTTTAAAAAAAAATGAATTCTGCCACCAATAATGGCAGTAATCTGTCCATATTTTCTGTTGCAATGCAATTCATTTGTAATGAGTTAGATTACCACAATGTTACAGATATTTTTATTGAAGTAAGATTTATGGCACATTTAAAGCTATCTTGTGGCAAAAACTTAGCTGGGAAAGAAAATTCTACAGTCCTCTGTATAGCAGAAATTATTTTAAAGATTAATTTATAGACAAAATAACAAAGTTGCATAACAGTAGTGATAGAGGATTGTACAGATAGATTCTCTGAATAGCATCCACTGTTGCAAGTCAGAGAATAATTAATTACATCTGCATCCTGTGGAAGGGATTGTTGGGTGTAGTTTAATACAGTTGGCCCTCTGAATCCACGGTTTGACACTTAGAGATTCTGCCAGCCCTGGATCACAGTTGTCCATGTGATCTGCTATGCAGGCTCCCCTATCCATGGAGTTCTCCAGGCAAGAATACTGGAGTGGTTGCCATTCTCTTCTCCACGGGATCTTCCCAACCCAGGGATTGAACCCAGGTCTCCTGCATTGCAGGCAAATTCTTTACCATCTGAGCCACAAGGGAAGCCCAAATCACACTTGATTGCTCAATTATGGTGCTTAAAGAGGACTAAGTGTATAACACTATTTTACGTAAAGGATTTGTGCCTCATGGATTTGGGTATCTGCAGTGAGGGAAAAGGTTCCTGGAACCAGCTATCCACAGATACTGAGGAGTAACTGGATTTTTAAACCTCAGTTCTACCCTGGTGACAGCATCATCAGTCACATGGTCTAGATTTTTGAGAATCAGAAAACGATCCTAGAAATTATCTCATTCATTTAACATTTCTAAGGGGAATTTGCCAGAGCATGGAAGGCTCACCACTCGTTAAATGGCTAAGCTAAGACCAGCCAGTGAACAGGCTCTTGATCCCCAGTCTGATACTTTTCCTGTAAGACTGCACAGCCCTCCTTTTCTAAGTGAGATTTAAAATGAGGCGTTTCTGTCTCAGCATTGATGTGATTTTCTTTTTACTTTGAATGTAAGAATTAATGGGAAAGTACCATTCTCTCTTACAAATCATCTTTTATCTGCAATAAATTTGCCCAACAGCTTGGCTGTATTATTTTACTGATGAGAAAAAAGCCTAGATTTTGTTCTCTTTGTCAAGTGAATCACTGCATCTGAATTAACTTTAGAGAAGTATTTTTTAGGGAGGTGCTGGTAAATTTTGTGGAGGGAGAAACAAAAATTTTCAAAATAATCTTTCTTTTTAATCCTTTTAAACTAACAGCAAGAAGTTGAGAAGTTTACAGACCTAGAGAAACTCTACCTCTACCTTCAGCTGCCTTCTGGTCTCAGCAATGGAGAGAAAAGGTATATCTCTTCCTGTCTTTGCCTCAGTTCCATTTTTCATGTGTGTTGCGATTATTACTGTTTTGCACAATTCCTAAAGTCATCAGAAAACAGACTGTCAAAACAGCAGATCTTTTTAGTCTTTTGTCATATTTGGTTAAGTGTTTACTCATAGTTTTTGCAAATTCATTTGTGTACCTGGGTAAATGCTGTGAAATGCCATTGCATTATGTTTTACAAACAGATCAATATTTTTATACAGTGTGGGAGATTTTGAAAATAAGAAAAAAAAAACAATAAGCAAGTGAGCAATGATGTGCAAAAATTTTCTTAAAATGTCAGGTAAGCAGATTATAGAATATAAAAAGAGGGGGAGAATGAATTGTCACATGAATTTATGATAAATATATGATATTTTTAGTGCTTGGGAGTATTACTTTGATTTCATTAGTGAAGATATGTAATAGCCTCATTTAGAATATTTTAGAGAAAAGTTGTCAGTTTATGCATTGTGTTCTTAAAAGAGTTTCTCTACTCTCTTAAGCTTTCTCAGAATTCATTTCATTCATAGAGGCAATGCTTAACATTGTATTACTTTGAAAGTATGTATGAAAAGAAATGGAATTAGAAATCTGTGACTTTTAGTTTTTTGCCTCTTGGACCAAAATTTGTACCTATTTTAATATTTTTTTGTCTAGAAATGGTTCAATAATTTCTTTGGAAATACATAAATTATTGTTTCCGTAGCTGAAATGCATGTCAGAGTCAATTTGCAAGTCAATGAGCAAATGTCCCCTTAGA
Organism: Tragulus kanchil; assembly: GCA_022376925.1. Classification (NCBI taxonomy): domain Eukaryota; kingdom Metazoa; phylum Chordata; class Mammalia; order Artiodactyla; family Tragulidae; genus Tragulus; species Tragulus kanchil. The sequence continues at coordinate 117,549,922 of JAIOJX010000024.1, read as the reverse complement.
GGTAATTTTGGGCTAAACAGACACTTTAGGTTTTCAGGGCTGCATTACTTCAGCCACCTGAGAGACATGGCAGGGGATGGAACAGGGCAATAACTTCAGGCAGGCGCTAGCTATAGAAAATGGCTCACAGCCGCTGGTGGATAGCTTACATTTGGGTATCTGGGCATATACTCTGTGTCTTGAGTTTGGTTTGGTCATTTATATTGTGTTTACACATAGTCCTTTAGTGGAACATTTAGGCTTGGCTCAAAAATTATCAGTGATGGGCTTCCCTGGTGGTCCAGTGGGTAAAGAGTCCACCTTGCAGTGCAGGGGGCACCCATTCAGTCCTTGTCCCAGGAGGATCCCATGTGGCGCAGAACGGCTGGACTGGTGTGTCCAATTGCAAGCCAGTGCTCTGGAGTGCATGCCCTGAGAGCCAGTGCTCTGCAGCAGGAGAGGCCACTGAGATGGGAGGCCCACACAGGCCAAAAATGAAAATAAATTAAAAAAATAAAAGAACCCAAAAATTTTTTTAAAAAGTCATCAATGAATTGCTGTCTAGATCAGCTAAAACATGTTCTTATTTTATGATTAGTGATCAGAATGCCATGTCATCTAGTCGGGCACAGCAAATGCATGCCTTTTCCTGGATTCGGAATACCCTAGAGGAGCATCCTGAGACTTCACTGCCCAAACAGGAAGTCTACGATGAGTACAAGTAAGTTTTATGTGGATGTCTGGCATACGATTTGGTAAAGATGTGTGTGTCTGGCTACGATGATTTGTTTTATCATGGGTGACTATCATACTGGTCTTTGAGAGTTTAACTTAGATATCTCCAAAATTCCTTCCATCTCTAAGCTTCCCTCATAGTGTGTGTAATCATGACTGTATTATTGAATAAAATGATTTCTCTCAAATTCTTCTGGACAACAAGAAAGATGTCTGAAGGCAAAGAGAACCTGAGAAAAAGCTAAGTATCTGGAATTTTGTGAATTATTTGCTCAGACAAAGGAGTTCAGTGCCTTGTACATAGAAGACGCTCAAATAGTTTTGATTGTACAGATAATTTATTTTAATTATACTTGTGAGAAACACAAGTATAGAGGCTGATGGACCTTTCTGGATAGAGAAAATTAGTAGGTGCTAAATCTAGTTTTGTTTAACATTTTATAATTGATTTGGAAAAGGGAATTTGTTCTGGCAGAATAAATGAAGCCAAAATTTTCTGGTTATTGAGATACTAAGCAAAGAGCATCTGCGTGTTGTCAAATAAGTGCTGCTGTTAACCAGTGTGAGATGATGGTGGATGCCTTTGGTATCTGGGCATATACTCTGTGTCTTGAGTTTGGTTTTTTATTGTGTTTACACATAGTCCTTTAGTGGAACATTTAGGCTTGGCTCAAAATTATCAGTGATGGGCTTCCTGGTGGTCCAGTGGGTAAAGAGTCCACCTTGCAGTGCAGGGGGCACCCATTCAGTCCTTGTCCCAGGAGGATCCCATGTGGCGCAGAACGGCTGGACTGGTGTGTCCAATTGCAAGCCAGTGCTCTGGAGTGCATGCCCTGAGAGCCAGTGCTCTGCAGCAGGAGAGGCCACTGAGATGGGAGGCCCACACAGGCCAAAAATGAAAATAAATTAAAAAAATAAAAGAACCCAAAAATTTTTTTAAAAAGTCATCAATGAATTGCTGTCTAGATCAGCTAAAACATGTTCTTATTTTATGATTAGTGATCAGAATGCCATGTCATCTAGTCGGGCACAGCAAATGCATGCCTTTTCCTGGATTCGGAATACCCTAGAGGAGCATCCTGAGACTTCACTGCCCAAACAGGAAGTCTACGATGAGTACAAGTAAGTTTTATGTGGATGTCTGGCATACGATTTGGTAAAGATGTGTGTGTCTGGCTACGATGATTTGTTTTATCATGGGTGACTATCATACTGGTCTTTGAGAGTTTAACTTAGATATCTCCAAAATTCCTTCCATCTCTAAGCTTCCCTCATAGTGTGTGTAATCATGACTGTATTATTGAATAAAATGATTTCTCTCAAATTCTTCTGGACAACAAGAAAGATGTCTGAAGGCAAAGAGAACCTGAGAAAAAGCTAAGTATCTGGAATTTTGTGAATTATTTGCTCAGACAAAGGAGTTCAGTGCCTTGTACATAGAAGACGCTCAAATAGTTTTGATTGTACAGATAATTTATTTTAATTATACTTGTGAGAAACACAAGTATAGAGGCTGATGGACCTTTCTGGATAGAGAAAATTAGTAGGTGCTAAATCTAGTTTTGTTTAACATTTTATAATTGATTTGGAAAAGGGAATTTGTTCTGGCAGAATAAATGAAGCCAAAATTTTCTGGTTATTGAGATACTAAGCAAAGAGCATCTGCGTGTTGTCAAATAAGTGCTGCTGTTAACCAGTGTGAGATGATGCAGAAGAACAGCACCTACTGAGAAGATTATTGATATCTTAGAGAGAAGACTTTCTATCCTCATTCAAAATTCTGATTCCCTCACCTTAAGAAATGTAATAGAGCTGGAGAAAGTCTAAAGGAAAATGTCTGAAACAGTCAAGGGAACAAAGTTTAATTGAATAGCTTTAGATGATTCCTTTTTAGGAAAATTAAAGCTTAGAGTACATGTGGTCCAAGTCTATAACCTTCATTCTCTCAATCTACAGCAATCTATTGAATACCACCTATGTGTTGTCTCAAACTCTGTAAGAAGTTTAGAGGATACAATAAATAAGACACAGCTTCTGCCCTCAAGAATATGAATAGGATACATATATATATTTGGTTTTGGTTTTGTTTTCCAAAGGCCTTTTGGACTAGTCACCTTCCAGTTTGGAGTACCTTAGTGAGGTTTCCTGAATAAAAATCTAACATAGAGTGACACGTCTTAAATTGATTCTGTTCTAACTATTCGTTGAAAAGCATTATTAATATAAAATACACCTTTATTTTGAGGTATTTCTGTTAGTTACAGTGATATTTAGATATATTTTTGTGAAAATAGATGCCTTTATGTGTCTTTAAAATGAAAATCCCTTTGGGAGAATAAATGAAGTTGTATTCTAAGACTAATTTCTTTTAACTGTATTTTTATGGTAAATAAAGATATTAATAGAACCAAAAGGTTTAAGGACCCAAAAGAAGTGACTTGTAAACTGGAGAATTTATTTTGCAAAAATTATTTTACATAGAAGACGCTCAAATAGTTTTGATTGTACAGATAATTTATTTTAATTATACTTGTGAGAAACACAAGTATAGAGGCTGATGGACCTTTCTGGATAGAGAAAATTAGTAGGTGCTAAATCTAGTTTTGTTTAACATTTTATAATTGATTTGGAAAAGGGAATTTGTTCTGGCAGAATAAATGAAGCCAAAATTTTCTGGTTATTGAGATACTAAGCAAAGAGCATCTGCGTGTTGTCAAATAAGTGCTGCTGTTAACCAGTGTGAGATGATGCAGAAGAACAGCACCTACTGAGAAGATTATTGATATCTTAGAGAGAAGACTTTCTATCCTCATTCAAAATTCTGATTCCCTCACCTTAAGAAATGTAATAGAGCTGGAGAAAGTCTAAAGGAAAATGTCTGAAACAGTCAAGGGAACAAAGTTTAATTGAATAGCTTTAGATGATTCCTTTTTAGGAAAATTAAAGCTTAGAGTACATGTGGTCCAAGTCTATAACCTTCATTCTCTCAATCTACAGCAATCTATTGAATACCACCTATGTGTTGTCTCAAACTCTGTAAGAAGTTTAGAGGATACAATAAATAAGACACAGCTTCTGCCCTCAAGAATATGAATAGGATACATATATATATTTGGTTTTGGTTTTGTTTTCCAAAGGCCTTTTGGACTAGTCACCTTCCAGTTTGGAGTACCTTAGTGAGGTTTCCTGAATAAAAATCTAACATAGAGTGACACGTCTTAAATTGATTCTGTTCTAACTATTCGTTGAAAAGCATTATTAATATAAAATACACCTTTATTTTGAGGTATTTCTGTTAGTTACAGTGATATTTAGATATATTTTTGTGAAAATAGATGCCTTTATGTGTCTTTAAAATGAAAATCCCTTTGGGAGAATAAATGAAGTTGTATTCTAAGACTAATTTCTTTTAACTGTATTTTTATGGTAAATAAAGATATTAATAGAACCAAAAGGTTTAAGGGACTTTCCACATGCAAAGACAGTTGACTTGTAAACTGGTATGAACTTTATATTTGTTGAAACTTTTGAAGCCTTATAATTACATGTATTTATGAAAGTCATGATTAATGTGTTCATTTTTCTAATTATGAGAGTAGTGTGTATTCATTATGAAAGTTTTGGTGGGTTGTTATAAATGTATATAAAAGAAAACTAGCACCAATAATTTTACTACCTAAAAATAAACATTTTAGCTTTTTCTTTTTCCAATGCCTTTCTTATTATTGTTTAATCAGATTTTTACTCCATTGTTTATGCAATTCTTGAATAAGAGAACAGTTTGCAAATAATATTGCAGTGAACATTCCTGACTATAATTTTTTTTCTTTTTTTTCTTTTTGGCCACTTCTATTGGTCTTTCATTTATTTATTTTCATCCATCTTTGTTCTTTGGCCCGTGTGGGCCTCCCATCGTAGTGGCCTTTCTTGTCGCAGAGCGCCAGCTCTGGGTGCATGCGCTCCAGAGCTCCGGCTCGGTAGTTGGACACATCGGCCACTCCACAGCACGTGGGATCTTCCCAGGCCAGGGGTTGAACTGGTGCCCCTTGCACTGCAAGGTGGTGCCCTTACCCACTGGACCACCAGGGAAGCCCCCATTCCTGACTATAATTTTGTGTAGATTGTAACAATTGGAATTACTGGCTTATGAGCCATTATGTATTAAGGATATTAACTCTATAAAAATGTGTTTTCAACATTGCTGTTTATTATTTAATTTTTATGAGTAGTCTGATTTGCCTACTTCTTTGCAGCTTGTGAAATTGCTGTTATTCTTAGAAAGAACTTCCCAGTGCCACTAGCAACTGAATACACATGTATATTTTCCTTAGGTATTACTCATTTCATTTTACCCATATGACCCTTTAATCCTTCTGAACCAAATGTATACATTTGTTTCGGTAAATGCCATAAGACACTAATTTTAATTTTTTCTAAATGGTTAATTATCCCAGTCATATTTATTGATAATTTTTTTCACAATACTAATCTGTAATGTAACTTTTATCCTACTAAAGCCCTTTGTACTCAGTTTTCTTCCTTTGTATTTTTCTGTTCTTATTCCAAGACTGTTTTAAAATATTTTAGGCATTAAATGTTTGAAAGCTAAAAATTAACATCACTGTACCAGTCTTCCTTCATGATCCCTCTTTTTCAAAAATTTCTGTGCTTTTATTTTCATACCAGTCAGTTTTTAATGAACTGTGGAATCACATTCCTCTCTTCTTTAAAAAAGGGAAATCTCAAAGGAATTTTGATTCAAAATGCATTAAATGTGAGCATTTATTTTAGAAAAACTAACATCAGAGCTAGAAGTATGTTTCTTAACATCTTTCTCTTGTACTTCAGTTAAGTTTTAGTTATTTTTCCAATTAACTCTACTTTTCTTGTTTATTGCTTGCATATTTTATTGTTATTTATATTATGAAAAATATATTTTATTCTTTTTTTGGTTTGTAATCTATAGACTCCTTTTTTTTTTTTTTTGACTTTTATTTATTTATTTTTGGCTGTGCTGGGTCTTTGTTGATGTGTGGGTTTAGCTGCTCTGCGGTATATGGGATCGTCCTGTTTCAGGGATTGAACCTGTGTCTCCTGCGTTGGCAGACGGGTTCTTATCCACTGAGCCACAAGGGAAGCCCTATAGACTTCTATTATATTTACATTGCACATTTTATATTTACTGAACTTTACTTAAACTTAATTTTTCAGCTGTTACTTTGGACTCTTCTGGGTAGCATTTACCCTGTATATCTTCCTCATCCTTTTTATTTAATTACATTTAATTGATTTTGTTACTGATCTTCTTTAATAGCAATGATAGGCATTATTTCATCTACAGTTCTTTAATGTTAAGGATGCACCATTTATAATTGACCAAGGCTTTATTGGCTGTTTTATGAGAAATTGATACTGAAATTCACCAAATGCTTTTTGGACATCTGTTAAGATTACTCAGTCCTTCTTCTATGATCTATTAATATTACATAATGATATTACCTAATTAAAAATAGAAGTAGAGGCTGGGTTTAGAGTCCCCAAAGGCTCAAGTTAATTTGCATATAGCAGCATCCAGTGAACAGTAGTTGGAACAAGAAGAAGGTCCTTCTTCAAAGTCAGGTGCTAATCTGTAATGTAACCCAGTTTTTTTTTTTCCTACTAAAGCCCTTTTGTACTCAGTTTTCTTCCTTTGTATTTTTCTGTTCTTATTCCAAGACTGTTTTAAAATATTTTAGGCATTAAATGTTTGAAAGCTAAAAATTAACATCACTGTACCAGTCTTCCTTCATGATCCCTCTTTTCAAAAATTTCTGTGCTTTTATTTTCATACCAGTCAGTTTTTAATGAACTGTGGAATCACATTCCTCTCTTCTTTAAAAAAGGGAAATCTCAAAGGAATTTTGATTCAAAATGCATTAAATGTGAGCATTTATTTTAGAAAAACTAACATCAGAGCTAGAAGTATGTTTCTTAACATCTTTCTCTTGTACTTCAGTTAAGTTTTAGTTATTTTTCCAATTAACTCTACTTTTCTTGTTTATTGCTTGCATATTTTATTGTTATTTATATTATGAAAAATATATTTTATTCTTTTTTTGGTTTGTAATCTATAGACTCCTTTCTTTTTTTGACTTTTATTTATTTATTTTTGGCTGTGCTGGGTCTTTGTTGATGTGTGGGTTTAGCTGCTCTGCGGTATATGGGATCGTCCTGTTTCAGGGATTGAACCTGTGTCTCCTGCGTTGGCAGACAGGTTCTTATCCACTGAGCCACAAGGGAAGCCCTATAGACTTCTATTATATTTACATTGCACATTTTATATTTACTGAACTTTACTTAAACTTAATTTTTCAGCTGTTACTTTGGACTCTTCTGGGTAGCATTTACCCTGTATATCTTCCTCATCCTTTTTATTTAATTACATTTAATTGATTTTGTTACTGATCTTCTTTAATAGCAATGATAGGCATTATTTCATCTACAGTTCTTTAATGTTAAGGATGCACCATTTATAATTGACCAAGGCTTTATTGGCTGTTTTATGAGAAATTGATACTGAAATTCACCAAATGCTTTTTGGACATCTGTTAAGATTACTCAGTCCTTCTTCTATGATCTATTAATATTACATAATGATATTACCTAATTAAAAATAGAAGTAGAGGCGTGAGGTAGTGACAGCAAGTTGTTTTTTTCTTTTTTTGTCTCCTCCATTAGGGCTCAAGTTAATTTGCATATAGCAGCATCCAGTGAACAGTAGTTGGAACAAGAAGAAGGATGTCAATTTTCCTTCTGCCAGCTCTGTAATATCAGCAGGGATCAGGCTTCTAAGTCTCCCCTCCACCACCTATAATCTCTAGTCTGGCTCCATTTATTGCCATCCAAAATGAGCTACTATGGCTGAGGGGAGAACTAGGCAACTTAGAATTCAGATGAATTAAGGAAGGGAGGGGTAGGTTGAAAATCACTGATGTACTTAAAATTAATCATCCTGGGGCTTCCCTGGTGGTCCAGAGGGTAAGGACACTGCCTTGCAGTGCAAGGGGCACCGGTTCAATCCCTGGCCTGGGAAGATCCCATGTGCCGTGGAGCGGCTGGACCCATGTGTCCAGTTACCGAGCCGGAGCTCTGGAGCGCATGCACCCAGAGCCAGTGCTCTGCGACAACAGAGGCCACTGCGATGGGAGGCCCACATGGGCCAAAGAACAAAGATGGATGAAAATAGAGAAAATGAAAGATCAATAGAAGCGGCCCCCCTGCCCCCCTCCCTCCCCAACCTGTCCGTCCCTCAAAAAAAAAAAAAAAAGAGTAAAATTAATCATCCTGTCTTCTGCTGGTTTTCTAAATTATATTTAAGTATAGTGTTTTATTCCCTCTTCCCAGATACTTAAAAAAAACCAAACCCTTGCACTAATCCTTTCTTATTATAAAACCAGACTGTTTCATTTATTTTTATTTGTGGTAAAATACACGGATAAAATTTACCATCCTAACCACTTTGAAGTTCATGGTTTGGTCACAGTGAGCACATTCACACTGTTGTGCTACCACACCAGCATACATCCAGGGAACCCTGCTTGCAGGCCGGCAGCTCTGTACCCATGAAACAGTAACTCTCCATCCCCTCCTCCCTGTCGGGCAACAACCCTTCTACTTTTCTGTCTCTGCAAGTTTGAAGCAGAATCACACAGTATTCTCCTTTTGGAAACCTCTGCGAGGCGTATTGTAGAAGTACGTAAAAAATTACCTAATTAAAAATAGAAGTAGGGGTGAGGTAGTGACAGCAAGTTGTTTTTCTTTTTGTCTCCTCCATTAGGGCTCAAGTTAATTTGCATATAGCAGCATCCAGTGAACAGTAGTTGGAACAAGAAGAAGGATGTCAATTTTCCTTCTGCCAGCTCTGTAATATCAGCAGGGATCAGGCTTCTAAGTCTCCCCTCCACCACCTATAATCTCTAGTCTGGCTCCATTTATTGCCATCCAAAATGAGCTACTATGGCTGAGGGGAGAACTAGGCAACTTAGAATTCAGATGAATTAAGGAAGGGAGGGGTAGGTTGAAAATCACTGATGTACTTAAAATTAATCATCCTGGGGCTTCCCTGGTGGTCCAGAGGGTAAGGACACTGCCTTGCAGTGCAAGGGGCACCGGTTCAATCCCTGGCCTGGGAAGATCCCATGTGCCGTGGAGCGGCTGGACCCATGTGTCCAGTTACCGAGCCGGAGCTCTGGAGCGCATGCACCCAGAGCCAGTGCTCTGCGACAACAGAGGCCACTGCGATGGGAGGCCCACATGGGCCAAAGAACAAAGATGGATGAAAATAGAGAAAATGAAAGATCAATAGAAGCGGCCCCCCTGCCCCCCTCCCTCCCCAACCTGTCCGTCCCTCAAAAAAAAAAAAAAAAGAGTAAAATTAATCATCCTGTCTTCTGCTGGTTTTCTAAATTATATTTAAGTATAGTGTTTTATTCCCTCTTCCCAGATACTTAAAAAAAACCAAACCCTTGCACTAATCCTTTCTTATTATAAAACCAGACTGTTTCATTTATTTTTATTTGTGGTAAAATACACGGATAAAATTTACCATCCTAACCACTTTGAAGTTCATGGTTTGGTCACAGTGAGCACATTCACACTGTTGTGCTACCACACCAGCATACATCCAGGGAACCCTGCTTGCAGGCCGGCAGCTCTGTACCCATGAAACAGTAACTCTCCATCCCCTCCTCCCCCTGTCGGGCAACAACCCTTCTACTTTTCTGTCTCTGCAAGTTTGAAGCAGAATCGGACAGTATTCTCCTTTTGGAATCACTTATTTCTCTCTATGTAATGTTCTCAAGGTTTGTCCATGTTGTAGCACGTGTCAGAATGGTCCCCAGTTTTGTTTATCCATCTTCTGCTGATGGGTACTTAGGTTGTGTTTGCCTTTTGACTGTCATGAATAATGCTTCTGGGACCATGGGTGTACAGCTCTCTCTTCAAGACCTACTCTCAGTTTTATGGATTATATGCCAAAAAATAGAATTGCTGGATCATATGGTAATTGTAGTTTAATTTTATGAGGCACTGTCATACTGTTTTCATAATGACTGCGCCATCTTATGTCTTTATAAGCAGTGCACAAGGTTCTTTGGATCCTTGTCAACACTTACTGTTTTCTGGAGTTCTGGATAAGTGGCCATTTTAGTGGTGTTGGGGTAGTGTCTCATTGTGGTTTTGATTTGCATTTCCTGAATGATTCGTGGTATTGGGTATGTTTGCGTATGCTTTACGCCTATTGTATATCTTTGGAGAAATGTATTCAGATTCTTGTGACAGTTTACGAGTTGGGTTGTTTTGATGTTGTTAAATTGTGAGAGTTCTTTATATTATCTTAAAATATAAGCCTCTTGTCAGATATTTAATTTGTCTTCAATTCTGCAAATAATGTACATTATGTGTTCATTATAACAAATTAGAAGTCTGAAAATGTAGCATCAAATTAAAATCTTTCTTTATTTCCCCTTCATCCTACTATCTTCATGCTGTTTAAGTATTCCTAGCAGCATTATCTTTCTCTTTCTGTACATGAGTGCTGTCAGCTATTCGTAAGGTTTTAAGGTTCAGTGAAACTTTACTGTATATACTGTTCTTACTTTTATCACTAAGCAGCTCTTGGATAGCGTTCATTGTCTGTGTATGCAGAGTTACTACATTCTTTACTTTTTTACTGCTTCACAATATTTCATAATGCAAATATTCCGTGGTGTGTGTCTGTGTGTTTTGAGGGGCATTTGCATGATTCTTGATTTTTCTGCTATTAAAAAATATGCTGTAATCAGCAACCTTGAATTCAGTATCTTTGCACTGTGTGAAAGTAGCATTGAAGTATAGACTGTGACTGAGTCTTGAGCACCTGCAGGGGGTTTGGAGTGCTGACCCCATGCAGCCAAAAATCCACTATAAATTTACACTTGGTCCTCCCTAGCCTTGTGAATTTAACCATCCAAGGACAACATAGTACTATGGTCGCATTCATTTTTTAAATTCTGTATATAAGTGGACCCATGTACTTCCAACTCAGTTGTTATAAGGGTTGTGGTACTTAGAAGTGAAACTGTTAGATCTCAAGCTGTAGTTTATCCACTTTAGTTTTTGAATGATTATAAATCATAAAGCATAAAAAGTATACAAGGAAGAAATTCCATGTCATCGTTGTCTTTCAGCCATCCGTGTCCTCTCCCTTTATTCAACAAGTCATACTAGTTTCTTTTCTGTCATTCCAGCCTTATTTGTAATAGTGTACATATGCCTTGTTTTTATATTATGCTTAAAATTTTTAATGCCTCCTATTTTCTTTGGAGAAATGTATTCAGATTCTTGTGACATTTTACGAGTTGGGTTGTTTTGATGTTGTTAAATTGTGAGAGTTCTTTATATTATCTTAAAATATAAGCCTCTTGTCAGATATTTAATTTGTCTTCAATTCTGCAAATAATGTACATTATGTGTTCATTATAACAAATTAGAAGTCTGAAAATGTAGCATCAAATTAAAATCTTTCTTTATTTACCCTTCATCCTACTATCTTCATGCTGTTTAAGTATTCCTAGCAGCATTATCTTTCTCTTTCTGTACATGAGTGCTGTCAGCTATTCGTAAGGTTTTAAGGTTCAGTGAAACTTTACTGTATATACTGTTCTTACTTTTATCACTAAGCAGCTCTTGGATAGCGTTCATTGTCTGTGTATGCAGAGTTACTACATTCTTTACTTTTTTACTGCTTCACAATATTTCATAATGCAAATATTCCGTGGTGTGTGTCTGTGTGTTTTGAGGGGCATTTGCATGATTCTTGATTTTTCTGCTATTAAAAAATATGCTGTAATCAGCAACCTTGAATTCAGTATCTTTGCACTGTGTGAAAGTAGCATTGAAGTATAGACTGTGACTGAGTCTTGAGCACCTGCAGGGGTTAGGAGTGCTGACCCCATGCAGCCAAAAATCCACTATAAATTTACACTTGGTCCTCCCTAGCCTTGTGAATTTAACCATCCAAGGACAACATAGTACTATGGTCGCATTCATTTTTTAAATTCTGTATATAAGTGGACCCATGTACTTCCAACTCAGTTGTTATAAGGGTTGTGGTACTTAGAAGTGAAACTGTTAGATCTCAAGCTGTAGTTTATCCACTTTAGTTTTTGAATGATTATAAATCATAAAGCATAAAAAGTATACAAGGAAGAAATTCCATGTCATCGTTGTCTTTCAGCCATCCGTGTCCTCTCCCTTTATTCAACAAGTCATACTAGTTTCTTTTCTGTCATTCCAGCCTTATTTGTAATAGTGTACATATGCCTTGTTTTTAGTTCCACTTTCTTTATGTGCCATCTCCAAGGTTTTGTACTTTGCATTTGTTCACCCAGCCATATATCCTGAGATCTTTCTATAACAGCATTGATTATTAATGGTTTTAATACACTGGCATTCCTCATTGTACTGTGCTTTGTTCTGTTTTGCTTCACTGATCCTACACTTTTTATACATTGAAAGTTTGTGGCAACTTTGCGTTAAGCAGATCTGTCAACGCTGTTTTTTCTAGCAGCATCTGCTTAACTTCATGCCCTGTAGTAATTTTTGAAGTAGGGAAAATTTTTTTGACTCTTCTGGATCCCTTGAATTTCTGTATGGAGTTTAGCATCAGCTTGTCAGTGTCTGTAAGGAAGGCAGTTGGAATTTTATGAAGATAGCACTGAATCTGTACCTCAATTTGGAAGTTTTGTCGTTTTTACAGTGTTACTTATTTCAACCCATAAACAGAGTATATTTCTATTTCCTTACATCTTTAATTATTTACAAGAATGTTTTGTGGTTTTCATATATACATATTGTATACTTTTAAGTTTATTCCTCTGGTTTTTTAATGATACTGTAATTTAATTTTTAACTTCCTTTTTTTTTGGCCACTTATATTGATCGTTCATTTATTCACTTTCATCCATCTTTGTTCTTTGGCCCGTGTGGGCCTCCCACCACAGTGGCCCCTCTCGCAGCAGAGCACCGGCTCTGGGCGCATGTGCTCCAGAGCTCTGGCTTGGTAACTGGACACATTGGTCCAGCCACTCCACGGCACGTGGGATCTTCCCAGGCTAGGGATCAAACTGAGGCTCCTTGCACTGCAAGGCGGTGTCCTTACCCCACTGGGGCCCTAACTCATTTTTAAATTCTGTATATAAGTGGACCCATGTACTTCCAACTCAGTTGTTATAAGGGTTGTGGTACTTAGAAGTGAAACTGTTAGATCTCAAGCTGTAGTTTATCCACTTTAGTTTTTGAATGATTATAAATCATAAAGCATAAAAAGTATACAAGGAAGAAATTCCATGTCATCGTTGTCTTTCAGCCATCCGTGTCCTCTCCCTTTATTCAACAAGTCATACTAGTTTCTTTTCTGTCATTCCAGCCTTATTTGTAATAGTGTACATATGCCTTGTTTTTAGTTCCACTTTCTTTATGTGCCATCTCCAAGGTTTTGTACTTTGCATTTGTTCACCCAGCCATATATCCTGAGATCTTTCTATAACAGCATTGATTATTAATGGTTTTAATACACTGGCATTCCTCATTGTACTGTGCTTTGTTCTGTTTTGCTTCACTGATCCTACACTTTTTATACATTGAAAGTTTGTGGCAACTTTGCGTTAAGCAGATCTGTCAACGCTGTTTTTTCTAGCAGCATCTGCTTAACTTCATGCCCTGTAGTAATTTTTGAAGTAGGGAAAATTTTTTTGACTCTTCTGGATCCCTTGAATTTCTGTATGGAGTTTAGCATCAGCTTGTCAGTGTCTGTAAGGAAGGCAGTTGGAATTTTATGAAGATAGCACTGAATCTGTACCTCAATTTGGAAGTTTTGTCGTTTTTACAGTGTTACTTATTTCAACCCATAAACAGAGTATATTTCTATTTCCTTACATCTTTAATTATTTACAAGAATGTTTTGTGGTTTTCATATATACATATTGTATACTTTTAAGTTTATTCCTCTGGTTTTTTAATGATACTGTAATTTAATTTTTAACTTCCTTTTTTTTTGGCCACTTATATTGATCGTTCATTTATTCACTTTCATCCATCTTTGTTCTTTGGCCCGTGTGGGCCTCCCACCACAGTGGCCCCTCTCGCAGCAGAGCACCGGCTCTGGGCGCATGTGCTCCAGAGCTCTGGCTTGGTAACTGGACACATTGGTCCAGCCACTCCACGGCACGTGGGATCTTCCCAGGCTAGGGATCAAACTGAGGCTCCTTGCACTGCAAGGCGGTGTCCTTACCCCACTGGACCACCAAGGAAGCCCTAACTTCATTTTTTGATTGTCACTGGTTTTATAGAAATGACTAATTTTTATATGTTGGTCTTACATTCTACAGTCTTGATGAACTATTTTATTATCTCTGATAATAGTATTTTTTAGTATATGCCTTAGGATTTTCTGTATAAAATATGTCATCTGAAAATAGAGATCATTCCACCTCCTCCTTTCTAATCCGGCTTTTATTTCCCTTTCTTGCCTAATTGCTCAGCTGAAAACACCAGCACAGGTGTTGAATAGAAATGATGAGCAGACATCTTTTGTCTTTTGCCCAGTTTGAAGGTGGATGCCTTGAGTGTTTCATCATTAACTATAAAGTTAGCTACAGGTTTTCCATAGATTATCAGGTTAAAAAACTTCAATTACCAGATTGTCAGATAGTGAAATTTGTCAAATGCTTTTTATGCATCATGTCAGATTTTTTTCTTATTCAATTAACATAGCATATTAAGCTGTTGAACAGTTTTTGTAATGTAAATACATCTTATATTTCTAGGATGCATCACATTTGCTCCTGATGTATTCTTTGTATATCCTGACAGACTCAGTTTGCTAGTATTTTATTAAGGATTTTTGCATCTATAATCGTAAGGGATATTGGTCTGTATTTTTCTTTCTTTGATGTCTTTTCTCTCTTTGGAATCAGGTTAAGGTTGGCCTTACAGAATGAGTTTGGAAGTATTGCCTCTTCTATTTTCATGCAAGAGTTTATGAAGTATTGATATTTAATCTTTAACTATTTGGTGGCATTCAGCCATCTAGACCTGGGCTTTTCTTTGTAGGTACTTTTAAGTTTATTCCTCTGGTTTTTTAATGATACTGTAATTTAATTTTTAACTTCCTTTTTTTTTGGCCACTTATATTGATCGTTCATTTATTCACTTTCATCCATCTTTGTTCTTTGGCCCGTGTGGGCCTCCCACCACAGTGGCCCCTCTCGCAGCAGAGCACCGGCTCTGGGCGCATGTGCTCCAGAGCTCTGGCTTGGTAACTGGACACATTGGTCCAGCCACTCCACGGCACGTGGGATCTTCCCAGGCTAGGGATCAAACTGAGGCTCCTTGCACTGCAAGGCGGTGTCCTTACCCCACTGGACCACCAAGGAAGCCCTAACTTCATTTTTTGATTGTCACTGGTTTTATAGAAATGACTAATTTTTATATGTTGGTCTTACATTCTACAGTCTTGATGAACTATTTTATTATCTCTGATAATAGTATTTTTTAGTATATGCCTTAGGATTTTCTGTATAAAATATGTCATCTGAAAATAGAGATCATTCCACCTCCTCCTTTCTAATCCGGCTTTTATTTCCCTTTCTTGCCTAATTGCTCAGCTGAAAACACCAGCACAGGTGTTGAATAGAAATGATGAGCAGACATCTTTTGTCTTTTGCCCAGTTTGAAGGTGGATGCCTTGAGTGTTTCATCATTAACTATAAAGTTAGCTACAGGTTTTCCATAGATTATCAGGTTAAAAAACTTCAATTACCAGATTGTCAGATAGTGAAATTTGTCAAATGCTTTTTATGCATCATGTCAGATTTTTTTCTTATTCAATTAACATAGCATATTAAGCTGTTGAACAGTTTTTGTAATGTAAATACATCTTATATTTCTAGGATGCATCACATTTGCTCCTGATGTATTCTTTGTATATCCTGACAGACTCAGTTTGCTAGTATTTTATTAAGGATTTTTGCATCTATAATCGTAAGGGATATTGGTCTGTATTTTTCTTTCTTTGATGTCTTTTTCTCTCTTTGGAATCAGGTTAAGGTTGGCCTTACAGAATGAGTTTGGAAGTATTGCCTCTTCTATTTTCATGCAAGAGTTTATGAAGTATTGATATTTAATCTTTAACTATTTGGTGGCATTCAGCCATCTAGACCTGGGCTTTTCTTTGTAGGTATTTTTAAAATTCACTTGAATTTATTTAAATTAAATTTAATTCATTCTCATAGATCAGGTTGTCTTGCTCCTTTTGGAGTCCACTTTGGTAGCTTGTGTCCTCCGAATTTGTCTATTCATGTAGGTTATTCAGTTTGTTGGTATACAGTTTTTCATGGTATTCTCTTACAGTCCATTTTACTTCTGTAACATTGATAGTAATATCCTTTATTTATTCCTAATTTTAACCAAGTCTTCCCTCTTTTTTTTTTATTTTGGTCAGTTTAGCTAAAGACTTAATAGCTTTGTTGACCTTGTCAGAGAATCAAATACCAGCTTCATTAAATCTCTTTCTATTGTTTTTCTATCTTCTCTTTCATTTATTTCCACTTCTAATCTATATTATTTTGCTCTTCTGTCTGCTTTGGATTTTATTTTCTCTTACTTTTCTAATTTCTTAACATGGAAGATTATTAATCTGAGACTCTTTTTCTTTTTTAATGTAGGCATAAGCAGCTGTAAATTTTGCTCTAAGCACTGCTTTCGCTACACCCCATAAGTTTTGGTATGTTGTGCTTTCATTTTTATTCTTCTCAGTGTGTTTTCTAATTTCTCTTGTGATTTCTTCTTTGATCCATTCATAACTTTCGTATGTTTATTAATTTCCCAGTTCCTTCAGTTATTGTTAAATTATCTGTTTCTCTCTTCTTTTCTGTCCATTTTTGTTTTATGTATTTTGAGCTCCGTTATCAACTACATAACAGGTTAAAATTGCCATATCCTGTTGATGAATTGACCCATTTGTCATAAAATGATACCTTTCTAAAATAAAAATAAATTGATAAAAAAAAGATACCTTTCTTTGTTTCTAGTAACAACTTTTATCTTAGTCTTTCTCTCTGATATTGAAACTGGCATTTCAGTGTTCTTTTGATTACTTCTGCAATTCTGTATCTTTTTCTGTTTGTTTTTTTCTTATTTTTTTTCCACTTTCAACCTATGTGTATCTTTAATGTTTCATATATGTATATGTAGTATGTAAATGACATGTATTATAATTTGATCATATATTATTCTGAATCCATTCTTCCTGTCCTTAACTTTTCATTGGGAAGTTTAAACCATTTATATTTACTGTAGCTACTGATAAGATTTATATTTGCCATTTTTGAATTTGGTTTCTATATCTTTTATGTCTGTCTGTTCCTCAGTTCTCTCACTAGTGACTTGTTTTGTGGTAAGTGGGCATTTTCTAGCAAACCATTTAAATCCCTTCATATTTCTTTTACTGTATTTATATATTCTAAAGTATTGTCTTCTGTGGTTGTCCTGGAAATTACAGTTAACACTTACTTGAAATAAAACCAACATAATTTCAGAAGCATATGAAAGCTTTTACTCCTGTGTATCTCTGTTATCTACCCCACTCCCATTCATCTTACACACTGTGTGCCTATCCAACATGGATTTATATTAGGCGCTTTACATAATTGTCTTTTAGATGAGATAGGAGAATAAAGGAGTCACAAACAGAAAATATGTTTATACTCTATTTTATATTTACCTGTGTAGTTGCCTTTAGTGGTGTGTTTCCTTCATGTGGATTTGAATTACTGTTTAGGGTCCTTTCATTAAGCCTAAATGACTTCCTACAGGGCTAAGATGTTGCTGATGAATTCTCTCATGTTTTTGACTGGCCATTGAAGTCTCTACTCAATTTGCTTAATAGTCAACGTTTGATTAGACAGAGATTTCCTTAAACCTCTTAAACCAATGAACCAATCTTAGCCAGAGGGCTCTGTGTGCATGTTGGGTACACCATAAGTACTCTAACTTGACAACCCTTTCTTAGCTTTACTTCCTGCTTTTGTGGAGCCTCAAGCTTAGCAAAACGTTAGCACTTAGGGACTTCTTGGGTCTTAAAAAGCACACAGCTCTTTGCATGCACATTGGTCGAATTCTAGCACAAGTCAAATCCAGCCAGTAGGTGGTGTATATGTTGAATCTACCACACAATACAAGTAACAAGGCTTTGGGATGAGGCTTTGAACTGTGTTGTGTTTCTTTAGTAGTCACTGAGCTGAACTAGGAATGTGGACTGTTACTTTCCAAGGCTACTGCTGGATGGGGTATTAGAGTAGGGTAAGTTAAAATGATA
Organism: Tragulus kanchil; assembly: GCA_022376925.1. Taxonomy (NCBI): domain Eukaryota; kingdom Metazoa; phylum Chordata; class Mammalia; order Artiodactyla; family Tragulidae; genus Tragulus; species Tragulus kanchil. The sequence continues at coordinate 117,531,813 of JAIOJX010000024.1, read as the reverse complement.
CAAAGCAGTTCTTACTGAAAAATCAGCCATTTTTCTTGGATTAATGCTCCCTAGTTTGCTACAAGCCTTGGGTTAATTTCCAAAATTCTGAAAAGTTGATAGTGAGCAACTTTGCCCACTTTTCCATTGTTTTATAGAAAAGCTAATCTTAATGGTTCTTTCTATGCAATTTTTATGTCTGGTAAGTGGGCATTTTCTAGCAAACCATTTAAATCCCTTCATATTTCTTTTACTGTATTTATATATTCTAAAGTATTGTCTTCTGTGGTTGTCCTGGAAATTACAGTTAACACTTACTTGAAATAAAACCAACATAATTTCAGAAGCATATGAAAGCTTTTACTCCTGTGTATCTCTGTTATCTACCCCACTCCCATTCATCTTACACACTGTGTGCCTATCCAACATGGATTTATATTAGGCGCTTTACATAATTGTCTTTTAGATGAGATAGGAGAATAAAGGAGTCACAAACAGAAAATATGTTTATACTCTATTTTATATTTACCTGTGTAGTTGCCTTTAGTGGTGTGTTTCCTTCATGTGGATTTGAATTACTGTTTAGGGTCCTTTCATTAAGCCTAAATGACTTCCTACAGGGCTAAGATGTTGCTGATGAATTCTCTCATGTTTTTGACTGGCCATTGAAGTCTCTACTCAATTTGCTTAATAGTCAACGTTTGATTAGACAGAGATTTCCTTAAACCTCTTAAACCAATGAACCAATCTTAGCCAGAGGGCTCTGTGTGCATGTTGGGTACACCATAAGTACTCTAACTTGACAACCCTTTCTTAGCTTTACTTCCTGCTTTTGTGGAGCCTCAAGCTTAGCAAAACGTTAGCACTTAGGGACTTCTTGGGTCTTAAAAAGCACACAGCTCTTTGCATGCACATTGGTCGAATTCTAGCACAAGTCAAATCCAGCCAGTAGGTGGTGTATATGTTGAATCTACCACACAATACAAGTAACAAGGCTTTGGGATGAGGCTTTGAACTGTGTTGTGTTTCTTTAGTAGTCACTGAGCTGAACTAGGAATGTGGACTGTTACTTTCCAAGGCTACTGCTGGATGGGGTATTAGAGTAGGGTAAGTTAAAATGATACAAAGCAGTTCTTACTGAAAAATCAGCCATTTTTCTTGGATTAATGCTCCCTAGTTTGCTACAAGCCTTGGGTTAATTTCCAAAATTCTGAAAAGTTGATAGTGAGCAACTTTGCCCACTTTTCCATTGTTTTATAGAAAAGCTAATCTTAATGGTTCTTTCTATGCAATTTTCATTGATGTATCACCAAAACTGTAAGATTGAAATCCTTGAATGTTAAAGGACTGTAAATGGTATTTGCAGTTCTAAATGCCACAGTTTATTGAAGTTAACTGAAATGATACAGAAAACGGAATAGCCATATCAGACATAAGGAGTGAAAATTGTTCAGCCTAAAAGATGGGAACCTCTATAAGGACTGCCTTTAAAAGTCTATAGTAAGCATAAACTTTGAAAAGACTCATTCTAAATTATATTTAATATTTACCCTTGCTGAAGAATTAAGTTCATTTTTCAGAGAAAGGCAGAATTATAGAGAAGGATTGGAACTAGCCATATCTATGTTTGAGACCTATTTTTAAATGTACTAGGGTTTGTAGCCATAGGCAGGTCCTTAATCTTTAGTGTCAGTTTGCTTTCTATCCCTTTGTGAAATGTAAAGATACCATACTATTCTAATTTAAAAACTATACATATATAGTTTTATATATCTATAAAATTATCACAATGACTAGAACGCAGTAAGCCCTCAATATGTGGCAGCAGCTGTTTTTCATACTTCCGCCATCCAGCATTTTGGCCTACCTGGTGTAATCCCTGTTTTGTATAAACTTCTTCTCCCTTCTTTTCTCCTGCTGTTCATCCTATACCTTAGCTATTTTTAACTTACTGAGATTTCAGAAGCACACCCTGCTCTTCTCAGTTTTTGCTCACACTCCTCTATCTGAAGCAGCTCTGCCCCACCCCCTTCCCACACTCACACCCACATGATTCAATCTGCTTGTTTTTTAAGGCCAATTTAAATCCACTTTCTCCATATGCCACTGTATCCTCAATGGCCTAAGTTAAAATTAGTCTCTACTCTTTGATCACATGACACCTTTTGTATCTCTGTCCTTGCATTTATTTACAGTGTTTTGTGTAGCTTTCATTGAGATATGACATACAAAGAGAAAAGCACAGCTTGTACGTGCACAGATAAATTTTCACCTAGTGAGCATGCTTCTCTTTCTAGCTTCCAGATCAGGAAGCTGGACTTCACTGTCGTCCCAGAGGTCCCTGTGTCCTCTTCTAGTCTCTGCCCTTCCACCACCTCCACCTTGCTCCTGCTGGGAGTAGCTGCTCTCCTGGCTTCTAACACCAGGGATTAGCTGTGCTTGTTTTAGAACGTTGTATGAATGGAATTATCCAGTGATCAGCATCATGTCAGTAAGATTCAATCATTCTGCTTTCTGTAGTTTTGGTTCATTCATTCTGATTGTCATTTAGTATTCTGTTTATGAATATATACCATAATTTCTTTTCCATTCTACTGTGTATGGACTTTGTTGTTTAGTCACTAAGTCATATCTGACTTGTTCAGCAACCCTATGAGCTGGAGCCCTCCAGGCTCCTCTGTCCATGGGATTTCCCAGGCAGGAATACTAGTGAGGGTTGCCATTTCCTTCTCCAGGGGATCTTCCCAACCAAGGGATCAAACCTACATCTCCTACATTGGCAGGCAGGTTGTTTGCCTCTGAGCCACCAGGGAAACCTGTTATATGGACGTTAAGTTTTTTATTTGCCTTTCCTTGATGACTAATAAAGTCGAGTGACTTTTTAGGTTTTTTTTTTTTTTGGACCAGTTAGGTATCCTTGTTTGTGAAGAACCTGTGTTAAGTCTTAATTTTTCTCTCCTATATAATCATTAAAGGCAAGTAATATATCACACTCACATTTTCTGCTGACATAGTTTCTGGAAGAATGCCATACTGTGTGCATCATACCTCTAAATTTTTTGAGACTATGCAGCATATTAAATCAGGAACTGGTTGATATTTTTCAGAAGGAAATTGTTGCACTGCTACTCATCAACAAATACAAACTGAACACCCATTATATAAAACTCTGCTTGCCTCATTGTGATACAAAGAATCACTCACAAATGAAACTTGCAAATCATCCTCTCTGTTCCTTAGTTTCTTCATCTATAAATAATGATGTGAATACACAAGGTGATGTTGGAGTTTGTTGGGGGTTTTAAATATACACAGCCTTGTTCTTTTGTTTGGTTTAAATTTTGGCCTCTTTTATTGTATTTATTTATTTATTTTCATCCCTCTTTATTCTTTGGCCTGTGGTTTTAAATATACACAACCTTGTTCTTTTCTTTGTTTGGTTTAAATTTTGGCCTCTTTTATTGTATTTATTTATTTATTTTCATCCCTCTTTATTCTTTGGCCTGTGTGGGCCTCCCATCGCAGTGGCCTCTCTCATTGTGTAGAACATGCACTCCAGAGCACTGGCTCATAACCAGATACACTGGTCCAGCCTCTTCTCGGCATGTGGGATCCTCCCTGGCCAGAGATCGAATTAGCGCCCCTGCACTGCAAGGCAGACTCTACCCGCTGGACTACCAGGGAAGCCCCACAACCTTGTTCTTATCTAAACTTATCCTTGTACCAAAGTGATTTCAGAAATATTTGAAACTATTGAAGAAAGCTGAGGTAAAATTGGATTTGAGTGGAAACTCAAAACAGAAATGATTAATCAGGAATTAATTGAATCAAATCTCATTGTTTAGTCACTAAGTCATATCTGACTTGTTCAGCAACCCTATGAGCTGGAGCCCTCCAGGCTCCTCTGTCCATGGGATTTCCCAGGCAGGAATACTAGTGAGGGTTGCCATTTCCTTCTCCAGGGGATCTTCCCAACCAAGGGATCAAACCTACATCTCCTACATTGGCAGGCAGGTTGTTTGCCTCTGAGCCACCAGGGAAACCTGTTATATGGACGTTAAGTTTTTTATTTGCCTTTCCTTGATGACTAATAAAGTCGAGTGACTTTTTATTTTTTTTTTTTTTTGGACCAGTTAGGTATCCTTGTTTGTGAAGAACCTGTGTTAAGTCTTAATTTTTCTCTCCTATATAATCATTAAAGGCAAGTAATATATCACACTCACATTTTCTGCTGACATAGTTTCTGGAAGAATGCCATACTGTGTGCATCATACCTCTAAATTTTTTGAGACTATGCAGCATATTAAATCAGGAACTGGTTGATATTTTTCAGAAGGAAATTGTTGCACTGCTACTCATCAACAAATACAAACTGAACACCCATTATATAAAACTCTGCTTGCCTCATTGTGATACAAAGAATCACTCACAAATGAAACTTGCAAATCATCCTCTCTGTTCCTTAGTTTCTTCATCTATAAATAATGATGTGAATACACAAGGTGATGTTGGAGTTTGTTGGGGGTTTTAAATATACACAGCCTTGTTCTTTTGTTTGGTTTAAATTTTGGCCTCTTTTATTGTATTTATTTATTTATTTTCATCCCTCTTTATTCTTTGGCCTGTGGTTTTAAATATACACAACCTTGTTCTTTTCTTTGTTTGGTTTAAATTTTGGCCTCTTTTATTGTATTTATTTATTTATTTTCATCCCTCTTTATTCTTTGGCCTGTGTGGGCCTCCCATCGCAGTGGCCTCTCTCATTGTGTAGAACATGCACTCCAGAGCACTGGCTCATAACCAGATACACTGGTCCAGCCTCTTCTCGGCATGTGGGATCCTCCCTGGCCAGAGATCGAATTAGCGCCCCCTGCACTGCAAGGCAGACTCTACCCGCTGGACTACCAGGGAAGCCCCACAACCTTGTTCTTATCTAAACTTATCCTTGTACCAAAGTGATTTCAGAAATATTTGAAACTATTGAAGAAAGCTGAGGTAAAATTGGATTTGAGTGGAAACTCAAAACAGAAATGATTAATCAGGAATTAATTGAATCAAATCTCACTGCTTCAGTATTTTTGTTCATTCTTAATTTGTATGCAGAAACTACACTCATATAATCTGAACATTTTATATGAGTTTAATTTAAAACAAAGAAAAACTGAGACAATCTAGAGATAAAAGCAAGCACAACAATATAGTATGTACTATATACAAAGTGATATATGTATTGTTGTTTAATTCAAAAAATTTTAGTGTGGTTTGACCAAAAGCGTAATTGTTTTAAATGACTCTTTCATAAGCAATAGTGAAAAATAGAGTATTGGTTAAGAAATAATTAAAGCAGAAACATTTTATTTTTATTATTTAAAAATTGACACAAATTTCTTCTCAAAATATTGAGGATTTATCAGTGACTACCCTGAAGCTTATATTCTTTTATTAGTAATTTTAGGACTTCAGGATAAGATCCTTGACATATCAATCATGATTTACTGTGACTGAATCTTTTTCATGGAATTATTACCTAAAATCATTTCAGCCAGTAATCCCATGGAAAAAGGAAAGGCAAGTTGGAAGGAAAGAACTGGTTAGTAAGGTCATACATGATCATTTGTTCAAAGTAACCTTTTGGATATATTGTTTATTATGTAGTTTCCACAAAAATACATGATTTATCGGCTGAATTTCAAAGCTGATATTTGATCTTAGTCTAAACTCAATTTAGCAGCACTATTTAGCAGCTCTTAATTTCTCTCCAGACCCTAGACTAGAAGACAACATAAGGCAGTGCTTTTCCAGCTGTGCTTTTCTCTGGGACATGAGACCATCGTGTACTTTTGTGTACGTCTGTGGTATTCTCTGAGTGTTCCTACCAAATGCCAGAGCCTGGTGGACTTTAGCCATGTCCCAGACTCCGCTGTGTATCATTGTTCTTCCCAGAACATCAAACAGTAAGAAAATTCAGATATGTTAATGGTCAAGTTCAGGCCCTTTCAAAGAGTTTTCTCTCCAGAGATTTGATCTGCTGTACCTTAAAATTTCAACAACTATTACATTTTCAAAGACTCAGGCTAATTAAATGTTTGACCATATTACTTTTACCTCTTGTATGTATTAGCTAGCAAATATGTTATTTGCTTAGTACTTGTAAAGGAATATAATTCTCACATGTCTTTGAGACCTTTCTGAATTCCCATCTCTTTTATTGTCATCTGTAATACGTGAATGTTAATAATACTGTAGGCCTTGGTAAGGAAGAGGCGTTTAGTAGAAATTAATACTTTTTAATAAATTCTGCTATATAAATATCAGAAAAATTTCATCGGTATAATTTTGGTTGCTTTCCAAGCATTCAGTTTGCTTATATTCACTAATTAGTAATAAAAGCTTCTCATCTATAAGATGAATGAATTAGGCCGGAGGACCAAATTCCAGATTCACTTCCTTTATGAAAGTTTCTCGTCTATGAAATATGTGCAATAAAAAAGACCTGGGAAACATTTTATTTTTATTATTTAAAATTGACACAGATTTCTTCTCAAAATATTGAGGATTTATCAGTGACTACCCTGAAGCTTATATTCTTTTATTAGTAATTTTAGGACTTCAGGATAAGATCCTTGACATATCAATCATGATTTACTGTGACTGAATCTTTTTCATGGAATTATTACCTAAAATCATTTCAGCCAGTAATCCCATGGAAAAAGGAAAGGCAAGTTGGAAGGAAAGAACTGGTTAGTAAGGTCATACATGATCATTTGTTCAAAGTAACCTTTTGGATATATTGTTTATTATGTAGTTTCCACAAAAATACATGATTTATCGGCTGAATTTCAAAGCTGATATTTGATCTTAGTCTAAACTCAATTTAGCAGCACTATTTAGCAGCTCTTAATTTCTCTCCAGACCCTAGACTAGAAGACAACATAAGGCAGTGCTTTTCCAGCTGTGCTTTTCTCTGGGACATGAGACCATCGTGTACTTTTGTGTACGTCTGTGGTATTCTCTGAGTGTTCCTACCAAATGCCAGAGCCTGGTGGACTTTAGCCATGTCCCAGACTCCGCTGTGTATCATTGTTCTTCCCAGAACATCAAACAGTAAGAAAATTCAGATATGTTAATGGTCAAGTTCAGGCCCTTTCAAAGAGTTTTCTCTCCAGAGATTTGATCTGCTGTACCTTAAAATTTCAACAACTATTACATTTTCAAAGACTCAGGCTAATTAAATGTTTGACCATATTACTTTTACCTCTTGTATGTATTAGCTAGCAAATATGTTATTTGCTTAGTACTTGTAAAGGAATATAATTCTCACATGTCTTTGAGACCTTTCTGAATTCCCATCTCTTTTATTGTCATCTGTAATACGTGAATGTTAATAATACTGTAGGCCTTGGTAAGGAAGAGGCGTTTAGTAGAAATTAATACTTTTTAATAAATTCTGCTATATAAATATTAGAAAAATTTCATCGGTATAATTTTGGTTGCTTTCCAAGCATTCAGTTTGCTTATATTCACTAATTAGTAATAAAAGCTTCTCATCTATAAGATGAATGAATTAGGCCGGAGGACCAAATTCCAGATTCACTTCCTTTATGAAAGTTTCTCGTCTATGAAATATGTGCAATAAAAAAGACCTGGGAGGGTTTCCCTGGTGGTCCAGTGGGTAGAGTCCACCCTGCAGTGCAAGGGGCACTAGTTCGATCCCTGGCCCAGGAGGGTCCCACATGCCACAGAGCGGCTGGACCAGTGTGTCCAATTACGAGCCAGCACTCTGAAGCGCATGTGCCCAGAGCCGGTGCTCTGCAACGAGAGAGCAGTTGGGGTACACTGGCACTCAGGAGTGTGGCAGAGGCCTACACAGGCCAAAGATGGATGAAAAATAAATAAGTAAAATCCCAATAAAAGAGACCACAATTTTTTTTAAAAAAGGACCCGGGAAAATAGTTCAAGATGGTGATGTAAGATGATCTTGAACCTCCCATGAACATGCTGAGTCTCCCATCTAAATGGAATAATTACCTCTTTAAAAAGCCTGAAGGCTGACTGAGTGATGACTGCACATCAGGCTAGTGGGAAGAAAACCACATGGAAGTAGGTAGGAGAGGCTCTTAAACCCCACCAGTGGCATGGGAACGTGCAACCAGGAGGGAATGCAAAACCCAGAGGTTCTCGTGAGGAACGAAGGGTTCACACCCACATGGGGCACCCTATGTTTTAAGACCTGCACGTAAGAGACAAGCCCTCGAAATAACTACTTTTGAAAACTGATGGGGCTCACGTCCTGAGACCCACAAGATTGTAAGGGTCTGAGGAACAGCTGGAGGACCCCCACTATTGGACCCACCCACCCCAGGGCCCAGCTCAGAATCTGCCTGTCTTGCTTAGACTTAAGTGGAGGAGGATCACTTGCTTATATTAAAATGTTAGCCTGAGGGGCAGATGTCCAGTTCAAGACACATGTAGGAAACCACTGGAACATTCCAGGGACACAGTCTGGCATTTGCTATCTTTGTACTCTCTGCTTGCTGTGCTCCAGAATACCAGTTATCCCAAGAAACTCATGCCTGTCCTTTTCAAGCTATTGCTTTTTCTAATTAGTAATAAAAGCTTCTCATCTATAAGATGAATGAATTAGGCCGGAGGACCAAATTCCAGATTCACTTCCTTTATGAAAGTTTCTCGTCTATGAAATATGTGCAATAAAAAGACCTGGGAGGGTTTCCCTGGTGGTCCAGTGGGTAGAGTCCACCCTGCAGTGCAAGGGGCACTAGTTCGATCCCTGGCCCAAGAGGGTCCCACATGCCACAGAGCGGCTGGACCAGTGTGTCCAATTACGAGCCAGCACTCTGAAGCGCATGTGCCCAGAGCCGGTGCTCTGCAACGAGAGAGCAGTTGGGGTACACTGGCACTCAGGAGTGTGGCAGAGGCCTACACAGGCCAAAGATGGATGAAAAATAAATAAGTAAAATCCCAATAAAAGAGACCACAATTTTTTTTAAAAAAGGACCCGGGAAAATAGTTCAAGATGGTGATGTAAGATGATCTTGAACCTCCCATGAACATGCTGAGTCTCCCATCTAAATGGAATAATTACCTCTTTAAAAAGCCTGAAGGCTGACTGAGTGATGACTGCACATCAGGCTAGTGGGAAGAAAACCACATGGAAGTAGGTAGGAGAGGCTCTTAAACCCCACCAGTGGCATGGGAACGTGCAACCAGGAGGGAATGCAAAACCCAGAGGTTCTCGTGAGGAACGAAGGGTTCACACCCACATGGGGCACCCTATGTTTTAAGACCTGCACGTAAGAGACAAGCCCTCGAAATAACTACTTTTGAAAACTGATGGGGCTCACGTCCTGAGACCCACAAGATTGTAAGGGTCTGAGGAACAGCTGGAGGACCCCACTATTGGACCCACCCACCCCAGGGCCCAGCTCAGAATCTGCCTGTCTTGCTTAGACTTAAGTGGAGGAGGATCACTTGCTTATATTAAAATGTTAGCCTGAGGGGCAGATGTCCAGTTCAAGACACATGTAGGAAACCACTGGAACATTCCAGGGACACAGTCTGGCATTTGCTATCTTTGTACTCTCTGCTTGCTGTGCTCCAGAATACCAGTTATCCCCCAGAAGGAAGCTACTACATGTCTCTGGTGCCCTGATTTTTGCAACTTCTGCCCAGGAGACGCCTCCTAATTGCCTAGCTTTGGAGGCCAGGGAGCTTGAGTTCCTGGTCCAGTGGAACTGTAACCAACAGTCATCCAGACAGGAGGCTGTACCCTTGATTGGCACCCTGATTTTCATAGCTGCTGCCAGAGGAAACCTTTACATAGCATGGGACTGGTGCCAGTTGGGGCTCACAGTCAAGAGTCCCTCAGGACTGTGACCTACAAAGAGTTCTTTCACAGCTCCTACCTCCAGGCACAACAACAGTCATAGACCCAAGAGCTTGGTTTTTCTGTGAAGGAGACCTCTCACCCCGCTGTCACGGCTGCAGCCTGAGGGGCAGGCTCCTAATAAAGTGTGCATCTGGGCACTGATTGTAAATCCTTTTCAGAGACCTCAGAGGACCAGTGCTGTCTTTGTGCTCTCCCTCTGCCACACTCCTGAGTGCCAATGTACCCCCAAGGGGAGGTTCACACGCATCTGGCAGTCTAGTTTTCATAGCTGCGCTCAGAGAATGCACCTAGATCAACAGGCTGTGGCAGTCAGGGGGGCTTGCATTCCTGGGCCATTCCAGTGGAATGTGGCAGTTGGAATGACAGTTCTTGGTGAGGTTCCACCTCCAAGGCACTGCACAGACAGCAGACTCGGGTACACCCCCCAGTTTTTCTGTGAAGGAGCCCTTTCTGCCCTGGCCAAGGGGCAGGCTTCAGGTTTGGCATAGGTATAGGGGCCTACAGAGCGACTCACAAGGAACAGATGGAGTCTGGCCTCTTTTCCTCTGCTTTGCTCCAGCGCACCAGTCTCTCACAGAAAAAGTGCTTGTCAGGGGCCCTGATTTTTGCAGCTGCCCAGAGGACACCTCCAGGTTGCTTGGCTCCAGTGGCCAGCAGGGCCTGTGCTGGTAGTTGCACTGCACTGTGTATACCTGCGTGCTTTTAAAAACTGCTGCCTGGGGTCTGACTTCCGTTCAGCCTGATTTGAGGTGCTGAGATCCTCCCCTTTGGGGCCCTGATAGGTCTTGATGCATACTGAAGTAGTGGGAGTTACTAAAAATATAGAAAACTGGGCTTCCCTGGTGGTCCAGTGGGTAAGGACACTGCCTTGCAGTGCAAGGGGCACTGGTTCGATCTTTGGCCTGGGAAGATCCCACGTGCCGTGGAACGGCTGGGCCAATGTGTCCAACTACCCAGCCAGAGCTCTGGAGTGCGTGCACCCAGAGCCGGTGCTCTGCAACAACAGAGGCCACTGCGATGGGAGGCCCACACAGGCCAAAGAACAAAAAAGATAAGTGAATGAAAGATCAATAGAAGTGGCCAAAAAAATATATATATACAGAAAACTGTTTGGACAAGCACAAAAGTTTAAGGAACACACCTAGGATTGAATAAGTTTCATCTCCTACACTCTTTCAAGACTTGGTGGGATGGTAGTTTCATCTACTGCATAGAAACCAACACGGAATCAAGCAAAATGAAGAAGAAAGCAATATGTTCCAAATGAAAGAACAAGGTAAAACCTCAGCAACAAAACCTTAATATGAAATAAGACACATTATAATTAAAATGTCAAAAGTTAAAGACGAGAAGAGAATCGTAAAAGCAGCGAGAAAAAAACAACCAGTTACATACAAGTAAACCCCCATAAGATTATCTGCAGATTTGTCAACAGAAGGGACTGGCATAATATATTCAAAATGCTGAAAGGGAAAAACCTCTGATCAAGAGTACTCAGCAAAGTTAAAAATGAAAGTTCATGGCGATATATGCCTCCCTCAAGAAACAAGAAAAGCCTCAAACAAACTTACTTTTCACCTGAAGAGACTAGTTGAAGTAGAAGAAAGCCCAAAATCAGTAGAAAGAAGGAAATAACAAAGAATAAAGCAGAAAAACTGGTAACTAGACTCACCAAGGAAAAAAGAGAATTCACATGACATCAGAAATTAAGGGGAGATAGTACAATTGATACATAAACACAAAGAATCATAAGAGACTGCTTCGGACAGTTATATGTCAACAAATGGAACAACCTAGAAGAAATGGATAAAGTCCTAGAGACATAGCCTACCAAGACTGAGTCATAAAGAAACAGAAAATTTGAACTGACTGATTACTAGTGAGGAGATTAAACCAGTTATCAAAAAACCTCCCAACAAACAAATGTCCAGGAGCAGGTATGTTCAATGGTGAATTCTACCAAACATTCAAAGAATTACTACCTATCTTTCTCAAACTCTTCAGAAAAATAGAAGAGCAAGAGCTTCACTTATGGTCCAGAGGGTGGAGAGTCCGCCTTGCAGTGCAAGGGCCACCAGTTCAATCCCTGGCCCAGGAAGATCCCACATGCGGCAGAGTGACTGGATCAGTGTGTCCAACTGCAAGCCAGTGCTCTGGAGTGCATGCACGCAGAGCCGGTGCTCTGCAAGGAGAGAGGCCACTGCAGTGGGAGGCCCATACAGGCCGAAGAATAAAGATGGATGAAAATAAATAAATAAATAAATGAAACCAATAAAAGAGGCCAAAATTAAAAAAAAAAAAAGAAGAAGTGGAAACTAATCCCAGCTTATTTCATAAGACCAACGTTAACTGTTCCCCAAAACATAGACAAGGACACTACAAGAGAAGAAAATGACCAGCCAGTATTCCTGATGAATACAGATGTAAAAATTCTCAAAAAAATTAGCAAACTGAATTCAGCAGTACATTAAAAGGATCATGCACCATGATCAAGTGGAATTTATTCTAGAGATGCAAGGCTGGGTCAGCATTCACAAATCAGAGTCAGTGTGATGCACCACATAACAAAGGGAGAGATAAAAAAAACCTCATGATTATCCCAATAGCTACAGGAGAAGTGTTTGATCAAAAGTCAACATTCATTTATGATAATAAAAAACAACCCTCAACACAGCAGTCATGAAGGGAATGTACCTCAACAGAATAGAAGCCATATACAACAAGCCCACAGACAGTATCAAATTCAAAAGCTGCCCACTCTTGCCACTTTTATCCAGCATAGTATTGAGAGACTTAGCCAAAACAGTTAGGCAAGAAAGAAATAACAACCTAAGAAGAAATGAAAAAAATAAAGTTCCTAGAGACATAGCCTACCAAGACTGAGTCATAAAGAAACAGAAAATTTGAACTGACTGATTACTAGTGAGGAGATTAAACCAGTTATCAAAAAACCTCCCAACAAACAAATGTCCAGGAGCAGGTATGTTCAATGGTGAATTCTACCAAACATTCAAAGAATTACTACCTATCTTTCTCAAACTCTTCAGAAAAATAGAAGAGCAAGAGCTTCACTTATGGTCCAGAGGGTGGAGAGTCCGCCTTGCAGTGCAAGGGCCACCAGTTCAATCCCTGGCCCAGGAAGATCCCACATGCGGCAGAGTGACTGGATCAGTGTGTCCAACTGCAAGCCAGTGCTCTGGAGTGCATGCACGCAGAGCCGGTGCTCTGCAAGGAGAGAGGCCACTGCAGTGGGAGGCCCATACAGGCCGAAGAATAAAGATGGATGAAAATAAATAAATAAATAAATGAAACCAATAAAAGAGGCCAAAATTAAAAAAAAAAAAAGAAGAAGTGGAAACTAATCCCAGCTTATTTCATAAGACCAACGTTAACTGTTCCCCAAAACATAGACAAGGACACTACAAGAGAAGAAAATGACCAGCCAGTATTCCTGATGAATACAGATGTAAAAATTCTCAAAAAAATTAGCAAACTGAATTCAGCAGTACATTAAAAGGATCATGCACCATGATCAAGTGGAATTTATTCTAGAGATGCAAGGCTGGGTCAGCATTCACAAATCAGAGTCAGTGTGATGCACCACATAACAAAGGGAGAGATAAAAAAAACCTCATGATTATCCCAATAGCTACAGGAGAAGTGTTTGATCAAAAGTCAACATTCATTTATGATAATAAAAAACAACCCTCAACACAGCAGTCATGAAGGGAATGTACCTCAACAGAATAGAAGCCATATACAACAAGCCCACAGACAGTATCAAATTCAAAAGCTGCCCACTCTTGCCACTTTTATCCAGCATAGTATTGAGAGTCTTAGCCAAAACAGTTAGGCAAGAAAAAGAAATAAAAAGCATCCATATTGGAAAGGAGAAGGTAAAACTATCATGGTTTTCCGATGACATATATAGAAAACCCTAAAAAGTCTGTATAGAAAACCCTAGTATAGAAAATCCTAAAAACTATTAGAACCAAGAAAGGGATTGAGCAATGTGGCAAGATTCAGAAACAGTACACAAAAGTCTTGCATTTCTACACACTAATAAACTATCAGAAAGCAAAATTAAGGAAACAGTCCCATTTACAGTTGTATCAAAAAGAATAAAATAACTGGGATTACATTTAACCGACAGTGTTCAAGATACATATACTAAAAAGTATGAGACATCACAGAAAGTAGACATCACAGAAGACATCACAGAAGACACACATAAATGGAGAGACACCTATGTCCTCATGGATTGGAAGAATTAATAGTGTTAAATGTCTTTACTACCCAAAGCAGTCCACAGATTCAATACAATCCCAATCAAAATTCCAATAGCATTTTTTCATAGAAACAGGAATTCTAATATTTGTATGGGACCACGAAAGACCTCAAGCAGCCAAAGGAATCTTGAGAAGGAAGAACAGACCTGGAGGCATCACACCTCCTAATTTCAAACACTTATTTCATTGCTATAGTAATTAAAACAATATGGTAATGGCATGAAAACAAACATAAAGTTGAATGAATCTGAATAGAGAACCCAGAAATAAACCCACACATATATGCTCAAGTGGAATTTATTCTAGAGATGCAAGGCTGGGTCAGCATTCACAAATCAGAGTCAGTGTGATGCACCACATAACAAAGGGAGAGATAAAAAAAACCTCATGATTATCCCAATAGCTACAGGAGAAGTGTTTGATCAAAAGTCAACATTCATTTATGATAATAAAAAACAACCCTCAACACAGCAGTCATGAAGGGAATGTACCTCAACAGAATAGAAGCCATATACAACAAGCCCACAGACAGTATCAAATTCAAAAGCTGCCCACTCTTGCCACTTTTATCCAGCATAGTATTGAGAGTCTTAGCCAAAACAGTTAGGCAAAAAAAAGAAATAAAAAGCATCCATATTGGAAAGGAGAAGGTAAAACTATCATGGTTTTCCGATGACATATATAGAAAACCCTAAAAAGTCTGTATAGAAAACCCTAGTATAGAAAATCCTAAAAACTATTAGAACCAAGAAAGGGATTGAGCAATGTGGCAAGATTCAGAAACAGTACACAAAAGTCTTGCATTTCTACACACTAATAAACTATCAGAAAGCAAAATTAAGGAAACAGTCCCATTTACAGTTGTATCAAAAAGAATAAAATAACTGGGATTACATTTAACCGACAGTGTTCAAGATACATATACTAAAAAGTATGAGACATCACAGAAAGTAGACATCACAGAAGACATCACAGAAGACACACATAAATGGAGAGACACCTATGTCCTCATGGATTGGAAGAATTAATAGTGTTAAATGTCTTTACTACCCAAAGCAGTCCACAGATTCAATACAATCCCAATCAAAATTCCAATAGCATTTTTTCATAGAAACAGGAATTCTAATATTTGTATGGGACCACGAAAGACCTCAAGCAGCCAAAGGAATCTTGAGAAGGAAGAACAGACCTGGAGGCATCACACCTCCTAATTTCAAACACTTATTTCATTGCTATAGTAATTAAAACAATATGGTAATGGCATGAAAACAAACATAAAGTTGAATGAATCTGAATAGAGAACCCAGAAATAAACCCACACATATATGCTCAATTAATTTACAATAGAGACACCAAAATTATGCAGTGGGGTAGAAGTCAATCTCTTCAGTAAATGACATTGGGAAAACTGGGAACCACATGCAGAAGAATGAAACTGGTACACTGTCTTACACCACACACAAAATTCAACTCACACTGAATTAAAGATGTGAACACGAGACCTAACTAAAGTCATAAAATTCCTGGAAGAAAATGTAGCTAGCAAGCTCCTTAATGTGGGTCTTGGCAATGATTTTTTTTTTTTTTAATCTGACACTGAAGATAGAATTTTTATAAAGAAAAGATAAACAAGTAGAACTACCTTAAACCAAAAAGCTTCTGCACACCAAGGAAAACCATCGACCAAATAAAAAGGCAGCCTGCTGAATGGGAGAACATATTTGCCAGGGGGTTAATATTCAAAGTGTATAAAAATCATACAACTCAGTCACAACAGAAAAAATGTAGTTCAATTTTAAACTGGGGTAGATCTGAATACACGTTTCCCAAAGAGGTAAATATGGATAAGTGATACATGAAAAGATGCTCCACTTCACGAATCACCAGGGGCATGTAAAACCATACAATCAGATATCAGCTCACACCTTCAGAGTGACTGTTATCAAAAAGAGAGCAAATAACAAGTGGCGGTGAGGATGTGGAGAAAACTGGACCTCTGTGCACTGCTGGAATATAAATTAGTGCAGCTACTACAAAAAATAGTATGAGGTTCTTCAGAAATTAAAAATAGCCAGATGATCCGCCAGTTCTGCTTCTGGGTATACATATCTGAAAAACGAAAATACTAACTCAAAAAGATAAGCACCTTCATGTTCACTGCAGCACTATTTATAATAGCCATGATATGGAAACAACCTAAGTGTCTATCGATGAGTGAAGAAATTGTGCATAGACACAGCTGAATAGTATTCAACTGTAGAAAAGAAGGAAAACTTGCCATTTGCATCAACATGAATGGATCTCAAGGGCATTATGCTAAGTGAAAAAAATCAGACAGAAAAAAATACGGCGCCATCTCTCAGGTTGAAACTGAAAATTCATTTTAGAAAAGCCAACAGATAGAGATAATATATTGTTGGTTGCCAAAAGGATGGTAGGTAGTAGGGCTTCCCTGATGGTCCTGTGGGTAAGGACACTGTCTTGCAGTGCAAGGGGCACCAGTTCGATCCCTGGCCTGGGAAGATCCCATGTGCCACAGAGCGGCTGGACCAATGTGTCCAGCTTACCGAGCCAGAGCTCTGGAGTGCATGCACCCAGAGCCAGTGCTCTGCAGCGACTGAGGCCACTGTAATGGGAGGCCCACACAGGCCAAAGAACAAAGATGGATGAAAACAAATAAATGAAAGACCAATAGAAGTGGCCAAAAAAAAAAAAAAAAAAAATCTGCAGACAATAAATGCTGGAGAGGGTATGAAGAAAAGGGAACACCTTTGCATTGCTGGTGGGAATGTAAATTGATACAACCGCTATGGAAGACAGTATGGAAATTACCTAAAAACCTAAAAATGGAAGGACCATACAACCCAGCAATCCCACTATTAGGCTTATACCCTGATGAAATCAAAATTGAAAGAGGAACCTGTACCCCAGTGTTCATTGCAGCAGTCTGTACAATAGCTTCAACATGGAAGCAGCCTAGATGTCCATCGACAAATGAATGGCTAAAAAAACTCTGGTACATGTATACAGTGGAATACTTCTCAGTTGTAAAAAGAAATGCAGCCAAGAATCAGTCCTAATGAGATGAAGGGATCTAGAACCTATTATACAAAGTGAAGTCAAAAAGAGAAAGACAAGTACTGTATACTAACACACGATATAAAGGAATCTAGTAAGATGAGTTGAAAAAAAGCCAGATGACCCCATTGCTTCTGGGTATACATATCTGAAAAACGAAAATACTAACTCAAAAAGATAAGCACCTTCATGTTCACTGCAGCACTATTTATAATAGCCATGATATGGAAACAACCTAAGTGTCTATCGATGAGTGAAGAAATTGTGCATAGACACAGCTGAATAGTATTCAACTGTAGAAAAGAAGGAAAACTTGCCATTTGCATCAACATGAATGGATCTCAAGGGCATTATGCTAAGTGAAAAAAATCAGACAGAAAAAAATACGGCGCCATCTCTCAGGTTGAAACTGAAAATTCATTTTAGAAAAGCCAACAGATAGAGATAATATATTGTTGGTTGCCAAAAGGATGGTAGGTAGTAGGGGTTCCCCTGATGGTCCTGTGGGTAAGGACACTGTCTTGCAGTGCAAGGGGCACCAGTTCGATCCCTGGCCTGGGAAGATCCCATGTGCCACAGAGCGGCTGGACCAATGTGTCCAGCTTACCGAGCCAGAGCTCTGGAGTGCATGCACCCAGAGCCAGTGCTCTGCAGCGACTGAGGCCACTGTAATGGGAGGCCCACACAGGCCAAAGAACAAAGATGGATGAAAACAAATAAATGAAAGACCAATAGAAGTGGCCAAAAAAAAAAAAAAAAAAAATCTGCAGACAATAAATGCTGGAGAGGGTATGAAGAAAAGGGAACACCTTTGCATTGCTGGTGGGAATGTAAATTGATACAACCGCTATGGAAGACAGTATGGAAATTACCTAAAAACCTAAAAATGGAAGGACCATACAACCCAGCAATCCCACTATTAGGCTTATACCCTGATGAAATCAAAATTGAAAGAGGAACCTGTACCCCAGTGTTCATTGCAGCAGTCTGTACAATAGCTTCAACATGGAAGCAGCCTAGATGTCCATCGACAAATGAATGGCTAAAAAAACTCTGGTACATGTATACAGTGGAATACTTCTCAGTTGTAAAAAGAAATGCAGCCAAGAATCAGTCCTAATGAGATGAAGGGATCTAGAACCTATTATACAAAGTGAAGTCAAAAAGAGAAAGACAAGTACTGTATACTAACACACATATATGGAATCTAGTAAGATGGTAATGATAACAAATGCAGTGAAGCGATGGAAAAACAGATATGGAGAACAGACATACGGACAGTGTGGGGAATGAACAGTGAGTGGGAGACATAGAGGGAGTAACATGGAAACCTGTACTATCATATGTGAAAAAAATAGCTATTGTCATTGCACTGTGGGTAAAGGGGATCCTCCAGGGGTGCGATGCGATGGCCTGGAGGGGTGGGAGGGGGGGATAGACATATGACTAATCTGGGATCCTACATATCTGTAAACAACAAAACTCTGTAAAAGTAAAAAGTAAAATAAAAATTAAAAAGCAGGGATTTATCAATAAAATCAATAAAAGCAACTGGACTTTATAACATGTTCTGTACATGTAACTTGTGTTTTCTTTTACTTTCTACATAATAGTGTACAGATTGTCTTTTGCATCAATCTTTTTATAGATAGTAATGTGCCATTGCAGTGAGACAGCTTCTACTGGCTACTGTCTCCATCCTTAATTAGCTGGCAGTAGGCAGTATAGGTAACACATATACTTTTGTATACTAAAGTATGTGTGAACTTTTTCAAATACATAATATTGAGACTCTTTTGTTATATTTATAAGAAAGTAGGGGCTTCTTTATAAAGGATTTTGAAATTTAATGTCTCAAAAGGAGTGTAAAAACAACTTTGCAGGAGAAAAGAAATATGCCTCAAGTTTGTTGTGAAGATTAAATGATGTAACATATACAGCAATCCAAAATGTATCATTATGTAGCCTATGACTGTATTTTGCCACAGGTCTTTTATGATTTTCATTTATATTTGTGTAGCTTTAAACAGTGCCTTACTTACATAGTTTATTTGTAAACTGTAACAAAAAGGGGCTTTTCCTGATGGTCAGCATTTCTGACAATAGCTTCAACATGGAAGCAGCCTAGATGTCCATCGACAAATGAATGGCTAAAAAAACTCTGGTACATGTATACAGTGGAATACTTCTCAGTTGTAAAAAGAAATGCAGCCAAGAATCAGTCCTAATGAGATGAAGGGATCTAGAACCTATTATACAAAGTGAAGTCAAAAAGAAAGACAAGTACTGTATACTAACACACATATATGGAATCTAGTAAGATGGTAATGATAACAAATGCAGTGAAGCGATGGAAAAACAGATATGGAGAACAGACATACGGACAGTGTGGGGAATGAACAGTGAGTGGGAGACATAGAGGGAGTAACATGGAAACCTGTACTATCATATGTGAAAAAAATAGCTATTGTCATTGCACTGTGGGTAAAGGGGATCCTCCAGGGGTGCGATGCGATGGCCTGGAGGGTGGGAGGGGGGGATAGACATATGACTAATCTGGGATCCTACATATCTGTAAACAACAAAACTCTGTAAAAGTAAAAAGTAAAATAAAAATTAAAAAGCAGGGATTTATCAATAAAATCAATAAAAGCAACTGGACTTTATAACATGTTCTGTACATGTAACTTGTGTTTTCTTTTACTTTCTACATAATAGTGTACAGATTGTCTTTTGCATCAATCTTTTTATAGATAGTAATGTGCCATTGCAGTGAGACAGCTTCTACTGGCTACTGTCTCCATCCTTAATTAGCTGGCAGTAGGCAGTATAGGTAACACATATACTTTTGTATACTAAAGTATGTGTGAACTTTTTCAAATACATAATATTGAGACTCTTTTGTTATATTTATAAGAAAGTAGGGGCTTCTTTATAAAGGATTTTGAAATTTAATGTCTCAAAAGGAGTGTAAAAACAACTTTGCAGGAGAAAAGAAATATGCCTCAAGTTTGTTGTGAAGATTAAATGATGTAACATATACAGCAATCCAAAAATGTATCATTATGTAGCCTATGACTGTATTTTGCCACAGGTCTTTTATGATTTTCATTTATATTTGTGTAGCTTTAAACAGTGCTTACCTTTAACTTACATAGTTTATTTGTAAATGCTATGAATAAACATTAAAGATCGACTTGCTGGGACTTTTCCTGATGGTCCAGTGGTTAAGAGTTTTCCTTGCAATGAAGGGAGCTCTGGTTCAATCCCTGATCTGGGAAAATCCCCACATGCCATGGGGGAACTAAGCCTGTGCACCATAAATACTGCACCTGCTTTCTGAAGCCCATGACTCCAAAATTTAAAAAAAAAGATCGACTTGCTAACCAAAGTTCTGAGTGACATATTGAAGGCCATATTAAATGTTAGACTTAATTTCACAGTCTGTAAAGCATACTTTTATTTCAAAACAAAAAAAAAGACCAAAAGAAAAATCTCATTTTAAGAATGGCATTAGAGTGTTAGTTTATCTTGTAAACAGGGCATTCTGTGTACCTCCCCTCTTTTGAGTCCTGCATAAATATAATCTGAAGCTGAGTTAGGTGTTAATTGACACTGTATCTTGCTTGATCAACCTGCAGTTAACGTTACGAAGCAGGAAAACAAGATATAAACTAGCCAAGATCCCCCATGGCCTGGAATGACTTGTGGTGTATTATGTAGCCCTGGTCTCAAAATTATGACTGGACGGCCTGTAGACGAGTTTCCCGGTGGCTCAGATGGCAGAGAGAGCACCTCCAGGGCAGGAGACCCAGGCTCGGCGCCTGGGTCAGGAAGGCTCCGCAAGAAGGAAGTGGCAGCCCATTCCAGTATTCTTCCCTGGAGAATTCCCTGAACAAAGGAGCCCTTAATTATTGATGTATTAAACAGTCATTGAGTAGCTGGAACTTCTCAATAGGGAAGAAGCTGTAGTAATGAAGTTCTTTTCCTTTGTGTTAAATGATTTAAATACATAATATTGAGACTCTTTTGTTATATTTATAAGAAAGTAGGGGCTTCTTTATAAAGGATTTTGAAATTTAATGTCTCAAAAGGAGTGTAAAAACAACTTTGCAGGAGAAAAGAAATATGCCTCAAGTTTGTTGTGAAGATTAAATGATGTAACATATACAGCAATCCAAAATGTATCATTATGTAGCCTATGACTGTATTTTGCCACAGGTCTTTTATGATTTTCATTTATATTTGTGTAGCTTTAAACAGTGCTTACCTTTAACTTACATAGTTTATTTGTAAATGCTATGAATAAACATTAAAGATCGACTTGCTGGGACTTTTCCTGATGGTCCAGTGGTTAAGAGTTTTCCTTGCAATGAAGGGAGCTCTGGTTCAATCCCTGATCTGGGAAAATCCCCACATGCCATGGGGGAACTAAGCCTGTGCACCATAAATACTGCACCTGCTTTCTGAAGCCCATGACTCCAAAATTTTAAAAAGATCGTCGTGCTAACCGAAGTGCTGAGTGACATATTGAAGGCCATATTAAATGTTAGACTTAATTTCACAGTCTGTAAAGCATACTTTTATTTCAAAACAAAAAAAAAGACCAAAAGAAAAATCTCATTTTAAGAATGGCATTAGAGTGTTAGTTTATCTTGTAAACAGGGCATTCTGTGTACCTCCCCTCTTTTGAGTCCTGCATAAATATAATCTGAAGCTGAGTTAGGTGTTAATTGACACTGTATCTTGCTTGATCAACCTGCAGTTAACGTTACGAAGCAGGAAAACAAGATATAAACTAGCCAAGATCCCCCATGGCCTGGAATGACTTGTGGTGTATTATGTAGCCCTGGTCTCAAAATTATGACTGGACGGCCTGTAGACGAGTTTCCCGGTGGCTCAGATGGCAGAGAGAGCACCTCCAGGGCAGGAGACCCAGGCTCGGCGCCTGGGTCAGGAAGGCTCCCGCAAGAAGGAAGTGGCAGCCCATTCCAGTATTCTTCCCTGGAGAATTCCCTGAACAAAGGAGCCTATAAATACTTAATTATTGATGTATTAAACAGTCATTGAGTAGCTGGAACTTCTCAATAGGGAAGAAGCTGTAGTAATGAAGTTCTTTTCCTTTGAAATTAGAACCACTGAAGTTTGAGTAGGCTACCTGACCATCCAGAGCTCTCCCTTTCAGGGGAAGCTCTCAGAGGTACCCATCATTCAGGAGGATAGCTGTTTGCATACATGGCGGGAAGTTAAACTATACAGCCTTCTGAACTCATTTCGCAAAATTAAGGAAATCCGTGACCTGTTTGTGTGTTGTTATTGTTACTTTCAAACTGAGGCGCTCTCTGTTTTCTCTTTGACGTATACGATGTCAGGGTATAGAGTGTTGAAACATAAGCAGTTTTATTTCTAATGTTGCCTGCTATTTAATTCAGGAGGTATAATTTTAGTTGTTTATATGTCTCCAAAGTACTCTATATTTATCCACTGAAGATTATTTTAAAGATAGGTTCATTGTTTTAAAACTTTATTCTCCCAAACAGTACATTTCTTTCTTGTAGTGGAATAAATAAGAATCAAAAAACTAGATGGTGAAACTAGACGGTCACGTTCTGAAGTCGTACTGTGGACTAGTTCAGTCTGACAAGTGAATTTTGCATCGGGCATCACAACACTTAATTTTGCCAACCTTCCACCCTACCCTTTCTGTTAAAATAAAGAACTTTGTTTGGTATGCTAACACAATGGAAAAGAAAATCAAAACCTCAATCACAAAAGGAGGATAGATTGGATATTCTGTCTCTCATTAGACTCATTGCTTTCTCTTTATTTGGGTTCAGGTGTTGTAAGTCCGTCTGCCGGGGCTGTCATAGGAGCCAGTGGGCACTGTTTTCTTTTTTGCTTCATTTTGTGTATTTCTTTAAGGTTTCATTTCAAGTTACATGTCATATTAAGGTTTAATGTGACTGCTTAGTCTTGTTCCTTGTTCTGAGAATATAGTGGTGAGCCGGATAGAATTGGTCACTGCCCTGGTGGAATTTACAGTCTAATGGAGGAGACAAAAATAAAAAGATAATAATAAATTACCCGTTACATAATTGGAAGTTAAGAGAATGAAAGAAACAAAGTGCACAGATAGGGAAGGTGGTGAGGGCCTGGCAAGAGAGTGCCGCTTTGGGTAGGGGAGACAGAAGAGACCCTTTCAAAATCGTAACAGCCTGGAACTTGAAGGATAAGAAAATATTCCAGGTAGAGGAAACAAGTGTCAAGGCCCTAAGTTGTAAAAGAACTCACTTACATTTTCTTTTTTTTTTTTAAGATTTATTTATTTATTTATTTTGGGTGGGGGTCAGGTTGGGGAGGGCGGGGAGCGGGCGGGCCACTTCTATTGGTCTTCCATTTCTCTATTTTTCATCCGTCTTTGTTCTTTGGCTCCTGTGGGCCTCCCATTGCGGTGGCCTCTGTCGTCGCAGAGCGCCGGCTCTGGACGCATGCGCTCCAGAGCTCCGGCTCGGTCATTGGACACATCAGTCCAGCCGCTCCGCAGCACGTGGGATCTTCCCAGGCCAGGGCTCGAACCGGCGCCCCTTGCACTGCAAGGCGGTGTCCTTATCCACTGGACCACCAGGGGAAGCCCTCACTTACATTTTCATTCAATTCTGGTTTAAACCATAAAGATGACTTGTTTAACTTGCTTGTAAAATGGTTATGATTTGAAGCCATTCGCTTATTTAAATTATCAGTCCTCCGGAACCGTCACTGCTTCACTTGGTGTTCTAAACCTTGGCCCCTTGCACCACTTGGAGTTTAGTCTCAACTCAAATATGGTGTGTCTAATATTCCTTATAGAGGAAAGTCTCAGTAGATATTGGCGCTCTTCTGCTCTCCCTGCTCTGCTGCACTGTTGAGAATGTACCTGCTAGGCACCTCCTCTCCTTCCCCGCAGCCCCACCCCCAACAGGAGTGTGTAGTCTGGTGGTGAGACAGGGAGGACACAACCAAGAAAAACACCAGTCTTCAGACCTACCTCTTGTCTCTTCTGAGGCTCCTATCCTTCTCCTGAGTCTACAGATTTCAGGATATCCAGCCATCCACCGCAACAACTCAGGTCCCAGTTACCACGATATGCTGGCCGTTCTGGTGGTTTTCCTCATTTATCCTCTCTCCTTGACTGTCTACCACATGACTTCATCAGGCTGTCCTGGTTAATGCTGACATGGCGGGCGGAGGGGTGAGCAGGGAGATTCGACTGAGTTATTTTGGAATTCCTCTGACTTCCTCTTTGGCATTTGCCAGGTATTGATTCTCCCAAAGGCCAACAGGAAGTAGCCTTTTCCTGCTGCTGAACTGGCAGAGGAGAAACTGCTCTTCTCCCTAGGACTGGCAGCTGTAAGAGAAAGACAGAGCATCTGATTCTAGTAGTCGTTAAGACTTGACTTGTTTTCCTGGTCCCACTTGAAGTTACTGCCTCACAAAGTACATTTTTCCTGGCATTATGCTGGAGGGGGGAGATGAGAACACTATGCTTTCATTTTTTTCTCTTATTGGTAAAATAGAGTGTTGGTGTAGATGATCCCTAATGTTTCTTTAGTCATGATATGTCATGTTTCTTTTGTAAACCGTGTAGTAGTTTTGTCTCTAATGTCTGACACCCATAGTGTTTAAATAAGAAATTCTTCCAGTATATGAGCTCAATGTATATGTAGAAACGTATAGCCCTACTGGTTGAGCGTTAGTTTCTGCTGTTAAAAGCCGTAGTACTGTATATCCTGAAAAGGAAACAAGCTAACTAGGCCTGAGTTAGTCTTTAAAGAATGATGAGCCTGTATCAATGAAAATTGTGATGAATGGCTTGAAGATGTGTTTTTTTCACCTTTGTCATAGGGGTCGGATCGGGCTGAAATTACACTGTACTGAGGTAATTCTGAGTTCTGTTGCTCTCTAAATTGATCCCTCCTTCTCTTGCAGGAGCTATTGTGACAATCTTGGTTACCATCCTTTAAGTGCTGCTGACTTCGGGAAGATCATGAAAAACGTCTTTCCAAACATGAAGGCACGTCGCCTGGGCACGAGAGGCAAATCTAAATATCCTTTACCAGGATGGTTCTCAGTAATCCCTTTGAGTTCTCATTTATTACAGAACATCTGCTGTTGTAGCTCAACTAGCAACTATATTTAGAAATAAATTTAAATCAACAAATATAAACAACCCAAAAATACTTAGAATAATTGTTAATGTTTTTCTCCCAGCTATTTATCACACTGCAGGAGAAAGAACAAATAGTGGTTATTAGGACTGTGATGGATTTCTCCTTACGCTGTCACAATAACGTGTCCTTAATGGACTGATGTTCTTTTCCTTAACAATGAGGATGACCAAGGCATGCCACAGGACAGCACTTGAAAATTATATCAGTAAAAGTGGAGAAAGATGTTAGCTTATCATCTTTTCCTTCCTCTAACTTAGAAACATAGGGGTCTCCTTGGTGATACATACAACATTCCAAAAATTTTTCTTGTGGAGCTTGTACTGGAGGGTTAGTGTTGTCTTTAAACTAGTTTTCATCCAACCACTTAAAGGCTGTTTTAAAATTAAAACCAGGGCATAGCAAAGGCCCCTCTTGTGACAGAGAAATACTTAGGAGCAAACAGAAGGTAGGAGGTAAAGAGTTTTATTGAAGTTCTTCCTACCCTTGGAAGAAGACTGCCACATGGAGGGTCTCTGCATAGTAATAGAAATACACCGTTTCTCTCTGCAAAGATGTTTTTTTGACACCCATAGTGTTTAAATAAGAAATTCTTCCAGTATATGAGCTCAATGTATATGTAGAAACGTATAGCCCTACTGGTTGAGCGTTAGTTTCTGCTGTTAAAAGCCGTAGTACTGTATATCCTGAAAAGGAAACAAGCTAACTAGGCCTGAGTTAGTCTTTAAAGAATGATGAGCCTGTATCAATGAAAATTGTGATGAATGGCTTGAAGATGTGTTTTTTTCACCTTTGTCATAGGGGTCGGATCGGGCTGAAATTACACTGTACTGAGGTAATTCTGAGTTCTGTTGCTCTCTAAATTGATCCCTCCTTCTCTTGCAGGAGCTATTGTGACAATCTTGGTTACCATCCTTTAAGTGCTGCTGACTTCGGGAAGATCATGAAAAACGTCTTTCCAAACATGAAGGCACGTCGCCTGGGCACGAGAGGCAAATCTAAATATCCTTTACCAGGATGGTTCTCAGTAATCCCTTTGAGTTCTCATTTATTACAGAACATCTGCTGTTGTAGCTCAACTAGCAACTATATTTAGAAATAAATTTAAATCAACAAATATAAACAACCCAAAAATACTTAGAATAATTGTTAATGTTTTTCTCCCAGCTATTTATCACACTGCAGGAGAAAGAACAAATAGTGGTTATTAGGACTGTGATGGATTTCTCCTTACGCTGTCACAATAACGTGTCCTTAATGGACTGATGTTCTTTTCCTTAACAATGAGGATGACCAAGGCATGCCACAGGACAGCACTTGAAAATTATATCAGTAAAAGTGGAGAAAGATGTTAGCTTATCATCTTTTCCTTCCTCTAACTTAGAAACATAGGGGTCTCCTTGGTGATACATACAACATTCCAAAAATTTTTCTTGTGGAGCTTGTACTGGAGGGTTAGTGTTGTCTTTAAACTAGTTTTCATCCAACCACTTAAAGGCTGTTTTAAAATTAAAACCAGGGCATAGCAAAGGCCCCTCTTGTGACAGAGAAATACTTAGGAGCAAACAGAAGGTAGGAGGTAAAGAGTTTTATTGAAGTTCTTCCTACCCTTGGAAGAAGACTGCCACATGGAGGGTCTCTGCATAGTAATAGAAATACACCGTTTCTCTCTGCTTGGCTCTCGGCCTCTTTCAAAGCATAAAAATTCTGCTGTGGAGGAGCTGAGAAGGGGAGGGGAGAGACTGCTTCTCTAAACCGGTCCAGGTGTTCTTTAACCACTTGTTGCATGACCTAGTCTTGTTTCCCAAGTGCAAACAAAAAAATGTCTTGGTGTGTCTTTGGCATGTTACAGGCGATAATCCTGTGTGTTTCAGTGGAAAAAGAGAAGTGAAAAGGTTAAAGCCCTTGTGGCACTCTTAAGAGTTGTTTTTGTCCCGGTGCCCTGGGCTAGAGTTTCCTTTCTCTCTGCCAGGTTTCCATCTGGATATTCCTTTCCTTCTGACCTGTTTGTTACTGGTGGCTGGCAGAGCTTATTAGGAACATTTATTCATAAAATTTATTCCAAATGAGAATCATTTTGTTTCCTTTAAGTTGGTAACGTTCTACAAGGTCTGTTGCAAGTTTCAAAAGAGTAAAGGTGTCCTGAGTTTCTAATATTAAGGTTTCTCTTCCTAAAGAACTCTGAAAAGCCATTTTTATTCTCATTTCATATATGGTTGCTTTCCAAGTACTGACTATATGAGCAGTTGATTTAATGAAGAGTAATTTAGACCTTGACCATTTATTACATATTGCTACAGTGGACTAAGGAAAAAAGCTTTTGTTCATATGCCAACACTGCCCAATCTTGATTTTCACAAAACTGGAGATGGGGTAAGAATTTCTGCCTTTTCTTTTTAATAAGTAAAATTGTAGCTTATTACCAATGTTGAAATGCATAGTCTTACTTGAATAAAACCGGGGACTAGAAACTGCACCTTTTACTAAGTAAATGAGCAAAAAAAAATACCTCCACAGTTGCTGGAAATCATTAGCATATGTGATTTATCTCACATGGCTCTTGAAGGGAGAAAAAGATGGATCTGAAGTTACTGATTCGTAGATATATCATGGTATATATCATCAAGAGGAAAATTTAAATTACAGAGTAAAGTACATAGAATGAATGTTTTCAGAACAGAAAATATGACTCATGGCGTAGTTTGTTTTCTTGATGTTAGAAAAGACTTTTAGAAAAATTCAAAAGGTCTGTTACTCTTCATTTATGTTTAACGATATATCTGTAAATGTTTTATTCGCAGTGCTATTGATAGCTGTGCACCAGTGGGTACAGGCATAGGACTCGTGTTTGCAAGGCTCCACTTTTATGCCTGCCAACATCAGTCACTTGGTACTAGTTTGACCTGACAGATTTAGATTATATCTTCCGATCAAGGAGCTTACCTGGTGGGTCAGACGAAAAGGAAATCTGCCTGCAATGCAGGAGAACCAGGTTTGATCCCTGAGCCAGGAAGATCCCCTGGAGAAGGAAATGGCAGTCCACGCCAGTGTTCTTGCCTGGGGAATCCCTGGGACAGAGGAGCCTGGTGGGCTGCAGTGCATGGGCTGCAAAGAGTTGGAGATGACTGAGCGACTCTCACTCACTCACTTCCTGTGTTTCTTGAGTGTGCTTCGATTTAATTTCTCTGAACTTTCTTGTAAAAGTTTTTTTCCCCCTTTTTCTTCTGTTTAGTTGGAAGGAGCGGAACCTTCTGGACAGCTTCAGAACATTGATGAGGAAGTTATTTCTTCTGCTTGCCGTCTCGTGTGTGAGTGGGCCCAGAAAGTGTTAAGCCAGCCATTTGACACGGTCTTGGAATTAGCCCGCTTCCTTGTAAAAAGTCACTATATCGGCACCAAGTCGATGGCAGCACTGACTGTTATGGCAGCAGCATCACCAGGTACGAAGTTATTAACAGTCTGAAATGGACAGGGTGTTACTATGTCTAGAGTTGGTGGTAAAAGAAAAGTCAACCCATAAAACTTCTTTGTCTTTTTAGTATTTATATATGTTCACTTTCAATACTAAATTCAGATGGGTTTGTTGAGCAAACAAAAACAATAATAACAGCTATTCCATGATAAACTAAGATATAGCTTTGTGTGTTGCCCTGCTTAAATATGAACCTTTCATGATTTCCCAGTTGGTATTTCATTAATTTTTCCATTGCTATTTTAAAGTTGAAAGAGTGTATGTATATGTATGCATATATACTTTTAAGTATGCATGTGTCTCCAAATTAATAAATCAAATATTACAAGTAAAAAGTAAGATTTAGGGGGCTTCCCTGGTGGTCCAGTGGGTAAAGACACCACCTTGCAGTGCAGGGGACACTGGTTCGATCCCTGGCCTGGGGTCCCAGACTAAATGTTTTATTCGAGTGCTATTGATAGCTGTGCACCAGTGGGTACAGGCATAGGACTCGTGTTTGCAAGGCTCCACTTTTATGCCTGCCAACATCAGTCACTTGGTACTAGTTTGACCTGACAGATTTAGATTATATCTTCCGATCAAGGAGCTTACCTGGTGGGTCAGACGAAAAGGAAATCTGCCTGCAATGCAGGAGAACCAGGTTTGATCCCTGAGCCAGGAAGATCCCCTGGAGAAGGAAATGGCAGTCCACGCCAGTGTTCTTGCCTGGGGAATCCCTGGGACAGAGGAGCCTGGTGGGCTGCAGTGCATGGGCTGCAAAGAGTTGGAGATGACTGAGCGACTCTCACTCACTCACTTCCTGTGTTTCTTGAGTGTGCTTCGATTTAATTTCTCTGAACTTTCTTGTAAAAGTTTTTTTCCCCCTTTTTCTTCTGTTTAGTTGGAAGGAGCGGAACCTTCTGGACAGCTTCAGAACATTGATGAGGAAGTTATTTCTTCTGCTTGCCGTCTCGTGTGTGAGTGGGCTCAGAAAGTGTTAAGCCAGCCATTTGACACGGTCTTGGAATTAGCCCGCTTCCTTGTAAAAAGTCACTATATCGGCACCAAGTCGATGGCAGCACTGACTGTTATGGCAGCAGCATCACCAGGTACGAAGTTATTAACAGTCTGAAATGGACAGGGTGTTACTATGTCTAGAGTTGGTGGTAAAAGAAAAGTCAACCCATAAAACTTCTTTGTCTTTTTAGTATTTATATATGTTCACTTTCAATACTAAATTCAGATGGGTTTGTTGAGCAAACAAAAACAATAATAACAGCTATTCCATGATAAACTAAGATATAGCTTTGTGTGTTGCCCTGCTTAAATATGAACCTTTCATGATTTCCCAGTTGGTATTTCATTAATTTTTCCATTGCTATTTTAAAGTTGAAAGAGTGTATGTATATGTATGCATATATACTTTTAAGTATGCATGTGTCTCCAAATTAATAAATCAAATATTACAAGTAAAAAGTAAGATTTAGGGGGCTTCCCTGGTGGTCCAGTGGGTAAAGACACCACCTTGCAGTGCAGGGGACACTGGTTCGATCCCTGGCCTGGGAAGATCCCACGTGCTGCAGAGCAGCTGGACACATGTGTCCAACTACCCGGCCGGAGCTCTGGAGCACATGCACCTGGAGCCGGCGCTCTACAACGAGAGAGGCCACTGCAATGGGAGGCCCACTCAGGCCAAAGAATAAAGATGGATGAAAAATAAAGGATGACTTAGAAGCAAAAAAAAAAAAAGGAAAGAAAGTAAGATAAAATTTTCAAATTGCTTGCTGAGACTCCTAACCAAAACTAATTTAATGACCTTTGAACAATGTGAAAGATACTTCAGTCTCACAAAAAATAAATCATGTGAAACATTACTATGAAATAACAAGAGTGATTTTTTTTTTAATAAGTATTCAAATGAGTATTTTTATTCAGATAAGAACTTTAGGGGCTTCCCTGGTGGTCCAGTGGGTGAAGAGTCCACCTTGCAGTGAAAAGGGCACTGGTTCGATCCCTGGCCCAGGAAGATCCCACATGCTGTGAAGTGGCTGGACGGGTATGTCCAATTAGGAGCCAGCACTCTGGAGCACATGCGCGCAGAGCCAGTGCTCTGCAGCGAGAGATGCCATTGCAACGCGAGGCCCACACATGCCCCCAAAAAACAATAAGAAATTATGAAAATAATAATACTAAATAAATAATTAAATGTTTAAAAAAAAAAAAAGAACTTGAGAACTGACGGTTTGGGGACTGACAGTATTGTTGGAATAATGACTTCCTTCTAAATTAATAGCTGTGTAAAGTACTTGTTTTCATGCAATTTTTAAAATGTCTTGTTTCAGTCATAGTTTTTAAAATAACTCTGTGAAGTATCTGTTTAAATGAAAATTTTTAAATGTCTTATTTTGGTCATATTTTAAAAACCTAAGGAAGAGTGAATACATTTTATTACTCTAGGAAATCACACCTTCTATAAAAAAATTAGTGCTTGCTTCAGCAGCAGATAAAAATTGGAATAATACAGAAAAGATTAGCATGGCCCCTGTGCAAGGATGATACCCAAATTTGTGAAGCATTCCATAAAAATTTAAAAAAAAGATTTACTAATGTGAAACAGCAAGAACTATAACTATGCTCTTGAGTAACTTTACTTTTTTTACCTTAACTTCATTGTTTTAAGGAACCCTTTTCCTCCCTGTTTAAATTTATTAAAAGCTTTAAGCATTTGTGATATGTGTGAGACAGATTGTTCTATTTCCTCATTTTATTGTCGATTGAGGACCATAAATATGAGCAAAATAGCCTTTTACAAGCGCCTCCTCAAATTTTTTCCTGTCTCAGTATAAACTGGATAGCTCAAATCCATACATTTATAGTTACACGGGGGCAGAAGAATGCTTGGGCAGCCTTACCTAGCTGGTTAGTTCACATCTGTTATCTTAGTTATTCCCACAACAGCCCTGTAAAATATATGGTACTTATTCCCATTTTATAGATCAGAAAAGACTCAGGGAGGTTAGTCATTTGTTCATAGTCAGGTGAGTTTGGGGGCCAGAATTTGAATCCCGATTTGTCTGTTTCTAAAACCCAGATTGCTCCTTTATACCAGACTGTCTTCTTAGTTTCTGGCAAAACAGGTTCTAAAAGATACGGACCCTTCAACTTCCAGTGTTTCCTTTCTCTTCCCCTACTGGTGCCCAGAAGAGCAAAACCTTGAGGGCTTATTTGGGAGGTATCATGGAGTAAAGAAACATCTCTAGCTTCTTATTTCCCACATTCTTCACATAGTCTGACTGGGAATGAAAAATGTTGAATGAATGAATTTTTAGGGCATAAGCATGAAGAAAGGTATCGTCTATAATCAAAAATATTGACAATCACACACGTATATAGACGCTTGTAACATCTTGAAAGTAGCTTGGGAGGCTGACTATTGTTTACTCAATTGACATTACTCAGTATTTTAGAATCTCCTCTCCTGCATTTTTGTTCTCACCCACTGCCATTTTTAAAAATACCTTTCATAGTGAATAATCTTCATCCTTTGAAGGTGAATCTGGTTTTTTTATAAATATAGTCTCCATATTAAGAACAGGTTGTATTACAGATGTCCTTTTGTAAGTCAGCTGCTTGGAACCCGTTCCTATCCAGAAAACTCTGGCAGGAGGCGTCCGACAGCGAGCTTTGGGCGGTTGGCAGAGGCTGTTGGCGTGCAGGTGCTGAGCAGCCAGAGCTGAGCTCCGGGTCAGATGGGACCAGTGCAATCTTAGTTGGATTTGAGGGGGGAGAATAGTACTTAATGTGATTAAGGGGAGGTCAGAAAGCACGGGATTGTTGAGTGAGTGTGTGCAGGGGAGTTCCCAGTCACTGGCCCTCCTCCCTGTCTCCCCGTCCCCAGGCTGTTGCTGTTCACACTATGAAAAGCAGAAGCATGGGGTGGGGGGGAAGGGCGGGGCCGGGCGTGCCCTCAGAGCTCCCGGGCTTCTCTCCACTCTTCTTACTGACCCTTCTCACTTTCTGTTGATCTTAAATGCCACTCCCTAGATGTGAAAGGAGCTTTTGAAAAACGAATTTTATTACATAATCGGTTTTTCTTAAATTAAAATTTATCCGTGCGTATTTTATCATTCTTTTGCTCAGTGTTCATCTTACTACTGCTTTAAAAAGATTTCTC
This sequence comes from Tragulus kanchil, assembly GCA_022376925.1. Classification (NCBI taxonomy): domain Eukaryota; kingdom Metazoa; phylum Chordata; class Mammalia; order Artiodactyla; family Tragulidae; genus Tragulus; species Tragulus kanchil. Next base: position 117,498,731 of record JAIOJX010000024.1, on the reverse strand, counting down.
AGTGACCCTTCGTGTTTTTTTTTTAAAGAATATTTTAACCTCAGCCTTATTAAGAAATTCTGCTTAATTTCTGCTAAGTCATACTGGAATAATCATATCAGTTAAAAGGTAGTACCTGTTTTCATGAAATTCTTGTGGAATTAAAGACTTCTTTTCCCCAGGCATTTTTTCTGAGATATGGATAGTTTCAGAGAATATTTGAGTACCCCTGTGGGCTAAGTATTAAAATCATGAAACTACATGAATTTATAATTAAAGGGAAAGGAGATTTTCTGACATCTAATAAAATGTAAAGCTTGTTAGCTTGGAACTTATTTGTCTTACTTCTGCACATTAGTGAGATAGTTACTATTCTTTTCAAAATCTTCATCTGTTAATTGTGGTTTAACTACCAGGTTCAGTCATATTTTAAAGTGTCAATTAAAAGCATATTTGGCAAATATTTATATATTGTAAGTGTGATGTTTATGCTTTATAAAGAAATTGTGAGTTGAAATGTGCTGGGTTTGGTTGCTTTGTCCAGTAGGTGGCTACATAGTCAAAGAAACTGAGTTGTAACTGCCTTCTCTAGAAGGGTATGTAAGAATTTTCCTTTCTGTTTATTTTCAGGAATTAAAGGAATTACCCAGGCTTCTGCTTTTATACCTACAGCTGAAAGTAATTCCTTTCAGCCTCAAGTGAAGACTCTGCCATCTCCTATTGATGCTAAACAGCAGTTGCAACGGAAAATCCAGAAGAAACAGCAAGAACAGAAACTACAGTCCCCTTTGCCAGGAGAATCCTCAGCCAAAAAATCAGAAGGCGCTACAAGCAATGGAGTGACTAATCTTTCTAATGGGAACCCTGCAATCCTCTCTCCTCAGCCTATTGGTATCGTTGTGGCAGCTGTCCCTAGTCCCATTCCGGTAATACCACTAAATTGCATTTGGCCTTACTGGGGCAGTGGGAAGTTAGCTGTTTAATTAAAAGTGGCCCAGGGAGAAGGAAAGAGCAACCCACTCCAGTATTCTTGCCTGGAAAATCCCATGGACAGCTCATGGGATCACACAAGAGTTGGACACGACTTAGCATCCAAACAGAAATAAAAAAATAAAAAATAAGAATAAAAATAAATTGAAAAAAAAATAGTAAGTGGCCCAGGAGAAGGCAGCACACATAGGTACAAATCAGTGATAAACTGATTTTATGGTCACACTCGTATTTCCCTTCAGTCAGTTGTCTTTTATTCAGAATATGACGTTTTTGACTACAAAATAAGCTATAAATGTAACAGACGTGAAATTACAAGACAGAAGTTTGCGCATTACCAGTCAGAGCTTTGCAATTAAGAGATGAGTCATTTCCAGAGTTGTTTCATCTCTAGCTTGGCAGAGATGACACAAATGCGAACCTTTTTTTGGTTTAAAATTCTTTTCTTTTTAACATTCAGATGGAACAAACTGTAACATGTATCGGTAAAATACTGGCAGAGACCTGTCTCTGGCTTGCTGCACGTGGGACCTCGGGCAAGTCTCTTAGTTACTCTGGGTCTCTTTCCTTATCAGCAGACCGAGGTGATGGTCCTCTCCTGGCCTGCCTCACACAACTGAGGTTAAGATGTTAAAACAAGATGGTATTTTAGGTTATTTATGATACTATTAGGCAGATATCGTATCTTACGCTTTCTCTTGGTCTTAGCATTATCATCGTCCTCATCCCATCGTTAGAACGTGGAATACCTGGGAACCATTCTCTTGCACTGTTCATTATACAACCAACTGGGGGAGGCAGTAGTTTTATCTGAGACCTTATTCCAGTGGTTTGTTAGCAATGCCCAAGGTTGATCCGTGTATAAGACAGTCTCTGCTGTGAGTGAATCATCCTGGCACAGACTCCAGTTAGTTCCCTTTATACTAAATAGTCGTGATAGCTCAGATTTTTACCCATGCTCCCTATAACCGCCTTTATTTTAGAAATGGCAGTTTTTCATTGACATCTTCGTATTCTTATGTATCATTGTATTTGGTAACAATATGATACTTTATTGCATGCGTTATAGTGTTTATTTGTCTGGTCATACAGAATCTGGTCTAAAAGAACTCTTGTCTAATGTAGGAAATTTTTTTTTCCCTTTTAGCATTACATGTATTGAAGTGCCTTATGCCTAATGAAGTATATGAATTGATTTTTTAGACTCTGTACCATTGTTAAATCTGGTATTTTTGCTTTCTACCTTTTAACAGGTCCAACGGACCAGGCAGTTGGTAACGTCACCGAGTCCAGTGAGTTCCTCTGATGGCAAAGTTCTTCCCCTCAACGTGCAGGTGGTCACTCAGCACATGCAGTCTGTGAAACAGGCACCAAAGACTCCCCAGAACGTCCCGGCCAGCCCCGGCGGGGATCGTTCTGCCCGGCACCGCTACCCTCAGATCTTGCCCAAGCCAGCCAACACCAGCGCCCTGGCCATCCGACCTCCCACCACCGTCCTCTTCACGAGCAGCCCCATCAAGACCGCTGTGGTGCCCGCTTCGCACATGAGTCCTCTCAACGTGGTGAAAATGACAGCAATATCCCTCACACCCAGCAACAGCAGTGCCCCTCTGAAACATTCTGCCTCAGCACAGAGTGCTCCGTTACTCTGGGTCTCTTTCCTTTTATCAGCAGACCGAGGTGATGGTCCTCTCCTGGCCTGCCTCTCACAACTGAGGTTAAGATGTTAAAACAAGATGGTATTTTAGGTTATTTATGATACTATTAGGCAGATATCGTATCTTACGCTTTCTCTTGGTCTTAGCATTATCATCGTCCTCATCCCATCGTTAGAACGTGGAATACCTGGGAACCATTCTCTTGCACTGTTCATTATACAACCAACTGGGGGAGGCAGTAGTTTTATCTGAGACCTTATTCCAGTGGTTTGTTAGCAATGCCCAAGGTTGATCCGTGTATAAGACAGTCTCTGCTGTGAGTGAATCATCCTGGCACCGACTCCAGTTATCTCCCGTTATTCTAAATAGTCGTGATAGTCCAGATTTTTACCCAGGCTCCCTATAACCGCCTTTATTTTAGAAATGGCAGTTTTTCATTGACATCTTCGTATTCTTATGTATCATTGTATTTGGTAACAATATGATACTTTATTGCATGCGTTATAGTGTTTATTTGTCTGGTCATACAGAATCTGGTCTAAAAGAACTCTTGTCTAATGTAGGAAATTTTTTTTTCCCTTTTAGCATTACATGTATTGAAGTGCCTTATGCCTAATGAAGTATATGAATTGATTTTTTAGACTCTGTACCATTGTTAAATCTGGTATTTTTGCTTTCTACCTTTTAACAGGTCCAACGGACCAGGCAGTTGGTAACGTCACCGAGTCCAGTGAGTTCCTCTGATGGCAAAGTTCTTCCCCTCAACGTGCAGGTGGTCACTCAGCACATGCAGTCTGTGAAACAGGCACCAAAGACTCCCCAGAACGTCCCGGCCAGCCCCGGCGGGGATCGTTCTGCCCGGCACCGCTACCCTCAGATCTTGCCCAAGCCAGCCAACACCAGCGCCCTGGCCATCCGCTCTCCCACCACCGTCCTCTTCACGAGCAGCCCCATCAAGACCGCTGTGGTGCCCGCTTCGCACATGAGTCCTCTCAACGTGGTGAAAATGACAGCAATATCCCTCACACCCAGCAACAGCAGTGCCCCTCTGAAACATTCTGCCTCAGCACAGAGTGCTCCAGGAACAGCGGAGGAATCGCGGACCATTCCGCAGATCAAGAATGGGTCCGTTGTTTCCCTTCAGTCTCCTGGATCCAAGACCAGCAGCGCCGGGGGACCATCTGCCGTGGAAGTCAAAACGGAGCCGGAGACGTCATCAGATGAGCCTCTTGCACAGTGCCAAGAGAACTCTGACGGGACCGACCTGCCCAGAACAACACCCAGTGCCCTCCCGGGTCAGAAAAGTAATACAGATGGAGCAGCGCAAAAACCTTCCAGCGAAGGGGTCGTTGAAATCAAAGCAACTAAGGTCTGTGACCAGAGGACCAAATGTAAAAACCGCTGTAATGAAATTCTGCCAGGCACTTCAGCAGGCAATAACCAGAGCACTGTCACCCTCTCAGTTGCCACTCAGAACTTAACTTTCACCAGCACCAGCTCACCATCTGATGGCGACTCAGTAAATAAAGACCCTAAATTATGCACTAGAAGTCCACGCAAGCGGCTGTCTTCTACACTGCAAGAGTCCCAGGTGCCTCCTGTAAAGAAACCAATTGTGGAACAACTGTCTGCGGTTATCACCGAGGGTCAGAAACCAGGCATTGTTAAGAAGGACCAAAAGGCTCCACATTCAGGGAAAACCGAGAGCTCAGCAGCAGGTGCTCAGATTCCCAGCAAGGTATCATCCCACGTCAGCTCCCACTTAGTGGCAAATCAGCCCGTGGATTCCTCCACTCTTGTCACCAGCGATTCAGCTTCAGAGCAGCAAACCACACCCTCATCATCTCCAGATATCAAAGTAAAGCTGGAAGGCAGTGTCTTTCTCTTGGACAGTGATTCAAAATCAGATGGCAGCTTTAATCCACACGAGTGGCCACAGGTCACTAAGGATTCTGAGTTTATCTCCAGCGGCTGTGAACAACAGCAAGATATCACCTACACCTCCCCTCCACACAGGTGGCTCCAGGAGCAGCCCCATCAAGACCGCTGTGGTGCCCGCTTCGCACATGAGTCCTCTCAACGTGGTGAAAATGACAGCAATATCCCTCACACCCAGCAACAGCAGTGCCCCTCTGAAACATTCTGCCTCAGCACAGAGTGCTCCAGGAACAGCGGAGGAATCGCGGACCATTCCGCAGATCAAGAATGGGTCCGTTGTTTCCCTTCAGTCTCCTGGATCCAAGACCAGCAGCGCCGGGGGACCATCTGCCGTGGAAGTCAAAACGGAGCCGGAGACGTCATCAGATGAGCCTCTTGCACAGTGCCAAGAGAACTCTGACGGGACCGACCTGCCCAGAACAACACCCAGTGCCCTCCCGGGTCAGAAAAGTAATACAGATGGAGCAGCGCAAAAACCTTCCAGCGAAGGGGTCGTTGAAATCAAAGCAACTAAGGTCTGTGACCAGAGGACCAAATGTAAAAACCGCTGTAATGAAATTCTGCCAGGCACTTCAGCAGGCAATAACCAGAGCACTGTCACCCTCTCAGTTGCCACTCAGAACTTAACTTTCACCAGCACCAGCTCACCATCTGATGGCGACTCAGTAAATAAAGACCCTAAATTATGCACTAGAAGTCCACGCAAGCGGCTGTCTTCTACACTGCAAGAGTCCCAGGTGCCTCCTGTAAAGAAACCAATTGTGGAACAACTGTCTGCGGTTATCACCGAGGGTCAGAAACCAGGCATTGTTAAGAAGGACCAAAAGGCTCCACATTCAGGGAAAACCGAGAGCTCAGCAGCAGGTGCTCAGATTCCCAGCAAGGTATCATCCCACGTCAGCTCCCACTTAGTGGCAAATCAGCCCGTGGATTCCTCCACTCTTGTCACCAGCGATTCAGCTTCAGAGCAGCAAACCACACCCTCATCATCTCCAGATATCAAAGTAAAGCTGGAAGGCAGTGTCTTTCTCTTGGACAGTGATTCAAAATCAGATGGCAGCTTTAATCCACACGAGTGGCCACAGGTCACTAAGGATTCTGAGTTTATCTCCAGCGGCTGTGAACAACAGCAAGATATCAGTGTTATGACAATTCCTGAGCACTCTGACATCAATGACTTAGACAAGTCTGTTTGGGAATTAGAAGGAATGCCACAGGACACATACTCCCAACAGTTGCATAGCCAGATCCCAGAATCTTCTTTGAATCAAATACAAGCACAGTCTTCAGATCAGTTACCTCTGCAGTCCGAACTGAAGGAGTTTGAGCCTTCCGTTTCCCAAACAAATGAGAGCTACTTTCCTTTTGATGATGAGCTTACGCAAGATAGTATTGTGGAAGAGCTGGTGCTCATGGAGCAGCAGATGTCAATGAACAATTCTCATTCTTACGGTAACTGTTTGGGAATGACCCTGCAGAGTCAGTCCGTGACTCCAGGAGCTCCGATGTCATCTCATGCCTCCAGCACCCACTTCTATCACCCGATCCATAGCAACGGCACTCCAATCCACACCCCTACCCCACGCCCACCCCACGCCCACCCCAACCCCACCCCGACTCCCACATCTGAAATGATTGCTGGGTCTCAGAGTCTGTCGCGGGAGAGCCCTTGCTCCAGGCTGGCCCAGACCACACCCGTGGACAGTGCTCTGGGCAGTAGCCGCCACACGCCCATCGGTACTCCCCACTCTAACTGCAGTAGCAGCGTCCCTCCCAGCCCCGTGGAATGCAGGAATCCTTTTGCGTTCACCCCAATAAGCTCCAGTATGGCATATCATGATGCCAGCATTGTCTCAAGCAGTCCCGTGAAGCCGATGCAAAGACCCATGGCCACCCACCCTGACAAAACCAAGCTTGAATGGATGAATAATGGGTATAGCGGGGTTGGTAATTCATCCGTTGCTGGCCACGGCATTCTCCCGAGCTATCAGGAACTCGTGGAAGACCGTTTCAGGAAACCTCATGCTTTTGCCGTGCCTGGACAGTCTTATCAGTCTCAGTCCAGACACCACGACACCCATTTTGGTCGTTTGACCCCTGTCTCTCCCGTGCCGCATCAAGGTGCCCCTGTGAATAACACCAACAAACAGGAAGGCTTTGGTCCCTGCCCTCTTTGAATAATCTCCAGCGGCTGTGAACAACAGCAAGATATCAGTGTTATGACAATTCCTGAGCACTCTGACATCAATGACTTAGACAAGTCTGTTTGGGAATTAGAAGGAATGCCACAGGACACATACTCCCAACAGTTGCATAGCCAGATCCCAGAATCTTCTTTGAATCAAATACAAGCACAGTCTTCAGATCAGTTACCTCTGCAGTCCGAACTGAAGGAGTTTGAGCCTTCCGTTTCCCAAACAAATGAGAGCTACTTTCCTTTTGATGATGAGCTTACGCAAGATAGTATTGTGGAAGAGCTGGTGCTCATGGAGCAGCAGATGTCAATGAACAATTCTCATTCTTACGGTAACTGTTTGGGAATGACCCTGCAGAGTCAGTCCGTGACTCCAGGAGCTCCGATGTCATCTCATGCCTCCAGCACCCACTTCTATCACCCGATCCATAGCAACGGCACTCCAATCCACACCCCTACCCCCACGCCCACCCCCACGCCCACCCCAACCCCCACCCCGACTCCCACATCTGAAATGATTGCTGGGTCTCAGAGTCTGTCGCGGGAGAGCCCTTGCTCCAGGCTGGCCCAGACCACACCCGTGGACAGTGCTCTGGGCAGTAGCCGCCACACGCCCATCGGTACTCCCCACTCTAACTGCAGTAGCAGCGTCCCTCCCAGCCCCGTGGAATGCAGGAATCCTTTTGCGTTCACCCCAATAAGCTCCAGTATGGCATATCATGATGCCAGCATTGTCTCAAGCAGTCCCGTGAAGCCGATGCAAAGACCCATGGCCACCCACCCTGACAAAACCAAGCTTGAATGGATGAATAATGGGTATAGCGGGGTTGGTAATTCATCCGTTGCTGGCCACGGCATTCTCCCGAGCTATCAGGAACTCGTGGAAGACCGTTTCAGGAAACCTCATGCTTTTGCCGTGCCTGGACAGTCTTATCAGTCTCAGTCCAGACACCACGACACCCATTTTGGTCGTTTGACCCCTGTCTCTCCCGTGCCGCATCAAGGTGCCCCTGTGAATAACACCAACAAACAGGAAGGCTTTGCGGTCCCTGCCCCTCTTGATAATAAAGGAACTAATTCATCTGCCAGCAGCAACTTCAGGTGCCGGAGTGTGAGCCCTGCTGTTCATCGCCAACGTAATCTTAGTGGAAGCACCCTCTACCCGGTATCTAATATCCCCCGATCCAATGTGACCCCCTTTGGAAGTCCAGTAACCCCTGAAGTTCATGTTTTCACAAATGTCCACACTGACGCATGTGCCAACAACATAGCTCAAAGAAGTCAGTCCGTTCCATTGACAGTCATGATGCAAACAGCCTTCCCGAACGCTCTTCAGAAGCAAACAAACAGTAAGAAAATAACCAATGTTTTATTGAGTAAACTTGATTCTGACAATGATGACGCCGTGAGAGGTCTGGGCATGAACAACCTGCCCTCCAATTACACAGCTCGGATGAACCTCACTCAGATTTTGGAAACTTCCACTGTCTTTCCTAGTGCCAATCCACAGAATATGATCGATTCCAGCACTTCTATTTATGAATTTCAAACACCATCTTACCTCACCAAAAGTAATAGCAGCGATCAGATCAGTTTTTCTCCGGGAGATAATCAAGCACAATCAGAAATGGGAGAGCAGCAACTAGATTTCAGCAGCACTGTTAAAGACCTGTTGAGTGGAGAGAGCCTGCAGACCAACCCGCAGCTCGTTGGTCAGGTCGCATCTGAGCTCACCAATCCAGCGTCTGATTTCTCGAGCGACATCCGGTTGTCTTCAGAGCTCTCAGGCAGCATCAATGATTTGAACACGTTAGACCCAAATCTACTGTTTGATCCAGGTCGTCAGCAGGGACAAGATGATGAACCTACACTGGAAGAATTAAAGAACGACCCATTGTTTCAACAAATTTGCAGTGACTCCATGAGCTCGATGACGTCATCAGGTTTCGAATGGATAGAAAGCAAGGACCATCCTACTGTTGAAATGTTGGGTTAAATTGTTGTTTTATAATATGTAGCACACTGTAACTAAAGACATATGTATTGTATTTGTCTTAATGGAAGTGCCTCCCGCAGCAGAAACACTTACTATATTAATTGTGACATTTTAAAAGAGTTTGCTGCAGAAGTGGTTTCTTCTTCAGTAGGAAATGGTTAGACACGCCTCAGTTCTTAACAAGTTTCTGAAAAGAGTAGGCTGTAGAAAAACAAGTATTAGGTTTTAAATTTTGTAATGTTCCCCATTTAATCACATTGTTTGCTAGTAAACGAAAGAATAACCAGCTTTTACAAGAGCAGTCTAGATCTTTATTTTGTATAAGTTCGTTTTTAACTCATTGGTTGATCTGCACAGATTTTAGAGGAAACCATTGATTTTAGGTATAGGATATTTTTTGTTGTTGGCATTATCTTTTTAAGTATGAAATCATAGCGAAGGTGAACTGTAGACGAGAAGGTCTTCCTTGAAACAGGGATAATATTCAGGTTATTATAAGTATTTAGGCTTGAAGCATAGAGCTACTGTAGAATGAAAACAAACAAAAAAATCTCTGTAGGACTTTCTGGGGCTTCAGTACCATTTGCACCTGCAACAAAGGGCTTAAATAGGAGAAGATAATGGAAAATTAAATATTAATGTAAGGAAAGCAAAAACTGCACTAGAACTTTTAAAAGGAAAAACTAGTAGCCATTTATATTTGTGACCTTGCATTGGTCTTCTTTTATGTTGGTTTTAATACGGAGCTACCACAGAGATGTGCTTCCGCACAGGCGCACACACAGGCAAAACTAAGCCAGTCCAAACATTGTAATTTAACAGAATAAATACAAGTGTGTTAGAAGACTGTCTTACGTTTTATTATCTGGTTAGTTGAGATAGGGAAATTTAGAAGGAAACTAAAAAGCATTTTCTTAGTTTCATCACAGTATGTCTGCATGCACATATTAATTTCTACTTAAGAGTTATTTTGAAGGTTTTTATTTATAGTATTCTTAAGTCCTCAGCTTAATGACTGGCTCCTTCACTCCTCCTGAACATAGAAATGCAATTTGATCATGGGATCCCTTTGAAAAACAAATAAGCAGGAAAGAGATGACACAAAGAAAAAACTGAACAGAAAACATTTCACCAACCTGAGGTCCGAAGTCACAAATCTTTATGTCTCTGATAAAACAAGGGGGATATCTAATAGTACTTGAAGAAGAGGAGCATTTTATAACATGCTTAATTTATTTATTGTGATAACCACAGTTGCAAAAAGAAGCACTCAGGATTTATTTTAGAATGTTTCTCTTATGATTCCCATTTTGTTTTGTGAATAATTATTTATGAATTTCATGCTGACACAGGTCTTCTTGCTAGTTGACAGCTCCCTTTAAGTGAGTTTCAGGATTAGTTTCAAACAGACTTACATATTTGCCATTAAGTTTTTAAAGCTACCATTAAACCATTGCTCTGCTACCTTGAACCTGGCAAAGCTTTCCTTTACCTTAATTAGTAAGCCAATCAGAAGGCTACAATCCATTAATATTTAACAAATGTGATGAAGCGTTTGATTTAATAAGGTTTCATTGTTCAATAAATTTGCAAGGTAGGATATTAACATTTTGATAAATAAATGGTGCTAGGGTTGGCTCAGAAGTTTATATATTGATATGTCCTAGTTATTGACATTTTTGTGTGTTTGCTGTTATCTTGATTTAATGATCTGTTAGATATTTTTTCTTGATCCTGGTTCTTTCTTCACTGTACATTGAGACACAGCACTACTGCACACCAAAGTATGCAATACCCAAAGGAAACTGTGGGATTTCTTTTAGCAAATGATGGGAGCCTTTCTATCTGAGATACTCTGAAAAGGAGATTTTGAGGCCATTCTAATCCCTTGTTTACATTATTAGCTTCCTACTAATATAAAAAATAATGGAAATCTTTTTTGATAAAAATATTAAGACTGGAGGATTTTTAACCCCCAGTACAGTATTGCAGCAAACACTTTAAATTTGGTTGAATTCGTCCAGCAAACTTTCTGGGGTTCATATATTGCACTAAATTTGTTGAACCTGTGGTAGGCACATCTCTTAGGATAAATGCAACCAATACAGTCCACAGATAAAACTTTTTAAATGTGTTTCATTATGAAAAGACAAAATGTCATCCAAGTGACAGATAAAATTGTCTTATGTAGCAATGTGCATTAATCTCAATGAGATATTTCTATTTCTTATTCTCTTACATGAGAATATTACAGCAGGAAGAATTAAGTTTAGTTTGCTTCACCATGTTAATACATGATCACAAAATGTGCATGAGTGTTATTGACCTGTACAGTACTAGTATTCCTGTAACCACTTTTTGTTTTTTTCTCTCCTTGGCTGTATTGAAACTGGTTCAGTGTTAACCAGACAAGCATAGTTATTCACAAGTTACTTACTTTTTTATGTTTACTAATTCTGCTTAGTTACTGTTGAATATGTTCTTTTCTCAGATTATTTTAATTGTTTTGATGTTTTAAACATTTTGCGTACTGTTTATCATGATAAGACTTCATGAAGTAAATAATTTTGCATATACTTGCAATAAGCACTGACTTTTGAACTGAAAAGAAGGAAAGTGGTTTTTTTTTTGTGCAGTGCATCAGAGGTTCATATAAGAGTCTTGTACTATAATGTGCTTTACTACACCATAAATGACAAAAACAAGCCCTGTTTCATGTTTTCATTTAGTGCAAAAAAGTCAAGATTTCCCAGTGTTTTGTTGTCTGTTGTACCTGCTGAAACTACAGTAGTTGAATATAGCAGTAGCATTTCAGTTCTCTTTTTTTATTGAAAGTGCTCAAAATTGTTTTAAATTTTTTCAACTTTTTTACATTGAGACACAGCACTACTGCACACCAAAGTATGCAATACCCAAAGGAAACTGTGGGATTTCTTTTAGCAAATGATGGGAGCCTTTCTATCTGAGATACTCTGAAAAGGAGATTTTGAGGCCATTCTAATCCCTTGTTTACATTATTAGCTTCCTACTAATATAAAAAATAATGGAAATCTTTTTTGATAAAAATATTAAGACTGGAGGATTTTTAACCCCCAGTACAGTATTGCAGCAAACACTTTAAATTTGGTTGAATTCGTCCAGCAAACTTTCTGGGGTTCATATATTGCACTAAATTTGTTGAACCTGTGGTAGGCACATCTCTTAGGATAAATGCAACCAATACAGTCCACAGATAAAACTTTTTAAATGTGTTTCATTATGAAAAGACAAAATGTCATCCAAGTGACAGATAAAATTGTCTTATGTAGCAATGTGCATTAATCTCAATGAGATATTTCTATTTCTTATTCTCTTACATGAGAATATTACAGCAGGAAGAATTAAGTTTAGTTTGCTTCACCATGTTAATACATGATCACAAAATGTGCATGAGTGTTATTGACCTGTACAGTACTAGTATTCCTGTAACCACTTTTTGTTTTTTTCTCTCCTTGGCTGTATTGAAACTGGTTCAGTGTTAACCAGACAAGCATAGTTATTCACAAGTTACTTACTTTTTTATGTTTACTAATTCTGCTTAGTTACTGTTGAATATGTTCTTTTCTCAGATTATTTTAATTGTTTTGATGTTTTAAACATTTTGCGTACTGTTTATCATGATAAGACTTCATGAAGTAAATAATTTTGCATATACTTGCAATAAGCACTGACTTTTGAACTGAAAAGAAGGAAAGTGGTTTTTTTTTTGTGCAGTGCATCAGAGGTTCATATAAGAGTCTTGTACTATAATGTGCTTTACTACACCATAAATGACAAAAACAAGCCCTGTTTCATGTTTTCATTTAGTGCAAAAACGTCAAGATTTCCCCAGTGTTTTGTTGTCTGTTGTACCTGCTGAAACTACAGTAGTTGAATATAGCAGTAGCATTTCAGTTCTCTTTTTTTATTGAAAGTGCTCAAAAATTGTTTTTTAAATGTTTTCAAAAACAATTAAAAACATTTTATATTAAACTGACTGGCTTTTAAAGTGATTTATGTGACCTGCTTTATGTAGACAGCCTGCCATTTTGTAAACAGATCTGAAGCACTTCTTGCTTTGATCTCCTGAAAGTTGAGGAAATGGGGGGAGAAACATCAGCCTAAGGAGGAACAGTGCTGCTGATGTGGTCTCTGCTATTAATCCAGAAGACTACACAGATCTTAGCTCATTCATCCAAACTCTGCTCTTCACTTAACAATTTTTTACTGATGAATGATACATGACAGAGATTTACGTTGTAACCAAAAAAAAATCTTTCGTTCATTGACATATATGCTTGCTTTAAAATGTTAGTCTATGGAGTACCTAGATATGGGTAATTGGGAAGCTATGAACAGAAAAATAACAGAAAATGGAGAATTTTAAAGCACGACTATATCCAAAGCACCATAAGTAAGGCATTTTGGTGAACCAGAAACACAAAGCGATATGTGCGCTGAATTTGTAAACCCGAACCTGGGGTGTAGGTTTGGAAGCAAGAAAGAGCAGCCAGAAATTTCAGCTCCTAAAGAGTAAGAAGCCAAGGTCTGACTTGAAGATTGCTCACTTTCAAAACTAAGATGCAGCAGTAGCCAGTGCCCGGGACTATAACTTAAATTGTAGCCAGGTCTTGCCTGAGCCAAACAGATTCCTTCTTTGTGAAACAGATCTGTGTAGGTCTTCTGAAGCCCCCTGAAGTCTCACCGCGAGACTGGAGTCCTGACTGTGGACAGGTAGTGGAAGCAATGATAAAAGGAAAGAAGAGACTGAAGATGGGGCAAGGGGAAGAGCAGGAAGACTTTTAAAAGGAGGCAGCAAACCAAAATTCTGAAGAACATGAAAAATCCTAAGGAAGATAGTCAGCCATCACTCAAGGTAAAATAAAGGATCTGGATTGGGAAGGTAAGTATTTAGGATTCTCAGTAATGAAGGCGGGTGGGGGAAGTGTGATTTTTATATGGTCAAGAGCAGGTAAACAAAACAGGAACCAATGGATATAATGAACCAGGAAACATTCCGGAGGAAAATGGTGTGTAGTATCTGAGGTGCTTTGGGCTGCAGGCAAGAGAATACCTAACACCGTCTTAAGCCATGAAGACATTCCTGTGTAGCTTAATAGGAATTTTGGTGGTAGGAGGTGCTCAGGGTTTGTTCAGTAACTTGGTTTTTTCTGTGTTCCATCAGCTTCAGCGCTGTGGCGTCCACTGCTTCAAGGTCACAAGATGGCTACCACAGCTCCAGATAGTGTATCTTCATTCATCCCAAACAAGGTGGTAAGGGCAGCGCTCAACCATTTATCAGAGAGGAAAATGAACATTCCCCAGACTCTCCCATTACTGCCTGCCACTCTACCCCCAACTTAGTCTTATTAGGAAAAACAAACTAACTTGGCTTCTTGATTCATTTTTTATAGCTAGGGAAGGGGCCCGTTTCCAGGAGAATGTGATCATCCACCTAAAATCAGTCCCATAACGTAGAGAAGATACAAGGGACGTAAGGTCTTGTACCCACTTTTGAGAGAAGCTCACAGGCTTGGCAAGAACTAATCCATGTTCTTTGAAGTGCCAACCAGAAGTATGTATGACATGCCACTTAGAAGTAAAAGAGAGAATTCACACTCTGAGGATGTAAGAACTGGGCAAAAGAAGGTTCTTAGTTAGGGCTACATTTAGAAGTAGCCTGTAAGCTAGAGCAATCTGTTAACCTGTGGTTTGCCTCCCCCATCTTTCGCATTGAAAAATCAGGTATCATTGAATGTCATCAATACAGATGGCCTCAGTACCTATTACTGTTATAAAAGACCAAAATTTTTATTTCTGTTAAGGTTGTTAGATGTATTTCGACATATTTTGCTATAAACAAATTTTTGACTAGAATTACAGATTTATAGATAGGGTCATTTAATCCACAGTGTGTAATGTGAAAATTTAAAAAAAAAATATGTGTATTCAACCAGCCCTGGAGCTCTAATCTGTTCATAAGTTTAGAAAGGGAAAAACATAAAGACTATAACTTTTGAGATCGACTTTATTTCCTGATTTGAAAGAGAAAGGAAAGGAGTTTTATAAGTGAAATCCATCATGAGAACGGTTTGTTGTTCACTCAGTTGTGTCATACTCTTTGCGACCGCATGGAGTGCAGCACACCAGATTTCCCTGTCCTTCACTATCTCCTGGAGTTTGCTCAAATGCATGTCCATTGTCTTGATGATGCCATCCAGCCATCTCATCCTCTGTCACCCCCTTCTCTTGCTCTCAATCTTTCCCAGCATCAGGGTCTTACAGAATATTTTCTTGCAGAAAGCCTTGTACTAAACACTTCATGGATATTCTGATTGTCTCACTAACTGTTCTGAAAGAATAGAACTTTTCAAGTGAGAAACTTTTAGTTCAGAGATTAACTGGTAGGAGTCATAGCTTGTAGTAGGAAGAGCCGGAATTAACTTTGTTCCAAAGCCTAGTTCTTAACTATTATGCTATATTTAGAGATACTTGTTCAAATAACTTGCTGTAGTGGTCTGATGTGATGGCTTCTTTGAAATAGTCATTCTAGAGTTATTTGAGTTTTATGGAAGTTTTGTTCCTATTTCTGATCCATAGATTTCTTATGCTTCCTTTGCATTTTTGTTGTTTTTCAATTTTACTGTATTTTGTAACTTTCCTCTAAACGATTTGAGTTCCTTTCCTTCTCTCCACCTTTGGAAATCGTGCCCTTATGAATTGGAAATCAAAGAAGTAAGATTTTATTTTACACAGCTTTTCAAGCACGCTTGCCAGATATACCTAATCATATCTACTTTAAAACCACTTTTGCCCGCATCTTTAGCATTGAAAAATCAGGTATCATTGAATGTCATCAATACAGATGGCCTCAGTACCTATTACTGTTATAAAAGACCAAAATTTTATTTCTGTTAAGGTTGTTAGATGTATTTCATATTTTGCTATAAACAAATTTTTGACTAGAATTACAGATTTATAGATAGGGTCATTTAATCCACAGTGTGTAATGTGAAAATTTAAAAAAAAAATATGTGTATTCAACCAGCCCTGGAGCTCTAATCTGTTCATAAGTTTAGAAAGGGAAAAACATAAAGACTATAACTTTTGAGATCGACTTTATTTCCTGATTTGAAAGAGAAAGGAAAGGAGTTTTATAAGTGAAATCCATCATGAGAACGGTTTGTTGTTCACTCAGTTGTGTCATACTCTTTGCGACCGCATGGAGTGCAGCACACCAGATTTCCCTGTCCTTCACTATCTCCTGGAGTTTGCTCAAATGCATGTCCATTGTCTTGATGATGCCATCCAGCCATCTCATCCTCTGTCACCCCCTTCTCTTGCTCTCAATCTTTCCCAGCATCAGGGTCTTACAGAATATTTTCTTGCAGAAAGCCTTGTACTAAACACTTCATGGATATTCTGATTGTCTCACTAACTGTTCTGAAAGAATAGAACTTTTCAAGTGAGAAACTTTTAGTTCAGAGATTAACTGGTAGGAGTCATAGCTTGTAGTAGGAAGAGCCGGAATTAACTTTGTTCCAAAGCCTAGTTCTTAACTATTATGCTATATTTAGAGATACTTGTTCAAATAACTTGCTGTAGTGGTCTGATGTGATGGCTTCTTTGAAATAGTCATTCTAGAGTTATTTGAGTTTTATGGAAGTTTTGTTCCTATTTCTGATCCATAGATTTCTTATGCTTCCTTTGCATTTTTGTTGTTTTTCAATTTTACTGTATTTTGTAACTTTCCTCTAAACGATTTGAGTTCCTTTCCCTTCTCTCCACCTTTGGAAATACGTGCCCTTATGAATTGGAAATCAAAGAAGTAAGATTTTATTTTACACACAGCTTTTCAAGCACGTCTTGCCAGATATACCTAATCATATCTACTTTAAAACCACTTTTTAACTGTCACCAGGAAATAAAGACTATACAAAAAATGTTTTGTTGAACAAATGATAAGGTGCCTACAATATGTCAGTATCTGTACTGGGAGTTAGCGAAGACATCTGCTATTCTGAACTGTGAGAGTATGATGAGGAAGATGCACAGTGAACAGGATTTCAGGATGCATTACTGTAGCAGAAACTGCTATTTGCCACTGACATGTTCTAGCTATCTGCACAAAAGACATTTACCAGCTTCCCATTTACTGGCTTCCCTGGTGGCTCAGTGGTTAAGAGTCTGCCTGCAGTGCAGGAGACCTGGGTTTGATCTCTGAACTGGGAAGATCCCCAGGAGAAGGGAATGGCAACCCACTCCAGTATCCTTGCCTGAAGAATCCCATGGACAGAAGAGCTTGGTGGACTACAGTCTGTGGGGTTGCAAAGAGTGGGACACGGCTGAGCAGCTAACACTTCCACTTCCACTTGTAGCTAAGTAGAGCCGCTTACTAAGTGCTCAGCAAAAAGATAGAATCTGAAAGGCTTGTGTGTTTCTTTGAAGTGTTCCTGCCCTCCTTCCTGTCAGCTGGTCAGCAGTTAGACACAATGATTAGAGCGCCAGTAACTGCCTTGGACTTTGCAGAAAAGGCATGTGCAGAGGATGATGGCACCTGGGCCCTGATAGAAAGATAGGAAGAGCCTGGGGCCCTGACGAGCCAGGAAGCTACTCTGCGTCCCCCCCTGGGCCCTAGTTCTTAACTATTATGCTATATTTAGAGATACTTGTTCAAATAACTTGCTGTAGTGGTCTGATGTGATGGCTTCTTTGAAATAGTCATTCTAGAGTTATTTGAGTTTTATGGAAGTTTTGTTCCTATTTCTGATCCATAGATTTCTTATGCTTCCTTTGCATTTTTGTTGTTTTTCAATTTTACTGTATTTTGTAACTTTCCTCTAAACGATTTGAGTTCCTTTCCCTTCTCTCCACCTTTGGAAATACGTGCCCTTATGAATTGGAAATCAAAGAAGTAAGATTTTATTTTACACACAGCTTTTCAAGCACGTCTTGCCAGATATACCTAATCATATCTACTTTAAAACCACTTTTTAACTGTCACCAGGAAATAAAGACTATACAAAAAATGTTTTGTTGAACAAATGATAAGGTGCCTACAATATGTCAGTATCTGTACTGGGAGTTAGCGAAGACATCTGCTATTCTGAACTGTGAGAGTATGATGAGGAAGATGCACAGTGAACAGGATTTCAGGATGCATTACTGTAGCAGAAACTGCTATTTGCCACTGACATGTTCTAGCTATCTGCACAAAAGACATTTACCAGCTTCCCATTTACTGGCTTCCCTGGTGGCTCAGTGGTTAAGAGTCTGCCTGCAGTGCAGGAGACCTGGGTTTGATCTCTGAACTGGGAAGATCCCCAGGAGAAGGGAATGGCAACCCACTCCAGTATCCTTGCCTGAAGAATCCCATGGACAGAAGAGCTTGGTGGACTACAGTCTGTGGGGTTGCAAAGAGTGGGACACGGCTGAGCAGCTAACACTTCCACTTCCACTTGTAGCTAAGTAGAGCCGCTTACTAAGTGCTCAGCAAAAAGATAGAATCTGAAAGGCTTGTGTGTTTCTTTGAAGTGTTCCTGCCCTCCTTCCTGTCAGCTGGTCAGCAGTTAGACACAATGATTAGAGCGCCAGTAACTGCCTTGGACTTTGCAGAAAAGGCATGTGCAGAGGATGATGGCACCTGGGCCCTGATAGAAAGATAGGAAGAGCCTGGGGCCCTGACGAGCCAGGGAAGCTACTCTGCTAGTCCCCACTGTTCCCTCTGGGTGTGTGTTTCCTGTGAGGGAGAAGTTTCTGCTTTCAGTCTTTTCGCGTTTTCTGTCACGCAATGCAAATGCAAACTCTAACCAACGTAGCCACCAGGAAGTTTCAGTAGGCAGGAATGGGAAATGTGAGCATGGGGATCACCACACCACCATAGGGCAACCCTGCAGAATCAGCTCCCCTTGTGTCACCTTTCCATGGAATTGGTAATTCAACAGAGACTGTCAGAATGAATACCCAGGGTTAGCACAGATTTGAATATTGTTTCATAACTCTCCCAAAAAGCGATAAATATAGGTAGATTCTAAACTCCTTAAACAACTAAAAAAAAAAATTAATGGGTTGAACTGAAAGGCAATATAGCTTTCTGGTCATTGGTGTCAGACGTAGGGTTAAGTCTCAGCTCTGCCGATGATAACTGTAACCTTAGCAAGTTCTACAAATACTAGTCATGGTATCCATCTGGAGAGCATTTTCCAGTGGTGTGCCACATGGTTCTGGCCTGTTTGCTATTTTTGCCAACGTCTTGAAGGAAGACAAAAGTTTTGCTCTGGCAAATACTGTGTGGGGAACAGCTTGCTAAATGTCTGTTCCAACCTCTTCCTCTTATACAGATCTTAGAAAATCCCAGACTGCATTTTCTAGGCTTCCTCACAGTTTGGGTTCTGGATATTAATGGCATTCCCCCGTTAGACGCATGCTTACAAGATTTGGAGGATGAAAATGAAGCAGAAGTGACCCTCCTATATATTGTTGGTGATTTTCTTGCAAACCAGCTCATAGCAACAAAGTCTTTCAGCAGCCGTGTTCTGGGCTCCTTTGTTGAGATTCTTAGGTATCTTAGGTATCAGGCTCCAGTGTCAAGTCATCAGTTGTGTGAACATTAAGATGCAGTATCAGCAGCGTCCTGGTCTGGCTTCCTGGTCTTCAGGGATTCCAGGCATGAGCTCATTCCCCCAATGGTCCACTCCACTATGTTCCTCTGGGAGTCATTTCTGGAGGCACAATATAAAACTCATTCTTCCATTTATGTAGAAGCACCAGATTCCCTGCATTAAGTATTTTTCTGGTTAAAATACCTAGAATAAACATTTCCTTAACCTTGACTCAGATGCCTACAGGCTAGAAGTCATGAACCCTGAGGTCTAGATCTCATTCTGTCATTCTTTCCCTCTCTTTGTACTTTATGAAAAATAATGGTTACTTCCCAGAGTCTTGCATGAACTTCAGTAGATATGACAATGTTTCATAAGTCCTAAATATAAACTGTTACGATTGTTATAAATGCCTACATAAAACGCATTTATCTAGGAGTGGGAAAAGTTCTTGTCCTTTTTAGTAGTAAAATGCTATGCTTTATTTGAACACACACGCATCACATCTTTCAGGAGGTAAAGTAAGATTGTATATTCGGACAAAGAGCTGAACTTTGAATTGGGTTATCTGTCATGAGAAATAGCTATTCATAAAATGTAATTTAAGCCAAGTCATTGTCACCAAAGCATGTTTAACTGATACCTATATAGATTAGGCTTCCTTGGTGACTCAGAAGGTAAAGAATATGCCTACAGTGCGGGAAACCTGAGTTTGATCCTTGGGTTGGGAAGATCCCCTGGAGGAGGAAATGGCAACCCACTCCAGCATCCTTGCCCAGATAATCCCATGGACAGAGGAGCCTGGCAGGCTACATACAGTCCCTGGGGGTCGCAAATAGTAGAACATGACTGAGCAATTGTGCATGCATACACACGCATAGGGATTTCCTAAATTCCTATACAGTCAAACAACAGATGACAAAATTGGAAAAGATATTTCTAACCCACATCACGTAGAAAGGAGTCATATGGAAAGAACAGAAAGTGGGAGAAGGAAAACCAACAACCCCAGAGAAAAGTGGACAAAGATATGAACAGACAGTTCACATGAAGAAGAAATGCTCCTTACACTAAAATAACCTTTTTTTTCTCTCAAACTGACTCGTGCTAACAGAAATAAATATTAAAACCATGCCAAGTGACCCCTCCTTTAGTTATCAGGTTGGCAAAAAAGTTTGTCTTTGATGCCATCCTTTTTTAGAAACATTGTGGAAGCACAGGCATGTAATACTGTTTCCTTGCACATTTTGTAAAGAGTCTGCTAGAGAATGAACTTCCAACATCCAAATAACTAGAGATGTCAACCTAAAGACCAGTGGTTTTACAAGTAAGTAGGTATTTAATGACTATTTACTTATAAAACTGCTACATGAGAGCTAAAGAAGAAAGTGTATATTATGTATCGGCTATATACTCTAAAAATGTCAATAGAATCCAACTATAGAAAACAGAGGACTTCCCAGGTGGCTCAGACGGTAAAGAATCCACCTGCAATGTGGGAGACCTGGGTTCCATCCCTGGGTTGGGAAGATCCCTGGAGGAGGGCATGGCAACCCACTTCAGTATTCTTGTCTGGAGAATCCCCATGACCAGAGGAGCCATAGGGTCTCAGAGTCAGACACAAATGAGCGACTAAGCACAGCATAGGAAATGGAGAGAAGGCTTGCAAACAATTTTAAAGCTATTTCAGTAATATAATAAGTGGTGGTAGAATGAGTGATTTTACTAAAATTGTTGTGGGTATAATGTATGACCATGTACACCATAATTGTGTGATAGTCTTATCATTCTCTGGTCTCTGAGAACCTGGATTCTCAAAAGAAAGGTGATACCAATGTAAGATAAAAGAGGTCAAGTAAAAACAATACAGTCCTGACTTTGCATTGGAAATATCAGTGCCAACTCATGGAATATCTTGCCATACGATAGCCAGGAAACTATATAATACTGCCAGGATCATGCCAAAAGGACACAGAGCCAAACTGAAGAAGCTGCCACTGGCCAAAGATGGAACAGTTTAAGCTCAGTAAGGATGTCAACTTCAATGGATTGTCACATTTAAAGTGTTTAGTGTTAGTGATCCTAAAAAATTAATTGGCCACCTTTTGAGGGTGGTTGGCAAGCAACTTATTATTTTTAAAATCAGGTAGAGAGAAAGAATCAAATATCTGCCCTGCCTTTACTGTGTGAGCTGGATAATCAAATAGTAAACTGAGGGAACTACTCTATATAGAAATACTCTAGATAAATTAGGCGTGATAAAATTGGAATGTCATGATTTTGCCAATCTCTGACAAATTGCATGGGGCTCAACAATCAGTGCTGACAGCTACTAATATCACAAAGAGAGAAATGAACAGTCACCAAGAAGAGAAGGAAGCAGCAGGGGATGAGATCGTTGGATGGCATCACCAACTCAATGAACATGAAGCTGAGTGAACTGTGGGAGATGGTGAAGGACAGGGAAGCCTGGTGTGCTACAGTTCATGGGGTCGCAAGGAGTCAGACACAACTTACCAACAGAACAACAGGAACAACATGTGCCCAAGTACAGAACGCCATCTACAATTGAGTAGCTGTTCCTCCAAAAATTAAACTGAAATCTAATTTTCTGTAATTAATCTGATTCTCTCTAATCTAAGTCTCTGTAACCAATTACTGATTTACAGCAAGTACTTAGATCATGAAAAACAACATCATGGGGATACAGTCAGTAAAATCCAGAGTCTGGGAAACTACAGATGAAACAATGGAGTTTCTTTAACAAATAGCATTCAAGGGAAAACACAACAATGGAACGAGAACCTATATATTAAAGGACACTTTTTTAAAGGTAATATTAAAATTCAGGGTAATTATTTTTAAAAATAGAAGAAAGTTAACCATAGTGTTTAGGGATACACATTTGGGTGATAAAAATAAAGGAAAGATTATCATAAAAATGAGAATAAGCGCATGGCTTCTGGGGTAGCTGTTATAGTTTAATTTCCTCACATAATGGTGGTTACAGATTATTGCTTACAATAATTTATGAAGGTATTTATTTCATGTGGCCTTCTGTATCTGTTATATTTTATATTTTGTAAAGTCATTTTTTAAATACTAGGTTGAAAACTGACAGTTTTAAGGAAATTTGCCTTTCCTGTATCAACTGTATTTAGGATCAAACGGCCCAATCTGACACAAAGAAAATTTTTCTTTAGTGAAGAACTTCCAAATTGTAAGTGTGGAAAGTGTGATAAAATAGGAAATCACCACTTTACAACCATCCATGAAATAGGAGATTGAGGCAAAGATCGTCAGTGGATGAAGCAATAGGCAGCAGGTGGACAGGAAATTTTATAGTAGAGGACTCGGACTGTCACCCCTTAAACCCACCCATCAGTCATTGCATTACTGTAAATAAGTGTGGACCAGCAGGATATTGGAGTATTTCTACTCATAAATACAGGAGATGGAAGACATGTTAAATAACACTCCAGGAAAGCAACCAGACAAATCCAGAACAGGAGCATTCTAAGGAACGATTTAGTAAGACAACAGCATAAAGAGAAAAGGTGAGGGGCGCAGGGCTGCTATAGATTTAAAAAAACTTAGGAGCTATTGAAACCACATTCCATGTGTGGACCTTGTCTAGAATATGATTTTTAAAAGTCAGCTTCCAGGGCTTCCTTGGTGGTCCAGTGGGTAAGGACACCGCCTTGCTGTGCAAGTTTGATCCCTGGCCTGGGAAGATCCCACGTGCCACGGAGCGGCTGGACCCATGTGTCCAATTACGGAGCCGGAACTCTGGCGCGCATGCGCCCAGAGTCAGCGCTCTGCGACAACAGAGGCCACTGTGATGGGAGGCCCACAGGGGCCAAAGAACAAAGATAGAGGAAAATAGATACATGAAAGACCAATAGAAGTGGCCCACCCGCCCTTCTCCCTCTCCACCCCTCCCCCCAAAAAAAAGACTTTTAAAAACAAAAGTCAGTTTCCAAGGAAGTGTTTTAGATAATCAGAGGTTTTATTGTATTATTTTTAGCTTTTTTATTTTATATTTGAGTGCAGATGATTAACAATGTTACATTAGCGTCAGATGCACAGCAATGTGATTCAGTCATACAGGTATCTATTCTTTTTAAAATTCTTTTCCCATTTAGGTTATTCAGAATCTCGAGTAGAGTCCCTGTGCCATACAGTAGGTCCTTGTTCGATATCTTAAATATAGCAGTGGAGATTTTAATAAGGATTGAGGGTTAGTCAATCCCGAGGAATCATTTGGTGAGATAATGGCATTTGGAGGATTTTGCAGGTGGCACTAGTGGTAAAGAACACATCTGCCAACGCAGGAGACATGGGACTTGGGTTCAATCCCTGGATCGGGAAAATCCTCTGGAGGAAGAAGTGGCAACCCACTCCAGTATTCTCGCCTGGAGACTCCCGTGGACGGAGAAGGCTGGCAGGCTACCATCCATAGGGTCACAAGGAGTTGGACACGACTGAAGTGACTTAATGTGCACACACAATGGCAATTTGTTTGTAAGAAAATGCCCATACTTTTTAGAGATGCATGCCAACATGCATAGCAGTAAAAACAGGATGTCCAGGACCCTTAAACCCACCCATCAGTCATTGCATTACTGTAAATAAGTGTGGACCAGCAGGATATTGGAGTATTTGTACTCATAAATACAGGAGATGGAAGACATGTTAAATAACACTCCAGGAAAGCAACCAGACAAATCCAGAACAGGAGCATTCTAAGGAACGATTTAGTAAGACAACAGCATAAAGAGAAAAGGTGAGGGGCGCAGGGCTGCTATAGATTTAAAAAAACTTAGGAGCTATTGAAACCACATTCCATGTGTGGACCTTGTCTAGAATATGATTTTTAAAAGTCAGCTTCCAGGGCTTCCTTGGTGGTCCAGTGGGTAAGGACACCGCCTTGCTGTGCAAGTTTGATCCCTGGCCTGGGAAGATCCCACGTGCCACGGAGCGGCTGGACCCATGTGTCCAATTACGGAGCCGGAGCTCTGGCGCGCATGCGCCCAGAGTCAGCGCCTGCGACAACAGAGGCCACTGTGATGGGAGGCCCACAGGGGCCAAAGAACAAAGATAGAGGAAAATAGATACATGAAAGACCAATAGAAGTGGCCCACCCGCCCTTCTCCCTCTCCACCCCTCCCCCCCAAAAAAAGACTTTTAAAAACAAAAGTCAGTTTCCAAGGAAGTGTTTTAGATAATCAGAGGTTTTATTGTATTATTTTTAGCTTTTTTATTTTATATTTGAGTGCAGATGATTAACAATGTTACATTAGCGTCAGATGCACAGCAATGTGATTCAGTCATACAGGTATCTATTCTTTTTAAAATTCTTTTCCCATTTAGGTTATTCAGAATCTCGAGTAGAGTCCCTGTGCCATACAGTAGGTCCTTGTTCGATATCTTAAATATAGCAGTGGAGATTTTAATAAGGATTGAGGGTTAGTCAATCCCGAGGAATCATTTGGTGAGATAATGGCATTTGGAGGATTTTGCAGGTGGCACTAGTGGTAAAGAACACATCTGCCAACGCAGGAGACATGGGACTTGGGTTCAATCCCTGGATCGGGAAAATCCTCTGGAGGAAGAAGTGGCAACCCACTCCAGTATTCTCGCCTGGAGACTCCCGTGGACGGAGAAGGCTGGCAGGCTACCATCCATAGGGTCACAAGGAGTTGGACACGACTGAAGTGACTTAATGTGCACACACAATGGCAATTTGTTTGTAAGAAAATGCCCATACTTTTTAGAGATGCATGCCAAAATGCATAGAAGTAAAAACAGAATGTCCAGGATTTGCTTCAAAATACTTTGACAAAGGACAAAGAGGAGTATAGAGAAAGAATGATAAAATCGTCACTCAGGTATTCCTTGGAAATATTGCATGTTTGGTTTCAGGCCGCTGCAATTAAGTGAACACTGCAGTAAAGTGAGTCATGTGAATTTTTTGACTTTCCAGTACCTACAGAAGTTATGTTTGCACTATACTTGTAATCTATTAAGTGTGCAAGAGCATTATGTCTAAAAAAACCTTTACCTATCTTCATTTAGAAATAATAGATTGATAGACCCAGTCAGCTAGGCTTGCCACAAACCTCTAATTTGTTGAAAAAAAAAAAAAAGGTTATCTGCAAAGTGCAATAAAACAAAGAACAATAAAATGAGGTTTGCCTGTAACTGTTTGGTCTGGGTATGGGGTTTATAGAGTTTCATTGTTTGGTTTGTTTTAATTCCTGTATATGTTTGAACATTTTTTCATTTAAAAAAGTTTTTCATGATTCTCTCTTCTATTAAATAGGAGATTTAGAATAGAGAACTCAAAGTCCAAGCTCTTTTGGATGGTATTTGTGGCATTGCACAATCAGTTCCTTCAGTTCACATGAACTGAAACGAGGGAAGCCAGAGATTCCCAAGGGGAAATTAGGGTGCTATTTCCAGAAGAAGGAGCCTCAGAGCAGAACACGTGCCCACTACTGTTCCCACAACTTTGAGCTTCATCTTACAAAACGCATGTAGCCAAGTGGAACCACATGCTGTCTCCTGAGTTGAGCACACTTCTAGGCCTCTTAATCTTGTTCAGGCTGTCCTCTTTATTTTTTTAAAAACATGGAACCATACATCCTTTCAAAACCCCATGTAGGGGAAGCGTTTTGCACATGTGCCTTTAAAATACAAAGATTCTGTGGCACTGGACTCAGCCTCTGTGACAGTATTCTACCTTGTGTGGGCAAATGTGTATATATCCATGCATGCATGCATGCATGCCGGGTCGTGACCAAGCATGCAACCCCATGGACTGTGGCCAAAGGCTCCTCTGTCTGTGGGATTTTCCAGCAATGGAGTGGGTGGCCATTTTCTCCTCTAGGGGATCTTCCTGACCCAGGGACTGAGACTATATCTCCTGCATCTTCTGTATCGGCAGACAGATTCTTTTCCACCGAGTCACCTGGGAAGTCCGTGTATATCCACAGTGCTAAACTGGAGACTCCATTTCATTGTATGTCTAAAAGCATGGAGGCCACTGATCTGTCTATAGCAAGGGGACAATGCTTGTTGCCTAAATGAATGAACACTAGAGATTTTCAGATTCAATTTCTCAACAAGGCACAAAGTATTAATAAGCTAAGAAATCATCATCCTTCATAATAGTAAATAAGTGGACATTTTATTATTAATATCTCTTGCCTATTTAAAGACATCGGATATCGTTTTAGTTGAAGTACCAGATAGTAGATCCAAATTGTCTAACCAAGACGCCTGCTTTGAAGTCTTTAGGGATAGACTGAGATGTATTTGCATTTTGAAATATGTTAATTTCTTTGCCAACCACAGCAGATGGTTCCTCTTACTGCTTGTAACAGAAATGTAACTGATTTGACAATAGCCTTATGGTCTTCCTGGTAGGACTCCAAATATTTGCATTAAACGAGTCTTTGATTAAACTACTGTTTTATCCTGTGAGTTCGTAAATGGTTACATCCTCAAATCTAATTGAATTCCAATAAGAATATAACATTTTTATAATTTTATATTTTTGATTGGAGTCCTGTCTTTGAAATTATGCTATGCAAATATGTATTTTTTTAAATTTAATAAGCCCTTTTTAAAAGGAAGTCTTGATATAGGTTTGTGTCTGCATTTGCACATCAGAACTGCTTCTCTCTCTTGTCCAGGTGAGGTGGTCCTACATATGGAAGTTGAACTTCACCTATAGGGAGGAAGCAGGCAACACATTCACTGAGCACTGTGGCAGGTACCTTCATTTAACTTATTCCAAAAAAGCCAATGTCAGTTTAGGGTTTTGAACATAATTGCAAAATGAGGAACTAGACCCCCCCAACTTGTCCATTATCTAGTGCCCACCTACAGGAACCACATACCCAATATTCCTGGACCACTAGATCCTGATACCTCAGAAGCTAGACCACTCCCTCCTTGTTTAAATGGAAAAACAGGGTTTTGGAAAGTGGGAGAAAAGTGAAGAGTCATGACTAATCCTCGGGCTGTCTGGCCCTTGACCTAGGGCTTTTTCCACTTCAAATTCAGGCCCCCTTGAGATCATGAAGCTACCTGAGGAGGTGCGACAGGGTGAGTTAACTCACACTTACGGGTCACTGTTCAGCTGAAAGTACCCTAATCTGACCTGCTTCTCTTACCCCAGGTCTCTTCCCTCCACGCAGCCTTCTTTCTGTGTTTTGGCCTTTCTCCAGCCATCTTTGTAATCAGGCAGTATTGAGTTTTTTAATTTAGTACTTTATAAATCAGAGAGTATTAAATGTAGGGACTGTGTGAATTGTGAAGACAAATCCTCCAGGAGAAAGACTTCCATTAGAACAAATTCACACTTGTTTGCTTACCTCTAGTCCAGAGGCAGAGATCGCCAGCAGAATGGTCTTGAATGGATTTACCAGGCTGTAATAAATCCAGGGGTCTCGAGGAGCAGGAGGCCCTACTGCTCTGCCTGGGAATTAGCCACCAGCTCCTCTGGCCCAACCACCACACCATCAATTCTGTTGCTCACACAGGAGTAGGCTTTGTGTTGAACAATTCTGGTCCCATGACCCTGATTTTATAAATGAATACCCAGGATGTGACAGCCCCCGAACACATAATTGTCTTCTTTGAGTTCTGGCTGGAAAATACTATATATTGCTTCAAGGCTGGATTTGTTCCTAAGCCCTTTATATCTTCAGGCTCCTTGATACCAGGGACAAAACTCTGTTTCTTCTGTATTTCCCCAAATTATTTCTCATATGGAAGATAAGGGATAATTAAAAGTCCCATATTAAATGAATTCTGCCAATGGATTCGCACCTCCCCAGACTGATAACAAAATAGCTGTCAGCTTCAGAATGGCATCTGTGAAGGCAAACTCCTCCTCACCCTGGCTGTTTCTTGGTCCAGGCAGAGTATGGAAGTTAAACCTGGAAACCTTTGAGCACTGTGGCAGGTACCTTCATTTAACTTATTCCAAAAAAGCCAATGTCAGTTTAGGGTTTTGAACATAATTGCAAAATGAGGAACTAGACCCCCCCAACTTGTCCATTATCTAGTGCCCACCTACAGGAACCACATACCCAATATTCCTGGACCACTAGATCCTGATACCTCAGAAGCTAGACCACTCCCTCCTTGTTTAAATGGAAAAACAGGGTTTTGGAAAGTGGGAGAAAAGTGAAGAGTCATGACTAATCCTCGGGCTGTCTGGCCCTTGACCTAGGACTTTTTCCACTTCAAATTCAGGCCCCCTTGAGATCATGAAGCTACCTGAGGAGGTGCGACAGGGTGAGTTAACTCACACTTACGGGTCACTGTTTGGCTGAAAGTACCCTAATCTGACCTGCTTCTCTTACCCCAGGTCTCTTCCCTCCACGCAGCCTTCTCTCTGTGTTTTGGCCTTTCTCCAGCCATCTTTGTAATCAGGCAGTATTGAGTTTTTTAATTTAGTACTTTATAAATCAGAGAGTATTAAATGTAGGGACTGTGTGAATTGTGAAGACAAATCCTCCAGGAGAAAGACTTCCATTAGAACAAATTCACACTTGTTTGCTTACCTCTAGTCCAGAGGCAGAGATCGCCAGCAGAATGGTCTTGAATGGATTTACCAGGCTGTAATAAATCCAGGGGTCTCGAGGAGCAGGAGGCCCTACTGCTCTGCCTGGGAATTAGCCACCAGCTCCTCTGGCCCAACCACCACACCATCAATTCTGTTGCTCACACAGGAGTAGGCTTTGTGTTGAACAATTCTGGTCCCATGACCCTGATTTTATAAATGAATACCCAGGATGTGACAGCCCCCGAACACATAATTGTCTTCTTCGAGTTCTGGCTAGAAAATACTATATATTGCTTCAAGGCTGGATTTGTTCCTAAGCCCTTTATATCTTCAGGCTCCTTGATACCAGGGACAAAACTCTGTTTCTTCTGTATTTCCCCAAATTATTTCTCATATGGAAGATAAAGGATAATTAAAAGTCCCATATTAAATGATTTCTGCCAATGGATTCGCACCTCCCCAGACGGATAACAAAATAGCTGTCAGCTTCAGAATGGCATCTGTGAAGGCAAACTCCTGCTCACCCTGGCTGTTTCTTGGTCCAGGCAGAGAACATAAAAATTTGTTGCATCAGAGACCTGATGGAGCCCCAGATCAGGGCAAAATGCCAGTGCTTACGTGAGCTCTGCACATCCCATCTCCTGCCTTGAGCTTATACTTAGTAGACAGGGAAATCAACAGGCAGTATGAGAGCATGTCTTCAAAACTGAATAGAAATCAATATGGAAATGACTCGCTTTACAGAAATCTGTTCTGCGTCCAAAGTTCCAGGAATATCTTAAAGTCTATTATAACCGTAATACAACCTCTAAATAACCTTCAGATTATTTAGCCAAAGATATTTCTACATGATCTTTAAAATGCTTCCCATCCCATCTCTTTCTAAAAGATGTAGGAAAATTAAGAATGTGAATAAATGAGTTCAAAGTTGTGAGTATTTCTCACAGTCTTTCCAGTGCTCTTCAGGCCCTTCATAAACTATGTATAGTTTTCAGACTTCTTATTATGGTCATTTCAAACAAGTAAGTAAAGAGAACAGTACAATGAACCTTCACATACCCGTAACCTAACTTAAATAAGTATCAGGTCACAGTCTGCCTCGTTTCATCTGTACTCCAGTCCATTTCCCCATATTCTGCAGATTATCTTGAAGCAAATCTCAAGTATATCACTTAATTTTAATATTTGAGGAAGCTATTGTTCAAGTCTGTTTCTCAAAAAAACATTTTCTGGACCACTCCTGATTTTTAGTAGTCAATACTTGTTTAAAACTTTGATACAGTTTCTATAAAAATAAACAAATATACTTATAAATTTCTTTGCACTTGATTTAGTTAGTGCATTCATTTGTCTATCCATTTGTTCATTCATCAGACATTCAGAAATACTGTTGGAGATTCCCTAGCAGTCCAGTGGCTAGGGTTCTTATCTTCTACTGCAGGGGGCATGTGTTTGCTCCTTGGTTGGCGAACTAAGATCCTGCATGCTACATGTTCTGTATTTCCCCAAATTATTTCTCATATGGAAGATAAGGGATAATTAAAAGTCCCATATTAAATGAATTCTGCCAATGGATTCGCACCTCCCCAGACTGATAACAAAATAGCTGTCAGCTTCAGAATGGCATCTGTGAAGGCAAACTCCTCCTCACCCTGGCTGTTTCTTGGTCCAGGCAGAGAACATAAAAATTTGTTGCACCAGAGACCTGATGGAGCCCCAGATCAGGGCAAAATGCCAGTGCTTACGTGAGCTCTGCACATCCCATCTCCTGCCTTGAGCTTATACTTAGTAGACAGGGAAATCAACAGGCAGTATGAGAGCATGTCTTCAAAACTGAATAGAAATCAATATGGAAATGACTCGCTTTACAGAAATCTGTTCTGCGTCCAAAGTTCCAGGAATATCTTAAAGTCTATTATAACCGTAATACAACCTCTAAATAACCTTCAGATTATTTAGCCAAAGATATTTCTAGATGATCTTTAAAATGCTTCCCATCCCATTTCTTTCTAAAAGATGTAGGAAAATTAAGAATATGAATAAATGAGTTCAAAGTTGTATTTCTCACAGTCTTTCCAGTGCTCTTCAGGCCCTTCATAAACTACATATAGTTTTCAGACTTCTTATTATGGTCATTTCAAACAAGTAAGTAAAGAGAACAGTACAATGAACCTTCACATACCCGTAACCTAACTTAAATAAGTATCAGGTCACAGTCTGCCTCATTTCATCTGTACTCCAGTCCATTTCCCCATATTCTGCAGATTATCTTGAAGCAAATCTCAAGTATATCACTTAATTTTAATATTTGAGGAAGCTATTGTTCAAGTCCGTTTCTCAAAAAAACATTTTCTGGACCACTCCTGATTTTTAGTAGTCAATACTTGTCTAAAACTTTGATACAGTTTCTATAAAAATAAACAAATATACTTATAAATTTCTTTACACTTGATTTGGTTAGTGCATTCATTTGTCTATCCATTTGTTCATTCATCAGACATTCAGAAATACTGTTGGAGATTCCCTGGCAGTCCAGTGGCTAGGGTTCTTATCTTCTACTGCAGGGGGCATGTGTTTGCTCCTTGGTTGGCGAACTAAGATCCTGCATGCTACATGTTGCGGCCAGAAAAAGAAAAAGGAACGTTTATTAAGTACTTAGTATGTACTGGATCTGTTTGGAATTCTGAGAATACAACTGTGAACAAAGTAGAATAGGCCTCCTGAAATTGTATTTTAGTAGGGGGAGGGAAAGAGTCAACAAATTAGATAATTCATAAATAATATTATTTCAAATCTCCACAGCACATGGGATCTTCCCGGGCCAGGGATTGAACCAGTGCGCCTTGCACTGCAAGGTGGAGTCTATACCCACTGGACCACCAGGGAAGCCCTATTTCACATCTGAAGAAAGAAAGGAATATGGTAATGTAATTGTCACACGGTTGGGTGGAGGGAGGACAAGTGTGACCGTTCAGCTGATACCCGAAGAATATAAAAGAATAGCAATTAGAAGACTGGATATAGAGTGGTCCAGGCAGAGGAAACAAAGACTGAGGCAAGGAAGACATTTCTGCCAGTGAACAGCAAGGAACAGTGTAAATTCAGCCTAGTAAACAAGGGAGGCTTCCCTGGTGGCTCAGACTTTAAAGAATCCACCTGCATTGCGGGAGACCTGGGTTTGATTCCTGGGTTGGGAAGATCCCCTGGAGAAGGGCGATCCACTCCAGTTTTCCTGCTTGGGAAATCCCATGGACAGAGGAGCCTGATGGGCTACAGTCCACTGAGTTGTATAATAGTCAGACACGACTGAGCGACTAAGAGCAAAGAAGGGAGAAACAGATCAGACATAGTGAGTAGACAGTGACCCCCCAGCCAGTCACCGCTTCCAGTGTTCCCTTGGTATCTCCTCCCCACACAGACTCCGGACTTGATCCTGCGCTTTGGCCACTGGGACATTAGCAAGCGTGACAGAAGGAGACTGGATGAGCACTCTGCACACTGGGGCTTTTCCCCTGGGTACCCTCTCTCTGGTAGCTAGGCACTGTGTTGAAAAGTGCCTTGAGCTACAGCAGCGAGTACTGAGAGGCTGCACAGAGACGCACTCTGGAGGCTGAGGGTTCACCTTGGACAGTGCGGCCCCAGCGAGCTCCTGAAGGAATGTGGTCCCATTCCTGCAGTCAACCCACCAAGCCAAGAGAAACCGTCCTTGTTTTTAGTTATTGTATGGCGGTGGCGGTGGAGGAGGGATGAATTACACAGCAGTAGGAAACTGAAACAGAAAGGAGTACCTGGAGGTGAGTTGCTATGGTCACAGAAACCTAAAGTAGGTGATTTTGAGACGGAGCCACAGAAGAAGGCTGGGAGGACACTGAAAACTAGAAAGACGGTCATCTGTGTTATAAATAAAAAAAGGAGAACAATTGGTAAAGCTGATGACCCTGCTAACATTTAATGGAGAAAATGTTCTGTGGATCTGGCCAAGGGAAACTTCCAAGTAGAATGCCCAAAGAGCTCTTCGCTTCTTCTAGAGGCCTTGTCATAAAATATGAGAAGGAAGGATGAATAAGCAAGTTCAGTTTACAAGCAGAATTTAGAAAAAAATATTTACAACTTCAGGCTTGTTGGTTTGGAAAATAAAACTCTTTTTCTATCCTGGACTCTCTTGACCCCAAGGATTCTCAAAATAATAAATGGCCTTTGAATACCGCCAGCAAAATGTGATCTTAGTCAAGATCAAGATGAGGGTGTGGCTGTGAGACCTATTTTAAGACCTCAGAGCCCAAAGTGGAGAAGGCATGGTGTGGACCAGAGAGTGACTCTTGTCTAATGGGGTAGATTATTATTTAATGTACAGAACATCCACAAGAGTTTTAAAGGAATTGTACACACTGGGACGAAAGAAACAAAGACAATTCACAATGAAGAGAGATTTTGGGGATTCTCCTGGTGGTCTGCTGATTAAGAATCCACCTTCTGGGGCTTCCCTGATAGTCCAGTGGGTAAAGAGTCCACTTTGCAGTGCAAGGGGCACCAGTTCAATCCCTGGCCCAGGAAGATTCCATGTGCTATGGAGCAGCTGGACCGGTGTGTCCAAGTACGAGCCAGTGCCCTGGAGTGCATGTGCCCAGAGCCGGTGCTCTGCAACAAGGGAGGCCACTGCAATGGGAGGCCCACACAGGCAAAAGAGTAAGGATGGATGAAAATAAATAAATAAAATAACCAATAAAAGAGGCCAAATTAAAAAAAAAAAAAAAGTTGAAAAAAAAAAAAGAATCCACCTTCCAATGTAGAGGACAGGAGTTAAGTTCCTGGTCATGGAACTCAGATTCCAAGAACCACAAGGTGACTATACCCTTTCACCTCAGCGACAAGACCCCACACGCCACACCTAGAGAGAAGCCCATGTGCCACAACTAAGACCTGAGACAGCCAAAAATAAATGAATACATAAATATTTTTTTAATAGAGAGACCTTTGGGCACTTACCTTTCCATGAACAACAAGCTGACTGAGAAATCACCCTCAAAGATGAACCATTTCTCATGTAAAATGAGAAAAGGTCTCAGCGTTAACAGCCAAGAACAATGGAGTAGGGAAAAAGTGAACCCATTAGAAAACTCATAAACAAGTTTGTTTCAGATGTAAGAAAAAAAAGAACAAGGTAATGTGATGATAGTTGGTGGGGTTAGGTGGAAGATGGAGCAGAAACAGACCCCCATCAAGTCGAGATCCTTGCCTCTGGAGCCAGGGAAACTGGCAGCCTATGTGCACCTGGCTTTTAGAACTGCTAGGGACCAGTGCCTGCTATATGTCTTCAGTAGGGAGAGCACCTCATGCTCTCATCTTCTTCCCTCACTCTCCATAACAGGTAGGGTTGGTGGGGAGCGGTTGGTGATGATGGCAGATAACTTGAATGTTTAGTTCACAGGTTTCCAGATTGAGAAAAGCCACACCCAAGCAGCCCCATCCACATCCGAACCGACCCAAATGATGAAATTCTAAGCACTGAGAAGCTGCCATACTGGGTAAGACTGGGAGATATTGGAAGAGATAAATGTGTTTCATATTAAGAGAGAAATGCAAATAATTTGCCGCCAGAGGATAGATTAAAGATGGCCACAGAATCTTCACCGTCCTGACAGGGAGCCTGGGAATCTGTTTCTCCTCACCTTGAGTCTGGGCTGGCTTTGTGACCTGTTTTAATTACTAGAATGCAGCAGAAATGGTACAGGGCCAGCTGCTTTCTTTTTAACATTTTGGGGAGGGTGGGTAGGGGAGGGTCGGAGTGAAAATAAATAAATAAAATAACCAATAAAAGAGGCCAAATTAAAAAAAAAGTTGAAAAAAAAGAATCCACCTTCCAATGTAGAGGACAGGAGTTAAGTTCCTGGTCATGGAACTCAGATTCCAAGAACCACAAGGTGACTATACCCTTTCACCTCAGCGACAAGACCCCACACGCCACACCTAGAGAGAAGCCCATGTGCCACAACTAAGACCTGAGACAGCCAAAAATAAATGAATACATAAATATTTTTTTAATAGAGAGACCTTTGGGCACTTACCTTTCCATGAACAACAAGCTGACTGAGAAATCACCCTCAAAGATGAACCATTTCTCATGTAAAATGAGAAAAGGTCTCAGCGTTAACAGCCAAGAACAATGGAGTAGGGAAAAAGTGAACCCATTAGAAAACTCATAAACAAGTTTGTTTCAGATGTAAGAAAAAAAAGAACAAGGTAATGTGATGATAGTTGGTGGGGTTAGGTGGAAGATGGAGCAGAAACAGACCCCCATCAAGTCGAGATCCTTGCCTCTGGAGCCAGGGAAACTGGCAGCCTATGTGCACCTGGCTTTTAGAACTGCTAGGGACCAGTGCCTGCTATATGTCTTCAGTAGGGAGAGCACCTCATGCTCTCATCTTCTTCCCTCACTCTCCATAACAGGTAGGGTTGGTGGGGAGCGGTTGGTGATGATGGCAGATAACTTGAATGTTTAGTTCACAGGTTTCCAGATTGAGAAAAGCCACACCCAAGCAGCCCCATCCACATCCGAACCGACCCAAATGATGAAATTCTAAGCACTGAGAAGCTGCCATACTGGGTAAGACTGGGAGATATTGGAAGAGATAAATGTGTTTCATATTAAGAGAGAAATGCAAATAATTTGCCGCCAGAGGATAGATTAAAGATGGCCACAGAATCTTCACCGTCCTGACAGGGAGCCTGGGAATCTGTTTCTCCTCACCTTGAGTCTGGGCTGGCTTTGTGACCTGTTTTAATTACTAGAATGCAGCAGAAATGGTACAGGGCCAGCTGCTTTTTTTTTTTTTTTTTAACATTTTGGGGGGGGGGGGGGGGGGGGGGGGGGGCGGGCAGGCCACTTCTACTGGTCTTTCATTCATCTATTTTCATCCATCTTTGTTCTTTGGCCCATGTGGGCCTCCCATTACAGTGGCCTCTGTCGCTGCAGAGCACCGGCTCTGGGCGCATGCGCCCCAGAGCTCCGACTTGGTAATTGAACACATCAGTCCAGCTGCTCCGCGGCACGTGGGATCTTCCCAGGCCAGGGATGGAACCGGCGCTCCTTGCACTGCAAGGCGGTGTCCTTACCCACTGAACCACCAGGGGAAGCCCCAGGGCCAGCTTTTACAAGACTGTGCAGCTTCCACTTTTGCCCTCGTGGAGCCCCAAGCCACTTGGAAAGAAGTTCAGCCACCCAGAGCTGAAAGGGAAACTATTTCTCTGTCCGTAGCACTTCTGACATAAAGTGTGTAGATTTTCCACACCACGTAGTTTCTCAGCTCTCTGTGGACACCAACGGGTGTCCCATGGTTTAATTCAATTTTGACACTGACTAGTCCAGGGTTAGCATACAGGTGAAGGGATCAGTCCCACGGTGCAAATAGTGGGTCCCTGAGTTGCCCACACTTCTGTCCAGTGTGTCTGTGAATCTGGAGTTCCCACAACCCTCTGCTCAGATTTGATGATTTGCTATAATGGCTCAGAACTCAGGGAAACACTCTGCTTACAATAATTAACTTATTATCAAGGACATTTTAAAAGGTACAGGAGAACAATCAAAGGAAAGAGGTACATGGTGCAGGATCATTTGACTTATTAATGAGGAGTGTCACAAAGAATTGTGGCCAAGTTTTTCAGTCTATAATCATACCACAAAATTTTTAGTCAATGCTGGTTATCAGTGCTTAGGAACAGAACTAGAATGACTATACATAAAATATAGATGGTGCTGAAAAAGTAATCTTATGAAAGCATTGCACCATGATATTTTACTTAGCCCTCACGTCAGACCATCTTAAGTTTCTTTTTTTTTTCTTTATTTTTAAAAGCCAATTAAAAAAAGATGCCCTGTACTAAAATAGGATCACCAAACTGTTTTAACAAACATTGAGTCTGGGCTGGCTTTGTGACCTGTTTTAATTACTAGAATGCAGCAGAAATGGACAGGGCCAGCTGCTTTTTTTAACATTTTGGGGGAGGGTGGGTAGGGGGGGAGGGTCGGGCAGGCCACTTCTACTGGTCTTTCATTCATCTATTTTCATCCATCTTTGTTCTTTGGCCCATGTGGGCCTCCCATTACAGTGGCCTCTGTCGCTGCAGAGCACCGGCTCTGGGCGCATGCGCCCCAGAGCTCCGACTTGGTAATTGAACACATCAGTCCAGCTGCTCCGCGGCACGTGGGATCTTCCCAGGCCAGGGATGGAACCGGCGCTCCTTGCACTGCAAGGCGGTGTCCTTACCCACTGAACCACCAGGGGAAGCCCCAGGGCCAGCTTTTACAAGACTGTGCAGCTTCCACTTTTGCCCTCGTGGAGCCCCAAGCCACTTGGAAAGAAGTTCAGCCACCCAGAGCTGAAAGGGAAACTATTTCTCTGTCCGTAGCACTTCTGACATAAAGTGTGTAGATTTTCCACACCACGTAGTTTCTCAGCTCTCTGTGGACACCAACGGGTGTCCCATGGTTTAATTCAATTTTGACACTGACTAGTCCAGGGTTAGCATACAGGTGAAGGGATCAGTCCCACGGTGCAAATAGTGGGTCCCTGAGTTGCCCACACTTCTGTCCAGTGTGTCTGTGAATCTGGAGTTCCCACAACCCTCTGCTCAGATTTGATGATTTGCTATAATGGCTCAGAACTCAGGGAAACACTCTGCTTACAATAATTAACTTATTATCAAGGACATTTTAAAAGGTACAGGAGAACAATCAAAGGAAAGAGGTACATGGTGCAGGATCATTTGACTTATTAATGAGGAGTGTCACAAAGAATTGTGGCCAAGTTTTTCAGTCTATAATCATACCACAAAATTTTTAGTCAATGCTGGTTATCAGTGCTTAGGAACAGAACTAGAATGACTATACATAAAATATAGATGGTGCTGAAAAAGTAATCTTATGAAAGCATTGCACCATGATATTTTACTTAGCCCTCACGTCAGACCATCTTAAGTTTCTTTTTTTTTTCTTTATTTTTAAAAAGCCAATTAAAAAAAAAGATGCCCTGTACTAAAATAGGATCACCAAACTGTTTTATGAGTTAACAAACATTTCCTGGGTTTCCCTGGTGGCTCAGACAGTAAAGAATCTGCCTGCAATGCAGGAGACCTGGGTTTGATCCTTGGTTTGAGATCCTGGAGAAGGGAATGGCAACCCACTCCAGTATTCTTGCCTGGAGAATCCTATGGATAGAAGAGCTGGTGGTTATAGTCAGTGGGGTCTAAAAGAGTCAGACATGCACTGAGCGACTGACACTTTCACTTTCAGTTCCCTGAACATTTCCTCAGGTCTTGAGATCATCCTGCATGGACCCCATCACTGGTGAGGGCTGTTCTCTCCCTGAAATCCCTTTAAGCCTAAGGAAGAGAGAATAAGAAGAAAATGGAGCGTGAAAGTAGCTGTCAGCTTGAAATTCTGTCAGGTAAGATCTCTAGATCATTGGGTAGATCCCGATCTACCAGAAATCCCGCTCTAAGAACTTCTGTAAAAAGCTAAGATTCGGTGTTAAGCTTAACTTTTCTGAACTTGCCCATAAGTGTTAACAGGGAGAACCAGTTCTTGCAGAGAATCCTTTAGTTTACAAATTCCACGAATATGGATTTACTAAACCAGATGAATCAGAGAATACCTGCATTCATTCTAACGTGTTTATGTCATGGGTGAGAAAGCAATCGAGATGCTTACCTAAGCCTGATAAAGGAAGCTTATGCAGTTACAGGAATCTGTATGAATGTTTGTAGTCCCTTTTTATCATCCAGAGAAGTTTCTTGGACAAAGTGTTTTGATCAAAAAATGCTATAAAGGAGCTCAGTGTCTTCTTAAGAAGTAACATCATGCATTCCTTACCAGAGATTAAAGTTGAAGCAATCTAGAGTATCAATGATGCAGTCTTTTTTTTTTTTTTTTTGGCATGATAACTTTGATGTCAAGAATTACATGCAGTTTTTTAGTTCTACCACTAGATGGAGAACTCATCTTCTTACTAACAGGACAGAAATCTCCAGTGTGTAACTTAGGCAAAGTCTGATGTTAGGCCCTCCAGGATGATCAAAAATATGATGTAGCTGATGTTCTAAATGTCCAAGTAGTCTGGTGGGGATAAGACAACAACTCAAGAAGCAGTATGTCAGAGAAGAATATAAATATCAAACCAAAGATGAGACGTTCTATGGAAACTCAAAAGAAAGAGTAACTCCGAAACATTAGCAGAAGATTTCTGGACGAGGTAGCATTTGAATTTTGCATGTAGTGTTTCAACCGACTGAGGCAGAGAGTGGGAAAGGGTGGTCATGTGTTCTTGGAGCACGAAGAGATGACAGCCTGGCCCAAGGCTGAGGCGAGTGCTCAGTCATGCCAGACTCTGCAACTCTGTGAACTGTAGCTTGCCCGTCTCCTCTTGAGAATTTTCGTGGAATTTCCCAGTTGAGAATATTGTAGTGCGCTGCCATTTCCTACTCCAAGGGCTATATTGCGTTAAATGTAGAGTTAAAGAGATTACAATTAATTCCGTCAGGGATGGAAATGCCCCAGGTTCTTTGAGGCAGAAATCTACAAACCAGGCTCTGCTCCTGGCTCTGTGTGGAGCCAGGACTCCCTTTCTCCCTTTCTCCCACACCTGCCTGCTGGAATACCCAAGGATGTGTGTGAGGGTAGCAAAAGCCAGAGAGAGAAAAAAATAAATCCGAATTCTTTTTTCCTACTTTTTCTCTGTATATTAAAGGTATTCATGTTATTATCTTGACTGTCTTCAAAAATTTCGCTTACCACTAAAGAATGTATAGTTCATATGATGAAAATGTTCAAAAGAATGGACCACATTATGGAGGGAACTAACATATCCACAAATGTTGCTGAATTGAGGGAGATATTTGAACACATAGTAGATACAGTTCCAAAGTATAGTGTCCACTTAGGAAAGAGATTGCAGACTGGTGACCTGAGGTCCTGTCTAGCTCAAGGTATGTTTTGCTACATTTGCACCACATTTAATTTTTTTTATTTTTAGTTAGTTGATACTACTTTACAAATCCTGTGGTTTTCACATGCAATCCAGATTTCTGGTTTCTCTTCAAATGTAATATTTCATACCAAGGGATCCCCACTCTCACATGGCATAGTGAGCTGGAGCCGGAAAGAGACCACCTCCCGGTTCACTAACACACCTCCTCGCCAGTTCCTGTGTGCCCTGCTGCCTTCTGTAATGCACAGCGTCTACTTCCCCATGTACATTAACTGTCTTGCCCCATAGATATTTGATCTCTTTGCCCATGTGGATCTTCAAATTTTAGTGTTTTTGTTGGATCTGTCATTACCAGCCATCACACACTGATGTTCCCAAACTCTTGCCTGCATCCACATTTTGGTCCATGTATAAAGCTGATTTTATTACAACCGAGCGTATATGCCATCACTTCATTAAGCTGAGTCGATTGTGTGACTCTCTATTGAATGGAGTATAATCTATAAGACAGAGATAAGAAACAAGTGTAGCATCCAGAAAGATTCCATAATTAATGAAATACCTGAGAATTTGGCCCTTTGCGTATATAAGGGCAGCAAAAAAATTGTCTGTTCAAGTAGCAATACAATTAATTTAATAACTGGATGCTTTGGTGGTGAGATATTTTGAAATACATTATTGTGTTTTTTATTTCTGTACTTCTTTGGCTATGCCTTACCCCCTAATTTAGTCTTCATTTCCTTAGGAAGGATTAGGATCTTTTTTTAGGAGAAATGTAAAATCATTGTTTAATGTTGAAACCCATTTCAAAAGCAAGCATCTTGAAAGCCAGGTATGCAGTCAGGCTCTAAACAAGAAATCAGAAACCCTTTCAAGAACTTAGAGTAGAAAAATAAATGACTTGGGTAATTGAGTTCACAGGGAATGGAGTAGGTGAGAAGCCAAGGCTAGATGGTGATGTCACCCAGAGATGAGCAGCATCAGCAAGACTGGAGGGACCAAGGGAGGCGACAGTCACTACAGGAACCTGGATGGCAGTGGAGTAAGGCAGCTTCTGCCAGAGGTACTACGGAAGCAGAGAGAAACACTCAGACTTCTCCCTCCCCATCCCTGGCCCCATCTCCTGCTAATGTCAACCAATGGCTGAACCCGACTACAGCAAGTACCACAGGGACCTGCAGGCAACTGGAGTCCCCAGACCAGAGAGATGGCAAGGGGTATATCAGGCAAAAACCAGAGGGCAAATGGGCTCAGCCTCCGCACACCAGTTACGAAGGCCAGCCACTGGATAAAACAGGGTTTTGCTCGGTTTTGTTTTCAT
Organism: Tragulus kanchil; assembly: GCA_022376925.1. Lineage (NCBI taxonomy): Eukaryota > Metazoa > Chordata > Mammalia > Artiodactyla > Tragulidae > Tragulus > Tragulus kanchil. The sequence goes on along the minus strand of JAIOJX010000024.1, from coordinate 117,457,471 downwards.
CTTCCAAAATACTCTCTTTAAATCTCTAGACCCAAAGCATGGAGGCTAAGTTTAGAGTTTTTAATATAAACCATAGGTTTTAGGACATGAGGTCAGGACAATTTCCTGTCACACAAAAAGGCAATAAAAACCCTTCCTGGCTTGGGAGAAGGAGCTTGGAGGCAATACTGAGGAACACAGATTCTCAAGCTCTGTGAATGGGAACAGGGCTGGATAAAGTACCTCAGCTTGAAATTCCTAGAACAGTGGGTGTCATATACTGTTTTCTGTCTGGAAATTTGGAAGGACACCATCTAAAGAGTACCCCACAGCGACACCAGAGTCGCAGTGGTGGAGTGGGGTGTTTAGGCAGAGGAAGAGCCTGTGATTGTGGTTTTCCGTACATTTTCTAGGGTTAGGTGTGTCCTGGACAGGATCCAGAGGACGCATGTCTCCATGCAGGATGCACAAGAGCTAAGAGGGCATTCCTGGGGCAGGACTGGATTCTGGCTGGGGAAAGCACACCCCTCGAGCAGGGAGCCCGAACCTGCTTCCAAGCCGGTGATGGCAGGACCGCAGAGCAGGTGCTCCAAGCAGGGAGTAGATGGCAGTGCATGCAGCAGAGAATAAGACAAGCTAAGCAAGGTGTCATCTTAGGCCAGAAATGGGCAGAGGTCAGTAGGTCCGCAGGTGGGCCAGGCAGTCTTAACAGTGCGCAATGCTGGACCCAGGCACCTGCCACCTGTCTGCAGAGCACAGCCCTGGGGCAGTGGGTAGGGAGCCTTAGAGAAGCCTAAACAGGGAATTTGAGTGAACTAAATTTGAATTTTAAATTGCTTATGGGGGCTTCCCCTGGTGGTCCAGTGGGTAAGGACACCGCCTTGCAGTGTAAGAGGCGCCGGTTCGATCCCTGGCCTGGGAAGATCCCACGTGCCGCGGAGCAGCTGGACCGATGTGTCCAATCACCGATCCGGAGCTCTGGAGCGCATGCGCCCAGAGCTGGCACTCAGCAACGACAGATGCCACCACGATGGGAGGCCCACAGGAGCCAAGGAACAAAGCTGGATGAAAATAGAGAAATGAAAGACCAATAGAAGTGGCCCGCCCACTCCCCTCCCTCCCCAACGCAAACCCTGCCCAAAAAAAAATAATAAAATAAATAAATCTTAAAAAAAAATAAATTACTTATGTAGGGAGAAAAAAATAATTTTCCTTCTACCCTTCTAAATTCTCAGTGGGGCCCTTATAACAAAAGAGATTGATAAGAGAAAACAAACAAGTTTATTAATGTTTATATCACACATGGGAGACCCCAGAGATGAGAAACTCGTAGATTTGATTAGAACTTTAGTTTATATTATGTCTTAGCAAAGGAGCAATAACTTTTAGAAAAGTGACAAGAAAAAGCAAAAGGACCTAGAATCTCGAGGGTAGAAAATTGTAGGAAGGCAAGAACACAGGAAACTAATGAGAGACAGAGGCTCGGGAGTGGAGTTGGCATGTAAATGCCCCTGGTGTCCCCTCCAGGGTGACAGGGTCTGAAGTCTCCAGTGATTAGCTCTTTTCCTTCCTGGTAGAGAGGGAAGGAGAGAAGCCTGGGTGAATTAATGTCCTGCTTGTAGGCAGATAGGGAGAGGTCAGGGAGCTTTTTTATTTTTTGTAAAAGCTAACTATTTCATAGACAAATAGCATTTAAAAGTTTTTCATTGAGATACGTTGTTGTTCAGTCGCTCAGTCACTTCTGACTCTTTGTGACCCCGTGGACTGCAGCACGCCAGACTTCCCTGTCCTTCACCATCTCCTGGAGTTTGCTCAAGCTCATGTCCACTGAGGTAGTGATACCCGTCTCATCCTCTGTTGTCTCCTCCTCATGCCCTCCAACTTTTCCACCATCAGGGTCTTTTCCAATGACTCAGGTCTTTGGAGCTTCAAATGGCCAAAGTATTGGAGCTTCAGCGCTAGTCCTTCCAATGAATATTCAGGATTGATTTCCTTTAGGATTGACTGGTTTGATGATCTTGCTGTCCAAAGGACTCTCAAGAGTCTTCTGCAGCACCACAGTTTGAAAATATCAGTTATTTGGCACTTAGCCTTCTTTATGGTCCAGCTCTCACATCTGTACATAGCCATTGGAAAAATAACTGACGTCTTAGTTTCATATGTACTGAGCAATGATCATTATATATATATGTGTGTGTGTGTGTGTGTGTGTGTGTGTGTATATGTCAAAATGATCATCACTATAAGTTCATGTAACATCTATCATTACGCACAGTTAAAAATTTTTTCCTCTCATACTGAGAACTTTCAGAACATCCTTGCTATATAGTATATCCCCATGATTTTCCTTTCAACTGATTCATCTCAGTTGCCTTTAGCCCAAAATAACCCTTATGCCTACGTGGCATATTTGAAGGTGGCATATTCTGCCACCCTTCAGTTATTTTTCCAAAAGAGGGAGATGAAGTGTTAAACTGAGATACATGAGTTACCTTAAAGGGGTAACTTAGGAGGAAACTTCTTTCTTTATTTTCTGCCATTTGTAGAAATGAGGAGCTCTTTCTCACAGGGCTCGGGAGTGGAGTTGGCATGTAATGCCCCTGGTGTCCCCTCCAGGGTGACAGGGTCTGAAGTCTCCAGTGATTAGCTCTTTTCCTTCCTGGTAGAGAGGGAAGGAGAGAAGCCTGGGTGAATTAATGTCCTGCTTGTAGGCAGATAGGGAGAGGTCAGGGAGCTTTTTTATTTTTTGTAAAAGCTAACTATTTCATAGACAAATAGCATTTAAAAGTTTTTCATTGAGATACGTTGTTGTTCAGTCGCTCAGTCACTTCTGACTCTTTGTGACCCCGTGGACTGCAGCACGCCAGACTTCCCTGTCCTTCACCATCTCCTGGAGTTTGCTCAAGCTCATGTCCACTGAGGTAGTGATACCCGTCTCATCCTCTGTTGTCTCCTCCTCATGCCCTCCAACTTTTCCACCATCAGGGTCTTTTCCAATGACTCAGGTCTTTGGAGCTTCAAATGGCCAAAGTATTGGAGCTTCAGCGCTAGTCCTTCCAATGAATATTCAGGATTGATTTCCTTTAGGATTGACTGGTTTGATGATCTTGCTGTCCAAAGGACTCTCAAGAGTCTTCTGCAGCACCACAGTTTGAAAATATCAGTTATTTGGCACTTAGCCTTCTTTATGGTCCAGCTCTCACATCTGTACATAGCCATTGGAAAAATAACTGACGTCTTAGTTTCATATGTACTGAGCAATGATCATTATATATATATGTGTGTGTGTGTGTGTGTGTGTGTGTGTGTATATGTCAAAATGATCATCACTATAAGTTCATGTAACATCTATCATTACGCACAGTTAAAAATTTTTTCCTCTCATACTGAGAACTTTCAGAACATCCTTGCTATATAGTATATCCCCATGATTTTCCTTTCAACTGATTCATCTCAGTTGCCTTTAGCCCAAAATAACCCTTATGCCTACGTGGCATATTTGAAGGTGGCATATTCTGCCACCCTTCAGTTATTTTTCCAAAAGAGGGAGATGAAGTTTTAAACTGGAGATACATGAGTTACCTTAAAGGGGTAACTTAGGAGGAAACTTCTTTCTTTATTTTCTGCCATTTGTAGAAATGAGGAGCTCTTTCTGTTTTTAATAACAAATAGAGAGGCTTACATTTCTTTGTGTCTGAGTCATGATGACCATAAATTTCAAGCCTATTGCCTGCGAGGCGTTTCAGGCAGTTTTTTCTGGAGTTGAAACACACAGACACACATGCACACACAGACACACGTGCACACACAGACACACGTGCACACACAGACACACGTGCACACACAGACACGTGTCCACACAGGCCTGCCCTCCTCTGCAGCCCTTCAGTGGCCTTCTTTGTTCTAGCTGAATAGGCCTTTCCCCAAAGCAGTGAATGCCATTCTAATGAATGGAGAATCACTGGGCACCAGGTGTCATTTTGGGGAAAGAAAACCAATCCTGACACGGAATTTCCAAGTATCATTCGAAATTTCAGATTGTATCTTCTAGTGAATTTATCATGGTCTGCACAAAGACATTTACTCTTGTTTAAATGTCCCCACTTCCAAAAAGTGTCTCTGTAGATCCTGTTTTATCTCTCTTCAAAAGCCCTCTGGGTTTATCTGGGTGGCCTTGGTCTTAAGTAAAATCTTCACATTCCTTCAGCAGTGGCTTGCTTTCTTCCCCACCACTGACCCCACTTCATAGGAAGCATCAGTCATGACAGACACAGGGCCTCTCTTGACGGGGGATAAGCTTCAGATAGACTTTGAACAAGGTCTCAGGTTCAGGAGTGCAGCATGTGCATAGCACAGCCTGGAGGCATGGTTTTTATCCTGTCTGTATGTTTGGCATCCCCACAGAGTTGTACATAGTGGTCCTCACTTCCACGTCAATTAAAATAAGTGGCTATCTTTTCTTAGGAGCAACCCCAATTCCCCTTCTCCTTGCTGGAGGTCATGTCTTCCTTGACTTGTAGCCGAGAAAGGGCTGTGGCTATTTTCTGAACCAAGAGTCTGCAAAGATCAGTATGGCCCTGCCCTCGTCTCTTCTCTGCTTCCCCACGAGCGCCCAGGTCTCCTTAGCTTCTATATCAGTAGCGTTGGGTTCTCTTTCAAGCCTAGCTTTAAAATCTCCTCGCTTTCTCCAAAGTCTCATCTTTCCAAATATCCCCTAAACTTCCACACTTAGGGCCTGTATTGCTTTGTTATTTTATTTGGTACTTCATGTCTTTATCTCTCTGAAAAGAGGCTTAGTTCTTTGAACGATTCAGAGTCCAATAAAGAAGCTTTAAAGATAGCATCCCACTTTTTTTTTTTTTTTTGCTTTCTTCTTCTGTCAACTATCATGTGTCTGCCCTCACTTAGCACACCTGGCCTGTCAACCTGGGACCAGGGAACTCGGGGATCTGGGCCAGATGATGGGGAACCAGAGATGACTCAAACACATTATGGTACTATTTCTGCTCTCCTGAGACCACCCACAATGAGGTGGGGCCCTCTGCAGGGGTGTCCTCTGAGAGTCCCAAGTGGAAAGTGGGCCACAGGCTCCCACTCCGATGACTGGACAAGGCTCTGTCAACCTGCCTCTCACTGCAGGTCTGATTGCTCCCAGGGGCTGGGTTCTAGTAACCCCACTGAGGCGCTTTCATTTCTTGCTCTCCTCCTCTTTGATTCCTCTCTCCCAGCCCTGGAAAATCTTCTTTAATTGTCCTGCCTTGGAGGTAGGGAAATGCCCAGAGTGTTTTGTTCCCTCCTTTATGGTTCCTTTCTATAAAGCCTAAACACCAGTCCCCCAGTCATGTTCCAAATTTGGAACCAACCCCTCTTTGGATTCAAAACAGAAATCATTTCTCTGCCAGAGGCTTGGCTCATGCAAATCCAAAATGCTGTGCTTTCAGGCTCTTTCTCCAGGTGTGAATTTAAAAATTCATTCAGTCCTTCAATTCGATTATTTCTTTGCAGGCAACATCTGTCCTCCTCATACAGTGAATGCCATGATCCAACAGTGAAAAACTCCAGAATAATTTTAGGAGACAAAGAAGTCCAAGGCTAGTACCTCTTAAGCTCTATTTCAGTACATTACAGACAAGTTAAGACTTTGTTATTCTTTGGAATTATTGCTGATTGTATGGTTTTATTTTGACTCTGTATTTCTTCAAAAATGCCGTCAATGGCTTTTAAAATATTTCATGAATCACTTCTTTACTGATGTGTCTTGCAAGGCACTGTGGAAAGATGGATATTAAATGGAGTCAAGGTCTAAAGACTTTATCGAAATTTCTGGGCTTAGAAAATTGCTCATCATATGTGATTATTTCTTCTGATATTAACATCTCTTTATAGTCTGATAGTAAGAGAGAATCCTTACTTAAGCTAGGAGATGATTTGCATAGGGAAAGACATGAGTTCATTAATCATTAAATTAAAACTTCTTTTGGTAAATTAGTGAGGTAATAGAATAAATTTAATACTTTATTAAGTAGCCTGGTTTTTTTTCACATCTTCATTTTGGTCATAATAGATAGTTACTCCTTGAGAGGAAGATGCTAGAAAGAACTGTCAGTTTTTCTTCAAAAGCATCTTTAAATAAGGTATTCTGCTCTCCTGAGACCACCCACAATGAGGTGGGGCCCTCTGCAGGGTGTCCTCTGAGAGTCCCAAGTGGAAAGTGGGCCACAGGCTCCCACTCCGATGACTGGACAAGGCTCTGTCAACCTGCCTCTCACTGCAGGTCTGATTGCTCCCAGGGGCTGGGTTCTAGTAACCCCACTGAGGCGCTTTCATTTCTTGCTCTCCTCCTCTTTGATTCCTCTCTCCCAGCCCTGGAAAATCTTCTTTAATTGTCCTGCCTTGGAGGTAGGGAAATGCCCAGAGTGTTTTGTTCCCTCCTTTATGGTTCCTTTCTATAAAGCCTAAACACCAGTCCCCCAGTCATGTTCCAAATTTGGAACCAACCCCTTTTTGGATTCAAAACAGAAATCATTTCTCTGCCAGAGGCTTGGCTCATGCAAATCCAAAATGCTGTGCTTTCAGGCTCTTTCTCCAGGTGTGAATTTAAAAATTCATTCAGTCCTTCAATTCGATTATTTCTTTGCAGGCAACATCTGTCCTCCTCATACAGTGAATGCCATGATCCAACAGTGAAAAACTCCAGAATAATTTTAGGAGACAAAGAAGTCCAAGGCTAGTACCTCTTAAGCTCTATTTCAGTACATTACAGACAAGTTAAGACTTTGTTATTCTTTGGAATTATTGCTGATTGTATGGTTTTATTTTGACTCTGTATTTCTTCAAAAATGCCGTCAATGGCTTTTAAAATATTTCATGAATCACTTCTTTACTGATGTGTCTTGCAAGGCACTGTGGAAAGATGGATATTAAATGGAGTCAAGGTCTAAAGACTTTATCGAAATTTCTGGGCTTAGAAAATTGCTCATCATATGTGATTATTTCTTCTGATATTAACATCTCTTTATAGTCTGATAGTAAGAGAGAATCCTTACTTAAGCTAGGAGATGATTTGCATAGGGAAAGACATGAGTTCATTAATCATTAAATTAAAACTTCTTTTGGTAAATTAGTGAGGTAATAGAATAAATTTAATACTTTATTAAGTAGCCTGGTTTTTTTTCACATCTTCATTTTGGTCATAATAGATAGTTACTCCTTGAGAGGAAGATGCTAGAAAGAACTGTCAGTTTTTCTTCAAAAGCATCTTTAAATAATCCATATAACCCTTTGTCTAAATAACTAGACAATTAAGCTTTGACCTATATTTCCTGACCCTGTAGATTTTTTCCATTAAGTATCTCTGGCTGGTCTTGATTTCTGTCTGGGGTATGACCTAATATTGATGAAGAGATTATGTATTCTTAAAGTGTTTTTTCATCCTTGAGAATTAATGAGAAAAATGATGTATTTATCAGAGGCTTGCAAATTTTTGTGCATATTCCATAGTTTTCAAGTGATCGCCTCAAACTGGAGCGCAACAACATTGTTAAGTAGTGAAATATTTGAATTTCAAGGTAGATAATATCCATTTACTCAAAGATATCAAGGCTAGTTTAGAAAGAAAGAGTAACACACCTACTGAAAGACAGTTTTCTACTTCTCTTCTCAAGGTTCTAGAGTTTTCATGGAATTATCTTACTTTGTCATTAAGGAGTTAGCTGCCATATGGGAATTACTCTTTTTTAATAATTGAAATATAGTTGATTTACAATATTGTATTAGTTTCAGGTATACAGAAAAGTGATTCCGTTATACATACATATTTTTTTTCAGAATCTTTCCATTAGAGGTTATTACAAGACATTGAATATAGTTTTCTGTGCTGTAGTAAATTCTTGTTGTTTATCTATTTTATATATAGCAGTGTGTATCTGTTAATCCCATGCTCCTAATTTATCCCTCTCCTTCTCCTTTGGTAACTGTAAGTTTGTTTTCAATGTCTGTGAATCTGTTTCATAAATAAATTCATTTGTATCATTTTAAAAATTCCCCATAAAAGTAATCTCATATAATATTTACCTTTCTCTGTCTGACTTAATTGACTCAGTATGGTAATCTCTAGGTCTGTCCTTGTTGCTGCAAATGGCAATTATTTTATTCTTTTTTATGACTGAGTAATACTCCACTGGATATATGTACTACCTGTTCTTATCCATGTATCCTCCATGAACATTTAGGTTGCTTGTATAAAAAAACCGTAAATTAGTGAGGTAATAGAATAAATTTAATACTTTATTAAGTAGCCTGTTTTTTTTCACATCTCAGTCATAAAAACTCCTTGAGAGGAAGATGCTAGAAAGAACTGTCAGTTTTTCTTCAAAAGCATCTTTAAATAATCCATATAACCCTTTGTCTAAATAACTAGACAATTAAGCTTTGACCTATATTTCCTGACCCTGTAGATTTTTTCCATTAAGTATCTCTGGCTGGTCTTGATTTCTGTCTGGGGTATGACCTAATATTGATGAAGAGATTATGTATTCTTAAAGTGTTTTTTCATCCTTGAGAATTAATGAGAAAAATGATGTATTTATCAGAGGCTTGCAAATTTTTGTGCATATTCCATAGTTTTCAAGTGATCGCCTCAAACTGGAGCGCAACAACATTGTTAAGTAGTGAAATATTTGAATTTCAAGGTAGATAATATCCATTTACTCAAAGATATCAAGGCTAGTTTAGAAAGAAAGAGTAACACACCTACTGAAAGACAGTTTTCTACTTCTCTTCTCAAGGTTCTAGAGTTTTCATGGAATTATCTTACTTTGTCATTAAGGAGTTAGCTGCCATATGGGAATTACTCTTTTTTAATAATTGAAATATAGTTGATTTACAATATTGTATTAGTTTCAGGTATACAGAAAAGTGATTCCGTTATACATACATATTTTTTTTCAGAATCTTTCCATTAGAGGTTATTACAAGACATTGAATATAGTTTTCTGTGCTGTAGTAAATTCTTGTTGTTTATCTATTTTATATATAGCAGTGTGTATCTGTTAATCCCATGCTCCTAATTTATCCCTCTCCTTCTCCTTTGGTAACTGTAAGTTTGTTTTCAATGTCTGTGAATCTGTTTCATAAATAAATTCATTTGTATCATTTTAAAAATTCCCCATAAAAGTAATCTCATATAATATTTACCTTTCTCTGTCTGACTTAATTGACTCAGTATGGTAATCTCTAGGTCTGTCCTTGTTGCTGCAAATGGCAATTATTTTATTCTTTTTTATGACTGAGTAATACTCCACTGGATATATGTACTACCTGTTCTTATCCATGTATCCTCCATGAACATTTAGGTTGCTTCGGTGTCTTGGCTATTATTAATAGTGCTGCTGTGAACTTCGGGGTCCATGTATTTTTTTTCAAATTAGAGTTTTTGTCTTTTCTGGATATATGTCCAGGGATTGCTGGATCATATAGTAGTTCTATTTTTACATTTTTAAAAAAGTGTTGTCCTCTTTTATTGATTCTTTATGTATTTATTTTCATCCATCTTCATTCGTCGGCCTGTGTGGGCCTCGCATTATAGTGGCCTCTCTCCTTGCTGAGCACTGACTCTGGGTGCATGTGCTCCAGAGCACTGGCTGGTAATTGGACATACCGGTCCAGTTGCTCCGCAGCACATGGAATCTTCCCGGGCCAAGGATCAAACAGAAATATTCTCCCTCAAATGTGTGTGTGTACAGCATTACTTGCTACAGAAAAAGAAATGTCCATAGTAGAGAGCTGGTCAAATAAACTAATGATTTAAGATAAAAAATAAAGAGGAAGAGTGGTTTTAACTTTCAGTACCTGGTGGCTCAGATAGGAAAGAATCTGCCTATAATGTAGGAGACCCAGGTTTAATCCCTGGGTCGGGAAAATCCCCTGAAGAAGGGAATGGCAGACCACTCCAGTATTCTTGCCTGGAGAATTCCATAGACAGAGGAACCTGGCAGTAATTTCCTCTACTCCTATATGATATAAGAAGTGGAAGAGGGCTTCCTAGGTGGTCCAGTGGGTAAGGACACCACCTTGCAGTGCAAGAGACGCCGGTTCGATCCCTGGCCTGGGAGGATCCCTTGTGCCGTGGAGTGGCTGGACCAGTATCTCCAACTACTGAGCCAGAGCGCGTGCACCTGGAGCCGGTGCTCTGCAGCAAAAGAGGCCACTGCGATGGGAGGCCCACACAGGTGAAAAGAACAAAGATAAATAAATGAGAGACCAATAAAAGAGAAGTGCCCCCACAAAAAAAGTTAAAAAAAAAAAAAGAAGTGGAAGATATATGGAATTTGAACTGTGTGACACCCTAGAGTAATCATCAAACCAGCATATTCTTTGCCTATTTTTATCTTCTCACTTCTTATTTCTTTCTTTTTTTTTTTTTAAACATTTATTTATTCATTTATTTTGGCGGAGGTGGGGAGGGAGGGGGGTGGGCAGGCCACTTCCACTGGTCTTTCGTTTGTCCATTTTCATCCATCTTTGTTCTTTGGACCGTGTGGGCCTCCCATCGCGGTGGCGTCTGTTGTCACAGAGCACCGGCTCTGGGCGCATGCGCTCCAGAGCTCTGGCGCGGTAATTGGACACATAGGTCCAGCCGCTCCGCGGCACGTGGGATCTTCCCAGGCCAGGGATGGAACCGGCGCCCCTTGCACTGCAAGGTGTTGTCCTTACCCACTGGACCACCAGGGAAGCCCTGATCTCTTATTTCTATTAATACTTTTATTAAATCTAGAACAAAATAATGAGCTATAAAAGATTTTTAAGACATGATCATTTGATTTTATCAAAAATAATCTTATTTTATTTAAATTGTATTTAGATAAAGTCAGATTTTATCGAAAAATAGTCTTAAAACCCCACATAATTAAGTAAATCCCATTCTTTAAATCCTAAAAAGCTAAGGGGAGATCTTAGATGGTGACCCTTTTCTAGTAAAACACTGAAGAGAGTCAAAATACTAAGAGCAATCTGAAACAATTGTAGAAAAATAATGAGCTAACATAATTAAAGGAAAACATCTGTTTCAAGCTTAGAAGTGGGTGACCAGAATTCTGAATTTGCCCAAGTGTCAATGTCCTTCTTTGTCACGGCTCACAGTGGGCATGGTCTTTCCAAGAGTGGGACTTCGTGGAAGACTCAGGCACAGACCCTTATGTATGGGTCTCAAAGAGAAGAGTCTGAACATTTTCGCCTGTGTGACCTAAAGCAATCACCTAGGATTTTTGCATCTCAATTGCCTTGTTTGTAAAACAGGATGATTACTACATAGCCATATTGTGAAGGTTAAAAGAGTTCAACATTTTGAGGCCTGTCGGCTCCTCCACTTGTTAGCTGTTACCGTGCACACAAGATGGAAACAGAAAAATATTTTAAAGGGAGGAGGGGCTGAATTAGCTAAAGGCCAAGAAGCCCAGGGTCCCTGCCTCTGGTTCTGCATTGTATTTCAGTCAAAGGGTGAAGTTGGGAACTGTGTGACACCCTAGAGTAATCATCAAACCAGCATATTCTTTGCCTATTTTTATCTTCTCACTTCTTATTTCTTTCTTTTTTTTAAAAAAAACATTTATTTATTTATTTATTTTGGCGGGGGTGGGGAGGGAGGGGGGTGGGCAGGCCACTTCCACTGGTCTTTCGTTTGTCCATTTTCATCCATCTTTGTTCTTTGGACCGTGTGGGCCTCCCATCGCGGTGGCGTCTGTTGTCACAGAGCACCGGCTCTGGGCGCATGCGCTCCAGAGCTCTGGCGCGGTAATTGGACACATAGGTCCAGCCGCTCCGCGGCACGTGGGATCTTCCCAGGCCAGGGATGGAACCGGCGCCCCTTGCACTGCAAGGTGTTGTCCTTACCCACTGGACCACCAGGGAAGCCCTGATCTCTTATTTCTATTAATACTTTTATTAAATCTAGAACAAAATAATGAGCTATAAAAGATTTTTAAGACATGATCATTTGATTTTATCAAAAATAATCTTATTTTATTTAAATTGTATTTAGATAAAGTCAGATTTTATCGAAAAATAGTCTTAAAACCCCACATAATTAAGTAAATCCCATTCTTTAAATCCTAAAAAGCTAAGGGGAGATCTTAGATGGTGACCCTTTTCTAGTAAAACACTGAAGAGAGTCAAAATACTAAGAGCAATCTGAAACAATTGTAGAAAAATAATGAGCTAACATAATTAAAGGAAAACATCTGTTTCAAGCTTAGAAGTGGGTGACCAGAATTCTGAATTTGCCCAAGTGTCAATGTCCTTCTTTGTCACGGCTCACAGTGGGCATGGTCTTTCCAAGAGTGGGACTTCGTGGAAGACTCAGGCACAGACCCTTATGTATGGGTCTCAAAGAGAAGAGTCTGAACATTTTCGCCTGTGTGACCTAAAGCAATCACCTAGGATTTTTGCATCTCAATTGCCTTGTTTGTAAAACAGGATGATTACTACATAGCCATATTGTGAAGGTTAAAAGAGTTCAACATTTTGAGGCCTGTCGCGGCTCCTCCACTTGTTAGCTGTTACCGCCGTGCACACAAGATGGAAACAGAAAAATATTTTAAAGGGAGGGGAGGGGCTGAATTAGCTAAAGGCCAAGAAGCCCAGGGTCCCTGCCTCTGGTTCTGCATTGTATTTCAGTTTGGGAAATTCCAGGATTACATCAGCCCATTGAGATAAGCAGCCTGTCATTTTGCACTGTTGGCCAGCACGTGATGCTCTTTCTGTGTTAGGTCACCATTCCAACATGAGTCACATATGTGAGCTACGGCTACTCTGCAGATGGAATAGTGTTACATCAAGGTACAGGAAATGCCCTTTCTCCTTTTCTCCCCCTCACCTTTAACCTGAAAAGCACGTGGTATTTATTTCCTCAGTATTAACTCTACAATTAATTCTAAATTACCCAAGCTAGTAAACGGGAAGAATGACACAGACGGTTATGAAGAATGCTTCAAAAATCCTGTATAACTTAGGACTTTGCGTGTAGAATATTATATTTGAGAATTGGTGTCTAAATGTCGTGGAGACAAAATGTCAAGCAGAACAACTGTTTCTGAAAGACTGATCTCAGAGTAGTTAGAAAATGTATCCCATTCTCCATCCCATAATTTGATAGAAAACCATGCTGTGTTCCTCTTCTGAGCTAGGATACACCACCGCATCTGACCAAAGACCACCAACAGAGTCGCTTGCATGGTCCACTGTTTGGTTCACACCCTTCCTGAGGCTAAGGAGATGTTTCATCATTCCTGATAGTTGAACCTAAGAGAGCCTCAGTCTCTTTATTCTGAAAGATAGTGTATAATAGAAAGAACTAACAAAGAAAACAATGCATTATCTTTGAGTTTAAATTGTTTTTTAAATGCACAAGTAGTATGCTTAATGTAATATGAAGAAATCAGCTCCTTAACAATCTAGCCCTGTGCAAACTCACTGATAAGATTAATTTCCCATCACACCCCTGGCAAAAAGAGGAAGGAAAAGATTATAGACTTTAAAGCAGTGATATTTAAATATACGTGTGTGTGTGTGTGTGTGTGTGTGTGTGTGTGTATACAGCTTCACTGAGTTGTAACATTTTTACTGAGTGAAGGAATCATTCAATTCTTCAGAGCTTTACATTTTCAAATTTTATACACACATGATTTCATATAATCCCATAATAACCCTGCTCCCGCCTCCCATCTTGATCTTCCTCCCTTCCCTCTCCTCACTGGTAATTGTTAGTTTATTCTCTATATTTGAGAACCTGCTTCTTCTTTGTTTTATTCACTAGTTTGTTTTGTTTTTTAGAATCCATATTCTTGGATGAGGGAGGTACAAAACAGTAGCCCACAATAATCCTACAAAAAAAAATTCAAATGCTGCTAGATTTGGAAGGACAATTTTTAAAATTCTTTATAATATCAGTGTGGTGAAAGTTCTAGACTTTGGTGGGTATTTAAAGATGCTTCCAGCTTCATATGCTAGATGGGGACTCTTTTCTCTTGAACTTTAATATTAGTATAGATACTCCTATACCAGCTTTGAGTTGATTATATGCTAAGCCTGATATTCTTCTTGCTCTTTGATCACTGACAGAGAAGAGGGTGCTTCTGCGAAGAAAAGATTATTCTAGGGTGTGAGGACAGAGCTATAAAACCACAGTCCTTCTGTTGGATGGTTAATGGTCCAGAGGGCCTACTTCTAAACTTTTTGGTCCCACCCGATCATAGTGAAACCAGCAGAGGGAAGTTATCCCCCAATACCCAAGTGAGGCTAACCCCCAAAGTCAGGTGGTTCTGAGTGAAAGGGCTAGAAAGTTGACCTCTGACAAGTGGAGAGACCCTGTAACCCTCCCTAGCACCCTGCTGTAAGCAGGATCCAGAGATAAGAGTACTTGTAGGGAACACAGTATTTTAATGCTTTTAATGTAGATAGCCTCAGTCTCTTTATTCTGAAAGATAGTGTATAATAGAAAGAACTAAAGAAAACAATGCATTATCTTTGAGTTTAAATTGTTTTAAATGCACAAGTAGTATGCTTAAGGGGCCTTTTGTGCAAACTCACTGATAAGATTAATTTCCCATCACACCCCTGGCAAAAAGAGGAAGGAAAAGATTATAGACTTTAAAGCAGTGATATTTAAATATACGTGTGTGTGTGTGTGTGTGTGTGTGTGTGTGTGTATACAGCTTCACTGAGTTGTAACATTTTTACTGAGTGAAGGAATCATTCAATTCTTCAGAGCTTTACATTTTCAAATTTTATACACACATGATTTCATATAATCCCATAATAACCCTGCTCCCGCCTCCCATCTTGATCTTCCTCCCTTCCCTCTCCTCACTGGTAATTGTTAGTTTATTCTCTATATTTGAGAACCTGCTTCTTCTTTGTTTTATTCACTAGTTTGTTTTGTTTTTTAGAATCCATATTCTTGGATGAGGGAGGTACAAAACAGTAGCCCACAATAATCCTACAAAAAAAAATTCAAATGCTGCTAGATTTGGAAGGACAATTTTTAAAATTCTTTATAATATCAGTGTGGTGAAAGTTCTAGACTTTGGTGGGTATTTAAAGATGCTTCCAGCTTCATATGCTAGATGGGGACTCTTTTCTCTTGAACTTTAATATTAGTATAGATACTCCTATACCAGCTTTGAGTTGATTATATGCTAAGCCTGATATTCTTCTTGCTCTTTGATCACTGACAGAGAAGAGGGTGCTTCTGCGAAGAAAAGATTATTCTAGGGTGTGAGGACAGAGCTATAAAACCACAGTCCTTCTGTTGGATGGTTAATGGTCCAGAGGGCCTACTTCTAAACTTTTTGGTCCCACCCGATCATAGTGAAACCAGCAGAGGGAAGTTATCCCCCAATACCCAAGTGAGGCTAACCCCCAAAGTCAGGTGGTTCTGAGTGAAAGGGCTAGAAAGTTGACCTCTGACAAGTGGAGAGACCCTGTAACCCTCCCTAGCACCCTGCTGTAAGCAGGATCCAGAGATAAGAGTACTTGTAGGGAACACAGTACAGCTGACTGCTTGGCAAAATGCCTGTCCCTTCTGCTCCATCCAGGAAGTGGCCTTGAAGACTATTGACGCTGAATCATGAGTTGCTGGGAGTTGTCAATGCCCTCCAGTCAAAGTGCGTCCGGAGCACCCCTGCAGTTGAATGGTTGGTTTCTTGCTCCTAAACAAGGGGAGACCACATCCCATGGCATGTGTCTCAGGTTTCGGTAACCACAGGGACTTTGAAAAGACTTACTGTAGAATTTGGACTTGAGTTAGTTCATTTTAAGGAGAGCTTAGAGCTTGCTTTGGGTTGGAGGCTCTTGGGAAAGGGTAATTCTGTGACTGGGGATCTTAATAAATCTTATCTAGAAGGAGGGAGGACTAGAGACAAGCTAAAGCCTTAACTGGTAAAGAAGCAGCAGCCACTCCTGTGGGGCAGGTTAAAGCATGTTTGGGTTGTCATTTTTGTAGTTTGGTCATGATTTCTTCCTTGACCCATCCTGATCACAGGGACCCGGTCTGATGTTTGTTCTGTGAAATTCTTTATGTTCAACAATAGAACACCAGGGCGAGCTGTGAGTACCCAGCGTCAGGGGCTTCTTATCCTTTCTGCCAGTCAGTCTGCAGCGAGCAGCGGATTCTTAAAGATCGCATAGGGTGATAGAGAAACGGGACTGTGATTGGAAGGAGGGCCAGAGTGCTCTGCAGTGGAGGGGAGGCAGGAAGCCACAGACAGGCTGCAGCCTGCATTGAGGAGTCAGAGGATGTGCTGGGCGGGCACATGGGAAGCATACAACTTGAGTTAGTACTGGAGACCTCAGACAAAGCGGGAAGGTGCAGGTAAGGAAGCTTCTGAAGGAATCAGCAGGTACTAGGCAAGGAAAGAATTCTTAGGCAGGTACACTAAGGTTCAGGCTGCTTGGGATAGCTGAATTGGCACAATCCACTCGGTAAAAGTGTATAATTGACTTGAATGTGGAGACTTGAGCCTTCTGGTCTGGTCTTTTATATCCTAGAAAGTGTGGACTGCAGACCATGGAATGTACTTGTGATGACTTTGCTGGTCTCAAAAACTTTATCTCCATCAGTCAGCACATTAACTGTGAACCAGGTGTGTCACTTAGACCAGAAAATAAAACTGGTTGGTAATACCTTGGATAAAGGGTAGGAGTGCCAGGTTTAGGAACATATTAGAAATACACACATATGTTTGTATATAGATAGCTATAGGTATAGATGAAGAAATAGATCTCAAGTTAAAATTTGTATTTCAGGTAAACAATGAAGATACAATACTTAAGAATACTTTATTCTAGTATAAAGTATTCTTTGTTTACCTGAAATGCAGATTTAACAGTCCTGTCTTTGATCAGGCAATGCTCACCTAGGGAGGTTTGAACTAAAAAACAGTTTAGCTTAGAAATTAGTTGGTGTCACCCAGATGGAACAAGGTGTGTGGGTCTCTGACGCCTGACTTCGGGAAGGATTGCCATGAGCCAATCACTCTTCTGACAGGATGATATTACCTTAACAAGGGAATTTTTGATCCAGTAAAGCTGGATCATGATTCGACTTTTGATATTTTTGACAACTTTCCATCAGCGTTAGGGATTTTGTAGTTTGGTCATGATTTCTTCCTTGTGATCACAGGGACCCGGTCTGATGTTTGTTCTGTGAAATTCTTTATGTTCAACAATAGAACACCAGGGCGAGCTGTGAGTACCCAGCGTCAGGGGCTTCTTATCCTTTCTGCCAGTCAGTCTGCAGCGAGCAGCGGATTCTTAAAGATCGCATAGGGTGATAGAGAAACGGGACTGTGATTGGAAGGAGGGCCAGAGTGCTCTGCAGTGGAGGGGAGGCAGGAAGCCACAGACAGGCTGCAGCCTGCATTGAGGAGTCAGAGGATGTGCTGGGCGGGCACATGGGAAGCATACAACTTGAGTTAGTACTGGAGACCTCAGACAAAGCGGGAAGGTGCAGGTAAGGAAGCTTCTGAAGGAATCAGCAGGTACTAGGCAAGGAAAGAATTCTTAGGCAGGTACACTAAGGTTCAGGCTGCTTGGGATAGCTGAATTGGCACAATCCACTCGGTAAAAGTGTATAATTGACTTGAATGTGGAGACTTGAGCCTTCTGGTCTGGTCTTTTATATCCTAGAAAGTGTGGACTGCAGACCATGGAATGTACTTGTGATGACTTTGCTGGTCTCAAAAACTTTATCTCCATCAGTCAGCACATTAACTGTGAACCAGGTGTGTCACTTAGACCAGAAAATAAAACTGGTTGGTAATACCTTGGATAAAGGGTAGGAGTGCCAGGTTTAGGAACATATTAGAAATACACACATATGTTTGTATATAGATAGCTATAGGTATAGATGAAGAAATAGATCTCAAGTTAAAATTTGTATTTCAGGTAAACAATGAAGATACAATACTTAAGAATACTTTATTCTAGTATAAAGTATTCTTTGTTTACCTGAAATGCAGATTTAACAGTCCTGTCTTTGATCAGGCAATGCTCACCTAGGGAGGTTTGAACTAAAAAACAGTTTAGCTTAGAAATTAGTTGGTGTCACCCAGATGGAACAAGGTGTGTGGGTCTCTGACGCCTGACTTCGGGAAGGATTGCCATGAGCCAATCACTCTTCTGACAGGATGATATTACCTTAACAAGGGAATTTTTGATCCAGTAAAGCTGGATCATTATTCCGACTTTTTGATATTTTTTGACAACTTTCCATCAGTACGTTATTCTGATTATGTTTTCAAGGGTAAGAACTAATAGCTTGTTACCAAGAGAAAGACTAAGCCAAGAAAAATATTCACATTTTTAGTAAGTAAATAATGCAAAATAAAATAACTTTATTTCTTTTCCTGTAATAAGGTAGCAAAAGTACATAAAATAGTAAAACTCTGTTTTGAAGGTGGGATGGGGAAATAGGTGCTAATAATGGGGCGGCCCCTCCGGCAGTGGTGCTGTGCAACCAGCACAGGGCAGCCCTGCTGCAGCGTTCCAGAGAGGACCACCTTTCTGCATCTCATTAGAATGGTGCCTCCCGGAAGTGGGTCTCATAGTAGACCTCAGCAAAATCACAGAATCATCCGCATCTCTTTATTTATTTAACACCCAAAGCATTTTGTATCGAGGTGTCGCCAACTAACAAAGTTGTGATAGTTTCAGGTGAACAGTGAAGGAGCTCAGCTATATATATAATGTGAGTGTGTGTGTGTGTGTGTGTGTGTGTGTGTGTGTATCCATTCTCCCCCAAGTCTCCCTTCCGTCCAGGCTAGCACATAACACTGAGCAAAAGTCCATGTGCTATACAATAGGTTTTTGTTGATTATCCATTTTAAATATAGCAGTGTATACATGACCTTCCCAAAGTCCTTAACTATCCCTTTCCCTCTGGCAACCATGAGTTCATTTTCGAAGTCTATAAGTCTCTTTCTGTTTTTTAAGTAACTTCACTTGTATCATTCAGATCTCTTTTATTCTGGCAAGATTCCTTTCAGGAATGTGTTCAAGGAAATACTTCCATAGAGGACAAAAAGTTAACTGTGGAAAAAAAATGTATTCATAGTGGAGAAGATCCAGAAATAACCCAAGGGTAAAAAATTTGAGAAATACCAAATGAATTATTCAGAATTAAAATTGGAGTGATCCATCGATGAATTATAAAGAGAAAAGTATAAGGGAGTTAATAATAAATTTTCATTGTTAACTTAAGTGGTTGGTTTTAGCAATAAGAGGAAAAATACTTCTACACATAAAACTGATCCAGAAAGCTCAATGTGGCAAAAGATCATTATTTTTAAAGTTAGTACTTATTCTGCAATGAACATTTCTTTTGTCCTTCAACATCTGCTAGCCACATACAGTGAAGAATATGCCTTGTTGCTCTAAAATTCTGTGATTCTATATATATTTCTAGTTAGAGAACCAAGTTGTTTTTGTACTTTCACTAGACAGGTATAATGTTTTAACCTCAAAAATATCTCCTTAGAAGAAGTGACTTTATATTTGGCCTCAAAAATGAGTCAAGAGAAGAAGGAAAAATTCAGATGCAACAAATTTATTTCATAAATTGCTTGCAAATTATCTGTACCCGAGTCTCTTCAATTGAAAGAGAAACAAGTTTGTGCAGGTAGATAAGACTTTTAGCTTCATTTATAAATGGTTTCTTGCAAACCCCTGCAGCCATTCATGTTATCACTCACCATCTTTTAATAACAAAAGTGGAATGTTAATCTGTATTTGGTAAGAAAACAAAGAGAATTTTCTCAGTAGTTTAGACCTTTCAGGCCATGTGTAGCTCAGAAATAGCTTCTTTTCCTGAGAAATGTGGCATGAAAAGAGAGAAGATAAAATTGCTCACACTTGCACACAACACACATACAACCAGGGTGGGGTTACCTGGAGCATAGTCTTCACTTTTTAAATAAAATACTGAGCTTCTCATTGTTTTCCAGCTTGTCTTCTTGGGTTTATGTGGAGGTAATGTCAGTGTTACTGAGGGCAGGAGGAGAAAGGGGCGACAGGATGAAATGGTTGGATGGCACCATCAACTCAATGGCCATGAGTTTGAGCAAATTCGGAGAGATAGTGAAGGACAGGGAGACCTGACGTGCTGCAGCCCATGGGCTCACAAAGAGTCAGACACAACTAACTGAGTGACTGAACAACATGTTATTTTTAATTACATATTTAAGGAATCTCAAATTGTAGTGTAGAAATCCTCATTTATAATATGTTTACTCTATACGCTATAATAAAGTAGAGGCAATTTCTTAACTTTAAGTCAAATTCATGTTAGTGGATAGATTCTCTAATTCAGACTTATGAATAGTTAGGGTAAAAGAATCCACAGGTACAATGTCTTTTATTCTTCCAGGGAACAATATAAAACATTGTGCAGTTCCAATTGTTACCTTTCTTTTTGGTAATTCAGGCAAATATCATTTATAATCCTAAATGCTACTCATTTTCAGTAAAAACCCAACAGGTCATTATAGAAAGACTATTTTTATAGTGATTATTAATACTTTTTCCTAACATTCACTTTTGCATTTGATCACTCAAAAATGGTTAATAACTAAAACTGAATGTTCTTTGGCTTTCCAGGTAGGACTAGTGGTAAAGAACCCAACTGCCAATGCAGGACGTATAAGAGATGAGGGTTCGATCCCAGGTCAGGAAGGAAGATCCCCTGGAGGACGGGATGGCAACCCACTCCAGTATTCTTGCCTGGAGAACCCCATGGACAGAGGAGCCTGGTGGGCTACAGTCCATGGGGTCGCAAAAGAGTCCGACATGAGTGAAGTGACTTACCATGCATGTATCTATGTTCTTTTGTATTTGGGAGTGGAAACAAGCAATAGCATTTGCTCACAGATTTTGAGCTGCAGACTATTAATGGCTTAGATATGCCTCATTTATTTGTAGAATTGAGTCATATGCAATGAGAAAACATAAATTCGTACATATAGAAATTTTATGAGGTAAAAATACCAGTGTTATGTATGAACTTTCCTCCATTTCTGGGAAATATATTCATTCATTTAACATGTAACTGTTGGCTGGCTACCATATGTCCAGTGATACAGTAATATACACAGTTTCTATATTCAAAGAATTCCTTGGGCTTCTCTGGTGGTCCACTGGGTAAAGAGTCCACCTTGCAGTGCAAGGGCCACCGGTTTGATCCCTGACACGGAAAGATCCTACATGCCACAGAGCTGCTGGACTGGTGTGTCCAATTACGAGCCAGTGCTCTGGAGTGCATGTGCCCAGAGTTGGTGCTCCGCAATGAGAGAGGCCAGGGTACAGAGTCGACACAACTATGTTATTTTTTTAAGGAATCTCAAATTGTAGTGTAGAATCTCATTTATAATATCATGCTATAATAAAGTAGAGGCAATTTCTTAACTTTAAGTCAAATTCATGTTAGTGGATAGATTCTCTAATTCAGACTTATGAATAGTTAGGGTAAAAGAATCCACAGGTACAATGTCTTTTATTCTTCCAGGGAACAATATAAAACATTGTGCAGTTCCAATTGTTACCTTTCTTTTGGTAATTCAGGCAAATATCATTTATAATCCTAAATGCTACTCATTTTCAGTAAAAACCCAACAGGTCATTATAGAAAGACTATTTTTATAGTGATTATTAATACTTTTTCCTAACATTCACTTTTGCATTTGATCACTCAAAAATGGTTAATAACTAAAACTGAATGTTCTTTGGCTTTCCAGGTAGGACTAGTGGTAAAGAACCCAACTGCCAATGCAGGACGTATAAGAGATGAGGGTTCGATCCCAGGTCAGGAAGGAAGATCCCCTGGAGGACGGGATGGCAACCCACTCCAGTATTCTTGCCTGGAGAACCCCATGGACAGAGGAGCCTGGTGGGCTACAGTCCATGGGGTCGCAAAAGAGTCCGACATGAGTGAAGTGACTTACCATGCATGTATCTATGTTCTTTTGTATTTGGGAGTGGAAACAAGCAATAGCATTTGCTCACAGATTTTGAGCTGCAGACTATTAATGGCTTAGATATGCCTCATTTATTTGTAGAATTGAGTCATATGCAATGAGAAAACATAAATTCGTACATATAGAAATTTTATGAGGTAAAAATACCAGTGTTATGTATGAACTTTCCTCCATTTCTGGGAAATATATTCATTCATTTAACATGTAACTGTTGGCTGGCTACCATATGTCCAGTGATACAGTAATATACACAGTTTCTATATTCAAAGAATTCCTTGGGCTTCTCTGGTGGTCCACTGGGTAAAGAGTCCACCTTGCAGTGCAAGGGCCACCGGTTTGATCCCTGACACGGAAAGATCCTACATGCCACAGAGCTGCTGGACTGGTGTGTCCAATTACGAGCCAGTGCTCTGGAGTGCATGTGCCCAGAGTTGGTGCTCTGCAACGAGAGAGGCCACTGAAATGGGAGGCCCGCACAGGCCAAAGAGTTAAGATGGATGAAAATAAATGAAGGACCGATAAAAGAGGCCAAAAATTTTTTTAAAGTCCTATGTTAATTCAGGGAGCACTATAAGACAATTTATAAGACAGTATGTTAGGTCCTGTAAAAGAGGTATGAATAACGGGTTTCCATGGTGGTCCAGTGGTTAAGAATCCGCCTGCCAATGCGGGGAACAGGAGTTCAACCCCTGGTCTGGGAAGATCCACATGCTATGGAGCAACCAAGCCCCTGATCCATAACTACTGAGCCAGTGCTCAAGAGCCTGTGAGTCAGAACCGCTGAGGCCTGCCTGTCTAGAGCCTGTTCTCTGCAGTCAAAACCACCACAAGGAGAAGCCTATGCACCGCAACAAAGAGTAGTCCCTGCTCACCACAGCTAGAGAAGAGCCCATGCAGAGCAATGAAGACCCAGTACAGCCAATAAATCAATTAAATAAAAAATAAATAAATAAAAGAGGTATGAGTAAGTTTTTAAAAGAATGAAAGGGGCTTCCCTGGTGGTCCAGTGGGTAAGGACACCACCTTGCAGTGCAAGGGCCACCGGTTTGATCCCTGACACGGAAAGATCCTACATGCCACAGAGCTGCTGGACTGGTGTGTCCAATTACGAGCCAGTGCTCTGGAGTGCATGTGCCCAGAGTTGGTGCTCTGCAACGAGAGAGGCCACTGAAATGGGAGGCCCGCACAGGCCAAAGAGTTAAGATGGATGAAAATAAATGAAGGACCGATAAAAGAGGCCAAAAATTTTTTTAAAGTCCTATGTTAATTCAGGGAGCACTATAAGACAATTTATAAGACAGTATGTTAGGTCCTGTAAAAGAGGTATGAATAACGGGTTTCCATGGTGGTCCAGTGGTTAAGAATCCGCCTGCCAATGCGGGGAACAGGAGTTCAACCCCTGGTCTGGGAAGATCCACATGCTATGGAGCAACCAAGCCCCTGATCCATAACTACTGAGCCAGTGCTCAAGAGCCTGTGAGTCAGAACCGCTGAGGCCTGCCTGTCTAGAGCCTGTTCTCTGCAGTCAAAACCACCACAAGGAGAAGCCTATGCACCGCAACAAAGAGTAGTCCCTGCTCACCACAGCTAGAGAAGAGCCCATGCAGAGCAATGAAGACCCAGTACAGCCAATAAATCAATTAAATAAAAAATAAATAAATAAAAGAGGTATGAGTAAGTTTTTAAAAGAATGAAAGGGGCTTCCCTGGTGGTCCAGTGGGTAAGGACACCACCTTGCAGTGCAAGGGGCGCCGGTTCGATCCTTGGCCTGGGAAGGTCCCACGTGCTGTGGAGCGGCTGAACCGGTGTGTCCAATTACTGAGCCAGAGCTCTGGAGTGCATGTGCCCAGAGTCGGTGCTCTGTGGCAAGATTGGCCACTGTGATGGGAGGCCCACACAGGCCAAAGAACAAATATAAATAAATGGAAGATCAATAGAAGTGGGCAAAAAAAAAAAAAAGAGTTAAAAAAAAAATGCCTATTTTCTGGTCAAAGAAAAGTGAGGCAGAGGGCCACTGCAGGCAGAAAGACAGTGTGGGCAACGTTACAGAATGGCAAAACTCAGCAAAATCTTCCACGGCAGCATTTAAAGAGCTCTGTCTCCTGCAGCTCTAAGGCAGGACGTGATGAAAACAAGTTCAAGCAATAACAACGCCACACAGGAGACTGAATCCAGTCTCAACAGGTTGGTCATGAGAAAATTGGACCTCTGGTGGAGAAAATACAGAACTCAATTCTATAAACCTTAGAAGGGGATCTTTAGTTGGAAGAGTCTGAGAAATTTGAAACCCTGTTCTATTAAACCGAGTAATGGTTATCTGAACATAGCAAGTCCTAATCCTTGGAAGGTGTAACTACATTACCTTATTTAGAAAAAGGGTTTTTGCTGATGTAGTTAAGAGTCTTGAGATAAAGAGATTACTCTGGATTATCCAGGTGAGCCCTCAATGCCATCACAAGTGTTCTTATGAGAGAGAGAGAAAGAGGGAGGGAGGGAGATAACACAGACACACAGAGGAGGCAACATAAAAGAGCAGAGTCGCAGCTGGAACGAAGGAATGCCAACAGCTGCCAGAAGCTGGAAGAAGCAGAAAACTGATTCTTCCCTTGAACTTCCAGTAGGAGTGTGACCCTGCCAACACCTAGACTTTGAACTTCCTGTCTCCAGAACTGTGAGAGAATAATTTTACGTTGTTTAAACTACCCAGCTTTGTGGTAATTTGCTATGGTCCCCCAAGGAAATGAATACACCTAGATTTCCCCAAACTCTCTGGACTGGCAGGAGCACTTCCTTCATCCTGGCTAGCGGTCCTCACCTAGAGGCTGTGCAGAATGATGTGTGTCCTCCTCAAGATCCTAGCCCATCAATTCTTCCAGAAACGCAAAGGACACATTTTTGGGTCAGGTCCCTGCACAGCCTAAATAAGGAAATAAAATCCCTGGAGGGAGGAAATACTATACAGATGACTGTACCTGAAAGAAACCAAGTACACATAAGCAAGGATATCTTGGTGGTGTTGACTATAGAGGGTAGACTCTGAAGGCTGGGCGAGGAGAGTTTATTAACGTGGGCATGTTCTCCGCTTACTCAGAGTTGAGAGTCCTGGATCTTGCTGGATCCAGTCTTAATATGCTGCTAAGATTGTTCCTTGAGATTTGAGCATGAATGTGGCATTACAGCAGATGAAAAATAGAGGAGTCTAAATAGCCTTGACAGAGTCACTGAAGGCTCAGGGATGGAGGAATATTAGAGTTGATTTATGATTAATAAACTCACCACCCAACTGTATTCCTTAAGAGGATACAGAAGACACGTCACTAAGGCAATAAGGAATGCAATGGAGAGGCACTCCTGATGACTTTGGGTTCATTGGTTAACCTCTTTAGGGCAGGGAAGGCAATTGTGGATGTTATCATGAGACTAGATGTGTAAGAGTAGAGTTCTGGAATAGCAGAGACCTGTGGCCATCACTACAATGGGCAGGAAAGCAGCTGACCTATAGGGTTGTATCTCTTAAGAGTTGGGCTGGACTCTCTCATCATTATCTCAGTGACTCACTCACATCATTTGTTCTCCCCACACCCACAACAGGCTCTGTTGGGTTTGAAGTCCTAGTTCCTGAGATGGAGTAGGGGAGTGGTGCTTTCTTGAGGAAATGATAATGGTTCCACTATACTGAAGCCTTGACTATCAGTCCCTTGGTCATTCTGAGCTTGTCATGCTAGTAGACAGACAAAGGAGTTATCATATAGGGCATGGTGGAGGGGTCAACTCTGATTCTCATGAAGAGCTTGGGACTCCCCAAGAAGAAGTTATGTGTGGAACCCAGAAATTTCACTGCAGCATATCTTAGTACTTGTATGCCCAGTGATACCTAAATAGTCTGTCACAGCAACCTTGGCCTGATCAGGTTAACACAACTAAGGGTTCCTAGCCCTCAGGGATAAAAACTTGAGTCATCACCAGGCAACAACCCAGACTTGCTGAAGTGCTGGCCAAGGGTGGGGGAAATCTATCCTTGGGTGACTTGAGAGAGAGATGATGAATTTAATTATGACTCTGCAGCTTATCCTACTAAGCCTTGTAGCGGATTTCTTTTGCACTCTGCCTCCTGTCCCCTCAGATCCTCTCAGCTAGTCTTTACTTCAGTCCTGCCACAAGTCAGCTGGATGGAGACGTCATCAGGCATTAATGCCCTCTGGTTGTTTAGCAGGCTTCTCCTTTTCTGCACCTGGCTTCACTGCCACTGCTGCTCAAGGTGTCGGCTGAAGACTACTCAGCCATCCTATACACAAGCAAATCTGGAAAAGTAGGAGAGGTAACACCCTGTAAGACAACCCCTGTCCAGTGATGAATGAAAACCAGTGGATAAATACTCTCTTCTTGGGAAGATGATTCTGAGGTATGGGAATTTCTTGGTGGTTAGGACTCTGCTTCCACCGTAGGAAACCCAGGTTCAATCTCTGGTCAGGAACTAAGATCCCATAAGCCATGCAGCAAGGTCAAGAAAAAAAAAAAAAGTAGTAAATTCTACATGGCTCTATGGCTCTTCAGAGGGCCTCAGTGAGACTGAGCCCCAAATCAACTCAATAACATTGATCAAGCTCAATAACTGGTAATAGTCAAAGCCATTGCATTGGTTTTACCCCCTTCCCTGTTTTACTCTTCTCTGGCCCTCACTTATGTCCCCTGTGATCCAGAAGTATATTGGTCAATGTTTTGTTTTTCCTGACTCTCTGGGAAAAAAAGAAATTACCCTGATTTGTAGCATTTGCCAGTTTCTGAAGCTGGATAGAGATGTTCACAATTCATCCTTGGGAGCTTGGGCGCATGACCGCAAATAGACTACCTGCATACAAATCAGACAAAGTATTATGGTGAGATTGGAGAGAGAAGAATTCTATTAACTTACAGATTGGTGGTAGGAAAAGTGACAGGGGGTAAGAATTTGGGAATATACAGAAGTTTCTAGCCTTTGCCACTGGCTAGATAGTAATGCCATTTCAAGACACAGAATATAGGGCAATGGTTGAGTTCAGCTTTGGATCTATTAAGTGTGAGGGTTTTTTAAGATATTCAGGACAAGTTAGCAAGTGAGAAGCATATGTGTGAAGCTGAGAAAAGAGCTCAGGGTGTGGAAGCTATGCAGGATATTATTGTGAAATGTTATTGATAATTACTTGTTATTCCTGGAATATCCTGCCTCCCTCTCTCTCCCCTAACACAGGCAGCAGTGAGCAGTGCTTTCAGTATTTACTGCCCCCAGGGGAGGGCTGTTACTACAGAAATGAAAAGAGAGAGATGAGTCAATGTTCAGTTTTTAAGTTTCAAAATAGATCTTTGAATTTCTTAGTAGAAAATAAAAAATAGGCTGAGGAAAAAAGTTTTTTTTCTTTTTCCCAAAGAAATTAAACCTGTAGAGTCTCAAAAGCATGGAGTCTGAGTACCAGTCGCTGAAGTTGATGCCATTAGCGTCTGATTTGGTAGAATAAAGGAGAATAAGAAAACTCCCTACCCTTTAGAGAAAGTTGGTGATAAAAACCAGTTATAGTTGGGTGTTTCTGAGAAAGGAGTCATTCCCTGGCTTGCATTCTCATTGCCGTGCTATCCCTGGAGGCAAGGATAGAATTTCCTAGTAATGGTGGGGACCCAAGAAGAAATGTGTGCCCATTTCCTGTCAGGACACCTGTGGGATGGTCAGTCTCCAGGTCTCCTCGGAGAGCAGAGCCAATGGCAAACAATAGCTGTAGTAGAAGTGATGATAGCGGGTGATCTGACAGCGTGTTGGAGTCCAGCCGCCAAGATCTGTCTCCCCACAGTAGTAGGGCAGAGCGCGCAGAAGCTTCCACAACCCTAAAAGAAGGTGGAAAACGGTTGCGAGAGGGCTGATGGGCCGGAAGAGCCCTTAGAACTGGGAATGATGGGTAACCAAACACCACCTAGACTCATAGTAGAGAGGGACGACATGAGAAAACAAGACCCCCTCCTGCATAGCCATGGAAGCTCCTCGTACTTAGATTCCACTCATGAGAGAATGGGTAAGAAAGAAAAATAATTATTTGATGGAGTTAAAACCTGAAAAGATTGTAGAAATCTGGAATGACTACCTCTTTTTTTTTTTTTAAGATGTATTTATTTATTTATTTTGGAAGGGGGGGTGGGGTGGGGAGGGAGGGGAGCAGGCGGGCTACTTCTATTGGTCTTTCATTTGTCTATCTTCATCCATCTTTGTTCTTTGGCCCGTGTGGGCCTCCCATCGCGGTGGCCTCTGTTGTCGCAGAGCACCGGCTCCAGGCACATGCGCTCCAGAGCTCCGGCTCGGTAGTTGGACACATCAGCCCAGCTGCTCCACGGCACGTGGGATCTTCCCAGGCCAGGGCTTGCACCGGCGCCCCTTGCACTGCAAGGCGGACCACTGGACTACCAGGGAAGCCCTGACTACCTCTTTACATCCAAAATTTACCATAATTACTGTGACTTAAGCAAAATTTACCACACTCGAAGATGAAAAAAGAAAAGCGTTAGTTGCTCAGTTGTGTCTGACTCCTTGGGACCTCATGGACTGTAGCCCACCAGGCTCCTCTTTCCAGGCAAGAATCCTGAAATGGGTTGCCATTCCCTTCTCCAATCTTCCTGACTGAGGGATTGAACCCAGGTCTCATGCATTCCAGGCAGATTCTTGACCATCTGAACCACCAGGGAAGTCATGAAAAGTAAAAAGATTCTCTCAAAAGACACAGTTGTTCAGTAAAATCCAAAGTCCATTTATGACCAATAATGCTAGTGAATAGAAGTGAGCTCCTTGATCAAATAAAGGTTAGAAAAAAAAGACAAACCCCAAATCAAAACCCAAAGCCCTACTGTAAATATTTCCTTTAAAGTCAGGAATAAGACAGTTGTGCTTGTTATCAGCACATCTATTGGCTAAGACAGTAAGATAAGGAAAAGGAATGCAAGTTGAGAGGAACGGAAAGGAACAAGCAAAATTGTCCTTCAAAGATGTTAATAAATGTATGGAAGTGAAAATAATTATTTCAGACATAATGAAATTGAGGAAGGCTGCTGAATACCAAAGTAAATGTACAAAACTCAGTTCATTTCCGTACACCAACAATAACTCTTAGGGTGTTTAACAACAACAACGAAAAGGCACTACATTTACAAAAGCAATGAAAAATGCAAAGTATGTTGGAATAAATGTACCAGACTATGTGCACAACCATAGTGGAGACAACTGTAAAACTTTTTCAAAGACATTAAGATGTATTTATTTTTTAACCTTAGTTTTTAGAACCATTCAGACTTACAGAAAAATGATGAAAACAGTACAGAGAGTTCCTATCCACCCCACAGTCGGTTTCTCCTGTTATTGCCATCTTGTATTCGTACATTTGTTCTAATTAATATATAAATCTTGATATATTATTATAAAATAACAGAAAATACATTTCTGCTGCCAGTTCAGAGTTCCTAAAACCCTTATAATTTCGTAAGTGGTAAGAACACTAGGAACATCTCTTGTTCTAATATTGATCTTTGTTCTCTGTTCCTGACACAGAGCTCCTGAACCTCTCGTGATTCCTCAGCAATGCAAGTGTCTTTTCCTCTAAGAAACCAACTCTGCAATCAGGGCTCCAGCATGAGGGCTGGGAGAAGGGAGAATCACTGAATATGGAGTTCATGATAGCACCACCGACTCACTGAACATGAATTTGAGCAAACTCCAGGAGACCACTGAAGTACAGAGGAGCCTGGCGTGCTGCAGTCCATTCGGTCTCAGAGAGTCAGACACAACTTCATCACAGTCTCCATGATGAAGCGTCCGTAAATTTCCCAAAGCATGAGGTTTGAAGAGCTTCTAGGTCTGTGGACACATCCATGCTGGGTTGACAAGGCACCCCAACTCCACAAGAACAGAGGCTCCTGTGCTTGGAACCTTTCCAGACCTCTTTCCTCTGGCTGTTCATCTGTATCCTTGATCATATCCTGTGATAAACTGGTTAACAAAATGTTTCTCTACATTCTGCTAGCTGCTCAAGCAAATCAATCAGACCCAAGGTGGGAGTGTTCACTGGAGCCTCATCCACAGCCAGTCCATCAGAGGCACGGGAGATAACCTGGGCTGGTGACCAGCGTCTGAGGTAAGGAGAGGAGGGTAGTCTTGTGAGACTGAACCTTGACCTACGCAATCTGAGGCTATCTCTGGGTAGACAGTATCAGAATGAAGCGGAATTGTAAACCACCCAGCTGGTGTCCAGGAATAGCTTGTTGGTAAGGGGGAAAACTTCTGCACAGTTGAGCCGAAGTGTCAGAAGTGACACGGTCTCTGTGGAGGTAAAGGAGATACACGGGAGAAGCAAAATGGGGAGAGACTGGGTTTTCCTCACAAAGAAAGGAAGAAACAGGGTTTTCCCTTTAAAGTAATTGTGAACTAAAATTTATACCTTGTGTAGATTTTCTTTGTTTTTACCTGATGTCCCTTTTCTGTTCCAGGATCCAATTTGGGATACCACACCACACCATTGCATTTGGTTGTCTCTAGGTTCCTCAGAGTTGTGACTTTCCTTGTGTTTGATGGACCCTGACAGTTTTGAGAAGTACTTAGCAGGTACTTTGTAGATTGTCTGCTGGAATTTGTCTGATGCCTTTCTCAGAGCTAAGGCTGGGGCAATAGTTTTGGGCCTTACAGAGGTAAAGGGCTACCTTCACTCCATTATATTAAGGGTGTGTGTGTGCGTGCTCAATCGCTCAATCATATCCAACTCTTTGTCACCTCATGGATGGTAGCCCACCAGCTTTGTCTGTCTATGGAATTTTCCAGGCAAGAATATTGAAGTGGGTTGCCATTTCCTACTCCAGGGCATCTTCCCAACCGAGAGATCGACCCCATATCTCCTGTGCCTCCTGCTTTGGCAGGCAGATTCTTTGCCACTGCACCACCTGGGAAGCCCTATGTCAAGAGTCCCATACTATCAACATCCCTTATCACTACTGGTGTTGACCCTGGCTCCGGGCTGGGGCAGTGTTTGTCAGGCTCCACTGTAACAGGGTTCCTACCCCCCCTTCCATATAGTAACCTTGGAGAGAAAGTTACTATGCCCATCCCCCATAGTAACAGCGATAAGTTATGCTCCCTTTCCTTGAGGGTGGAGTAATCACATAAATTCTTTTGAATTTCACATAAAGATTTGCTTCTTCTCACTCATTTACTTACAAAATTATTTATTGATATCAATCCAGACTCATGTCTATTTATTTTCTACTTTGGGTTATAATCCAATACTACTTTATTCTGTTGCTCAAACTGTTCCAGCTTTGGCCACTGGGAAATCTCTGACATACCCCTGTAACTGTCGGTTTGAATTTTTTGAGCATGTGTTTATTTTCTGGCACTAGAAGATGCTCTCAGCTCCTCTCGTATGTTCCCTGTCCCAGTCCTAGAATCAGCCTTTTCTCCAAGGTGCCCTGGTTCCTTTCATTGGAGACACTTATTTTTTCTATTAATTTTTTTTCCTTTCCTCATCATGCGTCTTTTTAAAAATTTATCTTTATTTTCATCCATCTTTTATTATTATTGTTATTCTTTTGGCATGTGTGGGCCTCCCATTGCAGTGACCTCTCATTGTAGAGCACCGGCTCCAGGCGCATGCGCTCCAGAGCGCTGGCTCACCAGTCTAGCTGCTTCACAGCACATGGAATCTTCCTGGGCCAGGGATCCAACCGGTGCCCCTTTCGCTGCAAGGCGAACTCTTTACCCACTGGACTACCAGGGAAGCCCAAGACTTGTTTATTTTTAACTAGCACAATTTAATTTCTTTTTTTAAAAATTGATCTCAAATTTACAGGAAGATTGAAAGCTGAAAGACTTTTTTTTGGTACTACTTGAAAATACATTGTCAGCTTGCTGTCTCATCATATTCTAATCCCTTAGCATATACTCCTTATGAACATGATCATTCTCCTCTAGATAACCACAGCATAATCATCATAATCTGGCAGTTGGTATTCATCCATTACAACCATTTAATCCTCAGAAATACTCATGTTTCAGCAAATGTACAAATAATGTCTTTCATAGCTGTGGGGTTCAGAATCCTGAGTTGCCTCATTTGTCATGTCTCTGTGATGGTTGATTTTATGTTTTTATCTGGGAAATTCCAAGGACAGAGGAGCCTATAGGGCTGTAGTCCATGGGGTTGCAAAAGAATCAGACACAACTTAACGACTGAACAACAGCAACTGGACTTCTAAAAGAGAAGAATATAACATCTATTTTTGAATCTTCTCACTCATTTACTTACAAAATTATTTATTGAAAATCCAGACTCATGTCTATTTATTTTCTACTTTGGGTTATAATCCAATACTACTTTATTCTGTTGCTCAAACTGTTCCAGCTTTGGCCACTGGGAAATCTCTGACATACCCCTGTAACTGTCGGTTTGAATTTTTTGAGCATGTGTTTATTTTCTGGCACTAGAAGATGCTCTCAGCTCCTCTCGTATGTTCCCTGTCCCAGTCCTAGAATCAGCCTTTTCTCCAAGGTGCCCTGGTTCCTTTCATTGGAGACACTTATTTTTTCTATTAATTTTTTTTCCTTTCCTCATCATGCGTCTTTTTAAAAATTTATCTTTATTTTCATCCATCTTTTATTATTATTGTTATTCTTTTGGCATGTGTGGGCCTCCCATTGCAGTGACCTCTCATTGTAGAGCACCGGCTCCAGGCGCATGCGCTCCAGAGCGCTGGCTCACCAGTCTAGCTGCTTCACAGCACATGGAATCTTCCTGGGCCAGGGATCCAACCGGTGCCCCTTTCGCTGCAAGGCGAACTCTTTACCCACTGGACTACCAGGGAAGCCCAAGACTTGTTTATTTTTAACTAGCACAATTTAATTTCTTTTTTTAAAAATTGATCTCAAATTTACAGGAAGATTGAAAGCTGAAAGACTTTTTTTTGGTACTACTTGAAAATACATTGTCAGCTTGCTGTCTCATCATATTCTAATCCCTTAGCATATACTCCTTATGAACATGATCATTCTCCTCTAGATAACCACAGCATAATCATCATAATCTGGCAGTTGGTATTCATCCATTACAACCATTTAATCCTCAGAAATACTCATGTTTCAGCAAATGTACAAATAATGTCTTTCATAGCTGTGGGGTTCAGAATCCTGAGTTGCCTCATTTGTCATGTCTCTGTGATGGTTGATTTTATGTTTTTATCTGGGAAATTCCAAGGACAGAGGAGCCTATAGGGCTGTAGTCCATGGGGTTGCAAAAGAATCAGACACAACTTAACGACTGAACAACAGCAACTGGACTTCTAAAAGAGAAGAATATAACATCTATCTTTAAATCCTACCAGTGTGGGTGACTAACACCACATGTCATTCTAACTAGAGACCATAACTGGAGACCAGCGGGATCAAGGATACATCCATGAATGGGAGCGTGGAACGATGAGGACTGTGCCTTGCCCTCCAGCCCCAGGAAGCTATTACACTGCAGCATTCTGCTAGAACTTAAGAGTCAACCTTTGTCGAAAGAGGGTTGAGGAGGCACACTGAATTGATGAAGATTCGGTGTTTAACTTCTGGGCTGACAGGAAACTTGAGGTAGGAACTAGTTCCCAGTTACAGAATTGAATTGTAACGTTTATAGTTACATTATATAGTAATACTAACATCAATAGTAACATTTCTTGCAGTACTGAGCTCTAGGACTGAAATAGACTCTACAAAGATTGTAGCTGAAACCATGGCAATGATAATGGCAAGGGATGAGATAAAGGAAGTTCAGAGAGGAAGAAGAGAAAGAAGGAGTGAACTCTGAAGACCTCAAATATCTAGTATTACAAGAGAGGAAGTCAGTAGATATTATGAGAGAGAATTAACTTGCAAACAAAACTTTTGTTGCATTCCTTACACAGTTCATGAGTCGGTGGTGCACACTCAGTTCCCCAGTCGTGGTCTGACTCTTTGCGACCTTATGGACTGTAGTCTGCTGGGCTCCTCTGTCCGTGGAATTCCCAAGCAAGAGTACTAGAGTAGGTTGCTGTTTCCTACTCCATGGGATTTTCCAAACCTAGGGATTGAAAACCACCGGGAGATTCTTTACCGCTGCACCACTTGAGAATAACTAACATTAAAGTACCTTTCATATTGTTAGGTCAGTGATTTAATACCAGATTTTTTTTTATCCCAAAGACTCATATTTAAAAAACAACTGCAACTTCTGCATTACAGCTGTCATTATAGGCAGAGATAAAGAGCGTTAGGTACACAGAGTATTAGGAGGTCTTAATGCAGTTTATTGGTTTTCCATTCATTTACTGCTTCTTTGTCAGTTTGGACGCTCATGTACAAAGAGATTTGAAGGCAGGATAGGTTCATTATCAAGAAATAGCATGGTGTTGCCACTGGAGGTTGCTAGAATTGCTTACCCTTTCTTTTCACTCAGGGGTAATCCCTAGTAGGGTGTGAGGCTTGGAACAAATTATTACGCACACCAGAACATTCTTCCTATGTGCCTCTTATAGGGTTGTACACAAAGTTATTCAAGTTAAATCGACATGGACTTTTAGTCGGGCTAGGTGGGCAAAAGTTGGCATGAGGTAATGAGGACTGTGCCTTGCCCTCCAGCCCCAGGAAGCTATTACACTGCAGCATTCTGCTAGAACTTAAGAGTTTGTCGAAGAGGGTTGAGGAGGCACACTGAATTGATGAAGATTCGTGTTTAACTTCTGGGCTGACAGGAAACTTGAGGTAGGAACTAGTTCCCAGTTACAGAATTGAATTGTAACGTTTATAGTTACATTATATAGTAATACTAACATCAATAGTAACATTTCTTGCAGTACTGAGCTCTAGGACTGAAATAGACTCTACAAAGATTGTAGCTGAAACCATGGCAATGATAATGGCAAGGGATGAGATAAAGGAAGTTCAGAGAGGAAGAAGAGAAAGAAGGAGTGAACTCTGAAGACCTCAAATATCTAGTATTACAAGAGAGGAAGTCAGTAGATATTATGAGAGAGAATTAACTTGCAAACAAAACTTTTGTTGCATTCCTTACACAGTTCATGAGTCGGTGGTGCACACTCAGTTCCCCAGTCGTGGTCTGACTCTTTGCGACCTTATGGACTGTAGTCTGCTGGGCTCCTCTG
This sequence comes from Tragulus kanchil, assembly GCA_022376925.1. Taxonomy (NCBI): domain Eukaryota; kingdom Metazoa; phylum Chordata; class Mammalia; order Artiodactyla; family Tragulidae; genus Tragulus; species Tragulus kanchil. Next base: position 117,422,297 of record JAIOJX010000024.1, on the reverse strand, counting down.
TCCGTGGAATTCCCAAGCAAGAGTACTAGAGTAGGTTGCTGTTTCCTACTCCATGGGATTTTCCAAACCTAGGGATTGAAAACCACCGGGAGATTCTTTACCGCTGCACCACTTGAGAATAACTAACATTAAAGTACCTTTCATATTGTTAGGTCAGTGATTTAATACCAGATTTTTTATCCCAAAGACTCATATTTAAAAAACAACTGCAACTTCTGCATTACAGCTGTCATTATAGGCAGAGATAAAGAGCGTTAGGTACACAGAGTATTAGGAGGTCTTAATGCAGTTTATTGGTTTTCCATTCATTTACTGCTTCTTTGTCAGTTTGGACGCTCATGTACAAAGAGATTTGAAGGCAGGATAGGTTCATTATCAAGAAATAGCATGGTGTTGCCACTGGAGGTTGCTAGAATTGCTTACCCTTTCTTTTCACTCAGGGGTAATCCCTAGTAGGGTGTGAGGCTTGGAACAAATTATTACGCACACCAGAACATTCTTCCTATGTGCCTCTTATAGGGTTGTACACAAAGTTATTCAAGTTAAATCGACATGGACTTGATTGAAGTCGGGCTAGGTGGGCAAAAAGTTGGCATGAGGTACCATGCAGTTGAACTGTATGTCCAGCTGAAGAGGGGTTTCTGCTTCCACAGAGCTTTCTTGACAGTGGCAGTGGTTATTGGACCACGTGCTGATACAACCTTGTCTATTTGAATTTCCTTATGGTTCCAGGTACCAGATGTGCAGCGCCTCTCCTACCTTTTGGCTGGGAAATAATAATGACTCTAGTTTATCATATGTCAGTTAACTGCCTGCTTAATTCTTCATTATGCTTTTGGATTCAGACAGACAGAGTAAGAAAGCTTGAGTCAAATCAGTGGTATTTGGGATTATTTTCACTACTGCCTATTAGCTGTGTGAACTGGTGCTTTACTTTATTAACCACTGGGATTTCTGGTTGATTTTATTACCAGTTGAAGTTGTATGATATTTTTCTTGTCCATTCCCTAAATTTTAGTAGGAGGATAGAAGCTATTTTTCTGTTTGAAACCAGGCTCTGAAATGACATGAATGTCCTACTTAAAATATAAAAATGTGTATCAAAAAGAAAACTAGGGAAAGTTACTTCTGAAATAAGAGGGTGTAGTGAATACTTTTCAAATTATTTACTCCTAGTAAGAAACACAAGTATGTGCTAATTTAAAAAAAAATTATTTATGCATTTATTTTTGGCTATTCTGGGTTTTCACTGCTGCCACAGGCTCTTCTCTAGTTGCAGGGAGTGGGGGCTACTCTCTAGTTGAGGTGAGCAGGCTTCTAGTGGTGGGGACTTCTCTTGTGGTGGTTCTGGGTTTTCACTGCTGCCACAGGCTCTTCTCTAGTTGCAGGGAGTGGGGGCTACTCTCTAGTTGAGGTGAGCAGGCTTCTAGTGGTGGGGACTTCTCTTGTGGTGGAACTGGGGCTCTAGGGCACACAGGCTTCAGTAGTTGCAGCACATGAACTCCATAGTTGTGGCTCTGAGGCTCTAGAGCACAGGCTCCATAGTTGTGGCTCACGGGTTTAGTTGCTCCGCAGCATGTGGGATCTTCCCAGATCAGGGATCGAACCCGTGTCTCCTGCATTGGCAAGCGAATTCTTCACCACTGAGCTACCAGGGAAGCCCTATCTAATTTATAAATCGTAAATTAATAATTGAGAGGTTTTTTTTTTTTTTAAAACTTTGGCCACCTTTTTTTCATGGTCCCCATCTATTCACTTTCATGCATTTCCACTCCCCGGCCCACGTGGGCTGCCCACTACAGCCCCACCCCATACCTGTAACTGGACACACTGGTCCAGCTGCTCCGTGAACAGGTGCCCCCCATACTGCCAGGCGGACTCCCCACCCATGGACCACCAGGAAAGTCCGAAATGAGAGGTTTTTAATTTAGTGAAGCCAACAATACCTGACCATTCTGGAATTTTGCATTTATGTTTACTTAATCAGCACCTCTTTCTCCCTAATGCAGATGATAAAATTTGGATGATGTATTGATGGAATTCAGAAACTACATGGATCCTGCTAAACATAAAGTACAACAAAGTCTTATAAAGCACACCAATAATATGGGCTATAGTCTTAAACTCGTTTATGCACTTAAATTGTTTATTCTGAATTCCTGAAGGAAAATTTAAATTAGATTTTGTGATTCTAGAGTTTTGCGAACTACTCAACTGTAGGAAAAAGGCAAGATATTCATTCTAGCTTAGAGAATGAGCACTTATCATTTTCCCCATTCTCTTTTTGGGTGGTTTATTTGGTGAGGATCTTCTTGTGACAAGGACTGTAAAACCCATCAGACATGACTATAATACCATTTTTTTCTTTGGCCACTTTTCTTGGTCTTTCATTTATTTATTTTCATCCATCTTTGTTCCTTGGCCTGTGTGGGCCTCCCATCGCAGTGGCCTCTTTCATTGCAGAGCACCAGCCCTGGGCGCATGCGCTCCAGAGCTTCAGCTCAGTAGTTGGACACATCAGGCCAGCCGCTGCGCGGCACGTGGGATCTTCCCAGGCCAGGGATCAAACCGGCGCCCCTTGCACTGCAAGGCGGACTCTATCCACTGGACCACCAGGGAAGCCCAGAAATGAATATAAAATAAGCATGATTATTCCGTAGCACAGGCGGGTCGCTGTTTATTTCCCCCCTTCTTCCTTCTCTATCGTGCAGCAGTGCTACAGATCAAGGCTTACTAGCTAAGCAGATTTCTAGGGTTAGGCCTCGAGGCTCGACGTTTCTGGTAGACTTTAAAGATGGGCAGACCATTTGACAGGAAACATTAATTGGTTAAGTGTTTACAAATCTCAGGGGGAGAACTTCAGACCATGAGTCCAAGGCCTATGCGATCCCTGCAAGCATCCTCACTTGCTGTCATGCTCAGGCTGGGGTTTTGCACGGGGATCCCAAGGTCCAGCTTCTACTAGAATCCGCAGCCTTAACGGACAAAACAGCCCTGTGATTTTTCGCTTACAGAGAGACTGGGCGGATCTCAGATTTGTAGTCGAGGAGAGCCGCAGCTCTTTTTCCCCAGGCAAGGGCGGACGTCCTCCAAGCGCCGCTGCCGGCTCGGCGCAGGGCCCAGGGGCTGCCTAGCGCCGCGATGCGGCCAGGTCCAACCCCGTCCTCCTGGCGTCGGGGCGGAAAGCGCGCCCCCGCAGCGCGCGCTCCCCCAACCGAGGCCCGCGGCGCACGCTCCCCGCCGCGCGCGTCCCCGGACCGGAGCCTCCCCGCGCGCCGCCGGCCCACCCCGCCCGGCGTCCTCGGGCCGCCAGCGCCGGCCGGCCGCCGGGGGCGCTGTGCGGCCGGGGAGCGCCGCCCTCTCTTCCTCCGCCTCCTCCGCTGCCTCCCTCTCCGCCTCCTCCTCCCTGCAGCTCCCACTCTCGGGGTGGGGGCGAGCGCGTCCGGTTGGCTGGAGCGTCTCGGAAATGGCAACTTGCGCGGTGGAGGTGTTCGGGCTCCCGGAGGACGAGGTGCGAGGGGCGCGGGGCCGCGGGGCGGGCTTCCCATCGCGCTGCCCATCAGCAGGACCGGAGGCGGCGGCGGCGGCCCGAGAGGCGTCTGTCAGCGCCCTCCTCCCCCTGCACGAGCCCCGGGAGCGCGCCGCGCGCTTTGCGGGACCCCCGGAGGCTGCCCGGAGACTGCCCGGCGCTCGCAGGCTTGTCGGGGAGCATGGCTTTAGGGAGCCACATGTTCCTTGCGAGCCTGTGGACGCTACACCCCGCTCTGCCCTGGAACCGCCGCTTTTCTTGCCAGTTTCCTTCAGGAAGTGATGAGGAGGGGGCTAGGCGGCCCTCGGCTTGAGTGCGCGGGGCCCGCGCCGCACCCGCCGGCCCCTTCCTGCCGCCCCGGCCGAGGGTGCGTGCGCCCCGGGGCTGGGGCGGGGGTGGGGCGACTTTCCCTGGAGCTTCGCATCCCGGCTGTGCAGGAGCCTGTTCTGTCAGAGAGAGGCCCTTGGAGGGTTAACTTTATGGACTTCGACTTGAAGACTTCCAAGGGAATTGTCATTAGCTGTTTGGAATTTTGGGTTTTTTTTTTTTCTTTCTTTCTTTTTCTTCTGAAATCCTTTTTAAACGCCCTTACAGGAGATAGGAATGGGAAAGCAGGGAATTTTTTTTTTCCCCCTTCCTATTTAGCAACAAGTGTCAAGTGTGGAAAGTTCATGCTCTGTTTCACTGGTCTTCACTAGTATTTTGCAAATGAAGCCACAAAAGTATAAATATTTAAAAGAACTTGCCACAGCTGCTCACTCTTAATAGTCTTTGAGAAGGCAGGACTTGTCTCTTAGCTAAATAACTTAGGCGGGTTGTGTCTTGCGCTTATTAGAAATAAGGCAGTTTGTAAAGAGTAGTTCCATTTTAAGTGAGATGTGGCTTCCCTGTGTTATTGGTGATTGTCTCAAAAATGGGATTGAGTGGGGCTTCCCTGGTGGTCCAGTGGGTAAGGAGTCTGCCTTGCAGTGCAAGGGGCACCAGTTCGAGCCCTGGCCCAGGAAGATCCCTCGTGCCAAGGAAAGGCTTGGGTGGTATGTCCAGTTACGAGCTAGCGCTCTGGAGCGCCTGTGGCCAGAGCTAGTGCTCTGCAAAGAGAGAAGCCATTGCGATGGGAGGCCCATACATCCAAGGAATAAAGATGGATGAAAAAATAAACGATGACTTAGAGGCAAAAGAAAAAAAAAGGGAATGAGTGGAAAATGAAAAGGATGTCCAACGTAACAGTGACTGGTTTAGTTTGCTCACAAAAATGTGAGCATTCTTGTTGATTGACTAAGCTGTCACATGTACCTGTTATCAGGATTAGACCCAATTAACTGTAAATCCTTCAGCCTAATTTAGATTAATTGCTTAGATTGTTCTAAGTGTTGTAAGAATGCTTTTTCTTAGTAACTTGATATCTTCAGTTTCTCCAAAGCACCTTTTACATTTCTCTTGTAAGTTCTTGGTTTATAAGCAGTGGGCAACTTTCTGATGCAAGCAATGGGCAGTCTCAGAGTGTTTTGAGAATGATTATATGATGCAATTAGAATTGAATTTTTTAGTTATTGCTGCCAGAAGAGAAACATAGTGACGGATCGATGGTGGCAGCTTGGCAGTCCTCAGGAAAGATGTCAGTATGTTGTGCCTGAACACAGTAGTCTAGCTAATGTTCCATTATTGATCTGTAGAAGAGATCAGAGGAAAATAATGCTGTGTTGAAACTTTGATAGGTTTTTTCTTATCAGACCTGTCTCCCAGCCTGCTACAGTAAACTGTTGAAGGCAGATAATCTCAAACTGGCATCCAACTTGATCAGGCTGGCCTTGGACTTTCTTTCCCTGTTGTCACTTTGCAGAGGTAGGCTCTACTAGTCCAGATTTCTCCTCTCACTTTCTTCCGCAGAACCAATTGGTCATAACCAGCATGGTGCCAGAGGTGTCATTCCTAGTCTGTTTCTCTCTCCTTCCCTCCCTCTCCCCTCTTGAGACAGATCTGTGTTTTCAGTTATCTGATTCTCACATCACTTCTCTGCTCAACTGAAATCAACTGAATCATGCCCGTTGGTGGGTGGTCAGTCAGCAACTGGTTGTAAGGAGCAGAAACTCCGCCCTTTGAAATGAGCTTTTCCTGAACTGGCTGAAGGCGTTGTACCGCTGTGCACTTCCATGGTGTGGGACCCACTCTGTGCACATGGTGGGGTCCCCATTGTCAGTCTCATGACTCATTTCCCTCCTGCTCCCTCTGTTCCCCTTTTCCTTATTGAGGAATGAGTGGAAAATGAAAAGGATGTCCAACGTAACAGTGACTTTAGTTTGCTCACAAAAATGTGAGCATTCTTGTTGATTGACTAAGCTGTCACATGTACCTGTTATCAGGATTAGACCCAATTAACTGTAAATCCTTCAGCCTAATTTAGATTAATTGCTTAGATTGTTCTAAGTGTTGTAAGAATGCTTTTTCTTAGTAACTTGATATCTTCAGTTTCTCCAAAGCACCTTTTACATTTCTCTTGTAAGTTCTTGGTTTATAAGCAGTGGGCAACTTTCTGATGCAAGCAATGGGCAGTCTCAGAGTGTTTTGAGAATGATTATATGATGCAATTAGAATTGAATTTTTTAGTTATTGCTGCCAGAAGAGAAACATAGTGACGGATCGATGGTGGCAGCTTGGCAGTCCTCAGGAAAGATGTCAGTATGTTGTGCCTGAACACAGTAGTCTAGCTAATGTTCCATTATTGATCTGTAGAAGAGATCAGAGGAAAATAATGCTGTGTTGAAACTTTGATAGGTTTTTTCTTATCAGACCTGTCTCCCAGCCTGCTACAGTAAACTGTTGAAGGCAGATAATCTCAAACTGGCATCCAACTTGATCAGGCTGGCCTTGGACTTTCTTTCCCTGTTGTCACTTTGCAGAGGTAGGCTCTACTAGTCCAGATTTCTCCTCTCACTTTCTTCCGCAGAACCAATTGGTCATAACCAGCATGGTGCCAGAGGTGTCATTCCTAGTCTGTTTCTCTCTCCTTCCCTCCCTCTCCCCTCTTGAGACAGATCTGTGTTTTCAGTTATCTGATTCTCACATCACTTCTCTGCTCAACTGAAATCAACTGAATCATGCCCGTTGGTGGGTGGTCAGTCAGCAACTGGTTGTAAGGAGCAGAAACTCCGCCCTTTGAAATGAGCTTTTCCTGAACTGGCTGAAGGCGTTGTACCGCTGTGCACTTCCATGGTGTGGGACCCACTCTGTGCACATGGTGGGGTCCCCATTGTCAGTCTCATGACTCATTTCCCTCCTGCTCCCTCTGTTCCCCTTTTCCTTATTGAGGAACAGAGTGAGATAGGAAGGTAAGAGAGGTGATGATGAAGGGTCATCTTTGACTTCCTCCGGTGTGATTTGGATTATTCATTCAACAGACATTTCTTAGCTGTGTGTTCTTTTTTTTTTTACAGAGTTTTGTTGTTTACAGATATGTATAATTCCAGATTAGTCACATGTATATCCCATCCCCTCGATTCCACCCCTCCAGGCCATCGCATAGCCCCCATGTACAATCCTTAGTCCCACAGCGCATGGACAATAGTTATCTCTTTTACATATGATAGTATAGGGTTCCATGTTGCCCTGTCCATATCTCTCACTCACTCTTCCCTCTCCCCAGTATCCATAAGTCTGTTTTCTGTGACTGTTTTTCCGTCGATGCTCTGCATGTGTATTTATCAGTATGAATTTACTAGATTTCATATATGTGTATTTGTATACTGTATTTGGCCTTCTCTTTTTGATTTACTTCACTTTGTATGATAGGGTCTAGATTCATCCATCTTATTAGGACTGAATCTTCTGCATTTCTTTTTGCGACTGAGAAGTATTCTGTTGTATATATGTACATGTATGTATGTATATGTCTGTTCTGTATTGTGCAGTTTGCTAGGCACCAGATACATAGGAAAAAAGAGAAACAAAAATGTCCACCTGTTTTGTGAGAAGCTCATAGTCTGGTGGGGAGGGCAAAAATCACTTGTTTTCTGGTAGAGGTTGATATTTCATCACTGTCATTTGCCTTTTCTTTTCTGTCTATCACAAAAGTAAAAGACAGCTTAGAATAGCACCTCCTCGTTCCTTTTCTTTTTCTTTTGAAGAAAAACATTGCAGCTGTGTCATTTTCAAAAACTCACAGACTAGCCTGGGAATAGGCAGCCCTCTGCTGTTGATTATAAGTAACATAGGCTTCCTAAAGCAGCAAAGAGAGATGGTTTCCTTTTTTTTTTTTTTTAATTTTGGTCTCTTTTATTGGTCTTTTATTTATTTTCATCCATCTTCTTTTTTGGCATGTGTGGGCTTCCCATCTTCTTTTTTGGCATGTGTGGGCTTCCCATCACCGTGGCTTCTCTCACTGCAGAGCACAGGCTCTGGGCACATGCATTCCAGAGCACTGGCTTGTAATTGGACACACCGGTCCAGCCGCTTTGTGGGATGTGGAATCCTCCCAGGCCAGGGATCGAACTGGTGCCCCTTACACTGCAAGGTGAACTTTCTACCCACTGGACCACCAGGGAAGCCTAGAGATGGTTTCTTATTTTAATTTTGGAACATAAACAAAGTAAAAAAGTGACTGAAGATGGATAGAATATGGTGAGAGAATTGTGATTTAACTAGTATGTACTGGAGAGCCACTGAGTCACACTGTATGAGCATGTTAGTATTGAAGTATGCCAAAATTTAGGTTATTGTCCCTTGCTCTCACTTGTCAGTTAGTTACACGTTTTTCTTCCAAATGTGTCTTTGAGTAAGAGGTGGTCCTGGCTCCATGTACAGAATTTTGCCATTAAAGCATAGCAAAGAAAGTACTGTACTCTAACTTATACCAAATTTGCTCTGACAGCCTCTTTTTTAAAATTTTTTACTGTACTTTTTCATTTAGGACTGAATCTTCTGCATTTCTTTGCGACTGAGAAGTATTCTGTTGTATATATGTACATGTATGTATGTATATGTCTGTTCTGTATTGTGCAGTTTGCTAGGCACCAGATACATAGGAAAAAAGAGAAACAAAAATGTCCACCTGTTTTGTGAGAAGCTCATAGTCTGGTGGGGAGGGCAAAAATCACTTGTTTTCTGGTAGAGGTTGATATTTCATCACTGTCATTTGCCTTTTCTTTTCTGTCTATCACAAAAGTAAAAGACAGCTTAGAATAGCACCTCCTCGTTCCTTTTCTTTTTCTTTTGAAGAAAAACATTGCAGCTGTGTCTTTTTGTAAAACTCACAGACTAGCCTGGGAATAGGCAGCCCTCTGCTGTTGATTATAAGTAACATAGGCTTCCTAAAGCAGCAAAGAGAGATGGTTTCCTTTTTTTTTTTTTTTAATTTTGGTCTCTTTTATTGGTCTTTTATTTATTTTCATCCATCTTCTTTTTTGGCATGTGTGGGCTTCCCATCTTCTTTTTTGGCATGTGTGGGCTTCCCATCACCGTGGCTTCTCTCACTGCAGAGCACAGGCTCTGGGCACATGCATTCCAGAGCACTGGCTTGTAATTGGACACACCGGTCCAGCCGCTTTGTGGGATGTGGAATCCTCCCAGGCCAGGGATCGAACTGGTGCCCCTTACACTGCAAGGTGAACTTTCTACCCACTGGACCACCAGGGAAGCCTAGAGATGGTTTCTTATTTTAATTTTGGAACATAAACAAAGTAAAAAAGTGACTGAAGATGGATAGAATATGGTGAGAGAATTGTGATTTAACTAGTATGTACTGGAGAGCCACTGAGTCACACTGTATGAGCATGTTAGTATTGAAGTATGCCAAAATTTAGGTTATTGTCCCTTGCTCTCACTTGTCAGTTAGTTACACGTTTTTCTTCCAAATGTGTCTTTGAGTAAGAGGTGGTCCTGGCTCCATGTACAGAATTTTGCCATTAAAGCATAGCAAAGAAAGTACTGTACTCTAACTTATACCAAATTTGCTCTGACAGCCTCTTTTTTAAATTTTTTACTGTATTTTTTCTTTTTAATTGAAGGATAATAGCTTTACAGGGTTTTGTGGTTTACTGCCAAACATCAGCATGAATCAGCCAGAGGTATACATATGTCCCCTCCCTCTTGAACTTCCCTTCTGTCTCTTTCCCCATCTCACCCCTCTAGGTTGTCACAGAGCCCCTGTTTGAGTTCCCTTAGTCCCACAGCAAATTCCCATTGGTTGTTTACCTTACATATGATAATGTAAGTTCCCATGCTACTCTCTCTATACATCTCAGCCACTCTTACCTCCCCACAATATTTATAAGTCTGTACTCTATGTCTGTTTCTCCATTGCTGCCCTGCAAATAAATTCATCAGTACCATCTTTTAGATTCCATCTATATGTGTTAGTATACAATATTTCTCTTTCTCTTTCTGACTGACTCCAGTCTATATGATAGGCTCTAGGTTCATCCACCTCAGAACTAACTCAAATGCATTCCTTTTTATGGCTGAATAATATTCCACCATATATATGTACCACAGCTACTTTATCCATTCATCTGTCAGTGGGCATTTAGGTTGCCTCCATATTCTAGCTATTGTAAATAGTGCTGCAGTGAACATTGGGGTACATGTGTCTTTTCAAATTTTGTTTTCCTCAGGGTGTATGCCTAGTAGTGGGATTGCTGGGTCATATGGTGGTTCTGTTCCTAGTTCTTGGAGGAATCTCCATACTGTCTTCCATAGTGGCTGTATCAGTTTACATTCCCACCAACAGTGCAAGAGGGTTCCCTTTTCTCCCCCATAGATGTTCTTATTTTAATTTTGGAACATAAACAAAGTAAAAAAGTGACTGAAGATGGATAGAATATGGTGAGAGAATTGTGATTTAACTAGTATGTACTGGAGAGCCACTGAGTCACACTGTATGAGCATGTTAGTATTGAAGTATGCCAAAATTTAGGTTATTGTCCCTTGCTCTCACTTGTCAGTTAGTTACACGTTTTTCTTCCAAATGTGTCTTTGAGTAAGAGGTGGTCCTGGCTCCATGTACAGAATTTTGCCATTAAAGCATAGCAAAGAAAGTACTGTACTCTAACTTATACCAAATTTGCTCTGACAGCCTCTTTTTTAAATTTTTTACTGTATTTTTTCTTTTTAATTGAAGGATAATAGCTTTACAGGGTTTTGTGGTTTACTGCCAAACATCAGCATGAATCAGCCAGAGGTATACATATGTCCCCTCCCTCTTGAACTTCCCTTCTGTCTCTTTCCCCATCTCACCCCTCTAGGTTGTCACAGAGCCCCTGTTTGAGTTCCCTTAGTCCCACAGCAAATTCCCATTGGTTGTTTACCTTACATATGATAATGTAAGTTCCCATGCTACTCTCTCTATACATCTCAGCCACTCTTACCTCCCCACAATATTTATAAGTCTGTACTCTATGTCTGTTTCTCCATTGCTGCCCTGCAAATAAATTCATCAGTACCATCTTTTAGATTCCATCTATATGTGTTAGTATACAATATTTCTCTTTCTCTTTCTGACTGACTCCAGTCTATATGATAGGCTCTAGGTTCATCCACCTCAGAACTAACTCAAATGCATTCCTTTTTATGGCTGAATAATATTCCACCATATATATGTACCACAGCTACTTTATCCATTCATCTGTCAGTGGGCATTTAGGTTGCCTCCATATTCTAGCTATTGTAAATAGTGCTGCAGTGAACATTGGGGTACATGTGTCTTTTCAAATTTTGTTTTCCTCAGGGTGTATGCCTAGTAGTGGGATTGCTGGGTCATATGGTGGTTCTGTTCCTAGTTCTTGGAGGAATCTCCATACTGTCTTCCATAGTGGCTGTATCAGTTTACATTCCCACCAACAGTGCAAGAGGGTTCCCTTTTCTCCACACCCCTACATTTATTGTTTGTAGACTTTTTGATGATGGCCATACTGACTGGTGTGAGGTGATATCTCATTGTGGTTTCGATTTGCATTTCGCTAACAATGAGTGATGTTCAGCATCTTTTGATGTGTTTGTTGGCCATCTGTATGTCTTCTTTGGAGAGAGATCTGTTTAGGCCTTTTTCCCACTCTTTTATTAGGTTGTTTGTTTTCTGGTATTGGGTCGTATGAGCTGCTTATATATTTTGGAAATCAATCCTTTGTCAGTTGTTTCTTTTGCTATTATTTCCTCCCACTCTGAGGGTTGTATTTTCACCCTGCTTATAGTTTCCCTTCTCTGACAACCTCTTTTTTGAAAATTTTTTATATTTATTTGGCTACCCAGAGTCTTGGTTGTGGCATGCGAGATCGAGTTCCCTGACCAGGGATTGAACCTGAGCCCCCTGCATGGGGACCGAGTCTCAGCTGCTAGACCACCACTGACAGTCCCTTCGGATAAACAGTAGAAGATAATCCCCACTCAGCAGTGGTAAGGAGCAGGTGGTAGTCATGGGACTGGCCACTCAGCACGCTTTCACCCTTCATGTCAGTGGAATTCCCAGTTCACAGAGGCTGCGAAGGTAAACACCATGTTTTCCAGACTCTGCTGCACTTAGCCTTCTGAGAAGATGTTGTGAAACATTTTTCCCTTTGGGGTGCACCTGCTTGAGATGGGGAAGGGTCAAATGAGGTGATATTGTGTAGCTTCTTGTTCCTTTGACTTTTTCTGCTGGCTGACAGGCATAGTTGTGTAGACATTGAGTTTTTCTACAAAAGTCTTTCAGTGCCTGGCGAGTTGTTTTGCTGGTATTGACAGGAAGTTACAGACATAGTGGTGGTAGCAGCTTCCCAGTGTCTGGATGGGATATGTTCTTAAACTCAGGGATCTGGTGGTGGCTCCTGTTTAGCTTCCTTTCTCACGTGTGGCAGCTTCCTGGGCAGGCCAGTTCTCAAGTGTTTTGGCATCCTCTAAAGGCACAGCCTACAGCCTTCCTCTCCAGCTCTTATAACCATTTTGGAAGCACCTACTTCCCTGTATGAGCTTCTTTCTTCTCAAAGCGTCGAGAGTGCCTTCTGTTTCCTGCAGCTGAAATGTGACTGAAACAAGGAAAAGAACGGAAGGAAATAAAGAGGCAAGGATTGAGCCTCCATTGCCAGTTTGTGAGGAGCGTTTGTGCATGCCGAAGAATGGATGTCTCTGATGCTGACAGTAACAATGGCACATAAGCAACAGGGTTGCTAAGAAGTGTGTCCTCTGACACCTCTAGACCCATGGGCATGGAGCAGAAGCAGACCCTGCCTGCCCTGGCATCACACTGAGCCTGAGAACCAAGTTCCAAACCTAGGGCTTCCCTGGTGGTCCAGTGGGTAAGGACACCACCTTGCAGTGCAAGGAGCGCCGGTTCGATCCCTGGCCTGGGAAGATCCCACGAGCCGCGGAGCGGCTGGACCGATGTGTCCAATTACCGAGCCGGAGCTCTGGAGCGCATGCGCCCAGAGCCGGGGCTCTGCGACAACAGAGGCCACCGCGATGGGAGGCCCACACGGGCCAAAGAACAAAGATGGATGAAACTAGACAAATGAAAGACCAGTGGAAGTGGCCTGCTCCCCCCTCCCTCCCCACCCCTGCCAAAATAAATAAATAAATAAATGTTTAAAGAAAAAAAAGTTCCAAAGCTATATTCACTATACACAGAGAAGGAAAAGCACAGTGTAAGTAGCACCTGTGTTAGTATCTAACCCAGTCCCTCATGTGTTGTTCTTTCCATTACTGCTTTTTTTTTTTTCTTGAATTCTTTAATTCCAGCATCATTCTAATTATTTTTTGTAGGTTTCCATGGGAACAAAGAAGTAGATAAATTTAGTTCATTTTTTTTAAGATTTTATAAATTCAGTTCATTTTTAATAATTTGCTAATTATTTTGACTCAACCAACAACTTGGAAGTACAGTACAAAGAACCCCAACTCCTCCTAAAGCAGATTCTCCATCTGGATGGGATATGTTCTTAAACTCAGGGATCTGGTGGTGGCTCCTGTTTAGCTTCCTTTCTCACGTGTGGCAGCTTCCTGGGCAGGCCAGTTCTCAAGTGTTTTGGCATCCTCTAAAGGCACAGCCTACAGCCTTCCTCTCCAGCTCTTATAACCATTTTGGAAGCACCTACTTCCCTGTATGAGCTTCTTTCTTCTCAAAGCGTCGAGAGTGCCTTCTGTTTCCTGCAGCTGAAATGTGACTGAAACAAGGAAAAGAACGGAAGGAAATAAAGAGGCAAGGATTGAGCCTCCATTGCCAGTTTGTGAGGAGCGTTTGTGCATGCCGAAGAATGGATGTCTCTGATGCTGACAGTAACAATGGCACATAAGCAACAGGGTTGCTAAGAAGTGTGTCCTCTGACACCTCTAGACCCATGGGCATGGAGCAGAAGCAGACCCTGCCTGCCCTGGCATCACACTGAGCCTGAGAACCAAGTTCCAAACCTAGGGCTTCCCTGGTGGTCCAGTGGGTAAGGACACCACCTTGCAGTGCAAGGAGCGCCGGTTCGATCCCTGGCCTGGGAAGATCCCACGAGCCGCGGAGCGGCTGGACCGATGTGTCCAATTACCGAGTCGGAGCTCTGGAGCACATGCGCCCAGAGTCCGGGCCCTGCGACAACAGAGGCCACCGCAATGGGAGGCCCACACGGGCCAAAGAACAAAGATGGATGAAACTAGACAAATGAAAGACCAGTGGAAGTGGCCTGCTCCCCCCTCCCTCCCCACCCCTGCCAAAATAAATAAATAAATAAATGTTTAAAGAAAAAAAAGTTCCAAAGCTATATTCACTATACACAGAGAAGGAAAAGCACAGTGTAAGTAGCACCTGTGTTAGTATCTAACCCAGTCCCTCATGTGTTGTTCTTTCCATTACTGCTTTTTTTTTTTTCTTGAATTCTTTAATTCCAGCATCATTCTAATTATTTTTTGTAGGTTTCCATGGGAACAAAGAAGTAGATAAATTTAGTTCATTTTTTTTAAGATTTTATAAATTCAGTTCATTTTTAATAATTTGCTAATTATTTTGACTCAACCAACAACTTGGAAGTACAGTACAAAGAACCCCAACTCCTCCTAAAGCAGATTCTCCATCTGTTGATACTTCACCATGATTGTTCCAGAACCTTTTTATTGCCATTTTCATTTAGTCTTTTTTTTTGGAGCCATCTGAGGACAACCTGCAGACACAATTCCCCATCACCACTAAATACTCTCTTTTTCCTAAAGCAAGGATACTTTTCTGCCTAACAGCCATCCAGGCCTTGAAGCCAGAGTCAACATTGTTACAACACTACCACCCAGCCCACAGATCCCACTCAGTCTTTGACCACTGTTCTAATAATTTCACTTCTTCCTCCACAGTCCAAGACCCCACTTAGGAGTGTATGTTGCCTGTGCTTTGTAACAGTTCCTCAGTCTTTCTTTTATTTCCTCAGTCTTTCTTATCCTTAACAGTTGTAAGGAGCTGTATACTGGCTGTATTACCTGTTGATGTTCTTCACCTTGAATCTGTTTACTGTCTCCTCATGATCATGTATGTCAAAACCATGCTTTTGGGAGCAGGAATCATTGAGATAATACTGTGTGCTTCTCAGTGTGTATCTGGGGATACCTGATTTTGGCTTGTCTCATCATCATGCATGGTGACCTTGATCGCTTGGTAATTTGGGTGCCTGCTAGGTTTTTTCTTGATGATGTCACAGCTTTTCCCTTTATGATTGATTGATATTCTATGGAGACATGCTTAGAGACTATGCTAGTATCGTGTCCCTCATTCATCAGATCTCCATCCACTAGTTTTAGTATCCATCAGTGACGTCTACCTGAAACAAACACTGCTATTTTTATTTCTATTTTTATTAATTGGCATTCTGTGTAAGAAGAGCCTGTTCTTTCTTGGTCATTTGCTTATTCATTTATTTATTTGTAGAATTCCATCTATTCAGTGTATTGTACTTAATCTCTATCCTTAAATATTTTGTGGCTCAAACTATCTCAGTTTGACCAGTGGAAGAAGCCCTTGCAAGGAGGTTCCTATGTCCTCCTGAGTAGTCTCCATTATTTGAGCTCTTCGTTACTTTTCTGGCAGAAGACGTTCCAAGGCTCCTCTTATGTTGTGCCTGGCCCAGCACTGTCGGGGGGTCAGCCATTTCTCTGGTCCATTTAGTGTTGGTGATTTAGTCTCTCGGTCATGTCCAACTCCTGTGACCTCATGAACTGTATCCCACCAGGCTCCTCTGTCTATGGGGATTCTCCAGGCAAGAAGACTGAAGTGGGTTGCCATTTCCTTCTTCAGGGTTTTTTCCCAACCCAGGAATTAAACCCAAGTCTCCTGTACTGCAGGCAGATACTGTATTGGGTGAGCTTCCAGGGAAGCCCAGAAAATGGTTTTTTAGAAAGGGCTTCTCTCATGGCTTACACGGTAAAGAATCTGCCTGCAATGCAGGAGGCCTGGGATCAATTCCTGGCTTGGGAAGATCCCCCAGAGAAGGAAATGTCTAATCAGTCCAGTACTCTTGCCTAGGAAATCCTATGAACAGAGGAGCCTGTTGGGCTACAGACCATAGGGCTGCAAAGAGTTGGATAGGAGTGACTAACACTAACAATGAAAACTCTGAGTTTCATTATCTTCATTCCATTTACTTATTTGCTCATTTACATATCTTTCTGGTATAGCTAATCTCCCAGTCATGCAGGTATGTCCTCTATTCGCCCCTTCTACACCCTGCTTTTACCTCCCTTTGTCTTTGGGTACCAGTGGAAGTACTGCTGTATATGACTGTGCTCTCTTCCTCTCTCTGAGTCTCACACTAGTGGGCATGCTACTGAAGCTCCTCTGTAGGCACCTTCCTGTTCCCCTCAATGCCTCATGCTGTGGGCATGCACCTCTGTGCACCTCCCTGCTCCCCCTAGACTCTGCCTAAGGCCTGCCATCGACTCCTCTGCACCAGAAAGAGAGGAGGAGAGGGGACTACAATTTCTTTCAAACAGTTAACTGTTAACAATTCATGTATCACATAGGAATAGATTCTTGGAGGCATCTTTTGAATGCACCACTCAGGGAGAGCAGGGGTATAAACATGGAATTTGACTAGGTTGTAATTCTGGACCCTGTCACTCACAGGACGCCTGGCATAAGTGTTTTTTTTTTTTTTTTTTCTTCTTTATATTTATTTGGCTGCACTGGGTACCAGTTGTAGCATGTGGGCTCTAGTTCCCTGACCAGGGATTGAACCTGGGCCCCCTGCATTGGGAGCACAGAGTCTTAGCCACTGGACCACCAGGGAATTCCCCTGGCATAAGTTTTTGACATCTGTCAGAAGAGGGTATTTAAGTCAGCTAATTTGACTACCCCCTAGCCATATCTGATATTAAGAATATTCTACAGCATCTGGGGACATGTAATATTGCTGATTCAAATCACTAAACCCACTGTTTTTCTGAAGCAATGTTATTGACTTCTTCCTTCATGAAGTTTCCATTTAGTCTGTATTCTGTCTCAATCCTGTCAAAATTTTAAGAGGATAAATGAATCAAAAGGTTAAGAAATCTGCAGATAAATGCTGAGAGAAAGACACAGCACAAACAAATACAAAAATGCTTTGATAAGGCTTTTGTGGAATGAAGACGTATGTAGTATAACCTCCTGGCCTGACTCAAATATCTGGCTTCCCTTTGAGTGAGGCATATTGGGCGATGAAGAGAGTAATGTGGGCAAACAATCATGTCCGTGTAGATAGATGCTTTAATGAAAGTATCCTCCTTCAGGGTAAAAGAAAGTCAATTGAAATATAATCATAGCTCCCTTTATCTGAATCCTCGGTATATGCTGAGCTCCAGATTCTGCGTTCTCAATACTTTGTAATTGTCACAACAGTCCTGTGAAACTAGGTACTGGTATCCTCATTTTACAGATGGGGAATCAGATTATGATTTGCTCAAGGACTTAATCTTAGTAGGTAGCATATCCATGATTGAAACCAAGAACTCAAAAATGGTGCACCTCCCTGCTCCCCTTAGCTCCCCTAGACTCTGCCTAAGGCCTGCCATCGACTCCTCTGCACCAGAAAGAGAGGAGGAGAGGGGACTACAATTTCTTTCAAACAGTTAACTGTTAACAATTCATGTATCACATAGGAATAGATTCTTGGAGGCATCTTTTGAATGCACCACTCAGGGAGAGCAGGGGTATAAACATGGAATTTGACTAGGTTGTAATTCTGGACCCTGTCACTCACAGGACGCCTGGCATAAGTGTTTTTTTTTTTTTTTTTTCTTCTTTATATTTATTTGGCTGCACTGGGTACCAGTTGTAGCATGTGGGCTCTAGTTCCCTGACCAGGGATTGAACCTGGGCCCCCTGCATTGGGAGCACAGAGTCTTAGCCACTGGACCACCAGGGAATTCCCCTGGCATAAGTTTTTGACATCTGTCAGAAGAGGGTATTTAAGTCAGCTAATTTGACTACCCCCTAGCCATATCTGATATTAAGAATATTCTACAGCATCTGGGGACATGTAATATTGCTGATTCAAATCACTAAACCCACTGTTTTTCTGAAGCAATGTTATTGACTTCTTCCTTCATGAAGTTTCCATTTAGTCTGTATTCTGTCTCAATCCTGTCAAAATTTTAAGAGGATAAATGAATCAAAAGGTTAAGAAATCTGCAGATAAATGCTGAGAGAAAGACACAGCACAAACAAATACAAAAATGCTTTGATAAGGCTTTTGTGGAATGAAGACGTATGTAGTATAACCTCCTGGCCTGACTCAAATATCTGGCTTCCCTTTGAGTGAGGCATATTGGGGCGATGAAGAGAGTAATGTGGGCAAACAATCATGTCCGTGTAGATAGATGCTTTAATGAAAGTATCCTCCTTCAGGGTAAAAGAAAGTCAATTGAAATATAATCATAGCTCCCTTTATCTGAATCCTCGGTATATGCTGAGCTCCAGATTCTGCGTTCTCAATACTTTGTAATTGTCACAACAGTCCTGTGAAACTAGGTACTGGTATCCTCATTTTACAGATGGGGAATCAGATTATGATTTGCTCAAGGACTTAATCTTAGTAGGTAGCATATCCATGATTGAAACCAAGAACTATTCTGTACCAAAATCATGGTCTTTCCTGTCCTGCTGCAGTTAGTGGGTCAAATAAAAGAAGTTAATAGATGAGATTCTTGCTCAGGAAGACGATGAATGGAAGATGTGCAGAATTAACTTGCAACTATTCCTCTGTTCTTCCATATCGTCTGTGGGTTTTTTTTCTTGTAGCTTTTCACTGGACCTATGAAGTATTTGAATTCTGTATTTGCTTGTCAAATATTTATTGAACATTTACTATATGTAACATGTTTGAGTCAGTCCATGAGGTTATAATGAAGGACAACAGACTTTACTGAGTTTATAGCCTAAAGGGAGATAGGGCCATTAAATGTATAATCAGACAGCAATGTTTATAAATGTTACGAAGGAAAAGGAGCGTAAGATTGAAGTGCGTAACAGAAAAAAAAAAAAGAGTCTTATAGGGCGGAGGGGAAGAGAGTATGAGGAAAAACTGAAAAAGTAAACTAAGGATCGATAGGAGTTAGCCAGGTAGGGGAGGGAAAAAGCCTTCTGGGTGAACAGAAGTGCATGAAATGGAGATGAACATAAAGATAACTCGAGTGCTGGAGAAAGAGGAATGGTACCGGGAGAGGAATCTGGAGAGGAGAGCAGAACCCAGAGAGGCAGGACCTTAAGGTCACTTATGAAGTGTCCTGTATTGGATCCCAGGTGGAATGGAAACTCACTAAACGCCTGCGTGAGCATCCATGCACGTATTGTCATCATCAACACTATTATTTTTTTCGTGTTTTTCCTCATGTATTTAACATTTTCTGGTTATTTTTCATTTCTTCCTGCACATCTGGCTTTCCACCTGGGATGACTTTTTTTCTGTGCCTGGAGTACATCCTCTAGGATTTCTTCCAGTGAATGTTTCCTGCTAGTGAACTTCCTTGGTTCCTGTTGTTGGCTGAAAATGTCTGTATTTTACTTTCTTTTTCTAGGGGGCTGGCGTCAGGTACAATTCCTCAACGGTGAAATGCACAGATCTTAATGTACATTTTTTTTTTTTTAAACCTTTATTTTACTTTTAACTTTTACAGAGTTTTGTTGTTTACAGATATGTATGTTCTCAGATTAGTCATATATATATATATCCCCCCCTTCCCTCCCCTCCCGACCATCACACTGCACCCCTGAAGGATCCCCTTTTCTCACAGAGCAATGACTAGAGCTACTTTCTTCACTTATGATAGTACAGGCCTTCATGCTACTTCCTTTACGCCTCTCACCCACTGTTCCTTCCCCACAATGTCCATATGTCCACTGTCCATGTCTGTCTGTCTGTTGCTTCACTGCATGTGCCATCGTCACCATCCTACTAGATTCCATATATATGTGTTAATATGCTGTATTTGTCCTTCTCTTTCTGACTGACTTCACTTTTGATGATACGTTCTAGATCCAGCCACCTCATTAGGGTTGATTCTTCTGCATTTCTCTTTACAGCTGTGTAGTATTCCATTGTATATATGTACCAGAGCTTTTGGATCCATTCGTTTGTCGATGGGCATCTAGGTTGCTTCCATGTTCTAGCTATTGTATAGAGAGCTGCAATGAACATTGGGGTACAGGTGCTTCTTTTAGTTTTGATTTCGTCAGGGTATAAGCCTAAGAGTGGGATTGCTGGGTCATATGGTGCTTCTATTTTTAGTTTTTTAAGAAATCTCCATACTGTCTTCCATAGAGGCTGAATCAATTTACACTCCCACCAGCAGTGCAGGAGTGTTCCCTTTTCTCCGCAGCCTCTCCAGCATTTATTGTCTGTCAATTTGTGGATGATGGCCAATCTGATGGGTGTGAGGTGATATCTCATTGTAGTTTTGATTTGCATTTCTCTGACAATAAGCGAGGTTGAGCATCGTTTCATGTGTTTTTGGGCCATCTGTATGTCATCGTTGGAGAGGTGTCTGTTTAGGTCCTTTTCCCATTTTTTGATTGGGTTGTTCGTTTTTCCAGTGCTGAGTTGTCTGAGTTGCTTGTAGATTTTGGAGATTAATTCTTTGTCTGTTGTTTCATTTGCTATGATTTTCTCCCACTCTGTGGGCTGTCTGTTCAGATTTTTTTTAATTTCAGTTTTTTTTTTACTTTATTTTCAGAGTTTTGTTGTTTACAGATATGTATGTTCTCAGATTAGTCATATATATATATATCCCCCCCCTTCCCTCCCCCCCCGACCATCACACTGCACCCCTGAAGGATCCCCTTTTCTCACAGAGCAATGACTAGAGCTACTTTCTTCACTTATGATAGTACAGGCCTTCATGCTACTTCCTTTACGCCTCTCACCCACTGTTCCTTCCCCACAATGTCCATATGTCCACTGTCCATGTCTGTCTGTCTGTTGCTTCACTGCATGTGCCATCGTCACCATCCTACTAGATTCCATATATATGTGTTAATATGCTGTATTTGTCCTTCTCTTTCTGACTGACTTCACTTTTGATGATACGTTCTAGATCCAGCCACCTCATTAGGGTTGATTCTTCTGCATTTCTCTTTACAGCTGTGTAGTATTCCATTGTATATATGTACCAGAGCTTTTGGATCCATTCGTTCGTCGATGGGCATCTAGGTTGCTTCCATGTTCTAGCTATTGTATAGAGAGCTGCAATGAACATTGGGGTACAGGTGCTTCTTTTAGTTTTGATTTCGTCAGGGTATAAGCCTAAGAGTGGGATTGCTGGGTCATATGGTGCTTCTATTTTTAGTTTTTTAAGAAATCTCCATACTGTCTTCCATAGAGGCTGAATCAATTTACACTCCCACCAGCAGTGCAGGAGTGTTCCCTTTTCTCCGCAGCCTCTCCAGCATTTATTGTCTGTCGATTTGTGGATGATGGCCATTCTGATGGGTGTGAGGTGATATCTCATTGTAGTTTTGATTTGCATTTCTCTAATTATTAGTGAAGTTGAGCATCGTTTCATGTGTTTTTGGGCCATCTGTATGTCATCGTTGGAGAGGTGTCTGTTTAGGTCCTTTTCCCATTTTTTGATTGGGTTGTTCGTTTTTCCAGTGCTGAGTTGTCTGAGTTGCTTGTAGATTTTGGAGATTAATTCTTTGTCTGTTGTTTCATTTGCTATGATTTTCTCCCACTCTGTGGGCTGTCTGTTCAGTTTTTTTGTAATTTCTTTAGCTGTGCAAAAGCTTTTAAGTTTCATTAGGTCCCACATGTTCATTTGTCTTTTTAGTTCCACTATTCTAGTAGGTGGGTCACAGAAGATCTTGCTTTGATTGATGTCCTTGAGGGTTTTGCCTATATTCTCCTCTAAGAGTTTGATGGTTTCTGGCCTTACATTTAAGTCTTTAATCCATTTTGAGTTGATCTTTGTGTATGGTGTCAGGGTATGTTCCAACTTCATTTTCTTGCATGTAGCTGTCCAATTTTCCCAGCACCATTTGTTGAAGAGGCTGTCTTTGTCCCATTTTATATGTTCGCCTCCTTTGTCAAAAATAAGGTACCCATAGGTGTGTGGCTTTATCTCTGGGTTCTCGATCTTGTTCCATGGGTCTCTAGTTCTGTTTTTGTGCCAGTACCATACTGTCTTGATGACTGTTGCTTTGTAGTAGAGTCTGAAGTTGGGGAGGCTGATCCCCCCAGCTCCATTCTTCTTCCTGAGGATTGCTTTGGCTAATCGAGGTCTTTTGTGTTTCCATATGAACTGTGTGATTCTTTGGTCTAGTTCTGTGAAGAATGTTATTGGAAGTTTGATAGGGATCGCATTGAATCTATAGATGACATTTGGTAGTATGGTCATTTTCACAATATTGATTCTTCCGACCCAGGAACATGGAATATTTCTCCATCTGTTTAACTCTTCTTTAATGTCTCTCATGAGTGTCTTGTAATTTTCTGTGTACAGTTCTTTTGTTTCTTTGGATAGGTTTATTCCTAGATATTTGATTCTTTTGGTTGCGATGGTGAAGGGGATTGCCTCTTTGATTTCATTTTCTGATTTTTCATTGTTTGTGTATAGGAATGCCAGTGATTTCTGTATGTTGATTTTGTATCCTGCAACTTTGCTGAATTCGCTGATTAACTCTAGTAGTTTTGTAATAGTGTCTTTGGGATTTTCTATGTATAATATCATGTCATCTGCAAATAGAGAGAGTTTGACTTCTTCTTTTCCAATCTGCATTCCCTTGATTTCTTTCTCTTCTCTTATTGCTGTTGCTAGAACTTCCAGGACTATGTTGAATAAGAGTGGTGAAAGTGGACACCCTTGTCTTGTTCCTGATCTTAGAGGGAATGCTTTGAGTTTTTCACCATGAGGATAATGTTCGCTGTGGGCTTCTCATATATGGCTTTCACTATGTTAAGATAAGTTCCTTCTATGCCCATTTTTTGAAGAGTTTTTTATCATAAATGGATGCTGTACTTTGTCGAAGGCTTTTTCTGCATCTATTGAGATGATCTTTGTGTATGGTGTCAGGGAATGTTCCAACTTCATTTTCTTGCATGTAGCTGTCCAATTTTCCCAGCACCATTTGTTGAAGAGGCTGTCTTTGTCCCATTTTATATGTTCGCCTCCTTTGTCAAAAATAAGGTACCCATAGGTGTGTGGCTTTATCTCTGGGTTCTCGATCTTGTTCCATGGGTCTCTAGTTCTGTTTTTGTGCCAGTACCATACTGTCTTGATGACTGTTGCTTTGTAGTAGAGTCTGAAGTTGGGGAGGCTGATCCCCCCAGCTCCATTCTTCTTCCTGAGGATTGCTTTGGCTAATCGAGGTCTTTTGTGTTTCCATATGAACTGTGTGATTCTTTGGTCTAGTTCTGTGAAGAATGTTATTGGAAGTTTGATAGGGATCGCATTGAATCTATAGATGACATTTGGTAGTATGGTCATTTTCACAATATTGATTCTTCCGACCCAGGAACATGGAATATTTCTCCATCTGTTTAACTCTTCTTTAATGTCTCTCATGAGTGTCTTGTAATTTTCTGTGTACAGTTCTTTTGTTTCTTTGGATAGGTTTATTCCTAGATATTTGATTCTTTTGGTTGCGATGGTGAAGGGGATTGCCTCTTTGATTTCATTTTCTGATTTTTCATTGTTTGTGTATAGGAATGCCAGTGATTTCTGTATGTTGATTTTGTATCCTGCAACTTTGCTGAATTCGCTGATTAACTCTAGTAGTTTTGTAATAGTGTCTTTGGGATTTTCTATGTATAATATCATGTCATCTGCAAATAGAGAGAGTTTGACTTCTTCTTTTCCAATCTGCATTCCCTTGATTTCTTTCTCTTCTCTTATTGCTGTTGCTAGAACTTCCAGGACTATGTTGAATAAGAGTGGTGAAAGTGGACACCCTTGTCTTGTTCCTGATCTTAGAGGGAATGCTTTGAGTTTTTCACCATGAGGATAATGTTCGCTGTGGGCTTCTCATATATGGCTTTCACTATGTTAAGATAAGTTCCTTCTATGCCCATTTTTTGAAGAGTTTTTTATCATAAATGGATGCTGTACTTTGTCGAAGGCTTTTTCTGCATCTATTGAGATGATCATGTGATTTTTGTCTTCAATTTGTTGATATGGTGTATCACATTGATTGATTTGCGGATGTTGAAGAATCCTTGCATGCCTGGGATAAACCCAACTTGATCGTGATGAATGAGCTTTTTGATGTGTTGCTGGATTCTATTTGCTAGGATTTTGTTGAGGATTTTGGCATCTAGATTCATCAGTGAAATTGGCCTATAATTTTCTTTTTTTGTGATGTCTTTGCCTGGCTTTGGTATCAGGGTGATGGTGGCCTCATAGAATGTGTTTGGAAGTGTTCCTTCCTGTGCAATTTTTTGGAAGAGTTTTAGAAGGACAGGCATTAGCTCTTCTTTAAATGTTTGGTAGAATTCACTTGTGAAACCATCTGGCCCTGGGCTTTTATTTTTGGGTAGATTTTTGATCACAAGGTTGATTTCTGAGCTTGTGATTGGCTTGTTCATAGTTTCTATTTCTTCCTGGTTGAGTCTTGGGAGATTAATCTTCTCTAAGAAACTGTCCATTTCTTCCAGGTTGTCCAGTTTGTTGCCATAGAGTTGTTCATAATAGTCTCTTAGAATCCTTTGGATTTCTGCATTATCTGTTGTAATCTCTCCTTTTTCATTTTTGATTTTGTTGATCTGGTTCTTCTCTCTCTTTTTCTTGATGAGTCTGGCCAGTGGTGTGTCGATTTTATTGACTTTTTCAAAGAACCAGTTTTTTGTTTTATTTATCTTTACTATTGTTTCTTTTGTTTCTTTTTCATTTATTTCTGCTCTGATCTTTATGATTTCCCTTCTTCTACTTAATGTACAATTTGACATCCAGTGATTTTCAACAGCATGAAGAGCTGACAACCCAAATAAGATATGCATATATGGGGACTTCCCTGGTGGTCCAGTGGATAAGACTGTGCTTCTAATGCAGAGGGCCCGGGTTCGATCCCTGGTTAGGGAACTAGATCCCACATGCCATAACTAAGACTCAGTGCAGCCAAATTAAGATAAATAAAGCAATAATTAAAAAAAATATATACAGATACATGTTTCCATCACTTCAGAGTGTTTCCTTGAGTATTCTTCCATTTAACTTCCCACCATCACTCAGGCAACTTTTTATTGCCTTGAATTAGTTTTGCCTTTTTTAAAATTATTATTATTATTTAAGAAATTTTTAGAGTTTTGTTGTTCACAGGCATGTATGTTCCCAGATCAGTCATATGCGTATCCCTGGTCCCCTCTGCCTTGGTTTTTTTTTTTTTAAAGATTTATTTATTTATTTATTTTGAGGGGGTGGGGTGAAGCGGGGGTGGGGTGGGGAGGGCGGGGGCAGGTGGGCCACTTCTATTGGTCTTTTCATTTATCCATTTTCATCCGTCTTTGTTCTTTGGCTCCTGTGGGCCTCCCATCGCGGTGGCGTCTGTCGTTGCTGAGCGCCGGCTCTGGGCGCATGCGCTCCAGAGCTCTGGCTCGGCAATTGGACACATCGGTCCAGCTGCTCCACGGCATGTGGGATCCTCCCAGGCCAGGGATGGAACCGGCGCCCCTTGCACTGCAAGGTGGTGTCCTTACCCACTGGACCACCAGGGAAGCCCTCTGCCTTGGTTTTGAAACTCCATATAAATGAAATCATACAGTATGTACTTTTTTGTGTCTGGCTTCTTTTGTTTAATATTATGTTTTTGAAAGTAATCATGTGATTTTTTTGCTTCAGTAGCTCATTCTTTTTATTGCTGAGTAATATTCCATTGTATGAATTTACCAAATGTTTATCCATCCTGATTTTCATGGTCCCTTCAGTGTTCCCAGTTATGAATAAACTACTATGAATGTTCATCTACAAATATTTTTATGTAAATTATGTTTTCCACAAATATAGGATATCAACTCTACCTATTTCCTTCCAGGCATATTTTATATATAAATAAGCATAGGTGTGATGTTGCACATTTAAAAGTAGTGTTAAGATGTACAGTAATGATGAGCTTCTTTTTTGGGAAATTACTGATTGAATAGAAAAGTTATAGTTTTTAAATGAGGAATACTCTTGCAAATGCATTAGCTATAACATTTCTTCTTTCTTACCCTCATACTCTTTACTTGTAGTTGTAAATTTTCGTGTCCTTCATAATCACTTGAAGAGTTTGTTAACACAGACTGCTGCCCGTATAAATTAGATAGTCTATTTTCAATAGGTTCTGAAAATTTTCAATAGATTTTGAAAGTTTGAATTTCTAAAAAATTCCCACATAATGCTCATACTACTAGTTCAGGGGATACACTTTGAAAATCTCCAGTCTTGCTTAAATCTGAGAATTTTGGGTAGTCTAGTTTATCATGGTTGTTACTGCTAAAACTCCTGAAAATTTTTGATCATGTGTAGCAAATGTAAAACAGTCATAAATATATTCCATTGTTACTGGGACAGTCCTGATTTCATTTAGTTTTCAGTAAAGATGATCTAGCATTTATATTTATATAAAATGTTCCAAGTAAATTTGCACAGCAGCTAAAGAAAGCTACCATCTAGAATTCTATTACTAATACTTTTAGTATCCTGATTCTAAAATTGGTTAAGAGTTTGGTCTCTACTTGCGACATATATATGTGGGATCCTCCCAGGCCAGGGATGGAACCGGCGCCCCTTGCACTGCAAGGTGGTGTCCTTACCCACTGGACCACCAGGGAAGCCCTCTGCCTTGGTTTTGAAACTCCATATAAATGAAATCATACAGTATGTACTTTTTTGTGTCTGGCTTCTTTTGTTTAATATTATGTTTTTGAAAGTAATCATGTGATTTTTTTGCTTCAGTAGCTCATTCTTTTTATTGCTGAGTAATATTCCATTGTATGAATTTACCAAATGTTTATCCATCCTGATTTTCATGGTCCCTTCAGTGTTCCCAGTTATGAATAAACTACTATGAATGTTCATCTACAAATATTTTTATGTAAATTATGTTTTCCACAAATATAGGATATCAACTCTACCTATTTCCTTCCAGGCATATTTTATATATAAATAAGCATAGGTGTGATGTTGCACATTTAAAAGTAGTGTTAAGATGTACAGTAATGATGAGCTTCTTTTTTGGGAAATTACTGATTGAATAGAAAAGTTATAGTTTTTAAATGAGGAATACTCTTGCAAATGCATTAGCTATAACATTTCTTCTTTCTTACCCTCATACTCTTTACTTGTAGTTGTAAATTTTCGTGTCCTTCATAATCACTTGAAGAGTTTGTTAACACAGACTGCTGCCCGTATAAATTAGATAGTCTATTTTCAATAGGTTCTGAAAATTTTCAATAGATTTTGAAAGTTTGAATTTCTAAAAAATTCCCACATAATGCTCATACTACTAGTTCAGGGGATACACTTTGAAAATCTCCAGTCTTGCTTAAATCTGAGAATTTTGGGTAGTCTAGTTTATCATGGTTGTTACTGCTAAAAACTCCTGAAAATTTTTGATCATGTGTAGCAAATGTAAAACAGTCATAAATATATTCCATTGTTACTGGGACAGTCCTGATTTCATTTAGTTTTCAGTAAAGATGATCTAGCATTTATATTTATATAAAATGTTCCAAGTAAATTTGCACAGCAGCTAAAGAAAGCTACCATCTAGAATTCTATTACTAATACTTTTAGTATCCTGATTCTAAAATTGGTTAAGAGTTTGGTCTCTACTTGCGACATATATATCCTCCTTCATTTTCAAAGATGATGTGAGATGAGATCTCTGATGATAAATGTGATTGAAGAGAGCAGTGGGAACAGTTTTCTAGCATAAACTTGTAAAAATGATGTTTTATGAATGCAAATATAAGCATAAGTGACATTTCTTATTTAGTTTTCTGAAAGAATCTTAAATCAGTGTAGCTTTACATCATTTAACTACAGCATCCAGAGTAAGTAGGTCTCATTTTTGTGGTGGAAAATGCTAGGATAAAGTTTACAAGTTAATGTGTCTGTGACTGTAAGTTATTACCCCCTTGGAACTGTTTTTAATTAATGCTTCCTACATTTTTCTCCAGGAGACTTCTGAGAGATAGTTTCAGTAGAAGCTAATGTGTATGATTTTTAAATCAGGAGGTCCACAAATATGGATTAACTTTTTTAGAAGGGTCTGATAATTTTTTTAATCAGTTAAGGTCATGTACAAATCACAAGCACTTGTCTGCACTTGGGATAAGATTATCAAATAACAGTATTTGCTGAAAGCACCTTTGATTATGCTTTACTGCTTGAAAAAAAGTTTGTATTTATTAAGTCATCTAAAAAAAAGAGTTCTAATTTTCAGAATCAGTATTGGGAATTCGTATCTTTCAGTTCATGTTTTCCCCACTGATTTTCAGTCCTATCTTTATTTCTGATAATTGAGGATTTATCTTCTTACTTGCAAGATCAGGTATATATTTAGTATCTGGTGATGGAGAAAAGTTATAAAATATCTAGAGCCTGTAGTCAAGGATGTTTGTGTTACATGACTTTGTCGTCTGAATTTTGGAGCTAATAGGATATTTCTGTTATCATGTCTTATTCAATGAAACCTCCAGGAATGAGGGTGGTTTTAAGTATTTAGAAATGGAAGAAGACTGAAATAAATACCCTATGATTTGTATATTGTCACCCACCCAGATATCTCCTCAGAAAGGAATATGACCTACTATTTACTAATGAAGTACTTTTACTATATTTTAAAATTTTTATTCAGTTTGCAAAGGTTGCTCTTTATTTACAGTTTTTGCTAAACATTGACGATATTCCCTGTGATGTCCTTGAGCCTGTCTTACACACGTTAGTCTATGCCTCCCTCTCCCCTACCTTTACTTTGCCACTGTACACCTCTCCCCACCTGAGACCACTAGAAATTTGCTCTTTGAATCTGATTCTTTTTGTTATATTCAGCCACTTGTACTTTTTTCGGTTCCAAAGTATATCATATAGTATTTGTCCTTCTCTATATAACTGATTTCATTTAACATAATACCCTGCAAGTCCATTCATGTTATTGCAAGTGGCAGCATTTCATTCTTTTTTGTGGCTGAGTAGTATTCCCGTGTGTGTGTGTGTGAATGTGTGTGAATGTGTATATTATCTTTTTACCATTCATCTGGCTGATGGAATAATTTAAGAATAGAACCAGCTAGTTTCCTTTCTGTTAGACCACATGTATTTCACATTTGTTGATCTTATAAATGCTTCTGTGAAACTGCTGGCCTTGTGTACATGACAGGAGTTTATCTAGGGCTTATATCTGAAAGTGAAACTCCTGAGTTATTGTTTACAACTTTTAATAGATACTGCCAAATCTCTTCAGAATCATCTTCAGTTTATACTCTCACCAGCAGTGTTTTGGAGTTCTCCGTTGTGCTTAGATATAGGCGCACATACTAAAGATCTCTCTTACTACTGGGGAAGTTGAGGATGTTTTCATGTGTGTATTCGCCATTCTCTATGATTATGTTGTTTAAATATCACTTAGTGGGTTTTAGAGGTTCTTTATATATTCTGGATGGCCTGTTCTGGTGGCTCAGTGGTAAAGAATTCTTTCATTTTCATGACTTTGTCGTCTGAATTTTGGAGCTAATAGGATATTTCTGTTATCATGTCTTATTCAATGAAACCTCCAGGAATGAGGGTGGTTTTAAGTATTTAGAAATGGAAGAAGACTGAAATAAATACCCTATGATTTGTATATTGTCACCCACCCAGATATCTCCTCAGAAAGGAATATGACCTACTATTTACTAATGAAGTACTTTTACTATATTTTAAAATTTTTATTCAGTTTGCAAAGGTTGCTCTTTATTTACAGTTTTTGCTAAACATTGACGATATTCCCTGTGATGTCCTTGAGCCTGTCTTACACACGTTAGTCTATGCCTCCCTCTCCCCTACCTTTACTTTGCCACTGTACACCTCTCCCTACCTGAGACCACTAGAAATTTGCTCTTTGAATCTGATTCTTTTTGTTATATTCAGCCACTTGTACTTTTTTCGGTTCCAAAGTATATCATATAGTATTTGTCCTTCTCTATATAACTGATTTCATTTAACATAATACCCTGCAAGTCCATTCATGTTATTGCAAGTGGCAGCATTTCATTCTTTTTTGTGGCTGAGTAGTATTCCCGTGTGTGTGTGTGTGAATGTGTGTGAATGTGTATATTATCTTTTTACCATTCATCTGGCTGATGGAATAATTTAAGAATAGAACCAGCTAGTTTCCTTTCTGTTAGACCACATGTATTTCACATTTGTTGATCTTATAAATGCTTCTGTGAAACTGCTGGCCTTGTGTACATGACAGGAGTTTATCTAGGGCTTATATCTGAAAGTGAAACTCCTGAGTTATTGTTTACAACTTTTAATAGATACTGCCAAATCTCTTCAGAATCATCTTCAGTTTATACTCTCACCAGCAGTGTTTTGGAGTTCTCCGTTGTGCTTAGATATAGGCGCACATACTAAAGATCTCTCTTACTACTGGGGAAGTTGAGGATGTTTTCATGTGTGTATTCGCCATTCTCTATGATTATGTTGTTTAAATATCACTTAGTGGGTTTTAGAGGTTCTTTATATATTCTGGATGGTCTTCCCTGGTGGCTCAGTGGTAAAGAATCTGCTTACCAGTCCAGGAGATGTGGGTTTGACCCCTGGGTCAGAGAGATCCCCTGGAGAAGGAAATGGTAACCTGCTCCAGTATTCTTGCCTAGGAAATCCCATGGACAGAGGAACCTGGGGGCTGCAGTCCAAGGGGTCTCAAGGAGTTGGACTTGACTTAGCAGCTAACCAACAGTAACAATATATTCTGGATAATCGTAATTTGTACCTGGTATATTTTATATACTTCTACGCTGTCTGTCCCCTTGTCTTTTCCATTTTGTTTATGGCATCTTTTTTCATACAAAAATAACATAATAGTCAAATCTAACAGTTTTTTTTCATTAGAGTTTGTATGTTTTAATCCTTTCTTCCTCCAATGTCAGAAATATTCTACAATATCTTACAAATTTTTTAAGTTTTCTTATTTATTGTTAGAATTTGATATATCTGGAATTTGTCTTTATATGTAGTAGAAGATAATGATCAAATGTTATTGTTTACCTCTTTACTCACTCCTCCCTATGAATTATATAATCATTTGTTAAGATCTATGAAATAATTCAAGGAGGGGAGTTACAATTGCATTGAGTTTGTATTTACATTGGAGAAAAAAAAATTAAATATTTACTTTCATGACCGCAGTGAATTTCTTCATTTATTTCTGTTTTCCTTATTTTATTGTAACTATTATTTTTGGCCACTTCTATTGGTCTTTCATTTATTTATCTCTATTCTTTTGCCTGTGTGGGCCTCCCATCGCCATGGCCTCTCTCACTGCAGAGCACCGGCTCTGGGCGCATGCATTCCAGAGCTCCGACTCAGTAGTTGGACATATCGGTCCAGCCGCTCCGCAGCACGTTTTCCCAGGCCAGGGATCAAACTGGTGCCTCTTGCACTGCAAGACTGTGTCCTTACTCACTGGACCACCAGGGAAGCCCTGTTTTCCTTATTTTTTAAAGTAATTTACAGATTTTAGCCATAAAGGTTTTTGACATTTTAAAATTGATTTTATTTCTCTGTATCTAACGCTTTTGCTCACTTGTGAATTTTTTAAATGTGCAGTCTGTTTTATAGCATGTTTAGCCACCTTTTTATTTTGAAAAATTTCTAACCGGTGGGACAAGAAAAGAATAATATAGTGAACACCTGATCAGCTAGATCTACAAATTGGCAACAGTTTGGTTATTCCCTTTACTTCCATATACACACACATTCACTTGTGTTCAACTTTTTATTTTCTGAGGAATTTAAGAATGAGTTGAAGACTTTATCTTATGTTACCCCTAAGTATTTGAATAAATATCTCTTAAATGTAAGACATTCTTATATAAAAACCTCATAATACTATTAATGATACACAAGAAATTTTATGTTTCATACATTAAAATATCAGAATATTATAGTGTTATTTAATATATAATTTACTGAGTAGGATTTTTAAAATAATTTTACCCGGTAAATAATTATTACAAATGATTATCAACTCTGAATTTTGTGTTATCCTGTACCTAGCAACAATGATAAGTCCGTATCAGTTATAATAATTTGGTTTTAGATTTTCTTGGAAGCAGTGATAAATTCTTACTCCTTATAATAATTTGACTCTAGCTTTTTTGGATTTTCTTTGTAGATAATCTAGTCATTACAAATAACAATATAGTTTTTTTTTCCCTTTATATACTTATTTATTTATTTATTTATTTATTTAGGGCGGGGGTCGGGTTGGGGAGGGAGGGAGGGGGTCGGGTTGGGGAGGGAGGGAGGGGAGCGGGCGGGCCACTTCTATTGGTCTTTCATTTCTCTATTTTCATCCGTCTCTGTTCCTTGGCTCCTGTGGGCCTCCCATCGCGGTGGCGTCTGTCGCTGCAGAGCACCGGCTCTGGGCGCATGCGCTCCAGAGCTCCAGCGCTCCGGCTCGGTAATTGGACACATGGGTCCAGCCACTCCGCGACACATGGGATCTTCCCTGGCCAGGGATGGAACCGGCGCCCCTTGCACTGCAAGGCGGTGTCCTTACCCACTGGACCACCAGGGGAAGCCCTCCTTTATATACTTTTAATCAAATTAATTCCTGAAAAAGATCTTTTCAGTTAATTTTAATATCTTGTTACCTTATTTAATATATTTAAAGATATGTATCTTAAGTGGTGAATTACATGAAAATAAAATATAAATTTTTGTATTTTAGGAAAATTCCCGAATTGTGAGGGTAAAAGTTATAGCTGGAATAGGTCTGGCCAAGAAGGATATCTTGGGAGCTAGGTAAGTAGAACAAGTTAAACTGTGATTTTAAACTTTGTATTTATTGATTTTTTCTAGCCTTTTGTTAGATGAAATATTGAGTAATATTGTTAGTAAACTGTTGTATGAGGTAGAGTAGTGTTTCTAGTTGGTATTTTACCAAGTTCCTTGATACCTGAATTGCAGAATTTGTAATGTTAAGCAAAAGTTTAACTCAGACATATTATTGTGTTCTGTTTCTGGGAATTAGTAGCATTCTAACGGACCAGTCTTTGAGCAGATAACAACCATAACCTCTGACCGTATTCCCAAATGCAGCGACGTAAACACAGTAAAAGATGAACAGAGCAGATGGAGTCTGTTAGAGAGTCTGTGTCTGGAGGTCAGAAGTTGCACTGAGTGAGTCTCCAGTTTTGTGAATTAGTCTGAGGCCACATGGAATCAGAACATGGAAAAATGACAATATTAGTGGCCTGGGAAATCAGAAAACTTAATCTGAAGAAAACACGACAATGGTGAAGATTCTAGACTGGAAAGAACTGGAGAGGAGATTCCGGAACTATGTCTATTGACATTTCTTGCTGATCCTGAATCATACATATTCAAGCTTCCAAACAACTTAACTGAGGACAAAAGATCTTAACAGAGATCAAGGTTGTTGCCCAACAAACAGATTGTGGTTCTTGCCCAAGGAAGATAATTACATGATACGATTAAAAAAAAAAAAAGAGAAGATACAGCACCCACAGTCTGCACAACTTAACACTTATAATGTCTAAGATATAATCCAAAGCTATATAATCTATAACGAAGAAGCAAAATAAAACGCATTCTCAGTGGAGGAAAAAAAAAGTGCTCACAGAAGTCAAAACATTTGGAAATCTAAGGAAAAACTAGAAACCATTAAAAATGAAAATTATAAAAATGAAAAATATAATATTTGAAATTAAAATTCTTAGATGAGGTTAACAACAGAATGGAGATGAAGAGGAAAAATTAATTGAACTTAAAGATAAATCACAGGACTTCTGTGTGACTCAGATGGCAAAGAATTTGCCTGCAGTGCAGGAGACCTGGTTTTGAGTCCTGGGTCGGGAAGGAGTCCTGGGTCTGGAAAAGGGAATGGCAACCCACTCCAGTATTTTTGCCTGAAGAATTCCATGGACAGAGGAGCCTGGTGGGCTACAGCCCATGAGGTACAAAGAGTTGGATATGACTGTTAGTCAAGTGACTAACACTAAAGATAGATCAACAGAAATTATTTGTCAACAGGAGATGAGAAAGCGATATTATTATTTTTTTTAATGAACAGAGCCTCAAGGACTTGTTAGATAATACTAAGAAAAAAAATCCAAACAAACAAAAAAAGATGTAGAATTAGTTTAACATTTGAAAAGTGTATCAATGTGATATACCACATTGGACTTTCTGAGTGGCACTAGTGGTAAAGAAGTCACCTGCCAATGCAGGAGACATAAGAGCTGCCGATTCGATACCTGGGTCAGGAAGATTTCCTGGAGGAGGGCACAGAAACGCTCTCTGGTATTCTTGCCTGGAGAATCCCATGGACAGAGGAGCTTGGTAGGCTGTGGTCCATAGGGATGCAGTGAGTTGGACACCACTGAAGCAAATTAGCACACATGATTTAACATATTAATAGAATAAAAGAAATATAATCATTTCAATAAAAACATAAAAAGCATCTGACATACTTGAGCACCCATTCATGACAGAAACCCTTAGAAACTAGAGATGATGGGAGTTCTAGATGTGATTAAAGTTTTCTGTGAGAAAGACAGTAGCTAACATCATGTCCAGTGATGACAGTCTGCATGCTTTCTTCTTAAACTTGGGGATAAGAAAGATTGTTCTTACATTCAGCTCAAGACTGTGCTGGATGTCCTAGCCAGTCCTAATAGGCGCTAATATGACTAGGAAAAGAGAAATAATAGTGAAAAGGAAAAAACTTTATTTGTGGACAGTCAGATCATGTACATAGAAAACCCTAAGAAATCTACAAAAGAGCTGCTAGAAATAAAATATAAGGCCACAAAATACAAAGTCAGTGTACCAAAATTGGTCATACTTTTGTATCTTAGCAAACAATTAACAAATGGAAATGAATTTTTTAAATTTAAAAAACTTAGAGATAAATTTAACAAAAGATTTACAAACACTGTACAGAACATTAGTAAGAGAAATTGAGGATTTAAGTAAATGGATAAACATTGTCATATTCATGGATTGAAGATACGTTATTGTTAGAGTTGTATTCCTCTCCAAATTGAATAGATTTGATTTAATCCCAATAAAGATCCCAGCATATTTTTGAGAAATAGATAAGCTAATTCCAATATTGTTACAAAAGTCAAAGGATATAGAATAGCCAAGACAATTTCTAAAAGAAGAACATAGGTGGAAAATGTATGCTTTATAATTTCAAGATTTTCTGTATAGCTACAGGTAATCAAGACAAAGTAGCATTGGCATAAGAGTAGCTATTTTGTTCAGTAGACTAGAGTGAAAGTGCCACCCCATACACACATACATATGTACATACCTGAGGTCATGAGGTCAGTTGCTTTAAGCATTAAGGTGGTTCAAGAAAAAGGATAATGTTTTAAATGCCTGATGCTAAAGCAACTGGTTATCTGTGTGGAAGAAAATGAAGCTCTGTCCTTATCACACATAATATATAAAATTAATAAGAGCTAAAATTAATAAACTTCTTGCAGAAGACATAGGAGAAAATCTTTACTCTGCTGCATTGCACAAAGATTTTTTTTTTTTTTTTTGGCCACTTCTATTGATCTTTCATTTATTTATCTTTGTTCTTTGGCCTGTGTGGGCCTCCCATCGCTGTGGCCTCTCTTGCTTCAATGCACCAGCTCTGGGCGCATGCACTCCAGAGTTCCAGCTCAGTAGTTGGACACATCAGTCCAGCCGCTCCACGGCACATGGGATCTTCTCAGGCCAGGGATCAAACTGGCGCCCCTTGCACTGCAAGGTGGTGTCCTTACCCACTGTACCACCAAGGAAGCCCACACAAAGATTTTTTGAATGAGACTCAAAAGATACGAGCCATAAAGTTTAGAAGGAAAAATGCGGAAACAGACTTCATTAGAATTTGAACTTTTGTTATTTGAAAGACATAGTTAAGGAAAAGGCAAACCACTGATTCAGAGAAAATGTTTTCAGAGCACACATCAGACAAAGGCCTTTATTTACCAGCAACTAAAGACTTCTTATAACTCAATAATGTTATGATAAAATGACCAATTAAAAATGGACAAAACTCTTGAATAAGAACTGTCCAGGTGGAAGTGTCTAGCTGGGTTGTGAGGTCATATGTAAGTACTCATATGTTTTATTAATATATTTATTTTTGAAAATATGTAGTTGTTAAAACTATGGATGAGATTGTGAAGGAAATGTAGAGAGAACAAAAGTCAAAGGATATAGAATAGCCAAGACAATTTCTAAAAGAAGAACATAGGTGGAAAATGTATGCTTTATAATTTCAAGATTTTCTGTATAGCTACAGGTAATCAAGACAAAGTAGCATTGGCATAAGAGTAGCTATTTTGTTCAGTAGACTAGAGTGAAAGTGCCACCCCATACACACATACATATGTACATACCTGAGGTCATGAGGTCAGTTGCTTTAAGCATTAAGGTGGTTCAAGAAAAAGGATAATGTTTTAAATGCCTGATGCTAAAGCAACTGGTTATCTGTGTGGAAGAAAATGAAGCTCTGTCCTTATCACACATAATATATAAAATTAATAAGAGCTAAAATTAATAAACTTCTTGCAGAAGACATAGGAGAAAATCTTTACTCTGCTGCATTGCACAAAGATTTTTTTTTTTTTTTTTGGCCACTTCTATTGATCTTTCATTTATTTATCTTTGTTCTTTGGCCTGTGTGGGCCTCCCATCGCTGTGGCCTCTCTTGCTTCAATGCACCAGCTCTGGGCGCATGCACTCCAGAGTTCCAGCTCAGTAGTTGGACACATCGGTCCAGCCGCTCCGCAGCACGTGGGATCTTCACAGGCCAGGGATCAAAATGGCGCCCCTTGCACTGCAAGGTGGTGTCCTTACCCACTGTACCACCAAGGAAGCCCACACAAAGATTTTTTGAATGAGACTCAAAAGATACGAGCCATAAAGTTTAGAAGGAAAAATGCGGAAACAGACTTCATTAGAATTTGAACTTTTGTTATTTGAAAGACATAGTTAAGGAAAAGGCAAACCACTGATTCAGAGAAAATGTTTTCAGAGCACACATCAGACAAAGGCCTTTATTTACCAGCAACTAAAGACTTCTTATAACTCAATAATGTTATGATAAAATGACCAATTAAAAATGGACAAAACTCTTGAATAAGAACTGTCCAGGTGGAAGTGTCTAGCTGGGTTGTGAGGTCATATGTAAGTACTCATATGTTTTATTAATATATTTATTTTTGAAAATATGTAGTTGTTAAAACTATGGATGAGATTGTGAAGGAAATGTAGAGAGAACAAAAGGGAGAACCAGAAGGGTTTTGTATCATGAAAACTAAATGGGGGGCTTCCCCTGGTGGTCCAGTGGGTAAGGACACCGCGTTGCAGTGCAAGGGGCGCCGGTTCGATCCCTGGCCTGGGAAGATCCTGTGCCGTGGAGCGGCTGGATCAGTGTGTCCAATTACCGAGCCGGAGCTCTGGGGCGCATGTGCCCAGAGCTAGTGCTCTGCAACAACAGAGGCCACTGCAATGGGAGGCCCACATGGGCCAAAGAACAAAGACGGATGAAAATAGACAAATGAAAGACCAATAGAAGTGGCCCGCCCGCTCCCCTCCCTCCCCAACCCGACCCCCGCCCAAAATAAATAAATAAATCTTTAAAAAAAAAAAAAACCTAAACGGGGTGAATTTCAAAGAGAAAATGGTCAGTTGTATCAAACATATGAAGGGCCAGCAAAATAACTGTCTAAAATGTGTCCATTCTTTTAGCAAGATTGCTGACTTTTCACGGAGTGGATTAGAAGGAAGGAGGTAGAAGCCAGATTATAGGAATTCGAAGAGCACTGGTTGGGAGGAAATGAAGGAAGGGAGATTGTAGGCTATTGCAGTAAAGAGCAGGATGTCTGAAGCCAGGTGCTTGAGTTTCAGTCCTCACTGTTCCACTTCCTAGCTATGTCATCTGGGATGAGTTGACCTGTCTCTGTTTAAAACAGAAATAACAGTTATACTTACCTCATAGGTTGTTATGAGGATTCTAGAAGTTAGTATATAAATTTTGAACAGTGCCTGGTACAGAGTAATTGCAAATTTTTTTCTTTGTTGTATTAGAGAAAAATGCGATTCATTAGATTAACTTTGGTTATTTGAAAGACATAGTTAAGGAAAAGGCAAACCACTGATTCAGAGAAAATGTTTTCAGAGCACACATCAGACAAAGGCCTTTATTTACCAGCAACTAAAGACTTCTTATAACTCAATAATGTTATGATAAAATGACCAATTAAAAATGGACAAAACTCTTGAATAAGAACTGTCCAGGTGGAAGTGTCTAGCTGGGTTGTGAGGTCATATGTAAGTACTCATATGTTTTATTAATATATTTATTTTTGAAAATATGTAGTTGTTAAAACTATGGATGAGATTGTGAAGGAAATGTAGAGAGAACAAAAGGGAGAACCAGAAGGGTTTTGTATCATGAAAACTAAATGGGGGGCTTCCCCTGGTGGTCCAGTGGGTAAGGACACCGCGTTGCAGTGCAAGGGGCGCCGGTTCGATCCCTGGCCTGGGAAGATCCCGTGTGCCGTGGAGCGGCTGGATCAGTGTGTCCAATTACCGAGCCGGAGCTCTGGGGCGCATGTGCCCAGAGCTAGTGCTCTGCAACAACAGAGGCCACTGCAATGGGAGGCCCACATGGGCCAAAGAACAAAGACGGATGAAAATAGACAAATGAAAGACCAATAGAAGTGGCCCGCCCGCTCCCCTCCCTCCCCAACCCGACCCCCGCCCAAAATAAATAAATAAATCTTTAAAAAAAAAAAAAACCTAAACGGGGTGAATTTCAAAGAGAAAATGGTCAGTTGTATCAAACATATGAAGGGCCAGCAAAATAACTGTCTAAAATGTGTCCATTCTTTTAGCAAGATTGCTGACTTTTCACGGAGTGGATTAGAAGGAAGGAGGTAGAAGCCAGATTATAGGAATTCGAAGAGCACTGGTTGGGAGGAAATGAAGGAAGGGAGATTGTAGGCTATTGCAGTAAAGAGCAGGATGTCTGAAGCCAGGTGCTTGAGTTTCAGTCCTCACTGTTCCACTTCCTAGCTATGTCATCTGGGATGAGTTGACCTGTCTCTGTTTAAAACAGAAATAACAGTTATACTTACCTCATAGGTTGTTATGAGGATTCTAGAAGTTAGTATATATAAACCATTTAGAACAGTGCCTGGTACAGAGTAATTGCTATATATGTGTTGGTTGATATCTTTGTTGTTATTAGCCACCCATAGCTTCCCTGTGGCTCAAATGGTAGAGTCTACCTACAATGCCAAAGACCCAGGTTTGATTCCTGGGTAGAGAAGATCCCCTGGAGAAGGGAATGGCAACCCACTCCAGTATTCTTGCCTGGAGAATTCCATGGACAGAGGAGCCTGGTGGGCTACAATCCTTGGGGTCACAAAGAGTTGGACATGATTGAGCGACTAACACTTTGTTAGTCATTATTATTATTACAGATAGTTTGCTTGGAAAGTTGGAGACAGGAAGAAAAATATCTAGTTTACTTTGTTGGAGGCATGAAGAAAAGTCAGGGAGTGGAATTGGCTAGAAAAACTAGTCTAGTAGAAATGACGAGAAAAACTTAGGTCAAAAGAAAAGCTGACAATATAGAAGGGAGAAGTCAAAATAGATGATACAGTGTTCCAGAGGAGGTGGGAGGGCCCTGGACAAGGGTGATTGGGTGACGTACCTGCATCACTGACTTTAGGGGTAGGATGTGTGTGTGTTAGTCACTCAAGTCATGTCCGTCTCTTTGACTCTGGTAAATACTAAGATATTGGGAGTATGGTGATGGCTTTGATTTTTGTCAATCAAAGGAATAAAAAGTAAGGTTAGATGAGGAAATGGGAGAAAGAAGTTGGTGGTAGAGAATGGCTATGGTAGAGAATGTGAGATTCCCAAGGGACCTGGGAGAAATTTGACTGTGGACAAGTAAAATGTCTAAAGTCTTTTGCTGTGCAAACCTGAATATCACAAGGTATTGCTTCTCCATGTCTCTTTGTCCAAGGGTCACCTGGCATATATATTATTTTGAACTGAAACTCTTTGCCTTTATTTTGTAAAAAGAGTTTATACCTGTGAGATAACTTGAAACAACCTGAGGTCTTACAAAGCTTTTCTTGAGAATCATTGAATTAATCTTTACCCCAAAGAAGAAGGCATGTATTAAAAATCAAACATAATTTAAAAAATCTTAAGAGGTTGCGAATTATTAAATTGTGATTAAAAGATTTTCCTTCTAATTCTTTGTTTCACAAAACATGGTGTTTCAGCACACCATGCAAAGATTATTATTATGACTTACCTTTACCTAAGAAACCCTTATTTTTCTTTTGGCCTGCTTACCGTCCGGGGCAGCCCCTCCTCAGCAGCTGGCCAAGAGAGGACCCAGATTGAATAAACCCGGTCCTCAGTTCTCAACCTGTCACGGCCCAGTTACTCAGAAACCCTTACTTTTTTCTTTTTTTCTTTTTACAAACCCTTGTGTCGAGGGCTGACTTTCAATAGATCGCAGCGAGGGAGCTGCTCTGCTACGTACGAAACCCCGACCCAGAAGCAGGTCGTCTACGAAAGAAACCCTTACTTTTAAGTGTAGGAAATAATTGTAGAAACTGTTAACCCAGAAAATTCTATGATTTTTATGGTTTCAATAAGCTGAGTTTGGAAATAAACAACAATTAACTTTTTTTCTTTTAATTAACAGTGACCCTTATGTGAGAGTGACATTATATGACCCAATGAATGGAGTTTTTACAAGTGTGCAAACGAAAACCATTAAAAAGGTTAGATTTAGCAGTATTTCAAATTTTTAAAAATACACTTTGTTTTGTTTTAATATGATAAAATATTAAAAAGTTAGTTATGTTTCTTGTCTTTTAGAGTTTGAATCCAAAATGGAATGAAGAAATATTATTCAGAGTAAGTATGCATTTTATTTCATTATAACGGCAAAGATTTTTCCTCAGTAGGTTTAGAATGACAAGTTCTCATAGTACTCTAAAATGTATATTATAAGAATTTGTAAAAATTTAAAAGTTAAATCTACATATTTGCATGATGAAACCATTTATCTTATAATGAAAAACATGTCTGAGGTAATACAGAGGCCAAGGATGATGGTAAACCTGGAGTTATCTTCAGTTCAGTTCAGTTCAGTCGCTCAGTTGTGTCCTACTCTTTGCGACTCCATGGACTGAGCACACCAGGCTTCCTTGTCCTTCACCATCTCCCGGAGCCTGCTCAAACTCATGTCCATTGACTCAGTGATGCCATCCAACCATGTCGTCCTCTGTCGTCCCCTTCTGCTCTTGCCTTCTGTTTTTCCAAACATCAGGCTCTTTTCCAATGAGTAATTTCTTAGCATCTTGCTCTAATTTAATTCTAATGGAGAGACAGTCTTATTCCAGTTTTTCATATTTTGATGTTTTTCCTTAAAGATGATGCAATATTTGTGTCTCTGCAGTCATTTATTAAGTACACTGATCCAGGCAAGAGATGCTGTGGATACATTATACATCCATCATTCACATTCCTGCCTTCTTTCTCATCCCACCTCTGACTGTCCCATAGGAACAAGCTCCCATCAGCACTTATTTCTGGCTCCAAGGGGGACCCTAAACTGACAATGACACATTATATTTATGGGAACAATGATTCAAATAACCATAGATGGCTCATTGGAAACTGATGAAACAGCATAATTAAGGTAGCAAAGAAAAAAGAATGGTCAACTCATAATTCTGTTTCTAACTAAAACATCCTTTAGGAATGACAGTGTATTAAGGTATTCCAAGCTGAGTGAAAATAAAAGAATTGTACTTGGAAAACTAAATAACTCTTCTAAAACTAAGACTAAACACTTTTTCTCTGTTAGAGTAAGTAGACCAAAAAATTCAATAAAGATAAATGTCTTGAGCAACATTATCAAATAAGGTTTACTTAATTGACATTTATAAGCCTACCTAACAGCAGTAGAACACGTGGTCTTTAAAGTTGCACATGGAGTATTTACTGAGTTAGCTGAGCCAAACCCCAAACCTTAATCACATTTAAATAATTTAAATCGTGCTCGCTTCGGCAGCACATACGCTAAAATTGGCACGATACAGAGAAGATTAGCATGGCCCCTGCGCAAAGATGACACGCAAATTTGTGAA
Organism: Tragulus kanchil; assembly: GCA_022376925.1. Classification (NCBI taxonomy): domain Eukaryota; kingdom Metazoa; phylum Chordata; class Mammalia; order Artiodactyla; family Tragulidae; genus Tragulus; species Tragulus kanchil. The sequence goes on along the minus strand of JAIOJX010000024.1, from coordinate 117,379,967 downwards.
GCATTCCATATTTTTGTAAACAACAAAACTGTAAAAATTTACAAAAAAACCACAAGAATTTAAGTCATGCGAAGTATCATCTCTGACTATAATAGAATTAAAGTAGGAATTAGTAACATAAAAATACCTGGAAAGTCCCCAGATATTTGAAGGTTAAACAACATACTTTGAAGTCCAGTGGGAAGGACTCTGCTTCCAAAGCAGGAGACAAGGGTTCAATCCCTGGCAGGGAAATTGAGATCCCACAAGCCCCAAGGTGTGGCCAAAAAATAAAATAAACTTAAAAAAAAAAGGGGGCTTCTGTGGTGGTCCAGTGGGTAAGGACACTGCCTTGCAGTGCAAGGGGCGCCGGTTTGATCCCTGGCCTGGGAAGATCCCACGTGCTGCAGAGCGGCTGGACTGATGTGTCCAACTACCGAGCCAGAGCTCTGGAGCGCCTGTGCCCAGAGCCGGTGCTCTGTGATGAGAGAGGCCACTGAGTTGGGAGGCCCACACAAACCAAAGAACAAAGATGGATGGACGAAAGATCAACAGAAGTGGCCAAAAAAAAAAAAAAAAAAACATACTTTGACATAATCCATGAGTCAAATAAGAATTCTCAAGAGCAATTAGAAAATATTTTAATAGAATGAAATAAAAGACACATTATATTTATGGGAACATACGCAAAGAAAAAGAATGGTAAAAAACTCATAATTCTGTTTCTAACTAAAACATCCTTTAGGAATGACAGTGTATTAAGGTATTCCAAGCTGAGTGAAAATAAAAGAATTGTACTTGGAAAACTAAATAACTCTTCTAAAACTAAGACTAAACACTTTTTCTCTGTTAGAGTAAGTAGACCAAAAAATTCAATAAAGATAAATGTCTTGAGCAACATTATCAAATAAGGTTTACTTAATTGACATTTATAAGCCTACCTAACAGCAGTAGAACACGTGGTCTTTAAAGTTGCACATGGAGTATTTACTGAGTTAGCTGAGCCAAACCCCAAACCTTAATCACATTTAAATAATTTAAATCGTGCTCGCTTCGGCAGCACATACGCTAAAATTGGCACGATACAGAGAAGATTAGCATGGCCCCTGCGCAAAGATGACACGCAAATTTGTGAAGCATTCCATATTTTTGTAAACAACAAAACTGTAAAAATTTACAAAAAAACCACAAGAATTTAAGTCATGCGAAGTATCATCTCTGACTATAATAGAATTAAAGTAGGAATTAGTAACATAAAAATACCTGGAAAGTCCCCAGATATTTGAAGGTTAAACAACATACTTTGAAGTCCAGTGGGAAGGACTCTGCTTCCAAAGCAGGAGACAAGGGTTCAATCCCTGGCAGGGAAATTGAGATCCCACAAGCCCCAAGGTGTGGCCAAAAAATAAAATAAACTTAAAAAAAAAAGGGGGCTTCTGTGGTGGTCCAGTGGGTAAGGACACTGCCTTGCAGTGCAAGGGGCGCCGGTTTGATCCCTGGCCTGGGAAGATCCCACGTGCTGCAGAGCGGCTGGACTGATGTGTCCAACTACCGAGCCAGAGCTCTGGAGCGCCTGTGCCCAGAGCCGGTGCTCTGTGATGAGAGAGGCCACTGAGTTGGGAGGCCCACACAAACCAAAGAACAAAGATGGATGGACGAAAGATCAACAGAAGTGGCCAAAAAAAAAAAAAAAAAAACATACTTTGACATAATCCATGAGTCAAATAAGAATTCTCAAGAGCAATTAGAAAATATTTTAATAGAATGAAATAAAAAGACAGCATCAGTACTTCCCTGGTGGTCCATTGGTTAAAACTCTGTGCTTCCACTGCATTGGGCCTGGATCTGATTCCTGGTCAGGGAACTAAGATTTCACATACCATGTGGTGTGACCAAAAAAAATAGCATCAAATGGATAAAGAAGATACGGTATGTATATATAATGAAATACTACTCAGCCATAAAGAATGAAATAATGCCACTTGCAGCAACATAGATGGACCTAGAGATTGTCTTACTAAATGAAAGAGAAAGACAAATACTATATGATAACACTTCTGTGTGAAATCTAAAATATGACACAAACAAACTTATTTATGAAACAGAGATAGGGTCAAAGACGTAGATAACAAACTTGTGGTTGCCAAAGAGGAAAGGGGGTGGGGGGAGGGATAAATTAGGAATTTAGGATTAGCAGATACAAACTACTATATTATAAAATAGGTTAACAGCGAGGTCCCACTATTGTAGCACAGGGAACTGTATTTTATCCTATAATTAATTATAATGGAGAAGAATATGAAAAAGAATATATACATATATGTATGTATGTATATATATATATATATATACTTTTTGAATAGATATATATGTATGAGTCTTTTTAATCTCTTTACTATACACCAGAAATTAACACAACACTGCAAATTAACCATATTTCAGTAAAACAAAGTCAAACAAAAAACCCAGCAACATCAAAATTTGTAGGATGCAGCTAAAGCACTGTATAGAGGAAAATATATAGCATTATATTATGTTAAAAAAAAGAAAGGTCTTGAACCATTAATCTAAGGTTCCACCTGAAGAAACTAGAAAATAACATCTTTGATCCCTGGCCTGGGAAGATCCCACGTGCTGCAGAGCGGCTGGACTGATGTGTCCAACTACCGAGCCAGAGCTCTGGAGCGCCTGTGCCCAGAGCCGGTGCTCTGTGATGAGAGAGGCCACTGAGTTGGGAGGCCCACACAAACCAAAGAACAAAGATGGATGGACGAAAGATCAACAGAAGTGGCCAAAAAAAAAAAAAAAAAAACATACTTTGACATAATCCATGAGTCAAATAAGAATTCTCAAGAGCAATTAGAAAATATTTTAATAGAATGAAATAAAAAGACAGCATCAGTACTTCCCTGGTGGTCCATTGGTTAAAACTCTGTGCTTCCACTGCATTGGGCCTGGATCTGATTCCTGGTCAGGGAACTAAGATTTCACATACCATGTGGTGTGACCAAAAAAAATAGCATCAAATGGATAAAGAAGATACGGTATGTATATATAATGAAATACTACTCAGCCATAAAGAATGAAATAATGCCACTTGCAGCAACATAGATGGACCTAGAGATTGTCTTACTAAATGAAAGAGAAAGACAAATACTATATGATAACACTTCTGTGTGAAATCTAAAATATGACACAAACAAACTTATTTATGAAACAGAGATAGGGTCAAAGACGTAGATAACAAACTTGTGGTTGCCAAAGAGGAAAGGGGGTGGGGGGAGGGATAAATTAGGAATTTAGGATTAGCAGATACAAACTACTATATTATAAAATAGGTTAACAGCGAGGTCCCACTATTGTAGCACAGGGAACTGTATTTTATCCTATAATTAATTATAATGGAGAAGAATATGAAAAAGAATATATACATATATGTATGTATGTATATATATATATATATATACTTTTTGAATAGATATATATGTATGAGTCTTTTTAATCTCTTTACTATACACCAGAAATTAACACAACACTGCAAATTAACCATATTTCAGTAAAACAAAGTCAAACAAAAAACCCAGCAACATCAAAATTTGTAGGATGCAGCTAAAGCACTGTATAGAGGAAAATATATAGCATTATATTATGTTAAAAAATAAGAAAGGTCTTGAACCATTAATCTAAGGTTCCACCTGAAGAAACTAGAAAATAACATCTTTACAGAACTGACAGACATTAAATGGCTAATAAGGGATGGTATGAACAGTTCTGTGCCTTGAAGTTCAGTAACTTAGATGAAATGGTCCATTTCCATTATATACATATCCTATTAAGCTTTTAATAAGAGATAAGTTACTGAGAAGTTCTACATCTCTTAAAGAAATTATACTTGAAGTTAAAAACCACCCAACAAAGAAAACTTTGATCCCAGGTAGTTCCACTGGTTAAATTTTACCTTGTGTCTAAGGAATAAATAATTCCAATGGTACGCAATATTTTACTGAAACTGAAAGTGGAAGGGACATTTCCCAGTTCATTCATGAGGCCAGCATTTCTCTGATAACTAAAACCAGACCAGAGACTTTATAAGAAAATTAAAACTTCAGACCATTAATCCTCATGATCATAACCACTGTGTGGTAAGTTTGTTAAATTGGGCCCCTTCCATTCTGAATAGTTTGTTCTCAGATTACTTATGGACATATGTGGCTTTGCCTTTCCTGTCTGCAAACCTTAGCCAGCATGGTTATGTGGGTGCTTACCGAGGATGTGTTCATAGGGGTGGAATCCATGCAGCATTTCATCCTTCCAGGAGACCCAGTTCACTGAGGAGGAGGTGCAGGGTGAGCCCTTGACCATGGGATCCATTAGTCACATCATCTACCACACCATCCAGACACAGGCCCTGGAATGGCCTACTGAAAGCACAGCTGAAGGCCCAATATGGAGGCAATACCTGTAACGATGGGGTGCCAGTTTAATATTTAAGCCAAAGGCCTCAATATGAGCTGTCTTCACAACAGAAAGTATGAAAAATTCACAGTCCAGGAACAAAGGGATAGAAGTAGGAGTAGTGCCATTTACCATTTCTGAATACCCATTGGGAGGACCCCTGGAGCTCTGGGCTTTGCCAGGTTAGAGGTCCAGGTTTCCAGAGGAAGCAGACTCCTTCTAGGGGACATATCAAGGGTGCCGTTAAACCACAGTCTACACCTGCTGCCAGGGCACCCTGGATGCCTTGTATCCAGGAACCAGCAGATGACAGAGGCTGTTACCTGGTTTGTACAGGGACCAGATGAGAGAATTAAATGACTTCATTATAGAAACCATTCTTATTATAGCCTTAGTATTATATAATATGTGGTCCTTTGTATCTGGCTTCTTTCAATAAGTGTAATGTTTTCAAGATTCAAATCATGTTATAACATATATCAGTACTTAATTTCTTTTTGTTGCCAAATAATATTCTGTTATATGGATAACCACACTTTAGCCTTGTATTAGTTGGGCATCTGAGTTGTTTACATATTTTTTTTTTTTGTTTCCACATTTTAACTGTTATGAATGGTGCTGTGAATGTGTACAAGTTTTTGTATGGACATCTATTTTCATTTGGGGAGTGTATACCTGGAGGGTGGGATTGCTGTATTGAATTAAGAACTGCCAAACTGTTCCAAAGTGACTTCACCATTTTTGCATCCCACCAACAAGAGTATGAGAGTTCTCACTTCTCTACATCCTTGACAACACTTGTTATTATCTGACTTTTTATCACACCTTCCTAGTGGATGTGAAATGGTATCTTATTGCAGTTCCCTGACGACTGATGATATTGTGAATCTTTTCATGAACTTATGGGCCAATTGTGTTATTTTCTTTGGAGAAATGCCTTGTCAGATCCTCTGCTGTGTTATAATTGCTTTGCCTTTTTGTTATTGAGTGTTATAGTTCTTTATATTTCTAGATACAGTTCTCTTGTCAGATACTTGATGTGCACAAATTTTCTACCATTCTGAGTTATTTTTTGAATTTATTGATAGTGTCCTTTGAAGCACAAAAGTTTTTAATTTTGATGATGTTCAGTTTATCTTTTCTTTTGTTCCTTGTAGTTTTCATTTCTCATCTAGTTAATATTGTTTAGCTTTCTTATTTTCACCTCAGGGAGGGCAGTTTCAGAGGCTTCCACTTGGCCTTCTCACTATGCTGGCTCTTATCCAACAAGCTATGGATTCAGTTTGGTGGTGGTATTGAGGAGATCCAGCTTCCAGTACATTAATTTAAACTCTACACCTGCTGCCAGGGCACCCTGGATGCCTTGTATCCAGGAACCAGCAGATGACAGAGGCTGTTACCTGGTTTGTACAGGGACCAGATGAGAGAATTAAATGACTTCATTATAGAAACCATTCTTATTATAGCCTTAGTATTATATAATATGTGGTCCTTTGTATCTGGCTTCTTTCAATAAGTGTAATGTTTTCAAGATTCAAATCATGTTATAACATATATCAGTACTTAATTTCTTTTTGTTGCCAAATAATATTCTGTTATATGGATAACCACACTTTAGCCTTGTATTAGTTGGGCATCTGAGTTGTTTACATATTTTTTTTTTTTGTTTCCACATTTTAACTGTTATGAATGGTGCTGTGAATGTGTACAAGTTTTTGTATGGACATCTATTTTCATTTGGGGAGTGTATACCTGGAGGGTGGGATTGCTGTATTGAATTAAGAACTGCCAAACTGTTCCAAAGTGACTTCACCATTTTTGCATCCCACCAACAAGAGTATGAGAGTTCTCACTTCTCTACATCCTTGACAACACTTGTTATTATCTGATTTTTTATCACACCTTCCTAGTGGATGTGAAATGGTATCTTATTGCAGTTCCCTGACGACTGATGATATTGTGAATCTTTTCATGAACTTATGGGCCAATTGTGTTATTTTCTTTGGAGAAATGCCTTGTCAGATCCTCTGCTGTGTTATAATTGCTTTGCCTTTTTGTTATTGAGTGTTATAGTTCTTTATATTTCTAGATACAGTTCTCTTGTCAGATACTTGATGTGCACAAATTTTCTACCATTCTGAGTTATTTTTTGAATTTATTGATAGTGTCCTTTGAAGCACAAAAGTTTTTAATTTTGATGATGTTCAGTTTATCTTTTCTTTTGTTCCTTGTAGTTTTCATTTCTCATCTAGTTAATATTGTTTAGCTTTCTTATTTTCACCTCAGGGAGGGCAGTTTCAGAGGCTTCCACTTGGCCTTCTCACTATGCTGGCTCTTATCCAACAAGCTATGGATTCAGTTTGGTGGTGGTATTGAGGAGATCCAGCTTCCAGTACATTAATTTAAACTCTACACTTGAAAAACAGGGGCATGACTACTGGGTGAATCCACAGAGCAAGTGAACTCAGTGTAAGCCGGACATTAGCCAGGACTCCATTTGTAATCTAGTTCCTGTAAGTCTTGCATTATTTTTTATTTACTTTTGGCTGTGCTGGGTATTCATTGCGGCACATGGGCTCTTTATTGCAGTGTGCAGGCTTCAGTCTATCTCAAAAATCCATATGTACATGGAAATTAAACAATATACTTCATTTTATTGTTTTAGGCAACGTATTTTAAATAAGCCATGATCAAAAAGGAAATCATATGGAAAGTTTGAAATCATTTCAACTGATTTATAATTAAAACATACCAGAATATGGATGAGCTAATTCAGGGCTTCTAAATTTATATCTTTAAATCTTATACACAAAAGAAAAAGGATTTAAAATTGATAATGTAAGCTTCTACTTCAAGCAAAAAATTAAAAATAAAAAAGTAGAGGGAAGGAAATAAGAATGTAAATCAACAAAATAGAAAATGGATAAAAGTACAGAAAGCAAATGAAACTAAAGACGGTTCTTTGAAAAGATTAATAAAGTTGCTATTCCATAGTACTCCAAATAAGGGAGATAGAAAACTCAAATGATTAGTATCAGGGATGAAAGGAATATCAAAGTGTGGGTAGAAATAGATAATACAGATATCTGTTGGAGGAATTAAAATTATAATTAACGAATTTTAAATTTAAGACCGTAATTAAAAATCTTCCCATTATTTTTTATGATTTTGATTTCCTATTAAGAAAGGATAAGTCAGTACTACTCTTTTTTAAAAAATTGTGGCCTCTTTTATTGGTTTTTTATTTATTTATTTTCATCCATCTTTATTCGTCGGCCTTGTGTAGGCCTCACATTGCAGTGGCCTCTCTCATTGCAGAGCACTAGCTCTGGGTGCATGTGCTCTAGAGTCCTGGCTCGTAATTGGACACACTGGTCATCAAAGCTAGATACAGAAATGAAAACACATGGTGATGCAGTACTTGCTTTACAAAAGACATAATTATGTGTGGCTTCCTATTTTCTTCTTTGTCATATCATTATTTATACATAGCACAAAATGTTTTCTATTGAATGTATTCACCTAAAAATGTCAATTGAGATAACATAGTATAGGAAAATCTTGGTTTGTCGGGCATTCACCCAAATGGGAATTGTGGCCAGAAGCTGAATGAGTCTTTATATCTCTGAGAAAACATGAAGTTTGAAGCAAGTTTTCTTTTGTGTGTAGAGAATTCTTGTTTAATCAGTGAGTCACGTCTAACTCTTCTCAATCCTATGGAGTGTAGTCCACCAGGCGAGAATATTGGAGTGGGCTGCCATTTCCTTCTTCAGCAGATCTTCCTGATGCAAGGATCGAACCACTGTCTCTGGCATTGGCAGGCGGATTCCTTGCCACTGAGCCAGAACTGTTACTGGCATATTAGTAAACATGGAGACTCGGAGTTGAAGTTAATATTCAGTCACAAAGTATAGTAAAATCTACATGTGTAGTTGCTCAAATGAGACCAGGAGAGGAAACCATGTACGCAATTAGGAAGCCACGTACACATTAGGAATGTATACATTAGCCATGTATACATTATGAAGCCATGTATCTATTATATATTCTGAGCATCAGCAGATGAGCCTCTGAAAAAGCCCCTCTCCATTCCCTGTGCGCCCATGGTGGTCAGTTTGTATCTTTGATGTTCATACACATCATGCTATATTTACATCACGTGTATATATTCATACATATATTAGTATTATGTTACAGAAGCAACATGTATACCGTAGATATTTTTATAAAGAGAAATACAAATCAGCTGTAATTTAACTTCTATGAAGTCACCGCTGATTGTATGATAGTCTGGTGTGTTTTTATCCATAAATTTATCCTCTTCCACCTCCACACACACGTACAATATTGGTGTGATATTTTTTTCTCGTTCACTTTGTGTGTCCTTATTAACATGAGGCTACAGTCCCTGCCCTCAGTGAAGCTTATTGTTTGCTCTGGGCCCCTAAGAACTAATTTCTCAAAAGAATTGCCGATATGCTAAACCTTGTGAAGGGAAAACATGGGTGCTAGCGAGTGAATATGAGGATATATTGGAGAATTGAGAGGAGTCCCTAAATGTAGAGTATTTAAGGAAGGCCTTTCAAAAGCATCAGTTAGGATGCTTTCTGCTTCACGAAACAGACTCATGGTAACAGCTAAAATTGGTTTAAGCGGTAATTGCATTTATTGTTTCTCTTCCTAAGAAGCAGACACAGAGGGAAGGTGGCGACTGGGGCGCCTGAACAGGATCACATCCATCCTGGGCTCTCTGGGACCCTCATGGCTTTCTGTCCGTGCTCGCAAGAAGCAGCAGTTCCCATAGCCTCCCATGGTGATGTCCTAAGGTAGAAAAGGGAGAGGTTTTCCCATCATGGCTCTTTTAAAAAGTGAAGAACCCCCTTTCAAACGTTTCCTGGCAGACTTTCACATCGCTTGGACCAGAGCTATGTCTGTGTGTATTTCTATAACCCAGTCATTGGTAAAGAGGGTGGAATTGCCAGGAAGCTTAGAGGAATCAGAATTAAGCTCCTGGGAGGCAGGGTAGGGGGAGTACCTGCCTGTATCCCTGATACACATTGTCATCCATTATTTGAATAAAATCATAATTCTGTTAGCTAGGGAGAAGGATGGGGTGCTCCATTAATAAAACACTTAAGTATAGTATGATATAGCCATATAGTGAGATCCTTATCAGCTGTTTAAAAAGAGACATGTGTATGTATTGATAGGGTGTTAGTTTCAGAATATGCTAAATGAAGGAACAAAGGTGCAGAACAGTGTATTTGTGATGCATCTATTTCCGTAAAAACAGAAAACTGTCTCATGTGCAGGTATTTGAAAAATTGCTTCTGACAGGACCTAAGAAACTGTTCACAGTGTTTTCTCTGAGGGTAGGACAAGGAGGAGAGATTTATAATTCACTATACTGTGTATCTTTTTACTACTTGGATTCCCCCCATACACCACGGCTGAGTATCTATAATTTATTTTTGTACTTGTTGATAAGAAATTACTGTATAGAGAAAGTAGAAAGACACAAAGCACAGACATAAACGTGAAGATACTTTCTATTTATAAAATGCTATAAATCATTTTATACATTTGTAAAGACATCTAGTTTACAGTTTTTATATTTAAATCTACTTAACATACATGTTCACTCAAAAACTTGTACATGAGTGTTCCTAGCACCGTTACTCATTAAAGAAAGTAGAAACAGCTTATAGGTCCATCAATAAGTGAATGGACAAACAAAATGGGATATATACATACAATGGAATATTGTCTGAGTCTCCATGTTTATTAATATGCCAGTAACAGTTCTGGCTCAGTGGCAAAGAATCCGCCTGCCGATGCCAGAGACAGTGGTTCGATCCTTGCGTCAGGAAGATCTGCTGGAGAAGGAAATGGCAACCCACTCCAATATTCTTGCCTGGTGGACTACACTCCAAAGGAGTGGCATACTGATACATGCTACAACATGGATGAACCTTGAGAAGATTATGTACAGTTACAAAAGACCACACATTGTAAGATTCCCCTTATGTTAAAGTCTATAGTAGACAAATCTGTAGAGACAGAAAATGTATTGGAGGTTGTCTGATACTGAGAAAGTTGAGGGGAAATTAGGAGTGACTGCTGATGAGAGTAGTTTCTTTTTAAGGTGATGAAAATTTTCCTCAATTGTGAGGGTGGTTGCATACTCTATGAATATGCTAAAAAACGATTAGCTACATGGTATACATATTGCATCTCAATACAGCTTTTTTTTTTTTTTTAATTAAATATGCTAGCTTTGTTCTTTTCCTGCTACCACCAGCATGATTTCTAGGAACATTACTTCAGGTTCTTTATGAATAGCAGAGAATAAACTGGTATCAGTTTGTACTTCTTTGAAAATTCACTTACTCCTCTGGTGTTTTTTTCCCTACTCTGTGGTCCATATTACAGATGTACATCTTTTCCCAAGAACCTATCACAATAGTTTTTTATTTTTGTCTCTTCTTCTTCTACCTTTCCTATAATTGTGACTCCATAAATTCTGTTTTTTTTGTGGCCATAGCTTTACTCTTTTTTTTTTTTTAACATTTATTTTATTTATTTATCTTTTGGGGGGTGAGGCGGGGAGGGAGGGGGACGGGTGGGCCACTTCTATTGGTCTTTCATTTCTCTATTTTCATTTGTCTTTGTTCTTTGGCTCCTGGAGGCCTCCCATCCCAGTGGCCTCTGTCATTGCAGAGCGCCGGCTCTGGGCGCATATGCCCCAGAGCTCTAGCTCGGTAATTGGACACATCAGTCCAGCTGCTCCGCAGCACGTGGGATCTTCCCAGGCCAGGGCTCGAACCGGCGTCCCTTGCACTGCAAGATGGTGTCCTTACCCACTGGACCACCAGGGGAAGCCCCATAGCTTTACTCTTATTTTTAATATAATTAAAAAATAATCTCATCAAAGAATTCACACATCGCTTAAAGTGAGGTAGTATAAAGAAAGGGGCTTATAATGAAGAGCAAAAGACTGGTGCCCCATCTTCTGCCCTCCTATTCTCATTTCCCAGAAGGAACCACTCTAAACTGTTTCTGTTTTTCATTCTGATCATTATTTCCATTCTGATGAATAGTTCACATATCCCTGTCCCAAACTGACTTCCAGTTATGATAGATGAGTAAATCACCAGCTTATGTTTGCTTTCTGTCCATGGTCACAAGAAGCTTGCTGCAGTTCCAAACAACATAGCCTCCCATGATGATGTCCAGAGGTAGAAAAGGAAGAATTTTCCCTATCCTGTCTCTTTTAAACTGTGAAGAACCCTTTTCTGACACTTTGCCCAGGAGACTTGGCCCCTCTTAGGAGTCTAGGTTGAAAATCATTTTTTTCTTCAGAAATGAAAACATTGCCGTATCAACTTTGAGCATGATATTACTGTTGAAATCAGTGATACTATTCCTTTTGGGGAGATCCTTCTCCCTCTGTGAAAAATAGGATGATTTAACTTTATTCTGGTGTTCTAAAATTTTTCCATATTATGCCTTGTGTGTACACTGCCACCGTATTGGGCCTTTGATAAGCATTTCAATAAACACTACTGTTTTCCTAAAGTTTTGAAATTTTTGTGTGAATGATTTCTCTAATAAATTCCGTCCCTGTGTTTATATAGTTGTTTGGGGATTCCAGCTAGTTGGTTGCAGGGTTGCCTTGACTGATTCTTATGTTTCTCAGTCAGAATTCCTCGTGTAAACCACGGAACACACAGAATGATGTGAGTGGCAGTTTCCGTAACGTATTCCAAGATGGCCTTATGCAGTACTCTCGTAGGTATAGAAGAGACACATCAATAGTTAACACACAGTTAATGTCTTAGGAGTCAGCAAACTCTTTCATAAGGAGCCAGATAGTAAATATTTTAGTTATCACACAAGCAGGAGGCAAAAAATGAGATATTATATAGGCACTTATGTATCTTTTAAAAGGTAACCATTTTACAATGCAAAAAATATTTTTTCCTCTTTTTTACTTAAGTTATGAAAGTATGGTAACACATTTACAAGAGACTTGGAAAAAACAGGACAAAATTACTTATAGTTGCACTATATATTACAATTTTTTTAAGTAGATAAATTAAGATTTTTAGTTGGAATTTCAAGATCAAACTCTCAAAAATTAATAGAATGAATATAGGGCTTTCCCTGGTGGTCCAGTGGATAAGGACACCACCTTGCAGTGCAAGGGGTGCCGGTTCGATCCCTGGCCTGGGAAGATCCCACGTGCCGCGGAGCGGCTGGACTGATGTGTCCAATCGCCAAGCCGGAGCTCTGGAGCGCATGCGCCCAGAGTCAGCGCTCTGCGACAACAGAGGCCACTGTGATGGGAGGCCCGCAGGAGCCAAAGAACAAAGACGGATGAAACTAGAGAAATGAAAGACCAATAGAAGTGGCCCGCCCGCTCCCCTCCCTCCCCAACCCGACCCCCGCCCAAAATAAATAAATAAATAAATCCTTAAAAAAAAAAAAATAATAGAATGAATATATAGAAAAGTAGAAGGCTATAGTAGACCAGAAAAACACCATGAACAAATTCAACATAATTAAGATTTATACAATTTTCACACAACAGTAGATAAAAATTCTATTCAAGTTCCTTCCCATCAACTATAAACTAGGAGTCACTGAAATACTGAGGGACATACAACAAAGTGTAAAAATTTCGTTAACAGAAATGCCTAAAAGTATTTTAAGATGCCTAGTTTTCTAGCTTTATTTTATGATTTATTTTTTATAAATAAAACTTTCATTGACTCTAGAAAAAAAATTTTCGTGATCTAAAGGCATTGGAAATCATACAGAGTCTATTCTCTTATCACTGTGGAATTATGTTAGAAATCAGAATCAAAAGATATTTGAAAATAGCCTACGTATTTTCAAGTGCAATGTGACATTTACCCAGTGAGTTGAGTTAACCATGGAAAGTCTCAATAAAGTTAGGAGACTGAAAAAACACAGAGGGTGATTGCAGAGAAGGCATTTAAATTAGAAATTAATATCAAAGATACTTTTAAATCCCCATGAATTTGGAAATTAAGTGTTCACTTTTAAGTGATGGATGTGTCTAAGAAGCCAGAGCAAGGAAAATTAGAAAATATTTGTAACAGAATAAAAATGGAAAGAAAATTTGCCACAATTTGTGGCATGTGACTGAAGCTGTTGCAAAAAAAAAAAGGCATTTTATTGGCTGTGGAAAAAAATAAAATAAAAAATAAACCAAGCAGGTGCCTGGATGGATTTGTCCATAAGCTGTAGCTTACTTAACCTCTGTTTTAGGGCATTAGGCAGGTGAATCCTTATTTCTGGTGGTCCAAAGGGGTGCCGGTTCGATCCTGGCCTGGGAAGATCCCACGTGCCGCGGAGCGGCTGGACTGATGTGTCCAATCGCCAAGCCGAGCTCTGAGCGCATGCGCCCAGAGTCAGCGCTCTCGACAACAGAGGCCACTGTGATGGGAGGCGAGGAGCCAAAGAACAAAGACGGATGAAAATAGAGAAATGAAAGACCAATAGAAGTGGCCCGCCTGCTCCCCTCCCTCCCCAACCCGACCCCCGCCCAAAATAAATAAATAAATAAATCCTTAAAAAAAAAAAAATAATAGAATGAATATATAGAAAAGTAGAAGGCTATAGTAGACCAGAAAAACACCATGAACAAATTCAACATAATTAAGATTTATACAATTTTCACACAACAGTAGATAAAAATTCTATTCAAGTTCCTTCCCATCAACTATAAACTAGGAGTCACTGAAATACTGAGGGACATACAACAAAGTGTAAAAATTTCGTTAACAGAAATGCCTAAAAGTATTTTAAGATGCCTAGTTTTCTAGCTTTATTTTATGATTTATTTTTTATAAATAAAACTTTCATTGACTCTAGAAAAAAAATTTTCGTGATCTAAAGGCATTGGAAATCATACAGAGTCTATTCTCTTATCACTGTGGAATTATGTTAGAAATCAGAATCAAAAGATATTTGAAAATAGCCTACGTATTTTCAAGTGCAATGTGACATTTACCCAGTGAGTTGAGTTAACCATGGAAAGTCTCAATAAAGTTAGGAGACTGAAAAAACACAGAGGGTGATTGCAGAGAAGGCATTTAAATTAGAAATTAATATCAAAGATACTTTTAAATCCCCATGAATTTGGAAATTAAGTGTTCACTTTTAAGTGATGGATGTGTCTAAGAAGCCAGAGCAAGGAAAATTAGAAAATATTTGTAACAGAATAAAAATGGAAAGAAAATTTGCCACAATTTGTGGCATGTGACTGAAGCTGTTGCAAAAAAAAAAAGGCATTTTATTGGCTGTGGAAAAAAATAAAATAAAAAATAAACCAAGCAGGTGCCTGGATGGATTTGTCCATAAGCTGTAGCTTACTTAACCTCTGTTTTAGGGCATTAGGGTTTAATTCTTTCACTGAATCTGTACAGAAAATCCTTATTTTGTGTTCTCTCATAGTTTCCTTCAGCTTAGCTTTTTGTTCTACATTTTGGGAGGTTTCTGCAAATTTACATTAAATTGCTTATGTTTAAATTCAAGAATCATTTTTAGTTGCAACACCACTCCATGCCTCTTTTTATAGTGTCCTGTTTTTGTTTTATGGATGCAAGACTTTCCCTGATGGTTGCATGATTGTTGATTCTGTATCTGAAATCAGACACAAAGAGGAACTCCGTAATAATGTGTGTATGCACACGGGTGTCATATGAATGCTCTCTCATTAGGACCATTGACCCTTTTGCTTCAACATTCTGTTCTTTTCATTGTTTTCTGTTTCTTTAGCAGCCCTGCTTCATTGCTGTGGTCCCCAGTTCTCTCTGTTGAGAGGGTGTTGATATTACATGATACGACAAATGCATATGATCTTTGCTGTGATGCTTTTATGCCTTTTGCAAATTCCTTTGCTCTTATGAAAATAGGATCTAAAGAGGGAGAGGATTAATTTTTGTGTTCAGGCTGCTGTTTTGAATTAGAATTCTTACCACACGTTTTAAATTGTGTTTTGGTTTTTTAAAAAATTTTGGCCTCTTTTATTTATTTTTTTTTAATTAATTAATTTATCTGTATTCATCCATCTTTATTCTTTGGCCTCTGTGGGCCTCCCAGTGCAGTGGCCTCTCTTGCCTCAGAGCACTGACTCTGGGTGCATGCGTTCCAGAGCCCTGGCTCCTAATTGGACACAGTGGCTCCGCAGCACGTGGGATCTTCCTAGGCCAGGGATTGAACCGATGCGCCTTGCACTGCAAGGCCGACTCTTTACCCACTGGGTAAAAGGCCCTCTAAATTGTGTTCTTGTATTTCATGTATGGCTTTAATACACACCCCCCAAGATAAACCAATAAGTCCCCAATGGTGTTTTTATAATTCAGTAGAGAGCTTTTGCATATGATTAGCTTCAAAAATGGAAGAATATAGTCAGTTTCTTTTTAATAACTGCAACCAGATAAAAATTTATTGGCTGTGGAAAAAAATAAAATAAAAAATAAACCAAGCAGGTGCCTGGATGGATTTGTCCATAAGCTGTAGCTTACTTAACCTCTGTTTTAGGGCATTAGGGTTTAATTCTTTCACTGAATCTGTACAGAAAATCCTTATTTTGTGTTCTCTCATAGTTTCCTTCAGCTTAGCTTTTTGTTCTACATTTTGGGAGGTTTCTGCAAATTTACATTAAATTGCTTATGTTTAAATTCAAGAATCATTTTTAGTTGCAACACCACTCCATGCCTCTTTTTATAGTGTCCTGTTTTTGTTTTATGGATGCAAGACTTTCCCTGATGGTTGCATGATTGTTGATTCTGTATCTGAAATCAGACACAAAGAGGAACTCCGTAATAATGTGTGTATGCACACGGGTGTCATATGAATGCTCTCTCATTAGGACCATTGACCCTTTTGCTTCAACATTCTGTTCTTTTCATTGTTTTCTGTTTCTTTAGCAGCCCTGCTTCATTGCTGTGGTCCCCAGTTCTCTCTGTTGAGAGGGTGTTGATATTACATGATACGACAAATGCATATGATCTTTGCTGTGATGCTTTTATGCCTTTTGCAAATTCCTTTGCTCTTATGAAAATAGGATCTAAAGAGGGAGAGGATTAATTTTTGTGTTCAGGCTGCTGTTTTGAATTAGAATTCTTACCACACGTTTTAAATTGTGTTTTGGTTTTTTAAAAAATTTTGGCCTCTTTTATTTATTTTTTTTTAATTAATTAATTTATCTGTATTCATCCATCTTTATTCTTTGGCCTCTGTGGGCCTCCCAGTGCAGTGGCCTCTCTTGCCTCAGAGCACTGACTCTGGGTGCATGCGTTCCAGAGCCCTGGCTCCTAATTGGACACAGTGGCTCCGCAGCACGTGGGATCTTCCTAGGCCAGGGATTGAACCGATGCGCCTTGCACTGCAAGGCCGACTCTTTACCCACTGGGTAAAAGGCCCTCTAAATTGTGTTCTTGTATTTAATGTATGCCTTTAATACACACCCCCCAAAATAAAACAAGAAGTCCTTAATGGTGTTTTTATAATTCAGTAGAGAGCTTTTGCATATGATTAGCTTCAAAAATGGAAGAATATAGTCAGTTTCTTTTTTAATAACTGCAACCAGAGGAAGGGGAGTGACTGGGGAGCTAACACTTCAGGGTGGAGTTGACATTTGAGCTGAGACTTGGACAGGGCCTAGATTTTGGACATGTCTGGCAGAGAAGGTGTTGCACTTGGAGAGACTTTAGTATGTACAGAAATGTAGATCAGAAAGCACAGTCTCATCAATGATTAGGCTGTCTGTTCTAGTGTGATCAGAACCTAGAGTGTATGTGTGTTTGGGTGGGCAAGGGACAGTACAAGACACAGGGCTTGACGGACAGACTGAGCTCAGATCATGAAGATCATTCTGTGCTCAGGCATTTGAATATTATCATTTAGACCACTGGGAGTAGCTTTTGAGTACAGCAGTAAAGATGGCCTCAACTGTCTTTTAGATAAGTTGCTCCACTTATAATAGGAATGATGGACTTAAGGTGGTTGAGGTAGGGCATCATGCGAACTACTAATTATAAGCTACTGATTATAGTCTGAACCAGGGCAGCAGAGGCCTGTTTAGGTCACATCCCATATCTATTTTCTTGGCAATATGTATTGAACATCTGCATTGTCTACCAGGTATGTTGAGGCTTTTTGTTTTTCCCCTTACGATATTTTTCGTGGCCTTGTCTCTTTTTCTGTTCTCACTGGGACTGTCAAAGGCAAAGCTCTCACTATGTCACACTAGAGCTACTGCAGCCACAGTCCCTGTGGACTCCAAAGTCTCTCTCCAGTCCAGTTCATTTTCTGTATCCCTGACAAAAATAATATTTACATTAATCTATATCATGTACTTTTTTTTCCTTTAAAAGATTAATTTTGTCCCATACCAATCAAATCTTAATTCCTTTTCTGGGTCTCAGTTTCCTCAGCCCAACTCTTCCCTAACTAACCAAATTTTTCTCAGGACTTTCTACCATAAAGATATTCTTGGGCTTCCCTGGTGGTCCAGTGGGTAAAGAGTCCACCTTGCAGTGCAAGGGGCACTGGTTCGATCCCTGTCCTGGGAAGATCCCACATGAGGAGGGGTAGCTGGGCTGCTGTGTCCAATTACGTGCCAGCACTCTGGAGTGCATGCGCCCAGAGCCTATGCTCTGCAGCAAGAGAGGCCACTGCAATGGGAGGCGCACACGGGCCAAAGAACAAAGATGGATGAAAAATAAACGATGACTTAGAGGCAAAATAATATATATATTCTTATTAATTGATCTCCTTGGGGCACAGTCATTCTGCCACGATGCCTTTTCTCCGGTGATCTCCTCACTGAGTATTCTCTGTATTTTCTTATTCAAATTCTTCCCATCTTTCAAGTGTTAGCTCAGGTGTCATCTCCTTCCCCAAATTTCCTCTATATCTTCATAAGTTAAGTGTTAGTTGCTCAGTCCTGTCCGTCTCTGTGACCCAGTGAACTTTAGACCACTGGGAGTAGCTTTTGAGTACAGCAGTAAAGATGGCCTCAACTGTCTTTTAGATAAGTTGCTCCACTTATAATAGGAATGATGGACTTAAGGTGGTTGAGGTAGGGCATCATGCGAACTACTAATTATAAGCTACTGATTATAGTCTGAACCAGGGCAGCAGAGGCCTGTTTAGGTCACATCCCATATCTATTTTCTTGGCAATATGTATTGAACATCTGCATTGTCTACCAGGTATGTTGAGGCTTTTTGTTTTTCCCCTTACGATATTTTTCGTGGCCTTGTCTCTTTTTCTGTTCTCACTGGGACTGTCAAAGGCAAAGCTCTCACTATGTCACACTAGAGCTACTGCAGCCACAGTCCCTGTGGACTCCAAAGTCTCTCTCCAGTCCAGTTCATTTTCTGTATCCCTGACAAAAATAATATTTACATTAATCTATATCATGTACTTTTTTTTCCTTTAAAAGATTAATTTTGTCCCATACCAATCAAATCTTAATTCCTTTTCTGGGTCTCAGTTTCCTCAGCCCAACTCTTCCCTAACTAACCAAATTTTTCTCAGGACTTTCTACCATAAAGATATTCTTGGGCTTCCCTGGTGGTCCAGTGGGTAAAGAGTCCACCTTGCAGTGCAAGGGGCACTGGTTCGATCCCTGTCCTGGGAAGATCCCACATGAGGAGGGGTAGCTGGGCTGCTGTGTCCAATTACGTGCCAGCACTCTGGAGTGCATGCGCCCAGAGCCTATGCTCTGCAGCAAGAGAGGCCACTGCAATGGGAGGCGCACACGGGCCAAAGAACAAAGATGGATGAAAAATAAACGATGACTTAGAGGCAAAATAATATATATATTCTTATTAATTGATCTCCTTGGGGCACAGTCATTCTGCCACGATGCCTTTTCTCCGGTGATCTCCTCACTGAGTATTCTCTGTATTTTCTTATTCAAATTCTTCCCATCTTTCAAGTGTTAGCTCAGGTGTCATCTCCTTCCCCAAATTTCCTCTATATCTTCATAAGTTAAGTGTTAGTTGCTCAGTCCTGTCCGTCTCTGTGACCCAGTGAACTGTAGCCCCAACAGGCGCTTCTCTGTCCTTGAAATTCTTTAGGCAGGAATTCTGGAGTGGTTTGCCATTTCCTCCTTCAGGGCATCTTCCTGACCCAGGGATCGAACCCCTGTTGCCTGTGTTTCCTGCATTGGCAGGTGGATTCTTTACATTCTGAGTTACTGAAGGTTACTGTCTTCCTAGAAAAGATTGTTGTCTTGCCGTTTTTCTATCCCTGAGGCATACCTGGCCCTTGACTGGGGCTTCCATCCTCATAGTTGCTGCATGGTTACAGTATGACTGCGGGGATGCCAACTGTCTTAACCAAGTTCCACATGGGTAAAAGTACAAGGGCAAAAGCCACAGCACCCGACCTCAGTCAGCCCTGTTTAAAGAGCTCTGGCTTCCCAGGTGGTGCTAGTGGTAAAGAACCCATCTGACAGTGCAGGAGACAGAAAAGGCTTGAGTTCCCAAGCAGGAGGGCATGACAACCCACTCCAGTGTTCGTGCCTGGAGAGTCCCATGGACAGAGGAGCCTGGCGGTTACAGTTCACAGGGTTGCAAAGAATCAGACGTGACTGAAATGACATAGCATGGCACCCGGAAGTCCCACCTAGTGACTGCTGCTAGGTTGGCCTCTTTGGTCCCCCCAGGTGCAAGAGGCCTTTTTTTGTTTTTTAAATGAGATGTGCTTTTTTTTTTTTTTAATTTTGGCTTCTTTTATTGGTCCTTTATCTATTCATTTTCATCCATCTTTATTCTCTGACCTGTGTGGGTCTCCCATCGCAGTGGCCTCTCTCGTTGCAGAGCACCGGCTCTGGGTGCATGCGCTCCAGAGTGCTGGCTCGCAACTGGACACACCAGTCTAGCTGCTCCATGGCACGTGGGATCTTCCTGGGCCAGGGATGGAACCAGTGCCTCTTGCACTGCAAGGTGGACTCTTTACCCACTGGACCACCAGGGAAGCCCAAGAGGTCTTTTTATAGAAGTCTTATTGAGAGTTTCAATGTAGAACAAGTCCAGAGGGCACTTGTTCACATAGAAGACAATACATGGGGGCTTCCCCTGGTGGTCCAGTGGGTAAGGACACTGCCTTGCAGTGCAAGGGGTGCCGGTTCGATCCCTGGCCTGGGAAGATGCCACGTGCTGCGGAGCGGCTGGACTGATGTGTCCAATTACCGAGCCGGAGCTCTGGAGCGCATGCGCCCAGAGCTGGTGTTCTGCAATGACAGAGGCCACCATGATGGGAGGCCCACAGGAGCCAAAGAACAAAGACGGATGAAAATAGAGAAATGAAAGACCAATAGAAGTGGCCCGCCCGCTCCCCTCCCTCCCCAACCCGACCCCCGCCCAAAATAAATAAATAAATAAATCTTTAAAAAAATAAAAAGAAAACAATACATATTAAAAAAAAGTTACATATTTTTATCTCATGATGAAGACATGGTAAACATATGTGAAAAGTCATTGCTGTGTATTTAAGGTCAGTGAATGTTATGCTTTACTGAATTTATGTTATGCTTCCATTAAAAAAATTAATAGCCCTCTTCCCTATAATTGTGATGATCCTGAGGACATTGATGCAAGTACAGTTAAGATCGTATTCTCAGAAGGACATAGGGAGAATGGACATTGGTCTGGGTATCTCAGTATCTTGGTCACACATATAGGACTTTTTCTGAAGGGTAGCAATACTTTTGACATACAAACCAAAGTTTTAAAATATTTCCATGTTTAATGTGATATATTTATCATAGTGAAAATCTGAGCTTAAATGTGAGAATGTTTTATATATCATAACTTCTGGGAAAAATAATGTTAAATATTTTCTTTGTGTTTGATATTTAGTAGATATTATTAATAACTTGATTTGAAACATTTTAGCAAAAAATGAGAGCATTGGCTTTGAAAAACTAAAATAGTAATTTTTATTGTGCTATAAGATATGAACAGTAAGTGAAAACTCAGTGTATACTTTCTTATTGCTTAAATACCTTACATAGTAGAAACAATATTGATTTTATCAAGTCAGTACTACAAGGATTCAGAACACTTGTCTCCATCCACTTTGGATAATTCTAACCTGATAAATAAAAAGTGAGCACGTAAAATTCATAAGAAGTTAAAATCCTATCTGTATTTTTAAGTGCTTGAAAATATTTAATTTTTAAAATGGTATATTTTTTTCTATTTTAGAAAAAAATGGGAAAATAAGCAACCAGATCCACTTTGTTGTTATGGTAAAACTTAGAAAATAAGTGACATGTGACTGGTCTGGGCTTTGTATTGAATAGCTCATGCAATTTAAAATACATGGTAACAGGAATTAGGAAATAGCAGCGTTTACAAGCATTTCTTTCTTTGTGTGTGTGGCTTAATATTCAGTTTTTAAAAAGTTAAAAATATAGTTGATTTACAATGTTGCGTTTCTGGTGTACAGCAAAGTGATTCAGTTATACGCACAAACATATAGGTATGTGTGTGTGTGTATATATATATATATATATTCTTTTCCATTATAGGTTATAAGATATTGAATATAGTTTCAGTGTCCACTTGTTTTTTTTTTTTTAAGATTTATTTATTTATTTATTTGAGGGGGGGTGGGGTGGGGAGGGAGGGGAGCAGGCGGGCCACTTCTTTTTTTGTTTGTTTTAAAGATTTATTTATTTATTTATTTTGGTGGGATGGGGAGGGAGGGGAGCAGGCGGGCCACTTCTTTTTTTGTTTGTTTTAAAGATTTATTTATTTATTTATTTTGGTGGGATGGGGAGGGAGGGGAGCAGGCGGACCACTTCTATTGGTCTTTCATTTGTCCATTTTCATCCATCTTTGTTCTTTGGCCCATGTGGGCTTCCCATCGCGGTGACCTCTGTTGTCGCAGAGCACCGGCTGCAGGCGCATGCGCTCCAGAGCTCCGGCTCGGTAATTGGACACATGGGTCCAGCCGCTCCATGGCACGTGGGAGCTTCCCAGGCCAGGGATCGAACGGCGGTGTCCTTACCCCCGTGGACCACCAGGGAAGCCCTCCACTTGCTTTTAAGCAAAGGTTTTCTTTCTTTTCTTATTTAGGTTCATCCTCAGCAGCACCGGCTTCTTTTTGAAGTATTTGATGAAAATCGATTGGTAAGTTTTATGTCAGTGTCGACGGTGAAGCACAGGTGTACTTCAGTAACAGGAAGTGGGTTGGGGATCTGCAAGGTGAGGGATGCTTTTGAGGTGATTAGGGAGATTCTGGGCAAAGTGGTGGAAAGAGGAGTTTTCCCCTCTTTCCTGGTACTGCTTTCTACCCTTCTGTTCTCCGAGGCACCTCTCCTGATGATCAGTGCCCAGCAGATTTCATGGTCTTCCCCAAGGCCTCTCATGGCATCAGATACGGGAGAGTCAGCCTCTCGGCCTGACCTTCCCTCCCCCTCACCCTGGTGCCCTGGTTGGTAGCTAGATTTAAATATGGACAGGAATTAGGGAATAGCAGCGTTTACAAGCATTTCTTTCTTTGTGTGTGTGGCTTAATATTCAGTTTTTAAAAAGTTAAAAATATAGTTGATTTACAATGTTGCGTTTCTGGTGTACAGCAAAGTGATTCAGTTATACGCACAAACATATAGGTATGTGTGTGTGTGTATATATATATATATTCTTTTCCATTATAGGTTATAAGATATTGAATATAGTTTCAGTGTCCACTTGTTTTTTTTTTTTTAAGATTTATTTATTTATTTATTTGAGGGGGTGGGGAGGGAGGGGAGCAGGCGGGCCACTTCTTTTTTTGTTTGTTTTAAAGATTTATTTATTTATTTATTTTGGTGGGATGGGGAGGGAGGGGAGCAGGCGGGCCACTTCTTTTTTTGTTTGTTTTAAAGATTTATTTATTTATTTATTTTGGTGGGATGGGGAGGGAGGGGAGCAGGCGGACCACTTCTATTGGTCTTTCATTTGTCCATTTTCATCCATCTTTGTTCTTTGGCCCATGTGGGCTTCCCATCGCGGTGACCTCTGTTGTCGCAGAGCACCGGCTGCAGGCGCATGCGCTCCAGAGCTCCGGCTCGGTAATTGGACACATGGGTCCAGCCGCTCCGCGGCACGTGGGAGCTTCCCAGGCCAGGGATCGAACGGCGGTGTCCTTACCCCCGTGGACCACCAGGGAAGCCCTCCACTTGCTTTTAAGCAAAGGTTTTCTTTCTTTTCTTATTTAGGTTCATCCTCAGCAGCACCGGCTTCTTTTTGAAGTATTTGATGAAAATCGATTGGTAAGTTTTATGTCAGTGTCGACGGTGAAGCACAGGTGTACTTCAGTAACAGGAAGTGGGTTGGGGATCTGCAAGGTGAGGGATGCTTTTGAGGTGATTAGGGAGATTCTGGGCAAAGTGGTGGAAAGAGGAGTTTTCCCCTCTTTCCTGGTACTGCTTTCTACCCTTCTGTTCTCCGAGGCACCTCTCCTGATGATCAGTGCCCAGCAGATTTCATGGTCTTCCCCAAGGCCTCTCATGGCATCAGATACGGGAGAGTCAGCCTCTCGGCCTGACCTTCCCTCCCCCTCACCCTGGTGCCCTGGTTGGTAGTCCAGGCTCTGGAGCCTTCTTCTCCTCACTGCAGTTGAGGCCTCGGGGCTACCTGTGTCCAGTTGTGATATCCCATCCTCCCCCACCCCCACCCTTCCACAGAGGAAAGCGACCCTCTCTGCACCAGTGAAATTAAGCCCTCTCAAGGATTGCCAGTCTTTAGAGGGACCAAAAGCAAATGGAACCTGATTCTATTTTTATAAAAGGATAGTTGTGATTTCTGATTTCATCGACTGTCTTGAAATCTTTTCTTCCTGATTTGTCTCTTCATTTCAGACCTTTTTATCTTACACTTACATTTGAAATCTGTAAGTCTTGAATATGAAGGTATAAGAATAGTGTTATGTATTCAGTTTATCAGTTAACTAAACCAAAGCACCAAAAAAGACATTAAAAAGTTTCATTCATTTTTGTAGCTAACATAGAAATTGGACTTTTTAAAAGAATCTGTTTTGACTATAAAACACTTTTTTTTTTTTTTTAAATTATGGCCTCTTTTATTGGTCCTTCATTTATTTATTTTCATACATCTTTGTTTTTTGGCCTGTGTGGGCCTCCCATCGCAGTGGCCTCTCGGGCCACAGAACACTGGCTCTGGGCGCATGCGCTTCAAAGCGCTGGTGCGTAATTGGACACACCAGTCCAGCCGGTCCATCCGCTCCACGGCACACGGGATCCTCCCGTGCCAGGAATCAGACTGGTGCCCCTTCCACTGCAAGGTGAACTCTCCACCCACTGGACCACCAGGGAAGCCCAACACTTTGTTTTATAGAAGTGATAACTATATCAGTGACCGAAGCTATTGCAGATGAAATCATTAATTAGTATCATAACAGGTAAAGACGCTTTTTTTTCTTTGGAGTCAAGGGAGACTTCATCACTAATAGCAATCTAATTTTGTAAGACTGAGTGACAGATATTGACGATTTGCTTATCATTTGGTTAGTCACAGAGCTTTTGGTTTGGGGTTTGTATTTTTACCTTTTTTAAAAATAGAATAGAGAATGTTTTCTGTTTTCTTCTGTTGCTACAGATCTGTTTTCCTTCTAGATAGAACTAGGTGAAGTTTAGTATTGGTGTGTTTTAAATTATTAAATAGACATACAAAATATCTATTTATAGTATATAAAGTATATACATTATTGTATATAATACATTTTATATATTACACAATAATATATAGTATAATAATATAATGCATTTATGTTATGTATAATATTCAATTAAGTTATATATGTATTATAGTATATAAAGTATACATGTATAATATTTATTATATATAATATATATTTATAAAATATTTGACCACTGTCGTGAACATTGTGCTTATCATTTATTTGCTATTTTAAAAATTGTATCATGTATATATGTATCCTTAAAAAATATAGTAGTTCCTTTTTCATATTTTGTATTTACTAAAATAATAGCACAGTGAATACTTTCCTCTGAGACATGTTTTTGGCTTAATGTTATATTTGTGAGATCGATCAGGAAAGCATGTTTCACAGTGTCATAGTTTTCCATTCCTCTGCAAATGCTTTAGTACCACAATTTATGTATTTATCCTCCTTGATAGAGATTAGTATTGTGTCCGGGCTTATGCTATTACCACTTGATAAACATTCTTGTTGTATTTCCTGATACACATGGATGAGTGTATCTCTAAGATTCGTATTTTGTGCTTGAATTGCTGGGCATGGTATTACAGTGTTGTTTTTCCTGTTGTTAGTGATACTGCCGTTAATTTCTCCTTGATTCTAGGGTACATCATTGGTGAACTGGTATTTACAAAAGGTGTTGTTTTTCCTGTTGTTAGTAATCTAATTTCTCCTTGATTTTACTCTCCACCCACTGGACCACCAGGGAAGCCCAACACTTTGTTTTATAGAAGTGATAACTATATCAGTGACCGAAGCTATTGCAGATGAAATCATTAATTAGTATCATAACAGGTAAAGACGCTTTTTTTTCTTTGGAGTCAAGGGAGACTTCATCACTAATAGCAATCTAATTTTGTAAGACTGAGTGACAGATATTGACGATTTGCTTATCATTTGGTTAGTCACAGAGCTTTTGGTTTGGGGTTTGTATTTTTACCTTTTTAAAAGTAGAATAGAGAATGTTTTCTGTTTTCTTCTGTTGCTACAGATCTGTTTTCCTTCTAGATAGAACTAGGTGAAGTTTAGTATTGGTGTGTTTTAAATTATTAAATAGACATACAAAATATCTATTTATAGTATATAAAGTATATACATTATTGTATATAATACATTTTATATATTACACAATAATATATAGTATAATAATATAATGCATTTATGTTATGTATAATATTCAATTAAGTTATATATGTATTATAGTATATAAAGTATACATGTATAATATTTATTATATATAATATATATTTATAAAATATTTGACCACTGTCGTGAACATTGTGCTTATCATTTATTTGCTATTTTAAAAATTGTATCATGTATATATGTATCCTTAAAAAATATAGTAGTTCCTTTTTCATATTTTGTATTTACTAAAATAATAGCACAGTGAATACTTTCCTCTGAGACATGTTTTTGGCTTAATGTTATATTTGTGAGATCGATCAGGAAAGCATGTTTCACAGTGTCATAGTTTTCCATTCCTCTGCAAATGCTTTAGTACCACAATTTATGTATTTATCCTCCTTGATAGAGATTAGTATTGTGTCCGGGCTTATGCTATTACCACTTGATAAACATTCTTGTTGTATTTCCTGATACACATGGATGAGTGTATCTCTAAGATTCGTATTTTGTGCTTGAATTGCTGGGCATGGTATTACAGTGTTGTTTTTCCTGTTGTTAGTGATACTGCCGTTAATTTCTCCTTGATTCTAGGGTACATCATTGGTGAACTGGGTTTTGGTTTTTTTTTTTTTTTTGAGCTATTTGCATATTGTCTGCAAGGAGGGATGGCTCGCGGTTATGCTTTCCACCCTGCTTCTGGTTCTCTAGTCTTTGTGTCAGTAATCTCAGTGTGGTGTAGCTCTTCATTGCCCAAACTAGTGTTTGTCATGCTCTGATCAGTGCCATTGACACTCCTTGAGCATTTTCTGTGTCTGGAGTACGATGCAGGGTGTCATGATGTGTCCAAGGGAAAAAAGCATTGCTTCTGATGCTAACAATGGAGTATTTCTAAAAGCAAAAAGAAAATAATGCACTGATCAGGACATTACAGATCCCCATGCCAGGAAGTCAGAAGTCCTTGTAGTCTGACTTGTGATTTGGTACATTAGCTTGAAACTCTAGACAAACCATTTAAACCTTCGGAAAATAATTTATTTTCTCATGTTTAAAAAATAGGGATAACAGGGCTTCCCCAGTGGTCAGTGGGTAAGGACACCGCCTTGCAGTGCAGGGGGCACCGGTTCAATCCCTGGCCTGGGAAGATCCCATGTGCCACAGAGCCACTGGACCGGTGTGTCCAATTACTGAGCTGGAGCTCTGGAGCGCATGTGCCCAGAGCCGGTGCTCTGCGACAACAGAGGCCACTGAGATGGGAGGTCCACACAGGTCAGAGACCAAAGATGGATGAAAATAAAAAAGTGAAAGACCAGTAGAGTTATAACAGTATTTGCCCTACCTATCTGATGTATACATTGTGAAAATGAAATGAGACAGTAGTTATCAAAGCACTTGAAAACTTTCCATCAGTAATACAAAGTGTTATTTAGTATTCATGGACTCATGAGCTTTTGACTCTCTGATATCACATTTTGTGGGTTAACTGTGGCGTGCCACTTTGGGTGTACACTGTGTTCAGTACTCTGCTATATGTTAGAAATATAGGTTTTTTAAAATGACTTTAAACAATGTTTTGGCCTCTTTTTTATTGGTTGGTTTATTTATTTATTTATTTTCATTCATCTTTACTCTTTGGCCTGTGTGGGCCTCCCACTGCGGTGGCCTGTGTTGTCGCAGAGCACCGGCTCTGGACGCATGCGCTCCAGAGCACTGGCTCATTATTGGACACACCAGTCCAGCCACTCCACGGCACATGGGATCTTCCCAGGCCAGGGATCAAACCGCACTGCAAGGCGGACTCTCTACCCGCTAGACCACCAGGGAAGCCGAGAAATATAGTTTGTTTTAGGAAGCTCAGTTTACTATCAAAAGGGAATAAGAGATAATTAAAACAAGATGGCACACATCATTGTCATGCTCTGATTTGTTGCAGGTCCTGGTAGGTTAATTGAGGTATGCAGCTCACCACCTGAAATGCCATAGAAACTATAGCCGCTGATGGAATAACAGGCTTGGCTGTGAAGCAGTAAATTGGCCTGTGCACTGTGCATTTATCCTTCTCCAGGAGCATTCACAACGAAATCAGAAGCACATCCCTTTCCTAGCAGGTTTTCTTTGGAAATGTATGATGAAGAGCACAGATATACTTCTAAAGAGAAAAAATTTCTTGTCCTCTGGAATGACTAGAAATGTGTGCAATTTAAGTGGTTTGTTTCAGCCAGTTTTAAGATCTGGGAGTTATAAACTGTCACAGTTTGGTGACAATGGTGTTGATGGGGATGGTACGTTTGAGAATGATGTACCCTTAAATGAATTCCCCCCACCAGTGTGGAAGTTAGTGCTTCTGTGTCTCACCACCCAAGAGCTACGTCTGCACACATCCAGCCTCTGAAGCCTTAAGAGACTCCTGTATTCCATATTCTTGGTAGACATGCTGTGCTTCTCAAGTTTAGTGACTGTATTACTCAGGGTTCTCCAGAGAAACACAACCAACAGGAAACACACACATGGAGAACGCCAGAGAGAATGAGTTGAGGGGGTTGATTTCTTTTAAGGAATTTGTTTACATGATAGTGAAAAATGCAAGTCTGAAATCTGTGAGGTGGTGCAGGCAGGTTGCAGATTCAAGTTGAAGGTAAGGGGCATTTGAAATCTGCAAGGCAGGTCAGCATGCTGGAATCTCAGGCAGGGCTTCTGTGTTACATTGTTAAGGCAGAATTGTTGCTTCCAGAAACCTGTCTTTGCTCTTAAGACCTTTAACGGATTGAAGGAGGCCTGCTACTTTATGGAGGGCATTCTGCTGTACTTAGTAGCTGCTGATTTAAATGTCAATCACATCTAAAAAAATAGCTCCATAGCAGCATCAAGTTTTGACCCAAAACTTAGCCAAGCTAACCATCACAGGTGACATTGGCCTTCAGAGTTCTAGTCAATGATTAGAATAATCCTAAGCCTGTCCATAGGAGTATGTAATCACATTACTTTCTGGGTAGGTAATCTAAACGAAATACTTCAGAATATGAGGTCCTGAGCTTCAGCCTCATCCTGAAATATGGTCTCTTTCATTGTCAAACATGAAATACCACAGGATTTACATAGACTCCTTCCACATGAGACCTGCCACCACTCTTGACTCTTCTCCCCTCGAGGTTCGAGTTGATGCTCCTTTCCTGGCATTGGTTTGGTGAGGGGGCTGCATTTCATCCCAGGTTCTCCAGACGGTGCACAGAATGGCTCAAATAGTGGTACAGATCCTGTGCAATCCCAGGCCAGTTAGCCTTTCTAGAGCTTAAACTCACCCTAGAGTACTAGAAAGGGCATTTGATTCTTTACTTTTCTTCTGCTGAAACTCTCTTTGCATTAAATGTTTCAAGCATTCTTGCTCCCAGCTGCAGTCCTTTTTGATAGTTCTTTAGAAATCGTCACTCGATCCATCCACCATTCAGCCAGTCTCCTCTCTGGTGTCACTTGGGGCTTACATTGTTCCCAGCATGATCTCAGGAGGATCAGAAGATACACTGAGTTGAGGTCCTTACATTGTGGAAGCTTAAAATGTAGTTAGGGGATGTGAAGCTGATATTTATAGTGAAGCTTATTGGAGCTTTTCTATAAGAGAAAGAGAAAAAACTTACCTGATTCATTATTTTATATTAACGACCAAAAGAGATTTGCTTATTAACTGGACTTTTTAGGTCATAGGCATAAGCAGTTGATCTCATTGATTAGCTTATTAGAAATTATCTGTTTATTGAGTCATCTGATCCCTAACTTAATTCAAGAAGGAGAGCTGAAATTACTTTTTTTCTTAATATATATGTTTTATTGAAGTATAGTTGACTCACAGTGTTTCAGGTACACAGCAGGGTGATTCAGTTATACATATACACATATATTATTTTTGAAATTTTTTTCTGTAACAGGTTATAACAAGATACTGACTATAGTTCCCTGTGATATAGAGTATACTTTTGCTGCTAACCATCACAGGTGACATTGGCCTTCAGAGTTCTAGTCAATGATTAGAATAATCCTAAGCCTGTCCATAGGAGTATGTAATCACATTACTTTCTGGGTAGGTAATCTAAACGAAATACTTCAGAATATGAGGTCCTGAGCTTCAGCCTCATCCTGAAATATGGTCTCTTTCATTGTCAAACATGAAATACCACAGGATTTACATAGACTCCTTCCACATGAGACCTGCCACCACTCTTGACTCTTCTCCCCTCGAGGTTCGAGTTGATGCTCCTTTCCTGGCATTGGTTTGGTGAGGGGGCTGCATTTCATCCCAGGTTCTCCAGACGGTGCACAGAATGGCTCAAATAGTGGTACAGATCCTGTGCAATCCCAGGCCAGTTAGCCTTTCTAGAGCTTAAACTCACCCTAGAGTACTAGAAAGGGCATTTGATTCTTTTACTTTTCTTCTGCTGAAACTCTCTTTGCATTAAATGTTTCAAGCATTCTTGCTCCCAGCTGCAGTCCTTTTTGATAGTTCTTTAGAAATCGTCACTCGATCCATCCACCATTCAGCCAGTCTCCTCTCTGGTGTCACTTGGGGCTTACATTGTTCCCAGCATGATCTCAGGAGGATCAGAAGATACACTGAGTTGAGGTCCTTACATTGTGGAAGCTTAAAATGTAGTTAGGGGATGTGAAGCTGATATTTATAGTGAAGCTTATTGGAGCTTTTCTATAAGAGAAAGAGAAAAAACTTACCTGATTCATTATTTTATATTAACGACCAAAAGAGATTTGCTTATTAACTGGACTTTTTAGGTCATAGGCATAAGCAGTTGATCTCATTGATTAGCTTATTAGAAATTATCTGTTTATTGAGTCATCTGATCCCTAACTTAATTCAAGAAGGAGAGCTGAAATTACTTTTTTTCTTAATATATATGTTTTATTGAAGTATAGTTGACTCACAGTGTTTCAGGTACACAGCAGGGTGATTCAGTTATACATATACACATATATTATTTTTGAAATTTTTTTCTGTAACAGGTTATAACAAGATACTGACTATAGTTCCCTGTGATATAGAGTATACTTTTGCTGCTTGTCGTATATTTTGTTTTTTAATTAGAATCTAACATTCTGTTCATACTAAGTCAAACAAGTGGAATCAAAATCATAAACTTTTTAGTTAGGCAAAAATTAACAGTTTTCTAAAATATGCATATTATATACATATACACAAAAGCTTTTCTACTATGCTTGGTAAAGGCTTGAAAAAGAACATCAAAAAGAAAAAGGGGGAGAGATGGAGAAATAGGAAAACAGACTAAATGAATTGGGGACACTGAATATGAAATTGAAAAAGTGAAAGAAACTAGATAAAAGTAAAAGATCATAAAGGCTGGTTGGTTTTTTGTGTGTTTTTTTGGCTACTTCTATTGGTCTTTCATTTATCTGTTTTCATCCATCTTTGTTCTTTGGCCTGTGTGGGCCTCCCATCGCGGTGGCCTCTGTTGTCGCAGAGCACCGGTTCTGGGCGCATGCGCTCCAGAGCTCCGGCTCGGTAGTTGGACACACCGGTCCAGCTGCTCCATGGCACATGGGATCTTCCCAGGCCAGGGATCCAACCGGAGCCCCCTGCTCTAGCAAGGCAATGTCCTTACCCACTGGACCACCAGGGAAGCCCAAGGCCGGTTGTTTTTAAACATGACTTAGAGAGCTGTAGTTATTTGAAGGCATAGTGAAAATATTAGAACTTTCTTTTCTATTAAAAGAAAAAATTATAAGGGAAGTCTGATGTACTGTAGTCTATAAAATGATAAATTATACCAAACCAAAACAGCATAACAGTTTTATTACTAAGTTTACAATTGTACACATTCTAAAACATAGTACTATCTCATTCTCATCGGAAATAGACTTTAGTAAATTCCATATTTCTTTAGTAAATTCCATATTTCTTTTGTCTTGTCTTAATTGATTAAAAACACAGTTTATAAAATTGTGATCGAGAACAGATCTGTCTTAAGTTTTCTTTTTTAAACAAAGTGCAAGTATATGTTTTACATATTTGCTTTTACTTAGAAAAAAAACTTACTTAGAAAAATACAACTTGGGTGTAGTACCATGTGGTGTAAACAACTGAACTATTTTACTTTTTCCTTTCCTATGAATGAGCCAGTATATATTTATTACTGGAGTTCCAGCTGTAAAATTCAGGTAAGGAGTTTAAATATACCCTAGAGTATTATTTCAAAATAAATTTGTTTCTTTCAAATGGAATACCAGCCTTGGTCTATGACATTTAGGGGAAATTTAAAATATTAAACTTTTATTACCTAGTAAACTGAAAATAAAGTAAAGGTTAAATAAATACAAAGCAGAAAAAAATACATATACAAAATCACGGCGTCTAAAAGGACAAACAGCCTACTGTTCTCTCCTGCGGGAGCTTTATCAGCAGTAGTAAATAATTTCACCTCTAGGGCACTGGTAGTACTCAAAAATGTAAACAAGAATGTACTTTGTTTATATAAAGAAATATACAGCACGGTTGATACTTCTTTATAGCTATCAAACAACTAAAGGAATTGTTTCAACGTGCCAGTAGGGGCCAGCAAAGAGCTCTTAGAGTTTTTCAGAACAGAATTGGCATTGAGATATGTTTATTTGATGTGTTAAATCCTTCTTAGACTTCTTTCCTTACCACAACACATTCTCTCAAGTGAATGAATTGCAGAGACAGTGGAATAAAATATCTTGTGTGCTCAAACTATATTGGGGTATAGTTTTTCTGTCTAATCTGCATATATTTTTAATGGAATGTTTGCTTAGGCTATTTCTTGGCAGAGTTTTAATAGTCAAAATATAAATGGAATCATTTAGAGACTGTACTGCTTGGCTGGAAAGACCTTAAAATTACAGGAGAAAATGCTTGGTTACAGCTTCTCTCAGACTTTTCTTTCCCTCAGATGTATGCTCAATTTTTGCAATAGTATTACTAGGCTAATTTTGTATTTCGATCCTTCAGCTTTCACTTTTTATAAGTACGTAGTGTTTCGGAAACTAAAATATTTATCTGTGTGGTTTAAGGCTAAACTTTTAATTCACCCCCAAGTGTTGGTATTTCCAGATATATACAAGCATTTGAACTTTCTCCTTTAAAAAATATTAACAGTCTATATTCCTTTCCACATTTGCTAAATTGACTAGATTCCTAGTATGGCCACTATTTGGAAATTCAATCCTTGATTTGATACTCAATTACATGGAGTTTCATTCCTACCAACTTCCTGTAATTCTATCCCTATGGGTAAAAATATTAGTGGTCAGACTCTGCTGGAGGAAGTATAGACACCGTGATTCACAGAGTTAAATGTTCATTTAGTAGAGTTGGAGTGAAAAAATACTGTTTCAACTTGAAATGCTAGAAGATTGTTGTTCTTGTGTTACTCATTCATGCAAATTGGAGAAGGTATAATTGAAACAAGGTTGGCAGTGTTTGAGGCAGTGTGCTGCAGCTGAGCTCAGCTTAAAGGTCGCTGGAAATCAAGTGCTTTGTAAGTGAAGGCATTTTGACTACAAGCGATTCAAGACATTTTGGAAACGTCAGTCTCGGGAATGGGCTGTCTTTTTCTTTCTGTGCTATCTGGTCTCTAAGGTTTGACTTAGGAAGAAGACCACTACTTCCAAGCTCTTTTAGGCACCACAAATGATTTTTTCTTTTGATGCAGTGCAGCTGCTTCTAGCCTGTCTACCGACAGAGATCTTTGTTATGACTCTCAGCCCTTAACATGTTTGGAAATGAGAACAAATGGCACAAAGCTTACGATTGCACTTTGCAGCCAGAAGAAGCAATACTTACCCTTTGTCAGAAACCTCCGGAGATGATTTGGATACCAGCGTTCACATGTGCTTCACGAGACCAGCACTGATTTCAGCGGCTAATGTGGTGCAAATGAAGCTGACTCCCAGGCAGACGGCATTAGCTCCGTTCATAACGGAAAACGTTAAGTCTCAGGGAAGATCATCTGTTCCTTCACCTGAAAATGTTCTAAAAAAGAGCAGCTGTCTGCAGATTTCATTACAGCCCACAAGGTACAGTGGATGTCTTCAGTCTGGCAGTGTCTCAGCTGAGGGTGACGATGCTTCGTTTCCCTGTGTCTTGAAGGATGGCCGGGCTGTGGCTGATAATGAGCGGAATGTCGTGGATGACGGTAACCTCTTAAGCAATCCTGCCACTTGCAGTGGTAGTCTTAGTAACTTTTCAGCCAGTGAGAATGGGTCTTACAGCGGTAGTGACTATGGGTCCTGCACGAGTATCGCCAGCGGAGGTTCCTACAGCAACAGTATCATCAGTGACGGCAGTGGTTATACGTTTCCACCAACTGAGGATACCTTCTTTGGTGGAAATTTATCTTCTGACAGCACCTCCCATAGAAGTTTGCCAAACAGGAATACTACTGCATGTGAAATGTTTTCGGGAAGTACAAGTACAGTTCCCTTTGTCCAGGATGACCTGGATCATGGACTAGAGATTATGAAGTTACCAGTGAGCAGGAACTCGAAAATTCCACTAAAACGTTGTTCATCCTTAGTCATTTTTCCTAGGAGTCCTTCAAATACCCCACCAACTTCTCCAACAAGTACAGGTACTCTTCCAAGCAAAGGATCCTATCAGACTTCACACCAGTTTATTGTTTCTCCAAGTGACACTGCCCACAGTGAAGATGGCACTAATGTTAAGGGATTCCTTTCAACAGCCGTCAATGGAGTTCGGTTATCTAAGACGATCTGTAGCCCCGGAGAAGTGAGAGACATACGACCTCTTCACAGGAAGGGCTCACTACAAAAGAAAATCGTTTTTGCAAATAATAGTCCAAATCAGACTGTCTGTGAAAGGCCATGTGAAGGATCTTCTTGTGTTTCACTGCATTTCACCCAACCAACAGCAACTGCATTAGATTGTGGAACAGCAGATGGTGATTATAAACCAGAGATATCAGAAACTAAGCTTAATTCTGCCTCAGAATTTATTAAGCTTGTGCATAGGACATCTGCATGTTTACCATCCTCCCAAAATGTAGATTATCAAATAAATATCAATGGACAGTTGGAAAGACCAAATTTACAGAGAAACAAAAATCATGCTCTTTTACAAAGAAGTATTTCATTGGGGGGAACTTATCCAAATGTTTCCTGTTTATCCAGCCTTAAACACAATTGTTCTGGCAGTGTCTCAGCTGAGGGTGACGATGCTTCGTTTCCCTGTGTCTTGAAGGATGGCCGGGCTGTGGCTGATAATGAGCGGAATGTCGTGGATGACGGTAACCTCTTAAGCAATCCTGCCACTTGCAGTGGTAGTCTTAGTAACTTTTCAGCCAGTGAGAATGGGTCTTACAGCGGTAGTGACTATGGGTCCTGCACGAGTATCGCCAGCGGAGGTTCCTACAGCAACAGTATCATCAGTGACGGCAGTGGTTATACGTTTCCACCAACTGAGGATACCTTCTTTGGTGGAAATTTATCTTCTGACAGCACCTCCCATAGAAGTTTGCCAAACAGGAATACTACTGCATGTGAAATGTTTTCGGGAAGTACAAGTACAGTTCCCTTTGTCCAGGATGACCTGGATCATGGACTAGAGATTATGAAGTTACCAGTGAGCAGGAACTCGAAAATTCCACTAAAACGTTGTTCATCCTTAGTCATTTTTCCTAGGAGTCCTTCAAATACCCCACCAACTTCTCCAACAAGTACAGGTACTCTTCCAAGCAAAGGATCCTATCAGACTTCACACCAGTTTATTGTTTCTCCAAGTGACACTGCCCACAGTGAAGATGGCACTAATGTTAAGGGATTCCTTTCAACAGCCGTCAATGGAGTTCGGTTATCTAAGACGATCTGTAGCCCCGGAGAAGTGAGAGACATACGACCTCTTCACAGGAAGGGCTCACTACAAAAGAAAATCGTTTTTGCAAATAATAGTCCAAATCAGACTGTCTGTGAAAGGCCATGTGAAGGATCTTCTTGTGTTTCACTGCATTTCACCCAACCAACAGCAACTGCATTAGATTGTGGAACAGCAGATGGTGATTATAAACCAGAGATATCAGAAACTAAGCTTAATTCTGCCTCAGAATTTATTAAGCTTGTGCATAGGACATCTGCATGTTTACCATCCTCCCAAAATGTAGATTATCAAATAAATATCAATGGACAGTTGGAAAGACCAAATTTACAGAGAAACAAAAATCATGCTCTTTTACAAAGAAGTATTTCATTGGGGGGAACTTATCCAAATGTTTCCTGTTTATCCAGCCTTAAACACAATTGTTCCAAGGGGGGACCATCTCAATTACTCATAAAGTTTGCATCTGGAAGTGAACGTAAAGTTGATAATTTAACAGGAGACAGCAACAGAGAGTTCACAAATGAACTATCTGATTCTTTAAAGCATTCTTGTAAGGTAAGTTTCCTTTGGTTTTGGAATGTGTTAATTTACACCAGAATAGCTTTATGCAATATTTGGTAAAATTTATTATAACTTGGCAGCTTTATATTTTTGCTTGGTGCGTAGCTAGCAAGTACTTTATGGTCATGAACTTGACATTTTTAAACCTGAAAAATCCCTAATAGTTTTTCACTGTACTTGTTATTTTATCATTATACAAAATAATGCATTTAAAAAAACTTCTTAAAGTGATTTAAGTTGTAAAACATTTCCGTAGCATAAAACAGGCTTTAAATAATAATTATTTTATAATATTTTGCCTTAGTATATTTTCCCCTTGAGTGGCATGGAATTTTAATGTCTAACTCTGGATTTTATTCCTGTTTTCAAAAATGCTCATTTAGTATTCACCCCTCCTTAACCATTGTGAAGAAAAGTAAAATATAGAAAATCACTTAAAGTATTAAACAATAAGAACTCTACTTAAAAATGAGAAACTCTTATTATAAATGAGCATAAAGAAAATATTTCTTTAAAATACATAACATTCAATTATTGATAGAAACTATTATACTGAATGTTTAAAGCAAAGGCAAAATAAATGGTATTTGCATTTGTATATACCTGTAACCACAGGAATTTTGTTTCCACCCTATTTTCCTTTAGCTACCAGTTAAGTAACTCATTCTTTCAACAATATTGAATTCTACATTTTATATTTTTAAATTTGGTTTCACATGCTAGACATTTTCTAGTTATCTTATTGTTACAAATTTTGCTTTATTAGAGTAGTAATTTAACTCTAGTGGGCCTTAACCAAAACAGTTTTTTTGTAATGTAATTTGGCTTTCCCAAAGTATTGTAAGTGTTTTGAACTGGAATAAATTTTTAAAATTTCTGTGTTTGCTAGATCTTGCCAAATTTTAGGAAATTTAAAGAAAAGAGTGTTTCTGACTAAGCCAGTTCTAGATGACAGTACATAATAGTTTGAGTATTAATAGTATTAACACTTAATATCAACATTAAGGGTTTTTTTAATTTTTGGGTGAATAAAATATTATTTGCTAGTTTGTTTTCTCGCTTTTGAAATCTGATAAATATAATTCTTATTACTCAATGCCCAGATGTTAATATAAGAAACTACTTTACTGAAGATGAATTAAAATCATATTTCAAATTCTGATGTATGTTTTAAAATTACTAATTCCATTTATAAAACTTCTAAAACAGTAGCTGTTATAGGATTATAATCCATTCAAGTTTTGTCTCCTAAAAAAAGCAATTAAGTGATATTGTGAAAAAGCACATTAATAGTTTGCTAATTGATTTACATGTACCTTATACATTTATTTTACATTTAATGACATAATTAACATGAAAGAAATAAATGACATTTCCGTAGCATAAAACAGGCTTTAAATAATAATTATTTTATAATATTTTGCCTTAGTATATTTTCCCCTTGAGTGGCATGGAATTTTAATGTCTAACTCTGGATTTTATTCCTGTTTTCAAAATGCTCATTTAGTATTCACCCCTCCTTAACCATTGTGAAGAAAAGTAAAATATAGAAAATCACTTAAAGTATTAAACAATAAGAACTCTACTTAAAAATGAGAAACTCTTATTATAAATGAGCATAAAGAAAATATTTCTTTAAAATACATAACATTCAATTATTGATAGAAACTATTATACTGAATGTTTAAAGCAAAGGCAAAATAAATGGTATTTGCATTTGTATATACCTGTAACCACAGGAATTTTGTTTCCACCCTATTTTCCTTTAGCTACCAGTTAAGTAACTCATTCTTTCAACAATATTGAATTCTACATTTTATATTTTTAAATTTGGTTTCACATGCTAGACATTTTCTAGTTATCTTATTGTTACAAATTTTGCTTTATTAGAGTAGTAATTTAACTCTAGTGGGCCTTAACCAAAACAGTTTTTTTGTAATGTAATTTGGCTTTCCCAAAGTATTGTAAGTGTTTTGAACTGGAATAAATTTTTAAAATTTCTGTGTTTGCTAGATCTTGCCAAATTTTAGGAAATTTAAAGAAAAGAGTGTTTCTGACTAAGCCAGTTCTAGATGACAGTACATAATAGTTTGAGTATTAATAGTATTAACACTTAATATCAACATTAAGGGTTTTTTTAATTTTTGGGTGAATAAAATATTATTTGCTAGTTTGTTTTCTCGCTTTTGAAATCTGATAAATATAATTCTTATTACTCAATGCCCAGATGTTAATATAAGAAACTACTTTACTGAAGATGAATTAAAATCATATTTCAAATTCTGATGTATGTTTTAAAATTACTAATTCCATTTATAAAACTTCTAAAACAGTAGCTGTTATAGGATTATAATCCATTCAAGTTTTGTCTCCTAAAAAAAGCAATTAAGTGATATTGTGAAAAAGCACATTAATAGTTTGCTAATTGATTTACATGTACCTTATACATTTATTTTACATTTAATGACATAATTAACCTGAAAGAAATAATTGACTAGAAATATTTATAGGAATATTCTTTGAAGAGTTCATTTTCTGGTAATATTAGTTTGTTGTTGATGCTTTTGAAAAAATAGTCTTTTAATTTTTAAAAATTAAATGTGACTGAGTTTTGCATGGCTAAAAGATACACTTTTACTGGTTTTATTTAAAATTAGGTAAGCTAACAAACATTTTTTGTGACAGCCGAACGCCTGGCTTTCTGCAGATTCTGTTTTTTGCTAGATTATCGGATTATGAAATAGTTGAAGCGTGTTGTTAGCTGGAGAGCTCCAGTGTTCTATTTTTTAATGTTTTTTAAACAACTCTGTATATATAAGCATTGTAAATAACATAAGTCCATTAAACTTAACATATACTAGATATGAATTGATCTAGTTGATTAGGGGTAAATCAAGGGCTTGTTTTAAGGGAAAAATAGTAATTTTTTTTCTCAACATAGCAGTGAAAACAATTATGGGGTTTTAGAAATAATCCTGTGTTCATCAATAATTATATTAATCTAATTATAGTGGTATATTGTAACTCACTTATAAATAAACAGCTCCCAAAATATTTCCCATGACTCCAGTTAGTCTGGGTTAGTATTCTGATATGCTGAGTCTGGATTCACATTTAACAAGTTGATATTAGAGTAGCATTTAGTAATGTCAGCTATCTGTACCCAGCAGCCGTGAAATTAAATCACTGCTTTGGTCAGGGACCCTGGTTTCTAAAGCATGGAGAGGTCTACACATTCTTTTCTTCTGTGTTTAGCTACCAGTCTCTAGCAGAATAGTATCCAGTTTCTAGCTCTCTGTAATCAACAGCTCATTAATGGTTAATTGTTTAAATCTAGTGAGAACTTTTATGTGTATCTGCAGCTGGGTTCTGTGTGTTGTTTACAACTTAGAATGAAGATGAGACTTTGCAATCTACAAGATCATATTTATTTCACTTATTTGCCATCAAAGAATATAACAGGAGAACTGGCATATATTTATTATATATACTTTTTGAGAGACAATATTACTTTTGTAAAGACTTTATAATGACTTTTGATCTGAAAGTAGACATTTGATATTTTAACATTGTGTGTATTGTTAGTTCCATCAAAAGAGAGGTTAAATAGGTGAGATGGTTTTTATCCAGTTACAAAAATTACAATTAGATTTCTCAAATCTGCATAATAGTTTATTGTTTCATTTTTTTCTATT
The DNA here is from genome assembly GCA_022376925.1 of Tragulus kanchil. Taxonomy (NCBI): domain Eukaryota; kingdom Metazoa; phylum Chordata; class Mammalia; order Artiodactyla; family Tragulidae; genus Tragulus; species Tragulus kanchil. The sequence goes on along the minus strand of JAIOJX010000024.1, from coordinate 117,339,500 downwards.
GTTTTTTAAATTTCCTGTGTTGTTAGGATGCTCAGAGATTTCATTGCGCTGTTATTTAAAACACTGTAACATTTTGCCCAAGCTTGTATGTCTTTCATTTTCTAAGTATATGTATATTTTTTATCAGAAAGTTTGGCTTTACATTTTTCTTTTTGTTATAAAGGTTTTTGTTTATTTTCTGTTATTTAATCTTGGATAGGTAAATTTCTTAAACCTAGTACAGTAGAACTGTAAAAAACTGAGTCTTAATTATTTTGAAGCCTATAAAACTAATCTCAGGATTATACATTTCAATAATGTAGTTGTGCTTCTCAAAATAACTGTTTTAAATATATGCTGTTTTTAATGTTCCATTATTTTCTGTCCTCATTTTATTAACTTTAGCAAAATATTTAGAGACATTTGGTTAAATTTATTTTGAACACTTAATCTTTCCTTTAAAAATCAATATAGTTTATAAATATTGACTCTAAAACTGGGATGCAGCAATGTTAATGAGCAGTTTTAGAAATTCGGTAAGAAATGTGTGCTTGTACATGTGCATTTCTTAGAATTGAAGAACTAAAATTTTAATTTCAGGGTGGTTCAGAGAGCTTCATTGTTTTTTCCAGAAGTATTTTGTATTTTTCTGTAGATGTTTCTTTAACTCATTCATGTAGCACGTGTGTGAGTACCTACTTTTTGCCATGCACTGACTCTAACTCTGGTAATAAAAGATAATGAACCTGGAGGGGCAGGATGGGGGTACTGGGAGCAGGGAGGGGACCAGGGATATGCATATGACTGATCTGGGAACATACATATCTGTGAACAAAACTCTTTAAAAATTTTAAAAAAAAGATAATGAAGCATAATGTCTTCTTGGGGGAACTGCCATTCTCATTAGAGCATGCTGGTAGACCAAAGACAAATTTCAGTCTAAAGTGTGATGTGCTAAAATAGAGCTGTGTATGAGAGAGGGAGAAAGATGCAGCAGTGTTTGTCTAAAGAAGAAGACCTGGTTGGTAGTCAGCGGCTTCACAGAGAAGGTGACATTTGAGCTGAATCTTAATTGGGGAGTTGGAGTGCACCAGGCAGAGAATCAAGGAGGATATTTTAGGGCAGGTATTCTCAATCTCAGCACTTTTGCGTTGTGAGGGGCTGTCCTGTGCTTTGTAGGATGTTGAGCAGCATCCCTGGCCCCTACCCACTTGATGCCAGAGGTATCCTCTCCTTCAGTTGTCACAATTAAAGTCTCCAGACATTGCCAGATGCCCCTGAGGGGCAAGTCTGACCCCTTATGGGAAGCGTGGCTGTAGGCAGAAGCAACTGCATATCCAAGGCTAGAGATGTGAAAGAATGATGCTGTAAATAGTCCGAAGTGACTGGAGCTCATGGAATCCAGAGGCGTGGCAGGAGATGATACACCGAAAGTGGATGGGAGTCCCATTGCGTGAAGCACCTCATGCTGAAAGAAACCCATGTGTCTCCTGCCAACAGACAGTAGTTAGGCAGCCGAAGGCATTATTTGAAAGTGTAATGTGCTCACTTTTGTGTCTTAGATGATATTTTTTGGGGACACCATGGGTTATAAGCAAATGAAAATTTTCTTACCTTGGGTGGCCATGGATGGGCATCATGAACAAAGATTCAGGAGGAAGGGTCAGATTGGAAGGGCAAAGGAGAAATCATGCATCGTTAAGCTTTTTTTTAACTGAGAAGCTGCCCTGGTGGTTCTGCTGTCAGGTAGGGTAGTTGGAGATTATAGGCTCATGCTTAGGAGAGGAGAGAGAGTGGGAATTGGAGCTTAGGAGTTACGAGTCTCGTCAAGGACTTCGGTAAGTGTGGACTGAGAAAAAGTGTGAAAGTGAGATGGGAGGCGCCATAAATCAGAATGCTGGGGACTACTGACTTGGGAGAAATAGTGGAAGAGGAGATCAAATGGAGAGTAAGAAAGAATCACGAGAGGGGCAGAGAGGCCAAGATAACTTAGAGGCCTGAAAGTCAGGAGAATGGAAAATTCATGGTGGGCAGTGTACAATGCCATGATATTTATGTTTTCATTGAGTATAGGAAGTTTTCGTGACTTTAGTTAAGAGTAGGCTCAGGAAAATAGTGTAAAGTTGTAAAAAGAATGAAACAGGTAAGGAAGCAAAAGCAGGCATAGCTCATTTGCTCAGTGTCCTAAAAATAGTCATGAGTTAGAGGAGGCAAGGTATGTATTTAATGGCTACAATATAGAAGACATGATATTAGGGGGATATAATTGCATAAGACAGATTATCTGTCCCCAAGAATATTGCAGCCTCTTCTCTAGGAGAAGAAAATGTCTATAGCTCCCTGTAATTTCACCTTAGACCCACAGAATAAGTGAGCACAGGCAGAGAAAACTGATATGGAGACTCAACCATGCAAAATGAAGGGCACAAAAACTTAGGAGTGAAAATGTGAGACTGTGAGTAGGCATAACTCCTGGTGAGCAGCGCTATTCAGACTTTGTCCTCCCCCCTCCCTACCACCAAAAATAAGATGAAACAAAAATAGAGCTTCTAGGTAGAGAACAAGTCAGGGCATAAGTCTGTTTCCTAGAAACTACGTGGAGAAGAGGCCCCTCTTTCTTGCTGTCACCAGCTTCTTCCGGGATATGGAGCTCACCTCATGGTGCCTGTTGTGAGGCCTGTCTCTTCTAGACCCACTCTCCGTTTATGGGAACAAGATAGACTAGGAGAAGCCAGGATCGGAGTCTGAGTGGGCAGAAAGAGCTTGGCAGAGTCCCTGGGTGTGGCCAGCCCATGTGTTGACGTCAGGAGGATGGCGAGCAGAAGTGAGTGCGTGCTGTGGGCATCCAGTGATCTTGCCAGCATATCCACAAAATACCTGAGGTCTTGCTCAAGTTTTGTGGTTGGGTATTCTTTGTTGGCCAAGTGTGAGACTGCTAGAAGACTATGGCCGGGTAAAAACCAACATTGAGAGATACCGGAAAGCCTTTCAAAATAAGAAGTGAGCCAGTCTGTCCTGGTTCAGTGAGATATTGGGGAGAAGCTCTCAACATGGTGACAGTTGTTGGAAAGTAATTTTACTTTCACTGAGACTTAACAAAGCTTATAAAATGTAACTCCAGCAGCTGCGAAAACTTGGAAGGGCAAGCAGCTAGCCTATTCTGTACCTTGTAGCCCAATTCATTAATGGGTCATAATAAAGTACACCTTGACCAAGAGGTCCCATGGTGTTTCTAGTTAGGTTCTAGGATATCTAGGGATGGGACAGGGGAATCATGCTTTCTCTTGTATTACATTTAAGATAAAACCATAACACTGTGGACACATTTTTTGATTTACCAGAATAGAAAAAATATTACCAACTAAAAAGAAGGTTATATCAAGGATTTTGGTGGTACAAGGGACAATGTCTTTAAATACAGTTTTTCATTAAATACTGAAACATTCTTAACTGATTTTTTATCTTTTGTCGCCCTTACAAAAGCTGAGTATAGCATTTAATGATAGAGCTAAAATAGTATTATCTAGGACTACCTTTTTTCTGTCTCTTCTCTCAAATGGTTTATTGGCTGACTGCCTTCTAATGCTTTAAGGATTGCCCTTAGAAAATGGTTCATTAATTTGTTGTTTGGACTACTGGTTTTCAGATTTGCGTGTGTGTATGCATCTCCTAGAGATCTTGTTAAAGGCAGATTTTGGTTCAGTAGGTTTGGGTGGACCTGAGGTTTCCATATTTCTAACATGCTTCCCAGGTCATACCAATGCTTCTAATTCCTTAAGATCATTTTTCATTTTTTAAAAATGAGAGCAGTAATATAGTTCATAGTTGAAATATCCAGTGAATCCCTCTTCCATTTTTAGTTAAAAAAGAACCATAGATACACTGTGGCCAGGATTGAAGTAGTTTGCAAGGAGTTTTAAATCCACTTGGACATTTAGACTAGTTATTGATTGAGGTCATGTAATACAAAAGAGATTGTTTAGACCATCAGTCATTCAAGAGCAAAGTTGTCGGCCTAGCTCACAAAAGAACTTTAGTTTGATTCTTGCAGAATTCTGACTATTAAATTTTCTGAGATTACACTTTAGCTTGAGAACTTAAAAATATTGGTCTATAAGGCATGCAGTTTTGCTTAAAGAAATCTCTTGAATCCATTATGGCTGTAATTATGATTTGTGCTGTTTTTTAAATTGTTGCCCACATTAACTTTTTCCCCACTCACTGTGAAATTTGAGAAATACACAATGGAAATGCTATATTTTTCTTAACATTGAGTATTTTTCTTAACTATTCTGACTTACTCAAACAGTAGCCATATCTTCTTTGTGAACATTTTCAGTCTTTTCATTATCCTTTCTCATAGCAGTGCCAGTGTAGGGTGCTGCTGCTGATGTTTGACTCCTACACTGGCTTATGAAGTGAAATGAAACATCATCTGTAATCAGTGCTTATTATGAACTGTCCCTTTGGTAGATCTATACGGAGAAAGTATAAAAATCCTTTATGTGTAACTTTGTAATGCTACTTAAAAGCACATACCCCCTTCTTAAGCATAAATTGATATATGAAAATCTAAGGTGTTGTTCTTTCATTGGAGCAAGTGAAGAAGAAATCTCAGTGGTAGTTGAGTTTTTTTTTGTGGTCTTCATGGCCTAACTTCAGGGAGCCTGTGTGTGTGTGTATATATACATGTGTGTGTTTAGTTGTTAAGTCAGGTCCGACTGTTAGCAACCCCAGGCTCCTCTGTCCTTGGGATTTCCCACTGGAGTGAGTTGCCATTTCCTTCTCCAGCAGGGAGCCTCATAAGACATTTAAACATTTCAAGTAAGCAGTGAGAAAAGGGAGCATAGCAAGAAAAAACATAGCAGGTGGGGAGATAGGCAGGCAGGGAGGAACGTGAATATGAATTTTCTGTAATTGTTTGCGTTCTAGAGAAAGGATTAATCAAATGAGTCATCTTTTCTGGGCTCTCATTTACTAGAGTGTTATTCCCTAAACCAGAGACTTTTTGTCTTATTCACTGCTAGATCCTTACTACCTAGAACAGTGCTGAGCTCCAAGTAGACCATTGAGTATGTATTTATTACATTAATCACTGACACCAGGAGTCTAAAGAACTTTAGTTTGATTCTTGCAGAATTCTGACTATTAAATTTTCTGAGATTACACTTTAGCTTGAGAACTTAAAAATATTGGTCTATAAGGCATGCAGTTTTGCTTAAAGAAATCTCTTGAATCCATTATGGCTGTAATTATGATTTGTGCTGTTTTTTAAATTGTTGCCCACATTAACTTTTTCCCCACTCACTGTGAAATTTGAGAAATACACAATGGAAATGCTATATTTTTCTTAACATTGAGTATTTTTCTTAACTATTCTGACTTACTCAAACAGTAGCCATATCTTCTTTGTGAACATTTTCAGTCTTTTCATTATCCTTTCTCATAGCAGTGCCAGTGTAGGGTGCTGCTGCTGATGTTTGACTCCTACACTGGCTTATGAAGTGAAATGAAACATCATCTGTAATCAGTGCTTATTATGAACTGTCCCTTTGGTAGATCTATACGGAGAAAGTATAAAAATCCTTTATGTGTAACTTTGTAATGCTACTTAAAAGCACATACCCCTTCTTAAGCATAAATTGATATATGAAAATCTAAGGTGTTGTTCTTTCATTGGAGCAAGTGAAGAAGAAATCTCAGTGGTAGTTGAGTTTTTTTTTGTGGTCTTCATGGCCTAACTTCAGGGAGCCTGTGTGTGTGTGTATATATACATGTGTGTGTTTAGTTGTTAAGTCAGGTCCGACTGTTAGCAACCCCAGGCTCCTCTGTCCTTGGGATTTCCCACTGGAGTGAGTTGCCATTTCCTTCTCCAGCAGGGAGCCTCATAAGACATTTAAACATTTCAAGTAAGCAGTGAGAAAAGGGAGCATAGCAAGAAAAAACATAGCAGGTGGGGAGATAGGCAGGCAGGGAGGAACGTGAATATGAATTTTCTGTAATTGTTTGCGTTCTAGAGAAAGGATTAATCAAATGAGTCATCTTTTCTGGGCTCTCATTTACTAGAGTGTTATTCCCTAAACCAGAGACTTTTTGTCTTATTCACTGCTAGATCCTTACTACCTAGAACAGTGCTGAGCTCCAAGTAGACCATTGAGTATGTATTTATTACATTAATCACTGACACCAGGAGACCCTTTGTCATGAGGCGGCGGTGACTGTAGACTCGGGTAAGTGAGGGTGACCCGACAGCCTCACACACACACATATCCCAACTAGGATGTTTGAGGGATGACTGTAATGATGAGTGGGGAGCTTCTTGATGCTTTATCCACCGCTTGAAAGAGTGGCACTCTTAAATGAATACCTTGTCCCTGGGGTGGATGCCAGTGGAATATTATGATCGTGACTCAAGGATTTGTTTCCACAGTGGACTCTGATTCATAGCCTACATATTCCACTAACTGGTGCTGTAGAACTGTGTGTCTGGGTAGAGGCTCAGATCAAGTTTTCTAAAAAAAGAAGGTTGAATGGGTCAAAAGTTTTAAGGGTATTTAAACAAAGTCCACTTGACTAGCTTTAAGTTTATCATTATTTAATAAAAGGACTTCATTTCAGACTTGATGTAAGAGCTGGCTTCCCAGCGTTGTTCCTGGAGTTTCAAGTAACTGTTTTAGCTAAGAATGACCTTTACCTTTTGTACCAAGACTGAAAGACTGAACCCTCAGAAGGAGTCACAGAGCTTAATGGAAACTCAAGTCATCTTCAAAGCAAATGAGTTTAACAAGTATTTATCAGAAATAGAATATGTGTCTGCTGTGAGTGGCAAATATTATTCCTGGCTTTGAAGAGTTTATAATTTAGATGAGAGGACAGCATTATTTGTTAAAGAACCAGAGAACAGTATAATATTTAATGATGTTCATATGCCTACTTCAGGAAGACGAGCACCTAAACTCTCGGTTATGTGATCATGTCTGTAATTCTGAACTCATTTAAATTTTTATGAAGATGACACAGGTGTCTATTTTAAAAATCAGTTGTTTTTTCTTTGATGATTTCCTTTCTGCTTTTTTTTTTTTTTTTTCCCTATGTTCTCTCTCCCCAGAACTCCTATTAGCCTAAGTTTGCACATCTTGGATTGATCTTCTCTCCTGTTTTCTGTTTGTTTGCCTCCTTATTCTGCTTTCTGGAAGATTTCCCCCAAATGTTTCCTTCTGTTGAATTTTAAATTTTTGGTTGTTTTTCTTTCTAAAGTTCTGTCTTATTTTCTGATGATTCCCTATTTTTATTCTTCTTCTTCTTCTTTTTTTTAGAGCAGTCTTATTTCTCTGAGCATATTTTTCTTAAGGCTTTTTTACTTTTGAGTTTTGTTACGAGTCCTACATTCTGTCTAGTTCCTATTGGGCACTTTGCTGCTGTTTGTGTTTGTTTCTCTTTGTTATTAGACATTTTCCTCCAGGTGTCTGGTGAACCTTGGCTGTCTATTCATATTTGAGAGTGAGTCACTATGAAGTTATCTGGAGGCTCTATAGTTGCGTGGGGCTTTTCAAATGGTGAGCTTCACTGTCAGGAGACTTCTGACTGTCAGTGTCTAGAGGTCTTTTCTCAGAGGTCAGTTTGTTTCTCCAGAGAAGAAACTTGCAACGATTGCCCGGTTATGTTTTATAGCCGTGCTTAGTGATAAACCAAGAAGGAAGGTATTTGTTTCATAAGTTCTGAAACTGAGTTAATTCAAGGTAAAAGCCATGCCTTAAAAATGATACTTACTTATCAAATTCTTAACATACTCATTATAATGTAATTAATATACAGTGGGTAAGGTGCCTGATTTGCATAACTGTTGTCTGAAATACATTGTGTCTATTCTAGAGGTGAAGATGCTCCCAGAAAGACCAAATTTAAACATCCTTTATAATAGTATATGTTTTTTTCCTTGACACATCTCTCTTATATTCTTGGCAGTACATTTAAACGTAAATGGGGGTGCCTGTCCTCTGAGGAAGAGGATCGACCTGTTTAAACTGTACTTGGGTACAGACAAGAAGGAAGAGAAGACCAGAATGGCCCTCTAGTAGAATAGAACATTGGACGCTCACTGTTTTAACTAGGACAGAATTCTGATATATTCTCTTTTTTTGCCTTTTAAAAAATAGACTTTGTAAAAAATTTTTTGAGGGGTGTAGTTGCCTCATGGACTCAATGGATATGAATTTGAGCAAACTCTGGGAGATAGTGGAGGATGGGGGAATCTCGTATGTTACAGCCCATGGGGTCACAAAGAGTCAGACTTGACTTAGCAACTGAACAGCAACAAATAGTTGCTTTCTAATGTTGTGTTAGTTCCTGCTGTACAGCAAAATGAGTCAGCTATATGTATACTTATGATATGTCCTTTTATAAACTTTTAACCCAGTATCTGTGAAAGTTTGAATCTAGTTCAAACTAATTTCAAAAAGCTCTGAGATAAGGATTATCTCCATATTGCATACAAGAGAACTAGCTCAGAAAAGTGAAAAACGAGTTAGTCAGGATCATAAGTCAGATACGTGTCATATTTGGACCAAAACTCAGCTTTGTTATGTATTCTAAACCCTTTCCTGCGTTTCTTCTCAAAAGGATTTCATTCCACACTGCAATAGGGGAAATCTACAGGGTAAATAAAGCTGCTTGAGGAAGGTTATTCTAATAAAAATAGCATCAGAAAGGACAAAAAGAGAGTTGTCTAAAGGAAAACTTGCAACGATTGCCCGGTTATGTTTTATAGCCGTGCTTAGTGATAACCCAAAAGGAAGGTATTTGTTTCATAAGTTCTGAAACTGAGTTAATTCAAGGTAAAAGCCATGCCTTAAAAATGATACTTACTTATCAAATTCTTAACATACTCATTATAATGTAATTAATATACAGTGGGTAAGGTGCCTGATTTGCATAACTGTTGTCTGAAATACATTGTGTCTATTCTAGAGGTGAAGATGCTCCCAGAAAGACCAAATTTAAACATCCTTTATAATAGTATATGTTTTTTTCCTTGACACATCTCTCTTATATTCTTGGCAGTACATTTAAACGTAAATGGGGGTGCCTGTCCTCTGAGGAAGAGGATCGACCTGTTTAAACTGTACTTGGGTACAGACAAGAAGGAAGAGAAGACCAGAATGGCCCTCTAGTAGAATAGAACATTGACGCTCACTGTTTTAACTAGGACAGAATTCTGATATATTCTCTTTTTGCCTTTTAAAAATAGACTTTGAAAAAAATTTTTGAGGGGTGTAGTTGCCTCATGGACTCAATGGATATGAATTTGAGCAAACTCTGGGAGATAGTGGAGGATGGGGGAATCTCGTATGTTACAGCCCATGGGGTCACAAAGAGTCAGACTTGACTTAGCAACTGAACAGCAACAAATAGTTGCTTTCTAATGTTGTGTTAGTTCCTGCTGTACAGCAAAATGAGTCAGCTATATGTATACTTATGATATGTCCTTTTATAAACTTTTAACCCAGTATCTGTGAAAGTTTGAATCTAGTTCAAACTAATTTCAAAAAGCTCTGAGATAAGGATTATCTCCATATTGCATACAAGAGAACTAGCTCAGAAAAGTGAAAAACGAGTTAGTCAGGATCATAAGTCAGATACGTGTCATATTTGGACCAAAACTCAGCTTTGTTATGTATTCTAAACCCTTTCCTGCGTTTCTTCTCAAAAGGATTTCATTCCACACTGCAATAGGGGAAATCTACAGGGTAAATAAAGCTGCTTGAGGAAGGTTATTCTAATAAAAATAGCATCAGAAAGGACAAAAAGAGAGTTGTCTAAAGGAAAATTTCCACTTGAGCTGACTACAACCTTTGTTCTTACCATTGTTGAATGAATGTGAGGTTCAGGGATTATTTAAGCATAGTTCTTTCAACGTTTTTCTTTTCCTCTGGCTTGTGACCCAACACTTGCAATGAACTTTCTTCTTTCTGATTAATTTTATTGATCAGATAACACATCCTATGTGTTTCTGCCTCCTACAACACTCTTAAGAGTTTTACTCTGTTCTTTTCTTCAATAACTGTTATATTATAAACTACCTAAATCATGGTAAACTATGTGCCTTTTTTTCAAATATTTTAAAATTTCAAACAGACACAAACATAGAAAGAATAATACAGTGATCCCCATGTGTGCTCCAGTCCAGTTGGAATGCCCAGTTTCAACAGTACCTGATATTTTGTCAATCGGGTCATCACTCTTTCCCTTCCTATATTTTTTTTGATAATTATTTTTTATTTTACTTTTACTTTTACAGAGTTTTGTTGTTCACAGATATGTATAATCTCAGATTAGTCATATGTATATCGCTGGCCCCCTTCCTCCTCCGTCCCCCGACCAGTCCCCCCATCCCTCCCCTGCAGGCTGTCACACAGTGCCCTGCAGGATCCCCTATTCCCCTCCTTTTTTTAAGTAATTTTTTTTATTGAACTATAGTTGATCTACAACGATGTGTCAGTTTCTGCTGTACAGCAAAGTGAGTCAGTTATACATCCACATATATTCACTCTTGTTTAGATTCTGTTTCCATGTAAGTCACTGTAGAGTATGGTGTAGAATTCCTTGTGCTATACAGTAGGTTCTTATTGTTATCTCTTTTATATGTAGCAGTGTGTATATGTCCCTCTCAATCTCCCAGTTTACCCCTCCTTCTTCTCCTTCCCCCGTAACCACAAGATTGTTTTATGTATCTGTTACACAGCTTCTGTTTTGTAAATAGTTTTATTTGTACTGTTTCTTTAGATTGCACATATAAGTGATATCATATGATATTTGTCTTTCTCTGTCTGACTCACTTCGCTCAGTTATGATCATCTTTAGACCCATCCATGTCAGTGCAAACGGCATGATTTTGTTCTTTTTAATGACTGAGTAATAGTTCATTGGTGCCACATCTTCTTGATCCATTCCTCTGCCAGTGAGCCAGTGGACATTTAGGTTGCTTCTATGTCCTCTCCTCCTTTTATTCTGTAAGCTTTTTTTTTTTTAGTAAATCCCATACATCCTATAATTTTACCCATAAATAATTTGGAGTGTATTTGTAATGGAGAAGGACCTTTTAAATATAAAAAAGTGTACCATGCAGTCAGCACACTTAACAGAATTAACTATAGTTCTGAACTGTTTTGACTGGATCTCTCAGTCATCTAGGTCACTTCAGGATTTACATAGTTCATCTCCTTTAACATGTGTCTGATCTAATTCTTCATCTGTGTTTTAATGTTCATTTCACTTGGGACTAAGCGAGCCAATTATTGAGCATAGAATTTTCTGTTTCTTTAATCAGATCATATTTGATACTATGTTTAGAAAGAATAATACAGTGATCCCCATGTGTGCTCCAGTCCAGTTGGAATGCCCAGTTTCAACAGTACCTGATATTTTGTCAATCGGGTCATCACTCTTTCCCTTCCTATATTTTTTTTGATAATTATTTTTTATTTTACTTTTACTTTTACAGAGTTTTGTTGTTCACAGATATGTATAATCTCAGATTAGTCATATGTATATCGCTGGCCCCCTTCCTCCTCCGTCCCCCGACCAGTCCCCCCATCCCACCCCTGCAGGCTGTCACACAGTGCCCCTGCAGGATCCCCTATTCCCCTCCTTTTTTTAAGTAATTTTTTTTATTGAACTATAGTTGATCTACAACGATGTGTCAGTTTCTGCTGTACAGCAAAGTGAGTCAGTTATACATCCACATATATTCACTCTTGTTTAGATTCTGTTTCCATGTAAGTCACTGTAGAGTATGGTGTAGAATTCCTTGTGCTATACAGTAGGTTCTTATTGTTATCTCTTTTATATGTAGCAGTGTGTATATGTCCCTCTCAATCTCCCAGTTTACCCCTCCTTCTTCTCCTTCCCCCGTAACCACAAGATTGTTTTATGTATCTGTTACACAGCTTCTGTTTTGTAAATAGTTTTATTTGTACTGTTTCTTTAGATTGCACATATAAGTGATATCATATGATATTTGTCTTTCTCTGTCTGACTCACTTCGCTCAGTTATGATCATCTTTAGACCCATCCATGTCAGTGCAAACGGCATGATTTTGTTCTTTTTAATGACTGAGTAATAGTTCATTGGTGCCACATCTTCTTGATCCATTCCTCTGCCAGTGAGCCAGTGGACATTTAGGTTGCTTCTATGTCCTCTCCTCCTTTTATTCTGTAAGCTTTTTTTTTTTTAGTAAATCCCATACATCCTATAATTTTACCCATAAATAATTTGGAGTGTATTTGTAATGGAGAAGGACCTTTTAAATATAAAAAAGTGTACCATGCAGTCAGCACACTTAACAGAATTAACTATAGTTCTGAACTGTTTTGACTGGATCTCTCAGTCATCTAGGTCACTTCAGGATTTACATAGTTCATCTCCTTTAACATGTGTCTGATCTAATTCTTCATCTGTGTTTTAATGTTCATTTCACTTGGGACTAAGCGAGCCAATTATTGAGCATAGAATTTTCTGTTTCTTTAATCAGATCATATTTGATACTATGTTTGCTACCAATATAATTGAGGCTGTCTTCTGGAACCTAAAAGTAACGGTGAAGTTAACACTTAGAACTGATCGCCCAACTACACCTTACCTCCACCTTAATCACCATAAATTTGCTTTTAGGGTTCAAATATCTGGGTTACATTCCTTCCTCATTCCCTGGTAGTGTGAAAATGTGCTCAATAATAAATTAGTTATATTAATTCTTCTTAAAGCTTCTCTGTTTCTTAATTTCACGTTTAGGGAAAATGAAAGGTGTGAAACTTGGCGAAGTTGTTTTGAAGACTAGAAGTTTTGTATCTGTTTGGCAGATAGTTGGTGCTCAGGAAAAAGTGGCTATTATTTCTTTAACCTTATAATATTATTATGAGAGTATATGAAGGTGTGCTTTAAACTAAGGTGACATAGTGCATAATGTAATAATTATTATATAATCATATATAAATCTCAGAATCCAGGTTAACAGTTTAGTAATAGTAAACATGAAACGAACACATTAAAGAGTTGTGCAGGAACTTCCCTGGTGGTCCTATGGTTAAGAATCTGTCTTCCAATGCAGAGGACACAGGTTCATGCCCTGGTCAAGGAACTAAGATCCCACATTCTACGGGGCAACTGAACCCTTGTGCCACATCTACAGAGCCCACATGTTGCAACTAAGACCTAGGGCAATCATAAATAAATAAATTTTAGAGACAAAAATGAGTGTGAAAATACAGACTAGAAGTCGGGGGAAGCACTTCTTCCTATGATTCTTAATCAGAGATCATGATATATTCTTTGAAATGAACACAGTTTTTCCAAAGCTCTATTAAAAAGTAAAACACAGGTCTTTTCACTTATCCTCAGTTTTGACTGTGCATATTCTTGGGGCCAAAACTATGTCAAGACTTGATAGTCAAAAGAAAGACAAATAACTAAGAATTATATAGCAAATTAATAGGAGGGGAATATTAGAATCTAGAAAGTCCTCTAAGTGGGCCACAAACCACTTCTTATGCAATAGCTGGTGGTTCTAAAGAAGGTGGTTGTATTATTTTCTTCTATCCCTCATTGAAAATACTGACTCATAAGATTTATGACAACCCTACTTATCTTACGTGATTGGTAGAGTCAGTTTCTGGCCATAAGGTGATAGATTGTTGCTGTTAAGTTTATAAACCAAACAACTCAAGACCCCACAAAAGGTTTTTTTTTTTTTTTCCAATGGACTTGCTCTCTCTCTTTTTTTTTTTTTTGGCCACTTCTATTGGCTTTCATTTATCTATTTTCATCCATCTTTGTTCTTTGGCCCATGTGGGCCTCCCATTGCAGTTCCTTCCTCAGGTAGTGTGAAAATGTGCTCAATAATAAATTAGTTATATTAATTCTTCTTAAAGCTTCTCTGTTTCTTAATTTCACGTTTAGGGAAAATGAAAGGTGTGAAACTTGGCGAAGTTGTTTTGAAGACTAGAAGTTTTGTATCTGTTTGGCAGATAGTTGGTGCTCAGGAAAAAGTGGCTATTATTTCTTTAACCTTATAATATTATTATGAGAGTATATGAAGGTGTGCTTTAAACTAAGGTGACATAGTGCATAATGTAATAATTATTATATAATCATATATAAATCTCAGAATCCAGGTTAACAGTTTAGTAATAGTAAACATGAAACGAACACATTAAAGAGTTGTGCAGGAACTTCCCTGGTGGTCCTATGGTTAAGAATCTGTCTTCCAATGCAGAGGACACAGGTTCATGCCCTGGTCAAGGAACTAAGATCCCACATTCTACGGGGCAACTGAACCCTTGTGCCACATCTACAGAGCCCACATGTTGCAACTAAGACCTAGGGCAATCATAAATAAATAAATTTTAGAGACAAAAATGAGTGTGAAAATACAGACTAGAAGTCGGGGGAAGCACTTCTTCCTATGATTCTTAATCAGAGATCATGATATATTCTTTGAAATGAACACAGTTTTTCCAAAGCTCTATTAAAAAGTAAAACACAGGTCTTTTCACTTATCCTCAGTTTTGACTGTGCATATTCTTGGGGCCAAAACTATGTCAAGACTTGATAGTCAAAAGAAAGACAAATAACTAAGAATTATATAGCAAATTAATAGGAGGGGAATATTAGAATCTAGAAAGTCCTCTAAGTGGGCCACAAACCACTTCTTATGCAATAGCTGGTGGTTCTAAAGAAGGTGGTTGTATTATTTTCTTCTATCCCTCATTGAAAATACTGACTCATAAGATTTATGACAACCCTACTTATCTTACGTGATTGGTAGAGTCAGTTTCTGGCCATAAGGTGATAGATTGTTGCTGTTAAGTTTATAAACCAAACAACTCAAGACCCCACAAAAGGTTTTTTTTTTTTTTTTCCAATGGACTTGCTCTCTCTCTCTTTTTTTTTTTTTTGGCCACGTCTATTGTTCTTTCATTTATCTTTTTTCATCCATCTTTGTTCTTTGGCCCATGTGGGCCTCCCATTGCAGTGGCCTCTGTCATTGCAGAGCACCGGCGCTGGGTGCATGCGCTCCAGAGCTTTGGCTCAGTAGTTGGACATATTGGTCCAGCCGCTCCGCAGCATGTGGGATCTTCCCAGGCCAGGGATCGAACTGGCGCCCCTTGCACTGCAAGGCGGTGTTCTTACCCACTGGACCACCAGGGAAGCCCTGGACTTTTCTCTTTTAACAGCAGTTTTAGGTTTACACTATTAGCAAGCAGAGTTACTGCGAGTTCCTGTATACCCCCTACCCTGACCTAGGCAGACTCCTCCATTATCAGTATTCACCACCAAAGGAGTCCATTCATTACAGATAATCTATATTGACACTATCAGCCAGAATCCATAGTTTAATTTAGGGTCTGTTCTTGTTGGTATGTATTTTACAGGTTTGGACATGTCTTATATCCTCATTTACAGTGCCCTACAGAGTAGTTCCACAACCCTAAAAATCCTCAGTGTTTTGCGTCTTCATCCCTCCATCCCCTGATCCCTGACACGCGTGATCTTTCTGTTCTCTCCATGGCTTTGCGTTTTCCAGAATGTCACATATTTGAAATCATATAGTACGAGTCTTTTCAATTGGGCTTCTTTCGCTTAGTATTAATGATACTCATTTAAGTTTCTTTCATCCTTTTACATAGCTTGATAACTGTTTTTTTTTTTTTTTTTTTTTAAATTTTGGCCTCTTTTATTGTTTTATTTATTTATTTATTTTCATCCATCTTTATTCCTTGGCCTGTGCGGGCCTCCCATTGCAGTGGCTCTCTCACTGCAAAGCACTAGCTCTGGGCGCATGCACTCCAACATGCTGGCTTGCAATTGGACACACCAGTCCAGCTATTCCACGGCACGTGGGATCTTCCTGGGCCGGGGATGGAACTGGTGCCCCTTGCACTGCAAGGTGGACTCTTTACCCACTGCACTGCCAGGGAAGCCCCTGGTTGGTTTTTTTCAGTGCTAAATAATATTCCATTGTCTGTATATACCTTAGTGTATTTGCCTGCTGAAGAACATCTTTGATTATTTCCAAGTTTTGGCAGTTGTGAATGAAGCTGCTATAAATATCTATGTGCAGGTTTTTGTGCAGACGTGATTTTTCAGCTTCTTTGGGTAGATTCCAAGGAATGTGATTACTAGATCCTACAGTAATAGTAGGTTTAATTTTGTAAGAAACCACCCACATGTATTCTGAAATGGCTCTATTATTTTTCAATCCCACCATCAGTGCACAAGTGCTCCTATTGTTGCATATCCTTACCCGCATTTGATGTTGTCCGTGTTCTGGGTTTTGGCCATTCTTACATGTGAGCATTGTTTCACAGTTATTTTAATATGCATTTCCCTGATGACATATGATATGGAGTATCTTTGAACATGCTTATATGCCACCTATATATCTTCGGTGGTGAGGTGTCTTCTAAGGTCTTTGACCCATTTTTTAGTCTGTTATTTTCCTGTTGTTGAGTTTTCAGCATTCTTTTTATATTTTGGATAATGGTCCTTTATAAATGTGCCCTTTGCAAACCCTTTGTCATAGTGTCTTTCCTACAGAGTAGTTCCACAACCCTAAAATCCTCAGTGTTTTGCGTCTTCATCCCTCCATCCCTGATCCCTGACACGCGTGATCTTTCTGTTCTCTCCATGGTTTTGCGTTTTCCAGAATGTCACATATTTGAAATCATATAGTACGAGTCTTTTCAATTGGGCTTCTTTCGCTTAGTATTAATGATACTCATTTAAGTTTCTTTCATCCTTTTACATAGCTTGATAACTTTTTTTTTTTTTTTTTTTTTTTTAAATTTTGGCCTCTTTTATTGTTTTATTTATTTATTTATTTTCATCCATCTTTATTCCTTGGCCTGTGCGGGCCTCCCATTGCAGTGGCTCTCTCACTGCAAAGCACTAGCTCTGGGCGCATGCACTCCAACATGCTGGCTTGCAATTGGACACACCAGTCCAGCTATTCCACGGCACGTGGGATCTTCCTGGGCCGGGGATGGAACTGGTGCCCCTTGCACTGCAAGGTGGACTCTTTACCCACTGCACTGCCAGGGAAGCCCCTGGTTGGTTTTTTTCAGTGCTAAATAATATTCCATTGTCTGTATATACCTTAGTGTATTTGCCTGCTGAAGAACATCTTTGATTATTTCCAAGTTTTGGCAGTTGTGAATGAAGCTGCTATAAATATCTATGTGCAGGTTTTTGTGCAGACGTGATTTTTCAGCTTCTTTGGGTAGATTCCAAGGAATGTGATTACTAGATCCTACAGTAATAGTAGGTTTAATTTTGTAAGAAACCACCCACATGTATTCTGAAATGGCTCTATTATTTTTCAATCCCACCATCAGTGCACAAGTGCTCCTATTGTTGCATATCCTTACCCGCATTTGATGTTGTCCGTGTTCTGGGTTTTGGCCATTCTTACATGTGAGCATTGTTTCACAGTTATTTTAATATGCATTTCCCTGATGACATATGATATGGAGTATCTTTGAACATGCTTATATGCCACCTATATATCTTCGGTGGTGAGGTGTCTTCTAAGGTCTTTGACCCATTTTTTAGTCTGTTATTTTCCTGTTGTTGAGTTTTCAGCATTCTTTTTATATTTTGGATAATGGTCCTTTATAAATGTGCCCTTTGCAAACATTTTGTCCCAGTCTGTGGCTTGTCTTTCATTCTTTTGACAGTGTCTTTCACAGAGTCAGAAAAGGACATTTCTGATTTTAATTGAAGTCCCATTTATCGGTTATGTATTTCTTTATGAATCTCGCCTATGTATTACATTTAAAAGGTCATCATGCAATCCAAGGCCATCTAAGATTTCTCTTTGATTCTCTTATAGGAATTGTGTAATTTTACATTTTGCATTAGGTTTGTGAACCATTTTGAGTTAATTCTTATGAGGGTTGAAGTTCTGTGTCTAGATTCATGTTTTTTGCATGTGAATGTCCCGTTGTTCCAGCACCACTTGTTGAAGAGACTACCCTTTCTCCATTGTATTGCCTCTGCTCCTTTGTCAAAACCACATGTGGATCTATTTCTGGGCTCTTTCTACTGTTTCTGCTGTTCCACTGATCTGTTTCTCAGTTCTTTCACCATTAGTACACTGGAGTGTCATAGTTTTACAGCGAGGTAGTCTCAGTCCTTTAGCTTTGTTCTTGTCCCATTGAATATTTTGTTGGCTATTCTGGGTCTTTTGTGTCTCTATACAGTAAGCTTTAGAATCAGTTTTCAACATCCACAAAATAATTTGCTGAGATTTTGATTGGAATAGTCTTGAATTTATAAATCAAATTTGAAAGAATTGGTATCTTGACAGTATTGAGTCTTCTTATCCATGAACACAGACTTTCTCTCCATCTGTTTAGTTCTTTGAATTCATTCATCAGAGTTTCGTAGTTTTCCTCATATGGATCTTGTATGTATTTTATTAAATCATTTCTTAAGTATTTCATTTGGAGGAGGTGCTAATGTAAACAGTGTTTTTTTTTTTTAATTTCAAATTCTACTTGTTCATTGCTGATGTATAGAAAAGCAATTGACTTTTCTATATTAGCATTTTATCCTGTGACCTTGCTACAATTACTCATTAGTTCAGGATTTTTTTTGTCATTTTCTCAACTTACTTTCTACAAAGATGATTGTGTCATCTGCAAATAAAGACAGTTTTATTTCTTCTTTTCCAGTCTGTATACCTTTTATTTCCTTTTCTTGTCTTATTATATAAGCTAGGAGTTCAATACAGTATTGAAAAGGAATGGGGAAGGGGGACATCATTTACTTGTTCTTGATCTTAGTGGGAAAATGTCTAGTTTCCCACCAAGGGGTTTTTTGTAGATGTTCTTTGTCAAGTTGAGAAAGTTTCCCTGTGTTCCTAGTTTATATTATGAACTGGTGTTGGTTTTTGTTAAATGTTTTTCCTGCACCTATTGATATGATCATGTGATTTTTCTTCTGTAAACTGTTGATATGTTGGACACATTAATTAATTTTTGAATGTTGAAATAACTTCACAAACTTGAGCTACACACCACTTGGTTGTGGTCTGTAATTCTTTTTATACATCGTTGGATTTAATTTGCTAATAGTTTTTTTGAGAATTTTTATGTCTTATGTTCATCAGAGATACTGTACTGGTCAGTAATTTTTCTTTTTCACATATAATGTATTCATCTAGTTTTGGTATCAAGGTAATGCTGGTATCATAGAATGAGTGAAGTATTCTCTTGTTTCTTCTGGAAGAGTTTGGTGTAATTATCTTCTGAAGAAACTGTATAATTTCGTTTTTAAATGTTTGGTAAGATTCATCAGTGAGTTCATCTGGGCTTGGTGCTTTCTACTTTGTTAGGTTATTAATTGCGGATTTATTTTATAGATATAGGCCTATTCATATCGTCTGTTAATAGTTTCTTTAAGAGATCAGAGGTTTTTTTTTTTTTTTTTTTGCTGATAGCATTGTTTTCATTTAATTGAGCTTATAATATTTGAAGACATTAAAATAAATACGTTATTTTGTGAAAGTCACATTTTAATTTGGTTTTCATTTTATTTTAATTTTGATCTTTAGAAATCGGATAACCTCTTAACTATATCTCTCTCTCCTTTATGTTTTCAACAAAAGATTACTTTTACAAAAGCATATCCTTATATGCCCATTTGTCATTATATTAAAATATTTGGTTGGCAGTTATCAATAAGGTAAAAAGAAAGTAATTTAGCTAGTGTGATTTTATCTGGTGATTTTCTCTTTGGGGAATTCATAAAACTGAATTTTATATGACTCATATAAGCAATTCAGTTTTGTCCATCTAGTGTCCATCTCCTAGCTGTTGTTCCCTTTATTTTCAAAAAGTTTATGTTAATATTTGGCTCTTAGGATTTTTGCTAACTTTCTAATATCAATCATCTGGATTGTCATTTATAAATTTTATCAGACAAGTGATAAAACTGTTGTATTGATGGAAGCCATTCAGCTCTGTTTGTTCAGTACGTATAACCTGAGTTTACCTGTGTCTGACACAGGGTACCAGTGTTTGATGAAGTCATAGCAGTTACAACTCAAGTTTCAATGACTTGCCAAGTCTCTTTTGCCCCCAAAAGATCCAAGGCAGCTATGAAGTACTCTTTAATATGGCTAGAGTCCCCAAGAGAATGCTCCCATGCGTTCTTAAAGAAATAATAGTCCTGTCTTCATTGATGTGATATTTTTATGCATTGTTGCTTTGGGTTACTGCTACATCCTACTGGGCTTCAGTTTCTCCTATTCTTGGGGTGACTTTTTTTTGTTTTGGTATCAAGGTAATGCTGGTATAGAATGAGTGAAGTATTCTCTTGTTTCTTCTGGAAGAGTTTGGTGTAATTATCTTCTGAAGAAACTGTATAATTTCGTTTTTAAATGTTTGGTAAGATTCATCAGTGAGTTCATCTGGGCTTGGTGCTTTCTACTTTGTTAGGTTATTAATTGCGGATTTATTTTATAGATATAGGCCTATTCATATCGTCTGTTAATAGTTTCTTTAAGAGATCAGAGGTTTTTTTTTTTTTTTTTTTGCTGATAGCATTGTTTTCATTTAATTGAGCTTATAATATTTGAAGACATTAAAATAAATACGTTATTTTGTGAAAGTCACATTTTAATTTGGTTTTCATTTTATTTTAATTTTGATCTTTAGAAATCGGATAACCTCTTAACTATATCTCTCTCTCCTTTATGTTTTCAACAAAAGATTACTTTTACAAAAGCATATCCTTATATGCCCATTTGTCATTATATTAAAATATTTGGTTGGCAGTTATCAATAAGGTAAAAAGAAAGTAATTTAGCTAGTGTGATTTTATCTGGTGATTTTCTCTTTGGGGAATTCATAAAACTGAATTTTATATGACTCATATAAGCAATTCAGTTTTGTCCATCTAGTGTCCATCTCCTAGCTGTTGTTCCCTTTATTTTCAAAAAGTTTATGTTAATATTTGGCTCTTAGGATTTTTGCTAACTTTCTAATATCAATCATCTGGATTGTCATTTATAAATTTTATCAGACAAGTGATAAAACTGTTGTATTGATGGAAGCCATTCAGCTCTGTTTGTTCAGTACGTATAACCTGAGTTTACCTGTGTCTGACACAGGGTACCAGTGTTTGATGAAGTCATAGCAGTTACAACTCAAGTTTCAATGACTTGCCAAGTCTCTTTTGCCCCCAAAAGATCCAAGGCAGCTATGAAGTACTCTTTAATATGGCTAGAGTCCCCAAGAGAATGCTCCCATGCGTTCTTAAAGAAATAATAGTCCTGTCTTCATTGATGTGATATTTTTATGCATTGTTGCTTTGGGTTACTGCTACATCCTACTGGGCTTCAGTTTCTCCTATTCTTGGGGTGACTTCTTTCTTAGCAGCATCCTTAAAAAGCTTAACTCAGCCTTTTCTTCAGTACGATGAGCTAACCTAATAATAATAAAAAAAGAATCCTAATTCCAGAAACAGTATGGTGGAAGAATCCGTCAACTCTGGGAATACTTACGAATCCTAGATAAAGAACTAAAATCAATTATGAAACTAGAAAGTACTGCTTTATTGAAAATTCTTCTAGAATGTCACTGTTCAATACAGTGACTACATAGGGTGAGTGAGATTTACATTAATTGAAATGAAACAAAGTTTAAAATTCTTAACCTCATTGGCACTAGACACATTTCAAGTCCTCAGTGCCCACATGTTATTAGTGGCTACTGCATTAGACAGCATGGGGATAGACTATTTCCCTTATTGCAGAAAGTGCTGTTGGACAAAGTTCTCTAGAACATTGCATTTCAAGCTGCAAGCTGTTGACACCCATGTAACTTCGACAGTGCCCCCGTGTACCGAGGAAGGCACCTACTGCAGTGCATGGTAGCTGATCCCGATGAAGGAATGCAACCATATCTCAATGGCCTTATTTTTTCTCTACTAGTACCTGCCTTGCTGTTCAAGCAAGAAAAATCTGGTTTTAAAGAAATCCATTGGGCTTCCCTGGTGATCCAGTGGGTAAGGACACCGCCTTGCAGTGCAAGGGGTGCCGGTTCGATCCCTGGCCTGGGAAGATCCCACATGCGGCAGAATGGCTGGACCGATGTGTCCAATTATCGAGCCGGAGCTCTGGAGCGCATGCGCTCAGAGCCAGTGCTCTGCGACAAGAGAGGCCGCTGTGATGGGAGGCCCACACGGGCCAAAGAACAAAGATGGATGAAAATAGATAAATGAAAGACCAATAGAAGTGGCTCGCCCGCCCCCCTTCCTCCCCAACCTGTCCACCCCACCCTCAAAAAAAAAAGAAATCCACTGAGTTCTTACTTTTTAAAACAATAGTAACAAACCCACATCCTCCTACCACCCCCATTTTCATTGATACATTATATTCTTCAGTCTGCCATTTGGGGTGACTTCTTTTAGCAGCATCCTTAAAAAAAAGTCCTGTCTTCATTGATGTGATATTTTTATGCATTGTTGCTTTGGGTTACTGCTACATCCTACTGGGCTTCAGTTTCTCCTATTCTTGGGGTGACTTCTTTCTTAGCAGCATCCTTAAAAAGCTTAACTCAGCCTTTTCTTCAGTACGATGAGCTAACCTAATAATAAAAAAAGAATCCTAATTCCAGAAACAGTATGGTGGAAGAATCCGTCAACTCTGGGAATACTTACGAATCCTAGATAAAGAACTAAAATCAATTATGAAACTAGAAAGTACTGCTTTATTGAAAATTCTTCTAGAATGTCACTGTTCAATACAGTGACTACATAGGGTGAGTGAGATTTACATTAATTGAAATGAAACAAAGTTTAAAATTCTTAACCTCATTGGCACTAGACACATTTCAAGTCCTCAGTGCCCACATGTTATTAGTGGCTACTGCATTAGACAGCATGGGGATAGACTATTTCCCTTATTGCAGAAAGTGCTGTTGGACAAAGTTCTCTAGAACATTGCATTTCAAGCTGCAAGCTGTTGACACCCATGTAACTTCGACAGTGCCCCCGTGTACCGAGGAAGGCACCTACTGCAGTGCATGGTAGCTGATCCCGATGAAGGAATGCAACCATATCTCAATGGCCTTATTTTTTCTCTACTAGTACCTGCCTTGCTGTTCAAGCAAGAAAAATCTGGTTTTAAAGAAATCCATTGGGCTTCCCTGGTGATCCAGTGGGTAAGGACACCGCCTTGCAGTGCAAGGGGTGCCGGTTCGATCCCTGGCCTGGGAAGATCCCACATGCGGCAGAATGGCTGGACCGATGTGTCCAATTATCGAGCCGGAGCTCTGGAGCGCATGCGCTCAGAGCCAGTGCTCTGCGACAAGAGAGGCCGCTGTGATGGGAGGCCCACACGGGCCAAAGAACAAAGATGGATGAAAATAGATAAATGAAAGACCAATAGAAGTGGCTCGCCCGCCCCCCTTCCTCCCCAACCTGTCCACCCCACCCTCAAAAAAAAAAGAAATCCACTGAGTTCTTACTTTTTAAAACAATAGTAACAAACCCACATCCTCCTACCACCCCCATTTTCATTGATACATTATATTCTTCAGTAAACATTATATGAGTTTTCAACTCTGGGAGACACTTAAAATCTATTTATAGATCAGCTAAAGTTACACTTGATTAGATGAATAGGTAATCAAATTATAAGAATAATCAGTTTCTACCTCTGAATTTTAAAAAGTTAGAAAGAATTGTTTATTTCAAAAAGTGAATATTAGAGAAAACATTTCATCTTGCCACTATATGCATACTCTTGTACCAAGGTTTACTAAAAAAAAAAAGAAAGAAGAAGCAGAAGAGGAGGAAAAATCTTTTGGGGAATCATTATTTTGTGGTTGTTTGTATTCTTTGGCCAGTCCCTTTAAGTCTTATCCAGCTGTGTTCATTTCACTGACAGTCGATCTTTGAAAGTATTTGTCAGCCATTGTTTATTTTTTGTGCTTAGTATTATTTTTTACTATTTGCTGATGAGCAAAATAAAAAAGCAGATTTTGATTTTAAAATATCTTTTGTTGTAAAACACAAGAGAATAGAAAACATCCTCCCAGCATTTGATGGGCTAATCTTAGCAAGGCAGTCAAATAGCATATATATGTACAAAATGGTTTGAACTGTAGAAGAGTGGGATGGTTGTAACTTCAAGGCTGTTTACTCATGAATCACGGGAGCCTGCAGGAGGATCACCTCATTCAAGTAGTCTGTAGACAGAAAAGTTTGATATGTTCTGAATTGTCAGCAGTGTTTTACAGACTCACTAAGTACTGGCTGATTTTTTTTTTTTTTTTTGTGAGGTGTTTGTTTTTTTTTTTTGGCCACTTCTGTTGGTCTTTCATTTATTTCCATCTTTGTTCTTTGGCCCATGTGGGCCTCCCATCACAGTGGCCTCTCTCGCTACAGAGCACCGGTCTGGGCGCATGCGTTCCAGAGCTCCGACTCGGTAGTTGGACACATCGGTCCAGCCGCTCCACAGCACGTGGGATCTTCCCAGGCCAGGGATCGAACCGGCGCCCCCTGGACTGCAAGGCAGTGTCCTTACCCACTGGACCACCAGGGAAGCCCTCTGATTTTTTAATTTAATTAAAATTTAATTAAATTTTTAAATTTCTTCAGTGTTTAGTACACTGAAGAAATATTTAATACAAGTTCAAGAACTTATAAGTTTCAGATTCAGTTACCTTTCATGATTAAATCGGAATCTGGAGCAGTTAGCCTAACAATGAGCTAAATAACAACTTCTTAGCCATGTGCATGGCATTATAGGCCCTGCATCATATAGCAAAACCTATGAAGTATTTTTAACCTTCCCTTTAAACATTGTTTAAACATTCTTAGATTATATTTAAGCTACTAAGTAAAACTACCCCACTTAGTAGTTTAAATATAATCTAAGAATCTAAGTCTACATAAGTTGTGGGTTTCACCTCTCATGGATATTTTTGAGAGTGTTATCCTTTGGAAATTGGGATTATACTCTTGTGGGACTTGAGTAATAGAGACTAAAGCCTTTTAATAAACTGTCAAACTTTACCAGCTATGTAGACTTTAAGATGTAGATTCCATGTGCCTAGGATGGATGAGTAGCTAGGAAGTTGAAGGGAGCTTGAGAGGGCAAAATCCTGAATTTGTTCAGCACAGGCGTGAAAACTCTATTAGAAATCTTGTATTAGTCGATAGGACTGCAAGGTTGATAGGAAAAAAACAGAAGACCGAAGTCTGGGGTCAGTTTGGAATCCCCATCCATAGGAGTGCTTGTGGCCAACCTCAGCACAGGGAAGGCTCAGCTCACAGCAGCACCTGGTCTGATACTTTCAATTTAAATTTTTTTTATTTTTTAATATATTTCAATTGTAAAATATTTAAATATTTAATTTTTAAATATTAAAAAAATTTTAAATATTCCACACCAGTTTGTAAGATACCTCTATAAAACCCATCCCATTGACTGATATATTTGTATAATATCATATCGCTGTAGTTCTTAGAATGAATGTATACTAGTAAAGTTCCTAAATGTTCCCCCATTATGTGACCACCTTTGAAGTCTTTCAGTGTCCAGCTCATCCATTATTTCCAGTATTTCAGATCCATCATTCCCCAGAACATCCTTGGGAAATGATGTCCGTGTGATAGCAGTCCTTCAAAGACTTTGAAAAGAGTATTGCTGTCATTAGAAAATTTAATTTTATTTGTACATTTTAAGCAGGAAAGAAATGCAGATACATAAATCCCTGACTCCTTTTGCTTCTCTTAAAGGGAATCTGTTCTATGTTATCTCTAAGTGCTGTTTACATTGTGTGTTATCTTAAAATTACCAAATCCATTTGGAAGTAGGATGGGTAAAAACAGATAAATTTAGATGTCTGACTCATCCATCTTCCGCTGTTACCAATCACTGTTTACCTGTCCTGGTTTTCTCCAGAAACTGAATCGAATAGAGATGTGATTCTCTAGGTGTGATTACAGGATTAGCTGCCTGAGTATTATCTGAGAGGGAAGAGGCAGCCATCTGTTTTTAAAAAGCCCTTCAGGCGATTCTGACACACACTGAAGTTTGGAAACCTCTTGAGTGGACTAACTCAACCTGAAGCTTCGAAACTCTGTGTTAGATTTGGAGCAGAAGCATCTTGTTGCTTTACTTTGTTGAGCTAGGAGCTTGGGGAGGGCTAGGAAATTGAAGGGAGCTTGAGAGGGCAAAATCCTGAATTTGTTCAGCACAGGCGTGAAAACTCTATTAGAAATCTTGTATTAGTCGATAGGACTGCAAGGTTGATAGGAAAAAAACAGAAGACCGAAGTCTGGGGTCAGTTTGGAATCCCCATCCATAGGAGTGCTTGTGGCCAACCTCAGCACAGGGAAGGCTCAGCTCACAGCAGCACCTGGTCTGATACTTTCAATTTAAATTTTTTTTATTTTTTAATATATTTCAATTGTAAAATATTTAAATATTTAATTTTTAAATATTAAAAAAATTTTAAATATTCCACACCAGTTTGTAAGATACCTCTATAAAACCCATCCCATTGACTGATATATTTGTATAATATCATATCGCTGTAGTTCTTAGAATGAATGTATACTAGTAAAGTTCCTAAATGTTCCCCCATTATGTGACCACCTTTGAAGTCTTTCAGTGTCCAGCTCATCCATTATTTCCAGTATTTCAGATCCATCATTCCCCAGAACATCCTTGGGAAATGATGTCCGTGTGATAGCAGTCCTTCAAAGACTTTGAAAAGAGTATTGCTGTCATTAGAAAATTTAATTTTATTTGTACATTTTAAGCAGGAAAGAAATGCAGATACATAAATCCCTGACTCCTTTTGCTTCTCTTAAAGGGAATCTGTTCTATGTTATCTCTAAGTGCTGTTTACATTGTGTGTTATCTTAAAATTACCAAATCCATTTGGAAGTAGGATGGGTAAAAACAGATAAATTTAGATGTCTGACTCATCCATCTTCCGCTGTTACCAATCACTGTTTACCTGTCCTGGTTTTCTCCAGAAACTGAATCGAATAGAGATGTGATTCTCTAGGTGTGATTACAGGATTAGCTGCCTGAGTATTATCTGAGAGGGAAGAGGCAGCCATCTGTTTTTAAAAAGCCCTTCAGGCGATTCTGACACACACTGAAGTTTGGAAACCTCTTGAGTGGACTAACTCAACCTGAAGCTTTCGAAACTCTGTGTTAGATTTGGAGCAGAAGCATCTTGTTGCTTTCTCAACTGTCACGGCTTTGTTGATTTTTAAAGGATGATGTTAGCACCTTGTAGGGCTTACCTTTTTATTATTATTATTATTAAATATCTGAGATGTTGCACAGCTCTTTGGTTTCTTAGAGTCACTTTATCTTTCTCAGTATTGGCAGCCATTTGCAAGTTTCCTCATAGACTACAGGTACAATTCTCCAGAGATTATTAGCTTCCATCTTTTCAAATGTTTGCCTTTTTCTTTCTCAGGCAGCTTGGCTGAAAAAATTGATGAGCTTCGTCTTTTTTGAGGTGAAAAGAGAGTTGTAATAAATGCTCAACTTTCTTCTCTCCGATAGTTCTCTAGTTTAGGGACATACAATATAAATTATTTATAAAAGGTTAGCTACATTAAAATTTAATTTTGAAAGTCATTATAAAATGCTATTTGTGCTCGATATAATACAACCTGATAACTATTTACTCCTGCTTTAGATTCCTTCTCTTTGTAGTTTGATTTTCATTTTTAGTTAATGTTTATTGGAGTATAGTTGCTCTACTACATTGCATTTGTTTCTGCTGTATAGAAAAGTGAATCAGCTATCCCTATACACATATCCCCTCTTTTTGGATTTTCTTCCCATTTAGGTCACCACAGAGCACCGAGTAGGGTTCTCTGAGCTATACAGTACTGTACTTTTAAAATAGTTTCTACTTGGGGCTTCCCTGGTGGTCCAGTGGGTAAGGACACCGCCTTGCAGTGCAAGGGGCACCAGTTCCATCCCCGGCCCAGGAAGATCCCACGTGCCGGAATGGCTGGACTGGTGTGTCCAATTGCAAGCCAGCACTTTGGAGTGCATGCCAAGGGGCAAGCAGATCCATCTTCCGCTGTTACCAATCACTGTTTACCTGTCCTGGTTTTCTCCAGAAACTGAATCGAATAGAGATGTGATTCTCTAGGTGTGATTACAGGATTAGCTGCCTGAGTATTATCTGAGAGGGAAGAGGCAGCCATCTGTTTTTAAAAAGCCCTTCAGGCGATTCTGACACACACTGAAGTTTGGAAACCTCTTGAGTGGACTAACTCAACCTGAAGCTTTCGAAACTCTGTGTTAGATTTGGAGCAGAAGCATCTTGTTGCTTTCTCAACTGTCACGGCTTTGTTGATTTTTAAAGGATGATGTTAGCACCTTGTAGGGCTTACCTTTTTATTATTATTATTATTAAATATCTGAGATGTTGCACAGCTCTTTGGTTTCTTAGAGTCACTTTATCTTTCTCAGTATTGGCAGCCATTTGCAAGTTTCCTCATAGACTACAGGTACAATTCTCCAGAGATTATTAGCTTCCATCTTTTCAAATGTTTGCCTTTTTTTCTTTCTCAGGCAGCTTGGCTGAAAAAATTGATGAGCTTCGTCTTTTTTGAGGTGAAAAGAGAGTTGTAATAAATGCTCAACTTTCTTCTCTCCGATAGTTCTCTAGTTTAGGGACATACAATATAAATTATTTATAAAAGGTTAGCTACATTAAAATTTAATTTTGAAAGTCATTATAAAATGCTATTTGTGCTCGATATAATACAACCTGATAACTATTTACTCCTGCTTTAGATTCCTTCTCTTTGTAGTTTGATTTTCATTTTTAGTTAATGTTTATTGGAGTATAGTTGCTCTACTACATTGCATTTGTTTCTGCTGTATAGAAAAGTGAATCAGCTATCCCTATACACATATCCCCTCTTTTTGGATTTTCTTCCCATTTAGGTCACCACAGAGCACCGAGTAGGGTTCTCTGAGCTATACAGTACTGTACTTTTAAAATAGTTTCTACTTGGGGCTTCCCTGGTGGTCCAGTGGGTAAGGACACCGCCTTGCAGTGCAAGGGGCACCAGTTCCATCCCCGGCCCAGGAAGATCCCACGTGCCGCGGAATGGCTGGACTGGTGTGTCCAATTGCAAGCCAGCACTTTGGAGTGCATGCGCCCAGAGCCAGTGCTCGGCAGCGAGAGAGGCCACTGCGATGGGAGGCCCACTCAAGCCAAAGGACAAAGATGGATGAATGAAAGAGCAATAGAATTGGCCAAAAAAAAAAAAATGTTTCTACTTGAAAATCCTACAATAAATTACAAACTACATTTCAGAGGATGTGAAGATAGAGGCACAGGTCAAGGTGAGTCTTCAGCTTTCACAAGTCTGTGATGGTTATGGAGACCTCCAAAGAAACTAAAATTCCGAGGATCAGAATTCAAAGTGAAACTGATTCAGACAGTAGCTTCCCTAGACTCCCTTCCTACCCCAATCTGTTAGGTTAAAATCCCTTTTAAAATGTGAGAGTTGCTAAAGGCTGCAGGTACTGAAATTTTCAAGCATTGTAAAGCTGTTATCAAAGAAAAACAGACATGGACAGTAGATATATGGACATTGTGGGGAATGAACAGTAGGTGGGAGGCGTAAGGGAAGTAGCATGAAAACCTGTACTATGATATGTGAAGAAAATAGCTCTAGTCATTGCTCTGTGAGAAAAGGGGATCCTGCAGGGGTGCTGTGTGACGGCCTGGAGGGGTGGGATGGGGGGGGATATACATATGACTAATCTGGGAACATACATATCTGTAAACAATAAAACTCTGTAAAAGTTAAAAGTAAAATGAAAGTTTTAAAAAAAAAAGCTTTCTGGGAAGAAGGAAAGAGAACAATTCAGGAGCATACATTAATACAGATTCATAACCTGTTTTTACCAGTTAACAATATCAGGTACAGATTTTCCTATACCATTAAATATTCTGCCAAGTAATTGCTCCGAGCTTTCTGGGTAGGGCTGGATTATAATTTATTTAAGCAAGCTTCTCTGATCAAATGTTAAGATGGTTTATGGTTTCTCAATATAATGAGTAATGTGGTGGGGACTTCCCTGATGGCCCAGTTGTTCAGAATCTGCCTTGCAATGCAGGGGACTTGGGTTCAATCCCTAGTCAGAAAACTAAGATCCCACACACAGAGGAGTAACTAAGAGTATGTGCTGCAATGAGAGAGCCTGTGTGCCTCAGCAAAATATCCTGCATGATGCAACGAAGATCTGATGCAGTCAAATAAGTAAATACATATTAAAAAATAAGTAATGTTCAAGGATAATAAATCACTGTGAGCATTTCTGCCTATTTACTTAGGATAGATTACAAGAAGTGGAGCCTCTAGGTAGAGAAGACATGCATTTTTAAAAGCTTTCAATATAACTTCTGTTAAAATTTCCATAATTGCCACTTAGGAAACAAGATATACCAGGAACCAAGTTAAGTGCTTTACGTATAAGATCCCATTTAATATTTCCAACCACCCAAAGAGGAAGATTCTATTAATATCTTACAAAAGAGGAAGCTGAAAGCCAGAAAGATAAATTACTTGATCCAAATAGCAAACTGATAAGGAGGGAAGCTGGTGTTTAAATTAAAGTGTGACTCTAGGACTCATACATATTTTTGTTTTTTATTGTTTTTTTTTGCTTGCACTGTGTGGCATGTGGAATCAAACTTTCCCAACCAGGGATTGAACCTGCATTGGAACCTGCATTGGAGTCTTTTTTTTTTTTTTTTTTAAAGATTTATTTATTTATTTATTTTTTGGGGGTGGGGAGGGAGGGAAGCAGGCGGGCTACTTCTATTGGTCTTTCATTTGTCCACTTTCATCCATCTTTGTTCTTTGGTCTGTGTGGGCCTCCCATCGCAGTGGCCTCTGTTGTCACAGAGCACCGGCTCTGGGCACATGTGCTCCAGAGCTCTGGCTCGGTAATTGGACACATTGGTCCAGCCGCTCCGTGGCACATGGGATCTTCCCTGGCCAGGGATCGAACCAGCACCCCTTGCACTGCAAGGCGGTGTCCCTACCCACTGGACCACCAGGGAAGCTCGAAAGCGCGGAGTCTTAACCACTGGACCACCAGGGAAGTCCCTGGAATCCATATTCTTAAATCTGTTTGCTCTCATTAAAGTTCAGCTCTATAGCGAAAAAAAAAAAAAAAAACAAGTACAGTTTGTGTCTTACAGTTAAATCTATCAGAACAGACTGGCTAACAGAGTAAGTCACGAGTTTGATGGGGTGAGTGTTTGCTTTAAGCAAAGACATCCAGTCTTCGTAGCCCTGTGATTTTATAGCAGAGATCAGATTATATTATTTGTTTAACTAACACCATTTTCCCCCTTCAACATACTAAAAAAGATCGAATCAATAAAGCTTGAACTTCCAGAAAGAGGTATAGAATAAGCAAGTCATAATGTAGTGTGAGTCAGTATGTAAGGAGGAAAGTAGAAACTAAAAAGCGAAGGAAAAAAGCAGTTTTACTTCCTAAGCTTTGTATGTGTTAGAAAATAACTAAGCTGAATTTAGCATCATTTTCATAATCCTTGTTCAGTTATAATATTTAGAAGGTGGTATACTTTCATGAGTACAAATTTTGAGAGCAAGGATATTCATTAAAAATAATAGTTTTTTAAAATTTTAAAAGCAGGAAATAGGTCGTTTCTTATTTTAAAAAGAAATACTGTCAGTGAGTCCATTCATGGAAGTTCTGCCTATGTTTCTCAGAGATTCACATGTGCTAATATCCTCCATGTCAAAATACTGATTTTTCACATGTTCAAATGAAGAAAACATTTATCCTCTTAACATAGTAGAATGAGAGTTTAGATTCTGTCTTATACAAAGAGGTTTTTAAGTAATTTCTCTTTTAATGTTTCAGCTTCAGAACTTTTAACTACTCTTTTATGATCTCTCAAATGACTCTTGATCTCTGGACTTAATTTAAATAATATAATCAATAATGGTTTGAGCATTTTATAGCTGTGAATGTGTTTCTTTTTCACTGCCTACCCCAGTTAACTTTTTTAAATAAATGACTTTTTTTGCCTCTTTTATTGGTTTTTATTTATTTATTTCCATCCATCTTTATTCTTTGGCCTGTGTGGGCCTCCCATCGCAGCGGCCTCTCTCATTGCAGAGAACTGGCTCTGGGAGCATATGCTCCAGTGCGCTGGCTCGTAATTGGACACGCCGGTCTAGCAGCTCTGCGGCACATGGGATCTTGCAGGGCCAGAGATCGAACCGGTGCCCTTGCACTGCAAGGCAGACTCTCTACCCACTGGACCACCAGGGAAGCCCCCCAGTTTTTTTATGCTCTTACTGATCTCTACAGAAGAATCATGACATTTTTAGAGAATTTGAAAATAGCTGTGTAAAGATGGTAGTTATTGAGCAAGATATTCATCTAAATGCAGAATTCTTGATCTTTAATCTTTTATCTTGATCTTACCTTTGAAAACTTACATGTGCTTTTTGGTTTATTCAGGACCCTATTTTCTTTTGTAACATCCAGTCAGTCATTGAGATTGGCTTTAATTTCAGATTAGTTCAGATTAGTTTAGTGTAGTATTTATTATTACACAAAATGAAAATTATCATGGGTATATACAGAAATGATAAATACAACTTTATTCGTTGAGGCATTGCTTGTAATGGGCAAAAGATTGTGTGTGTGTGTGTGTTTGTGTGTGTGTGTGCGTGCTTAGTCATGTCTGACTCTTTGCAACCCCATGGGCTGTAGCTCACCAGGCCCTTCTGTCTATGGAATTTTCCAGGCAAGAATACTGGAGTGGGTTGCCATTTTCTAGTCCAGGGGATCTTCCCAACCCAGGTATAGAACCTGCTTCTCTTGTATCTCCTGCACTGGCAGGCGGATTCTTTACCATTGTGGCACCTGGGAAGCCCTGGGCAAAAAATTAGAAACAACTAAATATTTGGACAACTTAATCATCTTGTATTCGTTTTAAGTAATTTTTCTCTTTTAATTTTTTGTTTCAGCTTCAGAACTTTTAACTACTCTTTTATGATCTCTCAAATGACTCTTGATCTCTGGACTTAATTTAAATAATATAATCAATAATGGTTTGAGCATTTTATAGCTGTGAATGTGTTTCTTTTTCACTGCCTACCCCAGTTAACTTTTTTAAATAAATGACTTTTTTTGCCTCTTTTATTGGTTTTTATTTATTTATTTCCATCCATCTTTATTCTTTGGCCTGTGTGGGCCTCCCATCGCAGCGGCCTCTCTCATTGCAGAGAACTGGCTCTGGGAGCATATGCTCCAGTGCGCTGGCTCGTAATTGGACACGCCGGTCTAGCAGCTCTGCGGCACATGGGATCTTGCAGGGCCAGAGATCGAACCGGTGCCCCTTGCACTGCAAGGCAGACTCTCTACCCACTGGACCACCAGGGAAGCCCCCCAGTTTTTTTATGCTCTTACTGATCTCTACAGAAGAATCATGACATTTTTAGAGAATTTGAAAATAGCTGTGTAAAGATGGTAGTTATTGAGCAAGATATTCATCTAAATGCAGAATTCTTGATCTTTAATCTTTTATCTTGATCTTACCTTTGAAAACTTACATGTGCTTTTTGGTTTATTCAGGACCCTATTTTCTTTTGTAACATCCAGTCAGTCATTGAGATTGGCTTTAATTTCAGATTAGTTCAGATTAGTTTAGTGTAGTATTTATTATTACACAAAATGAAAATTATCATGGGTATATACAGAAATGATAAATACAACTTTATTCGTTGAGGCATTGCTTGTAATGGGCAAAAGATTGTGTGTGTGTGTGTGTTTGTGTGTGTGTGTGCGTGCTTAGTCATGTCTGACTCTTTGCAACCCCATGGGCTGTAGCTCACCAGGCCCTTCTGTCTATGGAATTTTCCAGGCAAGAATACTGGAGTGGGTTGCCATTTTCTAGTCCAGGGGATCTTCCCAACCCAGGTATAGAACCTGCTTCTCTTGTATCTCCTGCACTGGCAGGCGGATTCTTTACCATTGTGGCACCTGGGAAGCCCTGGGCAAAAAATTAGAAACAACTAAATATTTGGACTAACTTAATACATCTCTGTATTCCAAACAATGGCATGTACTATACCCCCTCAAACAAGTAAAGCATTTCTTTGTGGACCGATGTTGGACAGTGTGCTAGAGATACTGAAGAGTAAAGAAGCAAGATGCATGAGAATGTATCAAAGAAAACTCTAAATGGTTTCAGACACACCAAACAAGAAATAACAGCTATTGCCTCTGTGGAGGACAGAGTGTAGAGTTAGGTAGATGGTGGCTAGGAATTTTTGTCTTTTAATTTTGTACTCTATGTGTATATTGCTGTTTTAAAATTACCTTGAAAAATCGTCTTGATTATTGCTGATAATAGACTTGCTAATAGCTAAGTCTGGAAGTGGAAAATATGTTATATTCAATGTCCAGGTGTAAAGTTCATTTTTAGTGATTAAAATGTATGATTGAAATGAAAAGTTGGATATTAGAGTGGAGAACTTTGGCTCTGTTGTTTGGCTGTGGTTATAAGGAAGTGATTCTTCCTTTAATATTTTGTTCTGTACAGTAGATTTACCCTGTGAAGTTATCTGTAACTCAGATTTAGTAGAAACTCTCTTTAAAGCCAAGTATTCTTCAAAGCTATGACACTTTAACATGCCTGTTTTTAAAATTCTGATTTTTTTTTGGTAACATTGAGTTCTTTTAAAGCAGAACATTTAGCTGCTATGCAAGCTTATCCAAGTTAATAAAAGTCTGTCTTGCTAAACTTAGAGCCATGTATATAGTTTTTTTTAAAGACTTTTTTTTATTTTGGCCTTTTTAATTGTTTTATTTATTTTCATCCATCTTTATTCTTTGGCCTGTGTGGGCCTCCCATTGCAGTGGCCTCTCTCATTGCAGAGCACCAGCTCTGGGTGCGTGTGCTCCAGAGCGCTGACTCGTAATTTGACACACCAGTCTAGCCATTCTGCAGCACGTGGGATCTTCCCGGGCCAGGGTTCTAACCGGTGCCCCTTGCACTGTAAAGCGGACTCTTTACCCACAGGACCACCAAGGGAAGCCCCATGTATACAGTTTTAATTGAAGTTTTGCAAAAATAGCAATTTGGAATTTTATCTTTTAATATTCTAAAATTTTTAAGAGATTGAAATTTGTATTTTTAAATATTGGAAAAAGTATTATTTACTGACTAAACTGCAGCCTAGATGGTTATGTTTAAAATCACCTGCTGTTCTAAATTCTTTCTCAGGTTTTCAGGCATTCTTAAATTACTTCTGTTTTACCAAATGCAAATTTACTTTATGATGTGAGTTGTATGCAGTTCAATATAGGAAATCATTCTTATAAAGAAATCCTTGATATTCAGAGTTTGAAACAATTGGTTGGCTAGGGAAACATTAATGAACATCACAGACTGACTTGCCTTCATAGGATTGAATTTTAAACTATTTTTTTTCCCTTGTAAATGGAAAAGAACTTCTAATTGTCCTATATTTATAATAACCATATGTCCCAGACTTTCCAAGATAGTTCCCAGTTTTGTATTCTCCATTGCCTCAGACCATGCACATTGATTTGCAGTTTGGAAAATGTGTTCATTCTTCCAGTATTAGAAATACAGCTCTCTGGGATCCTTTCATTTTAAGTGAAAAGTTAAGAAGGTCATTTTAGACCACTTCTTTTAAAGAAGGAAAATTTGTTGCAGAAACTTTCTAAAATGCATTTTTATGTATCAGAATGACTTGAGACAAGGAACATTTAAGAATGTGTAATTTTTGCTCTATGCTCTTATTTCACACAGTGCAATCAATGAAAAAACAATATGGGAGAAGGTGTTTTCTTTCTGTCCCCCAGTAACCAGGCACTGCCTCTGTAATGGAGACTGAATCTCTAGGGAAGATTTATAATAAGTTAAGCAGTTTTAAGAACTAAGGAGAGGGGAACTGGGTGGATAGGGGAGGACCAGGGATGTGCATATGAATGATCTGGAAACATACATGTCGGTGAACAACAAAATTCTGTAAAATCTTTAAAATAAAGAATTAAAAATTAAAAAAAATAAAAATAAGAATAAAGAACTAAGGAGTACAGTAGACACATGAAAAGATGCTCAGCATCATTGGTCATCGAGGAAATGCAAACAAAACCATAATGAGATATCACTTCATACTCTCTAAGAGGGCTATATCAAAAAAGATAGGTAACAATAAAAATAATAAAATTATAAAAAATAAAATAAAAAATAATTTAAAAATATCAAAAAAGAAAGATAATAATAAGTGTTGACCAAAAACAAATAGAAATGGTGGCAAGGAAATTGAAACCCTCCCACAGTGCTGATGGGAATGTAATATGGTACCGCCACTTTGGCAGTTTGGCAGTCCCTCAAAAGATTAAAGAGTTACCATACTACCCAGAATCTCTACTCCTAAGAATATACCCTAGAAAAATGAGAACATGTGTCAGTGCAAAAACTTGTGCTCAAATACTCATAGCAGCCTTATTTATTGCCAAAAATGGAAACAATGCGAATGTAAATTCAAAACCATCACAGACTGACTTGCCTTCATAGGATTGAATTTTAAACTATTTTTTCCCTTGTAAATGGAAAAGAACTTCTAATTGTCCTATATTTATAATAACCATATGTCCCAGACTTTCCAAGATAGTTCCCAGTTTTGTATTCTCCATTGCCTCAGACCATGCACATTGATTTGCAGTTTGGAAAATGTGTTCATTCTTCCAGTATTAGAAATACAGCTCTCTGGGATCCTTTCATTTTAAGTGAAAAGTTAAGAAGGTCATTTTAGACCACTTCTTTTAAAGAAGGAAAATTTGTTGCAGAAACTTTCTAAAATGCATTTTTATGTATCAGAATGACTTGAGACAAGGAACATTTAAGAATGTGTAATTTTTGCTCTATGCTCTTATTTCACACAGTGCAATCAATGAAAAAACAATATGGGAGAAGGTGTTTTCTTTCTGTCCCCCAGTAACCAGGCACTGCCTCTGTAATGGAGACTGAATCTCTAGGGAAGATTTATAATAAGTTAAGCAGTTTTAAGAACTAAGGAGAGGGGAACTGGGTGGATAGGGGAGGACCAGGGATGTGCATATGAATGATCTGGAAACATACATGTCGGTGAACAACAAAATTCTGTAAAATCTTTAAAATAAAGAATTAAAAATTAAAAAAAATAAAAATAAGAATAAAGAACTAAGGAGTACAGTAGACACATGAAAAGATGCTCAGCATCATTGGTCATCGAGGAAATGCAAACAAAACCATAATGAGATATCACTTCATACTCTCTAAGAGGGCTATATCAAAAAAGATAGGTAACAATAAAAATAATAAAATTATAAAAAATAAAATAAAAAATAATTTAAAAATATCAAAAAAGAAAGATAATAATAAGTGTTGACCAAAAACAAATAGAAATGGTGGCAAGGAAATTGAAACCCTCCCACAGTGCTGATGGGAATGTAATATGGTACCGCCACTTTGGCAGTTTGGCAGTCCCTCAAAAGATTAAAGAGTTACCATACTACCCAGAATCTCTACTCCTAAGAATATACCCTAGAAAAATGAGAACATGTGTCAGTGCAAAAACTTGTGCTCAAATACTCATAGCAGCCTTATTTATTGCCAAAAATGGAAACAATGCGAATGTTAATCAACAGATAAACAATGGTATGTCCATATAATGTAGTATTTCACAATAAAAAATGAATAGAAGATTGATACTTGCTACAACATGAAAAAAGCATGAAAACATTTGTAAGTGAAAGAAGCCAGTCATAAAGAACCACATATAGGGCTTCCCTGGTAGCTCAGTGGTAAGGAGTTTGCCTGCCAATGCGATAGACACGGGTTCGATCCCTGATCCGGGAAGAGCCCACATGCTCTGGAGCAACTAAGCCTGCGAGCCACAACTATGGAGACTGTGCTCTAGAGCCTCAGAGCCCCAACTAGGCAGCCCATGTGCCACAACTACTGAAGCTGGTGGGCCCTAAAGCCCACGTTCCACAACAAGACAAGTCACTGCAACAAGAAGCCTGCTCACCTCCACTAGAGAGTAGCCCCCACTCCCTGCATCTAGAGAAGAGCCTGTGGCAGCAGGGAAAACCCAGAATAGCCAAAAATAAATAAATAAATAAAAATAATACTGTTAAGAATTCAACATATTTTTACAGAAGGACTAGAAGTAGGTAGCATTCCCTTCTCTAGGCAGTCTTCCTGACCCAGAGGTCAAACCTTGGTCTTCACTGGAAGTGGATTCTTTACCATCTGAACCACCAGGGAAACCCATATTAACATATACTGAAAAATGATCAAGAACTACACATAAGTGACTGTTAGTGCTGTTACACATTTAAACTGGAGAGTAACAAAGTTACCCAGGTGGTGGTTTTGGTGGTGTGGTCAGTGAAGAAAGGCCTCCGGTTGGGTGTGTGCCAGATAAATAAATAATAATAATAAAAAAAGAATTACATGTATATTACTTCATTTATGTGAAATGTCCAGAATAGGTAAAGCCATAGAGACATAAAGCAGATTGGTAGTTGCTAAGAAAAGAGGAGAGAAATGGCAAGTGACTGCTGATAGATATGGATTTTCTTTTGGGGGTGATGAAAATGTTCTAAAATTGATTGTATGCTTTAAGTGGGTGGATTATATAGTATGTGAATTGTATGTCAGTAAAGCTATTACATGTTTAAAGTGGCATGTCTTTTGCTCATTGGTTGAGAAATTCTGTTTTATCTGCTCTTTTTTTTTTTCAAAAAAAAATTTTTTTTTTTTGGCCACTTCTATTAGTCTTTCATTTATCTATTTTCATCCATCTTTGTTCTTTGGCCCATGTGGGCCTCCCATTGCAGCAGCCTCTGTCACTGCATAGCACTGGCTCTGGGCACATGTGCTCCAGAGCTCCGGCTTGGTAGTTGGGCACATCAGTCCAGCCACTCCACAGCACGTGGGATCCTCCCAGGCCAGGAATTGAACTGGCAACCCCCACACTTCAAGGCGGTGTCCTTACCCACTGGACCACCAGGGAAGCCCTGTTTTATAAACTCTTAAGCAGTGGTTCTTAACCAGGGACAATTTTGCCACCCAAAGGACATTGGCAATGCCAGGAAATATTTTTGGTCATCAAAACTGGTGGAGGTAGGGGCTTCAGCTTCAGGTTAAGCTGAAACCTAAGTTAATTAGATCATTCAATTAACCAAAATATTTTATCCCTCAGTTATCTTGATTGAGATTTGGCTGTATTTTCTTGTATTTTACTGTTATTCATAGATTCTTAAAGATCTGGCTTATGGAGTACTACATCTCCTTGCCTTGAAAACAGGAATAATGAAACATACCACAGCAAAACTTTGAGGTTATAATTAAAAGCAACTTGCCCATTCCAAAAATAATCTCAACTTTTATGTTCAAGAATAGAAGTATGGCCCTAAACTAAGCTAACTTGCTAGGTTTCCATCTCCAGCGCTGGCCTCTTTTATTGTATGTACCTGTTTGAAATGTCCAAAGACTGGAAAGGAGCAGCGGTTTCATTATAGAATCTAGCACTTCAAATATAGTGACTAACATTTATTGCTTACTGTATACTAGGTATTCAAAGTACTTTATGTATATTATATCATTTACTTCTCACAAAACCCTGTCAGGGATTCTTTTTCCTTCTGTCCTGTCTTGAATTCCCTGCATCTTCTCTTAGCATGTTGGACTGTTTCATTTTGGCAAACTATATCTTCCATTACCTGAGAAGAACACAAGTGTCGTGATTCTGCCTTCATTGCTGAAAAAGATATTTTAGCTAGGTATGGAATTCTATGCAAGACACGTTTTTTTTCTCAGAATTTTGAAGGCATTATTCTCTTGTCTTTCAGTTTGGAGTATGATCTCTTTTGTATCTCTCAAAGCTCTTGGAATTTCTTTATCTCTGGTGCTTTGAGATACCACAGTGAGGCGCCTTGCTGTCAGTCTTTTCTTTTATATATATGTATATATATATATTTTTTTTTTTGAGTAGAGAGAAGGTGCGCATCTCTTTTAAAAAGCTTTTCCCTAGTATTCAGTGAAGCTTTCCACTGTCACTGAGCTTAAGGAAAGTTTCTTAAAATGCCCCCGCCCGCCTTTTTTTTTTTAACCACTTTTGTTTTTTTAATTGTTTATTTATTTGGCTGCACTGGGTCTTAGTTGTGGCATATGGGATCTAGTTCCCTGACCAGGGATCGAACCCGGGCCCCCTGCATTGGGAACACAAGAGTCTCAACCACTGGGCCACCAGGGAAGTCCCAAAATGCCCCTTTGATAATTCCTTACCTGTTTGTTTTTCTTTCTGGAATTCCTACTCCTTAGAAGTTGACTTTTAGAAGTTATCCTGTAATCTCCTTGCCTTGAAAACAGGAATAATGAAACATACCACAGCAAAACTTTGAGGTTATAATTAAAAGCAACTTGCCCATTCCAAAAATAATCTCAACTTTTATGTTCAAGAATAGAAGTATGGCCCTAAACTAAGCTAACTTGCTAGGTTTCCATCTCCAGCGCTGGCCTCTTTTATTGTATGTACCTGTTTGAAATGTCCAAAGACTGGAAAGGGAGCAGCGGTTTCATTATAGAATCTAGCACTTCAAATATAGTGACTAACATTTATTGCTTACTGTATACTAGGTATTCAAAGTACTTTATGTATATTATATCATTTACTTCTCACAAAACCCTGTCAGGGATTCTTTTTCCTTCTGTCCTGTCTTGAATTCCCTGCATCTTCTCTTAGCATGTTGGACTGTTTCATTTTGGCAAACTATATCTTCCATTACCTGAGAAGAACACAAGTGTCGTGATTCTGCCTTCATTGCTGAAAAAGATATTTTAGCTAGGTATGGAATTCTATGCAAGACACGTTTTTTTTCTCAGAATTTTGAAGGCATTATTCTCTTGTCTTTCAGTTTGGAGTATGATCTCTTTTGTATCTCTCAAAGCTCTTGGAATTTCTTTATCTCTGGTGCTTTGAGATACCACAGTGAGGCGCCTTGCTGTCAGTCTTTTCTTTTATATATATGTATATATATATATTTTTTTTTTTGAGTAGAGAGAAGGTGCGCATCTCTTTTAAAAAGCTTTTCCCTAGTATTCAGTGAAGCTTTCCACTGTCACTGAGCTTAAGGAAAGTTTCTTAAAATGCCCCCCCCCGCCTTTTTTTTTTTAAACACTTTTGTTTTTTTAATTGTTTATTTATTTGGCTGCACTGGGTCTTAGTTGTGGCATATGGGATCTAGTTCCCTGACCAGGGATCGAACCCGGGCCCCCTGCATTGGGAACACAAGAGTCTCAACCACTGGGCCACCAGGGAAGTCCCAAAATGCCCCTTTGATAATTCCTTACCTGTTTGTTTTTCTTTCTGGAATTCCTACTCCTTAGAAGTTGACTTTTAGAAGTTATCCTGTAATTTCCTTATTTGGAGAATTCTACAGTTGTTTTCTTTGGTCATTTAGTTCTACTTTCTGAGAAATTTATTTAACTCTGTCTTAAACTTTTAATTTCAGAAAAATTTTAATTCCCAAGAGATCATTCTTATTCTTTAATTGCTTCTTTTTTAATAGCCTTGTGTCCTGTTTGCTAAATGTTTCTCTTTTCTCTCTGAGAATAGTAATTAGTTTTTCTGAAGTATTCCCCGCAGTCTGACTTGATTCTTATTCATTTGACACCCTTCTTGCTGCTTGTTGTTTGGATTAGGTCTCTCTTTCCTTATTTTTCTTGTAATAGACTTTCCTTGAATATTTGATTGTGTTTAACTGTGCATAATGTATAAGATTCAAGATTTTTGCCTGCTGACATGGTGCACTGAGAAGTGCACCAACAGCATTTTTATAGTATCCTTACAAAAAAATGCATAACCTACATTCAGTCATGAAGAAACAGTACACCAACCCAAATTGAAGGATATCCTATAACTAGCTAGTACTCTTTAAAAATGTCAAGATTGTGGAAAACAAAGACACTGAGGTATTTTCCAGATTAAGAAACTAAGGAGACATGACAATTAAATGTAGTGTGTGATCCTAGATGGAGCCCTGGACCAAAATTAGTAGGACAGTTTGTGAAATTTGAGTAAGATCTGTAGATTAGTTAATATTATTCCTGGTTTTTAAAATTAATTAATTAATTAATTTATTTATTTATTTATTTTGGGGGGATGGGGAGGGAGGGGAGCAGGCGGGCCACTCCTATTGGTCTTTCATTTCTCCATTTTCATCCGTCTTTGTTCTTTGGCTCCTGTGGGCCTCCCATCGCGGTGGCCTCTGTTGTCGCAGAGCACCGGCTCTGGGCGCATGCGCTCCAGAGCTCCGGCTCGGTAATTGGACACATGGGTCCAGCCGCTCCGCGGCATGTGGGATCTTCCCAGGCCAGGGATCGAATTGGCGCCCCTTGCACTGCAAGGCGGTATCCTTACCCATTGGACCACCAGGGAAGCCCTATTCCTGTTTTTTTAATACAATTCAATAACAAAAAGCAAACAATTCAATTTAAAAATGGACAGAGGATATAAATAGATGTTTTTCCAAAGAAGACATACAGATGGCCAACAGACACACGGAAAGATACTCATTATGACTGATAATGGAAATGCAAATCAAAAGCATGAGAAATATCTCACATGTGTCATAATACTGTTTTCAGAAAGACAATAACAAGTGCTGTTAAGAATGTTGAGACAAGGGGGCTTCCCCTGGTGGTCCAGTGGGTAAGGACACTGCCTTGCAGTGCAAGGGGCGCCAATTCGATCCCTGGCCTGGGAAGATCCCCCGTGCCGTGGAGCGGCTGGACCGATGTGTCCAATGACCGAGCAGAGCTCTGGAGCGTATGCTCCAGAGCTGGCGCTCTGCGACAACAGAGGCCACCGGGATGGGAGGCCCACAGGAGCCAAAGATCAAAGACGGATGAAAATAGAGAAATGAAAGATGAATAGAAGTGGCCCGCCCGCTCCCCTCCCTCCCCAATCCGACCCCCGCCCAAAATAAATAAATAAATAAATCTTAAAAAAAAAAAAAATGTTGAGAGAAGGAACCCTTATGCACTGTTGGTCGGAATGTAATTGGTAAAGCCACTATGAAAAACAGGATGGAGGTATCTAAAAAAATGAAAACTAGAACTGCCACATGATCCAGTCATTCCATTTTGGGGTATTTATCCAAAAAAGACAAAAATACTGACTTGAAAAGATATATACACTCTTGTGTTCATTGCAGCATTATATACAATAGTCAGGCTGTGGAAACAACCTAAGTGTCCATCTATAGACCTATGTATAATATATATATATATTCTCACACACACACCACTGTGCAATATTATTCAGCCATAAAACCAGAACAAAATCTTTGTAACCCCATGGATGGACCTCTAGGGCATTATACTAAGTGAAATAACTTGGAGAAAGACAAACTAGGTATGCTGTCACTTATATATGAAATCTAAAAACAAAACAAACATCAAGCTTATGTAGAACAGATTGGTGGTTGTCCGAGGCAAGGGATGAGGAATGGGGTAAAGAGGTGACAAGAGTCCAGAGGTACAGACTCCCAGTTATCAAATGAGTATGTCCTGAGGACAGTGTCCAACATGGTATACTAATGTATACTAATTATATATGTACATATACATATATAATACTAGTATGTATATACATATATAAATATATATGTATAAATATATACACTATATATAAATATATATATTATAAATATATATACTATATATTTATACTAATTATATGTGTATACATGTACAGCTAATACTGTATGCCATATTTGAAAGTTGCAAAGAGAGTAAATCTTAAAATGCTCATCATAAGAAAAAAAATTCTGTAACCATGCTTAGTGACCAATGTTAACTAATTTTTAATTAAACGTCTGCCTAGTTTTGATCATTGTGCTAGAGTTATATAAGATGTTAACATTTGGGAAAGCTAGTAATATTTTATTCTTAAAATATTTTCCTGCCTTATCTTCTCTCTCTTTCACTTTTCTCTTCCCTTCCCTCTCCTCCCATCCTATCTTTCTGGGACTTCACTTACACATATATTACGGTGCTTGGTATTTTATCACAAGTTTCCCTTTCTGTATTATATACATTCTATTGGTATATCTTCAGGTTCACAGAACTTTTTTCTCTAGTCATTTTCAGTCATATGCTAAGCCAGTCCACTGATCTTTAATTCCAGTACTCTTTCAATTGTGTATGTATTTCAAAATACAGATTTAACTCACTTTTATAGTTTCCATTTCATTTACAGTTTTCATTTCTTTTATAGATTCCTCATCCATTTGTTTATTATGACCTTATTTTCCATTTTTGAACATCTCTATAATAGCTATTTTAATTTTACTGTCTGCTAATTCCAAGATCTGACTTATCTTGTGGCCAGTTTCTGTTAATTACCTTTTGCTACTGAGTCATGTTTTTCTATTAGTATCCTTAGTAATTTTTATTGTGTATTGGACTGTGCAAGTGTCACATGATCAAGACATTGAATTTTATCATCTTTCCCTGAAGAGAGTTGATTTTTGCTGTAGCTGGTTGTTAACTGAACTCTAAATGCTAGCTCCCCTTAGGTAACCATCATTGGTAAAGTCAGTGCTGAGTCTTTTCAGCCTTCCAGCTGTTGCCTTTCACATAGGCAATGTTAGGAATTTGGGTAGAGCTTATACATAGATTTGTGGCTTCTTCCTTTCAGAAGCCTTCCT
Organism: Tragulus kanchil; assembly: GCA_022376925.1. Lineage (NCBI taxonomy): Eukaryota > Metazoa > Chordata > Mammalia > Artiodactyla > Tragulidae > Tragulus > Tragulus kanchil. Next base: position 117,294,660 of record JAIOJX010000024.1, on the reverse strand, counting down.
TTCGTTTTTCACTTTCAGTTAGACTGCTGACTTTAAAGTAAGCCTTCAAGTGTCAAATGAGTAAGGTTTCAGATTTCTCTTTGAGTTCCAGTGAGTCAAATGAATTGTGGAGCACTGCTAGGTGAAAAGCCATATGTGTATACATGTACAGCTAATACTGTATGCCATATTTGAAAGTTGCAAAGAGAGTAAATCTTAAAATGCTCATCATAAGAAAAAAAATTCTGTAACCATGCTTAGTGACCAATGTTAACTAATTTTTAATTAAACGTCTGCCTAGTTTTGATCATTGTGCTAGAGTTATATAAGATGTTAACATTTGGGAAAGCTAGTAATATTTTATTCTTAAAATATTTTCCTGCCTTATCTTCTCTCTCTTTCACTTTTCTCTTCCCTTCCCTCTCCTCCCATCCTATCTTTCTGGGACTTCACTTACACATATATTACGGTGCTTGGTATTTTATCACAAGTTTCCCTTTCTGTATTATATACATTCTATTGGTATATCTTCAGGTTCACAGAACTTTTTTCTCTAGTCATTTTCAGTCATATGCTAAGCCAGTCCACTGATCTTTAATTCCAGTACTCTTTCAATTGTGTATGTATTTCAAAATACAGATTTAACTCACTTTTATAGTTTCCATTTCATTTACAGTTTTCATTTCTTTTATAGATTCCTCATCCATTTGTTTATTATGACCTTATTTTCCATTTTTGAACATCTCTATAATAGCTATTTTAATTTTACTGTCTGCTAATTCCAAGATCTGACTTATCTTGTGGCCAGTTTCTGTTAATTACCTTTTGCTACTGAGTCATGTTTTTCTATTAGTATCCTTAGTAATTTTTATTGTGTATTGGACTGTGCAAGTGTCACATGATCAAGACATTGAATTTTATCATCTTTCCCTGAAGAGAGTTGATTTTTGCTGTAGCTGGTTGTTAACTGAACTCTAAATGCTAGCTCCCCTTAGGTAACCATCATTGGTAAAGTCAGTGCTGAGTCTTTTCAGCCTTCCAGCTGTTGCCTTTCACATAGGCAATGTTAGGAATTTGGGTAGAGCTTATACATAGATTTGTGGCTTCTTCCTTTCAGAAGCCTTCCTTTCGTTTTTCACTTTCAGTTAGACTGCTGACTTTAAAGTAAGCCTTCAAGTGTCAAATGAGTAAGGTTTCAGATTTCTCTTTGAGTTCCAGTGAGTCAAATGAATTGTGGAGCACTGCTAGGTGAAAAGCCATATAAATGGGAATCCTACCTTGTGCAGTTCATTCTTTCAAGGATTGACTCCTCTCCAGCTTATGCTTGCTTTTGGTCATTCTATATTCCTTTCAAATAGTTGTTTAATACATTTACAAAATACATAGTTGTTATCTTCAGAAGGCTCAATCTAATGTACTCTGTTCTGCCATTACCACAAGATTTACCATATTATCTTTTATTTTCCACTGTTCTTGTCATTGATTTTTCATAGGGTTAAACAAATAAAGCACACCTACACGTTTTTGTGAATGATGATAATAGCTATCAACGTTTTCCAGAAAGATCAAGAGTATTACTAATATCATTTTGTCTTTTTTGTTTTGTAGACAAGAGATGATTTCCTAGGTCAAGTGGATGTTCCCCTTTATCCATTACCGGTTGGTATCGATGCCCATAATTTTACTTTTTATGTTTATTCTTTTTATTTTACTAAATGCTTAACAGATGCACAATATAGTAACTGTAAATATTTGATTTGTAAAGTATATGCTGCTATTATTTCTTGAGCATATTATTTTCTGAAAACTCAGCTCAATTTTCCATTTAAAATCTTCAAGATTCCCTTACCTGAACCTCAGTAAGAAAGAGATGGAGGGGAATTTGAGGGAGAATGGATACATGTATATGTATGGCTGGACCACTTGCTGTGCACCTGAAAGTATCACACCATTGTTAATTGGCTATATTCCAATATAAAACAAACAGTTTAAAAGAAAAAGGCCTAAGTGAACCTAGAAGGCATGACAAGGGCCTGAATTAAAAAAAAAAAAAAAAAAAGAAACAGCCGCTGAAGTTGGTTAACATCATGAAAGCATTGTTTGAGGACGATCAATTTGAAAATATTCTACTGAAAAACTAGACTGAGTTGAGCTTAGTTTTATAGAAAGAAGCTAAGATTGATTACAACAACATGGGCAAGAAATTTAATCTGGATCAGACCTATAGCAACAGAAGAAAACAGACAGATTCTAGACATATTTCATTACATAGCATTATTGGACCAAGAACTCCAGTTGGAAAAAAAAAGTAAAGATAATATAAGTTAAACTGGGAGATAAGGGTGATATCTCAAGTAGAAAGCATAGGAGGAAAGCCACTTTTTTAGAGGTATTATAAGTTTATTTTTGACCATATTGGATAGCAGTAGAAAACAAGAAAAATGAAAGCTTAAAGCAGGCAACTGACAGAGGTATAACAATTAATTGTGTAGGGAAAAAGGTCGGGAAGGATTGAGAGTTATTGCTGCTGAGATTACTACAGGGCCTCTGAGAAGTATGGGCTGTCCAAATGAGAGGGATGAGAGTGCTGAAGGCCAGACACTGAATGTTCATCAGTGTGCTTCTGTCCAAGGAGAAACAGAAGATGGACCAGGAGAAACCAGAAAGGAACCAAGTGAAATGATGTCATGAGAATTTAAGAGCTGCAAGACTGAATGGGTAGTTAACAGTGCCGAATGCAGCAGAGAAGTAAAAGGATAATAAAACAAAGGGCTATTGAACTTGATGAGGAAGAGAAGTAATACTTATTGATCAGTCTTATCAGATGTGTATTGTCTCTCTACAGGTTTAGACATTTCACACTTTTAATAATGAATTTAATCCACCCTTCTTTTCCAACCTGCTTACTGTTTACTAGAACTGCTTACTGCTTACTGTTTTTCTAGAACTGTCTCTGTAGTCTAACCATGCCAACATTTTATGGAATACATATCTCACATTCCTTGGGGTTCAAACACACTGACTATTCTCTACTGTTTTTCTGCTTTTACCCTCCTTTTGGCTTCACAGCACACCTGCTCGGCAAGTTTTATGAGCTGTGCTTCCAGGAGCAGTTGCTGCAGTGAAGGAAAGTGAAAGTGCTGTCAGATCAGCTATTGTAAATCATTTAATAAGCTAAATCTTCTAACTTCCGTTATGCCTTAGATCATAATTCATGAGTATTCTTGAAAGTATAATACTTTTGGTGTTATAGATATATCTTGAAAACCCACTGTTTTATTCTAGACAGAAAATCCAAGAATGGAGAGACCATATACATTTAAGGATTTTGTTCTTCATCCAAGAAGGTCAGTAAATATGAAGTAATAACATATAAAGCTTTTCTTTAATATCCTTATACCTTACAGTAGCCTCTTTGGAAATCCAGTTTAAACCTTGGTAAATAAACTACTTTTAAATATTAGTTTTTAAAAGCTTTATTGCCATTTCCGATTAATAAGTAATGTATAGAACCTCCCTGGTGGTCCAGTGGTTAGGATTTCGCCTGCCAATGCAGGGGATGTGAGTTTGGCCCCTGATCAGGAAACTAAGATCCCATATGCCTCGCAGCCTAAAAAACCCAAAAAATAAAACAGAAGGAATATTGTAACAGATTCAATAAAGACTTTGAAAATGGTCCACATCAAAAAAATCTTTCTTATAATAAGTTAAATATGCACAGTATAGAAATTCTGAAAATACAGAAAAGTGATCATACCCCTTTGGGAAAGACTTCTCTACCTAGTATTTACCAGGCTAGAACACAGTTATATGTATTTTTGTTTTCTAACAGTGCCGAATGCAGCAGAGAAGTAAAAGGATAATAAAACAAAGGGCTATTGAACTTGATGAGGAAGAGAAGTAATACTTATTGATCAGTCTTATCAGATGTGTATTGTCTCTCTACAGGTTTAGACATTTCACACTTTTAATAATGAATTTAATCCACCCTTCTTTTCCAACCTGCTTACTGTTTACTAGAACTGCTTACTGCTTACTGTTTTTCTAGAACTGTCTCTGTAGTCTAACCATGCCAACATTTTATGGAATACATATCTCACATTCCTTGGGGTTCAAACACACTGACTATTCTCTACTGTTTTTCTGCTTTTACCCTCCTTTTGGCTTCACAGCACACCTGCTCGGCAAGTTTTATGAGCTGTGCTTCCAGGAGCAGTTGCTGCAGTGAAGGAAAGTGAAAGTGCTGTCAGATCAGCTATTGTAAATCATTTAATAAGCTAAATCTTCTAACTTCCGTTATGCCTTAGATCATAATTCATGAGTATTCTTGAAAGTATAATACTTTTGGTGTTATAGATATATCTTGAAAACCCACTGTTTTATTCTAGACAGAAAATCCAAGAATGGAGAGACCATATACATTTAAGGATTTTGTTCTTCATCCAAGAAGGTCAGTAAATATGAAGTAATAACATATAAAGCTTTTCTTTAATATCCTTATACCTTACAGTAGCCTCTTTGGAAATCCAGTTTAAACCTTGGTAAATAAACTACTTTTAAATATTAGTTTTTAAAAGCTTTATTGCCATTTCCGATTAATAAGTAATGTATAGAACCTCCCTGGTGGTCCAGTGGTTAGGATTTCGCCTGCCAATGCAGGGGATGTGAGTTTGGCCCCTGATCAGGAAACTAAGATCCCATATGCCTCGCAGCCTAAAAACCAAAATATAAAACAGAAGGAATATTGTAACAGATTCAATAAAGACTTTGAAAATGGTCCACATCAAAAAAATCTTTCTTATAATAAGTTAAATATGCACAGTATAGAAATTCTGAAAATACAGAAAAGTGATCATACCCCTTTGGGAAAGACTTCTCTACCTAGTATTTACCAGGCTAGAACACATTAGTTTATATGTATTTTTTGTTTTCTAGTACATATAATTTTGTCATGCTGTGTTTTGAAAAATTACAAACATCAATTTATTTAAAAAATATAGGGGCTTCCCTGGTGGTCCAGTAGGTAGAGTCCACCTTGCAGTGTAAGAGGCAGCGGTTCAATTCCTGACCTGAGAAGATCCCATGTGCCTCAGAGCGGCTAGACCAGTGTGTCCAATTAGAGCCAGCACTCTGGAGTGCATGCACCCAGAGCCAGTGCTCTGCAACGAGAGGGGCCACTGCAATGGGAGGCCCACACGTGCCAAAGAATAGAGATGGATGAAGATAAATAAATAAAAAACCAATAAAAGAGGCCAAAATTTAAAAAAACAATTTAAGTTTAAGCTGTAAGTAAAACACCTTTTGATCTTTTGTACCACATAATCAAGTAAAATCTAGTTAAGACACGTATGTGGATTTACTGTCAGAAAGGGCAAAGTAAAGCAGAGGAAGGCCATCTGTGCAAAACTATTTGTTTTCTTTTTAAGAAAATACAGTTGAACTTAGTAAAATTTTTTATTAAAAATGTTTGTGTTCATTGTAATATAAATTATTAAAATAAAGGGAGCAGTGCTGTTTGTGTTTATATTTACTGTGTATAAGAGAAGTCACATTTAATTTCTGTTCAAGTCATGCAATATAAATCTTTTTTCTTCCTTTAATTTTGGACTCATTGTGTCATCTGTATAGTAAGAATAAGTGAATATTTCTTCTCTTATTTGGTTGCTCTTGTAACCTGCTTTTCAGTGTGTCAAATACTTTCTTGTATCTTTATCTTCAAAACACTGTAACAGTTTGCATCATCTGTCTGCACTGGGTATTACACTGCAAGTGAGGCAGGAGCTTTATCCAGTTACATTCTTAAGAGTTCTTTGAACATCACTAAGCTTAAGCCCAAAGGCTTATTATCTAGTTGCAAAAACATGATAACACTTGCCATTAGGAAACTAAGATCCCATATGCCTCGCAGCCTAAAACCAAAATATAAAACAGAAGGAATATTGTAACAGATTCAATAAAGACTTTGAAAATGGTCCACATCAAAAAAATCTTTCTTATAATAAGTTAAATATGCACAGTATAGAAATTCTGAAAATACAGAAAAGTGATCATACCCCTTTGGGAAAGACTTCTCTACCTAGTATTTACCAGGCTAGAACACATTAGTTTATATGTATTTTTTGTTTTCTAGTACATATAATTTTGTCATGCTGTGTTTTGAAAAATTACAAACATCAATTTATTTAAAAAATATAGGGGCTTCCCTGGTGGTCCAGTAGGTAGAGTCCACCTTGCAGTGTAAGAGGCAGCGGTTCAATTCCTGACCTGAGAAGATCCCATGTGCCTCAGAGCGGCTAGACCAGTGTGTCCAATTAGAGCCAGCACTCTGGAGTGCATGCACCCAGAGCCAGTGCTCTGCAACGAGAGGGGCCACTGCAATGGGAGGCCCACACGTGCCAAAGAATAGAGATGGATGAAGATAAATAAATAAAAAACCAATAAAAGAGGCCAAAATTTAAAAAAACAATTTAAGTTTAAGCTGTAAGTAAAACACCTTTTGATCTTTTGTACCACATAATCAAGTAAAATCTAGTTAAGACACGTATGTGGATTTACTGTCAGAAAGGGCAAAGTAAAGCAGAGGAAGGCCATCTGTGCAAAACTATTTGTTTTCTTTTTAAGAAAATACAGTTGAACTTAGTAAAATTTTTTATTAAAAATGTTTGTGTTCATTGTAATATAAATTATTAAAATAAAGGGAGCAGTGCTGTTTGTGTTTATATTTACTGTGTATAAGAGAAGTCACATTTAATTTCTGTTCAAGTCATGCAATATAAATCTTTTTTCTTCCTTTAATTTTGGACTCATTGTGTCATCTGTATAGTAAGAATAAGTGAATATTTCTTCTCTTATTTGGTTGCTCTTGTAACCTGCTTTTCAGTGTGTCAAATACTTTCTTGTATCTTTATCTTCAAAACACTGTAACAGTTTGCATCATCTGTCTGCACTGGGTATTACACTGCAAGTGAGGCAGGAGCTTTATCCAGTTACATTCTTAAGAGTTCTTTGAACATCACTAAGCTTAAGCCCAAAGGCTTATTATCTAGTTGCAAAAACATGATAACACTTGCCATTATAGAGACACTCTCCTATAAGATATTATCTGAATAAGTTTTCTGTATCCGCCTTTTTTAACGAATCAGAATGTTCACACCCCCTTAACTATGGAGACACAAGTCATAAGTAGTCTGGAAATAAGCATCAGGGGTTTTTACATCCATGTGTAGAGAAGAACAACTGAAAATACTAGGAGGAGCATAGGGGAATACCTCTTGAAACCAGGAGAAAATATTAGGACTCTTATTATTATATAACTGAAATGATAAAAATTAGGCAAAAAACTTATATAGAAAGCTATTATAAGCAAGGGTTTCCTAAGTAAACAGGGTGCTATTGTAGAATTGGTGGGGGCAATAGACAGAATCAAGTTAGAAGTTAAGTTTTAAGTCTTAAATTAGAAGCTTAAGAAAGATAGACTTTTTAAAAAATTAAATAAAGGGCTTCTCTGATAGTCCAGTGGTTAAGATTCCATGCTGCAGTGCAGGGGGCTTGGGTTTGATCCTGGTCAGGGAGCTAAGATTCCTCATGCTGCGGGTGTGGCTAAAATAAACATTTAAATTTAAAAACTGAAATATTACTACAGTGGGCAGCACCCTTAGCTTAGACAACTCATTATTCAAAGAGGTGATATGAGATACAGCATGGAAATAGATGGGGTATGTGAATGCATGACAGATTCAGACAGCTGTCATTTGATCTCAGGTGATTATCTGATCTTGCTCTCTATTTTTCTGTCATCTTATACAAAATGGTTAGATTGTTATCCCTAAAGCACATCTTTGGTTAGATTGTTATCCCTAAAGCACATGCCTTTCCCTATCCCCAAAATTCTATGCAGAATAAAATCTAAAAGTTCTCATGAACCTCATCAGCTGGACACTGCAGGTCCCCCTCCTTTGTGTATCCTGTAATTCAGCCAATCTCAGCTACTGCCGTTTCCTTAACTGAATCCCCAATTTCCCATCTATTTCCTTGTTTATGCCTTTCCCTCACGGCCATAGATCAAATCCTCCACAGACTTCTATCCACAGTTCATATGCCATCTTCTCTTTGAAGTTCTCTCTGATCTTTCACTTAAACTTCCAGAGTTCCTTATTTATCTCATAACAATTATTTATTTATGGATGTTTCTTTTCTCCACCCTCTGTTCCTTCTTCTTCTGCACTGAAACTTGTCTTTGAATCTCCCTTAATAACTAGTGTATGTTCAATGAATTATTATTAAATGAATGTTTTTCTTCCTAGTGTTAAAGTTTTATGAATTATTATTTTCTTTCCTACAGTCACAAATCAAGAGTTAAAGGTTATCTGAGATTAAAATGACTTACTTACCTAAAACCAGTGGCTCAGAAGGCGATAACACAGAACAGGCTGAAAAGAAATATAGACTTATTATAAAACTTATATAAAAAAAAGCTATTATAAGCAAGGGTTTCCTAAGTAAACAGGGTGCTATTGTAGAATTGGTGGGGGCAATAGACAGAATCAAGTTAGAAGTTAAGTTTTAAGTCTTAAATTAGAAGCTTAAGAAAGATAGACTTTTTAAAAAATTAAATAAAGGGCTTCTCTGATAGTCCAGTGGTTAAGATTCCATGCTGCAGTGCAGGGGGCTTGGGTTTGATCCTGGTCAGGGAGCTAAGATTCCTCATGCTGCGGGTGTGGCTAAAATAAACATTTAAATTTAAAAACTGAAATATTACTACAGTGGGCAGCACCCTTAGCTTAGACAACTCATTATTCAAAGAGGTGATATGAGATACAGCATGGAAATAGATGGGGTATGTGAATGCATGACAGATTCAGACAGCTGTCATTTGATCTCAGGTGATTATCTGATCTTGCTCTCTATTTTTCTGTCATCTTATACAAAATGGTTAGATTGTTATCCCTAAAGCACATCTTTGGTTAGATTGTTATCCCTAAAGCACATGCCTTTCCCTATCCCCAAAATTCTATGCAGAATAAAATCTAAAAGTTCTCATGAACCTCATCAGCTGGACACTGCAGGTCCCCCTCCTTTGTGTATCCTGTAATTCAGCCAATCTCAGCTACTGCCGTTTCCTTAACTGAATCCCCAATTTCCCATCTATTTCCTTGTTTATGCCTTTCCCTCACGGCCATAGATCAAATCCTCCACAGACTTCTATCCACAGTTCATATGCCATCTTCTCTTTGAAGTTCTCTCTGATCTTTCACTTAAACTTCCAGAGTTCCTTATTTATCTCATAACAATTATTTATTTATGGATGTTTCTTTTTCTCCACCCTCTGTTCCTTCTTCTTCTGCACTGAAACTTGTCTTTGAATCTCCCTTAATAACTAGTGTATGTTCAATGAATTATTATTAAATGAATGTTTTTCTTCCTAGTGTTAAAGTTTTATGAATTATTATTTTCTTTCCTACAGTCACAAATCAAGAGTTAAAGGTTATCTGAGATTAAAAATGACTTACTTACCTAAAACCAGTGGCTCAGAAGACGATAACACAGAACAGGCTGAGGAATTAGAGGTGAGATTTTATAAATATTTAGTTGAAGTAAAAAGAAAAACATTCAATTTCTTATTTTACTATACTCTAAAGAAAAAATAACTACTCAATAAAATTAATGTGTGCAATAAAAATTACTTCTCTAGACATTTGTTTACTTTACCCAAGAATTTGTTGAACATTTCTTTCCTCTAAGGATATTTCTGTAAAATGAATGGCCATTACTGATGGCATTCTTAAAGCTTAAGGAGCAGAGATTACAGTGTTTATAAATTAAAGCATTTGTTTTAATTAAGTCATTAACTGTTTCTACTTTTTCAGAGCTTTCTAAAACCACGTCATGTGCCCCCTCCATTAAAAAAGAGCACTATTTAGTATTTGTAAGTTATACAAATACATGGAAAATTTGAAGATGTTCATTAGGAACTCCTTTACGAAATGTAATTCCTGTTACTTTTCCTATCATGGTCGGGGTGGGTGTGTAAGGGCTCAGAGAAAAGGAGGAGACGAAGAGAGAGAAAGAGAGAAATCAAGTAATGTAATAAAAAAAAAAATCACATTTGTTGGGGGCCAAAAGAATTTAACCATCTTCATGGAGGACAGGATAAGAGGAAGTCCAATCAAGGATTGGGCAGACCTACCTGCATTTGGGGTAAGTGAAGAAGGAGCAGAGAGCCTGTGTTTGGAATAGAATGGGACAGGGACTTGGAGCCTGCGGTTCTCATTGCAAGCTCTGCCGTTTGTGAGCTGAGTGATTATGTGAGTCTCTGACCTTCTCTGGACCCCAGCTTCTTCCTTTGTGGAGTGACAGGGCGTACCAGCTACCCTCTAGGGTTTCTTTCAGCACAAAACATTTGTGATCTGAAAAGGGAACAAAAACATTTGCCGCTTGAGGTTCCCACGGAACAAACATTATCATCACAGCATAGCACCTTGCTTTAACTACGTTGATTGAAAGCACCCAGTGTAGTGCATCAGTTTGCTTTGGAGGAGTTTGTATGTGTGTTTTCCTCAGCAGTCATGCTTCCTTGGTTAAGGGTCTGCTAAATGCTCCAGAAGGACTGTAAGCCTAAGAGACCCTTCCCCGGGGCTGCACTCTGCATAACACACCCAAACATCTTGAGAAAATGGGAAAGCAAGCAGTGCTTTTGCAACAGAGATTTCTGGGAATCTTCTTATATGCGCTAATAAGATTTTACTTTGTAGGGGAATCTATAGGAACAGAAAGAAAAAACTTTCTCTTTAAATAGTTAGCCTGATTACTCTGATGATCAAAGCACTTGGTATCCTTTCTTAAGTCTAATTCTCTTATTTGGTTACTTCTTTTTCTTTTTAGCTTTTCTGTAATTTATCATATAATAACCTTTTTTAACTTAGAAATTTACTGGGGAGAATTTTCTCTCTACCTGGCATTTTAGTGCACAGGGAAACCTGAATAATGGAATTCTCTTTGAAATGAAGGATGCCTGCTGTAAAGAAAGAATATTCTTTATTTAGTAACTTAAAAAAGAATTTAACAGTGTTTCATTATTTGGTAACCTGCTGTAAGTTTTGCCCACACTAATATATCATAGGTACCTTATTCACAGTTCACTTTCTGTGGGCAGAGCTGCTTCGCTTCATTTTGTGGTCTCCTGTCTCAATGTTTGAATTCCCTCAGAATGCACCTTATAATTTCAGTAGATGTAAGCATGCAAGAGTTTATTTGTGAAAGACCCTAGGAATTCAAACACATGAATCTGTGCTTATTTATCTTCTGTGTAGCTGATGACCAGAGAAGTCTTGTCTTTGACATCTAGTTTGTGACTGAATATATAAAATCCTACCATTTAAAGAAAATAATTGTAATTTTCAAAAGAGGCTTACTCTTAAGCAGTGTATGCCCTAGTACAATAAAGTTTGGTAAAGTGTGACTATAGTAGATGATTATGTAAATTTTTTGTACTCCTTGTAACTTTAAGTTTAGCTCTGTGTATATTACAAGATTACTGTATAACAATGTTTGCTGTACCTCTAAATGCTTTCTTTCCGACCATCTTTGCTTTAACTACGTTGAAAGCACCCAGTGTAGTGCATCAGTTTGCTTTGGAGGAGTTTGTATGTGTGTTTTCCTCAGCAGTCATGCTTCCTTGGTTAAGGGTCTGCTAAATGCTCCAGAAGGACTGTAAGCCTAAGAGACCCTTCCCCGGGGCTGCACTCTGCATAACACACCCAAACATCTTGAGAAAATGGGAAAGCAAGCAGTGCTTTTGCAACAGAGATTTCTGGGAATCTTCTTATATGCGCTAATAAGATTTTACTTTGTAGGGGAATCTATAGGAACAGAAAGAAAAAACTTTCTCTTTAAATAGTTAGCCTGATTACTCTGATGATCAAAGCACTTGGTATCCTTTCTTAAGTCTAATTCTCTTATTTGGTTACTTCTTTTCTTTTTAGCTTTTCTGTAATTTATCATATAATAACCTTTTTTAACTTAGAAATTTACTGGGGAGAATTTTCTCTCTACCTGGCATTTTAGTGCACAGGGAAACCTGAATAATGGAATTCTCTTTGAAATGAAGGATGCCTGCTGTAAAGAAAGAATATTCTTTATTTAGTAACTTAAAAAAGAATTTAACAGTGTTTCATTATTTGGTAACCTGCTGTAAGTTTTGCCCACACTAATATATCATAGGTACCTTATTCACAGTTCACTTTCTGTGGGCAGAGCTGCTTCGCTTCATTTTGTGGTCTCCTGTCTCAATGTTTGAATTCCCTCAGAATGCACCTTATAATTTCAGTAGATGTAAGCATGCAAGAGTTTATTTGTGAAAGACCCTAGGAATTCAAACACATGAATCTGTGCTTATTTATCTTCTGTGTAGCTGATGACCAGAGAAGTCTTGTCTTTGACATCTAGTTTGTGACTGAATATATAAAATCCTACCATTTAAAGAAAATAATTGTAATTTTCAAAAGAGGCTTACTCTTAAGCAGTGTATGCCCTAGTACAATAAAGTTTGGTAAAGTGTGACTATAGTAGATGATTATGTAAATTTTTTTTGTACTCCTTGTAACTTTAAGTTTAGCTCTGTGTATATTACAAGATTACTGTATAACAATGTTTGCTGTACCTCTAAATGCTTTCTTTCCGACCATCTTTGATTCTGTTCAGTTGTGGGCAGTTGCGCATTAGCTTTGAGGTTAATAATTAAGTAATATACACTGATAATTAGAAAATTATTTTGTGAAGACTATTAGCTGATACATGTTTAATAGGGAGGCATTCTGTAGTGAAAATGAAAACTCATTCTTTCTGAAACTCATTCTTTCTAAATAATGTTAAGTGTTTAAATGCATTTCCTCCTTGAATTGAAAAGGCTTTTTTTTTTAAAATAGGTCTTTAACTAAATAGTTTTTTCCCCCTCTAAAAGTTTACTTGAGTAACATATATTCAATAAGTAGACCTTTAAGAGAGAAATCTTTAAGATTCTGAAGAAATATTTTTGGTACCATTTTCCAAGCTCTGTATATTTTCTATAATCTTGTACACAGCAGTAGTGAGGACCTTTTTATTAATATATTTTATTAATCTGCAGAAAGATAATCAATGACCATATTTTTAAAAAATGGTCCTTTTTTCTCAAGCTAGTGAAGCGTAAAAATTCAGCTCACATGCTTTTAAAATTGAGGCCAGAGAAATAGAATGTGATTGGATATGTACAAGACTGATTTTTCAGTATCTAGATCCTCTTATCATGATCTTTTAAAGGAAAGGAAGGGAGAGAGAAAAGGAAGGTAAACACAGATGGAGAGGAAAAGTAGATGGAAGGGAGAATTGAGGTCTTTGTGAGATGAAATCTCCCTAGCCAAGATCACGTTTTGTCTTTTCTTTCTCTCAGGTCTTCTCTTGTGTCCCTTTAGGAGAATTTTTAAGTTTTCGTTGCTGGTTTATTTATGCTTCCTAACCATATCGGGTGTTTAGCAGACCCTTTTACTGGCTGCCTTCTCTGTTTTGAGGTTTCTTGTATAATAGCATGTCATTAACCCTTTCTACTTTTTTCACAGAATTCCTTACTCTAACTACCCTAGCTAAAGTTTTTGTATGTTTGCCCCTTGCTAGTCTGAGAGGAAATTTCCAGTGCCTTCCTAGCATATAAACAAAACAAAACTTTCTTTCTTTGGCTGTTTTACGACTTGACCAAAATGCCTTTCCATGGTCCAGAGGAGAAAGAGAAAAGTCAGGCCAGAAAGAGAATCATAATGTCTTTTCTACTATTTCTAAATCATTTGCACTTCCCTATCGTGCCTCTACATGTTTCACCTTCATCCAGTGATTTTTTTTTCAGGTTTCAGAGAGTTATTTACTTCCACCATAAACAAGGTGCTTCTGTCTGCGAGACACTGCTCAATAAGACATGGTCCCTGCTTATAATTTAGAGAACACTGTAAAATTAAACTATGCTTCGCCATTTCTTAGTGCCTTCCAATGCTGTTTATTTAAAACTTTTCCATGTCCTTTCTCTCCTATTCAACATGTTTCACACTTGATCTTAGCCAAAAGACTGAGAAGCAATAGACTAAATTTTTTCTGAAAAATTTAGAGCAGCTTCAAGCAAAATTTAACCATTATCATTTTGAAAAAAAAAATAATAAAACTTCATTATCATCAAATATTCCTACTAGGTGTTAAAAGTTGACAATGTGCTCATTGTCTTTGCATAGTTTCTGGAGCTAGGTATGTTAAATCTCTTTTAAAATTTCCTCGGGCATAATTTATGGGCTTCCCAGGTGGTGCTAGTGGCCTAATTTATAAGGTTAAAAATTAGTTGTAAACTTAATTGTTACCATTCTGTTTTTCAGCCTGGCTGGGTAGTTTTGGACCAACCCGATGCTGCTTGCCATTTGCAGCAGCAACAAGAACCTTCTCCTCTTCCTCCAGGATGGGAAGAGAGACAGGATATTCTTGGAAGGACCTACTATGTAAACCATGAATCTAGAAGAACACAGTGGAAAAGACCAACCCTTCAGTATGTGCTTTCTTTTTTAGGAGAATTTTTAAGTTTTCGTTGCTGGTTTATTTATGCTTCCTAACCATATCGGGTGTTTAGCAGACCCTTTTACTGGCTGCCTTCTCTGTTTTGAGGTTTCTTGTATAATAGCATGTCATTAACCCTTTCTACTTTTTTCACAGAATTCCTTACTCTAACTACCCTAGCTAAAGTTTTTGTATGTTTGCCCCTTGCTAGTCTGAGAGGAAATTTCCAGTGCCTTCCTAGCATATAAACAAAACAAAACTTTCTTTCTTTGGCTGTTTTACGACTTGACCAAAATGCCTTTCCATGGTCCAGAGGAGAAAGAGAAAAGTCAGGCCAGAAAGAGAATCATAATGTCTTTTCTACTATTTCTAAATCATTTGCACTTCCCTATCGTGCCTCTACATGTTTCACCTTCATCCAGTGATTTTTTTTTCAGGTTTCAGAGAGTTATTTACTTCCACCATAAACAAGGTGCTTCTGTCTGCGAGACACTGCTCAATAAGACATGGTCCCTGCTTATAATTTAGAGAACACTGTAAAATTAAACTATGCTTCGCCATTTCTTAGTGCCTTCCAATGCTGTTTATTTAAAACTTTTCCATGTCCTTTCTCTCCTATTCAACATGTTTCACACTTGATCTTAGCCAAAAGACTGAGAAGCAATAGACTAAATTTTTTCTGAAAAATTTAGAGCAGCTTCAAGCAAAATTTAACCATTATCATTTTGAAAAAAAAAATAATAAAACTTCATTATCATCAAATATTCCTACTAGGTGTTAAAAGTTGACAATGTGCTCATTGTCTTTGCATAGTTTCTGGAGCTAGGTATGTTAAATCTCTTTTAAAATTTCCTCGGGCATAATTTATGGGCTTCCCAGGTGGTGCTAGTGGCCTAATTTATAAGGTTAAAAAAATTAGTTGTAAACTTAATTGTTACCATTCTGTTTTTCAGCCTGGCTGGGTAGTTTTGGACCAACCCGATGCTGCTTGCCATTTGCAGCAGCAACAAGAACCTTCTCCTCTTCCTCCAGGATGGGAAGAGAGACAGGATATTCTTGGAAGGACCTACTATGTAAACCATGAATCTAGAAGAACACAGTGGAAAAGACCAACCCTTCAGTATGTGCTGTCTTTCATGTTTGTAGTCTGAATACGTTTTGACCACTAATTTTCATTTTGAAGTCATGCCTAAGTTGGATTCATAATCGTATGAAAATCCAAAAACTGTAAGAATACTAGGATTTTTTTTGTGGTGCAGGGCTTAAAAAGTACTATCATAGATGTTTCTTTCTTAAAATCATTTGATAGTATTTAAAAGTATTTGAATTATAGGGCTTCCTTGGTGGTCCAGTGGGTAAGGACACTGCTTCGCAGTGCAAGGGGCGCCGGTCCGATCCCTGGCCTGGGAAGATCCCACGTGCCGCGGAGCGGCTGGACCGATGTGTCCAACTGCCGAACCAGTTCTCTGGGGCGCATGCGCCCAGAGCCGGTGCTCTGCAATGAGAGAGGCCACTGCGATGGGAGGCCCACACAGGTCAAAGAACAAAGATGGATGGAAATAAATAAATAAAAGACCAATAGAAGTGGCCAAAAAAAAAAAACAAAGTATTTGAATTATAAATACTACTCTACTAAGCCTTCTTTAATTTTAGTAAATTGTCACTTATTTCTGCCTTTAGTTATTATATAGCCACAAAAGGAACATTTTTCCTTTAGACTGATACAGAGAATCTTGGGAGTTTTTTTAGTTTGTTACTAAAATATAATGAGAAGTTGATTTTTACAGTACAGTATTTTAAAAATAGAAATTGTTTATACAATATTAAAGACTCAATAATGAGGTCTCTTGTTGAATGCCCATTTGCCATCTGGTCATTGTGTATGTTAAATCTCTTTTAAAATTTCCTCGGGCATAATTTATGGGCTTCCCAGGTGGTGCTAGTGGCCTAATTTATAAGGTTAAAAAAATTAGTTGTAAACTTAATTGTTACCATTCTGTTTTTCAGCCTGGCTGGGTAGTTTTGGACCAACCCGATGCTGCTTGCCATTTGCAGCAGCAACAAGAACCTTCTCCTCTTCCTCCAGGATGGGAAGAGAGACAGGATATTCTTGGAAGGACCTACTATGTAAACCATGAATCTAGAAGAACACAGTGGAAAAGACCAACCCTTCAGTATGTGCTGTCTTTCATGTTTGTAGTCTGAATACGTTTTGACCACTAATTTTCATTTTGAAGTCATGCCTAAGTTGGATTCATAATCGTATGAAAATCCAAAAACTGTAAGAATACTAGGATTTTTTTTGTGGTGCAGGGCTTAAAAAGTACTATCATAGATGTTTCTTTCTTAAAATCATTTGATAGTATTTAAAAGTATTTGAATTATAGGGCTTCCTTGGTGGTCCAGTGGGTAAGGACACTGCTTCGCAGTGCAAGGGGCGCCGGTCCGATCCCTGGCCTGGGAAGATCCCACGTGCCGCGGAGCGGCTGGACCGATGTGTCCAACTGCCGAACCAGTTCTCTGGGGCGCATGCGCCCAGAGCCGGTGCTCTGCAATGAGAGAGGCCACTGCGATGGGAGGCCCACACAGGTCAAAGAACAAAGATGGATGGAAATAAATAAATAAAAGACCAATAGAAGTGGCCAAAAAAAAAAAACAAAGTATTTGAATTATAAATACTACTCTACTAAGCCTTCTTTAATTTTAGTAAATTGTCACTTATTTCTGCCTTTAGTTATTATATAGCCACAAAAGGAACATTTTTCCTTTAGACTGATACAGAGAATCTTGGGAGTTTTTTTAGTTTGTTACTAAAATATAATGAGAAGTTGATTTTTACAGTACAGTATTTTAAAAATAGAAATTGTTTATACAATATTAAAGACTCAATAATGAGGTCTCTTGTTGAATGCCCATTTGCCATCTGGTCATTGTGTATGTAATTTCCAGTGTGCCCAAAGCAAGGACAAAATGGCCTTTGAGGTATTCTGATTTATGTCTCCTCAGTGACATTTTTCTTTTATTATCATCAACGCTATGGTGGCACTAGTAGTAAACAGTTCATCTGCCAGGTAGCACTAGTGGTTAAGAATCCACCTGCCAATACCTGAGACACAAGAAATGCAGGTTCGATCCCTCGGTCTGGAAGATCCCCTGGAGAAGGAAATGGCAACCCTGTCCATAATTCTCGCCTGAAAATCCCATGGACAGAGGAACCTAGTGGGTTGCTGTCCATGGCGTTGCAAAGAGTTGGACATGACTGAGCACACAGGCATCGTTCAAGAATCTTTTTTTTTTTTCCTAACTTTGTCTCCATTGGGTCTTCATTGCTGCACATACAGCCTTCTCTTGTTGCAGTGTGAAGGCTTTAGAGCATGCAGGCTCAGTAGTTGTGACGTTTAGGCTTCTCTAGTTGCAGCATTATGACCCACCAGCTTAGTTTCCTGACAGCATGTGAGATCTTAGTCCCACAACTAGGGTTCAGACCTGTGTCCTTAGCACTGGAAGGGGGACTCTTAACCACTGGACCACCAGAAAAGTATCCCCAAGTACCCTTGTAGATGTCTTCTGTTCTCAAATCCTTCCAGAGCAAATTAATGGTCCAACTTCTTTGTGTCACAGAAGCATTGAGCTTTGTAGAATGGCATACAGATTGCAAGACTAAAAGCCTGATAAAACTGTGTAACATCATCTTGTTGTATACCTCAATATTGTGGCACCTGACTTTTTTTGCTTCCTATGAAATAAAAAAGCATAAGGCCTTTTTCTACTAAGCCTTCTTTAATTTTAGTAAATTGTCTCTTATTTCTGCCTTTAGTTATTATATAGCCACAAAAGGAACATTTTTCCTTTAGACTGATACAGAGAATCTTGGGAGTTTTTTTAGTTTGTTACTAAAATATAATGAGAAGTTGATTTTTACAGTACAGTATTTTAAAAATAGAAATTGTTTATACAATATTAAAGACTCAATAATGAGGTCTCTTGTTGAATGCCCATTTGCCATCTGGTCATTGTGTATGTAATTTCCAGTGTGCCCAAAGCAAGGACAAAATGGCCTTTGAGGTATTCTGATTTATGTCTCCTCAGTGACATTTTTCTTTTATTATCATCAACGCTATGGTGGCACTAGTAGTAAACAGTTCATCTGCCAGGTAGCACTAGTGGTTAAGAATCCACCTGCCAATACCTGAGACACAAGAAATGCAGGTTCGATCCCTCGGTCTGGAAGATCCCCTGGAGAAGGAAATGGCAACCCTGTCCATAATTCTCGCCTGAAAATCCCATGGACAGAGGAACCTAGTGGGTTGCTGTCCATGGCGTTGCAAAGAGTTGGACATGACTGAGCACACAGGCATCGTTCAAGAATCTTTTTTTTTTTTCCTAACTTTGTCTCCATTGGGTCTTCATTGCTGCACATACAGCCTTCTCTTGTTGCAGTGTGAAGGCTTTAGAGCATGCAGGCTCAGTAGTTGTGACGTTTAGGCTTCTCTAGTTGCAGCATTATGACCCACCAGCTTAGTTTCCTGACAGCATGTGAGATCTTAGTCCCACAACTAGGGTTCAGACCTGTGTCCTTAGCACTGGAAGGGGGACTCTTAACCACTGGACCACCAGAAAAGTATCCCCAAGTACCCTTGTAGATGTCTTCTGTTCTCAAATCCTTCCAGAGCAAATTAATGGTCCAACTTCTTTGTGTCACAGAAGCATTGAGCTTTGTAGAATGGCATACAGATTGCAAGACTAAAAGCCTGATAAAATTGTGTAACATCATCTTGTTGTATACCTCAATATTGTGGCAAGCCTGACTTGAGCAGAATTGCATTTATTCCACTGTGCTTGAGGTTGCTTTAGCCAGCAAAAATCATTTATTTAGGTGGAAAAAATTATGAGGCATTCCCTTAGGACCACTATACCTTCTTCAATAACTGTACAGTAAGAATTGGCCTTCTGAATATCCTAGGCTTACATGGTGTTAGATAAATGAACAATAATTTTGTTGTTAAATATCTGTACAAAATTTTGATATTATGATCTGGCTAAACACAACTAGCTAGAGTAGTGTAACTAATGAATGACAGGGGAAAGACTATATAGTCTGATTTACCATACTTTTCCTAGATTCACATGCCCTGACTACTGTCCGTTTTCAGAACAAGCCCATTACTGTATGAGCAAAAACAGATACCATTTTATCTGTTAAGTTTTTAATGATAGCATCCTTACACTATCTTTCCTTCTGCCCTCTGCATCTATGCATGGGAAACTCGACTGTTGGCGTAAGATCAGCTCTGGAAATGTTACTCTCTAATTCGTGAGGATGTAACTCTTACAAAGCTTCTGTTTTATGAACTCTCTAAAGCCACTTTAGATTTTACTCTTGTAAGAACTTGGTGAAATAATCATAGAATGAAATTATTCATGAGACACTCAGATGTTCCTTCAACAAATTTTTTTTTTTTTTTTTTAAATTTGGGGCCTCTTTTATTGGTTCTTTATTTTCATCCATCTTAATTCTTTGGCCTGTGTGGGCCTCCCATTGTGATGGCCTCTCTGGTTGCAGAGCACCAGCTCTGGGCACATGCGCTCTGGAGCGCTGGGGCATAATAGGACATACCAGTCCAGCCGCTCCGCGGCATATGGGATCTTCCTGTGCCAGGGATCGAACCGGCACCCCTTACATTGCAGGGCGCACTCTTTATCCACTGGACCACCAGGGAAGCCCCAGCAAATATTTTTGAGTGCCCACACATGTAAGACATTTTTCTAGGCACAATGATGAATGAAAATATTAGGCTTGTTCTACATTTTAACAAAATCTTTCCCTCTGGAAGGTACTCTGAAGGTACTCTTGTGGCTACAACTTAACCTGTGCATGTTGAACTAGCCTTTGGCCACAAACAATAAATTCTGATCCTACATAGGTACTTTTTAAGTGAACATGAAATTTTTTAGCTATCATTTTAACTTTCTTCAGACGTGGGTGATGGTTTTTACATTACTGATGCAGGGACAACCTAACAGATGCTGAGAATGGTAACATTCAACTGCAAGCCCAGCGTGCATTTACCACTAGGAGACAGATATCGGAGGAAACAGAAAGTGCTGACAACAGAGAATCTTCCGAGGTAGAAATCATTTTCTCATTCTTGTTGGTAGACATATGTTACAACAATCAATTAAGGTGTGTAGCTTAAGATTATTCTGTTCATTTTAGAACTGGGAAATTATAAGAGAAGATGAAGCCACCATGTATGGCCATCAAGCCTTCCCTGCATCTCCACCATCAAATAACTTGGATGTCCGGACTGATCTTGCAGAAGAATTGAATGCCAGACTCTCTGTTTGTGGAAATTCAGCCATTGGACAGCCAGTATCCAGCTCAGTAAGTTGTTTCTTAGATTTTGTTGGAACTTCAAGAGTTTACATTTTATTATATATATATATATATATATATATATATATATATATATAAATAATTTCATTCAGTATCTAACTTTTACATAAAATATTTTTTCCCTCCAGTTTTATTGAGATATGATTGGCATAATATATTGTATGAGTTTAAGGTATGCAACATAATGATTTGAACTATGTATTACAAAACTCTAAGTTTAGGTAATATCCAGCACCTCGCAATTTCTTTTTCTTGTAATGACCAAAAATTTGTCTTAAACTGCACAGAATAATGAGCCTCCCAGGTGGCATTAGTGGTAAAGAACCCACCTGCTAATGCAGGAGGCGTAACAGGTATGAGTTTGATCCCTGGGTTGGGAGGATCCCCTAGAAGAAGACATGGAAACCCACTCCAGTATTCTTATCTGGAGAATCCCTATGGACAGAGGATCTGGGCAGGCTACAGTCCATAGGGTTGCAAAGAGTTAGACACAACTGAAATGACTTACAACATGGGCACACACATAATAATGTATTAGGGACTTTGGTACTTTACAGCATGTCCGTTTTCAAATATCCCCATTAACGATATAGAACAGAGTCATAGAAAATTCAAACAGTCATTGGGGTCTAAATGTCTGTTACATAAATCAGTGCCATCCAGCCAGAGCCTTCCAGGAACACACTTGTAGTGGAACAAGTTGAGTTTATTACTCATTTCAGCAAAGAGAACACACAGCGTGAGTGTCTCAGTAACACTACGTTAGGGAAGACGTAAAGGATTTGGACTTGTGTTAGGCAGCTTTGAAGAGGGTTTAAGAAAGCAGGACCTCGTGTTGGAGGCTATCAGGAAGCAGGGATAATTCTGTGATGCCGCGTCTTACATCTTATCTGTAGTAAGGCTAGAGCTGTGATAAGCAGAAAAGCAGCAGTCACTCCGGTCTGCCAGGATAGGGAGGTGCTTGGTATCTTGTGGCTTGGACAGTGTTCACATTTTGCTGTGTTTAAGCATGATTACAAAGTAGTCTTGATTTTGTCTTGGATTGAGCTGATGAGTGCCAAGCCAAATCCTGGGCGCTTGGGGTTACTTTTCTCCTTTTCAGTTATTATCACACGTCATCAATACTCATGTGAAAAAGAGCTGATACACTTTGACTAAACAAGGAGATAAATGACCTTGCTGAGCAACCATTATGAAAATGCCTGTCTCTGGGGTCCAGAAGCAAGTATTCCAACACACACTGTCCTGATGGGAGAGCTCTCTCATCTATCAAGGGAGACGTTTCAGTAGAAGACAAAGAGGTGTCCGAGGATGCCGTGGTCATTTTCAGTTGGAATTCTGCACTCTCCCTTCAGTTAGTAACTATGGAGGGCTGGCCGCATGCTGGTTATATGCTGGTTAAAGTATCTTTGGGATACAGTACAGCTCACTTAATCTGTATAAATGGTGCCTATGGCTGCTTTCACAGTGAATTGACAGAAAACTCTTTACTGTCCGGACCTTAACAGAAAAATTGGCTGACTCACGTTCTAGCGCCTTCCTCAGGAAGCTCCAGTGTGGACAGCTCTGTGTAAATGCCTGTGTGAATATCCGAGAGCAGGTCTGCCTGCCTGATCCTTTCCCCTCCTTTTGTCCATCTCTCTGTCTTCCATTTATTTAATATTTTTTAGAGGAGTCAGTCAAAGACTTCAGAGGATAAGCTATATTGATTTGCTAGTGATGGCTCCTTCCCTTTCCTCCTATTATTATATTTGTAATTACAAAAGTAACGGTGAGGCTTCTCTGGTGGTCCAGTGGGTAAAAAGTCTGCCTAGCAGTGCAAGGGGCGCCAATTCGATTCCTGGCCTGGGAAGATCCCACGTGACGTGGAGCGGCTGAACCCGTGTGTGCAATTAGGAACAAGCGCTCTGGGGCGCATGAGCACAGAGCTAGTGCTCTGCAATGAGAGAGGCCACTGCAATGGGAGGCCCACACAGGCCAAAGAATAATAAAGTGGATGAAAATAAATATAGATTAAAAAAAGAGGCATGATGGAGAAAAGGAAAGAAACATTTTTTTAAATGTGATCAGTGGCATCTATACAATGACATCCTTTACAGTCACTGAAAAGAATGAAGTGTCTTTGAATGTATGTTGTATGTAACCCTGGAATGCAGTCTGATGGGGCTTGGTATCTTGTGGCTTGGACAGTGTTCACATTTTGCTGTGTTTAAGCATGATTACAAAGTAGTCTTGATTTTGTCTTGGATTGAGCTGATGAGTGCCAAGCCAAATCCTGGGCGCTTGGGGTTACTTTTCTCCTTTTCAGTTATTATCACACGTCATCAATACTCATGTGAAAAAGAGCTGATACACTTTGACTAAACAAGGAGATAAATGACCTTGCTGAGCAACCATTATGAAAATGCCTGTCTCTGGGGTCCAGAAGCAAGTATTCCAACACACACTGTCCTGATGGGAGAGCTCTCTCATCTATCAAGGGAGACGTTTCAGTAGAAGACAAAGAGGTGTCCGAGGATGCCGTGGTCATTTTCAGTTGGAATTCTGCACTCTCCCTTCAGTTAGTAACTATGGAGGGCTGGCCGCATGCTGGTTATATGCTGGTTAAAGTATCTTTGGGATACAGTACAGCTCACTTAATCTGTATAAATGGTGCCTATGGCTGCTTTCACAGTGAATTGACAGAAAACTCTTTACTGTCCGGACCTTAACAGAAAAATTGGCTGACTCACGTTCTAGCGCCTTCCTCAGGAAGCTCCAGTGTGGACAGCTCTGTGTAAATGCCTGTGTGAATATCCGAGAGCAGGTCTGCCTGCCTGATCCTTTCCCCTCCTTTTGTCCATCTCTCTGTCTTCCATTTATTTAATATTTTTTAGAGGAGTCAGTCAAAGACTTCAGAGGATAAGCTATATTGATTTGCTAGTGATGGCTCCTTCCCTTTCCTCCTATTATTATATTTGTAATTACAAAAGTAAACGGTGAGGCTTCTCTGGTGGTCCAGTGGGTAAAAAGTCTGCCTAGCAGTGCAAGGGGCGCCAATTCGATTCCTGGCCTGGGAAGATCCCACGTGACGTGGAGCGGCTGAACCCGTGTGTGCAATTAGGAACAAGCGCTCTGGGGCGCATGAGCACAGAGCTAGTGCTCTGCAATGAGAGAGGCCACTGCAATGGGAGGCCCACACAGGCCAAAGAATAATAAAGTGGATGAAAATAAATATAGATTAAAAAAAGAGGCATGATGGAGAAAAGGAAAGAAACATTTTTTTAAATGTGATCAGTGGCATCTATACAATGACATCCTTTACAGTCACTGAAAAGAATGAAGTGTCTTTGAATGTATGTGTTGTATGGACTAATCCCTGAGCAATATCGCTCAGCGGAAAACACCAACATACCAAGCAGTGAGTTTGATGTGTTACCATTTATAAACTTATTTACATGACAGAGTAAATATGGGTATCATATTTCTTGAAAACTAAACTAAACTTGGTAACCTTGCTCAGCTCTGAAGAGAGAAATAGGGTGAGCAGGGCATATATCTTTTGTACCTTTTGAATTGTGTACCATGTGCTTATTCATTATAAAAAGTTAATTATTATTATTTTTTTAAAGATTTATTTATTTATTTATTTTGGGCAGGGATCGGGTTGGGGAGGGTGGGGAGCGGGCGGGCCACTTCTATTGGTCTTTCATTTCTCTATTTTCATCTGTCTTTGTTCTTTGGCCCCTGTGGGCCTCCCATCGCAGCGCTGGCTCTGGGCGCATGCGCTTCAGAGCTCCGGCTCGGTGATTGGACACATGGGTCCAGCCGCTCCGCGGCACGTGGGAGCTTCCCAGGCCAGGGATCGAACTGGCGCCGCTTGCACTGCAAGGCGGTGTCCTTACCCACTGGACCACCAGGGAAGCCCCCCAATTTTTTTTAAGTCCAAGGGAAATGTATTTGAGAGCTTGTAAAGAATAGAATGCATAGAATCTGGTGACTGACCTGGCTGTAAGCGACAGGAGACGGAGACTGACTGATGATCCGGGGACGGACTGACGTCTGCCTGGAGGCAGCTACTGGCCTCCTGGCCTGCCCACTGAGACAAGGAATACCTGAGAGGGAACAGGTTTAAGTGGATGTGGACAGGGCAAAACCGAATCCAGTTTTGGACACACTGAAGGGCTCTCTGTTAGACATTTAAGAGAAAGTGTCCAGGAGACAGTTTAGGACTCAGGGGGGGAATTGTGAGCTGGAATTTGGAAGGTGTTTGGTGTTGAGCGAGGCTGAGAAAGTCTCCATGGAGGCCCACACAGGCCAAAGAATAATAAAGTGGATGAAAATAAATATAGATTAAAAAAAGAGGCATGATGGAGAAAAGGAAAGAAACATTTTTTTAAATGTGATCAGTGGCATCTATACAATGACATCCTTTACAGTCACTGAAAAGAATGAAGTGTCTTTGAATGTATGTGTTGTATGGACTAATCCCTGAGCAATATCGCTCAGCGGAAAACACCAACATACCAAGCAGTGAGTTTGATGTGTTACCATTTATAAACTTATTTACATGACAGAGTAAATATGGGTATCATATTTCTTGAAAACTAAACTAAACTTGGTAACCTTGCTCAGCTCTGAAGAGAGAAATAGGGTGAGCAGGGCATATATCTTTTGTACCTTTTGAATTGTGTACCATGTGCTTATTCATTATAAAAAGTTAATTATTATTATTATTTTTTTAAAGATTTATTTATTTATTTATTTTGGGCAGGGATCGGGTTGGGGAGGGTGGGGAGCGGGCGGGCCACTTCTATTGGTCTTTCATTTCTCTATTTTCATCTGTCTTTGTTCTTTGGCCCCTGTGGGCCTCCCATCGCAGCGCTGGCTCTGGGCGCATGCGCTTCAGAGCTCCGGCTCGGTGATTGGACACATGGGTCCAGCCGCTCCGCGGCACGTGGGAGCTTCCCAGGCCAGGGATCGAACTGGCGCCCCTTGCACTGCAAGGCGGTGTCCTTACCCACTGGACCACCAGGGAAGCCCCCAATTTTTAAGTCCAAGGGAAATGTATTTGAGAGCTTGTAAAGAATAGAATGCATAGAATCTGGTGACTGACCTGGCTGTAAGCGACAGGAGACGGAGACTGACTGATGATCCGGGGACGGACTGACGTCTGCCTGGAGGCAGCTACTGGCCTCCTGGCCTGCCCACTGAGACAAGGAATACCTGAGAGGGAACAGGTTTAAGTGGATGTGGACAGGGCAAAACCGAATCCAGTTTTGGACACACTGAAGGGCTCTCTGTTAGACATTTAAGAGAAAGTGTCCAGGAGACAGTTTAGGACTCAGGGGGGGAATTGTGAGCTGGAATTTGGAAGGTGTTTGGTGTTGAGCGAGGCTGAGAAAGTCTCCATGGAGGCTGAGCGGGTGTTCTTCCTCCTGCCCCATCATACTTCCTCCAGTACCTTATCTGCCATTCAAAGGCAAAGCAGAGACCTAAAGTCATTGTTGTTCTTTTTCTATATAAGAATCATTCCAGCAGAAGAGGCAGCTTACAAGCCTATACTTTTGAGGAACAGCCTACACTTCCTGTGGTAAGTTTTAGGCCATACCTTCAATCCTCAGTAAAAATACAAAACTCAGCCACATTTTTGTTGTTGTCTTTGAAACACTGAATATGAACTTTGCTCCAGCATAACACCTGGGCGCTCGGGGACCGAGTTGGGGGAGGGGAGGGGGATCGGTAGGCCCTTTAAAGACAAAATCTCTCATAGTGAGAAAGCCAAGTCCCGCGCTGGTAGCTGTGGCTGGCCTCTGGGCTTGGCAGGTGAAGTGCCGTGTGGGCCGGAGGCGTTGCGTGTAGATCAAGACTGTGGTGTCCAGCAGTCTCTGCTCTGTGCCCGGCTCATGTGTCTTGTAGCTGTTTCTGCCCCATATTTGAAGGTCCCCACTTACTGTTTTTTTTTTTTTTTTTTGGCCACTTCTATTGGTCTTTCATTCATCTATTTTCATCCATCTTTGTTCTTTGGCCCCTGTGGGCCTCCCATCGCAGTGGCCTCTGTTGTCGCAGAGCACCGGCTCTGGGTGCACGTGCTCCAGAGCTCCAGAGCTCCAGCTTGGTAATTGGACACATTGGTCCAGCCGCTCCGCGGCACGTGGGATCTTCCCAGACCAGGGCTCGAACCGGTGCCCCTTGCACTGCGAGGCAGTGTCCTTACCCACTGGACCACCAGGGAAGCCCCCGACTTATTTTTTTAAACCAAATGTAGACGCCCAGGCTCTTCAGCCTCCCCTTCCCCGCTTCCCCTTAGCCACCCACAGACGTCCCCTCTGCCCACGTCCCTGCCACCCACCACCTTCATTCCTGTCTGGGCTCTTTCTTCCGAACAGCCTGTTCCTATGTCCAAATTCTCTCTGCCTTCTGAGTCTGTGTTCCCTCCCCTTTAGCTACCCTGCTGGTCCAGTGGCCAAGACTCTGCACTTGCAATGCAGGGGGCCTGTGTTCAGTTCCTCCCCCTGCCTTACTTTTTTGGGGTTTGGTGTTGAGCGAGGCTGATATAAGCGGTGTTCTTCCTCCTGCCCCATCATACTTCCTCCAGTACCTTATCTGCCATTCAAAGGCAAAGCAGAGACCTAAAGTCATTGTTGTTCTTTTTCTATATAAGAATCATTCCAGCAGAAGAGGCAGCTTACAAGCCTATACTTTTGAGGAACAGCCTACACTTCCTGTGGTAAGTTTTAGGCCATACCTTCAATCCTCAGTAAAAATACAAAACTCAGCCACATTTTTGTTGTTGTCTTTGAAACACTGAATATGAACTTTGCTCCAGCATAACACCTGGGCGCTCGGGGACCGAGTTGGGGGAGGGGAGGGGGATCGGTAGGCCCTTTAAAGACAAAATCTCTCATAGTGAGAAAGCCAAGTCCCCGCACGCTGGTAGCTGTGGCTGGCCTCTGGGCTTGGCAGGTGAAGTGCCGTGTGGGCCGGAGGCGTTGCGTGTAGATCAAGACTGTGGTGTCCAGCAGTCTCTGCTCTGTGCCCGGCTCATGTGTCTTGTAGCTGTTTCTGCCCCATATTTGAAGGTCCCCACTTACTGTTTTTTTTTTTTTTTTTTGGCCACTTCTATTGGTCTTTCATTCATCTATTTTCATCCATCTTTGTTCTTTGGCCCCTGTGGGCCTCCCATCGCAGTGGCCTCTGTTGTCGCAGAGCACCGGCTCTGGGTGCACGTGCTCCAGAGCTCCAGAGCTCCAGCTTGGTAATTGGACACATTGGTCCAGCCGCTCCGCGGCACGTGGGATCTTCCCAGACCAGGGCTCGAACCGGTGCCCCTTGCACTGCGAGGCAGTGTCCTTACCCACTGGACCACCAGGGAAGCCCCCGACTTATTTTTTTAAACCAAATGTAGACGCCCAGGCTCTTCAGCCTCCCCTTCCCCGCTTCCCCTTAGCCACCCACAGACGTCCCCTCTGCCCACGTCCCTGCCACCCACCACCTTCATTCCTGTCTGGGCTCTTTCTTCCGAACAGCCTGTTCCTATGTCCAAATTCTCTCTGCCTTCTGAGTCTGTGTTCCCTCCCCTTTAGCTACCCTGCTGGTCCAGTGGCCAAGACTCTGCACTTGCAATGCAGGGGGCCTGTGTTCAGGCCTTGGTCAGGCAACTAGATCCCACTTGCTGCGACTAAGAGTTCACTTGCCTCAACTAGGGATCCCACATGCCGCAGCTAAAAGATCCTGTGTGGAGCAACGAAGATCCTTTGTACCGCATTAATACCCAAGGCAGAAAAATAAGTATGTTTTAGAACAGTAATAAGTGACATATAATAAATAAAAATGATCTTCTTATTAATATCTTATCCTCCTGTTCTTCTTCACTTTAGCTTTTGCCTACTTCATCTGGATTACCACCAGGTTGGGAAGAAAAACAAGATGAAAGAGGGAGACCATACTATGTGGATCACAATTGCAGAACTACTACCTGGATAAAGCCCACTGTACAGGTGCCTTGCAGCCTGTCCATGAACATGTTGTCTTGTAATTTGAACCGTCATCTTTCTATGGGAGCTGTTACATCACTGAGTGGGAGATGATGGACACTTCTCATTATTTTCTGCTATTGGTGCCACGTCTCTGCCATTTCCTGCAGATCTCTAATATACATGAGTTACTGCTGGTTATCAGGTAAAACAAGTCCATCTGAGAACAGGAGGACAGAGGAAATGATCTGGCCCTCTGGGTTATTTTGTAATTTGAATGGTTAAATTCATTATTTTGCTGAAAGATAATCTTGGTGATGAGCACCTATCAGATAACTTTGTCAGGATGACAGTCTGTCCTTGGCAACAGTGAGTGCTTTTTGTCTTAATTATATTTCTTCATAGGCATTTAGGAAAATATCTTATCACCACTCCTCTTATTGAGAAATTTTTTAAAACTGAGAAATACAGGGAATAATAGGTACCAGTTTGCTTAACACCTTGAATTTACTACCGTTAACAACTGACCATATTTGTTTCTAGACATTTTCTTTTTTAAAATAAAATCTTATTGGTAAAACTAAATTCCTTTTAGGCAAGCACTTGGCTCCACTACCCCCCGAGGGAACTGCCATTGTGAGCTTGTTCGAATTTTTTTTTTTATCTGGTAAAAACTACAATTTTGACCACTGCCTTCTGAGTCCCCCTTTAGCTACCCTGCTGGTCCAGTGGCCAAGACTCTGCACTTGCAATGCAGGGGGCCTGTGTTCAGGCCTTGGTCAGGCAACTAGATCCCACTTGCTGCGACTAAGAGTTCACTTGCCTCAACTAGGGATCCCACATGCCGCAGCTAAAAGATCCTGTGTGGAGCAACGAAGATCCTTTGTACCGCATTAATACCCAAGGCAGAAAAATAAGTATGTTTTAGAACAGTAATAAGTGACATATAATAAATAAAAATGATCTTCTTATTAATATCTTATCCTCCTGTTCTTCTTCACTTTAGCTTTTGCCTACTTCATCTGGATTACCACCAGGTTGGGAAGAAAAACAAGATGAAAGAGGGAGACCATACTATGTGGATCACAATTGCAGAACTACTACCTGGATAAAGCCCACTGTACAGGTGCCTTGCAGCCTGTCCATGAACATGTTGTCTTGTAATTTGAACCGTCATCTTTCTATGGGAGCTGTTACATCACTGAGTGGGAGATGATGGACACTTCTCATTATTTTCTGCTATTGGTGCCACGTCTCTGCCATTTCCTGCAGATCTCTAATATACATGAGTTACTGCTGGTTATCAGGTAAAACAAGTCCATCTGAGAACAGGAGGACAGAGGAAATGATCTGGCCCTCTGGGTTATTTTGTAATTTGAATGGTTAAATTCATTATTTTGCTGAAAGATAATCTTGGTGATGAGCACCTATCAGATAACTTTGTCAGGATGACAGTCTGTCCTTGGCAACAGTGAGTGCTTTTTGTCTTAATTATATTTCTTCATAGGCATTTAGGAAAATATCTTATCACCACTCCTCTTATTGAGAAATTTTTTAAAACTGAGAAATACAGGGAATAATAGGTACCAGTTTGCTTAACACCTTGAATTTACTACCGTTAACAACTGACCATATTTGTTTCTAGACATTTTCTTTTTTAAAATAAAATCTTATTGGTAAAACTAAATTCCTTTTAGGCAAGCACTTGGCTCCACTACCCCCCGAGGGAACTGCCATTGTGAGCTTGTTCGGAATTCTTCCTGCCTCTTTTATGTATTTAGTCCAATGAGAACTAAACAATGCAAACTGTTATTTATGTCCATGTGGCAAATTTTTACCAAGATGTTATGGAATTCTAAATATTTTTTGCTCACTGTCATTTTAAGACCCTATCATGTGGGTTTATCTGTAAATCCAGAGTATTTCTTTTAACTGCTTTATGATTCATCACGTGAATGTATGACATTTCAGTTATCCATGTCTGTAGTGTCTGCTTGCCATTTATTTTGTCTAACTAGCATTTGAACCCATTTTTGTGTATGGGAATTCCCAGTCCATGTGAGTTTGGGGGTGAGCAAAGACAACCTTCTCTAGTTGTCACTGCGGCAATCCTTGCTACTAGGTTGAAAAGACATAATCACATTTTACTGCTCAAGAAATAGCTGAGAAATTAAATTTATTTTAAAAACAAACTTTTGACAGAGCACTTTATTGGAGGGATGAGCCTCTAGTCTTTAAGCCTGTTTTTAAGTGTGCGTGCCGCTTGCAGGTTCAGTTACCTTTTTAACCGCAGCTCTTTGTGTTTTCTCTGTTACCACTGCTACATGATTGAATTAACGAGCTAGGCCACAGTGGAGACCAGTCAAGTGCCATCAAGCCAGGGTTCTTCTGCAGGCCCTCAGCCACCGGCCCCCTTGAATGACGCAGCTCAGCAGGCGACCCAGCCGTTTGAAATGGAGCAAGGATTCCTACCCAAAGGCTGGGAAGTCCGGCACGCACCCAATGGGAGGCCTTTCTTCATTGACCACAACACCAAAACCACCACCTGGGTAACTGGTGTTCTTCAGTTTAAATGTATAACAGCACTAACAAGTCACTTGTGTGTAGTTCTTGATAATCTTTCAGTATATGTTAGTCTGGGTTTCCCTGGTGGCTCAGATGGTGAAGAATCTGCTTGCAGTGCAGACCCAGGTTCAGTCTCTGGGTCAGCAAGATTCCCTAGAGAAGGGAATGCTACCTACTCCATTCCTTGTCTTTCTGTAAAGATATGTTGAATTCTTAACAGTATTATTTCTTTAAAAACAAATTTTAAAAATTTCTTTCTTTTTGGCTTTTCTGGGTTTTCACTGCTGCTGCCGGCTCTTCTCCCAGGGAGTGGGGGCTGCTCTTTAGTGGAGGTGAGCAGGCTTCTTGTTGCAGTGACTTCTCTCGTTGTGGAACTCGGGCTCTAGGGCACACGGGCTTCTGTAGTTGGAGCAGATTGGGCTCCATGGTTGTGGCTCACGGGCTTAGTTGCTCCGCAGCATGTGGGATCTTCCCGGATCAGGGATCAAACCTGTGTCTCCTGCATGGGCAGGCGAACTCTTCACCACTGAGCCACCAGGAAACCCAACAGTGTTATTTATATTCAATATGTTTGTACCTGTTTTTAATATTTAGAGGGATCGTTTTGGAGATACATTTATTTCCTGTCTGCAGTGGTCTTTTGTTTTGTTGTTGGCCACATCACGTGGCTTGTGGGGTCTTAGTTCAACCAAAGATCGAACCCATGCCTCCTGCTGTGGAGACTCAGAGTCCTAACCACCAGGGAGTTCAATATGTTTGTATCTAGTTAAATTTATTTTAAAACAAACTTTTGACAGAGCACTTTATTGGAGGGATGAGCCTCTAGTCTTTAAGCCTGTTTTTAAGTGTGCGTGCCGCTTGCAGGTTCAGTTACCTTTTTAACCGCAGCTCTTTGTGTTTTCTCTGTTACCACTGCTACATGATTGAATTAACGAGCTAGGCCACAGTGGAGACCAGTCAAGTGCCATCAAGCCAGGGTTCTTCTGCAGGCCCTCAGCCACCGGCCCCCTTGAATGACGCAGCTCAGCAGGCGACCCAGCCGTTTGAAATGGAGCAAGGATTCCTACCCAAAGGCTGGGAAGTCCGGCACGCACCCAATGGGAGGCCTTTCTTCATTGACCACAACACCAAAACCACCACCTGGGTAACTGGTGTTCTTCAGTTTAAATGTATAACAGCACTAACAAGTCACTTGTGTGTAGTTCTTGATAATCTTTCAGTATATGTTAGTCTGGGTTTCCCTGGTGGCTCAGATGGTGAAGAATCTGCTTGCAGTGCAGACCCAGGTTCAGTCTCTGGGTCAGCAAGATTCCCTAGAGAAGGGAATGCTACCTACTCCATTCCTTGTCTTTCTGTAAAGATATGTTGAATTCTTAACAGTATTATTTCTTTAAAAAAACAAATTTTTAAAAATTTCTTTCTTTTTGGCTTTTCTGGGTTTTCACTGCTGCTGCCGGCTCTTCTCCCAGGGAGTGGGGGCTGCTCTTTAGTGGAGGTGAGCAGGCTTCTTGTTGCAGTGACTTCTCTCGTTGTGGAACTCGGGCTCTAGGGCACACGGGCTTCTGTAGTTGGAGCAGATTGGGCTCCATGGTTGTGGCTCACGGGCTTAGTTGCTCCGCAGCATGTGGGATCTTCCCGGATCAGGGATCAAACCTGTGTCTCCTGCATGGGCAGGCGAACTCTTCACCACTGAGCCACCAGGGAAACCCAACAGTGTTATTTATATTCAATATGTTTGTACCTGTTTTTAATATTTAGAGGGATCGTTTTGGAGATACATTTATTTCCTGTCTGCAGTGGTCTTTTGTTTTGTTGTTGGCCACATCACGTGGCTTGTGGGGTCTTAGTTCAACCAAAGATCGAACCCATGCCTCCTGCTGTGGAGACTCAGAGTCCTAACCACCAGGGAGTCTCATGTTTGTAGTTTTTAGCTCACTGAGAATGCCTAGGAAGATGCTTAGTCATAATCCTTTCCCTTTATATAAAGCTTCTAGTTTCAAGCCTGGCGGGCTATAGTCCAAAGGGTTGCAAGGAGCCAGACACAACTGAGCGACTAATCACATATGCTAGTTCCAAAGTACTTTTGGATCCGTATCTCATAATACCCCAAAAGCCTTATGAGCTAAGTAAAACAGGTATTTTTATTTTAAGATAAGACAAAGTTGGTGAGCAGTTGGTTCACCACGAACAGAAAAATTACAGAAAATTAGCAGCAGATGAAGATATTTTGATTAATAAATTGTTTAAAAGACCAATATGCCTAATGAAACTAAAATTACATAATGTTTTTATAATACAAGAATATTAAAATAATAATATATAAATAAATCTAAATTAAAGTTTGTTCTTTCAACAATTTGAGCTGCTTTGAATAACCTTTTTGAGCGTACCTTTTTATCTTTCAAAATTATTAATAAACTGACACCTTTGCAGATAGATTCCAAAAGACATAGGGCCTCAGAAATAACACCTGCTCTAGCTTAATGTCCTCTCTCAGACCAGTTTTTATTTAGAGAAGAGCCCTGTGTAGTGAGAGTCCTTAAAGAGAGGACAGAATACTCCAAATGGTTTCTGTGAAAGAGATGGTGAATTCATACTGATCCGCCTCAAGATCTGAGGACTGAACATGTAGCCTGTGAATGATAGATTTTTGCATTCAGTATTTTTGGGGGAGAGGGGGTGGCAGGTTTGAGGACGGAGGGGGGCGGGCAGGCCACTTCTGTTGGTCTTTCATTTATCTGTTTTCATCCATCTTTGTTCCTTAGCCCGCGTGGGCCTCCCATGGCAGTGGCCTCTGCTGTCACAGAGCACCGGCTCTGGGCGCATGCGCTCCAGAGCTCCGGCTCAGTAATTGGACACATTGGTCCAGTCGCTCCGTGGCACGTGGGATCTTCCCAGGCCAGGGATTGAACCGGTGCCCCTTGCACTGCAAGGCAGTGTCCTTACTCACTGGACCACCAGGGAAGCCCTGAACGATAGATTTTAGACAAGAACCTATACAGAGAATAGACATAAAGACATTGTGGAGACCGAACAGTGGGAGGGAGGCATGGAGGGAGTAACATGGAAGCCTATACTGTCATGTGTGGAAAAGATAGCTATTGTCATTGTGCTAGGGGAATAGGAGTACCTACAACCACTTGGAGCGATGGTCTGGAGGGATGGGAGGGGGGGAACTGGGTGGGGGGAGGGTCCAGGGATATGCATATGAATGATCTGGGAACATACATGTAAAAAAATAAATAAATAAATAAATAAATTTAAAATAAAAAAGAAAAAAAAAAAGAACCTATAGACAAGGATCATAGAGTAAGCAAATGAAATAAGAGAGAATCCATTGGTACTAGAAAACACAGTAATTTTTGGGCTTTTAAAGTTTGTGTCTGTGTATTGTTTTCTTTATTTACTCTACCAAAAAAGGAAGATCCAAGACTGAAAATTCCAGCTCATCTGAGAGGAAAGACATCACTTGATTCTCCCAATGACCTGGGGCCTTTACCTGTAAGTTTATAGATTTGCTACCCATCTAACTTGGCTATCTCAAACATACATATTTTGGAATACAGTAGTTCTTTCACACCTACAGTTAATATTATTGTTTAAGTGTTGATGTCTTCTACTAAGAATAGAATATGCAATTAAATTTCAAGCCCCCCCCAAATGTTTAAGGGGAAAATACTGTTTTTTTTCATACTGATCCGCCTCAAGATCTGAGGACTGAACATGTAGCCTGTGAATGATAGATTTTTGCATTCAGTATTTTTGGGGAGAGGGGTGGCAGGTTTGAGGACGGAGGGGGGCGGGCAGGCCACTTCTGTTGGTCTTTCATTTATCTGTTTTCATCCATCTTTGTTCCTTAGCCCGCGTGGGCCTCCCATGGCAGTGGCCTCTGCTGTCACAGAGCACCGGCTCTGGGCGCATGCGCTCCAGAGCTCCGGCTCAGTAATTGGACACATTGGTCCAGTCGCTCCGTGGCACGTGGGATCTTCCCAGGCCAGGGATTGAACCGGTGCCCCTTGCACTGCAAGGCAGTGTCCTTACTCACTGGACCACCAGGGAAGCCCTGAACGATAGATTTTAGACAAGAACCTATACAGAGAATAGACATAAAGACATTGTGGAGACCGAACAGTGGGAGGGAGGCATGGAGGGAGTAACATGGAAGCCTATACTGTCATGTGTGGAAAAGATAGCTATTGTCATTGTGCTAGGGGAATAGGAGTACCTACAACCACTTGGAGCGATGGTCTGGAGGGATGGGAGGGGGGGAACTGGGTGGGGGGAGGGTCCAGGGATATGCATATGAATGATCTGGGAACATACATGTAAAAAAATAAATAAATAAATAAATAAATTTAAAATAAAAAAGAAAAAAAAAAAGAACCTATAGACAAGGATCATAGAGTAAGCAAATGAAATAAGAGAGAATCCATTGGTACTAGAAAACACAGTAATTTTTGGGCTTTTAAAGTTTGTGTCTGTGTATTGTTTTCTTTATTTACTCTACCAAAAAAGGAAGATCCAAGACTGAAAATTCCAGCTCATCTGAGAGGAAAGACATCACTTGATTCTCCCAATGACCTGGGGCCTTTACCTGTAAGTTTATAGATTTGCTACCCATCTAACTTGGCTATCTCAAACATACATATTTTGGAATACAGTAGTTCTTTCACACCTACAGTTAATATTATTGTTTAAGTGTTGATGTCTTCTACTAAGAATAGAATATGCAAATTAAATCAACCTTGTAACCAAAGCCATTTTTCTGCCCATACATCAAAAACCCATTCCTAACACAACTGAAATATGTTCTTCTTTATAGCCAGGATGGGAAGAAAGAACTCACACGGATGGAAGAATCTTTTACATAAATCACAGTATGTACAATGGGATTATTTCCATGACAGGATCTTCTGTAATTTTGAATTTTGAGCATGAGAAGAAAGAACATCTCTGTTTTCTCTCTTTCTTCAGATATTAAAAAAACACAATGGGAAGATCCTCGGTTGGAGAATGTAGCAATAACTGGACCAGTAAGTCTCTTTGTATTAGGATCCTCTGATAGGGGTGTCCCCTCACTTGTCTCTTGAAGGACAGATGATCAAGAGCATAACACTAAATAAAGGTGTTGAGGAGAAAGGACATTTGCAAATCTTTCCTCTTTCCACGGCCCGTACTGCACTTTGTGCTAAGTCGTTCAGTTCTGTGCAACTCTTGGCGACCCCATGGGCTGTAGCCCCCCAGGCTCCTCTGTCCGTGGGCTTCTCCAGGCAGGAACACTGGCGTGAGCTGCCGTGCCCTTCTCCAGGGCATCTTCCCAGCCTCAGGCCCATACACCCAGTTGTAATTATTTGAAAAGAACATATAAAGGAGTTAGCTTTACTCCCTACACAACCACCTTGGGCAGCCAGTGTACCGGACAGTGAAAATGCTAAGACAGTGGGGCTTCTGTGCTCAGGTATGTACTTGCCATTATCTGAAAAAGTGCTGGAATCCTCAGCCAGTCAGCAAGGAGCCACAAATGTATCTGCTCAGGAAGCAGCCAGGGCCCTATCAGCTCAGGGTCACGTCTTGAACTTTTTGGTTGAAGTTGTACGTGCTGGTTATATTGGCACATTCATGTTAAGACACATTCATGTGAAAGTATAAGTTATTACCATGTATGATGTTGAGACTGCTCTTGAGTCAGAATAATGAGGGGAAGATAATTTTCCTCTTTGTGTAGCTTCTTTTCCAAATTCAGTTTTCAGATTTTAATTGTTTTCTAATTCACCAAACAAAGTAAAAATCGGAAACATACATATTTTGGAATACACCAACCTACAGTTAATATTATTGTTTAAGTGTTGATGTCTTCTATTTATGCAAATTAAATCAACCTTGTAACCAAAGCCATTTTTCTGCCCATACATCAAAAACCCATTCCTAACACAACTGAAATATGTTCTTCTTTATAGCCAGGATGGGAAGAAAGAACTCACACGGATGGAAGAATCTTTTACATAAATCACAGTATGTACAATGGGATTATTTCCATGACAGGATCTTCTGTAATTTTGAATTTTGAGCATGAGAAGAAAGAACATCTCTGTTTTCTCTCTTTCTTCAGATATTAAAAAAACACAATGGGAAGATCCTCGGTTGGAGAATGTAGCAATAACTGGACCAGTAAGTCTCTTTGTATTAGGAT
Organism: Tragulus kanchil; assembly: GCA_022376925.1. Taxonomy (NCBI): domain Eukaryota; kingdom Metazoa; phylum Chordata; class Mammalia; order Artiodactyla; family Tragulidae; genus Tragulus; species Tragulus kanchil. The sequence continues at coordinate 117,257,012 of JAIOJX010000024.1, read as the reverse complement.
CCTCTGATAGGGTGTCCCTCACTTGTCTCTTGAAGGACAGATGATCAAGAGCATAACACTAAATAAAGGTGTTGAGGAGAAAGGACATTTGCAAATCTTTCCTCTTTCCACGGCCCGTACTGCACTTTGTGCTAAGTCGTTCAGTTCTGTGCAACTCTTGGCGACCCCATGGGCTGTAGCCCCCCAGGCTCCTCTGTCCGTGGGCTTCTCCAGGCAGGAACACTGGCGTGAGCTGCCGTGCCCTTCTCCAGGGCATCTTCCCAGCCTCAGGCCCATACACCCAGTTGTAATTATTTGAAAAGAACATATAAAGGAGTTAGCTTTACTCCCTACACAACCACCTTGGGCAGCCAGTGTACCGGACAGTGAAAATGCTAAGACAGTGGGGCTTCTGTGCTCAGGTATGTACTTGCCATTATCTGAAAAAGTGCTGGAATCCTCAGCCAGTCAGCGAGGAGCCACAAATGTATCTGCTCAGGAAGCAGCCAGGGCCCTATCAGCTCAGGGTCACGTCTTGAACTTTTTGGTTGAAGTTGTACGTGCTGGTTATATTGGCACATTCATGTTAAGACACATTCATGTGAAAGTATAAGTTATTACCATGTATGATGTTGAGACTGCTCTTGAGTCAGAATAATGAGGGGAAGATAATTTTCCTCTTTTGTGTAGCTTCTTTTTCCAAATTCAGTTTTTCAGATTTTAATTGTTTTCTAATTCACAAACAAGTAAAATGGAAGACACAGTTCTTTTAGATGACTCTTCCGACTCCATGTTTAGTCTTGTAAAATAATGGATAAAAAAGGCAATGCCTCAGAGTTCAAGGAAAAAGTACATTTTTCAAATTGTTCCTTTAATGGAGAAATCACTTTGAAAGTCTCTTTAGAAATGGAAATATTCATTTCTAATATTTCTCTACTTGGAAGACATTTCCTGTTTCTGGCCTTTTGCATTTCAAGAATACTGATGAAAATTACAGCCATAGGAATTGCTGCATAAACTTTATCTTAAACAGAGAAATTTTAAAAATTTAAAGTTATATTTTATTTTTCTTTGAATTAAACTTTTCTTTCCAAATATTCTCTTTTAATGCCTTTACCTTATGTTCATAAAATACCGAGAGGGGAGTTTTTTAGATTGTCCTGGAATAAAACAACTTAAACCTTCTTTATTTTTCCAAAATTTTCAACTCAAGGCAGTGCCCTACTCCAGGGATTACAAAAGAAAGTATGAGTTCTTCCGAAGAAAGCTGAAGAAGCAGGTTAGTCATACTTACAATGAATTCTTTTATTTTTGTTTAAACTCAGACTCAGTTTATATTTATTGAAAAGCTGTCTTATGCACCTCAGGGATAGCTCTGCAGTTTATAATTTTTGTACATTAAGTGATAGTTAAGAAAATATCCCAGAAGCATGTTGTTTGTGTTCTGCAAGTAATGGAAAAATTCCATTTTAACTTCTAGCTAATCATAAAGGAACAATTCTGACAAATAAATAAATGTTGGTATCACATAATATTGTTAAAGTTGTTTTCTTGACATGTTTTATGTTTTGTTTTTTTTTTTTAAGATTTATTTATTTATTTATTTTGGTGGGGTGGGATGGGGAGGGAGGGGAGCAGGCGGGCTACTTCTCTTGGTCTTTCATTTGTCTATTTTCATCCATCTTTGTTCTTTGGCCCCTGTGGGCCTCCCATCGCAGTGGCCTCTGTTGTCGCAGAGCACTGGCTCTGGGCGCATGTGCTCCAGAGCTCCGGCTAGGTAATTGGACACATCGGTCCAGTCACTCTGCGGCACGTGGGATCTTCCCAGGCCAGGGATGGAACTGGTGCCCCTTGCACTGCAAGGTGGTGTCCTTACCCACTGGACCACCAGGGAAGCCTGTTTTATGTTTTTCATCTTCAAAACAAATTACAGTTATTCAAAATACATGCTTAGCTTCTGAAAGCGTGATTTCTTCCTTTTTTATATAATTATTTTTATTTTGCTTTTAGAGAGTTGTTGTTTACAGCTATACATACATCTAGAAAGATGATACTAATGAATTCTTAAGAAGGATTGTCATAACTGTATGGAAATTACAGCCATAGGAATTGCTTTTATCTTAAACAGAGAAATTTTAAAAATTTAAAGTTATATTTTATTTTTCTTTGAATTAAACTTTTCTTTCCAAATATTCTCTTTTAATGCCTTTACCTTATGTTCATAAAATACCGAGAGGGGAGTTTTTTAGATTGTCCTGGAATAAAACAACTTAAACCTTCTTTATTTTTCCAAAATTTTCAACTCAAGGCAGTGCCCTACTCCAGGGATTACAAAAGAAAGTATGAGTTCTTCCGAAGAAAGCTGAAGAAGCAGGTTAGTCATACTTACAATGAATTCTTTTATTTTTGTTTAAACTCAGACTCAGTTTATATTTATTGAAAAGCTGTCTTATGCACCTCAGGGATAGCTCTGCAGTTTATAATTTTTGTACATTAAGTGATAGTTAAGAAAATATCCCAGAAGCATGTTGTTTGTGTTCTGCAAGTAATGGAAAAATTCCATTTTAACTTCTAGCTAATCATAAAGGAACAATTCTGACAAATAAATAAATGTTGGTATCACATAATATTGTTAAAGTTGTTTTCTTGACATGTTTTATGTTTTGTTTTTTTTTTTTAAGATTTATTTATTTATTTATTTTGGTGGGGTGGGATGGGGAGGGAGGGGAGCAGGCGGGCTACTTCTCTTGGTCTTTCATTTGTCTATTTTCATCCATCTTTGTTCTTTGGCCCCTGTGGGCCTCCCATCGCAGTGGCCTCTGTTGTCGCAGAGCACTGGCTCTGGGCGCATGTGCTCCAGAGCTCCGGCTAGGTAATTGGACACATGGGTCCAGCCACTCCGCGGCATGTGGGATCTTCCCAGGCCAGGGATGGAACTGGTGCCCCTTGCACTGCAAGGTGGTGTCCTTACCCACTGGACCACCAGGGAAGCCTGTTTTATGTTTTTCATCTTCAAAACAAATTACAGTTATTCAAAATACATGCTTAGCTTCTGAAAGCGTGATTTCTTCCTTTTTTATATAATTATTTTTATTTTGCTTTTAGAGAGTTGTTGTTTACAGCTATACATACATCTAGAAAGATGATACTAATGAATTCTTAAGAATGATTGTCATATGGACTGAAAGCATGGGAAATGTATTTTTAAAAGTAATAGGGAATCTGTGTATTTTGTGTGCATGTGTGTGTTAGTCACTCAGTCGTGTTCAACTGTTTGTGACTCCATGAACTGTAGCCCACCAGGCTCCAGGCTCCTCTGTCCATGGAATCCTCCAGGCAAGAATACTGGAGTGGGTTGCCATTCGCTTCTCCAGAGGATCTTCCCAACCCCAGTATTGAACCTGGAATTACCCGCGTGGCCGACAGACTCTTTACCATCTGAGCCACCTTCCTTATAAGGACGCTTATTTTTGAGTAGCTGTAATACATGATTAGAGACTATAGATATTTTATGTCTTTATTTTTCACTATATCTTATGATAGAGAAAATAGAGTTAAAAACTTTGCCTTTAAAGAGTTCTAACCTGGTTTCCTCCTGGGTTTGTGGAATTTGGATTTTGTAGAAACGGAGCAAGCGTAGCTCAGGAGGTTGTCCCCTGGCCTATATTTTGCTTGTGTAGGAAGACTCTCTGGACACCTCTTCTGCCTTGACTATTGTTTTCCAGGGTTAGTCATTCATTCTTTACAGCTTCAAATATAATATGTCTCTGCATAATTTGAATGCACAGTTGTGATGGGAGCAGTCCTCTTGTTGCTTGTCTCCTTCTGTTTATCAGATGTGTTTGCTACATTTTTTTCCATCACCACAGATTCTGTATGTTTGGAACTACACAGCGTATCTATTTCATCTCTCTTGGTGAGGACTATTTTTTAAGTAATTAATTTTTTAATTGATTGAAAGAGTCTTTAAATTCCATCATGCTTTATAATTTTCAGAGGTTTCATACACGTTTGATATAATTCTGTAATAACCCCTTTTCCCCCCTACCTCTGTAGTATCCCTCCTCCCTTCTCTCCCCTCCCCAGTAATAATTAGTTTGTTTTCTGTATCTTTATCTATCTCTCTGTCTCTCTATATACAATTTTGGGGGGAGCTTTGCTGGGTCTTCATTGCTATAGGCTTTTCTTTAGTTCTGGAGAGTGGGGGCTATTCTTCATTGCAGTGTGTGGGCTTCTCCCTGCAGTGGATTCTCCTGTGCAGCACACAGACTCGAGGGCACGGGCTTCAGTAATTGTGGCACATGGCTTTAGTAGTTGTGGCTCCCCCAGGCTCAGTAGTTGTGGCTCCTTGTCTACAGAGCCCAGGCTCAGTTGCTGCACTGCATGTGGGGTCTTCTGGATCAGGGAAGGAATCCATGTCTCCTGCTGGCAGGCAGATTCTTCACCAATGAGCCACCAAGGAAGCCCTGTTCTCTATCTCTTATGAGAGTACTATTTTTTAAAAGCCTGCTTTTCCCCTTGCCCTGCAGTTTCGGAGTACCGCCACTAGGTGGCTATATTGGGTCGTACTTTCTTGCTTTCCAACAGAAACCGAGGATTCAAGATCGTGGGTCTGCTTCCACAGATTTTTCTCGTCCAAAATTTAACACAAATGAAATATAGTGGTTATGCAGTGCAGATATTTTATGCCTTAATCTTAAAATATCATCAATGTTTTAAACTGATTGTCAGTAATTACCTTGTGTAAAAATTGCTCTGAAAATTTGGTTTTTGCTTCTTAAAGTTCTTTGGAAAAAAAAATTCTCTGGAATTCTGAGTCTATCTTGAATTACTTTTATATTACTTGTAAGTGTGTTCGCTCTTAATGACAATATACTGGTGGAATAGAAGTGCTAGCTTCTCCATTGGCCAATCTGAACACTAATAAAACATGTCACAATGTCTAATGGTTGATATTCTGTATGTTTGGTTAACTACACAGCGTATCTATTTCATCTCTCTTGGTGAGGACTATTTTTTAAGTAATTAATTTTTTAATTGATTGAAAGAGTCTTTAAATTCCATCATGCTTTATAATTTTCAGAGGTTTCATACACGTTTGATATAATTCTGTAATAACCCCTTTTCCCCCCTACCTCTGTAGTATCCCTCCTCCCTTCTCTCCCCTCCCCAGTAATAATTAGTTTGTTTTCTGTATCTTTATCTATCTCTCTGTCTCTCTATATACAATTTTGGGGGGAGCTTTGCTGGGTCTTCATTGCTATAGGCTTTTCTTTAGTTCTGGAGAGTGGGGGCTATTCTTCATTGCAGTGTGTGGGCTTCTCCCTGCAGTGGATTCTCCTGTGCAGCACACAGACTCGAGGGCACGGGCTTCAGTAATTGTGGCACATGGCTTTAGTAGTTGTGGCTCCCCCAGGCTCAGTAGTTGTGGCTCCTTGTCTACAGAGCCCAGGCTCAGTTGCTGCACTGCATGTGGGGTCTTCTGGATCAGGGAAGGAATCCATGTCTCCTGCTGGCAGGCAGATTCTTCACCAATGAGCCACCAAGGAAGCCCTGTTCTCTATCTCTTATGAGAGTACTATTTTTTAAAAGCCTGCTTTTCCCCTTGCCCTGCAGTTTCGGAGTACCGCCACTAGGTGGCTATATTGGGTCGTACTTTCTTGCTTTCCAACAGAAACCGAGGATTCAAGATCGTGGGTCTGCTTCCACAGATTTTTCTCGTCCAAAATTTAACACAAATGAAATATAGTGGTTATGCAGTGCAGATATTTTATGCCTTAATCTTAAAATATCATCAATGTTTTAAACTGATTGTCAGTAATTACCTTGTGTAAAAATTGCTCTGAAAATTTGGTTTTTGCTTCTTAAAGTTCTTTGGAAAAAAAAATTCTCTGGAATTCTGAGTCTATCTTGAATTACTTTTATATTACTTGTAAGTGTGTTCGCTCTTAATGACAATATACTGGTGGAATAGAAGTGCTAGCTTCTCCATTGGCCAATCTGAACACTAATAAAACATGTCACAATGTCTAATGGTTGATATTCTCGAAGTAGTAGGTCGCAGAACAGGAAAACCACAATGAAAGCAGTAATGTTTATTGAGTTCTTATCATATACCAGACATTTTTCTTAACAAGTTACATGTGTTATCCATGTGTGATCTCTACAATTATGCTATAAGAATGGGACTATCTTTCCATCGCTTCACTGTGTGTGCCATCATCAAAAAAAAAAAAAAAAGAATGGGACTGTTATTATCACATTTTAGAGCTGAGGAACCTAAGGCTCAGAAATTCAGCAACATGATCAAGTTCCATGGTTATTAGTGGCCAAGCCAGCTATAAACCAAGTGGCCCTGTACCAGAGTCCACGCTCTTAACTCCCGTGACATGCCAGATTGGTAGTTAAGAGATGAAATTACGCAGAATGCAAGAAAGGTATATAAAAACATGAAAGATTAAGAGGCATGAAGCTGTTCCAGAAAGAGAGACTCAAGAGTCTGAAAAAGAGGCTGAGGATCTGCATCCTCAGTTTAACAAAATACCCCAAGCAGGATTTAAAAAATAAGACCCCTATCTGGACACATCACGGCAAAAGATAAGAACATCAGCACAGAGATAAAAGTGCATGAAGCAGTGCTCCAGAGCCTTGAGCTGTCTTTAACCATTTCTTCCACCTCATCCCTAACGTCTCCTTAGCCTGCCAGGTAGCTAACACCTGAAATTCGTTGTCCCCAGTTATTCCTGAAATAGCTCTCTATGTGTAAATTTTTTGTCCGTATATAGATGAATATTTTTTTTTTAAGTGCGTTCGTCCAAAATTTAACACAAATGAAATATAGTGGTTATGCAGTGCAGATATTTTATGCCTTAATCTTAAAATATCATCAATGTTTTAAACTGATTGTCAGTAATTACCTTGTGTAAAAATTGCTCTGAAAATTTGGTTTTTGCTTCTTAAAGTTCTTTGGAAAAAAAAATTCTCTGGAATTCTGAGTCTATCTTGAATTACTTTTATATTACTTGTAAGTGTGTTCGCTCTTAATGACAATATACTGGTGGAATAGAAGTGCTAGCTTCTCCATTGGCCAATCTGAACACTAATAAAACATGTCACAATGTCTAATGGTTGATATTCTCGAAGTAGTAGGTCGCAGAACAGGAAAACCACAATGAAAGCAGTAATGTTTATTGAGTTCTTATCATATACCAGACATTTTTCTTAACAAGTTACATGTGTTATCCATGTGTGATCTCTACAATTATGCTATAAGAATGGGACTATCTTTCCATCGCTTCACTGTGTGTGCCATCATCAAAAAAAAAAAAAAAAGAATGGGACTGTTATTATCACATTTTAGAGCTGAGGAACCTAAGGCTCAGAAATTCAGCAACATGATCAAGTTCCATGGTTATTAGTGGCCAAGCCAGCTATAAACCAAGTGGCCCTGTACCAGAGTCCACGCTCTTAACTCCCGTGACATGCCAGATTGGTAGTTAAGAGATGAAATTACGCAGAATGCAAGAAAGGTATATAAAAACATGAAAGATTAAGAGGCATGAAGCTGTTCCAGAAAGAGAGACTCAAGAGTCTGAAAAAGAGGCTGAGGATCTGCATCCTCAGTTTAACAAAATACCCCAAGCAGGATTTAAAAAATAAGACCCCTATCTGGACACATCACGGCAAAAGATAAGAACATCAGCACAGAGATAAAAGTGCATGAAGCAGTGCTCCAGAGCCTTGAGCTGTCTTTAACCATTTCTTCCACCTCATCCCTAACGTCTCCTTAGCCTGCCAGGTAGCTAACACCTGAAATTCGTTGTCCCCAGTTATTCCTGAAATAGCTCTCTATGTGTAAATATTGTTATTGTCCGTACATTATAGATGAAGGAATCATGTGTTAGGAAGGATGTGCAAGGTGAAGCCAGGGCTTGAACACAGGGTCGCCTGAGACCAGAATCCACGCATGATCCAGCCCTCAGTTCAGATGTGGAAATTGCTCCTTCAGCCTCTCTCTCATTGCTATCACTCAATCACAGGGTCCATTCGTCTTCCGTCACTCAGTTCATTTCGGGGGTCTTTCACTGACCAGTGTGCCTCTTGTCTCCCTTTGTGTGTGTTTAGTGATGTCCAGCTCTTTGCAGCTCTTTGCACTGTAATCTGCCGGCTCCTCTGTCCATGGGCTTTCTCAGGCAGGAATACTGGAGCGGGTTGCTATTTCCTCCTCAAGGGGATCTTCCTGACTCAGGGATTGAGCCCGAGTCCCCTGTGCCACCTGGATTGCAGGGGGAGTCTTTTTATTCGTTGAGCCATTAGGGAAGGCCCTTAGGAAAACCTTCAACCCTTGAGGACACCAGCCTCCTAGAACACACCAGTCTGATGCTGTGGCGCCCTGCTCAGCAGCTCTTCCAAGGCATGCTTCACGTTGCACTGTGGCCCCAGACTGCTTCTGCGCCTCCTTGCACTCTAATCCTTCCTCTTCTCTTGCACTGTTCAGCTCTCACAAGCCTTAGACCCCTGCCCCTGTTTGCTGTTCTTCAGCCCTTGTCTCCCTTCCGACCCCGGTCAGGATTTCCTCTTGAAGGCTCCTTGACTGTCTCACTTGGAATTAATAGCTCAGTCTTTTTTGCCCACAAAACTTTGCTTCTATTTCTATTTTTTACGAGAATGCAAGAAAGGTATATAAAAACATGAAAGATTAAGAGGCATGAAGCTGTTCCAGAAAGAGAGACTCAAGAGTCTGAAAAAGAGGCTGAGGATCTGCATCCTCAGTTTAACAAAATACCCCAAGCAGGATTTAAAAAATAAGACCCCTATCTGGACACATCACGGCAAAAGATAAGAACATCAGCACAGAGATAAAAGTGCATGAAGCAGTGCTCCAGAGCCTTGAGCTGTCTTTAACCATTTCTTCCACCTCATCCCTAACGTCTCCTTAGCCTGCCAGGTAGCTAACACCTGAAATTCGTTGTCCCCAGTTATTCCTGAAATAGCTCTCTATGTGTAAATATTGTTATTGTCCGTACATTATAGATGAAGGAATCATGTGTTAGGAAGGATGTGCAAGGTGAAGCCAGGGCTTGAACACAGGGTCGCCTGAGACCAGAATCCACGCATGATCCAGCCCTCAGTTCAGATGTGGAAATTGCTCCTTCAGCCTCTCTCTCATTGCTATCACTCAATCACAGGGTCCATTCGTCTTCCGTCACTCAGTTCATTTCGGGGGTCTTTCACTGACCAGTGTGCCTCTTGTCTCCCTTTGTGTGTGTTTAGTGATGTCCAGCTCTTTGCAGCTCTTTGCACTGTAATCTGCCGGCTCCTCTGTCCATGGGCTTTCTCAGGCAGGAATACTGGAGCGGGTTGCTATTTCCTCCTCAAGGGGATCTTCCTGACTCAGGGATTGAGCCCGAGTCCCCTGTGCCACCTGGATTGCAGGGGGAGTCTTTTTATTCGTTGAGCCATTAGGGAAGGCCCTTAGGAAAACCTTCAACCCTTGAGGACACCAGCCTCCTAGAACACACCAGTCTGATGCTGTGGCGCCCTGCTCAGCAGCTCTTCCAAGGCATGCTTCACGTTGCACTGTGGCCCCAGACTGCTTCTGCGCCTCCTTGCACTCTAATCCTTCCTCTTCTCTTGCACTGTTCAGCTCTCACAAGCCTTAGACCCCTGCCCCTGTTTGCTGTTCTTCAGCCCTTGTCTCCCTTCCGACCCCGGTCAGGATTTCCTCTTGAAGGCTCCTTGACTGTCTCACTTGGAATTAATAGCTCAGTCTTTTTTGCCCACAAAACTTTGCTTCTATTTCTATTTTTAGCAACTTTTCTACTCTTTTAAATCTCAGAATTAGTAACCTTTACATTCATTTCTCACACTCACATAAACTTGAAGAAGGGACCACACCGTATGCCTTGTTTTCATTGCCTTGTCCCCAGCCCTTTGCAGCACCGGCCTCATGGCCTGGCCCAGAGGGGGTCTTCAGTAAGTGCTTCATGAGTCACTTACTAGCACTGTCTGGCTAGTGTCTAAAATTCCAAAATTGTTTTTTCCAGTTTTACCAAGTTTTTGAATTGTATAAGCAGCAGAGGAAACTACTTATGTTTTACTTGTGTAAAAACTTTAAAAAGATTAGTTTTTTTTTAAATTTTGGGCTCCTTTTATTGGTTTTTTATTTATTTATTTTTTGTCCATATTTATTCTTTGGCCTGTGTGGGCCTCCCACTGCAGTGGCCTCTCTCGCTGCAGAGCACCGGCTCTGGTCTCATGCATGCACTCCAGAGCGCTGGCACACAATTGGACACACCGATCCAGCCACTCCGCAGCACATGGGATCCTTCTGGGCCAGGGATCGAATCATTGCCCCTTGCACTGCAAAGCGGACACTCCACCCACTGGACCACCAGGGAAGCCCCCATTTTTAATTTTTTTGGCTGCAGTATGTCTGTTGCTGCACATGGGGTTTCTCTAGTTGCCACGAGTGGGGGCTACTCTCTAGTTGTGGTGCCAGGGCATCTCGTTGTAGTGACTTCTCTTCTTGGTAAGCACAGGCTCTAGACCGGTGAGCTCTGGTCGGTGTAACCCTCAGGCTCAGTAGTTGTGGCACACGGACTTAGTTATTCCATGAAACAGCTTATGTTATACTTCTGTTTTCTTATATAAATTTGGGCCCCTATATAGCCTGTTTGCTCCAGCTGCTTCTTCCTTGCACTCTAATCCTTCCTCTTCTCTTGCACTGTTCAGCTCTCACAAGCCTTAGACCCCTGCCCCTGTTTGCTGTTCTTCAGCCCTTGTCTCCCTTCCGACCCCGGTCAGGATTTCCTCTTGAAGGCTCCTTGACTGTCTCACTTGGAATTAATAGCTCAGTCTTTTTTGCCCACAAAACTTTGCTTCTATTTCTATTTTTAGCAACTTTTCTACTCTTTTAAATCTCAGAATTAGTAACCTTTACATTCATTTCTCACACTCACATAAACTTGAAGAAGGGACCACACCGTATGCCTTGTTTTCATTGCCTTGTCCCCAGCCCTTTGCAGCACCGGCCTCATGGCCTGGCCCAGAGGGGGTCTTCAGTAAGTGCTTCATGAGTCACTTACTAGCACTGTCTGGCTAGTGTCTAAAATTCCAAAATTGTTTTTTCCAGTTTTACCAAGTTTTTGAATTGTATAAGCAGCAGAGGAAACTACTTATGTTTTACTTGTGTAAAAACTTTAAAAAGATTAGTTTTTTTTTAAATTTTGGGCTCCTTTTATTGGTTTTTTATTTATTTATTTTTTGTCCATATTTATTCTTTGGCCTGTGTGGGCCTCCCACTGCAGTGGCCTCTCTCGCTGCAGAGCACCGGCTCTGGTCTCATGCATGCACTCCAGAGCGCTGGCACACAATTGGACACACCGATCCAGCCACTCCGCAGCACATGGGATCCTTCTGGGCCAGGGATCGAATCATTGCCCCTTGCACTGCAAAGCGGACACTCCACCCACTGGACCACCAGGGAAGCCCCCATTTTTAATTTTTTTGGCTGCAGTATGTCTGTTGCTGCACATGGGGTTTCTCTAGTTGCCACGAGTGGGGGCTACTCTCTAGTTGTGGTGCCAGGGCATCTCGTTGTAGTGACTTCTCTTCTTGGTAAGCACAGGCTCTAGACCGGTGAGCTCTGGTCGGTGTAACCCTCAGGCTCAGTAGTTGTGGCACACGGACTTAGTTATTCCATGAAACAGCTTATGTTATACTTCTGTTGCTTATATAAATTGCTTATATCATTATATTTCTAAGGGCTTTCCACTTTTCCTAAATATCTTGAGAGTGAAATTGATCTCCCCCACCTTAGAGGTACCCTTCTTTCCTTTTCTTGATTTGACAGAATACTGATAGCATGTTTTCTTTTCATGGTTTCCACTTGAATATTGAACACAGAACACTCAGGAACAAAATATTCAGATATAGTTCTATATAATTTACAGTAAGGTATGCCAAAAAGCATAGTTATCTGCATTTATCACATTAGCAAATGATGTACAGAGGATAAGTGGGGTAGTGAAACTCAGTTATTAAGAACAGAGACTCAGAAGCTGAGACTCTCTTAACGTGTATCTGTAGTTTCCTCATCCATAAAATAAAGACAAAAGCTTCTCTGGTGGCTCAGATGGTAAAATAAAGACAATAATAGTAGGTTCTTCAAAGTGTTATTACGAGGAGTAAATGGTTAACCCATTAAAATGCTGGGAACAGTGCTGGTATAGTCTGTGAATGTTAGCACCTGTTAATGCGTGAAGCAGACCAGCTCTGAGGAGGACATGTGAAGAGCAGGGAAGAACCCTAAGCTGACAGGCAGACAGGTATTGAAAGCAGGCAGTGGCTCGACTGACTGTTGGTTACAGGATAAGCTTTAATGGATCTTAACATGGAAAGGACTGTTCGTGACATTCTTTTATGTGAGTGTTATTATCACCAGCTGCTTCTTCCAATGTGAGAACTGGAAGTCTTTTAAAATTTATTAAGAGAACTGTTTTACTTAGGTCGACCTATCGTCCATGGCACACTCCACCACTGGACCACCAGGAAGGGCCTTCGGCCAGGGATCGAATCATTGCCCTTGCACTGCAAAGCGGACACTCCACCCACTGGACCACCAGGAAGCCCCCATTTTAATTTTTGGCTGCAGTATGTCTGTTGCTGCACATGGGGTTTCTCTAGTTGCCACGAGTGGGGGCTACTCTCTAGTTGTGGTGCCAGGGCATCTCGTTGTAGTGACTTCTCTTCTTGGTAAGCACAGGCTCTAGACCGGTGAGCTCTGGTCGGTGTAACCCTCAGGCTCAGTAGTTGTGGCACACGGACTTAGTTATTCCATGAAACAGCTTATGTTATACTTCTGTTGCTTATATAAATTGCTTATATCATTATATTTCTAAGGGCTTTCCACTTTTCCTAAATATCTTGAGAGTGAAATTGATCTCCCCCACCTTAGAGGTACCCTTCTTTCCTTTTCTTGATTTGACAGAATACTGATAGCATGTTTTCTTTTCATGGTTTCCACTTGAATATTGAACACAGAACACTCAGGAACAAAATATTCAGATATAGTTCTATATAATTTACAGTAAGGTATGCCAAAAAGCATAGTTATCTGCATTTATCACATTAGCAAATGATGTACAGAGGATAAGTGGGGTAGTGAAACTCAGTTATTAAGAACAGAGACTCAGAAGCTGAGACTCTCTTAACGTGTATCTGTAGTTTCCTCATCCATAAAATAAAGACAAAAGCTTCTCTGGTGGCTCAGATGGTAAAATAAAGACAATAATAGTAGGTTCTTCAAAGTGTTATTACGAGGAGTAAATGGTTAACCCATTAAAATGCTGGGAACAGTGCTGGTATAGTCTGTGAATGTTAGCACCTGTTAATGCGTGAAGCAGACCAGCTCTGAGGAGGACATGTGAAGAGCAGGGAAGAACCCTAAGCTGACAGGCAGACAGGTATTGAAAGCAGGCAGTGGCTCGACTGACTGTTGGTTACAGGATAAGCTTTAATGGATCTTAACATGGAAAGGACTGTTCGTGACATTCTTTTATGTGAGTGTTATTATCACCAGCTGCTTCTTCCAATGTGAGAACTGGAAGTCTTTTAAAAATTTATTACGTGACTAGAGATAACGCGTGAGCTCTTTAATACTATAGAGGAAATTCAGACCATATACCTCGTCCTGTTTTCCCTGAGAAAGGATCTTGGGCATAGGCTAGAATACAGTGAATTTTATAACGTTCATGAGAGAAGTGTGTATTGAATTGATTTAAACTGCTCGTCTCTCTGGGTTTTCAGAATGACATTCCAAACAAGTTTGAAATGAAGCTTCGCCGTGCGACTGTGCTGGAGGACTCTTACCGGAGGATTATGGGGGTCAAGAGAGCAGACCTCCTCAAAGCTCGCCTCTGGATTGAGTTTGATGGCGAAAAGGGACTCGATTATGGAGGAGTTGCCCGAGAGTGGTTCTTTCTGATTTCGAAGGAAATGTTTAACCCTTATTATGGATTATTTGAATATTCTGCTACGTAAGTACCTTTACAGTGACTGCATACCGAACAGAAAAATGACTCTTTTGAAAGCGTGATTGTGAGGAAAATGCACGTCACAGTGTGCCAGGAAAAGGGAGACTATAACTAATGTTACAGTCAGAAATAACGTAGAAATTGTATTGACGTAACACATAACAGAATTCTCCGTTCTTATAATTTTAAGTACTGTAACTAATGTTACAGTCAGAAATAGCGTAGAAATTGTAGTGACGTAACACCTAACAGAATTCACCGTTTTTATAATTTTAAGTACTTCCTTACTGTGCATCTGTCACCACCATTCACCTCCAGGACTTTTTATCACCCCAGACTGAAACTCTACATCCTTTAAACATGATCCCCCGCCCTTGCCTGGCAGTAACCATTCTACTTTCTGTCCCTATGAACTTGCCTATATAAGTAGAATCATATAGTATTTGTCCTTTTAAAACTGAGTTATTTCATTAGCATAGTGGTCTCAAAGTTTATCCATGTTGCAATGTGGTGTAGAATTTCCTTCCTTTTGAAGGCTGCATAATATCCCAGTATGTGCATATACCACATTTCGTTTATCCATGTATCTTTCAAAAACATTTGGATTATTTCCACCTTTTGATCAAAGTAAACCAAAAGTAAACCAAAATTTAAAACCATTAAATCCAGTGGTCTGATATGGATGTAACAGAGGTGAACAAACAACTATTGGTCAGATTCAAACTTTTATATGAAATATAGAAAGGAGCATTTACATGTGATTATCTTTACAGGGATAATTATACCCTACAGATAAATCCCAACTCTGGACTGTGTAATGAAGATCACCTCTCTTACTTCAAGTTTATTGGCCGGGTAGCTGGGATGGCAGTGTATCATGGCAAACTGCTGGATGGTTAGTATTTATTTATTTTAATTGGAGGATTATGGGGGTCAAGAGAGCAGACCTCCTCAAAGCTCGCCTCTGGATTGAGTTTGATGGCGAAAAGGGACTCGATTATGGAGGAGTTGCCCGAGAGTGGTTCTTTCTGATTTCGAAGGAAATGTTTAACCCTTATTATGGATTATTTGAATATTCTGCTACGTAAGTACCTTTACAGTGACTGCATACCGAACAGAAAAATGACTCTTTTGAAAGCGTGATTGTGAGGAAAATGCACGTCACAGTGTGCCAGGAAAAGGGAGACTATAACTAATGTTACAGTCAGAAATAACGTAGAAATTGTATTGACGTAACACATAACAGAATTCTCCGTTCTTATAATTTTAAGTACTGTAACTAATGTTACAGTCAGAAATAGCGTAGAAATTGTAGTGACGTAACACCTAACAGAATTCACCGTTTTTATAATTTTAAGTACTTCCTTACTGTGCATCTGTCACCACCATTCACCTCCAGGACTTTTTATCACCCCAGACTGAAACTCTACATCCTTTAAACATGATCCCCCGCCCTTGCCTGGCAGTAACCATTCTACTTTCTGTCCCTATGAACTTGCCTATATAAGTAGAATCATATAGTATTTGTCCTTTTAAAACTGAGTTATTTCATTAGCATAGTGGTCTCAAAGTTTATCCATGTTGCAATGTGGTGTAGAATTTCCTTCCTTTTGAAGGCTGCATAATATCCCAGTATGTGCATATACCACATTTCGTTTATCCATGTATCTTTCAAAAACATTTGGATTATTTCCACCTTTTGATCAAAGTAAACCAAAAGTAAACCAAAATTTAAAACCATTAAATCCAGTGGTCTGATATGGATGTAACAGAGGTGAACAAACAACTATTGGTCAGATTCAAACTTTTATATGAAATATAGAAAGGAGCATTTACATGTGATTATCTTTACAGGGATAATTATACCCTACAGATAAATCCCAACTCTGGACTGTGTAATGAAGATCACCTCTCTTACTTCAAGTTTATTGGCCGGGTAGCTGGGATGGCAGTGTATCATGGCAAACTGCTGGATGGTTAGTATTTTTTTTTTTAATTGGAGGATAATTGCTTTATGTGTTGTGTTGGTTTCTGCCATGTATCAACATGAATCAGCCATTGGTATACATATAGCTCTGCCCTTATGAGCCTCCGTCACCTCTGGGTCATCACAGAGCACCAAGCTGAACTCCCCACATCTTTCCATAAGCTATCTGTTTTAGACACGGTGGTGTGTATGTTTCAGTGCTACTCTCTGAATTCCTCCTACCCTCTCCTTCCCCACCCGTGTCCGCAAGTCCCTTCTCTAGGTCTGCATCTCAGTCCCTGCTCTGCAAGTAGGTTCGTCAGTACCATTTTTCTAGATTCCATATATATGCCTTAATATACAATGTTTATTTTTCTTTTTCTGATTTACCTTACTCAGATGGTTCATATAAACCATAAACTTTTCTATATGTAATTTTCTGATTTCTTTCGCTTGATAATCATTTTAAATATTTGATTTTTTGCAAGGTTTTTTCATCCGCCCATTTTACAAGATGATGCTGCACAAGCCAATAACACTTCATGATATGGAATCAGTGGTATGTCTTTTTCACTTATCATATGATGTATGACTTCACAGGCACTTGAATATTTTAAAGACTTACTTTTTAATGACAAAGAAATCAATAGATGTTCCAATAAATGAACATTTTCCCCAACATTTTCTTATGAAAAATTTTAACATATAATAAAATTTTAAAACTTTTTGCAATGGATATGTTTGTATCCGCCTTCCCAACTCCACAATTGGCTTTTTGTCTGTACTTCCTTCACGACATATTATCCATCTATCTGCCCCTTATCCATCAATTCATCTGATTTTTTTTGATGCATTTCAAAGAAAGTTGCAAAAATACCAGTAAAATTCTCCCTAAATATTTCAACATACTGTATACAACAGTTTTTTGTGTCTTCCTGGGTCAGTATTTGATAACTTGAATTTTTTTTTTTTTTAATCTTTTTTTTGGAGGGGGGTGGGGAGGGAGGGGGATGGGCGGGCCATTTCTATTGGTCTTTCATTTATCTGTTGTCATCCATCTTTGTTCTTTGGCCCGTGTGGGCCTCTGATCGCGGTGGCCTCTGTTGTCGCAGAGCACCGGCTCTGGGCACACGCGTGCCAGAGCTCCGGCTCGGTAATTGGACACATCAGTCCAGCCGCTCCACGGCACGTGAGATCTTCCCAGGCCAGGGATGGAACCGACGCCCCTTGCACTGCAAGGCGGTGTCCCTACCCACTGGACCACCAGGGGAAGCCCCTGGGTCAGTATTTGAATTGTGATCATTGCGATGAATGGCATATGTTTTCAAATGGCAGTCCAAGGCAAAGTTTTGAAATCAGGCAACTACAGAGAAACAAAAACCTAAGGATTAAATCCTTGACTATAAACCTTGTAATCTGTGCTGAAGAGCATCATACAATGTGCGTAACATATGGATTCCAGGGCCTCTTCCATAGTACCAAGTGTCATTCTTATGAAACATTATCAGTGTGAACAGTATACGTGTTCTTGCTCAGTCATTTCAGTCTTGTCTGCCTCTTTGCAACTCTATGGACTGTAGCCTGCTAGGCTCCTTTGTCCATGGGATTCTCCAGGCAAGAATACTGGCATGGGTTGCCATATCCTCATCCAGGGTATCTTCCCGACCCAGTGATTGAACCTGAATTTCTTACATGTCCTGCACTGGCAGGTGGGATCTTTATCACTAGCGCCACCTGGGAAGCCTGTGAACAGTAGTCTGCATCCCACACCCCACCTTCCCCTGCCTCCCTTATGCTTAGTCGCATAGTTGTGTCCAACTCTTTGTGACCCTATGGACTGTAGCCCTCCAGGCTCCTTTATCCATGGGATTCTCCCGGCAAGAATACTGGTCGCCATTTCCTTCTCCAGGGGATCTTCCCAACTCAGGGTTTGAACCTGGGTCTCCTGCATTAAAGGCAGATTTCTTTACCATCTGATCTGCCAGTGAAGCCCTGATACGTTGTTGGAGTAGAAGAATTGAGGTTCTGTGTTTAATTGAGATTTTTCTTCAATTTAGGGCCAAGTATAAATAGCAACCTCCTCGTAACTACTTAAACATTTCAAGCATAGTCTTATAGGCTGTGTGAGACAGGTGCTGAGATATCTATTGGTCTTTCATTTATCTGTTGTCATCCATCTTTGTTCTTTGGCCCGTGTGGGCCTCTGATCGCGGTGGCCTCTGTTGTCGCAGAGCACCGGCTCTGGGCACACGCGTGCCAGAGCTCCGGCTCGGTAATTGGACACATCAGTCCAGCCGCTCCACGGCACGTGAGATCTTCCCAGGCCAGGGATGGAACCGACGCCCCTTGCACTGCAAGGCGGTGTCCCTACCCACTGGACCACCAGGGGAAGCCCCTGGGTCAGTATTTGAATTGTGATCATTGCGATGAATGGCATATGTTTTCAAATGGCAGTCCAAGGCAAAGTTTTGAAATCAGGCAACTACAGAGAAACAAAAACCTAAGGATTAAATCCTTGACTATAAACCTTGTAATCTGTGCTGAAGAGCATCATACAATGTGCGTAACATATGGATTCCAGGGCCTCTTCCATAGTACCAAGTGTCATTCTTATGAAACATTATCA
The DNA here is from genome assembly GCA_022376925.1 of Tragulus kanchil. NCBI lineage: Eukaryota > Metazoa > Chordata > Mammalia > Artiodactyla > Tragulidae > Tragulus > Tragulus kanchil. The sequence continues at coordinate 117,238,405 of JAIOJX010000024.1, read as the reverse complement.
GTGTGAACAGTATACGTGTTCTTGCTCAGTCATTTCAGTCTTGTCTGCCTCTTTGCAACTCTATGGACTGTAGCCTGCTAGGCTCCTTTGTCCATGGGATTCTCCAGGCAAGAATACTGGCATGGGTTGCCATATCCTCATCCAGGGTATCTTCCCGACCCAGTGATTGAACCTGAATTTCTTACATGTCCTGCACTGGCAGGTGGGATCTTTATCACTAGCGCCACCTGGGAAGCCTGTGAACAGTAGTCTGCATCCCACACCCCACCTTCCCCTGCCTCCCTTATGCTTAGTCGCATAGTTGTGTCCAACTCTTTGTGACCCTATGGACTGTAGCCCTCCAGGCTCCTTTATCCATGGGATTCTCCCGGCAAGAATACTGGTCGCCATTTCCTTCTCCAGGGGATCTTCCCAACTCAGGGTTTGAACCTGGGTCTCCTGCATTAAAGGCAGATTTCTTTACCATCTGATCTGCCAGTGAAGCCCTGATACGTTGTTGGAGTAGAAGAATTGAGGTTCTGTGTTTAATTGAGATTTTTCTTCAATTTAGGGCCAAGTATAAATAGCAACCTCCTCGTAACTACTTAAACATTTCAAGCATAGTCTTATAGGCTGTGTGAGACAGGTGCTGAGTGTCCCCTGAATATCATGGAAGTTAGGGTACATCTCAAAATTGACCCTTTAACTGGACAATAAAATCTGTACCTCCACTTCTTCCAATCAGAGATAGACTTCTAAACTTTTAAGCAGGCACTGTGCTATTGTTATGTACTTTTCTGGGGGAGGTCACACCCTGCGGCATGTGGGATCTTAGTTCCCCAACCAGGGATCAAGCCTGTACCCCCTGCAGTGGAAGTGTGGAGTCTTAACCACTGGACTGCCTGGGAAGTCCCAATATCTGTATTTTTACTCATATACTTACTATTTGTCTCTTTTTGCAACATTTGTGTGTGTGTCTGTGTAAAAAGAGGTCCAACTGACCTTTTCATCATTTGTCTAGTTCTTCAGAGCCTTGGCTATTTTCTTTACAGATTCAGGTAACCTCTTTCTATATACAAATTTTAAATATGCAATTTTCCCCATCTAGGATAGTGAGTATTACAATTCACTGAGATGGATTCTTGAAAATGATCCAACAGAATTGGACCTCAGGTTTGTCATAGATGAAGAACTTTTTGGACAGGTTGGTAAATTTTGATTCATTAAGATGGTACATACATTTTGAAACTTTAAACTTAAATGTAATAACTTCAGTAAAATGTTATAAGTTTAGATGTTAAATAATGCATATACTCCATGTATTTATTCACTCTCTTTTTAAATTTATTTTCCAGTAACAAAAGCTGTCTCTCAGAATTTCTGTTTCTTGGATATTTGATTCATTCCATATGTATTTTTGTAAAGCTAATCCAAGTTTTCTTAGCTTTTGAATGAATTTAATTTAAACCACCAGGCTTCTGGTATAACTGTAATAGGTTTACTTTATTTTTTTCACTAAAATAACATGTCCAGGTATCATGCTTATTTTCAGACACATCAACATGAGTTGAAAAATGGTGGATCAGAAATAGTTGTCACCAATAAGAACAAAAAGGAATATATTTAGTAAGTATTTTGTTGTACTTTGCTATTCTAGCAAATACTTTATTGGAAAATAATTTTGTACTTCTTTCCAGGAAGATTCTATGTACCTTCTGTCTCTTCCTCCAGAGTCATTCTCTTGATACTCTTCTTCTGTAACAATTCTGTGGTATCACTCACTCATATTCAGTTTTTGCCTTGGGCTTAGCCAGTCTTGAGTTTTTTGTTGTTGTTTCTAATCAGAATACACATGCCTTAACATCTTTCCTTGTTCCCTGTGAAAAAGATGAAATGTTTTCTTTCTTCTAGTCTTGTAATACAGTGGCGATTTGTAAACCGAATCCAGAAGCAAATGGCTGCTTTTAAAGAGGTATTGGTTTTCTTTTGTTTCCTCTTCTATCGTTTCTAAGTGCAGTCCCTAAGTTATAAATATTGGGCCTTACCATATCAGAGAAAAAAGTAGCATGTAGCTTGCCTTTTTTTTTTTTAATTTTATCCGCTTATATTGGTCTTTCATTTGCCCATTTTCAGCCATCTTTATTCTTTGGCCTGTGTGGGCCTCCCATCACAGTGGCCTCTTTCCTTGCAGAGCACTGGCTCTGGGCACATGCTCTCCAGAATGCTGACTCGTAATTGGACACACTGGTCCAGCCACTCTATAGCACGTAGGATCTTCCCTGTCTAGGGATCGGACCGGCGCCCCTTTCACTGCAAGGCAGGCTCTTTACCCACTGGACCACCAGGGAAGCCCGTGGCTTGCTTTTTAAAAGCATTTTAAATGATGTCTCATACTAGCAGACTATTAAATGAATAGGTGTTGAGTTAAAAAGCCACCTGCGTTCAAGGGAAGTGCATGCACTCTCTTTTTAAATTTATTTTCCAGTAACAAAAGCTGTCTCTCAGAATTTCTGTTTCTTGGATATTTGATTCATTCCATATGTATTTTTGTAAAGCTAATCCAAGTTTTCTTAGCTTTTGAATGAATTTAATTTAAACCACCAGGCTTCTGGTATAACTGTAATAGGTTTACTTTATTTTTTTCACTAAAATAACATGTCCAGGTATCATGCTTATTTTCAGACACATCAACATGAGTTGAAAAATGGTGGATCAGAAATAGTTGTCACCAATAAGAACAAAAAGGAATATATTTAGTAAGTATTTTGTTGTACTTTGCTATTCTAGCAAATACTTTATTGGAAAATAATTTTGTACTTCTTTCCAGGAAGATTCTATGTACCTTCTGTCTCTTCCTCCAGAGTCATTCTCTTGATACTCTTCTTCTGTAACAATTCTGTGGTATCACTCACTCATATTCAGTTTTTGCCTTGGGCTTAGCCAGTCTTGAGTTTTTTGTTGTTGTTTCTAATCAGAATACACATGCCTTAACATCTTTCCTTGTTCCCTGTGAAAAAGATGAAATGTTTTCTTTCTTCTAGTCTTGTAATACAGTGGCGATTTGTAAACCGAATCCAGAAGCAAATGGCTGCTTTTAAAGAGGTATTGGTTTTCTTTTGTTTCCTCTTCTATCGTTTCTAAGTGCAGTCCCTAAGTTATAAATATTGGGCCTTACCATATCAGAGAAAAAAGTAGCATGTAGCTTGCCTTTTTTTTTTTTAATTTTATCCGCTTATATTGGTCTTTCATTTGCCCATTTTCAGCCATCTTTATTCTTTGGCCTGTGTGGGCCTCCCATCACAGTGGCCTCTTTCCTTGCAGAGCACTGGCTCTGGGCACATGCTCTCCAGAATGCTGACTCGTAATTGGACACACTGGTCCAGCCACTCTATAGCACGTAGGATCTTCCCTGTCTAGGGATCGGACCGGCGCCCCTTTCACTGCAAGGCAGGCTCTTTACCCACTGGACCACCAGGGAAGCCCGTGGCTTGCTTTTTAAAAGCATTTTAAATGATGTCTCATACTAGCAGACTATTAAATGAATAGGTGTTGAGTTAAAAAGCCACCGTTCAAGAAGTGCATGCACTGGGCAGCCCTCATCATGTGGATCCCTCACCTTGTGCAGTCTTACTCCCCTCGCCTTAAGTCACGTTAGGTGAACAAGGGACAGGAGTACTAAAGGGATTTGGAATATATCAGCCCTCTCCAACTTTTCTTGTCCCAGGGACTGGTTTCATGGAAGACAGTTTTGCCACAGATGTAGGGGGCTGGTGGGCGATAATTCAGGCAGTAATGCAAGTGATGGAGAGTAGCGGATGAAACTTCTCTGGCCCGCCCAGCCCCACCTCTTGCTGTGTGACCTGACTCCACAGACCAGCACCAGTTTGTGGTCTGGGAGTTGGGAACCCCTGGAACATACCATTTATATCTTTTCCTTAATAGGGTCATACCATACATGTCGGTGTATGACTCACTTTCTTCTCTTGTCAGATACTTATTGGAGGTCTTTTATATGTCAAGATATATAATGACCTCTCTCTATAGCTGCCTTTTATTCATAATCTAAATTCATAAGTTGCTCAAAGTTCCCAGTTGATAGACATTTCAGCAGTTGCCAGGGCACTCATTTCCTGAGTCTTCTGTTAAATATTTATCACACGCTTTTCTGTTTATTCAATATTGAGCACTGACTGTGTGTCTGGTGCTATGCCAGGCAAAAGGACACAGGCTCTGCTGTTGAGGAGCAGAGACTCCAAGGGTGAAAAGGACCCTCCAAAAAGGGCTTTTCTTTTGTTTCCTCTTCTATCGTTTCTAAGTGCAGTCCCTAAGTTATAAATATTGGGCCTTACCATATCAGAGAAAAAAGTAGCATGTAGCTTGCCTTTTTTTTTTTTAATTTTATCCGCTTATATTGGTCTTTCATTTGCCCATTTTCAGCCATCTTTATTCTTTGGCCTGTGTGGGCCTCCCATCACAGTGGCCTCTTTCCTTGCAGAGCACTGGCTCTGGGCACATGCTCTCCAGAATGCTGACTCGTAATTGGACACACTGGTCCAGCCACTCTATAGCACGTAGGATCTTCCCTGTCTAGGGATCGGACCGGCGCCCCTTTCACTGCAAGGCAGGCTCTTTACCCACTGGACCACCAGGGAAGCCCGTGGCTTGCTTTTTAAAAGCATTTTAAATGATGTCTCATACTAGCAGACTATTAAATGAATAGGTGTTGAGTTAAAAAGCCACCGTTCAAGAAGTGCATGCACTGGGCAGCCCTCATCATGTGGATCCCCTCACCTTGTGCAGTCTTACTCCCCTCGCCTTAAGTCACGTTAGGTGAACAAGGGACAGGAGTACTAAAGGGATTTGGAATATATCAGCCCTCTCCAACTTTTCTTGTCCCAGGGACTGGTTTCATGGAAGACAGTTTTGCCACAGATGTAGGGGGCTGGTGGGCGATAATTCAGGCAGTAATGCAAGTGATGGAGAGTAGCGGATGAAACTTCTCTGGCCCGCCCAGCCCCACCTCTTGCTGTGTGACCTGACTCCACAGACCAGCACCAGTTTGTGGTCTGGGAGTTGGGAACCCCTGGAACATACCATTTATATCTTTTCCTTAATAGGGTCATACCATACATGTCGGTGTATGACTCACTTTCTTCTCTTGTCAGATACTTATTGGAGGTCTTTTATATGTCAAGATATATAATGACCTCTCTCTATAGCTGCCTTTTATTCATAATCTAAATTCATAAGTTGCTCAAAGTTCCCAGTTGATAGACATTTCAGCAGTTGCCAGGGCACTCATTTCCTGAGTCTTCTGTTAAATATTTATCACACGCTTTTCTGTTTATTCAATATTGAGCACTGACTGTGTGTCTGGTGCTATGCCAGGCAAAAGGACACAGGCTCTGCTGTTGAGGAGCAGAGACTCCAAGGGTGAAAAGGAGCCCCCAGTCCTAGGTGAGCAGAGAGGTGGAAACCAGAGCTGGGAGCGGGGGAGGCAGAGCATGAGAGGCCTGGAGGGACTCGCCAGCCACAGAAAAGAAGGAAATGCAGTTCTAAGAAGAGAGATCAGCAGTTCTAAGAAGAGGGAAATGCAGTTCTAAGAAGGGGGATGCAGTTCTAAGAAGAGGGTTCCAGAGAAGTCTGGAAGGCTGGTGATGAGACAGACTGGGCACATGTTAGAGAAAATACATGTTGTTGTACTGAATGAGAGAATGAGTCGCCCAATTGGATCTGACTCTGCAACTCCACGGACTGTAGTTCACCAGGCTCCTTTGTCCATGGAATTCTCCAGGCGAGAATACTAGAGTGGGTAGCCACCCCCTTCTCCAGGGACTCTTTCCTACCAAGGGATTCAGTCTGTACTGAAGGCAGATTCTTTACCATCTAAGCCACCAGGGATACAAGGGGCGAAGGTAAGCCTGGAGAGATGGGAGGAACCAGATGATGAGCAGCCTGTTTGTTTGGTGTTTTCTCTGAAGTCCAGTGAGGGAGGAAGGTGGCATTGAAGGGTATAAACAATGAAATACCAGGATTCAGTGTATATTTGGGTCAGATCATTCTGGAAGTGGTATGAATCCCTAGAAAACTAGAGGAAGGCAAGACAAGCAGCAGAAGCTAGTGGGAGAAGTGCTGTAATCACCCCAGGGGAAATGATAAGGACAATGGGAACAGAGCTGTGCATGCACATGAGTGGTACTTAGGAAGTGAAAGCTATAGGTGACCTAAGGATACAGATCTGGGGATCATCTGCATTACGTAGAGGAGCTATGGACTGGACAAGATGGAACACTGAAAAGTATGGTAAGAATGGTGAAAGGGGATGGCCACATGTGGGATGTGGGAACACCACCATTTAAAGAATGGACAGGAGAAAAAGAGACGACAGAGGAAATAACAAAGGCAGAGACATAAGAGGAAGGACATCAACAGCAGACAGAGTTTCAAGAACAAAGGTTTGTCAACAATATCATAGTGTAGAGAAGTCAGATGAGATAGGGAGCTAGAAAGCATTCATTAGATGTAGCCACAAAGTTGTCTTTGACTTTCTGCAGGACGGCTTCAGGGAGGCATTGGTGAACGAGATCAGATTACAGTGGTTGAGGGATAGATGAGCGTGAGCAAGTAGATTTGGTAATGTGGTAACACTGTCCAGAACGTGGATGTGAAGAGAGAAAGAAGGGTTTACTTTCTTGTTTTGTTTTGTTTTCCAGTTTTTTTCTCTTTTTTTTTAACTTTTGTTTTACTTTTAACTTCTCAGAGTTTTGTTGTTTACAGATATGTATGTTCCCAGATTAGTCATATGTATATCCCCCCCATTCCACCCTACTTTCTTGTTTTGTTTTAATAATAGATATGGCTTGAACAAATTGAGATACATCAAGAGTGAGCTAGAAGGGACTTCTCTGATGGTTAGGACTTTGTCTTCCAGTGCAAGGAGTTCAGGTTCAATTCTTAGCTGGGCCAAAATACCAAAACATCAAACAGAAGCAATATTGTAACAAGTTAAATAAAGACTTTAAAAATGGTCCACATCAAAGAAAACATCTTCAAAAAAAAATAAGGAGTGAACTAGTAAAGGTTTAGTGAAGACATCTTGGGGAACCAAATGAATCTCAGAGAGGAAGTGGTCCCTCTCTCCATGGCAGTGGGGACAAGACCATTGTGGATGTTAGTTCTATGTGGGGATGCAGAACATTGAGGGAATTCCCTCTTGCAAAAATTGCCTCTATTTCCTTTGAGATAGAAATTATCTGCTGTAAAGAAGGGGTGATATAGAGAAAGGCGTGAAAAGTGTGGGGTGGTTTAAGAATAGCCACTTTGAGGAATCAGTGGGAGAACAGACATGTCAATTAAGAGCCCATGAACCGGATATACATATGACTAACCTGGGATCATGCATATCTGTAAACAACAAAACTCTGTAAAAGTAAAAAGTAAAATAAAAATTAAACAAACAAAAAAAGAGCCCATGAACCATGTAGTGGTAACAAAGGCAGAGACATAAGAGGAAGGACATCAACAGCAGACAGAGTTTCAAGAACAAAGGTTTGTCAACAATATCATAGTGTAGAGAAGTCAGATGAGATAGGGAGCTAGAAAGCATTCATTAGATGTAGCCACAAAGTTGTCTTTGACTTTCTGCAGGACGGCTTCAGGGAGGCATTGGTGAACGAGATCAGATTACAGTGGTTGAGGGATAGATGAGCGTGAGCAAGTAGATTTGGTAATGTGGTAACACTGTCCAGAACGTGGATGTGAAGAGAGAAAGAAGGGTTTACTTTCTTGTTTTGTTTTGTTTTCCAGTTTTTTTCTCTTTTTTTTTAACTTTTGTTTTACTTTTAACTTCTCAGAGTTTTGTTGTTTACAGATATGTATGTTCCCAGATTAGTCATATGTATATCCCCCCCATTCCACCCTACTTTCTTGTTTTGTTTTAATAATAGATATGGCTTGAACAAATTGAGATACATCAAGAGTGAGCTAGAAGGGACTTCTCTGATGGTTAGGACTTTGTCTTCCAGTGCAAGGAGTTCAGGTTCAATTCTTAGCTGGGCCAAAATACCAAAACATCAAACAGAAGCAATATTGTAACAAGTTAAATAAAGACTTTAAAAATGGTCCACATCAAAGAAAACATCTTCAAAAAAAAATAAGGAGTGAACTAGTAAAGGTTTAGTGAAGACATCTTGGGGAACCAAATGAATCTCAGAGAGGAAGTGGTCCCTCTCTCCATGGCAGTGGGGACAAGACCATTGTGGATGTTAGTTCTATGTGGGGATGCAGAACATTGAGGGAATTCCCTCTTGCAAAAATTGCCTCTATTTCCTTTGAGATAGAAATTATCTGCTGTAAAGAAGGGGTGATATAGAGAAAGGCGTGAAAAGTGTGGGGTGGTTTAAGAATAGCCACTTTGAGGAATCAGTGGGAGAACAGACATGTCAATTAAGAGCCCATGAACCGGATATACATATGACTAACCTGGGATCATGCATATCTGTAAACAACAAAACTCTGTAAAAGTAAAAAGTAAAATAAAAATTAAACAAACAAAAAAAGAGCCCATGAACCATGTAGTGGTAGTAATCTGTGTGGGTGTGGGATTTTTCCATTTGTGACCAGACGCTGAAGTATGGGATTGCCCATTGACCCTACTAAACTGAGATTTTAAATATACTCTTTCTTCTAGGGATTTTTTGAACTGATACCACAGGATCTCATCAAAATTTTTGATGAAAATGAACTAGAGGTAAGAAATATTACTCTTATCTTAAAATGGGACTCTTGTACCCCGATTGTTCTTGTCTACAGTTTGACATTCCTTCTTACGTAGCTTCTGATGTGTGGCTTGGGAGATGTGGATGTGAATGACTGGAGAGAACACACAAAGTACAAAAACGGCTACAGCATAAATCATCAAGTCATCCAGTGGTTTTGGAAGGTAATGGAAGGCTTCTGTTTTCATAAGTTACTTTTGGATAGATTCAGTCATATTTACCTATACTAGTGGATCACGCGTAGATAAGAGAAAAAATATATTAGATTGGCCAGAAAGTTCACTCAGGGACCATGTACATTGTTCAATTAAGTTCTTGCTGAAAATGAAAAATATTTTTAAATTTTTTCTTAAAAACCAAATCAACTTTTTGGCCAACCCAACATTAAAGTCCCACAAAAATTATTTTTGATTTTGTATTATAGATACCATTATATGCTTATATATAATACATGTATGTATTATATATATTTACCTCCATACATATTTATTTGTAGATAAGTAAAATGTTCAGAATGTAGTAAGTGGCATGACAGCTGAGCTAGGCTCTTGGTTCCTTACTAAGAAGGGATTCTTCAAGGGAAATTGTAATATCCTGCAGTGTATTCTCTGGGTCTCCTGCATGGTCCTTGAATGTGATAGAGAACTGTGTGCGCCCCTCAATTATTGTAGTAAGTGCAATTTTTTTGTACTTTTTTTTTTTTTGCCTCTAAGTCATCATTTTTACTTTTCACACATCTTTATTCTTTGGCATGTGTGAGCCTCCCATCGCAGCGGCCTCTCTTGTTGCAGAGCACTAGCTCTGAGTGCATGCGCTCCAGAGCTCTGGATCGTAATTGGACACACTGGTCCAGCTGCTCCACGGCACGGGGAATCTTCCCAGGCCAGGGATCAAACTGGTGTCCCCTGTACTGCAAAGCAGGCTCTTTACCCACTGGATCACCAGGGAAGTGCAGTAAATGCAATTTTTAAAAACCCACAGTCACATCTGAGGAAATTTTGTCACTTTGTTAGGCTATAATCCTATTCTAAACAGTTACCTTGAAGCCTGGGATATGGAATCTCAAGAACTTTATAAACCACCCATAAACACAACCTGAAATAAAAGAAACAGGAAGATTTCATAAGTGATGATTAAGGCTCTAACTAAATTCTGGTAACATATTTTTCAGGGTAGTTTTGTTAACGTTTGTTTCCAGTGATGTTCCTAAATGCTGCTTTTGTCTTCTGATAGATTGCAGAGAACACACAAAGTACAAAAACGGCTACAGCATAAATCATCAAGTCATCCAGTGGTTTTGGAAGGTAATGGAAGGCTTCTGTTTTCATAAGTTACTTTTGGATAGATTCAGTCATATTTACCTATACTAGTGGATCACGCAGATAAGAGAAAAATATATTAGATTGGCCAGAAAGTTCACTCAGGGACCATGTACATTGTTCAATTAAGTTCTTGCTGAAAATGAAAAATATTTTTAAATTTTTTCTTAAAAACCAAATCAACTTTTTGGCCAACCCAACATTAAAGTCCCACAAAAATTATTTTTGATTTTGTATTATAGATACCATTATATGCTTATATATAATACATGTATGTATTATATATATTTACCTCCATACATATTTATTTGTAGATAAGTAAAATGTTCAGAATGTAGTAAGTGGCATGACAGCTGAGCTAGGCTCTTGGTTCCTTACTAAGAAGGGATTCTTCAAGGGAAATTGTAATATCCTGCAGTGTATTCTCTGGGTCTCCTGCATGGTCCTTGAATGTGATAGAGAACTGTGTGCGCCCCTCAATTATTGTAGTAAGTGCAATTTTTTTGTACTTTTTTTTTTTTGCCTCTAAGTCATCATTTTTACTTTTCACACATCTTTATTCTTTGGCATGTGTGAGCCTCCCATCGCAGCGGCCTCTCTTGTTGCAGAGCACTAGCTCTGAGTGCATGCGCTCCAGAGCTCTGGATCGTAATTGGACACACTGGTCCAGCTGCTCCACGGCACGGGGAATCTTCCCAGGCCAGGGATCAAACTGGTGTCCCCTGTACTGCAAAGCAGGCTCTTTACCCACTGGATCACCAGGGAAGTGCAGTAAATGCAATTTTTAAAAACCCACAGTCACATCTGAGGAAATTTTGTCACTTTGTTAGGCTATAATCCTATTCTAAACAGTTACCTTGAAGCCTGGGATATGGAATCTCAAGAACTTTATAAACCACCCATAAACACAACCTGAAATAAAAGAAACAGGAAGATTTCATAAGTGATGATTAAGGCTCTAACTAAATTCTGGTAACATATTTTTCAGGGTAGTTTTGTTAACGTTTGTTTCCAGTGATGTTCCTAAATGCTGCTTTTGTCTTCTGCAGGCTGTTTTAATGATGGACTCAGAAAAAAGAATACGATTACTTCAGTTTGTCACTGGCACATCCCGTGCCTATGAATGGATTTGCTGAACTGTATGGTAAGGATTTTGCAGAGATCATTAAAAAAATGGACCTGATGTCAGTTGTCTATTTCATGGCTATCTAGTCTTCAAGCTTCTTTCATGTATAGAAATATCTAGCTTAATTAAAAAGGATTAAGAGTTTTAAATGATTACAATTAGATATACTGGAGTAGATCAAAGTATTTGTACACTTTCTGTTTTGCTGTTGTTTGTTGTTCAGTGGCTAAGTTGTGTCCGACTCTTTGCCACCCCATGGACTGCCAGGCTTCCCTGTCCTCCTCTATATCTTGGAGTTTGCTCAAATTCATGTCCATTGAGTCGGTGATGCTATCTAACCATCACCCTCTGCTGCCCTCTTCTCCTTCTGCCTTCAGTCTTTCCCAGCATCAGGGTTTTTTCCAATGAGTTGTCTCTTCACATCAAGTGGCCACAGTATTGGAGCTTCAGCTTCAGCATCAGACCTTCCATTGCGTGTTCAGGGTTGATTTCCTTTAGGATTGACTGTTTTGATCTCCTTATAGTCCTAGAGGCTCTCAATAGCAAAAGAGAAAGGAAAGAGAAATGATTCATTCTTTTATTTCTAGCTCTGAGTGCATGCGCCCAGAGCTCTGGATCGTAATTGGACACACTGGTCCAGCTGCTCCACGCACGGGAATCTTCCCAGGCCAGGGATCAAACTGGTGTCCCCTGTACTGCAAAGCAGGCTCTTTACCCACTGGATCACCAGGGAAGTGCAGTAAATGCAATTTTTAAAAACCCACAGTCACATCTGAGGAAATTTTGTCACTTTGTTAGGCTATAATCCTATTCTAAACAGTTACCTTGAAGCCTGGGATATGGAATCTCAAGAACTTTATAAACCACCCATAAACACAACCTGAAATAAAAGAAACAGGAAGATTTCATAAGTGATGATTAAGGCTCTAACTAAATTCTGGTAACATATTTTTCAGGGTAGTTTTGTTAACGTTTGTTTCCAGTGATGTTCCTAAATGCTGCTTTTGTCTTCTGCAGGCTGTTTTAATGATGGACTCAGAAAAAAGAATACGATTACTTCAGTTTGTCACTGGCACATCCCGTGTGCCTATGAATGGATTTGCTGAACTGTATGGTAAGGATTTTGCAGAGATCATTAAAAAAATGGACCTGATGTCAGTTGTCTATTTCATGGCTATCTAGTCTTCAAGCTTCTTTCATGTATAGAAATATCTAGCTTAATTAAAAAGGATTAAGAGTTTTAAATGATTACAATTAGATATACTGGAGTAGATCAAAGTATTTGTACACTTTCTGTTTTGCTGTTGTTTGTTGTTCAGTGGCTAAGTTGTGTCCGACTCTTTGCCACCCCATGGACTGCCAGGCTTCCCTGTCCTCCTCTATATCTTGGAGTTTGCTCAAATTCATGTCCATTGAGTCGGTGATGCTATCTAACCATCACCCTCTGCTGCCCTCTTCTCCTTCTGCCTTCAGTCTTTCCCAGCATCAGGGTTTTTTCCAATGAGTTGTCTCTTCACATCAAGTGGCCACAGTATTGGAGCTTCAGCTTCAGCATCAGACCTTCCATTGCGTGTTCAGGGTTGATTTCCTTTAGGATTGACTGTTTTGATCTCCTTATAGTCCAAGAGGCTCTCAATAGCAAAAGAGAAAACTGGACAGAGGAAATGATTCAAGTTACTTTTCATTCTTAAATTTTAAGTTTGATTCCCACTCTGCACTCCATTACAGAAAAAGCATTGCTCATAGTACGATGGTTTAGGACAGGCAGCATGTAATGTTCCACAGGGTGTTTAATAAGTGTACAGCAAAGACGGAGTATCAGAATACATTTAGGGGAAAGAATGGACTAAGCATAGTTAAATATTCTGTTTATTGGGGTGGCATGTACTTGCTCTGCAGATACCAAGAAGAATACATATTTCAGAGGAAGCCAGTACTGGAGCCCTGCTGTCTCCTTGGCCAACCTAGTTTCCTTGTTAAACTTCACTAATACCTGTTTGCAGAATCTGTCAAGAAACTGCCACTTCTGCGCCGAGAGGGGTCCTTACAGGGAGAAGGATGAGACTGGAGGGTTGCCACTCACCAGTGTGCTCATTTCCTACCTGACTGGATTTGTCTTTCCAGTGGGTTCACCTGACTTCCATTCACTCCTCCTTCATTTTAGCAATTAGAGAAAATCAAAGCAGGGCAGAAAGCCCTTCTATCTCTAGCTCCACTAACCTCTTGTGTAGTGAATGAATGGCATGAGTGTTTTGAAATTTGGTGGGGATACATCACATATGGGCTTCTCTGATGGCTCATATGGTAAAGAATCTGCCTTCAGTGCAGGAGACCCAGGTTCAATCCCTGAGTCGGGAAGAGCCCCTGGGAAAGGGAAAGGCTACTCACTCCAGTATTCTTGTCTGGAGAATCCTATGGACAAAAGAGCCTGGTGGGCTACAGACCATGGAATTGCAAGGAGTCAAGACTGAGTCACTAACACTATCTCATACTCAGGTCCAGAGTTATTAGTGTTAGACTATAAATTCAAATTCTTATGGATTACAAAAGAAGCAAAGAAAACAGCTAACCCATCTTCTCCTTCTGCCTTCAGTCTTTCCCAGCATCAGGGTTTTTTCCAATGAGTTGTCTCTTCACATCAAGTGGCCACAGTATTGGAGCTTCAGCTTCAGCATCAGACCTTCCATTGCGTGTTCAGGGTTGATTTCCTTTAGGATTGACTGTTTTGATCTCCTTATAGTCCAAGAGGCTCTCAATAGCAAAAGAGAAAACTGGACAGAGGAAATGATTCAAGTTACTTTTCATTCTTAAATTTTAAGTTTGATTCCCACTCTGCACTCCATTACAGAAAAAGCATTGCTCATAGTACGATGGTTTAGGACAGGCAGCATGTAATGTTCCACAGGGTGTTTAATAAGTGTACAGCAAAGACGGAGTATCAGAATACATTTAGGGGAAAGAATGGACTAAGCATAGTTAAATATTCTGTTTATTGGGGTGGCATGTACTTGCTCTGCAGATACCAAGAAGAATACATATTTCAGAGGAAGCCAGTACTGGAGCCCTGCTGTCTCCTTGGCCAACCTAGTTTCCTTGTTAAACTTCACTAATACCTGTTTGCAGAATCTGTCAAGAAACTGCCACTTCTGCGCCGAGAGGGGTCCTTACAGGGAGAAGGATGAGACTGGAGGGTTGCCACTCACCAGTGTGCTCATTTCCTACCTGACTGGATTTGTCTTTCCAGTGGGTTCACCTGACTTCCATTCACTCCTCCTTCATTTTAGCAATTAGAGAAAATCAAAGCAGGGCAGAAAGCCCTTCTATCTCTAGCTCCACTAACCTCTTGTGTAGTGAATGAATGGCATGAGTGTTTTGAAATTTGGTGGGGATACATCACATATGGGCTTCTCTGATGGCTCATATGGTAAAGAATCTGCCTTCAGTGCAGGAGACCCAGGTTCAATCCCTGAGTCGGGAAGAGCCCCTGGGAAAGGGAAAGGCTACTCACTCCAGTATTCTTGTCTGGAGAATCCTATGGACAAAAGAGCCTGGTGGGCTACAGACCATGGAATTGCAAGGAGTCAAGACTGAGTCACTAACACTATCTCATACTCAGGTCCAGAGTTATTAGTGTTAGACTATAAATTCAAATTCTTATGGATTACAAAAGAAGCAGAAGTTGCTTCAGAATGTTAATATTATAATACAGTATAATCTAGCCAATAAAAAGTATATTACAGGGATCTCCCTGGGAGTCTATGCTTCCACTGCAGGGGGCTCGAGTTTCATCCCTGTTTGAGAAACTGGGATCCCATATGAAGTGTGGCTCAGGTCCCCACCACCCCAAAAATAGTGCATTACATTTATATTAGTTGTCTTGATAGGGAGTTTTCCATGTGGAGTGTTCAGGTCACAGACTCAAGAGGCAGGAAAATATATATGACTGCATGTTATGGAAAACACAAGGACAAAAGTACTGAAGTTTTAACTGTATATAATTGTGGTGGGTGATAGGTGAACATCAGTGCTTTTTGAGAAAATAGTAATATGGAAAATATGAAACATTTTTAGTGCTGCTTCTGACAGTTATACTCTGACACGCATATTTGGATATGACTCCGAGACGCTGAGAAAAGTATCGACGGTGACTCGTTGGGTTGTCAGCATTGATGACCTGGGGAGGTTGGAGGACGTGGAGAATTACAGAAGAAATAACTGAGTGAAAACTCCAAAGGAAAAAAAAGGTTTCCAAGAATGTTCGTAATAAGAGACAGATGTAGCATGTATAACATGATCCGATGCACATAAAATTCCATACATATGCACATGCAGAAAAAGATTAATGATAGGATATTTATGTAAATTTAGTGGTGAAATTTAAGGTGATTTTAACATCTTTTTTTTCTTTAATTTTGTCCTCTTTTATTGGTTATTTATTTTCATCCATCTTTATTCTTTGACCTGTGTGGGCCTCCCACTGCAATGGCCTCTCTCAGTGCAGAGCACCAACTCTGGGTGCATGCGCTCCAGAGCGCTGGCTTGTAATTGGACACACCGGTCCAGCTGCTCCGTGGGCACATGGGATCTTTCCGGGTCAGGGATCAAACCGGGGCCCCTTGCACTGCAAGGCAGACTGTTTACCCAGTGGACCACCAACAAAGCCCTGATTTTAACATCTTATGTTAATACAATCTCACTGGAAAAAAAGATAAAGCAATAGAGAAAAATAACCAAAAAAAATTAAAGCTGTTTTCAGTGAGACTCAAAAAAATGCCCCTTTTCTGTGTACCTTTGATAGAGGTGATATATGAAAATGCAGGACTAGGGAGCAGCAAAAGCCCCATCAGACATCTGCCCACGGCAGAATGATGCAGTGGTCACAGATGAACTGTTAGGAGTCCGTCAATTCATGGCTGGGCAGTCAAGTCATCAACCCAGGACAAAATCATTTCTTTCAGATTTAGAGAAACTAGATGTATTTAAGCTTTGCATTAGCAGAGCGAGTTGTGAAATGCCCAGGAGTTCCTGTGAAGACAGTGAAACCAGAGCAACTCCTCTTCTTTGTAGGCTCGAACGGACCACAGTCATTTACAGTTGAGCAGTGGGGCACACCTGAGAAGCTGCCAAGAGCTCATACATGGTAAGCAGCTTCTTTGACCCTAGAGAACAAGTCCTCAGAGAGAGAGTGTCCTCTCACAGTGAGTCTAGGTGCCAAGTCTAGTTCCTTCTGTCCTATGTTGGTGGCAGATAAGGAGGTGGGGGAGGGAAGGAAGAGAATGGAGAGACAGTGATGCCAACCCAGGAACAGGTATTTCTTTACCAAGCAGGCCTGGGCTTGAAGTCCAGGTAGTTGAATCCTTGGAGAGACCCATCCATGTTGATGACACATTGCCTCCATCACATGAATGATGAACCAGCCCACAGAGGGCTAGAAAACTCCCTTTTTAAAGGTTCAAATGATAGTAACCCAAGACATTTGGAGATCAGGATGGAGGAGGGTCACCTGAAGGTCGTCTCACCTTCTTGGTGAGAGGTTTACCACCAAGAAGTCATGGGGAGAGTCCACACCTAGAGTCCAATCTTATACCCTCCTTCTTCCTGAGGAGAAAAGGTCATTTCGTGTTGTTGGAACATATCATCAGCAATAGCTGCACCATGAATAGTTTGCCCTGGAAACTTGCTTTGTCAAAATGTCTGTCATAACCAGCCCCTCTCTATTCTTTCAGCTTTAATCGCCTGGACTTGCCACCCTATGAGTCATTTGAAGAACTATGGGATAAACTTCAGATGGCCATTGAGAATACTCAGGGTTTTGATGGTGTTGATTAGATTTCAAGTAACCATGTATAGTGTTTTACTGCCACATTTTTCTCTTTTTTTAAGCAAAATCTTGACTTAAAAATTTTCCAGGGAACTACTAACCCTTGGCCATTGATGCGTCTCAGACATTGGAGAAAATCATTAGAAAAAAAGAGTATGACAAGTTTTCCATTATTTCCTTCACTTCAGTAATGTGTTGCATTTACACAGTTGCTTTGTTCTATCTTGAGTTCACAGCCTAGGATGTAAGTCCTGTGTGCCTGAAATCATGAGTTTTATCCTTGATATTTACCTCTTCTACAGTGTTTGCCAGGCAGTTCTTTCTTAAACTACTGAAATGATAACTGTGAAATACTTATGATATGTCATGTGTGAAAAGTGGGATGCTTTTTGAGAAGGAGAACTGAAATTTGGGGGGAAAACCTTTAATACTGAGTATACTATAATATATTCAGTGCTTCCTGCAGCTAGTTATTATTTTGTAGACCTGCCTCCTGCATGTTGCTGCCCAGGTGTTTGGAATAATCTTGGAAAGTGTGTTACCTATATTTTGAGTCAACGGACTCACTTGCAAAAAACTGTTTACTTCGTTTGAAAAGTATTTGGCTTTTGTTAATAGGTGATTTTTACTAAACAAAGTGGTTCATAGGACATGTGAAGCAAGTTCGGATTTGGGAAGGATGAAAGGTATCAATGCCTCCCTCTTGCCTGTATATCCAGTGGCTCATTGATAGAGCCGTCCCTCTTTACTGTTTCCATTTAGTTAAAGGAATTCCTTCTTCAGACTGAAGCTCAACAAAGCAGTATTCCTAAATAAGCCTTGAAGAACTAAGTTAAATGTTTAATACTTGCCTCTACTAGTCATTCTTTACACTTGCACAATTATGTAGTCCATATATGTTTACAGGGTTTATTATGTTTACAGATTAAGCTGATTTCTATAGTTGCATTTTTATATTTTTAGTATTTTACTTTAGTCAAAAACACCAAATAATTTGTTAAAAATAACCAAAGAATAGTTACAATGCATAATTTGTATTAAATTTATTACCATGTTTCTTAACGCTTTTTAAAAAACAGTTTACTTATGAAAATGACATTTTGCTATAAATCCAAAACTCTTTAAGCAAAATAGACAGACACCTACGGTAGCCAAATAGAAGTACATAAAAATCCTGTGCATGCATTCAGCAAAAGTATACTGAATGCCTGCAATGTGCGTGGCTTTGTCTAGGCCCCAGGGTGAGAACTGTCAGCTTCCAAGAAATCCATCCCTGTCCTCAAGGAACTTAGAGATCTGTAAAGGAATTTTGAAACAATCAAAAGGTGGGGTTGAGCAAAGTAAGGCAAAAGGGGTAGTGTTCCAGTGCACCTGCAAAGGTGAAGGTTGCCGAGGCTATATTTTTAAGTTCGGTACCTGTATTGGAATGATTGTATAGGAAAATGCTCTTGAGAAAAGTTAAAGCTATTTCTCAGTATGGTATCTTGGTGATTTAGGGATAATTGTAAATATATGTTATGAATCTTAAATATATACATATATGTATATATATGTGTGAATATATATATATTCACACACACATACACACACAGACACTCCAGGAGTTGTAAAAAGTGTATCTGGCTGTTGATTAAAGTCTTCTGGGGTCTAACACCATGAGTACCTTTTAGCACCTGGTAGGAATCTCATATGTGACAGAAGCAAAACCACTTTCTAAACACCACATCAGCAGCGCAGCTTAGAGAAAGTAATTCACAGGTCCGTGCATCCTGTGTCTTATCCTCTGTGTTAACCAGAATTCTGGGGAGACCACAAGGTATAGCCATTTTATCACTTACCAAATGTTTAAACTGAAACAACATACTTCACCTCTCTGGGCTCCTGGTTCTTCATCTGTCAAAGGAAAATAACCATACATGCTCTAATTGTTGTATAAGATTGTTGTAAGTTCCAGAGAGATGCTGTGTAAAGTATCATACAATTGGAAGGTGTTGTGCCCACCATCACATTTTGTCAAATCAGGTGTGAACATGAACCACTGTGTGAACAGTCCCAAAGAAAAATCTCTTCATTTAATCATGAATT
This sequence comes from Tragulus kanchil, assembly GCA_022376925.1. Classification (NCBI taxonomy): domain Eukaryota; kingdom Metazoa; phylum Chordata; class Mammalia; order Artiodactyla; family Tragulidae; genus Tragulus; species Tragulus kanchil. Next base: position 117,219,298 of record JAIOJX010000024.1, on the reverse strand, counting down.
GACTGCTTTGGAATATATACAGATATCTGTATACATGTGTTTATCTATTCATGGATCTTACCATTGGATTCATTTTCTCCATGTGAGCAAAGTAATGTTAAGATGGGCCAGTGCATTTTGGAATTCTCATTATGTAGAACTGAACGTGAAAACTATTTTTATTAAAACAGGATTTTACCTTGGAATGGTTTAAATATCACTTCTGTGAAATATAGCAGATATCAGAGCTTGAGAAAATATAAAGCTTGCTTTTTATTTATCTGACTCATTCACTTTGATGATTCTGACTCAGATAAAACAAGGTGTTAATGAGACCAGACACTCCCACCAGCGCCCAGCCACAGACCACCATCACCTTCATCTTCCAGGCGTTCACTGATGGTCTGAAAGGAACCTGTATCAAGCTCATCCCAAACAGCAAAGTATAGTATCTCAAGTGCATTCTACAGCTGGAAGTAAATAGGGTCATTTTTGAAAGCAAAGACGTTGTATTTTTTTAGAACTTACAAGCACATAATTTTAGCCTATATTTTCTCTATAATTAAACACATTTTAACAGACAGAAAGTTGTATTACAAAGACATTTCATCCTAACTTAAATGGTTATTTGTTTTCATTTTTTATTTATAATGTGGAAATTATTTCAGAGAATTATCAAGTTAACTTGTTTGGATTATAAGCCACTTGATGTTTTTTTAAAATCCTCTCATGTGGGAAAAAATATTATCAAAATGTATCAAAATTTATTGCATACTTTAAAATATAAAACCATTTTTAAAAATCTTGATGCCACAAATAAAGTTCTATTCTAGTACAAACGAACGCTGTGACTCATTTTTAAATAGAACTGTTTCTAAGCCATTATCCTTGGTGATAGCTCCTGATACAGTTCTTTGCAGCAACATAAAGAATTCTCAGGGCAACCTTGAATTTATAGCAGGTGACTGAGCATGATTATAAACTCTTATTAACCGTAGAGAATCTCCACTTTATAGACAATCATGTTCTCAAAATCTGGTTGTTAGTAAAATATTCAGAAGACAATATAATAGTAAAGTTGCAAATGGACAAGATTTTAGACTTGTTGTTCATTCAAGATGGGCACAATAAAGGACAAAAATGGTATGAACCTAACAGAAACAGATGATATTAAGAAGAACTGGCAAAAATACACAGAAGAGCTGTACAAAAAAGATCTTAATGACCCAGATGACCACGATGGTGTGATCACTTACCTATGGTCAGATATCCTTGAGTGTGAAGTGAAGTAGGCCTTAGTAGGAAGCATTACTACAAACAAAACTAGTGGAGGTGATGGAATTCCAGCTGAGCTATTTAAAACCCTAAAAAATGATGCTGTTAAATGCACTCAGTGTGCCAGCAAATTTGGAAAACTAAGCAGTGGCCTCAAGACTGGAAAAGGTAAGGTTTTCATTCCAATCCCAAAGAAGGGCAATACCAAAGAATGTTCAAACTACTGCACAGCTGCACTCATTTCACATGCTAGCAAGGTAATGTTCAAAATCCTTAAAGCTAGGCTTCAACAGTACATGAACTGAGAACTTCCAGATGTACAAGCTGGGCTTAGAAAAGGCAGAGGAACCACAGAAAACAAATTTTAGCCTATATTTTCTCTATAATTAAACACATTTTAACAGACAGAAAGTTGTATTACAAAGACATTTCATCCTAACTTAAATGGTTATTTGTTTTCATTTTTTATTTATAATGTGGAAATTATTTCAGAGAATTATCAAGTTAACTTGTTTGGATTATAAGCCACTTGATGTTTTTTTAAAATCCTCTCATGTGGGAAAAAATATTATCAAAATGTATCAAAATTTATTGCATACTTTAAAATATAAAACCATTTTTAAAAATCTTGATGCCACAAATAAAGTTCTATTCTAGTACAAACGAACGCTGTGACTCATTTTTAAATAGAACTGTTTCTAAGCCATTATCCTTGGTGATAGCTCCTGATACAGTTCTTTGCAGCAACATAAAGAATTCTCAGGGCAACCTTGAATTTATAGCAGGTGACTGAGCATGATTATAAACTCTTATTAACCGTAGAGAATCTCCACTTTATAGACAATCATGTTCTCAAAATCTGGTTGTTAGTAAAATATTCAGAAGACAATATAATAGTAAAGTTGCAAATGGACAAGATTTTAGACTTGTTGTTCATTCAAGATGGGCACAATAAAGGACAAAAATGGTATGAACCTAACAGAAACAGATGATATTAAGAAGAACTGGCAAAAATACACAGAAGAGCTGTACAAAAAAGATCTTAATGACCCAGATGACCACGATGGTGTGATCACTTACCTATGGTCAGATATCCTTGAGTGTGAAGTGAAGTAGGCCTTAGTAGGAAGCATTACTACAAACAAAACTAGTGGAGGTGATGGAATTCCAGCTGAGCTATTTAAAACCCTAAAAAATGATGCTGTTAAATGCACTCAGTGTGCCAGCAAATTTGGAAAACTAAGCAGTGGCCTCAAGACTGGAAAAGGTAAGGTTTTCATTCCAATCCCAAAGAAGGGCAATACCAAAGAATGTTCAAACTACTGCACAGCTGCACTCATTTCACATGCTAGCAAGGTAATGTTCAAAATCCTTAAAGCTAGGCTTCAACAGTACATGAACTGAGAACTTCCAGATGTACAAGCTGGGCTTAGAAAAGGCAGAGGAACCACAGATCAAATTGCCAACATTGCTCGATCATAAGAAAACAAACAAACGGGAATTCCAGAAAAAACATTTACTGCTTCATTGACTACGCTAAAACCTTTGATTGAGTGGATTACAACAAATTGTGGAAAATTCTTAAAAAGATGGGAATACCAGGCCACCTTACCTGCCTCCTGAGGAATCTGTGTACAGGTCAAGAAGCAACAGTTAGAACTGAACATGAAACAGCAGACCAGTTCAGAATTGGAAAGGAGTACGTCAAGGCTGTATGTTGCCACCCTGTTTATTTAACTTATGTACAGAGTACATTACGCAAAATGACTGGATTGACTGGATGTAGCTTAAGTTGGAATCAAGACTGCTAGGAGAAACATTAACAGCTTCAGATATGCAGATGACACCACCCTCATGGCAGAAAGTAAAGAAGAACTAAAGAGCCTCTTTAGTTGAAGGTGGAAGAGGAGAGTGAAAAAGCTGGCCTAGAACTCAACATTCAAAAAATGAAGATCATGGTATCCAGTCCCACCACTTCATGGCAAATAGATGAGGAAAAAATGGAAACGGTGACAGACTTTATTTTCTTGGGCTCCAGAATTACTGCGGATGGAGACTGTAGCCATGAAATTAAAAGATGTTTGCTCCTTGGAAGAAAAACTGACAAACCTAGACAGCATATTAAAAAGCAGAGATACCACTTTGCTGACAAAGGTCAATATAGTCAAAGCTATAGTTCTCCCAGTAGTCATGTGAGAGTTGGACCATAAAGAAGGCTGAGGGGCTTCCCTGGTGGTCCAGTGGGTAAGGACACCGCCTTGCAGTGCAAGGGGCACCGGTTCGATCCCTGGCCTGGGAAGATCCCACGTGCCTCTGAGCGGCTGGACTGATGTGTCCAATTACCAAGCCGGAGCTCTGGAGCGCATGCGCCCAGAGCCGGCGCTCTGCGACAACAGAGGCCGCCGCGATGGGAGGCCCACCGCGATGGGAGGCCCACAAGAGCCAAAGAACAAAGACGGATGAAAATAAACAAATGAAAGACCAATAGAAGTGACATGATATTATACATAGAAAATCCTGAAGACACTATTACAAAACTACTAGAGTTAATCAGCGAATTCAGCAAAGTCGCAGGATATAAAATCAATATACAGAAATCACTAGCATTCCTATACACAAAACAATGAAAAATCAGAAAATGAAATCAAAGAGGCAATCCCTTTCACCATCGCAACCAAAAGAATCAAATATTTAGGAATAAACCTACCCAAAGAAATAAAAGAACTGTACACAGAAAATTACAAGACACTCATGAGAGACATTAAAGAAGAGTTAAACAGATGGAGAAATATTCCATGTTCCTGGGTCGGAAGAATCAATATTGTGAAAATGACCATACTACCAAATGTCATCTATAGATTCAATGTGATCCCTATCAAACTTCCAACAACATTCTTCACAGAACTAGACCAACGAATAACACAGTTCATATGGAAACACAAAAGACCTCGAATAGCCAAAGCAATCCTCAGGAAGAAGAATGGAGCTGGAGGGATCAGCCTCCCCAACTTCAAACTCTACTACAAAGCAACAGTCATCAAGACAGTATGGTACTGGCACAAAAACAGAAATATCGACCAATGGAACAAGATCGAGAACCCAGAGATAAAGCCACGTAGCTATGGGTACCTTATTTTTGACAAAGGAGGTGAACATATAAAATGGGACAAAGACAGCCTCTTCAACAAATGGTGCTGGGAAAATTGGACAGCTACATGCAAGAAAATGAAGTTGGCACATTCCCTGACACCATGCACAAAGATCAACTCAAAATGGATTAAAGATTTAAATGTAAGGCCAGAAACCATCAAACTCTTAGAGGAGAATATAGGCAAAACCCTCAAGGACATCAATCAAAGCAAGATCTTCTGTGACCCACCTACTAGAATAGTGGAACTAAAAAGACAAAATGAACGTGTGGGACCTAATGAAACTTAAAAGCTTTTGTACAGCAAAAGAAATCACAAAAAAGCTGAACAGACAGCCCACAGAGTGGGAGAAAATCATAGCAAATGAAACAACAGACAAAGAATTAATCTCCAAAATCTACAAGCAACTCAGACAACTCAGCACTGGAAAAACGAACAACCCAATCAAAAAATGGGAAAAGGACCTAAACAGACACCTCTCCAATGTTGACATACAGATGGCCCAAAAACACATGAAACAATGCTCATCTTCACTAATAATTAGAGAAATGCAAATCAAAACTACAATGAGATATCACCTCACACCCGTCAGAATGGCCATCACCCACAAATCGACAGACAATAAATGCTGGAGAGGCTGCGGAGAAAAGGAACACTCCTGCATTGCTGGTGGGAGTGTAAATTGATACAACCTCTATGGAAGACAGTCTGGAGATTTCTTAAAAAATTAAAAATAGAAGCACCCTATGACCCAGCAATCCCACTCTTAGGCTTATACCCTGATGAAATCAAAACTGAAAGAAGCACCTGTACCCCAATGTTCATTGCAGCTCTCTATACAATAGCTAGAACATGGAAGGAACCTAGATGCCCATCGACGAACGAATGGATCCAAAAGCTCTGGTACATATATACAATGGAATACTACACAGCTGTAAAGAGAAATGCAGAAGAATCAACCCTGATGAGGTGGCTGGATCTAGAACGTATCATCAAAAGTGAAGTCAGTCAGAAAGAGAAGGACAAATACAGTATATTAACACATATATATGGAATCTAGTAGGATGGTGATGATGGCACATGCAGTGAAGCGACAGAAAGACAGACATGGACAGTGGACATATGGACATTGTGGGGAAGGAACAGTGGGTGAGAGGAGAAAGGTGCTGGGAAAATTGGACAGCTACATGCAAGAAAATGAAGTTGGCACATTCCCTGACACCATGCACAAAGATCAACTCAAAATGGATTAAAGATTTAAATGTAAGGCCAGAAACCATCAAACTCTTAGAGGAGAATATAGGCAAAACCCTCAAGGACATCAATCAAAGCAAGATCTTCTGTGACCCACCTACTAGAATAGTGGAACTAAAAAGACAAAATGAACGTGTGGGACCTAATGAAACTTAAAAGCTTTTGTACAGCAAAAGAAATCACAAAAAAGCTGAACAGACAGCCCACAGAGTGGGAGAAAATCATAGCAAATGAAACAACAGACAAAGAATTAATCTCCAAAATCTACAAGCAACTCAGACAACTCAGCACTGGAAAAACGAACAACCCAATCAAAAAATGGGAAAAGGACCTAAACAGACACCTCTCCAATGTTGACATACAGATGGCCCAAAAACACATGAAACAATGCTCATCTTCACTAATAATTAGAGAAATGCAAATCAAAACTACAATGAGATATCACCTCACACCCGTCAGAATGGCCATCACCCACAAATCGACAGACAATAAATGCTGGAGAGGCTGCGGAGAAAAGGGAACACTCCTGCATTGCTGGTGGGAGTGTAAATTGATACAACCTCTATGGAAGACAGTCTGGAGATTTCTTAAAAAATTAAAAATAGAAGCACCCTATGACCCAGCAATCCCACTCTTAGGCTTATACCCTGATGAAATCAAAACTGAAAGAAGCACCTGTACCCCAATGTTCATTGCAGCTCTCTATACAATAGCTAGAACATGGAAGGAACCTAGATGCCCATCGACGAACGAATGGATCCAAAAGCTCTGGTACATATATACAATGGAATACTACACAGCTGTAAAGAGAAATGCAGAAGAATCAACCCTGATGAGGTGGCTGGATCTAGAACGTATCATCAAAAGTGAAGTCAGTCAGAAAGAGAAGGACAAATACAGTATATTAACACATATATATGGAATCTAGTAGGATGGTGATGATGGCACATGCAGTGAAGCGACAGAAAGACAGACATGGACAGTGGACATATGGACATTGTGGGGAAGGAACAGTGGGTGAGAGGCGTAAAGGAAGTAGCATGAAGGCCTGTACTATCATAAGTGAAGAAAATAGCTCTAGTCATTGCTCTGTGAGAAAAAGGGATCCTTCAGGGGTGCTGTGTGATGGTCGGGAGGGGTGGGAAGGGGGGGATATACATATGACTAATCTGAGAACATACATATCTGTAAAAAACAAAACTCTGTAAAAGTTAAAAGTAAAATAAAGGTTTAAAAAAAAAAAAAAAACAAATGAAAGACCAATAGAAGTGGCCCGCCCGTGCCCCTCCCATAAAAATAAATAAATAAATAAAGGTTTAAAAAAAAAAAGAAGGCTGAGCACCAAAGAATGGATGCTTTTGAACTATGGTGCCAGAGAAGACTCTTGAGAGTCCATTGGATAGGAAGGAGATCAAACCAATCAATCCTAAAGGAAATCAACCCTGAATATTCATTGGAAAGATTTATGCTGAAGATCCCATACTTTGGTCACCTGACGTGAAGAGCTGACTCATTGGAAAAGACCTTGATGCTGGGAAAGACTGAGGCTAGCAGGAGAAGCGGGCAACAGGAGGAGAAGGAGATGGTTGGATGGCATCATCAGTTCAGTGGACATGAGTCTGAGCACAGTCTGGGAGATAGTGAAGGACAGGGAAGCCTGGCGTGCTGCATTCTGTGGGATCACAGTGTCTGCCACATCTGAGCCACTGAACAACAATTCATTCAAGGGGCCAGCCATGTAACCTATTTACAACTTTTATTTCTATGAGAAAAGAAATTGTCAGAGTTAATTCAGAACTAGGTGTCTTCTTATCCTTCCTCTGGATACCTGGGAGTTTCCTAGTTAGAAGGAAATCCAACACCCCCACCCCCAGGCAGCCCTGGGAATGTGGTGGTAGCCCTTTTGGTTTCTGCTAGGATACAGACTGTAGTTTTCTCTTTTTTTTTAGGAGGTTTTTTGGGGGCGGAAGGGCTACTTCTATTGGTCTTTCATTTATGTGTTTTTCATCCATCTTTGTTCTCTGGTCTGTGTGGGCCTCCAATCACCATGGCATCTCTCGCCGCAGAGCACCGGCTCTGGGTGCATGCATTCCAGAGCTCCAGCTTGGTAGTTGGGCAGTTGGACCAGCCAACGTGGGATCTTCCCAGGCAAGGGATCAAACCCGCGCCCCTTGCACTGCAAGGCGGTATCCTTATCCACTGGACCACCAGGGAAGCCCCAGACTGTAGTTTTATTCTTTCCTATCCAGACTCCTGGTCCCACCCCTCCAGGGCTCAGCAGCTTGGGCAGTAGCTAGCCTACACCACGTCTCCCTGTACAGGAAATCCTTGCTTTGCTGTCCATCAGAGCAGACACATTCCTTTTATAAAGGATATTAAACTGTCAGAATCTCAGGACCTCTTTCTGAATAGTGGGCTTTAGTAGATTCCTGTGTATTTTTCTGGAGCATTGAAGATTATCACTAAATTAGCTGCCTGTTTTGGTTTTGCCAGTCTCTTCATCTGAGAGTCCAGTGGATAGGAAGGAGATCAAACCAATCAATCCTAAAGGAAATCAACCCTGAATATTCATTGGAAAGATTTATGCTGAAGATCCCATACTTTGGTCACCTGACGTGAAGAGCTGACTCATTGGAAAAGACCTTGATGCTGGGAAAGACTGAGGCTAGCAGGAGAAGCGGGCAACAGGAGGAGAAGGAGATGGTTGGATGGCATCATCAGTTCAGTGGACATGAGTCTGAGCACAGTCTGGGAGATAGTGAAGGACAGGGAAGCCTGGCGTGCTGCATTCTGTGGGATCACAGTGTCTGCCACATCTGAGCCACTGAACAACAATTCATTCAAGGGGCCAGCCATGTAACCTATTTACAACTTTTATTTCTATGAGAAAAGAAATTGTCAGAGTTAATTCAGAACTAGGTGTCTTCTTATCCTTCCTCTGGATACCTGGGAGTTTCCTAGTTAGAAGGAAATCCAACACCCCCACCCCCAGGCAGCCCTGGGAATGTGGTGGTAGCCCTTTTGGTTTCTGCTAGGATACAGACTGTAGTTTTCTCTTTTTTTTTAGGAGGTTTTTTGGGGGCGGAAGGGCTACTTCTATTGGTCTTTCATTTATGTGTTTTTCATCCATCTTTGTTCTCTGGTCTGTGTGGGCCTCCAATCACCATGGCATCTCTCGCCAGAGAGCACCGGCTCTGGGTGCATGCATTCCAGAGCTCCAGCTTGGTAGTTGGGCAGTTGGACCAGCCAACGTGGGATCTTCCCAGGCAAGGGATCAAACCCGCGCCCCTTGCACTGCAAGGCGGTATCCTTATCCACTGGACCACCAGGGAAGCCCCAGACTGTAGTTTTATTCTTTCCTATCCAGACTCCTGGTCCCACCCCTCCAGGGCTCAGCAGCTTGGGCAGTAGCTAGCCTACACCACGTCTCCCTGTACAGGAAATCCTTGCTTTGCTGTCCATCAGAGCAGACACATTCCTTTTATAAAGGATATTAAACTGTCAGAATCTCAGGACCTCTTTCTGAATAGTGGGCTTTAGTAGATTCCTGTGTATTTTTCTGGAGCATTGAAGATTATCACTAAATTAGCTGCCTGTTTTGGTTTTGCCAGTCTCTTCATCTGCAGTCCATCGTATGTGGTCCCTCCATCCCACATCAGTGTTTCCTTTATAGGCATACAAGTCTGCTCAGGTAACTGTGAGAAACCCTTTGAAAGCTCCCCAGAGTCAGAGGCAAGGAGCTCAAATCTGTTTACATGAAATGCAGTCAGTCCGCAGCTTAATGCATGAGTTCCACTTTGCATCGTATCCCACCCAGACACTCAAACCAGGACACCCTCCAGTTTCTAACCACTGAAAGCTGCTCCGCACCTTCTCACATCCACTTGCAGAGTCACTCCTCCTTTTGGTCCAATGCAAGGGTGCTGTGGCCTTGGCATTCGGTATATAGTAGCATGAATGGCATTGTATTGCTCTGCTCTGTTTACATAATTCTCTCCTACACACTTGGGCAGCTTGAGAATACAGATTTCTTTGTATACGCTTTTAAATATGTTCGTTTCCCAACACATCCCAACACATAAATATTTGATGAATATGACTCAGTAAGTCTCCTACATACAAACAAGTTCTGTTACAAGAGCATGTTTGTAAGCCCACAATTTGTTCATAAGTCCAACAAAGTTAGCCTAGGTACCCAACTAACACAATGAGCTATCTAGTACTTTATTGTAATTGGTTTATAGTACTTTTCACACAAATAATACATAGAAACACAGACTGAGCACACACGCATGTATCCTTAGAAGCTTCCTTATTGTATAAAGAGAAACAGATCGTCACTGATCTTTTTGTTTGAAGGATTGGTGCATGCACGTGTTGCCCTATCCAGACCCCTCCTGGGTATCCTTATCCACTGGACCACCAGCGAAGCCCCAGACTGTAGTTTTATTCTTTCCTATCCAGACTCCTGGTCCCACCCCTCCAGGGCTCAGCAGCTTGGGCAGTAGCTAGCCTACACCACGTCTCCCTGTACAGGAAATCCTTGCTTTGCTGTCCATCAGAGCAGACACATTCCTTTTATAAAGGATATTAAACTGTCAGAATCTCAGGACCTCTTTCTGAATAGTGGGCTTTAGTAGATTCCTGTGTATTTTTCTGGAGCATTGAAGATTATCACTAAATTAGCTGCCTGTTTTGGTTTTGCCAGTCTCTTCATCTGCAGTCCATCGTATGTGGTCCCTCCATCCCACATCAGTGTTTCCTTTATAGGCATACAAGTCTGCTCAGGTAACTGTGAGAAACCCTTTGAAAGCTCCCCAGAGTCAGAGGCAAGGAGCTCAAATCTGTTTACATGAAATGCAGTCAGTCCGCAGCTTAATGCATGAGTTCCACTTTGCATCGTATCCCACCCAGACACTCAAACCAGGACACCCTCCAGTTTCTAACCACTGAAAGCTGCTCCGCACCTTCTCACATCCACTTGCAGAGTCACTCCTCCTTTTGGTCCAATGCAAGGGTGCTGTGGCCTTGGCATTCGGTATATAGTAGCATGAATGGCATTGTATTGCTCTGCTCTGTTTACATAATTCTCTCCTACACACTTGGGCAGCTTGAGAATACAGATTTCTTTGTATACGTTTTAAATATGTTCGTTTCCCAACACATCCCAACACATAAATATTTGATGAATATGACTCAGTAAGTCTCCTACATACAAACAAGTTCTGTTACAAGAGCATGTTTGTAAGCCCACAATTTGTTCATAAGTCCAACAAAGTTAGCCTAGGTACCCAACTAACACAATGAGCTATCTAGTACTTTATTGTAATTGGTTTATAGTACTTTTCACACAAATAATACATAGAAACACAGACTGAGCACACACGCATGTATCCTTAGAAGCTTCCTTATTGTATAAAGAGAAACAGATCGTCACTGATCTTTTTGTTTGAAGGATTGGTATTCCTTCCAGTGAAGTCATGTTCAGGATAGTGCATGCATGCATGCATGCAAAGTCACTTCCATGTCTGATTCTTTGTGACCCCACGGACTATAGCTGACCAGGCTCCTCTGTCCATGGGATTTCCCAGGCACGAATACTGAAGTTGGTTGCCATACCCTCCTCCAGGGGATCTTCCTGACCCAGGGGTCAAACCCACATCTCTTGTGTCTTCTGCATTGGCAGGTGAGTTCTTTACCACTAGTGCCACATGGGTGCAAATCAAAACAGAGCCAAAAACAAAGAAAGCCATTTGCAACCCAGAACTGCTGATCATTTGCTGGCTCTCGGTCTCCAGAGAGAAGGGCAGGGGGTGGGGATCCTCCAGATGCCCCAGGAACTGAAAGGCCAAGGGGAAGTACCAAACGTGAGCAGAGTGTTCTCCTTGGGAAGCTAACCAGAGGTTAAAGCCAGAATTGTAGACTGTTGAGGATCAGCTATAGACTGATCTGAATTCATTGTTCAAATTCTGATATAAGTTCTCTTATGAAAAATAATCAATTACTTGTCGGGAGGGAAGATGAGACGAGAAGTATGAAAAGAGCAACAAGGAAACCTGCACTATCATATATAATAGAGATAACCACTGTAATGAAGCTGTAAGAGTAAGGGAACTGACATGGGGACTAAACATCAACCTAGGGAGGTGGGAAGGGGGTAAAAGGAGGGAGGGCACGGGTGGGAGGGCTCAGGGATATACCTGTGACTGTTTGGGGATTATGTATACCTGTAAACAAGAAAATGCTATGAAAACATAATAACTTTGCTGTACACCTAAAGCTAATGCAACATTGTAAAGCAAATATACCCCAATAAAAAAATCACTTACTGTCAAGGCACACCCCATACTTTCCTGAGAGTTTTTTCATAAGTCCAACAAAGTTAGCCTAGGTACCCAACTAACACAATGAGCTATCTAGTACTTTATTGTAATTGGTTTATAGTACTTTTCACACAAATAATACATAGAAACACAGACTGAGCACACACGCATGTATCCTTAGAAGCTTCCTTATTGTATAAAGAGAAACAGATCGTCACTGATCTTTTTGTTTGAAGGATTGGTATTCCTTCCAGTGAAGTCATGTTCAGGATAGTGCATGCATGCATGCATGCAAAGTCACTTCCATGTCTGATTCTTTGTGACCCCACGGACTATAGCTGACCAGGCTCCTCTGTCCATGGGATTTCCCAGGCACGAATACTGAAGTTGGTTGCCATACCCTCCTCCAGGGGATCTTCCTGACCCAGGGGTCAAACCCACATCTCTTGTGTCTTCTGCATTGGCAGGTGAGTTCTTTACCACTAGTGCCACATGGGTGCAAATCAAAACAGAGCCAAAAACAAAGAAAGCCATTTGCAACCCAGAACTGCTGATCATTTGCTGGCTCTCGGTCTCCAGAGAGAAGGGCAGGGGGTGGGGATCCTCCAGATGCCCCAGGAACTAAAAGGGCCCAAAGGGGGAAGTACCAAACGTGAGCAGAGTGTTCTCCTTGGGAAGCTAACCAGAGGTTAAAGCCAGAATTGTAGACTGTTGAGGATCAGCTATAGACTGATCTGAATTCATTGTTCAAATTCTGATATAAGTTCTCTTATAAAAAATAATCAATTACTTGTCGGGAGGGAAGATGAGACGAGAAGTATGAAAAGAGCAACAAGGAAACCTGCACTATCATATATAATAGAGATAACCACTGTAATGAAGCTGTAAGAGTAAGGGAACTGACATGGGGACTAAACATCAACCTAGGGAGGTGGGAAGGGGGTAAAAGGAGGGAGGGCACGGGTGGGAGGGCTCAGGGATATACCTGTGACTGTTTGGGGATTATGTATACCTGTAAACAAGAAAATGCTATGAAAACATAATAACTTTGCTGTACACCTAAAGCTAATGCAACATTGTAAAGCAAATATACCCCAATAAAAAAATCACTTACTGTCAAGGCACACCCCATACTTTCCTGAGAGTTTTTTTTAACATATGTGTTTTATAAATCAGAAACTCAAGCATATTCTCTTCAACTAGTAAGAGGTAATGAGCACAGTGAGCTAAGGATAATCTGTTTTAAATAAACAGGATTTCATGGATGGGATGGTAGACTTGGAAATGATCCAGATCAATGGCTTGGTTAATACTACATCACTGGGCATTAGCCCAAGGGTAGCATAAACTTCCAGACTTGAAGACAATGAAATAGCTCCAGTCGGATGAACCGATTCTGAATGATGAAGAGGGTTTGCTTTTTCAGTATTGCTCTGTGTTGTAATGGTGTAAACATGATTGTGGGTGAATGTTGATGTGTGGTTTTAAGCTATGAGGAATTCAGTTATGTTTTATCCTGTCTACTTCTTCAAAAGAAGTATGAGAAGGAAAAAAAAGAAAGCTCTGTTAACTCAGTCACTACTAGAGCCCTGAATATCTGTGGTTGCCCCTGTGAGTCAATTTACATACTTTCCCCATTGCTGTCTGGGGACAATGTGGATAGGAATTTGGGGTTTATCACCAAGACATCTAATTACTCATTTAAGCATAGCCAGGGATGGAAAAAAGGGAACATAACAGCATTCACTGCAAGCCCTTGGAAGATATATGAAGACATTTAAGACCTAGAGAAGGTCTCATCCAGCATTGTCCAATAGAAATAGAATGCAGTTCCCATTGTTGCACAGTAGAAACTAGCACAGCATGGTAAAGCAATTACACTCCAATTTAAAAACGGAATTTTTAAAAGAAATTTTTTAAAAGAAATATAATGCAGGTGATATGTAAATTTAAATTTTCTAGTAGCACATTTTAAAAAGTAACAAGTGTTAAGTAACTTTGATCGTCACTTAAATAAGATATTTAATGAAATATATCTAAAATATTAACATTGAAACGTGATTAATGTTGTTTTACATCATCTGATATTAAGTCTTCAATATGTAGTGTGTATTTTATCTTCCAGCACACCTCAATTAACAACAGCCACATTTCAAATAGCCACAGGGGGCTGGAGCAGCATATGGGACACTACTGGAACCACGGGGCCCGCGTCATGCTGCAACACCGCAGAAGAGACTGAAGCAGCAGCTACCAGTGGCTCACCTAGGGAGGTGTTTGCTTCCTGCAGGCAACTTCAGAATTGTGAAAGAAATTCCTTTAAGAGAGCCCAATGTTGAAAACTACGCAACATCCCAGATAGCCAGCCTGTGGCGATTTCAAAATTTACATTTAGGATGGCAGTTTGGTTGAACGAGGAGCTGGGTCTGCCCTGGGAACACACTGTCTCCACAGCGATTTGGTCTGCTAGGGATGGCACGGGAAAGAGCTAATGCAGATTACGGGGAGAGAAGCCAAGCCCCCACTGAACGTTGTTAGATGCTATGGGAGAAAGCAGACATGTGGAAATCACTGGCAACCAGCATCCATTGTGAAGTACTGGATCTGGGGCCTGGGAAGAGCTGGAGAGAACAGGGCAAGGGGGATGGGCAATGAAGTGATTTATCAGAGACAGCCAGAACCAGGAGGGTGGCGACCAGACTAGACAACTGGGAGGGTAAGGCCACCACAGAGGAAGGAACTGCACGGGGTCGCAGGGGGTCACCTGGGGGAGAGCCTCTTCCAAGTTGGGAGGAAGGCAGAGACTGTGGGAGAGACAGCTGTTTGTTTTTTCTGCTGCAAGGAGAATAACAAAATGCGATCAGGAGACTAATAGGCTGCAGATGCAGAACTTCTGGCTGAGCGCTCACGTCGGCGAGAGGCTTTGAACTGGAACCAACCCTCTCATTTTTAGCAGTGCGTGTGGCCTGTGAAAAAGAGTGAAGTAAAGAGACTTGCCAGAGATAATTATGAGTTACTCCTAGTGGGTAAAATAACAGATGATAGTGGGCTGGAGAAAAAGTAGGGGTTTGATCATGAAAGGACTTAGGTTTAACGCTAAAGATGTTGACCCACAGTGAGGAAGCTATTCAGAAGTTACACATGAAAGGGGTATGCTTTGGTCTGAGCTTTAGAAAGCTGGTTTTGCCTATTTCAGGATAGCAAGCCTGGGGCAGGTGCTAATGTGGAGGGTGTTCCACAGACACGGGTGAGAGAGGGTAGTGTCTGAAGCCGGGGTTGAGGGGTGTGGAGTGAGGCGGAGCTGGGGCTGGCCAGACTGAAGCAGCAGCTACCAGTGGCTCACCTAGGGAGGTGTTTGCTTCCTGCAGGCAACTTCAGAATTGTGAAAGAA
The DNA here is from genome assembly GCA_022376925.1 of Tragulus kanchil. NCBI lineage: Eukaryota > Metazoa > Chordata > Mammalia > Artiodactyla > Tragulidae > Tragulus > Tragulus kanchil. The sequence continues at coordinate 117,203,927 of JAIOJX010000024.1, read as the reverse complement.
ATTCCTTTAAGAGAGCCCAATGTTGAAAACTACGCAACATCCCAGATAGCCAGCCTGTGGCGATTTCAAAATTTACATTTAGGATGGCAGTTTGGTTGAACGAGGAGCTGGGTCTGCCCTGGGAACACACTGTCTCCACAGCGATTTGGTCTGCTAGGGATGGCACGGGAAAGAGCTAATGCAGATTACGGGGAGAGAAGCCAAGCCCCCACTGAACGTTGTTAGATGCTATGGGAGAAAGCAGACATGTGGAAATCACTGGCAACCAGCATCCATTGTGAAGTACTGGATCTGGGGCCTGGGAAGAGCTGGAGAGAACAGGGCAAGGGGGATGGGCAATGAAGTGATTTATCAGAGACAGCCAGAACCAGGAGGGTGGCGACCAGACTAGACAACTGGGAGGGTAAGGCCACCACAGAGGAAGGAACTGCACGGGGTCGCAGGGGGTCACCTGGGGGAGAGCCTCTTCCAAGTTGGGAGGAAGGCAGAGACTGTGGGAGAGACAGCTGTTTGTTTTTTCTGCTGCAAGGAGAATAACAAAATGCGATCAGGAGACTAATAGGCTGCAGATGCAGAACTTCTGGCTGAGCGCTCACGTCGGCGAGAGGCTTTGAACTGGAACCAACCCTCTCATTTTTAGCAGTGCGTGTGGCCTGTGAAAAAGAGTGAAGTAAAGAGACTTGCCAGAGATAATTATGAGTTACTCCTAGTGGGTAAAATAACAGATGATAGTGGGCTGGAGAAAAAGTAGGGGTTTGATCATGAAAGGACTTAGGTTTAACGCTAAAGATGTTGACCCACAGTGAGGAAGCTATTCAGAAGTTACACATGAAAGGGGTATGCTTTGGTCTGAGCTTTAGAAAGCTGGTTTTGCCTATTTCAGGATAGCAAGCCTGGGGGCAGGTGCTAATGTGGAGGGTGTTCCACAGACACGGGTGAGAGAGGGTAGTGTCTGAAGCCGGGGTTGAGGGGTGTGGAGTGAGGCGGAGCTGGGGCTGGCCAGACTGGAGCTTATCATCAGTACTCTGACCCCTGCTCTGACACCTGGATGGTGCTGGTGCCACCACTGGTCCACCGCATGGACTTTTCACGTGACCTGAGAGGGGATGCTTCTGGCAGGCAGTTGTAGATCTGAAGGTAGGTAAAAATTTGAAGGTTATCAGCAAATAGTTGGGAGCCTGTGAGGGTATCATATTACATGTGCAGCAGACTAAGAAAGCTGACCCAAATGATCAGATATCACTTTTTAAAAGTTTTATTCATTTTTAATTGATTGATGACTGCTGTACAATATTGGTTTGACTTCTGTCATACATCAATATGAATTAGCCATAGGTGTACATACGTCCCCTCCCCCTTGAACCTCCCTACCACCTCCCACTCTTTCCCACTTTGGAGGAGAACAGACTTGTGGACAAGGGCTGGGGAGAGGAAGGCGAGCGTGAGATGACTGGAGAGAGGAGCATGGAAGCATACATTACCACATGTAAAATAGCCCATAGACATTTTGTGTATGACTCAGGGAACTCAAACATCCCTTTTTAAAAATTCCATTGTCATGTTTTATTGGGCTAACATAAGCTAACAGATCAGAATAAAAATCTACAGCTAATATTATTATATAATATATTCAAAGCATACATTTATTACATTTTAGGCTAAAAATCCCCGGTCTTTGGTGTCAACCAAACAAAATTAACCACACATGCTTCATATCTGACTATAATGTTTCCCTAAGAGTAAGTTTCTTTGTCAAACATCACTTTTATTTTTTTTAAACTTTGGCCTCTTTTATTGCTTATTTATTTATTTATTATCATCCATACTTATTCTTTGGCCTGTGTGGGCCTCCCATTGCAGTGGCCTCTCTCTTGCAGAGCACTGGCTCTGGCCGCATGCGCTCCACAGCACCAGCTAGTAACTGGACACACCGGTCCAACCGCTCTGCAGCACGTGGGATCTTCCTGGGCCAGAGATTGAACCGGTGCCTCCCTGCACTGCAAGGCGAACTCTCTACCCACTGGACCACCAGGGAAGCCTTATCACTTTTGATAAGTTAATGTTGTTATACTTTGTTTAATTCTATTATATAAGTGGTGACTATATATAAGTGGTGACTGAGAGAGGGTTATAGACAATACAAGTGGTAGTATATACCTAGCTCTAAAACCCAGGTTTGGGGATTTTATGCACTCTTTGTTAGGTCTTCCAAGACCTGTAATGATTGCCAGCAGTTTTTTCCACATGGTGTTGACTTTCCCCCTTCACAGCAGGCATGCGCACCTGAACCTAATGTCTGTGGCACCCCACAGAAGTGGGACCTGGGCTCCCAGTGGCCCCTCAGCCAGGCCCCACTTCTCTTTGCCCGCTTCCCGCGGGGGCCCTGTCCGATTCTCTGCCCTGGAGCCTCGGCACCTGCAGGGAACGACACGGATGGAGCCTCGTGAAGTCTCGCGAGAGCCGGCGAGATCGCGAGCCTGCCAAGTGGGCCTGAGGCGGGAAGGAGGCGCTTAGACCCAAGGGCCAGGCGGAGGAGGAGAGAGAGTGAGGGACCTGGAGGGAGCCAGGAGAGCTCAAGGGGCCCGAGAGCCGGCGCTGAGGTCACGAGGCGACCCGGGCGAGGCCGCGGAGCTCCTGGACAGGAAGCAGGTAAGACAGCCCTGGAGGAGGGAGAAGGCTGCTCCCACCCCAGCCCACAGCCCCGTGTGAGTAAACTTAGTTCCCGCAGCACTGGCCTCCTGCAGAGGTGAGTCAAGCCCATTGGTGAGCCTACCCCAACCCCAGTTGAGAGGCCTGAAGTTATTCTAATAGCAAATATGACCTTTCACTTCTGGGGCCCAAAAACCAAGGAAAATAGCTTTAAACTTTGGCCTCTTTTATTGCTTATTTATTTATTTATTATCATCCATACTTATTCTTTGGCCTGTGTGGGCCTCCCATTGCAGTGGCCTCTCTCTTGCAGAGCACTGGCTCTGGCCGCATGCGCTCCACAGCACCAGCTAGTAACTGGACACACCGGTCCAACCGCTCTGCAGCACGTGGGATCTTCCTGGGCCAGAGATTGAACCGGTGCCTCCCTGCACTGCAAGGCGAACTCTCTACCCACTGGACCACCAGGGAAGCCTTATCACTTTTGATAAGTTAATGTTGTTATACTTTGTTTAATTCTATTATATAAGTGGTGACTATATATAAGTGGTGACTGAGAGAGGGTTATAGACAATACAAGTGGTAGTATATACCTAGCTCTAAAACCCAGGTTTGGGGATTTTATGCACTCTTTGTTAGGTCTTCCAAGACCTGTAATGATTGCCAGCAGTTTTTTCCACATGGTGTTGACTTTCCCCCTTCACAGCAGGCATGCGCACCTGAACCTAATGTCTGTGGCACCCCACAGAAGTGGGACCTGGGCTCCCAGTGGCCCCTCAGCCAGGCCCCACTTCTCTTTGCCCGCTTCCCGCGGGGGCCCTGTCCGATTCTCTGCCCTGGAGCCTCGGCACCTGCAGGGAACGACACGGATGGAGCCTCGTGAAGTCTCGCGAGAGCCGGCGAGATCGCGAGCCTGCCAAGTGGGCCTGAGGCGGGAAGGAGGCGCTTAGACCCAAGGGCCAGGCGGAGGAGGAGAGAGAGTGAGGGACCTGGAGGGAGCCAGGAGAGCTCAAGGGGCCCGAGAGCCGGCGCTGAGGTCACGAGGCGACCCGGGCGAGGCCGCGGAGCTCCTGGACAGGAAGCAGGTAAGACAGCCCTGGAGGAGGGAGAAGGCTGCTCCCCACCCCAGCCCACAGCCCCCCGTGTGAGTAAACTTAGTTCCCGCAGCACTGGCCTCCCTGCAGAGGTGAGTCAAGCCCATTGGGTGAGCCTACCCCCAACCCCAGTTGGAGAGGCCTGAAGTTATTCTAATAGCAAATATGACCTTTCACTTCTGCAGGGAAAGGACTGAATTGTAATACAAAGGACGGATGTTTTCTGACCCAGGAAAGTTTCTGGGAAAGTATAGGTAACTGAGGGGAGGCCTGTTCTGTGATGATAGAGGCTGGGAGCTGGGTGGAGAAGCCCTCAAATGGGAGGCTGGGTCCGCACAGACCGATGGTTGCAGCCTCAGCCTGCTCCCCTGGCTGTTAACCTGAAATCCGTCTGAGTGGGCGAGAAATGGGGCCGGGAAGTATAGAGGGTTGGGGGGCAGAGGCCCCGGGTGGGCGGCCGAGTGGTCAGCGGTGCAGGGTTACAGCTGCTTGAACTGTTTCCTGTGCAGCAGATCGCGCTCAGGACTCCTGCCTAGGAGACGCACTGCACCCGCCGCTAGGCCGCAGACTGCTTCCAAGTCCTGAGTCACTGGAAAGGTGCTTCCTGTGCATGGGCAGGAACTCGGAGGACAGATATGCTCACGCCAAAAGGGACAGGCAGGGCTTCCCTGGTGGTCCAGTGGGTAAGGACACTGCCTTGCAGTGCAAGGGGCGCCGGTTCGATCCCTGGCCTGCGAGGATCCCACGTGCCGCGGAGTGGCTGGACCGGTGTGTCCAATTAACGAGCTGGAGTTCTGGAGCGCATGCGCCCAGAGCCGGTGCTCTGCAACGAGAGGGGCCACTGCAATGGGAGGCCCACACGGACCAAAGAACAAAGGTGGTTGAAAATAGATGAATGAAAGACCGTAGAAGTGGCCAAAAAAAAAGAAAGAGGGGTGGGGAGGGAAGAGGCATAAGTGGCCAAAAAAAAAAGAAGCCAGGCGGAGGAGGAGAGAGTGAGGGACCTGGAGGGAGCCAGGAGAGCTCAAGGGGCCCGAGAGCCGGCGCTGAGGTCACGAGGCGACCCGGGCGAGGCCGCGGAGCTCCTGGACAGGAAGCAGGTAAGACAGCCCTGGAGGAGGGAGAAGGCTGCTCCCCACCCCAGCCCACAGCCCCCCGTGTGAGTAAACTTAGTTCCCGCAGCACTGGCCTCCCTGCAGAGGTGAGTCAAGCCCATTGGGTGAGCCTACCCCCAACCCCAGTTGGAGAGGCCTGAAGTTATTCTAATAGCAAATATGACCTTTCACTTCTGCAGGGAAAGGACTGAATTGTAATACAAAGGACGGATGTTTTCTGACCCAGGAAAGTTTCTGGGAAAGTATAGGTAACTGAGGGGAGGCCTGTTCTGTGATGATAGAGGCTGGGAGCTGGGTGGAGAAGCCCTCAAATGGGAGGCTGGGTCCGCACAGACCGATGGTTGCAGCCTCAGCCTGCTCCCCTGGCTGTTAACCTGAAATCCGTCTGAGTGGGCGAGAAATGGGGCCGGGAAGTATAGAGGGTTGGGGGGCAGAGGCCCCGGGTGGGCGGCCGAGTGGTCAGCGGTGCAGGGTTACAGCTGCTTGAACTGTTTCCTGTGCAGCAGATCGCGCTCAGGACTCCTGCCTAGGAGACGCACTGCACCCGCCGCTAGGCCGCAGACTGCTTCCAAGTCCTGAGTCACTGGAAAGGTGCTTCCTGTGCATGGGCAGGAACTCGGAGGACAGATATGCTCACGCCAAAAGGGACAGGCAGGGCTTCCCTGGTGGTCCAGTGGGTAAGGACACTGCCTTGCAGTGCAAGGGGCGCCGGTTCGATCCCTGGCCTGCGAGGATCCCACGTGCCGCGGAGTGGCTGGACCGGTGTGTCCAATTAACGAGCTGGAGTTCTGGAGCGCATGCGCCCAGAGCCGGTGCTCTGCAACGAGAGGGGCCACTGCAATGGGAGGCCCACACGGACCAAAGAACAAAGGTGGTTGAAAATAGATGAATGAAAGACCGGTAGAAGTGGCCAAAAAAAAAAAAAAAGAAAGAGGGGGTGGGGAGGGAAGAGGCATACATGTGGGCTTTTCTTTAATTATATTGGTTCCTAGTGAGATAGAACAGACACTGCTTCTCCGAGTGTCTAGAGAAACTTTTTCAGAGGGACAAGAGCTTTTCTCTGTCACTTAATCTTCTTCTCCATCTCCTCCTTGTCCCCTGCCAGCAGTGCAGGGATGGCCTCGTTCCTGCTGCCTGGCAGCCAGGTGGTGGGGACTTGAAGTCTCTTCAGCAGCGGGACACAGGTTGCTCAGCCCTCTGAAAACATCTAAGGTGCATACAGCGGTGATTAGAATAGTGACTCAGCCTCCGAGTGGGTATTTCTTCATCCATGACAAACATGTTTGAAAATTACTAATTGTTTCCTCACTTCCTATTTAGGACGTGGAAGGTTCTGGAACAAGGTTCATTGGCTCAGTCTAGGGAGGCCTATGCATTAAGATGCACGTTTTCACTTTAATGTATTTTTGTGTTCGTTCTCTGCCTTGATTCAGGGTCAGTGAAGTAGGCAGGGCACGTGTCATTTGGCTCAGTTGACAGACCAGAAAGATAAAACACATCAGAGCAAGGCTTTGCTTTGGTCCCACAGTAAATTAGGAGCAGACCTGCATCTCTGAAGGGAGGTCGGTCAAGTTGGGTGGTCTCCTGACCCCAGCTTTGCACAACCTCAGACCCTCCTATCCAGGACTTGTGAGTTCACTTGAATCTCATTAGACCTGAGCTCAGGTGAGCTGTGGAGGCTCCCCCTCCATTCAGCTGTTAGTCAGCCAGTCCCTATCTTCCTTTCAGATAGGATGGGGCTTTGCAGGAGGAGCTTTGCATTTGCTCAGATAACCTACATTAGATTCTTGAAGTGGGACCTGTAGTAAGCAGTATTCTCAAATAACCTGTCAGTGATAAGCAAGATTTTATAAATAGTAAAACATTGCTGTTAATTAGAAATCTAATATATCAAGGTGCTTTGGGCTTAGAACATGACATTCACAGAGGGGTTTTGTTAACCATTGTCTGGTCATTGTGGCAGAATCAGAACGTCTGTTCTTTCTCTCTCAGAGCTTTGTTTTGTGTCTTGATCAGTTCTTCTGTCATTCTCTGTCCTCTGTGGGTATGTTTGTGCATGAGGGTAGGAAGGGTGGATGGATATGTGTAAATTCACTGCATTATATCCAGTGCCTGATTGATCTATTGTGAGGGCTTTGCCGTCCTGTCTACAAATCCCTACACAATTTTCTTTTTCTCCTCCACTATGTTGAGCAAATTTTTGCCTCAGATCATTGACTTCATTGGTTATATCAGCCTCCCTCTTCCTTTCTTCAAGAGAGAGACAGTGTTTATCTTTCCCAAGAAATTTTATGGTTTAGGTGGGAAAGATCTGGCTCCCTGCAGAGCTCTAAGAGGAAGATCCAAGAAAGAAAATAACCATGTATTTCTGGCATTTCCTGGCTGCCCAGAGCTTTCCTCTACAGCTGACATTGATAAAATCTCATCAAGGACATCAGGCTACTGGCTTTTATAACGTCACTTACTCTGCAGGTCATATTAACATTTAAGATATTGGTTTGTTTTCTGAATAGAATGTGACATTGTCTTTACTTGTACTTTTTTTTTTTGGGCCTTGATTCAGGGTCAGTGAAGTAGGCAGGGCACGTGTCATTTGGCTCAGTTGACAGACCAGAAAGATAAAACACATCAGAGCAAGGCTTTGCTTTGGTCCCACAGTAAATTAGGAGCAGACCTGCATCTCTGAAGGGAGGTCGGTCAAGTTGGGTGGTCTCCTGACCCCAGCTTTGCACAACCTCAGACCCTCCTATCCAGGACTTGTGAGTTCACTTGAATCTCATTAGACCTGAGCTCAGGTGAGCTGTGGAGGCTCCCCCTCCATTCAGCTGTTAGTCAGCCAGTCCCTATCTTCCTTTCAGATAGGATGGGGCTTTGCAGGAGGAGCTTTGCATTTGCTCAGATAACCTACATTAGATTCTTGAAGTGGGACCTGTAGTAAGCAGTATTCTCAAATAACCTGTCAGTGATAAGCAAGATTTTATAAATAGTAAAACATTGCTGTTAATTAGAAATCTAATATATCAAGGTGCTTTGGGCTTAGAACATGACATTCACAGAGGGGTTTTGTTAACCATTGTCTGGTCATTGTGGCAGAATCAGAACGTCTGTTCTTTCTCTCTCAGAGCTTTGTTTTGTGTCTTGATCAGTTCTTCTGTCATTCTCTGTCCTCTGTGGGTATGTTTGTGCATGAGGGTAGGAAGGGTGGATGGATATGTGTAAATTCACTGCATTATATCCAGTGCCTGATTGATCTATTGTGAGGGCTTTGCCGTCCTGTCTACAAATCCCTACACAATTTTCTTTTTCTCCTCCACTATGTTGAGCAAATTTTTGCCTCAGATCATTGACTTCATTGGTTATATCAGCCTCCCTCTTCCTTTCTTCAAGAGAGAGACAGTGTTTATCTTTCCCAAGAAATTTTATGGTTTAGGTGGGAAAGATCTGGCTCCCTGCAGAGCTCTAAGAGGAAGATCCAAGAAAGAAAATAACCATGTATTTCTGGCATTTCCTGGCTGCCCAGAGCTTTCCTCTACAGCTGACATTGATAAAATCTCATCAAGGACATCAGGCTACTGGCTTTTATAACGTCACTTACTCTGCAGGTCATATTAACATTTAAGATATTGGTTTTTTTTCTGAATAGAATGTGACATTGTCTTTACTTTGCATGCTATCAGATTCCTAAAAACTCAGTGCACTAATTGAAGGGTGATTTTAAAATAGAATTTGACACTCCTGGCAGACACATGGGTATTCTTGAACAGACAGACACCCCTTGTTTTTGCATAGGGTGACACAAATGCATCAATTGCCAGGAAAACTCTTGAAAAATACCAACTACTAGAGATGACTAGCCCTACCAGATATTAAAATATACTCTAAATCCTATGTAATTAAACGTATAGTAGTGCCACATGAAAAGGCACATTGACCAGTGAAATAGAACACCCAGAAACAGGCCCCAAAAACATATGGAAAATTAGACATTAAAGATGGCATCTCAAACCATAGGGTACAGATGGACATTTTAATAAATGACACTGTCTACAAAAGTCAAAAAGTGAAAAAAAAAACGAAATGTCCATCATGTAATGAATGGATAAACAAAATGTGGTGGTATTATACAATGCAGTATCATTCAATAAAAATGAAATACTGAGTTTCTACAACTTGCATAAACCTTGAAAACATTATGCTAAGTGAAAGAAGTGAGTCACAAAAGACCATTATTGTGTGATTCTATTTATATGAAATGTCTGGTCTAGGCAAATCTATAGGGACAAAAAATTGGTTAGTGGATGCCTAGGGCTAGGGATTCGGAAGAATAAGGGTGGATACAAGGTTTCTGTTGGGAGTGATTAAAGTGCTCTGAACTTAGACTGTGTTAATGGTTACAAAAGTCTGTTAATATACTAAAATCATTGAATTGTACATTTAAAGGGTAATTCTATGGTATATGAATTTATCTCAGGATGTTTTTAAAAGGGACAAATGACCCAACAATCCAATAGAAAAATGAGGAAGATATTTTTCTAATATATGAAAAATGTTCAAATTCACTCAGAAATACATATTAAGCAACACTGAGATACAGTTCTTACCCATCATATTGGCAAAAATTTAAAAATATAATGATCCATTCTGTGGGCTATGGGAAAACAGGCATTCTCACGCATTGCTGGTGGAAATGCAGACTGCAAAGAAAATTAGACACTAGTCTAACAAAACTACACGATCGATTTGACCTAGTAACGCGTCTTTTAGGAATACATCCTGCAGATATACTTCCACCAATGTGAGAATATATGCATGCAAGGATACTCACTGTAGCACTGCTGATAGTTACAAATCTAATGCTCATTCAAAAGATTAATGAATCAGCCATGGTTCATCTATAAAACAATATTAAGCACCTTAGAAAAGAATGAGGAAGATTTCTATAAAATCGGTATGATTTTCAGGACAGGACTTTTAAGTGAAAAAAAGAAAACATGCTGAAGAGCATATGAGAAAGAATGGATACAGGGAAAATATATATTTATTCTTTCATACAAAATCTGAGGAGAAAACTGAGGAGATAGATTATTGTTATGAGTTCAGTTGTGGTTCTCCCCACTCCTGAAAACATATGCTGAAGTCCTAACCTCCTAGAGCCTCAGAATGTGATCAGATTTGGAAATAAAGTCCTCCCAGATGTAATTAGTTAAAATGAGATCGTGCTGGAACAGAGTGGGCCCCTAATCCAGTGTGTCTGGTGTCCATCTAAGATGAGGACCATGTGAAGAGAGAAACACAGGGAAAGTACCATGTGGAGATGACGGCATTGATAAGGCTAATGCGTCTATGAGCTAAGGAGCACCAGAGATCACCAGTAGACAACCAGAGGCTAGGAAACAGCAAAAGGCATTTGTTTTAAACCACTCAGTTCATGGCAATTTGCATGGCAGCCCTAGGAGATGTAGGTGTAGGGAAAGAAAGGAGAAACTGGATTGGGAAGCACATGATGATAGGGAGGGAACACATTTCTCAGGACAGACCTTTTTAAAAAAGATTTAAACAAAAAAGATTTATTTGCTGTACCAGGTCTTAATTGCAGCATGTGGGATCTTTAGTTATAGTTGCAGCATGTGAACTCTTAGTTGCAGCCTGTGGGATCTAGTTCCCTGACCAGGGATCATACCTGGGCCCCTGCATTGGGAGCACAGAGTCTTAGCCACATTCAGGGAAGTTCCTGAACAGATCTTTTTTTTTTGAAGCTCTGACTCAGAACCATTTCACACAGCACCTCAAAATATTTAACATCAACCAGGATGTAGGGGTACACAACATGGCATTTAGAGAGTAAAAGCTAAATCTAACTGAGGTGAAAATAACACAACTCCACTGAGGAAAAGTGAGGGAGAAAAGGAATAACTTAAATAACTTTGAAGAAAAATATTGTGGTTGGATACCTTGTAGCTCAGCTGGTAAAGACTATGCCTGCAGTGCAGGAGACCCTGGTTCGATTCCTGGGTCAAGAAGATCACCTGGGGAAAGGGACAGGCTACCCATTCTAGTATTCTTGGGCTTCCCTGGTGGCTCAAGATGGTGAAGAATCCACCTGAAACGCAGGAGACCTGAGTTCGATCCTTGGGTTGGGAAGATCCCTGGAGAAGAGCATGGCAACCCACTCCAGTATTCTTGCCTGGAGAATCCAATGAACAGAGGAACCTGGCGGGCTGCAGTTCATGGGATCGCAAGGAGTCAGATACAGTGACTATGCACAGCACAGAACCATAATGTTAAAAATACACTAGATACAAACGTTGTACTCTAGTTCCTAAACTTGTTTCTCCCAGTGCTATGAGTTAGCAATTCTGAAACTACTATAGTCCCCTAAGTGTGTCTGGTGTCCATCTAAGATGAGGACCATGTGAAGAGAGAAACACAGGAAAGTACCATGTGGAGATGACGGCATTGATAAGGCTAATGCGCTATGAGCTAAGGAGCACCAGAGATCACCAGTAGACAACCAGAGGCTAGGAAACAGCAAAAGGCATTTGTTTTAAACCACTCAGTTCATGGCAATTTGCATGGCAGCCCTAGGAGATGTAGGTGTAGGGAAAGAAAGGAGAAACTGGATTGGGAAGCACATGATGATAGGGAGGGAACACATTTCTCAGGACAGACCTTTTTAAAAAAGATTTAAACAAAAAAGATTTATTTGCTGTACCAGGTCTTAATTGCAGCATGTGGGATCTTTAGTTATAGTTGCAGCATGTGAACTCTTAGTTGCAGCCTGTGGGATCTAGTTCCCTGACCAGGGATCATACCTGGGCCCCTGCATTGGGAGCACAGAGTCTTAGCCACATTCAGGGAAGTTCCTGAACAGATTTTTTTTTTGAAGCTCTGACTCAGAACCATTTCACACAGCACCTCAAAATATTTAACATCAACCAGGATGTAGGGGTACACAACATGGCATTTAGAGAGTAAAAGCTAAATCTAACTGAGGTGAAAATAACACAACTCCACTGAGGAAAAGTGAGGGAGAAAAGGAATAACTTAAATAACTTTGAAGAAAAATATTGTGGTTGGATACCTTGTAGCTCAGCTGGTAAAGACTATGCCTGCAGTGCAGGAGACCCTGGTTCGATTCCTGGGTCAAGAAGATCACCTGGGGAAAGGGACAGGCTACCCATTCTAGTATTCTTGGGCTTCCCTGGTGGCTCAAGATGGTGAAGAATCCACCTGAAACGCAGGAGACCTGAGTTCGATCCTTGGGTTGGGAAGATCCCCTGGAGAAGAGCATGGCAACCCACTCCAGTATTCTTGCCTGGAGAATCCAATGAACAGAGGAACCTGGCGGGCTGCAGTTCATGGGATCGCAAGGAGTCAGATACAGTGACTATGCACAGCACAGAACCATAATGTTAAAAATACACTAGATACAAACGTTGTACTCTAGTTCCTAAACTTGTTTCTCCCAGTGCTATGAGTTAGCAATTCTGAAACTACTATAGATATATATCAGGATTGAACAAATAAGTAAATATATTGTAAATATTGAAAGCTACATTTCTCATGGCTTGAAGAGACTCTATGGAGTAGGTTAATTTGGAGGAATTCTAATGAATCATGGTTTGTAATATATATAAGTGTAGATGGACCTGTCCTCTCGTACAAAGAACCAGGCTCCTTAGAGAAAAAAGTTGAATCCAAAGTTGGGGCAAGGAAGATTAAAAAAATGAGCCTGGAACATTTTGCAGTTACAGAAAATAAGTTCTCAGAATACCAGAAGAACCAAGGAGCCAACCTCAAGGAGTTCTCAACAGTGAGAGTGGGACAAGTTGAGGAAGAAACTGATAGTATTGCAATATAACCCACAGAATAAAATAAATATCCGTGAGTCTATACTGGTAAAAATATTGAATAAATAAAGCAGTGGTGGACAGGGGCAGCTCTTCCTCACAAAAGAATTCCAATGAATTAATGTGAGAGGACTTATATATTAAAAACCACAGTTAGGCAAACATCATAGTAACAATTGCTGCAAGCAGGCCTCACACTAATCAGTGCTGGAGCTGAAAGAGAAATGGGATGTTTGCATATTCTTAGAGTATCTCCTTGGAGAGAATACTATTCAAGGGGAAAATGGTAATTTTGGAGAAACCCTGCAGACACCACCTTGACCAGGTGATCAGGTTTAACATCACCAGTGATAAGTCACGTTGACAGCAGGTACCCCTGATTCAAGATAGTGAGAAGGGCACAGCATCTCTTGTGATCTTTTTGCTAAATGTGTAGTCTCAACCTAATACTACTGAGAAACATCACGCAAACCCCAGGGAAACATTCTATAAAGTAACTCTTTAAACAGTCAAAGTCATGAAAGACCAGGAAAGGAATTGGCAGAAACCAGGGTATATAACTAATACATGAATTATGGGATCCTAGATGGGCTCCTAGGACAGAAAAAGAACAAAAGTGGAGAAATTGGTGAAATTCAAATAGGGTCTGTGTTTTAATTAATAGTATATCAATGCTGACTTGTTGGTTTTGACCATGTGCCATGGTTATGTAAAATGGTAACATTAAAAGAGGCTGAATTAAAAGTATATGAGAAATATTTGTACTATTTTTATAAGTGTAAATTTATTTCAAAATATTTAAAGAAAATTAGGTAGTTTGAAATGTTTATCCTTAATCCTACCCTCAAAGTTTTAGTTATATCCTGTCATATTATAGATAAAGTTTCTGCTTCTATTCCTTAATTTAGCAATTTTATACTTTACCTATTTCCTGCTATAATAGATGATATAACTCATTTATTCTATCTCCTATCATTATATACTCTCAGGAATAGTTATATTCCAATTTTAAGTTTATCTGGTGACCCACTGCTATGGTCTGAATGTCTGTGCCCACCCCCAATAAAATTCAAGTATTGAAATTCTAACCAAAGTTGATGGTGTTAGTAGATGGGGCTTTTGTGAGGTGATTAGGTCATGAGAGTGGAGACCTCCTGAATAGTCGCCACAGAGCTCCTTTTTGAGATCCCCTAGTCCCACAGCGTATTCTCCTCGCTCACCCCAATGTCCATAAGACTGTTCTCCATGTCTGCCTCTCCACTGCTGCTCTACATATTCATTTATCAGCCCCATCTTTCTAGATTCCATATATTTGTGTCAGTATGCAATATTTATCTTTCTCTCTCTGCCATACTTCACTGTGTATAATAGGTTCTAGATTCATGCACCTCATTAGAACTGATTCAAATGCATTTCTTTTTATGGCTGAGTAATATTCCATTGTATATATGTACCACAGCTTCTTTATCCATTCATCTGTCTAGGTTGCTTCCATGTTCCAGCTATTGTAAACAGTGCTGCAACAATGGGGTACATGTGTCTCTTTCAGTTTTGATTTCCTCATGGTATATGCCTAGTAGTGGGATTGCTGGGTCATATGGTGGTTCTATTCCTAGTTTTTTTTTTTTTTTTTTTTTTAATAGTTGGTAAACATAACTTTAGTTTTTAATGTAATCAAGTATCCGCTTCAGAAGTCAAATGTCTTACCTTAATCATTTTTAACACTATTCCTAGTTTTTTGAGATATCTCCATACTGTCTTCCATAGTGGCTGTATCAGTTGACATTCCCACTAACAGTGCAAGAGGGTTCCCTTTTCTCCACACCCTCTCCAGCATTTATTGTTTGTAGACTTTTTGATGAATGGCCATTCTGACTGGTGTGAGGTAATATCTCATTGTAATTTTTATTTGCATTTCTCTACCAATGAGCAATGTTGAGAATCTTTTCCTGTGTTTGTTGGCAGTCTGTATGTCTTCTTTGGAGAGATGTCTGTTTAGGTTTTTTTTCCCATTTTTTGATTGGGTTGTTTATTTTTTTGGCTATGAGGCATGTTGGATCTTAGCTCCTGAATCAGGGATCGAAAAACCATTCCACAGAGTTCTCTCACCCTTCTACCTTTAAACCAATGGGTTTTAAGATGACACTCGGATCTGAGACTTCTAGCCCTTCCAAAACTTTTAAAATTTTTTTCCTCCTTTTAATTCAAGTATTGAAATTCTACAAGGGGGGGCTTTTGTGAGGTGATTAGGTCATGAGAGTGGAGACCTCCTGAATAGTCGCCACAGAGCTCCTTTTTGAGATCCCCTAGTCCCACAGCGTATTCTCCTCGCTCACCCCAATGTCCATAAGACTGTTCTCCATGTCTGCCTCTCCACTGCTGCTCTACATATTCATTTATCAGCCCCATCTTTCTAGATTCCATATATTTGTGTCAGTATGCAATATTTATCTTTCTCTCTCTGCCATACTTCACTGTGTATAATAGGTTCTAGATTCATGCACCTCATTAGAACTGATTCAAATGCATTTCTTTTTATGGCTGAGTAATATTCCATTGTATATATGTACCACAGCTTCTTTATCCATTCATCTGTCTAGGTTGCTTCCATGTTCCAGCTATTGTAAACAGTGCTGCAACAATGGGGTACATGTGTCTCTTTCAGTTTTGATTTCCTCATGGTATATGCCTAGTAGTGGGATTGCTGGGTCATATGGTGGTTCTATTCCTAGTTTTTTTTTTTTTTTTTTTTTTTAATAGTTGGTAAACATAACTTTAGTTTTTAATGTAATCAAGTATCCGCTTCAGAAGTCAAATGTCTTACCTTAATCATTTTTAACACTATTCCTAGTTTTTTGAGATATCTCCATACTGTCTTCCATAGTGGCTGTATCAGTTGACATTCCCACTAACAGTGCAAGAGGGTTCCCTTTTCTCCACACCCTCTCCAGCATTTATTGTTTGTAGACTTTTTGATGAATGGCCATTCTGACTGGTGTGAGGTAATATCTCATTGTAATTTTTATTTGCATTTCTCTACCAATGAGCAATGTTGAGAATCTTTTCCTGTGTTTGTTGGCAGTCTGTATGTCTTCTTTGGAGAGATGTCTGTTTAGGTTTTTTTTCCCATTTTTTGATTGGGTTGTTTATTTTTTTGGCTATGAGGCATGTTGGATCTTAGCTCCTG
The DNA here is from genome assembly GCA_022376925.1 of Tragulus kanchil. Classification (NCBI taxonomy): domain Eukaryota; kingdom Metazoa; phylum Chordata; class Mammalia; order Artiodactyla; family Tragulidae; genus Tragulus; species Tragulus kanchil. Next base: position 117,188,032 of record JAIOJX010000024.1, on the reverse strand, counting down.
AATCAGGGATCGAAAAACCATTCCACAGAGTTCTCTCACCCTTTCTACCATGTGAAGATACAAGAAGTCCAAACCTGGAAGAGAGTTCTCACTAGACCAGGATGACACTCGGATCTGAGACTTCTAGCCTCCAAAACTATGAGCCATAAACTTCAGTTGTAGATAAGTCACTCACTCTATGGTTTTTGTTATAGCAGACAGACAGACTAGGGCAGCCATACTTACAACTTTAAATAAAAACAATACCTTTATCTCTCCCATTCTCTAGAGACAACACTTCTTGGCTTCTTATCAACACCCCTACTTTTTTCCTCCAGCTGGCTTCTTCTCCTTCCTTTCTCCTAACTCAGTTCACCGGACTTTTAAGTTTTGTATTTTGACAACTCCTAATGGTTGCATTTTATTTTCAAACCACAGTTTAATCTTTCAGCTGCCTGATAAGTCCAATAACTGAAAACAAGTAAGCAAGCACTATATTATTATGACCAGGTCAATACTGTTCACTGCTGAGTCACACAGTCTATGTATTATAATTGAAGTTCTTTTTGTGCAGCATTCTGTTTTGCCTAGAATTTCTTAGTAGCTTTATTTTCTGTTCAATTAGTTGTCTTTATCATATTTCCAATTATTTCCAAGCTCTTCCTAACTCAAGTATTAAGCCCCATTTTCTCTGGAGACCTCTTTTCAGGGATTTCTGGCTTCCTGCTCAGGTTGGAAATACTTGCTCAGGAAAGATCTCTGGGAAACCCTTGAAATCTCTGCTAGATTAGCTCCAGTACATCCTAGGTCCTATTTTTCCTCGGTTTGCTCCCTCTTTTTTTGAGAGCCTGTGCGTGTGTGCTCAGTCACTTCAGACTCTGCAAGCCCCACAGGGTGTTGCCTGCCACCCCCCTCTGTCCGGAGGATTTCCCAGACAAGAACACTTTTAAGTCCCAGGCTATTGAGCAATGTTGAGGTAATATCTCATTGTAATTTTTATTTGCATTTCTCTACCAATGAGCAATGTTGAGAATCTTTTCCTGTGTTTGTTGGCAGTCTGTATGTCTTCTTTGGAGAGATGTCTGTTTAGGTTTTTTCCCATTTTTGATTGGGTTGTTTATTTTTTGGCTATGAGGCATGTTGGATCTTAGCTCCTGAATCAGGGATCGAAAAACCATTCCACAGAGTTCTCTCACCCTTTCTACCATGTGAAGATACAAGAAGTCCAAACCTGGAAGAGAGTTCTCACTAGACCAGGATGACACTCGGATCTGAGACTTCTAGCCTCCAAAACTATGAGCCATAAACTTCAGTTGTAGATAAGTCACTCACTCTATGGTTTTTGTTATAGCAGACAGACAGACTAGGGCAGCCATACTTACAACTTTAAATAAAAACAATACCTTTATCTCTCCCATTCTCTAGAGACAACACTTCTTGGCTTCTTATCAACACCCCTACTTTTTTCCTCCAGCTGGCTTCTTCTCCTTCCTTTCTCCTAACTCAGTTCACCGGACTTTTAAGTTTTGTATTTTGACAACTCCTAATGGTTGCATTTTATTTTCAAACCACAGTTTAATCTTTCAGCTGCCTGATAAGTCCAATAACTGAAAACAAGTAAGCAAGCACTATATTATTATGACCAGGTCAATACTGTTCACTGCTGAGTCACACAGTCTATGTATTATAATTGAAGTTCTTTTTGTGCAGCATTCTGTTTTGCCTAGAATTTCTTAGTAGCTTTATTTTCTGTTCAATTAGTTGTCTTTATCATATTTCCAATTATTTCCAAGCTCTTCCTAACTCAAGTATTAAGCCCCATTTTCTCTGGAGACCTCTTTTCAGGGATTTCTGGCTTCCTGCTCAGGTTGGAAATACTTGCTCAGGAAAGATCTCTGGAATCCCTTGAAATCTCTGCTAGATTAGCTCCAGTACATCCTAGGTCCTATTTTTCCTCGGTTTGCTCCCTCTTTTTTTGAGAGCCTGTGCGTGTGTGCTCAGTCACTTCAGACTCTGCAAGCCCCACAGGGTGTTGCCTGCCACCCCCCTCTGTCCGGAGGATTTCCCAGACAAGAACACTGAAGTGAGTTGCCATATTCTTCCCTAGGGGATCTTCCCGTCCCAGGGACTAAACCCACGTCTCTTGAGTTGCTTGCATTGGCAGGCAGGCTCTTTAGCAGCTGAGCCCACTGGGGGAGCCTTTTTGAAAACATAAAATAAATTCATAAGAAAGAGATTGTGTGAAATAAATTTCTTGAGTCCTTAAATGTCTGAAAATCCCTTGGTTTTAACTTTGTATTCAAATATATTCAAACAATAGTTTTGTTGGGTATGTAAAACTTGATTACTTTTTTCCCTCAGGATGTTAAGATCTTTGTTCCACTATCTTCTTGCATTTACTGTTATGCTATCATTCTAATTCTATTATTTTATTTATGGTGTTCTGTTTTATTCTCCCTTGAAGCATTTAGCATCTTCATTCTCAGTATTGTGAACTTTTGTGTTAAATCTAGATCTGAATCTGTTTTTTAAGTTTATTATACCAGGCACTCAGTGGACCATTTTTTTTCTTTTTTTGGCCACTTCTATTGGTCTTTCATTTATTTCGATCTTCATCCTTTGGCCTGTGTGGGCCTCCCATTGCAGTGGCCTCTCTCATTGCAGAGGACGGGCTCTGGGTGCATGCGCTCCAGAGCACTGGCTCCTAATTGGACACACTGGTCCGGTTGCTCCACAGCACGTGAGATCTTCCGGGGCCAGGGATCAAACCAGTGCCCCCTGCACTGCAAGGCGAACTCTCTACCTACTGGACCACCAGGGAAGCCCTCAGTGGACCATTTTAATTATGAAGTACGTTTACATTGTAACTTCGTTCAGGTTTAGACATTTTTCTTATATTCTTCCTTTCATAACTTACCCCACTCTATGTTCTTGGTTTCTTCTTTCAGAGACTCAAAGACAATTTGGGCCTTCTTTTTTTTTTTTTTTTTTACTTTTACCATGTTTTGTTGTTTACAGATATGTATAATCCCAGATTAGAATCTGGACCTTCTTGATTGGTTGTCTTTCCCCCTCATTTTTAGTGTGTGTGGGGGTTTTGTATCTTAATGTCCTTGTGTTGTATTTTTGTGTCTTTATGTTGTTGGCTTTGTTTTACTTTCTGACAGAGTTCCTTGACTGTATATTTAAGATGTCTATGGAATATCCGTTTCCACAATCATATTTTAATTTCCAAGATCTCTTTCTTGTTTTTCTTTTTCCTTCTAAAATAGCATCCTATACTTGCTTTAAAGGCATGATTTCTTCTCAGATTTTCCCGAGGTTATAATTTACAGAATTTTTTCCCCCCACGTTCTCTTCTGTTCCCTGAATTACCTTTGTTTCCCCTGGAGGCAGTTTCTCTATTTGTTTGGCTCTTTTGTTCATATTGTAATTTGAGCCAACTGTCTGGCAGTCCTTGGATGTTGGACTGTTCCTGTTTCAGAATGAGAGTCTGAGAAATTACGTGAAGGGAGAGGTGCGTCAACCAGCAGGTGACTGAGCAGGAAACCAGCTGTTCACTGGGCGGTCCCTAGATGCTCAATCTAGAGCTACTCAACTTTATTAGAAGAGAAGTTTTTAAAAGTTCTTAAAACTTTTAAAGGTTTCTTCCCCCAAGGGAATAGAGTGCAGCTTCCGAGAGTTGTGTGTATGGAGACGGGAAGACGGTAGGGTTCAACTGGCATGCTCGCCTTCCTCCTTGCAGAGCTTCCTGTAGCACACGTCTCCAGTCTGGGTTCAAGCCCTGGTCCCTTCCTGGGAACCTTGGTGAGTGACTGCAGCATCATGGGGCCCGGGCATCTTCCACCGGCAGGTCCATCTGGGACACCACCCCCTGTCCCCACAACGTCAGCCAGTAAGGGCAGTCCCTGAAACATGCTCTCTGTGCGGCTGGGAGCCTGTGGAGGCCAGCTCTATAAATAGCCGTGGTGATTACAGAGCAACACTCCTTTTAAATGCTTGGACTTTATAGCTTTCCATTCAAAACAGTGCGGGCCCCATGTTTAGTCTCTCTGGGGGGCAGTTGTAAAGGCCACCTTGTTTCACAGCTCAGGAGAGATTACAAGGCAATTAAAATATTTTTGGCTCTTCTCTCCTGTGATGGTTATCCCCATGCAGTGGCAGCCACTGGAGTATTCTTGCCTCTCGTACCCACAGGGGAACTGGACAATCACTGGTGACCACAGCTGGGCTAGAATTAGAGTTTTAGCCTGAAACCTTCCCTTGGTTTTCAGAGTTAGAAGTAAAAGTCAGAAATAGGGATGTCTGTGGGACTTCCTGGTGGTCCAGTGGTTAAGACTTCACCTTCCAGTGCAGAAGGTTCAAGCATCCTATACTTGCTTTAAAGGCATGATTTCTTCTCAGATTTTCCCGAGGTTATAATTTACAGAATTTTTTCCCCCCACGTTCTCTTCTGTTCCCTGAATTACCTTTGTTTCCCCTGGAGGCAGTTTCTCTATTTGTTTGGCTCTTTTGTTCATATTGTAATTTGAGCCAACTGTCTGGCAGTCCTTGGATGTTGGACTGTTCCTGTTTCAGAATGAGAGTCTGAGAAATTACGTGAAGGGAGAGGTGCGTCAACCAGCAGGTGACTGAGCAGGAAACCAGCTGTTCACTGGGCGGTCCCTAGATGCTCAATCTAGAGCTACTCAACTTTATTAGAAGAGAAGTTTTTAAAAGTTCTTAAAACTTTTAAAGGTTTCTTCCCCCAAGGGAATAGAGTGCAGCTTCCGAGAGTTGTGTGTATGGAGACGGGAAGACGGTAGGGTTCAACTGGCATGCTCGCCTTCCTCCTTGCAGAGCTTCCTGTAGCACACGTCTCCAGTCTGGGTTCAAGCCCTGGTCCCTTCCTGGGAACCTTGGTGAGTGACTGCAGCATCATGGGGCCCGGGCATCTTCCACCGGCAGGTCCATCTGGGACACCACCCCCTGTCCCCACAACGTCAGCCAGTAAGGGCAGTCCCTGAAACATGCTCTCTGTGCGGCTGGGAGCCTGTGGAGGCCAGCTCTATAAATAGCCGTGGTGATTACAGAGCAACACTCCTTTTAAATGCTTGGACTTTATAGCTTTCCATTCAAAACAGTGCGGGCCCCATGTTTAGTCTCTCTGGGGGGCAGTTGTAAAGGCCACCTTGTTTCACAGCTCAGGAGAGATTACAAGGCAATTAAAATATTTTTGGCTCTTCTCTCCTGTGATGGTTATCCCCATGCAGTGGCAGCCACTGGAGTATTCTTGCCTCTCGTACCCACAGGGGAACTGGACAATCACTGGTGACCACAGCTGGGCTAGAATTAGAGTTTTAGCCTGAAACCTTCCCTTGGTTTTCAGAGTTAGAAGTAAAAGTCAGAAATAGGGATGTCTGTGGGACTTCCCTGGTGGTCCAGTGGTTAAGACTTCACCTTCCAGTGCAGAAGGTTCAATCCCTGATAGGGAGCTAAGAACCCACATACCTCATAGCCAAAAAAATAAGGCAAAACCATAAAACAGAAGTAATATTGTAATGTATTCAAGAAAAACTTTAAGCAATGGTCCACATAAACACAATCTAAAAGAAACTAATGGTGACTCAAATTGTGATAGCCAGGCAACTGCCACTTATTTCAAAGGTATGTTTTTCTCCTGTAGGAACAGAATTAAGTTCTTTAGGAACCAAGTAAATGCTTCTTGTTCCAGAGTAATTACATGCACAAAACTGTGTATTTTTCAGTCTGATCAATGTCGCATTGTACAGATAAATGTAAGTTCAAAGCACATGGAGATGTTTAGGTAAAAACAGCGTGCCACATCGAATATTTATGAGTTATAACAAATAACGTTAATTATTCTGGTCATAAAAATTATTATCATGTGGAAAGAGTAGCTGCCATAATCTTAAAGGTGATCCTGACACATACAACCTCTTTAGTGTTCAGCATCATCACTAACTCCTCAGAGTATCCGCAGAGGACAGGCTGGACAGATGTCATTATCACCCCCACCCCACCCCATACAGATGAACGTGCTGAGACCTCGAGAAGTTCTAGCAATAGTTAGTAATCAGCTCTGGATTAGCCTCATTAGACATCAAACGCTCTGTGTGGTTTACTCCTCCCCTTGGGCTTGGTGGCCAGTGAACCACATACCTCCCGGTGCTCTCTGCACCAAATGATGGAGGCTGGTCTTTGGGGGTGCTTTTCCTCCACCGGCCTGTCTATTGCTTTAGTCTCTGGGGGCAGTTGTAAAGGCCACCTTGTTTCACAGCTCAGGAGAGATTACAAGGCAATTAAAATATTTTTGGCTCTTCTCTCCTGTGATGGTTATCCCCATGCAGTGGCAGCCACTGGAGTATTCTTGCCTCTCGTACCCACAGGGGAACTGGACAATCACTGGTGACCACAGCTGGGCTAGAATTAGAGTTTTAGCCTGAAACCTTCCCTTGGTTTTCAGAGTTAGAAGTAAAAGTCAGAAATAGGGATGTCTGTGGGACTTCCCTGGTGGTCCAGTGGTTAAGACTTCACCTTCCAGTGCAGAAGGTTCAATCCCTGATAGGGAGCTAAGAACCCACATACCTCATAGCCAAAAAAATAAGGCAAAACCATAAAACAGAAGTAATATTGTAATGTATTCAAGAAAAACTTTAAGCAATGGTCCACATAAACACAATCTAAAAGAAACTAATGGTGACTCAAATTGTGATAGCCAGGCAACTGCCACTTATTTCAAAGGTATGTTTTTCTCCTGTAGGAACAGAATTAAGTTCTTTAGGAACCAAGTAAATGCTTCTTGTTCCAGAGTAATTACATGCACAAAACTGTGTATTTTTCAGTCTGATCAATGTCGTCATTGTACAGATAAATGTAAGTTCAAAGCACATGGAGATGTTTAGGTAAAAACAGCGTGCCACATCGAATATTTATGAGTTATAACAAATAACGTTAATTATTCTGGTCATAAAAATTATTATCATGTGGAAAGAGTAGCTGCCATAATCTTAAAGGTGATCCTGACACATACAACCTCTTTAGTGTTCAGCATCATCACTAACTCCTCAGAGTATCCGCAGAGGACAGGCTGGACAGATGTCATTATCACCCCCACCCCACCCCATACAGATGAACGTGCTGAGACCTCGAGAAGTTCTAGCAATAGTTAGTAATCAGCTCTGGATTAGCCTCATTAGACATCAAACGCTCTGTGTGGTTTACTCCTCCCCTTGGGCTTGGTGGCCAGTGAACCACATACCTCCCGGTGCTCTCTGCACCAAATGATGGAGGCTGGTGTTTGGGGGTGCTTTTCCTACACCGGCCTGAATTATGGATAACAAAGGGTAGAGGAGAGAGAGGATTTGGAATATTAACGATTCTCCAGCTCAGTAGGAACTGATTCTGCAAAACCTTTTCTCTCTCTCTCTCCCTCCTTCCTCCAAAAGAGCAATTATTAAAAATATTTTCAGGAAGAAAAATATTAAAATACAAATTAAATACAGTCGTGACTGTAGATCATTGAAGAAAAATGCCAGCACTGTTTTTAAGAGTCCAGCGTAGGTGTTGAGGTGATGAGGTCAGTGGAGCTGACATCAGATAGGATAGGACAGTAGACATAATCAAGTCCAGATCCCTCATTTTGCAGATGAGGACACTGAGGTGGAGATCGTTAGTGAATTTGCCCCATGTCTGGAGAATGGTATTAGTACAGTAGCCAGCATGGAGCCGGATACAAAGCAAGTACTTATATCAATTAGGAATGTGTTCGACTGCAAGCAACAGAGAGCTGGCTTTACAAGTTGCTTTTTCTCCCATAAGTCCAGAGGCAGGAATGCAGGACCTAGCTGTTCCTGGGCCCAGATACTAGGAAAATGAGCCTTGCTTCTCAGCAGCCAGTATGCTAGAGGCTGGGAGGAGCTGTAGGTCACAGTGTGACCAAAGAAGGGTGGCCTTGTTAAGAAGCAATGACAGCGGGCTTCCCTGGTGGTCCAGTGGGTAGAGAGTCCGCCTTGCAGTGCAAGGGGTGCTGCTTCGATCCCTGGCCCAGGAAGATCCCACGTGCGGTGGAGCAGCTGGACCAGTGTGTCCAATTAGGAGCCAGCGCTCTGGAGCCCTTGCGCCCAGAGTCGGAGCTCTGCGACGAGAGAGGCCACTGCAATGGGAGGCCCATACAGGCCAAATAATAAAGATGGATGAAGATAAATAAATAAAAAACCAATAAAAGAGGCCTAAATGTAAAAAAAAAGAAAGAATGAGAGTAACTGAGGATATTTAACCAGAAGAGGAGGAATAGTGGAAAATGCCACAAGAACAGGCCCTGTATTACCTACTGCATTAGGGCCAGTAGTGCAACTGTTATATGACAAACAGGACTGAACAACAGGAATAATTTTTTTTAATAATTTAATTTTTATTTGGCTGCATCAGGTCTAAGTAGCGGCATGCAAGACCTTCATTGTGAGACACGGTCTTCTCTCTAGTTGTGAGCTCAGTAGGTGCAGTGTGGGGACTTAGTTACCCTGCAGCAAGGGATCTTAGTTCCCTGATCAAGGATGGAACCTGAGTTGCCCGTACTGGAAGGCAGTTTCTTAACCACTGGACCACCAGGGAAGTGCCAGGTATAAGTTTAAAGATAAGCACTTTCTGAAAATTGCCAGCCTCTGAAAACAGTGATTCCTGGAGACATTCATGCTGAATAAGGAATTAGAGAGGGTGTGTGTGTGTTTGTGTTAGATGTTGCATGTTGGATGGGGTGTGGGGAAGGAGAGATCAGGAGAGAGAGGAGAGATGGTCTTAAAATTCCCCTTGGAACAATCCATTTAGCAAGTATCTGAGTTTCTACTGTGTTTCACAGAGGAACCATATCTTCCAAATGAGAAACTGATTTGACATTTATGAAAAAGCTAATGGAGAGAACGGAGTGTATAATGACTGTTACCCACTGTCTTCTCAGGAACCACTTGCTTTCTCGAGATGCCAGGGCTTCCAGTACCCCATGCCTCTCCAGGGAACTGCCCCCTTTCCATCAAGGCTCCCAGGACAGGTGGAACAGGGCCAGATGCGTGGTTCAGGAGCAGTATTTTTTTCCTGATATGCTAGAGCCGGGGCTTACTCTCTTTCCATGTGATGCCCACGTGTCTGCAAGGCAGCTGAGAAGTGTGAGAAAGGTAGTGGGGAGTTCGGCCACTCATTTGCCACCTCTGGAGGCTTTCTTGCCCTCAGTCTTCTTACCTGGGACATGGGAGAGACGAGTATCTTCCTCACAGACTTGTGAGGGTGTTCTGGCCTTTGCATAACGCTCAGTCTCTGTTAGCAAGGATTCAACAGATGTGGTTCACGTCGTGCCTCAGCTCTGCCAATGATTTTGTGAGGTCGCTTTTCCAGACGTGGGTTTCCTCTCCTCTACATCGCGGGCAGGTTGGTCTGGAATAAGCCCTGTGATTCCTCCCAGCTCTGGACCTTCTGGTCCTCAAACAAAATGCTTTCCCAGCCTCGGCCGGAGGGCATCTTTGCCAGGAGGGGGCACCATGAGCTCATGTTTCTGGCAGAGACGTGGTTGACCGTTCGGTAATCTCTCCTCAGTGTCGAAAAGGAGCCTGAAAACTCGCCTGTTTAGCAGTTGCCCCAGCACTGACTTTTAAAATCATGGTGCTGATGGGATTTTCCACTCTTTTGCTTGCTTCCAGGAGGTCAAAATCATCTCCCTTCCTCAATATTTATGAAAAGGGCAAAGAGAGAAGTCTGGCAGGGCCAGCTTCCCCACTATGGTCTTCCCCTGTGCTCAGAAGCACAGCTACAGATCCCAGGGAACATGTGCTGTGGAACTGCACCCACAACAGGCCATTTGCATGCTACTTGGGGGGCACCAGTGGTCTCTGGCGCTGGCAGGTGCCTCATTTCTGTGAAAGAGATTGCACATAACAATTTTGCAACCTTAGATTTCTGACACTGGCTGGATTCCTTTGAGCAGAATCAGCATTGTGGAGACTGAGCAGGGCAGCAAAACAGCTAAGAGCCAACAGGGTCAAAGTCTGGGCTTCCCAAGTGGATTCGTGTGAGAACCTGCCTGCCAGTACAAGAGATGTAAGAGGCACGGTTGGATCCCTGGGATGGGAAGATCCCCCGGAGGAGGAAATGGCAACCCACTCCAGTATTATTCTTTCCTGGGTAATCCCATAGACAGAGGAGCCTGGCTGGGTATAGTCCATAGGGATGCATAGAGTCAGACATGACTGAAGCGACTTTAGCACACATGTGGGGCCAAAGCCCTGAGTTTGTTAAGTGAATTGAACAGAGGAAAATCCCCCAACTCTCTTCCACCCTTTGATTTGAGTTAAACAGAAGAGAGAGGAAAGAAGAAAAGAGAAAGAGGGGGAGGGGAAGAAAGCTAGTTTACATATCTGAAGTAGTGTTCAAATAGAGTATCCTGCCTTTTCCCTGTTAAGAAGTGCATAATTTTAAGCTTTAGACAGTAGGAGATATAAATATATTATCTGGTCTTTGCTTCAAGCTCGCCCTCTCTCCTGTACATGAGTGAAAGTAAAGTCACTCAGTCGTGTCCAACTCTTTGCAACCACATGGACAATCCATGAATTCTCCAGGCAAGAGTACTGGAGTTGGTAGCCTGTCCCTTCTCCAGGGGATCTTTCCAACCCAAGGACTGAACTGGGGTCTCCTGTATTACAGGTGGATTCTTTTTTTTTTTTTCTTGATATATGCATATTGTTTTCATCTTCAGATTGTAGTTCAGTTTAAAATGGACGGGATGCCTGAAAACTCGCCTGTTTAGCAGTTGCCCCAGCACTGACTTTTAAAATCATGGTGCTGATGGGATTTTCCACTCTTTTGCTTGCTTCCAGGAGGTCAAAATCATCTCCCTTCCTCAATATTTATGAAAAGGGCAAAGAGAGAAGTCTGGCAGGGCCAGCTTCCCCACTATGGTCTTCCCCTGTGCTCAGAAGCACAGCTACAGATCCCAGGGAACATGTGCTGTGGAACTGCACCCACAACAGGCCATTTGCATGCTACTTGGGGGGCACCAGTGGTCTCTGGCGCTGGCAGGTGCCTCATTTCTGTGAAAGAGATTGCACATAACAATTTTGCAACCTTAGATTTCTGACACTGGCTGGATTCCTTTGAGCAGAATCAGCATTGTGGAGACTGAGCAGGGCAGCAAAACAGCTAAGAGCCAACAGGGTCAAAGTCTGGGCTTCCCAAGTGGATTCGTGTGAGAACCTGCCTGCCAGTACAAGAGATGTAAGAGGCACGGTTGGATCCCTGGGATGGGAAGATCCCCCGGAGGAGGAAATGGCAACCCACTCCAGTATTATTCTTTCCTGGGTAATCCCATAGACAGAGGAGCCTGGCTGGGTATAGTCCATAGGGATGCATAGAGTCAGACATGACTGAAGCGACTTTAGCACACATGTGGGGCCAAAGCCCTGAGTTTGTTAAGTGAATTGAACAGAGGAAAATCCCCCAACTCTCTTCCACCCTTTGATTTGAGTTAAACAGAAGAGAGAGGAAAGAAGAAAAGAGAAAGAGGGGGAGGGGAAGAAAGCTAGTTTACATATCTGAAGTAGTGTTCAAATAGAGTATCCTGCCTTTTCCCTGTTAAGAAGTGCATAATTTTAAGCTTTAGACAGTAGGAGATATAAATATATTATCTGGTCTTTGCTTCAAGCTCGCCCTCTCTCCTGTACATGAGTGAAAGTAAAGTCACTCAGTCGTGTCCAACTCTTTGCAACCACATGGACAATCCATGAATTCTCCAGGCAAGAGTACTGGAGTTGGTAGCCTGTCCCTTCTCCAGGGGATCTTTCCAACCCAAGGACTGAACTGGGGTCTCCTGTATTACAGGTGGATTCTTTTTTTTTTTTTCTTGATATATGCATATTGTTTTCATCTTCAGATTGTAGTTCAGTTTAAAATGGACAAAGCTATAGTTGAAATCATCTATGTACAGTTCAGTAACACAGAGAATACTGATCTAGGCATTGTATAAAAGTTAGAGGTTAGAAGTTTACTTAAAACCATGTAGTACTACTTGCTACTCCATGTACTACTACTGGATTTCCCAGGCAAGAATACAGGAATGGGTTGCCATTTCCTTCTCCATGCAGGTGGATTCTTTACCAGCTGAGCTACAAGAGAATCCCTTGTACATGTGTGAGCACTGATCATGTATTTGGTTGACAGGTTAGAAAATTAATGGGCTAAGTCAAATTCTGTGGATTGGTTTTGGCCTTTTGAATATTAGGTTGTCAAAATTTTCTTCTCTGAGATAATAGCCTCAGCTGAATATTTAGGATGCATTGATTTTGTTTAAAGAGGAAAAAGTTACTTTCAGACTCTGTGTGGTCAGTCACTAATGTGTGTCTGACTCTTTGCAACCTCATGGACTGTAGCACGCCAGGCCTCTCTGTCCCTTACCATCTCCGAGAGTTTGCCCAACTTCATGTCCATACACAAGATTCTTTTATCATTTAAAAAAAAAAAAAAAAACGGATCTTCCCTGGTGGTCCAGTGGGTAAAGAATCTGCCTTGCAATGCAAGGGGCACCAGTTCGACCCCTGGCCCAGGAAGATCCCACGTGCCGCGAAGCAACTGGACCAGTGTGTTCAATAACGAGCCAACGCTCTGGAGCACATATGCCCAGAGCAGTGCTCTGCAGTGAGAGAGGCCACTGTAATGGGAGGCCCACACAGGCAAAAGAATAAACATCCCTGTTAAGAAGTGCATAATTTTAAGCTTTAGACAGTAGGAGATATAAATATATTATCTGGTCTTTGCTTCAAGCTCGCCCTCTCTCCTGTACATGAGTGAAAGTAAAGTCACTCAGTCGTGTCCAACTCTTTGCAACCACATGGACAATCCATGAATTCTCCAGGCAAGAGTACTGGAGTTGGTAGCCTGTCCCTTCTCCAGGGGATCTTTCCAACCCAAGGACTGAACTGGGGTCTCCTGTATTACAGGTGGATTCTTTTTTTTTTTTTCTTGATATATGCATATTGTTTTCATCTTCAGATTGTAGTTCAGTTTAAAATGGACAAAGCTATAGTTGAAATCATCTATGTACAGTTCAGTAACACAGAGAATACTGATCTAGGCATTGTATAAAAGTTAGAGGTTAGAAGTTTACTTAAAACCATGTAGTACTACTTGCTACTCCATGTACTACTACTGGATTTCCCAGGCAAGAATACAGGAATGGGTTGCCATTTCCTTCTCCATGCAGGTGGATTCTTTACCAGCTGAGCTACAAGAGAATCCCTTGTACATGTGTGAGCACTGATCATGTATTTGGTTGACAGGTTAGAAAATTAATGGGCTAAGTCAAATTCTGTGGATTGGTTTTGGCCTTTTGAATATTAGGTTGTCAAAATTTTCTTCTCTGAGATAATAGCCTCAGCTGAATATTTAGGATGCATTGATTTTGTTTAAAGAGGAAAAAGTTACTTTCAGACTCTGTGTGGTCAGTCACTAATGTGTGTCTGACTCTTTGCAACCTCATGGACTGTAGCACGCCAGGCCTCTCTGTCCCTTACCATCTCCGAGAGTTTGCCCAACTTCATGTCCATACACAAGATTCTTTTATCATTTAAAAAAAAAAAAAAAAACGGATCTTCCCTGGTGGTCCAGTGGGTAAAGAATCTGCCTTGCAATGCAAGGGGCACCAGTTCGACCCCTGGCCCAGGAAGATCCCACGTGCCGCGAAGCAACTGGACCAGTGTGTTCAATAACGAGCCAACGCTCTGGAGCACATATGCCCAGAGCAGTGCTCTGCAGTGAGAGAGGCCACTGTAATGGGAGGCCCACACAGGCAAAAGAATAAACATGGGGGAAAATAAATAAATTAAAAAATAAACAATAAAAGAGGCCACAATTAAAAAAAAAATGATGATTCCTCATGTATGGCACTAGAAGTGGTGTAGACAGAGCAGGTTTCTCTCTGTTCTCTTTTAATTTTTTTAAAATTTAACTTTTATTTTTATATTGTCATATAATTGATTTGCAATATTGTGTTAGATTCAGGTGTCAGTTATACATATATGCATATCTATTCTTTTTCCATATAGAGTACTATAGAATATTGAGTAGAGTTTTTTGTGCTATACAGGAGGTCTGTATTGATTATTTAGTTTATATATAGTAGTGTGTCTATGTTAATCTCAAACTCCTAGTTAACTCTCCCTATCAATAGTTTCCCCCTTTGGTAACCTTAAGTTTGCTTTAAAAGTCTATGAGTCGGGCTTCCCTGGTGGTCCAGTGGGTAAGGACACCGCCTTGCAGTGCAAGGGGCGCCGGTTCGATCCCTGGTCTGGGAAGATCCCACGTGCCGCGGAGCGGCTGGACCAATGTGTCCAATCACCGAGCCCGAGCTCTGGAGCACATGCGCCCAGCGCCGGTGCTCTGCGACAACAGACGCCACCACGATGGGAGGCTCACACGGGCCAAAAAACAAAGATGGATGAAACTAGACAAATGAAAGACCGATAGGAGTGGCCCACCCACCCCCCCCCTCCCCACCCCCGCAAAAAAAAAAAAAAAGAAAAAACCTATAAAAAGTAAAAAAGAAAAAAAAAAGTCTATGAGTCTATTTTTGTTTTGTAAATGAGTTCATTTGTATCATTTTTTATATTCCACATATAAGCGATACCATATTATATTTGTCTTTCTCTTCATATGATAATCACTAGAGGCATTCATGTTGCTGAAAATGGCATTATTTCATTCTTTTTTATGTCTGAGTAATTTTTCATTGTGGCTTTCCCTCATGGCTCGGTGGTAAAGAATCTGCCTGCTAATGCAAGAGACATGGGTTCATTCCCTGGGTCAGAAAGATCCCTTGGAGAAGGAAATGGCAGCAAACTCCAGTATTCTTGCCTGGGAAATCCCATGGACAGAGAAGTCTGGCAGGCTATAATCCAGAGGGTCACAAAGAGTCGGGTACGACTTAGCAACTCAGTAGCAACAACAATATTCCATTGTATGTATGTACCACAGCTTCCTGTCCATTCATTTGTGGATGGACATATGAGTTGCTTTCATGCCCTGGCAATTGTAAATAGTGCTGCAGTGAACATTGGGGTGCATGTATCTTTTTTTTTTAACCTTTATTTATTTATTTATTTTTTGAGGGGGGTGGGGTGGGCCGCTTCTGTTGGTCTTTCATTTGTCTATTTTTCATCCATCTTTGTTCTTTGGCTCCTGTGGGCCTCCCACCGCGGTGGCCTCTGTTGTCGCAGAGCACCGGCCCTGGGCGCATGCGCTCCAGATCTCCGGCTCGGTAATTGGACACATGGGTCCAGCCGCTCCGCGGCACGTGGGATCTTTCCAGGCCAGGGATCGAACTGGTGCCCCTTGCACTGCAAGGTGGTGTCCTTATCCACTGGACCACCAGGGAAGCCCGCATGTATCTTTTTGAATGATGTTTTTCTCTTGATACTTACCCAGGAGTGGGATTGCTTGATCACATGGTAGTTCTATTTTCATTTTTTTAAGGAACCTCTGTACTGTTCTCCACAGTAGCTGCACCGGTTTACCAATAGCAGAATAGAAGGGTTCCTTTTCTCCATGTTCTTTCTAGTATTTTTTATTTGAAGACTTTTGATGATAGCCGTTCTGACCAGTATGAGGTGATACCTCATTGTTGTTTGGATTTGCATTTCTCTAATAATTAGTGATTCTGAGCATCTTTTCATGTGCTTTTTGGTCATCTATATGTCTTCTTGGAGAAATACCTATTTAGGTCTTCTGAGCATTTTTCTTTTTTTATTGATGTTGAGCTACATGAGCTGTATGTATATTTTGGAGATTAATCTTCTGTAAAGCTAAACTGATTACATTAGGTTGCTAGAGAAATCACATCACATACTGTCAAGTCTCATTGTGGGGAGATGTAGATCTTGGGAAGCAAATCATTTCTCTTCATTACTGACCAACCAAGTGCTTTGTGTGTGTCTTTGAAATTTACATTAAAGAGCCCATGTCTTGGAAGACTGAAAGTCTTTTGAGGTTGGAGAGGTGAAATTGGGACAGAGGGATGTCAGAAGGATGGTTCTGCAGTGTCCAGTGTCATGCAGACTTTGGAGGGGGCTTGTTTTTTTCTCTAGGCTGGGAAAGAAGGGGTTGTTACATCCTAGGACATTTCCTCCTACTCTTGCCCCCGCACCATCTGCAGAGTGGAGCAGGTGGTGTGTGGGTGAGAACACTAGTGTGGTTTCATCTGTTGTTGCTTACAGAAAAGGAAGCTCCCTGTTGAGGTTTTGGCTTTCTCTTGCTCTAATGAATGAGTCCTGCTCTAAGATCAGCCTCTCAGGGTATCACTGACAGATGAACTCTATTAGAGGATTTTGCAGCAACTTTTTAAAATGCCATCAATACCATGTTGGGTCCCTGAAAAAGGCATTTCCTTTCTCTTACTTTAAGTCACATTTCTGGTGTGCAAATATCTTATGTGACAGCTTATAAAAGGTAGAGATTTTTCTATTTTGAGAAGCATATCCAGTCAGATTTCTGGCAAACTAGAAGAGGCTTCACGTCCTATTTCCTCTTTTGGGACTTTTCTCCTAGAGTGTCAAATAAGGATTAGGGGATTCTGCAGGTTCTTCTGAGGGATGATGCTCTATTAAAATGCATTTGAGGTGAGAAGAAGCCAGCATTTGGCAGAAACACACTGTGAAAGAGACATTTAACATGTAACATGACATCTGTCATTTAGCCCTTACTACAGTGTGTGAAGATTTTGTCATCCCATTTCCTAGATAAGGAAACAGATTCAGAGAGAAAGAGTAATTTGTTCTGAGTCACCTTGCTTGTAGGTACCGAAATGGGAGTTGAAATCTTGGCTTGTTTGACCAACCCTGTGTAAGTTGATTGCTGAAAATTGCAAAATGTTATTTGTCAGTCATTTCCATAGCACTTATTTTATGCTAAGCCCCGTTTTTGAGTTTGAGCCTGAACTGGGGTGGGGGGAGTGACTGCTGGAATGAATGGGCTGGGGAAATGGGTGACGGGGATTGCCGAAGGAAGCATCAGTAGCATCCAAGGATGATGCATTGTGGGGTCTGAGGCAAGGAGGGAGCAATCAGTTTCGGTAGCAGGGTTGGATCTATACTAGATTATTATTGCAGATGTTCTCAGAGTCCCCCGAAGAGGTGGAAGATGACCCTCATTCCCCAGGTTGCACTGCTCAAAACTTCGCAAAAGCGTCAAGAAAACATTGGCCCAAAGGAATGTAAAACATAGCCATATAGACCAACTGAAGAGAATTTTAGGTTCAGCTGAATGTTGTCTTGGCCACATTCCCTCGAAGCAGTGAAATTCTCAAAAGTCTAGCTTTCACTGTTGGAACTGGCTTTGCAGCTCCCTATCTACCTACTTGATATGTGACCGTGCACCTCAGTTTCCTCATATCCAATAATAGTTGCCTTGTAGAGTTATGGTAAAGATCCAGTGAGCTCATTTACAAGATGTGCTTGGCAACCTACATGTTCATCAACATCTAAGATAAGGAAGCTGTGGTACATGTATACAATGGAATATTACTCATCCATAAAAGAAATGCATTTGAATCAGTTGTAATGAGTTGGTTTGGTGCACATTTCTGGTGTGCAAATATCTTATGTGACAGCTTATAAAAGGTAGAGATTTTTCTATTTTGAGAAGCATATCCAGTCAGATTTCTGGCAAACTAGAAGAGGCTTCACGTCCTATTTCCTCTTTTGGGACTTTTCTCCTAGAGTGTCAAATAAGGATTAGGGGATTCTGCAGGTTCTTCTGAGGGATGATGCTCTATTAAAATGCATTTGAGGTGAGAAGAAGCCAGCATTTGGCAGAAACACACTGTGAAAGAGACATTTAACATGTAACATGACATCTGTCATTTAGCCCTTACTACAGTGTGTGAAGATTTTGTCATCCCATTTCCTAGATAAGGAAACAGATTCAGAGAGAAAGAGTAATTTGTTCTGAGTCACCTTGCTTGTAGGTACCGAAATGGGAGTTGAAATCTTGGCTTGTTTGACCAACCCTGTGTAAGTTGATTGCTGAAAATTGCAAAATGTTATTTGTCAGTCATTTCCATAGCACTTATTTTATGCTAAGCCCCGTTTTTGAGTTTGAGCCTGAACTGGGGTGGGGGGAGTGACTGCTGGAATGAATGGGCTGGGGAAATGGGTGACGGGGATTGCCGAAGGAAGCATCAGTAGCATCCAAGGATGATGCATTGTGGGGTCTGAGGCAAGGAGGGAGCAATCAGTTTCGGTAGCAGGGTTGGATCTATACTAGATTATTATTGCAGATGTTCTCAGAGTCCCCCGAAGAGGTGGAAGATGACCCTCATTCCCCAGGTTGCACTGCTCAAAACTTCGCAAAAGCGTCAAGAAAACATTGGCCCAAAGGAATGTAAAACATAGCCATATAGACCAACTGAAGAGAATTTTAGGTTCAGCTGAATGTTGTCTTGGCCACATTCCCTCGAAGCAGTGAAATTCTCAAAAGTCTAGCTTTCACTGTTGGAACTGGCTTTGCAGCTCCCTATCTACCTACTTGATATGTGACCGTGCACCTCAGTTTCCTCATATCCAATAATAGTTGCCTTGTAGAGTTATGGTAAAGATCCAGTGAGCTCATTTACAAGATGTGCTTGGCAACCTACATGTTCATCAACATCTAAGATAAGGAAGCTGTGGTACATGTATACAATGGAATATTACTCATCCATAAAAGAAATGCATTTGAATCAGTTGTAATGAGGTGGATGAATCTAGAACCTATAATACAGAGTGAAGTATGTCAGAGAAAGATAAACATTGCATACTGACACATATATATAGAATTTAGAAAGATGGTACTGATAAATGAATATGCAGAGCAGCAGTGGAGAGGCGGACATGGAGAACAATCTTATGGACATTGGGGAAAGGGACGGGAATATGCTGTGGGACTAGGGGATCTCAAACAGGGGCTCTGTGGTGACCTGGAGAGGGGGGAGCTGGGGATGAGGTTCTGGAAGAGGGAAACATATGTCTACCTATGGCGGATTCAGGTCGATGTGTAGCAGTAAATGACAAAACTCTTAAAAAGAAAATAAAATAGGGCTTCCCTGGTGGTCCAGTGGCTGAAGAGTCTGCCTTGCAGAGCTAGGGGCACTGGTTCGATCCCTGGCCCGGGAGTATCCCACGTGCCCTGCGGAGTGGCTGGACTGGTGTGTCCAGTTGTGGGCCAGCGCTCTGGAATACATGCGCCCGGCGCTGGAACTCTGCAGCGAGAGAGGCCACTGCACAAGGAGGCCCACACATGCCAAAGAATAAAGATAGATGAAAATAAATGAATAAATAACCAATAAAAGAGGCCAAAATTTAAAATAAATAAATAAATAAAATAGATTGGACAGTATATGGGGAAAAAAATAGATGTGCCTGGTATAATGGTGTCCTGAGTTCTGCATATTGTATGTAGCTCCTCTGGGGTTTTGCTTTCCTAGCTATCCCCTTTCTCTGACATTTCCAAACTCTCTGTCTCTATCCCTCCTCAGCCTGAGATCTCCTTCGTTTTAATACCAAAACAACAACAAACCAAACAGACTTTCTCTCCAGTGCTTTGTTATGCTGCCCTCCTAGTTCTCCTTGTGGTCCTTCTGATCTTCCTCTTTTTTTTTTTTTAATTATTGAGGTATAATTGACATATACGATTTTTCTGATCTTCTTGAAAGGGGACTCATAGGCTGCTAGTTCCAAAAAAATGGAGACATACCTGTTGCGTATGTCTGAACCCCTGTGTCCAGTGAAGTGCCTGACATGTAGCTGGCACTCACATATTTGTTGAACGAATGACTGAATGTCTCCATTTCTTCACTCCCAACTTGCACTCTAGCTGCTTTTCTCACCACTCTTCTAAAGCTTCTCTTTCCAAAATTATCTCTGACTTGATTACCAAAATCAGGGCTTGTCTCTTCATCCGCTTATCTCTGAGCTCTCCCTAATGAATGCAAGTCTTTAAAACAGGATTCTACTTTGCAGGATAGTAAAACAAAAACAAAATTACTGCAGAGAACACAGACAAGGCTGGGCTCTCCAGTTTCTTAGTTATCTACTTGGTTACCAATATCCTTTGAAGTCTTCTGAGGTCACCTGCCTTTGATGGGGTTGAGTGGCATAAGACAGCATCCTGGAAGCCATCTTCCCTGATCTCAACAGCTGGAAACAATCTCCTCCTCTCCTCTGGCGTGCTATACTAAGCTTTATCTGTGCTTCTTTAATGGAACTCCTTCGGTTTTGAGTTATATGGTTCATTATAACCATATCTGTGTCACCTGCTACATTTAAAGCCTCTGATGGCAGGCTTTATCTCATTCTCCTATCGTGCTTAGCCTATACAATCAGGTCATGCAGATAGGCCAATTGGAAGAACTAGGGACTTTCCTTGTGTTCCAGTGGTTAGAACCCCACACTTCCAATGCAGGGGTGCACGTTCAGTCCCTGATTGATTCCACACACTGTGGCGTGGCCAAAAAAAAAATTGACCTTAATTTAAATTTTTTTCTTAAAGAAAGAACTAATAGTGGAAAGAAGAGGAGGTGACCTTGAATCACTACAGAGATCTTGCCCATGGAGGGTTTTATAATAACCCTTTCACTCATGTTCTACTGAGTAAAGCCCTGTTATGTCCTAGCTCTGGCCTGGGTATAGTGGGAAGAATAAGACAGAGAATAACACTGAGAGCAGAGACCTAGCTAACAATCTAATTATAACAACAAGCTATACATGAAAAATTTTAAGTAGAAATTCAGAAGTGCAAGAAAGAAATATAAGAACAACAGGTAAAGAATAAATACATATTGAAATAGTAAGTAGCAACTACACACTAGCTGTGCTGTGTGTTACAGGACTAACAGGGGCTGAGTTGCAGTGATGAGGGGCAGTTTCTAAAAAGGGGAAGCTTGGGATGCTGCCAAACGGGCTTGTCTCTTTCATCCGCTTACTCTTTCTAAAGCTTCTCTTTCCAAAATTATCTCTGACTTGATTACCAAAATCAGGGCTTGTCTCTTCATCCGCTTATCTCTGAGCTCTCCCTAATGAATGCAAGTCTTTAAAACAGGATTCTACTTTGCAGGATAGTAAAACAAAAACAAAATTACTGCAGAGAACACAGACAAGGCTGGGCTCTCCAGTTTCTTAGTTATCTACTTGGTTACCAATATCCTTTGAAGTCTTCTGAGGTCACCTGCCTTTGATGGGGTTGAGTGGCATAAGACAGCATCCTGGAAGCCATCTTCCCTGATCTCAACAGCTGGAAACAATCTCCTCCTCTCCTCTGGCGTGCTATACTAAGCTTTATCTGTGCTTCTTTAATGGAACTCCTTCGGTTTTGAGTTATATGGTTCATTATAACCATATCTGTGTCACCTGCTACATTTAAAGCCTCTGATGGCAGGCTTTATCTCATTCTCCTATCGTGCTTAGCCTATACAATCAGGTCATGCAGATAGGCCAATTGGAAGAACTAGGGACTTTCCTTGTGTTCCAGTGGTTAGAACCCCACACTTCCAATGCAGGGGTGCACGTTCAGTCCCTGATTGATTCCACACACTGTGGCGTGGCCAAAAAAAAAATTGACCTTAATTTAAATTTTTTTCTTAAAGAAAGAACTAATAGTGGAAAGAAGAGGAGGTGACCTTGAATCACTACAGAGATCTTGCCCATGGAGGGTTTTATAATAACCCTTTCACTCATGTTCTACTGAGTAAAGCCCTGTTATGTCCTAGCTCTGGCCTGGGTATAGTGGGAAGAATAAGACAGAGAATAACACTGAGAGCAGAGACCTAGCTAACAATCTAATTATAACAACAAGCTATACATGAAAAATTTTAAGTAGAAATTCAGAAGTGCAAGAAAGAAATATAAGAACAACAGGTAAAGAATAAATACATATTGAAATAGTAAGTAGCAACTACACACTAGCTGTGCTGTGTGTTACAGGACTAACAGGGGCTGAGTTGCAGTGATGAGGGGCAGTTTCTAGAAGAAGCTGGGATTATGCTGAACTCTTTGGATGCTTTTCATTCAGTTTTCCACAGCTTGAGATAGCCATGTCCTAGCATCAATCCCAGTCTCTGAGCTGTGGGTCTTGGGCACTGTGCTCTTCAAAGCTCAGGTGGTTCCATTGCGGTAGGATGGTCAAGAGCAAGAGCTCTGGGTCAGCAGTACCTGTGTCTGACTGGCTGGTGGCCAAGGAACATGTGGTCCCTCTGATCTGGTAGCAGCCGTCCTGCAGGAAGAGGAGTTCAGTCCAGTCTCTAGTATTTTTTTTTTTTTAACTTTTTTTCTTTTTTTTGGGAGAGCGGGTTGGGGAGGGAGGGGGGTGGGCGGGCCACTTCTACTGGTCTTTCATTCATCTGTTTTCATCCATCTTTGTTCTTTGGCCCGTGTGGGCCTCCCATCGCGGTGGCCTCTGTTGTCACAGAGCGCTGGCTCTGGGCGCATGTGCTCCAGAGCTCCGGCTCGGTAATTGGACACACGGGTCCAGCTGCTCCGCAGCACGTGAGATCTTCCCAGGCCAGGGATCGAACTGGCGCCCCTTGCACTGCAAGGTGGTGTCCTTACTCACTGGACCACCAGGGAAGCCCTAGTATTATTTTTTTAATGTCTAAGTGTCATGGTGCTTGTCTTCCCACAAAAATATTTCCAAAATGTAGTCAGAATAAATGCTCGTTGTCATTAAGTTGGAGCCACAGCTGGGCTCAGGAGGACTCAGTGGTGACCTATCCAGGCTGCTCTTGGCTGAGGTGAGACGCTCAGTGCCTGTTGAGAGTGAGCTTTGCTGCTGGCTCCCTCCTCTCTTTTCTGGAGTGTCTGCTCCCCCTGCTCCTGATGGTGCTGTCTCATCAGAAACACAAACTGAATGGCTATACTCACTTTTCTGATTTGTTTGGGGTCTACTCCATGCTTGTCTGCAGCAAAGTTCTCACACATTCCGGTAACTAGAACTTGACCTTTAATCCCACCATTCTTAACTTAAGGGTTTTTTTCTTTCACATCATTCGGGATATAAATTATTGAAATGTAGTAGCAACTACACACTAGCTGTGCTGTGTGTTACAGGACTAACAGGGGCTGAGTTGCAGTGATGAGGGGCAGTTTCTAGAAGAAGCTGGGATTATGCTGAACTCTTTGGATGCTTTTCATTCAGTTTTCCACAGCTTGAGATAGCCATGTCCTAGCATCAATCCCAGTCTCTGAGCTGTGGGTCTTGGGCACTGTGCTCTTCAAAGCTCAGGTGGTTCCATTGCGGTAGGATGGTCAAGAGCAAGAGCTCTGGGTCAGCAGTACCTGTGTCTGACTGGCTGGTGGCCAAGGAACATGTGGTCCCTCTGATCTGGTAGCAGCCGTCCTGCAGGAAGAGGAGTTCAGTCCAGTCTCTAGTATTTTTTTTTTTTTAACTTTATTTTTTTTGGGAGAGCGGGTTGGGGAGGGAGGGGGGTGGGCGGGCCACTTCTACTGGTCTTTCATTCATCTGTTTTCATCCATCTTTGTTCTTTGGCCCGTGTGGGCCTCCCATCGCGGTGGCCTCTGTTGTCACAGAGCGCTGGCTCTGGGCGCATGTGCTCCAGAGCTCCGGCTCGGTAATTGGACACACGGGTCCAGCTGCTCCGCAGCACGTGAGATCTTCCCAGGCCAGGGATCGAACTGGCGCCCCTTGCACTGCAAGGTGGTGTCCTTACTCACTGGACCACCAGGGAAGCCCTAGTATTATTTTTTTAATGTCTAAGTGTCATGGTGCTTGTCTTCCCACAAAAATATTTCCAAAATGTAGTCAGAATAAATGCTCGTTGTCATTAAGTTGGAGCCACAGCTGGGCTCAGGAGGACTCAGTGGTGACCTATCCAGGCTGCTCTTGGCTGAGGTGAGACGCTCAGTGCCTGTTGAGAGTGAGCTTTGCTGCTGGCTCCCTCCTCTCTTTTCTGGAGTGTCTGCTCCCCCTGCTCCTGATGGTGCTGTCTCATCAGAAACACAAACTGAATGGCTATACTCACTTTTCTGATTTGTTTGGGGTCTACTCCATGCTTGTCTGCAGCAAAGTTCTCACACATTCCGGTAACTAGGGAACTTGACCTTTAATCCCACCATTCTTAACTTAAGGGTACTTTATTATATACTCCATCATTTGACTAGATCTTGATCTGATTTTTCTCTGTAGGCTGTGTTCAATTATACTGAGGAAGGACATCCTCAGTTTTATTTATATTATATATGTGTGTGTGTGTGTGTGTGTGTGTGTGTGTATGTATAAAAGAATTCACACTGATTAAAGTTTGGTCCAGTCAGTGATTCAGGGTACCCTGGGATGTCAGTTTCAGACTTGGTAGCTCCAGTTCTTCCAATCTCAATCAGTCCCTATCTATTACCTCTTGGTTCTGTTTCTCTGGAGCACCTTGACTAATAAACTACTCAGTAAACATTTATTAAGTGTTACAAATGCTTTAACCTATACAATACACACTATGTTTCTTGCTAAGAAAAAAAAAAGCCTCTCAGAATATATTAGACTCTGAAAATTCAGAAAGTGATAAAAAAGAAGACAAAATCTTTGTCTAACCCAAGGACTCTTTAAGCATGTTAGACCATAGGACTCCTTCAACCTGTTAGATGTTCTACCAGCCCAAGAGGTACTGTAATCCATTTAAACCCACGGGAGAAATTCTTGGACTAGCTTCAAACCCTTCAAACCCTGGCCCTTCATTGTCAGGCTCTCGATAGTCTTTCTAACCTCTTCTACTCTCTCATCATCATCTCTTTCTTTACTCTCTTTCTTCAAAGTATCCCATATCATAACTTCAACAGACTGGCTTTCCTTAATGTTATTTGACTATTTCCCACATCTGGATTCTAGCTAATGCTTTTCCCTCTGTCTTTTTTTTTTTTTAATTTTATTTATTTATCTTTTGGAGGGTGGGGTGGGGAGGGAGGGGGATGGGCGGGCCACTTCTATTGGTCTTTCATTTCTCTATTTTCATCCAGCTTTGTTCTTTGGCTCCTGTGGGCCTCCCATCGCGATGGCCATTGTTGTCGCAGAGCACCGGCTCTGGGCGCACGCGTGCCAGAGCTCTGGCTCGGTAATTGGACACATGGGTCCAGCCACTTCGCGGCACGTGGGATCTTCCCAGGCCAGGGATGGAACCAGCGCCCCTTGCACTGCAAGGCGGTGTCCTTACCCACTGGACCACCTGGGGAAGCCCTCCCTCTGTCTTTAATGCCCTTTCCTACACCCCACCCCTCACCATCAGCTACTTCTGCACTTACGGTTCAGTCTCTACCTATGGAAACATCTTCATCTCTTAAGATCCAGTTCAGATGTCTCTTTCTCCAGGAAGCCTTCCTGGAGGGCCCAGCCCAGCCCTCCCCAGAGTGTGCCCTCCATTCTATGCTTGTGCAGCTCATAGACATTCCTCTGCTAGCACACTTGTCTGCCTGGGGTGAAAGTATCTGTTTATACACGTGTCCTCAGTCAGTCTAAGAGGTCACATAGGGAAGGAATTGGCTTATTCATCATGGTGATACTCAAAACTAACAATTTTGTTAAATTGAATGAAGCAATGGATACATACTCCTTAGTTCAAACACTTCCAAAGCTTTTCAAAGATCGAACAGAGCATTCAGAATTCCCTGACTGTTAAGATCCTCCATAAAGTAGCCCACCTACCCATCCAGACTTCCTCCTCACTGCTGCCAGCCTGCAGGGCGCACTCCCACCCTCACCCCCAAGGCTAATACCTGGTCACTCCTCCAGCCGTCCATTTGTTAGCACAATCTTGTGAAAGGAAAAGATGCTCCTGTCTTTTTTTTCATATTCATCCAATCACAGGGTTATCAGTGGGGATCCTACAGGATAAAAAAAGTGAATATTTTGCAAAGAGTATAAAAGGTCAGACCCAAGTAGGGAGCCCCATTGGGAAGGCAGGCGTTTGTGGACTGGTCCCCTTTGTGACAAACTGCCGCATGGTCTGAGACAACAGCCGTCCACACACACCCCACATCCTCTACGTCTCCTGTAACTGCAGCCAGAGTCTGAAAATGCCTGTCTGTGTAGCCCACAGCTGTATTTCATTTCTCTATTTTCATCCAGCTTTGTTCTTTGGCTCCTGTGGGCCTCCCATCGCGATGGCCATTGTTGTCGCAGAGCACCGGCTCTGGGCGCACGCGTGCCAGAGCTCTGGCTCGGTAATTGGACACATGGGTCCAGCCACTTCGCGGCACGTGGGATCTTCCCAGGCCAGGGATGGAACCAGCGCCCCTTGCACTGCAAGGCGGTGTCCTTACCCACTGGACCACCTGGGGAAGCCCTCCCTCTGTCTTTAATGCCCTTTCCTACACCCCACCCCTCACCATCAGCTACTTCTGCACTTACGGTTCAGTCTCTACCTATGGAAACATCTTCATCTCTTAAGATCCAGTTCAGATGTCTCTTTCTCCAGGAAGCCTTCCTGGAGGGCCCAGCCCAGCCCTCCCCAGAGTGTGCCCTCCATTCTATGCTTGTGCAGCTCATAGACATTCCTCTGCTAGCACACTTGTCTGCCTGGGGTGAAAGTATCTGTTTATACACGTGTCCTCAGTCAGTCTAAGAGGTCACATAGGGAAGGAATTGGCTTATTCATCATGGTGATACTCAAAACTAACAATTTTGTTAAATTGAATGAAGCAATGGATACATACTCCTTAGTTCAAACACTTCCAAAGCTTTTCAAAGATCGAACAGAGCATTCAGAATTCCCTGACTGTTAAGATCCTCCATAAAGTAGCCCACCTACCCATCCAGACTTCCTCCTCACTGCTGCCAGCCTGCAGGGCGCACTCCCACCCTCACCCCCAAGGCTAATACCTGGTCACTCCTCCAGCCGTCCATTTGTTAGCACAATCTTGTGAAAGGAAAAGATGCTCCTGTCTTTTTTTTCATATTCATCCAATCACAGGGTTATCAGTGGGGATCCTACAGGATAAAAAAAGTGAATATTTTGCAAAGGGTATAAAAGGTCAGACCCAAGTAGGGAGCCCCATTGGGAAGGCAGGCGTTTGTGGACTGGTCCCCTTTGTGACAAACTGCCGCATGGTCTGAGACAACAGCCGTCCACACACACCCCCACATCCTCTACGTCTCCTGTAACTGCAGCCAGAGTCTGAAAATGCCTGTCTGTGTAGCCCCAGGCAGCTGTCTTTCATCCCATAACACGCTCAAGTTCTTTAGAGGCTCTTTTGTATCAACAAGCTGCTTTCTAGAAGTTAGGAAGAAAGATTAAGCCATTTTCCTTTTACATCTTAATGTGACTTGTCATACACTTTGACTTTAAGTCTGAGAGGAGGGGATTTCTAAACGGGACTGCATGCATGTGAGCTAAGTCGCTTCAGTCGGGGCGACTCATTATGACACTGTAGACTCCAGCCCGCCAGACTCCTCTGTCCATGGGATTCTCCAGGCAAGAACCCTGGAGTGGGTTGCCAGTCCCTTCTCTGGGGGATCTTCCAGACCCTGGAAATGGAACCCATGTCTTCTGCATTGTAAATGGATTCTTTATCCCTGAGTCTCTGAGGAATCCTTCTCAAGGCAACTACTTAAGCTGTTTGCCAGTCTGACTATGACATCATACTAAACAGAGGTGGGAACCAGCCTTTCCAAGTAAATGGGTACATTTTTACCTAACATTTCCTTCTTAGTCTAGTAGTGCATCCTTTGGAGCCCTTCAAGCTTCTCTTTGTGGAGCAGCCCCATCGACTGCTATAGAATGATTGACAGAATAACCAGGGTGGGGTCTGCAGATGGGCTCCCAGGGTCCTAGCCCTGCCTCTGCCATCTACTAGCTGTGCAATCTCAGCCAAGCCGCAAAAGCTCTAGTTAGCAAACCACACCCTCCAGACTTCCTCCTCACTGCTGCCAGCCTGCAGGGCGCACTCCCACCCTCACCCCCAAGGCTAATACCTGGTCACTCCTCCAGCCGTCCATTTGTTAGCACAATCTTGTGAAAGGAAAAGATGCTCCTGTCTTTTTTTTCATATTCATCCAATCACAGGGTTATCAGTGGGGATCCTACAGGATAAAAAAAGTGAATATTTTGCAAAGGGTATAAAAGGTCAGACCCAAGTAGGGAGCCCCATTGGGAAGGCAGGCGTTTGTGGACTGGTCCCTTTGTGACAAACTGCCGCATGGTCTGAGACAACAGCCGTCCACACACACCCCCACATCCTCTACGTCTCCTGTAACTGCAGCCAGAGTCTGAAAATGCCTGTCTGTGTAGCCCCAGGCAGCTGTCTTTCATCCCATAACACGCTCAAGTTCTTTAGAGGCTCTTTTGTATCAACAAGCTGCTTTCTAGAAGTTAGGAAGAAAGATTAAGCCATTTTCCTTTTACATCTTAATGTGACTTGTCATACACTTTGACTTTAAGTCTGAGAGGAGGGGATTTCTAAACGGGACTGCATGCATGTGAGCTAAGTCGCTTCAGTCGTGTGCGACTCATTATGACACTGTAGACTCCAGCCCGCCAGACTCCTCTGTCCATGGGATTCTCCAGGCAAGAACCCTGGAGTGGGTTGCCAGTCCCTTCTCTGGGGGATCTTCCAGACCCTGGAAATGGAACCCATGTCTTCTGCATTGTAAATGGATTCTTTATCCCTGAGTCTCTGAGGAATCCTTCTCAAGGCAACTACTTAAGCTGTTTGCCAGTCTGACTATGACATCATACTAAACAGAGGTGGGAACCAGCCTTTCCAAGTAAATGGGTACATTTTTACCTAACATTTCCTTCTTAGTCTAGTAGTGCATCCTTTGGAGCCCTTCAAGCTTCTCTTTGTGGAGCAGCCCCATCGACTGCTATAGAATGATTGACAGAATAACCAGGGTGGGGTCTGCAGATGGGCTCCCAGGGTCCTAGCCCTGCCTCTGCCATCTACTAGCTGTGCAATCTCAGCCAAGCCGCAAAAGCTCAGTTGCTTTATCTGTCAATTGGGAATTATAATAATTATGCTCACTTTACAAAGTTGTGAGGTCTAGACGAGTAAATGAAGAAGTGCTCAGGAGAGAGACGAGCCTGTAGCAAGCTTCCCAGGTGGCTCAGTGGTAAAGAATCTGCCTGCCAATGTAGGAGATGCTAGAGACTTAGGTTCAATACCTGGGTCGGGAAGATTCCCTGGAGGAGGAAATAGCAACCCACTCCAGTATTCTTGCCCAGGAAATCCCTGGACAGAGGAGCCTGGCAGGCTACAGTCCATAGGGACACAAAGAGTCAGATACAACTGAGCATGCACAAGAGCATTATACTTGTTAGCATTTATTCCCTGTGTCTTCCGCTAGGGTACCCGATGCCTAGAAGACCCTCTAGGCATGTTAGCTGAAAAGGAGGAAAACATTTTGCAGCGATAAAGGGGACAACTCTGGAGAGATGTCCTGGATGTGATCTGTTCATTTCTCCATTCACTCACACTGCATACATAGCAACAGATAGACATCCTGCCAAATAGACATCCAGATAGACGTCCTGCCAAACCCAGGGGCCCTTGGGTCTAGATGAGACAAGTATACCAACAGATCACAGATTGGACTAAGCCCAGGAAGGGATTGAGATTAAAGAAGAAACGGGGAGGTGAGAGAGGAGCAACATCACATAGGTTTCTCAGAAAGGAGGTGAATTCAAGTCGAGAATTCAAGAATAGGTGCCCAGGTGTGGAATAACTGGTGGAAAGGAGAGGAGACACGCAGATGGGTGCTAGTGCTGAGCTTTCAGTCCTGCAGCTTTGGCTGGTGGGTAACGCGGAGAGACTTAAGCTGTTTGCCAGTCTGACTATGACATCATACTAAACAGAGGTGGGAACCAGCCTTTCCAAGTAAATGGGTACATTTTTACCTAACATTTCCTTCTTAGTCTAGTAGTGCATCCTTTGGAGCCCTTCAAGCTTCTCTTTGTGGAGCAGCCCCATCGACTGCTATAGAATGATTGACAGAATAACCAGGGTGGGGTCTGCAGATGGGCTCCCAGGGTCCTAGCCCTGCCTCTGCCATCTACTAGCTGTGCAATCTCAGCCAAGCCGCAAAAGCTCAGTTGCTTTATCTGTCAATTGGGAATTATAATAATTATGCTCACTTTACAAAGTTGTGAGGTCTAGACGAGTAAATGAAGAAGTGCTCAGGAGAGAGACGAGCCTGTAGCAAGCTTCCCAGGTGGCTCAGTGGTAAAGAATCTGCCTGCCAATGTAGGAGATGCTAGAGACTTAGGTTCAATACCTGGGTCGGGAAGATTCCCTGGAGGAGGAAATAGCAACCCACTCCAGTATTCTTGCCCAGGAAATCCCTGGACAGAGGAGCCTGGCAGGCTACAGTCCATAGGGACACAAAGAGTCAGATACAACTGAGCATGCACAAGAGCATTATACTTGTTAGCATTTATTCCCTGTGTCTTCCGCTAGGGTACCCGATGCCTAGAAGACCCTCTAGGCATGTTAGCTGAAAAGGAGGAAAACATTTTGCAGCGATAAAGGGGACAACTCTGGAGAGATGTCCTGGATGTGATCTGTTCATTTCTCCATTCACTCACACTGCATACATAGCAACAGATAGACATCCTGCCAAATAGACATCCAGATAGACGTCCTGCCAAACCCAGGGGCCCTTGGGTCTAGATGAGACAAGTATACCAACAGATCACAGATTGGACTAAGCCCAGGAAGGGATTGAGATTAAAGAAGAAACGGGGAGGTGAGAGAGGAGCAACATCACATAGGTTTCTCAGAAAGGAGGTGAATTCAAGTCGAGAATTCAAGAATAGGTGCCCAGGTGTGGAATAACTGGTGGAAAGGAGAGGAGACACGCAGATGGGTGCTAGTGCTGAGCTTTCAGTCCTGCAGCTTTGGCTGGTGGGTGAGTGCTCTCCACTCCTGCTGAGGTCAGACGGAAAGCTGCTCTTTTTTAGGCACCCAAGCATAAGGGGTCCTAGGCCCCCAAAGTCCACTTTCTTTCTTTTTTTTTTTTAACTTTGGTCTCTTTTTTATTGCTTTTTTCCCCCTTTTTGTTATATATTTATTCTCATCCATCTTTATTCTTCACCTCTGTGGGCCTCCCGTCAAAGTGGCAAAGTCCACTTTCCTGCCTGCCCTGGGGAGCTGAGTTGAGGATGCTAAATCTTTTCCATTTTCCTCCGAACAGCACAGCCCAGGGACACAGCTGCAAGGACGGAGTCTGGCCCACCATTTTATCCTGCTCTTCCCTCTGTTTCCGTGCAACCACTTTCCTACTGAAGAGGGAGAGGGAAGTCCTTCCCTGCTCCCTCACTTTCCCTGAGAGCTGGCGCCAGAAGGGGACCCGCAGAGCTGGGAAAGGTTTATCTGAGACAAAAGCATGAAGACACCAGGGAATGGACTTCTGATCACACTGGGGGCCTCTGGCGGGCAGCTCTGTCTGCAGCCCATCAGGCAGCCTTTTGTTACCTGCTGCTCAGGGATCATTGACCCAGTTGGCTATTCTGAGAGGTTATCGGTTTAACATACCTACCTGGCCTGAGGGCTGTGCTTTTCTGTGTTTTTTTTTTTTTTTTTCCTACTTCCAGATGTGAGATTTGCATGTGTGAGTCCATTAGGGGATGGTGTTTACTTCTTAGATTTATGTGGAGCCTTCTCTTTGAAAAGCTAAATCCAGGCTTGCAAATAATGCCTGAGAGGAGGTACCATCTGTTTAAAACAAAGTAATAAACCAGATAGACGTCCTGCCAAACCCAGGGGCCCTTGGGTCTAGATGAGACAAGTATACCAACAGATCACAGATTGGACTAAGCCCAGGAAGGGATTGAGATTAAAGAAGAAACGGGGAGGTGAGAGAGGAGCAACATCACATAGGTTTCTCAGAAAGGAGGTGAATTCAAGTCGAGAATTCAAGAATAGGTGCCCAGGTGTGGAATAACTGGTGGAAAGGAGAGGAGACACGCAGATGGGTGCTAGTGCTGAGCTTTCAGTCCTGCAGCTTTGGCTGGTGGGTGAGTGCTCTCCACTCCTGCTGAGGTCAGACGGAAAGCTGCTCTTTTTTAGGCACCCAAGCATAAGGGGTCCTAGGCCCCCAAAGTCCACTTTCTTTCTTTTTTTTTTTTAACTTTGGTCTCTTTTTTATTGCTTTTTTCCCCCTTTTTGTTATATATTTATTCTCATCCATCTTTATTCTTCACCTCTGTGGGCCTCCCGTCAAAGTGGCAAAGTCCACTTTCCTGCCTGCCCTGGGGAGCTGAGTTGAGGATGCTAAATCTTTTCCATTTTCCTCCGAACAGCACAGCCCAGGGACACAGCTGCAAGGACGGAGTCTGGCCCACCATTTTATCCTGCTCTTCCCTCTGTTTCCGTGCAACCACTTTCCTACTGAAGAGGGAGAGGGAAGTCCTTCCCTGCTCCCTCACTTTCCCTGAGAGCTGGCGCCAGAAGGGGACCCGCAGAGCTGGGAAAGGTTTATCTGAGACAAAAGCATGAAGACACCAGGGAATGGACTTCTGATCACACTGGGGGCCTCTGGCGGGCAGCTCTGTCTGCAGCCCATCAGGCAGCCTTTTGTTACCTGCTGCTCAGGGATCATTGACCCAGTTGGCTATTCTGAGAGGTTATCGGTTTAACATACCTACCTGGCCTGAGGGCTGTGCTTTTCTGTGTTTTTTTTTTTTTTTTTCCTACTTCCAGATGTGAGATTTGCATGTGTGAGTCCATTAGGGGATGGTGTTTACTTCTTAGATTTATGTGGAGCCTTCTCTTTGAAAAGCTAAATCCAGGCTTGCAAATCATGCCAGTAGGTAACTGTCAGTGTCCTGACCACAAAGTCTATTGCTTTTGCCCTCAAAAGGAAGGATTTTGAGAGTAGGCCCAGTCTGTGCCTTCTGGTGACCAAACTGCTCCCTACCCCACCTGACCTCCCGCGATGACTCACTGATGGAAAGACCCTTCAGGCTTTTTACTGAACCATTTTAGGTATATCGTTACGTGACTACTTGCATCCCTTCCAGAGGTAGTCTCTCTCCACTCCCAGCCCCTGCTCCTGAATCGGACAGCAGCCTAACAAGATGCACTGGTGCTGTAGACACTCCTCCTCTGGGAGAGCAGGACCCCGGTGGCTGCCAGGGAGACAGGGTCCACGGCCAGCTTAGAGACAGCAGGAGCAGGAGCTGCTGCAGGCAGGCTGGCGAGATCCATGGGCCTCCCCAGCAAGAAATGCAAACAGCTTCCCTCAGGTGGCCACTGTGGCATCAGAGAACCACTGCATGTTAACACCCTTCTCTTTCCCATTTTTCTGTTTGCTCAAGTACTTTTGGTGGGGAGTGGGCAGATTTTGTTTTAAATATTTTTTTGTTGTGGACCATGTTTTAAGTCTTTATTGAATTTGTTGCAGTACTGCTTCTGTTTTTGATTTTTTTTTTCTAGTGGCCACTCTTAGTTTAATACATCCAGATTTAATCTGCTTCTGGTTTATGCTTTGGTTTTTTGGCCACAAAGCATCTTAGTTCCCTGACCAGGGATTGAACCCAAATCCCCTGCATTGAAAGGTGAAGTCTCAACCAATGGACCACCAGAGAAGTCCCTGCTCACCTATTTTCGTACCAGTTTGTCTTGGCTTTGCCACTTCCTAAAAGCCCAAGTCGAGCTGCCCACCTAACCCCACCCCCACCACCAGGGGATCCTGAGATGGTAAGAACATGTGATCGGGTACAGAGCAGTCCTATCTGGGTTGTTTTTAAAGCAGAGGGATGACCAGAAGGGTCCTTCCAGAGCAGGGGTGGGTAGGTGGTGCTGGGAACAAGCTCTGCAGACAGAGAAATCTGTTTATCTTCACACTCTGGAGAGGCCATCACTCTTCCCTTGACAGCGGAGAGTACTGTAGCGAGCACATTCCAGGAGCAGAGACGTGGGGGCTCCCTGGCCAAGTGGCCTTCTCCTAATCAGCAGTGGGTCTCCCTGAGATAAAATGGGGCAAGAGCAGCAGGAAGCCTGTTCCATCTTTCCCCCAGCTCTTCAGAAGAAACTTTGATCAAAGGAGAAGTGGTATTTGTGAAGAGCTGAGAAAACTTGAAAGAAAATCACAGTGGGCATGGATATTTGTTTATATTTGTCTGGGTTTCTGGGGCAGTCTGGCCTGCAGCTATTCAGCTCTGCCCTCGCTTCCTCTCTCCACCCTTCACCCCATCTATTCCCCCAAACAGAGAGCTTTTCTGAAAGGTACAGCGTTTCTTACATCATTTTTCCATGTACCTAATTCATTCATGATTTGAGAGGCTAAGAAGGAGCTCTGAGGGTTCACCTGGATTTTACAATTTTTATTATGTATAAAAGTAGAAACCCTCAGGAATGTTCTTATTTTTGTGTCCAAGGCCTCAGAAAGGAAGGCTTATGAACACAGACTGGCCAGAGAGAAACCAAATGTGTGTGTGTGTGTGTGTGTGTGTGTGTGTGTGTGTGTGTGTGTTAGGAGGGGCATTTTTTTTAGATCAAAGAGTTTCATTTGGTGTCCTTTCTCTCTCCTCTTTCCTCCCCCTCCCCACTTCATCTCAGTTCAGTTTGAAAAAGACTCAGATCTCTTTTTCCCACACACACAGGCTGACCTGATAGTGGAGGAATGAGGAGGGGAGGGTTTTGTGCTGGTGTAGAGTGGAGCCTACTCAGCATCCTCAGTCCCTAAGCTAAAGAAGATTCCGGTAAAAGGAGCCTGTGTGTAATTGCTGGTTGCTGTAGAGGTGCAAAACAAAAAAAAAAAGAAAAAAATGCCCCCAGACCCTTCAGTAATAGTGTTCCTTTTACAGCTTCACCTGAGACTTCTGACAGCTGTCCTGGACTGAGTGTTTATGTTCCAGGCATTGTGTTGAGTGTGTTCCAGGCATTGTGTTGAGTATGTTCCAGGCAGTGTGTTAATCACTGTGCACAGATTCGCTCATTTATTGCTAATGACCACACTCAGTGATAGATCTGAGTCCTGATTTCCAGATGGGAAAACTGAGGTTAGGGGACGTGAACTGGCCCATGGCTGCCTGGCTGGTGGAGCCAGCGTTCACACCTAATTCAGTGCCACTTCAAAGCCCCAGCTCTTGGGCACTCTGCAATAAATGGTGCTGAATGGTAATGTAGATATCAACCTAGTGCAGGGACTCCTCTGACAAGTGTTAGGCAACACACTGTCCACGACAGTGCAGCAAGATGAATAACAGGTGTTAGTAAACGTGGAAGCCTTTGTGGGAGCAGAAGGACCACGGCTCCGCTGACAGATGGAGACATTGCCGTGGCCATTATAGAGTGCGGCACATCTGGAAACAGAGGCCAGCCTTGAAATCAGATGTGTTCCAGACATGCACAGGTCCCCTGCCTCCCCCTTGGAGAAACCTTTGCTGGGTCCTGCTGTGCCCTCCAGCTACGCGCCTGTTCTCTCTTCCCGTGCCCTGCCAGACTTTCTGGATGAAAAATGGAGCCGCTCATCATCCCATTTCCTCAGGCCCACCCCTCCACTCCGGCTTCCTCTCACTGCTCTCCTGGAACCTTGAAGGGGTCACCAGTGAGCTGGCTGCTCATTTCCAGATCCTGTGACATTTTCTGTCTTCATTCTCCCCACCTCCCCTGAGCATCTGACGCCGTTTATCATTGTTTCTTCCTCGATTCCGTGGGTCTGTCCTGTGCCAGTCGACTCGCACCTTGTCTCTTTCATGAGGTCAAAACAGGGTCTTGGTGGCCTCAGCTTTCTCCCTCTTTTTACTCTACCCTGTGCTCCCCGTGATATCTCTTAGTTGTCACTGCTTCAGCTGTCGTCTCTGAAGAAGACATCTAAGGGGATTCTGAGATTGGGAAAGTCACATAAGGGCTTTTCTGCCCCTCACTTTCCTCATCAGTAAGTTAAGGGTGGCTACAGGTACTGCACAGGAGCCTCCAGTACAAACTATAAAGCACCGTGGAGATGCTAGCTTTAGCTAGTGTCATGATGTTTCTTTTCTTACCTTCTGTTCTAAAAATAGCACCCATTGGCTTATCCCCAGAAGTTGCAGCAGAATTTCTCAGCTTCCCAAACTGCCATTCTCATTCCAAGGTGCATAAATATTGTGAGTTATTAAAATGTATCATCTGACATTTAATGGTGCAGAGCTACCAAGAGCATTTTATGTCCTCCTGCTCGATTGAGCCCTGGCCACTTGGCAATAGCCCTCCCACAACTTTGTAAGTTCAGTGCCCACATCACCTGCTGCTAACCTCTCAACTGAGACTTTCCATTTTCTCTTCATCAACCCTCAGTTCACAGAGAAGATGAGAGCATTTCAGTTTGGGGTTTAAATTCTGACTCTGACTGTAGTAAACTGGATGACCATGGCAATGCATTTAGCTTCTCTGAGCCCCAGTCTGCCAATTTATAAGAAGGAAACTGTAATTGGTTGAATAGTGGCCCCCTAAAACAAATATGTGATTCAGAATGCAACCCAGTAACTCAGGATATGATCTTATATGGAAATAAGATAGTTCCAGATGTAATTAATTAGGGTGGTGTTGGGACTTCCCTCATTGTACAGTGGTTAAGGCTCTGTGCTTACAGTGTGGGGTTGGAGGGCACAAGTTTGATCCCTGGTCAGGGAAGTTCTGGATACTATGTGACATGGCCAAAATTTTTTTAAAAAAAACTAGAATGGTGTCATACCAGAGTAGGAAGGACCCCAATCCATTATTGTTGTTCAGTCATTAAGTCTGTCTAACTCTTTTGTGACCACATGGACTCTAACCCACCAGGCTCCTCTGTCCATGGTATTTGCCAGGCAAGAATACTGGAGTGGGTTGCCATTTCCTCCTCTAGGGGATCTTCCTGACCTAGGGATAGAACTCACATCTCCTGCATTCATGTTCTTATAAGAAGAGGACCAAATGAAGTCACAGCAAAAGCACCATGTGAAGGTGAAGGCAGAGATTGGAATGATGCACCTACAAGTTAGAAACACAAAAGACTACAGGTACTGCACAGGAGCCTCCAGTACAAACTATAAAGCACCGTGGAGATGCTAGCTTTAGCTAGTGTCATGATGTTTCTTTTCTTACCTTCTGTTCTAAAAATAGCACCCATTGGCTTATCCCCAGAAGTTGCAGCAGAATTTCTCAGCTTCCCAAACTGCCATTCTCATTCCAAGGTGCATAAATATTGTGAGTTATTAAAATGTATCATCTGACATTTAATGGTGCAGAGCTACCAAGAGCATTTTATGTCCTCCTGCTCGATTGAGCCCTGGCCACTTGGCAATAGCCCTCCCACAACTTTGTAAGTTCAGTGCCCACATCACCTGCTGCTAACCTCTCAACTGAGACTTTCCATTTTCTCTTCATCAACCCTCAGTTCACAGAGAAGATGAGAGCATTTCAGTTTGGGGTTTAAATTCTGACTCTGACTGTAGTAAACTGGATGACCATGGCAATGCATTTAGCTTCTCTGAGCCCCAGTCTGCCAATTTATAAGAAGGAAACTGTAATTGGTTGAATAGTGGCCCCCTAAAACAAATATGTGATTCAGAATGCAACCCAGTAACTCAGGATATGATCTTATATGGAAATAAGATAGTTCCAGATGTAATTAATTAGGGTGGTGTTGGGACTTCCCTCATTGTACAGTGGTTAAGGCTCTGTGCTTACAGTGTGGGGTTGGAGGGCACAAGTTTGATCCCTGGTCAGGGAAGTTCTGGATACTATGTGACATGGCCAAAATTTTTTTAAAAAAAACTAGAATGGTGTCATACCAGAGTAGGAAGGACCCCAATCCATTATTGTTGTTCAGTCATTAAGTCTGTCTAACTCTTTTGTGACCACATGGACTCTAACCCACCAGGCTCCTCTGTCCATGGTATTTGCCAGGCAAGAATACTGGAGTGGGTTGCCATTTCCTCCTCTAGGGGATCTTCCTGACCTAGGGATAGAACTCACATCTCCTGCATTCATGTTCTTATAAGAAGAGGACCAAATGAAGTCACAGCAAAAGCACCATGTGAAGGTGAAGGCAGAGATTGGAATGATGCACCTACAAGTTAGAAACACAAAAGACTGTCAGCAAACCAGTAGAAGCTAGAGAAAGGCCCAGGGCAGGTTCTCCCTCAGAGTCCTGAGAAGGAACCAGCCCTACCAACACCGTAGTTTCAGACGTCCAGTCTCCAGGACTGTGAGGCAATGAATTTCTGTCCTCTAAGCCCCATAGTTTGTGGCACTTGGTTACGGCAATCCTGAGACACTAATACAGGAACCGTACTCATCAAGGAAGAAACAGTAGATGCAGTGTTAGGCTGTTGGTATGGGATCATCCCTGCCCCACCCTTCTGGGCTGCATGTCGCCTGCCTTTGCAGCCAAAGTCTGTCTTCTCCATAGTCCAACAGGGAGGGTGATGCGTTTCCTCTTCTTGAACACGTAATAACCACCCGCCCAGCTCTATGATTACTCCATGAAATCCTGCCAGCACTGGGTCTGTTCTCAGAAGCTACCATGATGGCTAAAGCAATGCCCCAGCCCCCAAGGATATGCCCCATCACCCCATCCCGCACACCTTTGTACTTAACCCTCTCTTCCCACCCTTCCATCCTGTTGACCTGCTTACCTTCAGTCACATCTTCCCATTTCCACCAGTATGAAAAACGAACAGTCCCTGGAGTTTACAGCCTCTTTCCAGCTGTCACCCGTCTTTAGGGATTGGCCAGTACATCTGCCTTCTCTAGAGGTGAATTTACCCTTTCCCCCTTCTGCCAACCTTTTCAAACAGGGACCTCTAACTGTAAGGTAGATGCTGCTTATGATTCCACACAGCTTGCAAAGACTCCTGCTACTCTGACCTGGGCCCTAGAGGCCACATACATACTATGTGACCCAGTGACCCTGGCCAAAGCTAATTATTCCCTCCTTGAGTCCTTCCTTAGAGCATAAGGTATGGAAGGAGAGATGAGGGATCCTGGGCTTTGTTGAGACTAAGTCATGTCGGTGGCAGACCCTGAGAGATCAATGTCCATTGTACATACACCCAAGGATGTCTTGGGTTGTTTTCTTTCATCTAATTACTTTTTTCTTAAAATTTAAGTATACCTAGACGAAGAGGGAAATGACAGAAAGCCCTACGAGATTGGAATGATGCACCTACAAGTTAGAAACACAAAAGACTGTCAGCAAACCAGTAGAAGCTAGAGAAAGGCCCAGGGCAGGTTCTCCCTCAGAGTCCTGAGAAGGAACCAGCCCTACCAACACCGTAGTTTCAGACGTCCAGTCTCCAGGACTGTGAGGCAATGAATTTCTGTCCTCTAAGCCCCATAGTTTGTGGCACTTGGTTACGGCAATCCTGAGACACTAATACAGGAACCGTACTCATCAAGGAAGAAACAGTAGATGCAGTGTTAGGCTGTTGGTATGGGATCATCCCTGCCCCACCCTTCTGGGCTGCATGTCGCCTGCCTTTGCAGCCAAAGTCTGTCTTCTCCATAGTCCAACAGGGAGGGTGATGCGTTTCCTCTTCTTGAACACGTAATAACCACCCGCCCAGCTCTATGATTACTCCATGAAATCCTGCCAGCACTGGGTCTGTTCTCAGAAGCTACCATGATGGCTAAAGCAATGCCCCAGCCCCCAAGGATATGCCCCATCACCCCATCCCGCACACCTTTGTACTTAACCCTCTCTTCCCACCCTTCCATCCTGTTGACCTGCTTACCTTCAGTCACATCTTCCCATTTCCACCAGTATGAAAAACGAACAGTCCCTGGAGTTTACAGCCTCTTTCCAGCTGTCACCCGTCTTTAGGGATTGGCCAGTACATCTGCCTTCTCTAGAGGTGAATTTACCCTTTCCCCCTTCTGCCAACCTTTTCAAACAGGGACCTCTAACTGTAAGGTAGATGCTGCTTATGATTCCACACAGCTTGCAAAGACTCCTGCTACTCTG
Source organism: Tragulus kanchil (assembly GCA_022376925.1). Lineage (NCBI taxonomy): Eukaryota > Metazoa > Chordata > Mammalia > Artiodactyla > Tragulidae > Tragulus > Tragulus kanchil. The sequence goes on along the minus strand of JAIOJX010000024.1, from coordinate 117,148,123 downwards.
ACCTGGGCCCTAGAGGCCACATACATACTATGTGACCCAGTGACCCTGGCCAAAGCTAATTATTCCCTCCTTGAGTCCTTCCTTAGAGCATAAGGTATGGAAGGGAGAGATGAGGGATCCTGGGCTTTGTTGAGACTAAGTCATGTCGGTGGCAGACCCCTGAGAGATCAATGTCCATTGTACATACACCCAAGGATGTCTTGGGTTGTTTCCTTTCTTTCATCTAATTATTTCTTTTTTAATTCTTAAAAATTGAAGTATAGGATTTCCCTGGTGGTCCAGAGGTAAAGAGTCCACCTTGCAGTGCATGGGGCACCAGTTTGATCCCTACGTCGGGAAGATCCCACAGGCATGTGCTCCAGAGCTCTGGCCCGGTAGTTGGACACATCAGTCCAGCCGCTCCATGGCACGTGGGATCTTCCCAGGCCAGGTATCAAACTGGCGCCCCTTGCACTGCAAGGCGGTGTCCTTACCCACTGGACCACCAGGGAAGCCCGATTCATGTATTTTTTTTTACTTAAAATTTTAATTCTTTTCCATTATGGTTTATCATAGGATATTGAGTATAGTTCCCTGTGCTATACAGTAGGACCTTGTTGTTTATCCATTCTCTTGTCTCTCTGTGTAACAGCTTACATCTACTAATCTTCCGCTCAATCCCTCCCTCAACCCTCTTCCACTTGGCAACCAGAGTTTGTTCTTCATGTCTGTTGTAGGTATGTTCATTTGTGTGGTACAGATATATAATGGAATAATACTCAACCATTAAAAATAATGAAATAATGCTATTTGCAGCAAGATGAATGTAACTAGAGATTACCATACTAAGTGAAGTAAGTCAGAAAGACAAATACTGGGGCTTCCCTGGTGGTCCAGTGGGTAAGGACACTGCCTTGCAGTGCAAGGGGCGCCGGTTCGATCCCTGGCCTGGGAAGATCCCATGTGCTGCGGAGCGGCTGGACCCATGTGTCCAACTACCGAGCCGGAGCTCTGGAGCTCATGTGCTCAGAGCTGGTGCTCTGCAACAACAGAGGCCACTGTGATGGGAGGCCCACATGGGCCAAAGAACAATGATGTATGAAAATAGATAAAATGAAAGACCAATAGAAGTGGCCCGCCCACCCTCCTCCCTCCCCAACCCGCCCCACCTGCCAATAAAAAGAAAAGACAGATACTGTATCATATCACTTACGTTGTTGTTGTTCAGTTGCTAAGTTGTGTCCTACTCTTTGTGACCGTGGATACATGCTAGGCCTCCTCCTCCCAACCCGTTTTTCCTTTCTTTCATCTAATTATTTCTTTTTTAATTCTTAAAAATTGAAGTATAGGATTTCCCTGGTGGTCCAGAGGTAAAGAGTCCACCTTGCAGTGCATGGGGCACCAGTTTGATCCCTACGTCGGGAAGATCCCACAGGCATGTGCTCCAGAGCTCTGGCCCGGTAGTTGGACACATCAGTCCAGCCGCTCCATGGCACGTGGGATCTTCCCAGGCCAGGTATCAAACTGGCGCCCCTTGCACTGCAAGGCGGTGTCCTTACCCACTGGACCACCAGGGAAGCCCGATTCATGTATTTTTTTTTACTTAAAATTTTAATTCTTTTCCATTATGGTTTATCATAGGATATTGAGTATAGTTCCCTGTGCTATACAGTAGGACCTTGTTGTTTATCCATTCTCTTGTCTCTCTGTGTAACAGCTTACATCTACTAATCTTCCGCTCAATCCCTCCCTCAACCCTCTTCCACTTGGCAACCAGAGTTTGTTCTTCATGTCTGTTGTAGGTATGTTCATTTGTGTGGTACAGATATATAATGGAATAATACTCAACCATTAAAAATAATGAAATAATGCTATTTGCAGCAAGATGAATGTAACTAGAGATTACCATACTAAGTGAAGTAAGTCAGAAAGACAAATACTGGGGCTTTCCCTGGTGGTCCAGTGGGTAAGGACACTGCCTTGCAGTGCAAGGGGCGCCGGTTCGATCCCTGGCCTGGGAAGATCCCATGTGCTGCGGAGCGGCTGGACCCATGTGTCCAACTACCGAGCCGGAGCTCTGGAGCTCATGTGCTCAGAGCTGGTGCTCTGCAACAACAGAGGCCACTGTGATGGGAGGCCCACATGGGCCAAAGAACAATGATGTATGAAAATAGATAAAATGAAAGACCAATAGAAGTGGCCCGCCCACCCTCCTCCCTCCCCAACCCGCCCCACCTGCCAATAAAAAAGAAAAGACAGATACTGTATCATATCACTTACGTTGTTGTTGTTCAGTTGCTAAGTTGTGTCCTACTCTTTGTGACCGCGTGGATACATGCTAGGCCTCCCTGTCTGTCACTGTCTCCTGGAGTTTGCCCAAGTTCCTTGAATCGGTGATACTCTTCAAACCATCTCATCCTCTGCCGCCCTTATCACTTATATGTGGAATCTAAAATGACACAAATGAGTCTATCATCCAATTCTTTCTTATTCCAAAATAGTCCCTACAAAGACCTCCAGACTCCTGTCCCATGTGTACAGAATTGTCTTTCCTTCCACACAGACGTGCAAAATGCTGAACAAACTGAAAATCAATAACTCTTCTTAAATCCTTCAGAGAACTGAGGTCAAAGAGTTAACCCCTGTCCCTAATATTGAAGAGATAGGAGAATACAGAGTAACACAAGTAACTGGAGTGGAAGTCCAGGAGCAGAAAGAAGCCTGTTTTCTTTTACTCAGCCATGACATCTGACTTTCAGCAAGACAGACCCTGTACATTCTTGTTCTTTGTTTAACATGGACGGTGTTCACTCTTCTTGTTCAACTCTGATGAGCATGGCCTAGACATTTCTACATTCTTTCACATGGTCAAAGCTACCAAGTGCCCACTGGATGAAAGATTGGTACCAGCCTCCGTGAGAAATATGCAAGCATGGGATTCCTCCTTTCCTGGGACAGAAGCAGATTTACAGAAGCAGGTTCACAAAAATAATGCTCAATACAAGTTTGGTTGTGATCTGCTAAAGCAGAGGCACCAGGTAGAGCTATGGGAAATTAAGCTTGTGACAATTCAGGAAAGCTTTAGAAAAGCAAATGACATTGAATTGGGTCTAAGAGGGTTTCAGTAGACGCAGTTAGGGGTGGGGTTGTTTTCTTGTAAGTGGATGGAAATGAGAATGCAGCAGGTTGGAGATCAGAGTGTGAAAGATAAAGAATGGGTGCACAGACATAGAGAACAAATTTGTGGACACAAGTCAGGAAAGAGAGGGACAAATTGAGAGAATAGCATGAAAACATTGCTACGTACATTACCATATGTAAAGTAGATAGCCAGTAGCCAGTGGAAATTTGCTGTGTGATGCGGGGAGCTCATTGTGGTGCTCTGTGACAAGCTGAAGGTGGTGGATGGGATGGGATCTGGGAGGGGGCTTCAAGAGGGAGGGTATATGCCTGTGGCTGATTCATGTTGATATATAGCAGAAACCAACACAATATTGTAAAGCAATTGTCCTCCAATTAAAAATATATATTTTTTTAACTTCATGCCACAAGCTCTTTCTTAGTTATTTATTATTTTCATCCATCTTTATTCTTTGGCCTGTGTGGGCCTCCCATTACAGTGGCCTCTCTCTTTGCAGAGTACCAGCTCTGGGTGCATGTGCTCCAGAACACCGGCTCATAATTGGACACACCGGTCCAGTTGCTCCGTGGTATGTGGGATCGTCCTGAACCAGGGATTGCACTGTGGCCCCTTGCACTGCAAAGCAGACTCTTTACCCACTGGACCACCAGGGAAGGCCCCAAAATAATTTTTTAAAAAAAGAAGAGGAAGAGACTGAAAGGGGCATGGAAGGCCTGAAGTTGTGAGACCAGACTACAACGAACGTAATAAATTTAACAGCTCGGTGTAAGATGAACTAGAAAGAGGAGCCATGGTTAGGGAGACCACTGAAGCACATCAATTTTCTTAAAACTCAAACTAGATGGAAACTGTGGGAAGAAGGAGAGAGAGACACAAGCTGTCTGAGAGGTGTGATGGCTGAGACTCACTGACTGGACGTGTGCGCACCGGAGGGGACAAAAGGAGGCAGAGATGCGTCTGCCTCCACCCATCCCTTTCTTCACACCATACCCTTTCTAGCCCTGGTTACCTGGTGCACTTTGCCATCTCAGGGGGCTCCACCTCTTCTCTGAGCCGGTGGGACTGGCATGGCTTGTGTCCAAGAGGATGTGGGGGCCCCAGACCATCAGTGGGGGGCTGTCCTTAGCAGAACCTCACGGGCACAAGTCGGCATCAAGTCATACAGCCTTTAAAAAAGAGAAAGAAAGGATAAGTAGCATCTGTCACTGGTCCATCATTTACATGCCTTGCCTTTTAATCATATCCCTGACTATTAAGTCACAGATTTTCCATACTGAAGGTGATCTTGCACAGCATCCAGTGCCCTCATTCACATCCGAGGAGACTGGAGTCCGAAGGCACTAAGAAGCTTGCCTGTACCTATTGTCTAGCACAGGGAACTGTGCCCAGTGTTGTATGGCAGCCTGGATGGAAAGGGAGTTTGAAGGAGAATGTGTGCTCAGTGTCTCAGTTGTGCCCCACTCTCTTCAACCCCATGGACTGTAGCCCACCAGGTTCTCCCGTTCATGGAATATTCCAGTCAAGAATACTGGAGTGGGGCTTCCCTGGTGGTCCAATGGGTAAAGAGTCCACCTTACCGTGCAAGGGGCTCTGGTTCGATCCCTGGCCTGGGAAGATCCCACAAGCTGCAGAGTGGCTGGACTGGTGTGTCCAATTACGAGCCAGCGCTCTGGAGTGCATGCGCCCAGAGCCGGTGCTCTGAACTGAGAGAGGCCATTGCAGTGTGAGGCCCACACATGCCAAAGAATAAAGGTGGATGAAAAATAAATATAAATAAAAAAGACGCATGGCGGGGGAAAAAGAAAAAAAATATTATTAAAAAAAGATAGAATACTGGAGCAGGTTGTCATTTCCTATTCCAGGGGATCTCCCCAACCCAGGAATCGAACCCGTGTCTCTTGCATCTCCTGCATTGACAGGCGAATTCTTTACCACTGCACTACCTGGGGGAGAATGAACACATGTATATGTATGGCTTGTATATGTATGGCTGAGTCGCTTTATTGTGCATCTGAAACTATCACATTATTGTTAATTGACTATATACCAATACAAAAAAATTTTAAACAATTTTAAAGTAAAGTGACCTCATATTTTGCCATATTTTTATAAAAAAGGAAGCTTGCTTGAGACTAGTAACAGTTCTTAGGGTTGAGCAAGTATCGTGCTTTTTTCACAGGATTGTAGCTCAGATTAAATAAAACTGTGGAGGTAGAGGACTGACAACAGTATCTGAAACGCAGAGCAAATGCCGGCTGTTACTGTTATTATTGTTAACTGCTTAGACATTACTATTGTTGTGTCATGGCTTTGAATGTATTAGTAATCCCTCATTCAGCCCACACATACTTAGTGAGTATCCGGCCAGGAGGGAGAGCTCCAGGAGAACAGTGCTGCCGGCAGTAGGAAAGCTTTCAAGAGGAGACATTTGATCTTAAAGGATCAGTCTGTGTGCTAGGGAAGAGGAGGGAGAGAGCCTCACAGGCATTCCAGCCCCAGGGAATATCCTGGCAGAGACAAGAGCTGAGAAGCAAGGGAGGCCGCGGTGAGAAAAGAGGCTACTGAGGGAGCCTGGGACCACACTGTGGAAAGATTCTTATAAGTAAATTGCAAGCTTCCTGTCTTAAGGGTAATTAGCACGGTGCTTAATTCAAAAATGACTTGCCTGACTTCTTTTTCCCCTTAGACACACATGGAGAAAATAGATTCATTCTCAACTTCCTTTATCACCATGCTATGGTTTTTTGATTCCCAAATCTGCATTTCCTCTTCTTTTCACCACAAGCGCCACATGGCCAGATGCCTTTGTAGTTGAAATATTTAAGATTGCTACATCGTGCTATTTCCTATTACCCAGCCATGCACCCCCTTCCCTTAATCAGGCAGTTAGGCCAGACTTTGGGTATCTCAATCGGTAGAGGAAAAACTTCTGACATTTAAAATCATCTTTATTTTGGCCTATTATTTAATTGATGATAAAAGATTTTAGTTACTGAAATCATACATGTAGGCTTCTCCAAGTGTTACACATTTTTCAGAAGATGTAATAGGTGCTCCTGTTGGATTTTGAATCAAAATTACAATTTTTGTCTAACTATTAATGTTGTTAAAGCATTAACATAATATTTAGAGATTCCTTATTTACTCTTTATTATCTAATTTACCTGTATCAGCTTTAATTTTTTTTAATTCCAAAGTAATATGTGTTTCTTATAGACAAAATATAGAAAAATAGAAAAGTCCACATTAAAAATAAATAAATCCTTTAAATCTATACCTAATAAAATCTATACTTAAATCTTCTAGGTCCAAAAAGATAATTACCATTAGGCTTTTGCTGTGATATCTGATATATATTCATTCACGAAGTTTTATTTTAGTTGTATCTGTATTAGGTTTAATTTGTATTAATGTGTGTGTGTGCTCACGCTAAGTCGTGTCTAACTCTTTGTGGTCCCATGGACTACAGGCTTCTCTGTCCATGGAATTTTCTAGGCAAGAATACTGGAGTGGGTTGTCATTTCCTATTCCAGGGATCTTCCAGATCCAGGAATCAAATCCACATTTCTTGTGTCTCCTGCGTTGGTAGGTGGATTCTTTACCACTGTGCCACCTGGGAAGCCTACAACACCTATAATAGATTTTCTAGTATCAAACAAAATTTTGCCTAAAACTATGTCATGAATATCTTTTCCATATCAGTACACAAAGTTTCAACAAATCTTTTAATAGCTGCATAATATTCCATTATAGCTGTCAGTAAATTATTTAACTAGTCCTCATATTGCTAGAAATTCAACATGTCACAAGCATTTTGTACTTCATAAAGCCTTGGATTTAACTCTTTCATAGAAGTGTGATTACTTTTCTGGGGTAAAAACTAGATTCTCTAGAGGCCAGATGCCTTTGTAGTTGAAATATTTAAGATTGCTACATCGTGCTATTTCCTATTACCCAGCCATGCACCCCCTTCCCTTAATCAGGCAGTTAGGCCAGACTTTGGGTATCTCAATCGGTAGAGGAAAAACTTCTGACATTTAAAATCATCTTTATTTTGGCCTATTATTTAATTGATGATAAAAGATTTTAGTTACTGAAATCATACATGTAGGCTTCTCCAAGTGTTACACATTTTTCAGAAGATGTAATAGGTGCTCCTGTTGGATTTTGAATCAAAATTACAATTTTGTCTAACTATTAATGTTGTTAAAGCATTAACATAATATTTAGAGATTCCTTATTTACTCTTTATTATCTAATTTACCTGTATCAGCTTTAATTTTTTTTAATTCCAAAGTAATATGTGTTTCTTATAGACAAAATATAGAAAAATAGAAAAGTCCACATTAAAAATAAATAAATCCTTTAAATCTATACCTAATAAAATCTATACTTAAATCTTCTAGGTCCAAAAAGATAATTACCATTAGGCTTTTGCTGTGATATCTGATATATATTCATTCACGAAGTTTTATTTTAGTTGTATCTGTATTAGGTTTAATTTGTATTAATGTGTGTGTGTGCTCACGCTAAGTCGTGTCTAACTCTTTGTGGTCCCATGGACTACAGGCTTCTCTGTCCATGGAATTTTCTAGGCAAGAATACTGGAGTGGGTTGTCATTTCCTATTCCAGGGATCTTCCAGATCCAGGAATCAAATCCACATTTCTTGTGTCTCCTGCGTTGGTAGGTGGATTCTTTACCACTGTGCCACCTGGGAAGCCTACAACACCTATAATAGATTTTCTAGTATCAAACAAAATTTTGCCTAAAACTATGTCATGAATATCTTTTCCATATCAGTACACAAAGTTTCAACAAATCTTTTAATAGCTGCATAATATTCCATTATAGCTGTCAGTAAATTATTTAACTAGTCCTCATATTGCTAGAAATTCAACATGTCACAAGCATTTTGTACTTCATAAAGCCTTGGATTTAACTCTTTCATAGAAGTGTGATTACTTCTCTGGGGTAAAAAACTGAGAGGTAGATTCTCTCGCTAGAGAAATAAACAAAAACAGTTATACTTGGGCATCAAAAAAGCTTAGAAGTCACAGGAAGAGAAGAACTGGAGTTGCTCATCTTAATCATGAGAAATTTTCATTTATTACTTTGAAAATAATCTTTAAGTTGCTTAGGGGAAAAATAGTTCAGATATTGGAGGGACCCTCAGAGCACAGAAAACAACAACAATGACATCAAAATTTCTGATCCACGCATCAAGCAAGTTTCCCCACCCTCAAGCCAAGAGGATGACCTATATTAAACGAAGAGGAAAGTCCAGGCTGGGTGGGAAGAACAGTGATAATCCTAGCAAGCAGCTCTCTGAGAAATGAGGCCTGCTCCTGCTTGCCTCTTCTGACTTGGCCTGGGTGTGTCAGTGGGAAACAGTGAGGGAAGCCCCAGATGGGTTTGAGGAAGCTAAGAGCAGAGGACACTTGTCGCCTTGTCTTCTGGAAGACCCCAGAGGCAGCACGGCCCTGAGTGGGCATGACTGTGTGAGTGTCAGAGCGGCTGTCCCCCAAAGACACCAAGGTGATGAGTTCCCTTGAGCCTCAGAAGCAGAGAAGAGTCAAGGAATGAAAGTCAACTTGACCATGAACTATGTGACTACAAGCCCCAGGACTCACACCCAGTTTTAAGGGAGAGTGGAAGGGTAACTTTCTGTCACCCTGAGGGAATAGGACTTTTAGAAAAGTAAATTTACTCTTTTTTCCCAAATCTGGGGTTTGGGGAATATCCCCAACACCCACCTAAAAAAATCTAACTATGGCAAATTTTAAACTCACTATGTGTGATTTTAGTAACTTTTTCTTTGGCACCCACTAGTTGCATAGCACCCACTAATTGCAAGGCACCCAAAGGAGTCCAGTGGAGGGGACACACGCCTAAACCTGCTTGAACTCAACGTTACACGCACACTGTGAGTGCACAGAGACAACAACTCCTGCTTTCTGGCTGGTGGGAGGGCAAAACCTTGAGGAAGGGGCTGGCATTGGCCAGGAGACTAGAGCCAGGGTAGGAAATTGATAGGGAAGCAACAGTGGTTTCCTTCTGTGAAACAGCTGGCCGAGTTTGTGGTTAGGCACAAGGCTGGAGGGAGGGCCACAGAACACTAAATGCCCCAGACCCTGCCCTCACTCCGGCACCTCTGTTCCCTAAATACATAGTCCATTATTGTTGTTGTTGCTGTTATTATTTGGCAGTGCCGGTTTTTCATTGTGACATGAGAACTTCTCTTCTTGGGGAGCATAGGCTCTAGGCTCAGTAGTTGAGATGCACAGAGACATCAAAATTTCTGATCCACGCATCAAGCAAGTTTCCCCACCCTCAAGCCAAGAGGATGACCTATATTAAACGAAGAGGAAAGTCCAGGCTGGGTGGGAAGAACAGTGATAATCCTAGCAAGCAGCTCTCTGAGAAATGAGGCCTGCTCCTGCTTGCCTCTTCTGACTTGGCCTGGGTGTGTCAGTGGGAAACAGTGAGGGAAGCCCCAGATGGGTTTGAGGAAGCTAAGAGCAGAGGACACTTGTCGCCTTGTCTTCTGGAAGACCCCAGAGGCAGCACGGCCCTGAGTGGGCATGACTGTGTGAGTGTCAGAGCGGCTGTCCCCCAAAGACACCAAGGTGATGAGTTCCCTTGAGCCTCAGAAGCAGAGAAGAGTCAAGGAATGAAAGTCAACTTGACCATGAACTATGTGACTACAAGCCCCAGGACTCACACCCAGTTTTAAGGGAGAGTGGAAGGGTAACTTTCTGTCACCCTGAGGGAATAGGACTTTTAGAAAAGTAAATTTACTCTTTTTTCCCAAATCTGGGGTTTGGGGAATATCCCCAACACCCACCTAAAAAAATCTAACTATGGCAAATTTTAAACTCACTATGTGTGATTTTAGTAACTTTTTCTTTGGCACCCACTAGTTGCATAGCACCCACTAATTGCAAGGCACCCAAAGGAGTCCAGTGGAGGGGACAAACGCCTAAACATGCTTGAACTCAAAGTTACAAACACATTGTGAGTGCACAGAGAAAACAACTCCTGCTTTCTGGCTGGTGGGAGGGCAAAACCTTGAGGAAGGGGCTGGCATTGGCCAGGAGACTAGAGCCAGGGTAGGAAATTGATAGGGAAGCAACAGTGGTTTCCTTCTGTGAAACAGCTGGCCGAGTTTGTGGTTAGGCACAAGGCTGGAGGGAGGGCCACAGAACACTAAATGCCCCAGACCCTGCCCTCACTCCGGCACCTCTGTTCCCTAAATACATAGTCCATTATTGTTGTTGTTGCTGTTATTATTTGGCAGTGCCGGTTTTTCATTGTGACATGAGAACTTCTCTTCTTGGGGAGCATAGGCTCTAGAGCACACAGGCTCAGTAGTTGAGATGCACAGACTTAGTGTCTGTGTGTTCAGAGACAAGTGGGATCAGAGTTCCCCGATTCGAGATCCAGCTGTGTGCCCTGCATTGGAAGGCAGATTTTTAACCACTGGATCAGCAGGGAAGTTCCCTCTATAAATTCTTAGGGGTGTGTTTTGATAATTTCCTCCCCTCCTTTTTTGGGACCAAGCACTTTCATATCTTGGTTTTTGAAATTAAATTTCATATAACTATGATGATAGAAATAAACATAAAGTTTAAAAGTATATCAACTACTGGGCTTCCCTGGTGGTCCAGTGGGTAAGGACACTGCCTTGCAGTGCAAGGGGCGCTGGTTCGATCCCTGGCCTGGGAGGATCCCACGTGCCGCGGAGCGGCTGGACCCATGTGTCCAATTACCGAGCCGGGGCTCTGGAGTGCATGTGCCCAGAGTCGGTGCTCTGCAGCGAGGGAGGCCACTGCGATGGGAGGCCCACATAGGCCAAAGAACTAAGACAGATGAAAATAGATAAATGAAACGCCAATAGAAGTGGCATATGTGTATATATATATATATATATCAACTACTGTTTAGAGATTTGGCATAATACTGAGCTTTTAACCTAAATTGTCTTCTTTATCCTTATAATACTCCTACATATAAAAGTATCCCATATGGGATATTATCTTTCCTTTTCCAACCTCTACCCTAATCATAATAGTGTCTAAATAAATAGGATTTTTCCAAGATGTTCTGTATTATCCGGGGTGTTTGTTCTCATGTGCATATTGTTTTCTTAACAAGAATAATTTTAAAGTAAGCTTCTAAAGAGATCTTGTCTTTAAATATTCTTCCTGCTGTTCGTCCAGCTATTATAATTTCATATTTCTCTTCCTCAATATAATTTCACACTAATATTTAATTTTTCAAGAACCTGCTCACTCTCTCGTATCTGTGTGCCTCCCACCATTTGCTTTCTCCTCTAGGATTTCATTCAGGCTGTTTTCCCTTCCTTCTTCCCAGAATATCCTCCCTGACCTCTGTCCCCGTAGCAAACCTTGTTCATTAAATCATTCCCATTCTTCAAAACTAGGCTAATATGCTGCCTCCCACATGGAGGCTTCAGGAAGTCTTCCCATCAAAATAGTTCCCTTCTTCAGGGGAGAATGGATACATATATATGTATGTTGAGTTACTCTGCTGTGCACTTGAAACTATCACATTGTTAATTGGCTGTACTCCAATATAAAATAAAAACTTTAAAAGAAAGGTTTACTATGTGTGACACAATGTAATTTCCTCTTTGGTATCTCATCAGGAGATCTGCAATATCTACGTATTTTTAGAGTTAAAAACACACATCTCAGAACTCCCTTCCTCCTCTCTGTCCCTGCAAGCATTGCTTCTATGTCTTTACATGGTTATATTTAAATTCTATATGTAGGTATTTTTCTTCCTCTTCCACTAGATAATACCTCTTCCAGCTCAGGTATTTCTTGTTTGTCTTATACATCCCCATTGTTCATATTACAGATTTTTGCTCATATGATTATTTGTTGAAACAAATAAATTCAGATTTCTCCATCAGGTGTTTTGGGCCTTCCTTTCCCATATGCTGTCCTTCCAGCATATACCCTAGACTTTTGTGAGGCCAGGATCATTAGCATCATCATTTCCTCTTCTTCCCCTGGTCATATTCTCCTAAAATGGATACAGAAGGAACTAGATGAGCATCTGGCAGCCAGAACTGCCCTAGGCTTGCCGGCGTCCTCAGCAGGCAGACACAAGGTGGCGGGGTGGGTGCTGGGGAAGGTGTGTACTGAGGGGAGGCTCTGGACTTCCAGCCATTGGAGTAGCCTTCTCTGGGGGCACCCTGATGCTGGAGGCAACTGTGGTATCAGGGAACCGAGATCCCTGTAGTGGGAAGCCTGGAAAATACTCAAAAGTCAGACCCAGATACCAGCACATTTTCAAAAGAAAGGCAAAGAGGAAGTGCAGAGGTAGAGAGGACTAATAGTGAGGACTTGCTGATTTTTTTTTCAGATTGATGGAGAGAGGTTAACAAGGAATAAATGTCCCTGTGTCAGTTAACTTAACACATGAGCAAATGACTGAATTTTTCTGTGAAAGATGTCTGTCCAGATGCACTTTAAAATGTTCACAGGGGGAAAAGACAAAGTTATTTTAATAAGAAATCACTGTCCAAAGTATAGCATAAGCAATGTAAAAGATACCAGAGAAACCAAATCCAACCATAAACTGAGCATATCTCATGTGGAAAGGAGTTAAGAAGCTTAAAGTCCTTTAGTAGTTAGGGGCTGAAGGCAGAGGGTTAGCGTTTGGGAAAGGTGCTCAAAATGTCTTATTTCACCTTCTAGAATACAAACAATTATACATAAAAATGTTTCATGGGGCCAATTCTAGAGCGAGCCCTAAGTAAAAGTATTTTTAGAGTTAAAACACACATCTCAGAACTCCCTTCCTCCTCTCTGTCCCTGCAAGCATTGCTTCTATGTCTTTACATGGTTATATTTAAATTCTATATGTAGGTATTTTTCTTCCTCTTCCACTAGATAATACCTCTTCCAGCTCAGGTATTTCTTGTTTGTCTTATGCATCCCCATTGTTCATATTACAGATTTTTGCTCATATGATTATTTGTTGAAACAAATAAATTCAGATTTCTCCATCAGGTGTTTTGGGCCTTCCTTTCCCATATGCTGTCCTTCCAGCATATACCCTAGACTTTTGTGAGGCCAGGATCATTAGCATCATCATTTCCTCTTCTTCCCCTGGTCATATTCTCCTAAAATGGATACAGAAGGAACTAGATGAGCATCTGGCAGCCAGAACTGCCCTAGGCTTGCCGGCGTCCTCAGCAGGCAGACACAAGGTGGCGGGGTGGGTGCTGGGGAAGGTGTGTACTGAGGGGAGGCTCTGGGCTTCCAGCCTGGGGAATAGCCTCCTCTGCGGGGACCCTGATGCTGGAGGCAACTGTGGTATCAGGGAACCGAGATCCCTGTAGTGGGAAGCCTGGAAAATACTCAAAAGTCAGACCCAGATACCAGCACATTTTCAAAAGAAAGGCAAAGAGGAAGTGCAGAGGTAGAGAGGACTAATAGTGAGGACTTGCTGATTTTTTTTTCAGATTGATGGAGAGAGGTTAACAAGGAATAAATGTCCCTGTGTCAGTTAACTTAACACATGAGCAAATGACTGAATTTTTCTGTGAAAGATGTCTGTCCAGATGCACTTTAAAATGTTCACAGGGGGAAAAGACAAAGTTATTTTAATAAGAAATCACTGTCCAAAGTATAGCATAAGCAATGTAAAAGATACCAGAGAAACCAAATCCAACCATAAACTGAGCATATCTCATGTGGAAAGGAGTTAAGAAGCTTAAAGTCCTTTAGTAGTTAGGGGCTGAAGGCAGAGGGTTAGCGTTTGGGAAAGGTGCTCAAAATGTCTTATTTCACCTTCTAGAATACAAACAATTATACATAAAGAATGGTTTGCATGAACAGGAGTAATCCAATGTCTTCATTCCTAGAGCGAGACTATGGAAAACAGAATGTGGCCTGTCTTTAATTCTTGATCAAACAAAAAAAGCACTGACATTTTAATTACCCAGTCTAACAAAATAAAGGTAAGAATAACAAAAAGCAAGACTGTCATGTGGTCCAACTTTTTCATCTTGTTGATGAGAAAAAAAAGTAAGTTCCCAAATGGTTGAACGACTTGCTCAGGATCACCACAGACATTAAACTCAGAATCTCAGAGAAGCTAAAGGGAAATAATACTGAGATATTAAGTGATTCTGATAGCATGAAGGACGGAAGATTCCCCATGTCCAGTCTGCATGGTCTTACCCACCTGGCCAAATGGGAAGAGATTTAAATGTCAGCATCTGGTGGTCCATGTGCCCTTAGGCTGGGGAGGTCAGCAAGTAAGTTTCCAAATCATGCTGGCTTTCAGAAAACAGCCAACCAGGGAGGGACCACAAAGTTGAGGCCTTTAAAAAGCTCTCCACAAAAGGCAAAGAGTTCTCCTCGACCAAGCCTGACCCTAGCCGACCTCGTGACCTTGTTACCTAAGGTCAGCTTAACACTTCAGAAATGGTCCAAGCTGGCTCTGTAACCTCTGTCACTCACAACTAACAAATATGTCTTTACAGGGGTCACCTTGCAGTTTTCCCTTCAGTTCACACATTACCCCAAAGTCTCTTTGGATTCTACTAGGAAATTCAAGCATTTTTTTCAGATTGATGGAGAGTTTAACAAGGAATAAATGTCCCTGTGTCAGTTAACTTAACACATGAGCAAATGACTGAATTTTTCTGTGAAAGATGTCTGTCCAGATGCACTTTAAAATGTTCACAGGGGGAAAAGACAAAGTTATTTTAATAAGAAATCACTGTCCAAAGTATAGCATAAGCAATGTAAAAGATACCAGAGAAACCAAATCCAACCATAAACTGAGCATATCTCATGTGGAAAGGAGTTAAGAAGCTTAAAGTCCTTTAGTAGTTAGGGGCTGAAGGCAGAGGGTTAGCGTTTGGGAAAGGTGCTCAAAATGTCTTATTTCACCTTCTAGAATACAAACAATTATACATAAAGAATGGTTTGCATGAACAGGAGTAATCCAATGTCTTCATTCCTAGAGCGAGACTATGGAAAACAGAATGTGGCCTGTCTTTAATTCTTGATCAAACAAAAAAAGCACTGACATTTTAATTACCCAGTCTAACAAAATAAAGGTAAGAATAACAAAAAGCAAGACTGTCATGTGGTCCAACTTTTTCATCTTGTTGATGAGAAAAAAAAGTAAGTTCCCAAATGGTTGAACGACTTGCTCAGGATCACCACAGACATTAAACTCAGAATCTCAGAGAAGCTAAAGGGAAATAATACTGAGATATTAAGTGATTCTGATAGCATGAAGGACGGAAGATTCCCCATGTCCAGTCTGCATGGTCTTACCCACCTGGCCAAATGGGAAGAGATTTAAATGTCAGCATCTGGTGGTCCATGTGCCCTTAGGCTGGGGAGGTCAGCAAGTAAGTTTCCAAATCATGCTGGCTTTCAGAAAACAGCCAACCAGGGAGGGACCACAAAGTTGAGGCCTTTAAAAAGCTCTCCACAAAAGGCAAAGAGTTCTCCTCGACCAAGCCTGACCCTAGCCGACCTCGTGACCTTGTTACCTAAGGTCAGCTTAACACTTCAGAAATGGTCCAAGCTGGCTCTGTAACCTCTGTCACTCACAACTAACAAATATGTCTTTACAGGGGTCACCTTGCAGATTCTTCCCTTCAGTTCACACATTACCCCAAAGTCTCTTTGGATTCTACTAGGAAATTCAAGCTGTCTAATTTGAAACCTTATTCACTAACACAGGATGCTACGGTAATTGTCACCAACACAAAATTCTCTAGAAAGTCTATGTTAATACACACTTTGGAAAATAGATCATTTCATAGGGACATGTAGAACGAACATAGTGTAACTGTAAACTTTCATGTTGCTATTAAAGACCAAGCACAGGATGACAGGAAACTTAACATTTTAGGGATCCAAATAAGTCTTGTCTTTGGGAGAATTGTCAACAGTCTCTCTGGTGCATAGAGATGTTTGGAGAAAAAGAATGGGGAAGAAGAGGCCTAAGTAAACAATCATCAACTATTCTCATCACATTGTCCAATGTTGAAAGATCAAGAACGATGTGTTTAGTAAGGGGTGTCCATGTGCAAATAGACAATTTAAATGACTACAGCTATTCAGCACGGCTTCAGTTTTATTCAAGTTTCAGCTTTACTCTTTGGCAGCAGAGCAATGGAAAGTCATACCTGTGGACCTCCCTGGTGGTCCAGTGGTGAAGACTCCACACTTCCAATGCAGGGAGTGCGAATTTAATCCATGACCAAGGAACTAAGATCCCACAAGCTGCATGCATGGTGTGACCAAAAAAGAAATTTCTCTCTTAAAAAAAGTTATACTTTGTTCCCACCTTCAAGTTCCTTATATTTATTGTAAACATATCATATTACTCAAGGGATTTACCCTTGCAAGATTCTCTCTGGCTAGTTTTCCAGTTCATGTAAAAAGTACCTTCAGAATTCAACAAGACTTCCTTGTAGTAGTGGAGTTGGCTTCCAAGTTCTGTTCCTCAGGCCTTTTCTTCCTTTAACTAAATTTAATCTAACCGTAGTGTGCTGGATGTTAGGGATTCAGAACTAAATAAAGTGAAACTCCTGACCTCAGTGAGTTCAAAATGAGGGAAAGGCAAACTGACCGGTGAACAAATGAGTGAACGAAAGAGTAGTATTAGTCAGAAGAGGGCAGAGAACACACACACACACACACACACACACACACGAGTGTGGTGGGGGCAGAGCAATGGTTAGTGTGGTAAGCCTGCCTCCAATATGTTCCCCCAGTACAGGGTAGTCATCCACTGTACAGGTAGTTCTCCCAATGTGGTCTCTCCCATGCTGTATCAATTAATCTCTATAATCTATAAATACAGTAGAAGTGTTGGTGTGTGACTCTGAGGTTAGATCTTAAAAGACACGGCTGCTTCTGCCTTGCTCTGTTGGATTACTCAGTCTGTTGAAAGTCAGTAGTCATGACTTGAGGACTCACAAGCAGTAGAAGAGAACCTCACATGGGAAGGAAGTTTCTTTCTTTTTTTTTTTTGAATTCTTATTTAACTTTTATAGAGTTTTGTTGTTTACAGATATGTATGATCCCAGATTAGTCATATACATATCCCCCCCATCCCACCCCTCCAGGTCGTCGCACAGCACCCCTGCAGGATCCCCTTTTCTCACAGCACAATGACAATAGCTATTTTTTTTAACATATGATAGTATAGGTTTTCATGCTACTTCCTTTATGCCTCCCATCCACTGTTCATTCCCCACAATGTCCTTATGTCTACTGTCCATGTCTGTTTTGGGAAGGAACTTTCACTAAGAACTGGCATCAACTTGATGAGTCACCTGGGAAGTGTATCCTCTAAGCCCAGCTGACATCCTGACTGCAACCTTGTGAGTGACCCTGAGTTAAGATGCTTCTGAATTTCTAATCCACTGTTCTAGACAGAAAATGACCTCCTCTTCAATATGTCCATGTCATAACCCCAGAACCTGTGGATATGGAATATTACATGGCACAGGGGAATCAAGGTAGCAGTTGCAAGATTCTCTCTGGCTAGTTTTCCATTTGAAAAGTACCTTCAGAATTCAACAAGACTTCCTTGTAGTAGTGGAGTTGGCTTCCAAGTTCTGTTCCTCAGGCCTTTTCTTCCTTTAACTAAATTTAATCTAACCGTAGTGTGCTGGATGTTAGGGATTCAGAACTAAATAAAGTGAAACTCCTGACCTCAGTGAGTTCAAAATGAGGGAAAGGCAAACTGACCGGTGAACAAATGAGTGAACGAAAGAGTAGTATTAGTCAGAAGAGGGCAGAGAACACACACACACACACACACACACACACACGAGTGTGGTGGGGGCAGAGCAATGGTTAGTGTGGTAAGCCTGCCTCCAATATGTTCCCCCAGTACAGGGTAGTCATCCACTGTACAGGTAGTTCTCCCCAATGTGGTCTCTCCCATGCTGTATCAATTAATCTCTATAATCTATAAATACAGTAGAAGTGTTGGTGTGTGACTCTGAGGTTAGATCTTAAAAGACACGGCTGCTTCTGCCTTGCTCTGTTGGATTACTCAGTCTGTTGAAAGTCAGTAGTCATGACTTGAGGACTCACAAGCAGTAGAAGAGAACCTCACATGGGAAGGAAGTTTCTTTCTTTCTTTTTTTTTTTTGAATTCTTATTTAACTTTTATAGAGTTTTGTTGTTTACAGATATGTATGATCCCAGATTAGTCATATACATATCCCCCCCATCCCACCCCTCCAGGTCGTCGCACAGCACCCCTGCAGGATCCCCTTTTCTCACAGCACAATGACAATAGCTATTTTTTTTAACATATGATAGTATAGGTTTTCATGCTACTTCCTTTATGCCTCCCATCCACTGTTCATTCCCCACAATGTCCTTATGTCTACTGTCCATGTCTGTTTTGGGAAGGAACTTTCACTAAGAACTGGCATCAACTTGATGAGTCACCTGGGAAGTGTATCCTCTAAGCCCAGCTGACATCCTGACTGCAACCTTGTGAGTGACCCTGAGTTAAGATGCTTCTGAATTTCTAATCCACTGTTCTAGACAGAAAAATGACCTCCTCTTCAATATGTCCATGTCATAACCCCCAGAACCTGTGGATATGGAATATTACATGGCACAGGGGAATCAAGGTAGCAGTTGGAATTAAGATTGTTAATCATCTGATCTTGAAATGCATAGTTTATCCTGGGTTATCCATGTGTGCCCTGGGTCATCACAAGTCACCTTAAAGATGGAAGAAGGGGGTTGCCTGGTGGTTCATTGAGTAACGAGTCTGCCTTGCAGCGCAGGGGGCACTGGTTCGATCCCTGCTCTGGGAAGGTCCCACATGCCGAGGAGCGGCTGGGCTGGTGTGTCCAATTGTGAGCCAGGGCTCTGGAGCACATGTACCCAGAGCCAGTGCTCTTTGGTGAGACAGACCACTGCAATGGGAGACCCACATGTGCCAAAGAATAAAGATGGATGAAAAATAAATGATGACTTAGAGGCAAAAAAAAAAAAAAAAAAAAAGAGCACTACTGCTATTAAAAAAAAAAAAAAATGGAAGAAGGGAAGAGAGGTCAGAGCAAAGCAATGCATTGCTAGCTTTGAAGATGTTGAAAGGGGCATGAGAAAAGGCACATAATTGTCTCTAGAAGCTGGAAAGTGCAGGAGAAACAGATTCTCACTAGAGCTTCCAGAAAGGAAGAGCGCCCATCCGACAACCTAAAGTTTGCCCAGAGAGACCTGTGTCAGACTTCTGACCTCCAGAGCTGAAAGATAATAAACCTGTTTTAAGCCACTGTGTTCCTGGGAATTTGTTGCACAACCATAGAAAAATAATACATTGACACAAATGTAAGGATAAAAAAATGTTCACTGTTATTCTCAGACACTAAACTGGAGGTTGATTTGTTATGCATCAGTAGATAACCAGTGTAGATGTTGATGCCTCAAAATGGGCTGCTGTCAGAATAAAAATCTTAGAATGTGAGAGAAATTTGAAGCTAGACAATGGGAAGAAACTGGAAGGACTTTGAGGAGAGAATTAGTAAAAGCCTGAAAGGCTCTGAGGAGACTGTACGTTGAAGCCTGGTGGCCTTTAAGAAAGCTGACACTGAGGTCTTAGAGGAAACTTAGGAAATATTTACTAGAAACTGGAGGAAAGGTGATACTTGTTATTCAGTGACAGGAATTTTAGCAGTGCTGTTGCCTGTGTAACAGGAAAGTAATAAATGTATCTAATGAAGTAAGTGTTCTAGCCAAAGAGATTTCCAGGCTGAGTGTTGCAGGTGCCACTGGTTTCCCTTTGCTACTTTAGGTAAAATGTGAGAGGAGAGGAGACATGAGTGTCCAACAGAAAGGTCTCAGGAATTATTGGATTTGAGAATGGTTAATCCCTTATGCTACTGTGGGTTCATGGTGTGTCCACTGGTTCGATCCCTGCTCTGGGAAGGTCCCACATGCCGAGGAGCGGCTGGGCTGGTGTGTCCAATTGTGAGCCAGGGCTCTGGAGCACATGTACCCAGAGCCAGTGCTCTTTGGTGAGACAGACCACTGCAATGGGAGACCCACATGTGCCAAAGAATAAAGATGGATGAAAAATAAATGATGACTTAGAGGCAAAAAAAAAAAAAAAAAAAAGAGCACTACTGCTATTAAAAAAAAAAAAAATGGAAGAAGGGAAGAGAGGTCAGAGCAAAGCAATGCATTGCTAGCTTTGAAGATGTTGAAAGGGGCATGAGAAAAGGCACATAATTGTCTCTAGAAGCTGGAAAGTGCAGGAGAAACAGATTCTCACTAGAGCTTCCAGAAAGGAAGAGCGCCCATCCGACAACCTAAAGTTTGCCCAGAGAGACCTGTGTCAGACTTCTGACCTCCAGAGCTGAAAGATAATAAACCTGTTTTAAGCCACTGTGTTCCTGGGAATTTGTTGCACAACCATAGAAAAATAATACATTGACACAAATGTAAGGATAAAAAAATGTTCACTGTTATTCTCAGACACTAAACTGGAGGTTGATTTGTTATGCATCAGTAGATAACCAGTGTAGATGTTGATGCCTCAAAATGGGCTGCTGTCAGAATAAAAATCTTAGAATGTGAGAGAAATTTGAAGCTAGACAATGGGAAGAAACTGGAAGGACTTTGAGGAGAGAATTAGTAAAAGCCTGAAAGGCTCTGAGGAGACTGTACGTTGAAGCCTGGTGGCCTTTAAGAAAGCTGACACTGAGGTCTTAGAGGAAACTTAGGAAATATTTACTAGAAACTGGAGGAAAGGTGATACTTGTTATTCAGTGACAGGAATTTTAGCAGTGCTGTTGCCTGTGTAACAGGAAAGTAATAAATGTATCTAATGAAGTAAGTGTTCTAGCCAAAGAGATTTCCAGGCTGAGTGTTGCAGGTGCCACTGGTTTCCCTTTGCTACTTTAGGTAAAATGTGAGAGGAGAGGGAGACATGAGTGTCCAACAGAAAGGTCTCAGGAATTATTGGATTTGAGAATGCCCAGCCTCTCCAGATGACACATGGTACTAAAATTAAGAAAAGGGGTTTCCAGAGGAAAATAAAATCCAATGCATTTGCAGGAAAACATGGTATATACAAAGATGAAATTCACTATAGAGTCCTTTGCTAAGATCGCATAAAAATTCAAGATGGTGTCTCAGAGAACCTTTCAGTTTCAAAAAAATTGGGCTTCTAAGAAACTTAGAAAGTTTGGGTGCTATCTCTTATCAATAGGATGAGATATTTGTGGGGAGGGCTTGGATGTTGGCAAATGTGGATTTTTTTTTTTTTTTGGCCACTTCTATCGGTCTTTCATTTATTTGTTTTCATCCATCTTTGTTCTTTGGCCTGTGTGGGCCTCCCGTCACAGTGGCCCTTGTCACTGCAGAGCACCGGCTCTGGGCGCAAGCGCTCCAGAGCTCTGGCTCAGCAGTTGGACACATCGGTCCAGCCACTTCATGGCACGTGGGATCTTCCCAGTCCAGGGATCAAACCAGTGCTCCCTGCACTGCAAGGTGGTGTCCTTACCCACTGAACCACCAGGGAAGCCCTGGGTTCTTTTTTAATAAATAATTTTATTTATTTACTTTTGGCTGTGCTGTGTCTTCACTGCTGCACAGGCTTTTCTCTAGTTGCAGCCAGCAGGGCTACTTTAGTTCGGTGCTGAAGCTTCTCATTGCAGTGTCTTCTCTTATCTAGAGGAAAAAACTGACTGGAAACGAAACTTTGAGGAGAGAATTAGTAAAGCCTGAAAGGCTCTGAGGAGACTGTACGTTGAAGCCTGGTGGCCTTTAAGAAAGCTGACACTGAGGTCTTAGAGGAAACTTAGGAAATATTTACTAGAAACTGGAGGAAAGGTGATACTTGTTATTCAGTGACAGGAATTTTAGCAGTGCTGTTGCCTGTGTAACAGGAAAGTAATAAATGTATCTAATGAAGTAAGTGTTCTAGCCAAAGAGATTTCCAGGCTGAGTGTTGCAGGTGCCACTGGTTTCCCTTTGCTACTTTAGGTAAAATGTGAGAGGAGAGGGAGACATGAGTGTCCAACAGAAAGGTCTCAGGAATTATTGGATTTGAGAATGCCCAGCCTCTCCAGATGACACATGGTACTAAAATTAAGAAAAGGGGTTTCCAGAGGAAAATAAAATCCAATGCATTTGCAGGAAAACATGGTATATACAAAGATGAAATTCACTATAGAGTCCTTTGCTAAGATCGCATAAAAATTCAAGATGGTGTCTCAGAGAACCTTTCAGTTTCAAAAAAATTGGGCTTCTAAGAAACTTAGAAAGTTTGGGTGCTATCTCTTATCAATAGGATGAGATATTTGTGGGGAGGGCTTGGATGTTGGCAAATGTGGATTTTTTTTTTTTTTGGCCACTTCTATCGGTCTTTCATTTATTTGTTTTCATCCATCTTTGTTCTTTGGCCTGTGTGGGCCTCCCGTCACAGTGGCCCTTGTCACTGCAGAGCACCGGCTCTGGGCGCAAGCGCTCCAGAGCTCTGGCTCAGCAGTTGGACACATCGGTCCAGCCACTTCATGGCACGTGGGATCTTCCCAGTCCAGGGATCAAACCAGTGCTCCCTGCACTGCAAGGTGGTGTCCTTACCCACTGAACCACCAGGGAAGCCCTGGGTTCTTTTTTAATAAATAATTTTATTTATTTACTTTTGGCTGTGCTGTGTCTTCACTGCTGCACAGGCTTTTCTCTAGTTGCAGCCAGCAGGGCTACTTTAGTTGCGGTGCTGAAGCTTCTCATTGCAGTGTCTTCTCTTATTGCAGAGCACAGGCTCTAGGCATGCGGGGTTCAGTCGTTGAGGCTTGCGGGCTCAGTAATTGTGGCTCCTGGGTTCTAGAGCACAGGCTCAATAGTTGTCGCATACAGGCTTAGTTGCTCCGAGGTATGTGGGATCTTCCAGGACCAGGGATCAAACCCATGTCCACTGTATCAGTCAGTAGATTCTTCACCTCTGGACCATCAGGGAAGCCCTGTTGTTGACTTTACTCTTTGATACCTTCCCAGCATATCTTTTGGCTTTCTTTCTGAACTGAGCTGTGGCAGAGACTGTATGTTCATTAAAACCCATTTCCTTTATTCCTGGGAACCCATCTAAATGACATCTCCCCACTCCCAGGTAGAAAGATTGGGTCATGGGGTTGAGTTCTGGCCAATGGAAAACTGGGCTCAGTGATGTACTCTACTTCCAAAACTAAGCCATAAATACCTCTGCAAGGTTATCTCTTCTCCCTCTTTCTCAGTCCACTGGCCAGATGTGGAATCCTTAGCAGAGGACTGTGAAGCCCTATCTGATGGTGGATCCTCAAGATGAAGGGATCCTTGGTCACTGCATGACCATACGGATGTTCATCCACTAACCAGGAATATTAACACTGGACATAGCACAGCATGAGATAAACTTTTATTGTGTTAAACTGTGGAGCTTTGCAGCAGCTGTTGTTTATTTATTATATGTAAAACATGGGCCTATCAGAAGAGCATGCAGAAATGAAACCTGATCTATTCATATCATAAATTGCTCAACAGCTTCCTTATATGAAGCATCTTCTTATCTATCTGGTAACAGTTGCTGCAGGTATTAACAAATTAGAGTCAAATTCCTATAACCTAAGGTGATTGTTATATGTTGCATCGGTATCTAAAAGAGATGCATCCAAGTATACTCTCCAAATCACTAAGTAACTGCATTTCTTAGGGTAGATGGATTTGAAGCTTATTGGTCATTATAGACATGGAATTGAATACCTGTACATTTATTCCATTAGTTTACAGGGAAGAAAGTTTGCATAAATATTTTTTGACTGTTTGTAAAACAAGAATTCTCATTATGTTCATTGAGAACAAAAATCCGAGTTCTTTTGGAGTGAAATGCATGACTGAACATGGAACTCAGATGCGCATTATATATGCAGATCTAATATGGCTTACATATATTTTCTGTGTGTCACACATTCTGCCAAATTGTGTATATGTTCAATCTCATTCCATGTTTTTAACAACTCTGTGATATAGGTACCAGTTATTATCTACAGATCACAAGTAGGGAAACTGTAGTTCAAAGAATTAAATAACTTGCCCACTATCATGAAGGAAAAAAGTTTGAAATATAATCGTTAGAGAATTCACTCTTGATAACTACAATGACTGTAAAAATAAAAATGAAAATTTGGAAAGAAAATTTCACTTATAGTTAGTTATAAATCAGGGGAAGTTTAGTAGTTAAAATGAACCTTCCTTTTTTTTTTTTTTTCCAATGTAGTCTAAAACTTGGATTTCTATGAAATGAAGACAAAATTAGCAACTATTAGGCATAAATTAGTGGAAGAGACATGAGTTTAATAAAAGTTTGAATTTTTACTTTGCTCTTATGATTATTCATATAATAACTTAGAAAACCATGGATGGTAGTTGTACACCTAAGACCAAGGCAAGAAATATGTTCCTATTCTTAGAGTGGATGGGACACCAGAAGGTATTTATTTGGTGGTGAAATCAGAGACTGGCATCAAAAGAGGAGAATTCATCGCTTAATCCTCACAGCAAGTTGGGCCCTTACAAACCCATGAAGTTAGAACTCTTGGTCACCTTAGAACGTAAACGTGTAACATTTTGTTTTAATTTCTATGTCTTCTAAAACATTAGCCTGGTTCCTCTAACAGACTACTCATTCTTTGTCTTTTCTCTCTTTGAAATTTCCATTTCCACATCTAATGTATTTATCTCACTTTTTACATTCTTCAGCAAACAGACATATTTCATTAACCTGTTGTTTTAGTTTACCTCAAGCAAAAAAATTGCTGGAAGATCCCTGATTAAAGAAAATCAGACTCCTACTTATCATTTCTTTAAGAAATAGAAAAAAGAAAAGAAAATATCAAATGAGTTTTATTCACTGTTTTGTGATTAACTTTTTAAAAACTACCACCAAATATTGAGAACAAAAATCCGAGTTCTTTTGGAGTGAAATGCATGACTGAACATGGAACTCAGATGCATTATATATGCAGATCTAATATGGCTTACATATATTTTCTGTGTGTCACACATTCTGCCAAATTGTGTATATGTTCAATCTCATTCCATGTTTTTAACAACTCTGTGATATAGGTACCAGTTATTATCTACAGATCACAAGTAGGGAAACTGTAGTTCAAAGAATTAAATAACTTGCCCACTATCATGAAGGAAAAAAGTTTGAAATATAATCGTTAGAGAATTCACTCTTGATAACTACAATGACTGTAAAAATAAAAATGAAAATTTGGAAAGAAAATTTCACTTATAGTTAGTTATAAATCAGGGGAAGTTTAGTAGTTAAAATGAACCTTCCTTTTTTTTTTTTTTTCCAATGTAGTCTAAAACTTGGATTTCTATGAAATGAAGACAAAATTAGCAACTATTAGGCATAAATTAGTGGAAGAGACATGAGTTTAATAAAAGTTTGAATTTTTACTTTGCTCTTATGATTATTCATATAATAACTTAGAAAACCATGGATGGTAGTTGTACACCTAAGACCAAGGCAAGAAATATGTTCCTATTCTTAGAGTGGATGGGACACCAGAAGGTATTTATTTGGTGGTGAAATCAGAGACTGGCATCAAAAGAGGAGAATTCATCGCTTAATCCTCACAGCAAGTTGGGCCCTTACAAACCCATGAAGTTAGAACTCTTGGTCACCTTAGAACGTAAACGTGTAACATTTTGTTTTAATTTCT
The DNA here is from genome assembly GCA_022376925.1 of Tragulus kanchil. Classification (NCBI taxonomy): domain Eukaryota; kingdom Metazoa; phylum Chordata; class Mammalia; order Artiodactyla; family Tragulidae; genus Tragulus; species Tragulus kanchil. The sequence continues at coordinate 117,122,241 of JAIOJX010000024.1, read as the reverse complement.
ATGTCTTCTAAAACATTAGCCTGGTTCCTCTAACAGACTACTCATTCTTTGTCTTTTCTCTCTTTGAAATTTCCATTTCCACATCTAATGTATTTATCTCACTTTTTACATTCTTCAGCAAACAGACATATTTCATTAACCTGTTGTTTTAGTTTACCTCAAGCAAAAAAATTGCTGGAAGATCCCTGATTAAAGAAAATCAGACTCCTACTTATCATTTCTTTAAGAAATAGAAAAAAGAAAAGAAAATATCAAATGAGTTTTATTCACTGTTTTGTGATTAACTTTTTAAAAACTACCACCAAATATTGATAGCTGGTAAAATATATGAGATCAAGCTTGTGAAAACACTTAATAAACTATAGAAATGATATAAATAGAAGGCATTATTATATATTTGTTTTACTTTTAGAAAAGAACACTGCTTTTGAAATTACTTTCCTATTACAAAAATTTTAAGTTGAGATGTATTAGGCAAACAACTGAAAAAAACTATTCAAAAAACAAATCTCTCTCTCTAAATTTTTGAAGTCACAACCAGAGCACCTTGCAAACTGGTAAAAGTCAGTAAAATTCTTTTTTCTCTTGAGAAATTTGCAACTCAGAAAGATCCCACTAGTTGTTGGAATAAATGAAATGAAAATGAAAAATAACCCATACTAAATATAAATTGGTGTAGCCATTATGAAAAACAGTACAGCGTTTCCTTTAAAAAGATACAAATAGAGTTATCCTATGATCTAACAATTCTACTTCTGTGTATAAATTTGGAAAAGACAAAAACTCTAATTCAGAATGATGCATGCCCTGCAATGTTCATAACAGTACTATTTACAATGGCCAGTACATGAAAGTAACCTAAATGTCCATCAACAGATAAATGGATAAAGGCAGTGTGGTATATGTAAACAGTAAACTATTGTGTGTTGTGTGTGTGTGTGTTTAGTCACTCAGTTTTGTCTACTCTTTGCGACCTCATGGACTGCCTCCCCCATGATGTAATCATGTCATGCCAAGCCTCCCTGTCCTTTGCATCTCCCAAAGTATGCTCAAATTCATGTCCATTGCCTCAGTGATGCATCCAGCCATCTCATGCTCTGATGCCCTTTCCTCCATCTGCCCTCAATCTTTTCTAGCATCAGGGACTTCTCCAGTGAGTTGGCTCTTCACATCAGATGACCAAAATACTGGAGCTTCAGCTTCAGCATCAGTCCTTCCAACAAGTATTCAGGATTGATTTCCCTTAAGATTGACTGGTTTGATCTCCTTGCTATCCAAGGGTCCCTCAGGAGTCTTCTCTGACACCACAGTTTGAAGGCATGGATTCTTTGGTGTTCTGCCTTCTTTATGGTCCAGCTCTCACAACCATATGTGACCACTAGGAAGAGCATAGCCCTGACTATATAGACCTTTGTCGGCACACCATCTGGCAATTGATCTCTGGTTCCCCTTCCTTTTCTAAACCCAGCTTGGATATCTGAAAGTTCTTGGTTCACATAATGCTGAAGCCCGGCATGTAAGATTTTAAGCATGACCTTCCTAGCTTGGGAGGTGAGTGCAGTTGTCCAATGGCTAGCACATTCTTTAATGCTTCCCTTCGTGGGATTGAGATGAGGACTGACCTTTCCAGTCCTGTGGCCACAGCTAGGTCTTCCAGCTTTGCAGACATACTGAATGCACCACCTTAATGGCATCATCCTTAAGGACTCTGAATAGTTCTGCTGGAATTCTGTTGCATCCACTAGCTTTATTAATAGCAGTGCTTCCTATGGCCCACCTGACTTGGTACTCCAGGGTATCTGGCTGTGAGTGACTGGCCACACCATCATAGCAATATGGTTCACTGAGACCTTTTTTGTATAGTTCTTCTGTGTATTCTTTCCATCTCTTCTTCTTTTTTTTCTTTTAAGATTTATTTATTTATTTATTTTGGGCGGGGTCGGGTTGGGGAGAGAGGGCAGCGGGCAGGCCACTTCTATTGGTCTTTCATTTCTCTATTTTCATCCGTCTTTGTTCTTTGGCTCCTGTGGGCCTCCCATCGCGGTGGCCTCTGTCGTCGCAGAGCACCGGTTCTGGGCGCATGCGCCCCAGAGCTCCGGCTCGGCAATTGGACACATCCGTCCAGCCGCTCCATGGCACGTGGGATCTTCCCAGGCCAGGGATCGAATCGGTGTCCCTTGCACTGCAAGGCGGTGTCCTTATCCACTGGACCACCAGGGGAAGCCCTCCATCTCTTCTTGATCTCTTCAGCGTCTACTAGGTCTCTAACATTTCAGTGCTTTATTGTGCTCATCTTTAGGAGAAATGCTCCCTTGATGTTTACAGTTTTCCTGATGAGATCTCTAGTCTGTGGGATTTAGAAATTCTATAAACAATAGACTCTTACCCATAAAAAAAATGAAACATTGTCATCTGCAGTAACATGGATGGACCTAGAGATTATCACATGAAGTGAAATAAAGACAAATATTATATGATATCACCTATTTGTGGAATTTGAAAAACTAATACAAATGAATTTATTTATAAAATAGAGACAGACTCACAGACATAAAAAACTTAGGGTGGGGGGCTTCCCTGGTGGTCCAGTGGGTAAGGACACCGCCTTGCAGTGTAAGGGGCGCCAGTTCGATCCTGGTGAAGCATGACCTTCCTAGCTTGGGAGGTGAGTGCAGTTGTCCAATGGCTAGCACATTCTTTAATGCTTCCCTTCGTGGGATTGAGATGAGGACTGACCTTTCCAGTCCTGTGGCCACAGCTAGGTCTTCCAGCTTTGCAGACATACTGAATGCACCACCTTAATGGCATCATCCTTAAGGACTCTGAATAGTTCTGCTGGAATTCTGTTGCATCCACTAGCTTTATTAATAGCAGTGCTTCCTATGGCCCACCTGACTTGGTACTCCAGGGTATCTGGCTGTGAGTGACTGGCCACACCATCATAGCAATATGGTTCACTGAGACCTTTTTTGTATAGTTCTTCTGTGTATTCTTTCCATCTCTTCTTCTTTTTTTTCTTTTAAGATTTATTTATTTATTTATTTTGGGCGGGGTCGGGTTGGGGAGAGAGGGCAGCGGGCAGGCCACTTCTATTGGTCTTTCATTTCTCTATTTTCATCCGTCTTTGTTCTTTGGCTCCTGTGGGCCTCCCATCGCGGTGGCCTCTGTCGTCGCAGAGCACCGGTTCTGGGCGCATGCGCCCCAGAGCTCCGGCTCGGCAATTGGACACATCCGTCCAGCCGCTCCATGGCACGTGGGATCTTCCCAGGCCAGGGATCGAATCGGTGTCCCTTGCACTGCAAGGCGGTGTCCTTATCCACTGGACCACCAGGGGAAGCCCTCCATCTCTTCTTGATCTCTTCAGCGTCTACTAGGTCTCTAACATTTCAGTGCTTTATTGTGCTCATCTTTAGGAGAAATGCTCCCTTGATGTTTACAGTTTTCCTGATGAGATCTCTAGTCTGTGGGATTTAGAAATTCTATAAACAATAGACTCTTACCCATAAAAAAAATGAAACATTGTCATCTGCAGTAACATGGATGGACCTAGAGATTATCACATGAAGTGAAATAAAGACAAATATTATATGATATCACCTATTTGTGGAATTTGAAAAACTAATACAAATGAATTTATTTATAAAATAGAGACAGACTCACAGACATAAAAAACTTAGGGTGGGGGGCTTCCCTGGTGGTCCAGTGGGTAAGGACACCGCCTTGCAGTGTAAGGGGCGCCAGTTCGATCCCTGGCCTGGGAAGATCCCACGTGCCACGGAGTGGCTGGATGGATGTGTCCAATTACGGAGCCAGAGCTCTGGAGCACACGTGCCCAGAACAGGGGCTCTGCGACAACAGAGGCCACCGCGATGGGAGGCCCACACGGGCCAAAGAAAGATGGATGAAAACAGATAAATGAAAGACCAATAGAAGTGGCCTGCCCACCCCGCTCCCTCCCCCACCCCCCCCCCCCCCAAAAAAAAAAAAAAACTTATGGTTACCAAAGGGGAAATAAGTGAGGGAGGAATTAATTAGGAGTATGGGATTAAGAGATATACACTACTACATACAAAATAAACAACAAGAATTTACTGTATAACACAAGGAGCTAACTGTATTCAATATCTTTTAATAATCCATAATGGAAGAGAATCAGAAAAAATAGTGTGTACACACACACACACACACACACACACATATGGTTGTACATATATTTATATACACACACACATACATGGTTGTTGTTTAGTCACTAAATCATGTCTGACTCTTTTGAGACCATATGGACTATAGCCCATCAGGCTTCTCTGTCCATGGGATTACCCAGGCAAGAATACTGGAATAATTGCCATTTCCTTCTCCAGGGTATCTTCCTGACCTGGATCTCCTGGATTGGCAGGCGGATTCTTTACCACTGAGCCACCAGGGAAAACCCCTATATATGTGTGTGTGTGTGTGTGTATGTGTGTGTGTGTGTATATATATATATAAATAAATAAATAACTGGCTCACTTTGTTATATATCTGAAACGAATACGATATTGTTAAGCAGCTGTATTTCAACTAAAAGAAATCCACACCACATCATATGAAATTTCAGAGCACCTTTCAGAGCATATCTAGAGAGAAAAATCAAGCCATAGTCAAAGAATTAGGAATTACATTAATTTAAAGGTCTCTTTGATACAAAATAAGGCCAGAAGACAGTGAATGCCTTTAAATTTTTGAACAATGATGATGTTCAATTGATAATTCTGTAGCTTACCACGCTGTCCATCAGGCATGAGAGTGAACCCAAAACCATTTCAGATATTCAAGGACTCAAATAATGTCTCCTAAGTACCTTTCTTGGAGAGCTACTACAGAATATACTTTAGCAAAATAAAGGAATAAGTAAGAAATAAGTCATGGAATCCAGGAAACATGTCCCAGGCAAGAGCTCTGCAGCGGCTGATGGATGCCTAAGCCCAGACTGGAGGATGGAGGCGGAGGCTCTGCTGGGGTGGAGTGCACAGAGCTGCTTGTTCTCACCATGACCTTTTATGTACATGTGTTACTTTAGTAACTTTCAAGTTCTGTCCTGTCCTGGATTATCCTCTGCACCACTAAAACACATTCTTTCCCAGTCCAGTCCCCAGCCCTGCTCCACACTGCTCTTACAGCATGTATCACGGAGCCTTATCAGCCTTAGTTTATACGTCTGTCTCCAGAGTTATGATGTGAGTTTTATGAGAGTTGGGGCTGTGTCATTTCATCGTAACTTTCTTAGCCTCTAACAGAGTGCTTGAGTATGTGTTTGCCCAATTAAACCAAATACTGATTAAGAGAGTTGCCTGAAAGAAATTCCTCAAAAAGAGCATTTTATTTTGACATAGTAGGATTTTAACTCAGTGAAAAAAATTATATTTCAAACCATTAACATTCTCCTGACATTAATATTAAACATCAACAGATGAAATGATTGTGTCTACAAAATGTACTAATTCATTCACTGAGTAGATACTGTGTACACTTTATGCAGGAAAATCTTCAGCTTGCTGTGAGCCAGATAAAATCCTCTAGTGGCAGGGAGAGTAAATAAATAGAGCACTAATAAATATAATGTAATAACGCTGTGCTGGGTAAGGGAACAGAGAACGACAGTGCGGGAGAATGAGGTGTTCTTTTTAGATAAGGTGGCCAGGGAAGGCCTCCCTTTGTCCCTGTTCTTATTCTGCTTCCCTTCACCCTATTAGAAAATGAGGCAGCCTTAGAACACACACAGTGAAGTTTTAATCAGAACTGCTCTAAGTCCAGTTTTTCACGTAGAGATGGAAAAATTGAGCAGCTCCCTTCCCCTTCCCCTCATTTAAGGTCATAAAGCAGAATAACCTCTGTGGAACTTAGAAGAGGATTTCTTGCATCCTCAGAGGCTGTCGAGGAGCCACTGTGAAATCTTGGAAGAAATTAACACTCCTTTGCTAGTGCAAGAGCTTTGAACTGAAAGCAAGTAACCAGGGTACCATTCCACATTAGCTGCTGCCATTCAGTGATAAATGGGATGGGACTGGTATAATGGAAGTACGATTGCTTAGTGGACATCAAAGTTTCCTAAGGGAAACTTCAAGCATCAAGCTTGAAAATGAAAATCTCTTCTAATTCCTAAAATGTTCATAATTAAGGAGGATCAATTTTTGTCAGCATTTGTTGTAAATCATATCTGCCACCCCTAAAATATAGAGTCATGCATTTTCATTTTGGAAAATGGAAGCATATCAGATTACTCTTTCTTCACAGTTATGTTATCACTAAACATGCTACAAGAGAAAGTTACTCTCCGTTATAAAATGTATCTTTATTGGTAGGCTATTTTAAAAAATAAATAGAAGGCAGCTACTAATGTGTTAAATCATCAGTTTTAGTTATTTTAATGCTAAATTTGAACTTGCAGAATGTACATTTTTCTGAAAAATGCTAGTCAAAAGCAAACGAATTATGACCCGTTTTTATGGTTTTCTGTGTTTCTGCATTTGTTTACCTTTTCTTCTCTAACTTGTAGACAAGAGGTCTAAAAAACACCTTGCAGGGATGCAAAAGTCTTTTAAAAACTGATGCCAACTTTAAAGATTCTTTGTCTATAAAGTATAATTAAACTATTCTCCCCAGTCACCTTCATACATCATCTGTCCCTTGCAAATGACAGCCATACAACCTGCAAGCTAGGGGAATGCATCTGTACATTTGTTAGCTGAACAAATGTGTGCTTAGTGTCAAGGACCTACAGGTTTATGAGCTCCTAGATAGAGCTGGTGAACCATTCGGATACAGCCGCCCAGCAGACAGCAAACAGAAATGACTAAATACCACTAAAGCTCTTATTTATGGTAGGTAGGAGAAGGAGTAACCACAAACCAATATATAATGACAGGCTTGAAACTTCCCATTGATACAAAATGCATTTCCAGTGAGACATTAAATCCTTACCAATTTATAGAGGTCTTTGAGGAGCTGATCAAGAAAATTATTGGTTCATAAAATCTAACTCAGTAAATCATAGGCTAGAAGTTGGCATTCTCTCTCTCTCTCTCTCTTTACGTGAGTCATCAACATTTCCATGGCAGGGAGTGGAGAGAGGTTGGTCTTTCTCAAAGCTTGAGGCTTGAAACACTGGCCAAGTGAGTTGCGGGGCGGGGTGGACCCAATTCAGAGACTTTTTATTGTGAACTACATTCCTTGCTCTACTTCCACGTCAGCCCCATACTGTACACACCAACCATTGACTAGAGACTGTCAGCACCGCTCCACTCATCAGAAGACAGAGTGAAAAGCAGTTTCATCCTCCCTTGGAAAACTTAGGAGCCCCTGGCCCACTGTGTGCAAAGCGCTTTGCTAGGTGCTATGTAAAGGTGTTGAGGGATAGTGCACTTTTGAGGACAGTCATAAAAGATTTATGAATGTCCTAAATAAAAGCTTAGCATGGGTGTGTCTAGAAATGGAGTGCTGAAGTCCCTTTAGACCCCTGGCGTGTGTCTAATGAAGCGTGAAGGTGTGGGGCCAGTATCAGTACACAGCGCTCCCTCCCACCGCCACCACTTCGCCCTTCCTTATCTACCAAACAGAGCATGAGTAAGAACATGCACCACCTTAGTGCTTTAGGAGACCTGTGGCAGGACTGGCTGGAAGATGGAGAATTTCTAAGTCCCATAATTATGCTGTGAATTTATTCCCCAACTTTTATTTCTTTGGTCTAAATGTTTTTTTCACCTCTGTTGATCTCACTTTAAAATTCTTCACTCCACTTCCCTTCAACTTCCTCAAACTTACCATTTTCTAATTGTTTTTTTTTTTTTTTTCTTCCCCTGGTGTTGTATCAAGCAGAGCTAGACATAGAGCTCTTGCATGAAGATAAGCTCACTGGTGAAGAGAAGGGAATTATACCTAGGCCTCTCACTACTGTTGTTCACACATATGTGTATTTTGCTTGTTAGTTCTTAGATGCATTGCAGTAAAAACCCTGAAATAAAATTTCAGTTAATATTAAACCTTGTCTACTATGGATTTTTAGACGTGATCAAAAACAAATATTCATCCAGTGATAAAGTCACTCTTGGTGTGGTTAAAAAAACAAATACTGGGGATTTCCCTGATGGTCCAGTGGTTAAGAATCTGCCTTCCAAGACTGGGGATGTGTTTAGTCCCTGGTCGAGAAACTAGGATCCCACATGCTGTGGGGCAACTAAGTCCTCACCACAACTATTGAGCCCACACACTCTGGAGCCTGTGCGTCACAACGAAGAGCCCACATGGTGCAACTAAGACCCAACAGCCAAATAAATTTAAACACACACACACACACACAAAGCAATAAAGCATGGATGAGACAAACCCAGCTTTGAATTTTGCATTGCCACTTAACTAGTAGTAAGACCTAGTTTTTTTAACGTCTCCAAGCCAAGTTCTTTAACCTCTGTAGAACAGATTAGCTGTTGCTATGGTCGATACTGTTTTGGCCTCCAAACATTCACCCTCTTGGTTATCCTCTGCTTGTATTCTGGCCTTGACTCTTAAAATGTGAAATTCAAAGATGACTATAATATGCTAAACCTAGTAAGGCCAAAGTGACATATAATGAGACTAATCCTTTCTTATCCTGGACAGTGTGCATCCACGAACACAAAACAGGTTTGCCCTGTCATGGCTGCAACCACACACATTATTGTCTGAGTTGTGATCAATATCTTCAGGTCATTTTCTAACAAACTAGAGATGAGTCAGGTTTCCCCATGAGCAACTGTGATGCCTGTCCATCAAGTGCAATTAACCAAAAAGTACAAGTTTATGTTTATCACAGTTAAATTCCAGGCTCTTCGAGAAACAAGTGAGATGTTTCTCACCTATCACACAGCCCAGCTGTATCAACTGTGTGTGTTTACTAATACAGGTAAAGCAGAAAAAAGAAAGGGTGGTCTCAGGTAGTCTGTGACAGGAAAAGGGAGAGCGTGGCAGCACGGACCAGTGAGTTGTGCTATTTCAGAGCTTCAGAAAGATGGATCCAACTTTTGGCTAGCAAAAAGTGCCTTGTTAAGACGTCCCTGGGGGTCCAGTGGTTAAGAATCCACCTTCCGAACCAGGGGATATGGGTTTGACCCCTGGTTGGGGAGCTCAGATCCCATGTATTATGGAGTAACTAAGCCTGTGCCATAGCTAGAGAAGCCGACATGCTTTGGAGCCCATGCACCGCAACAAGAGAAGCCCAAGCACTGCAGTGAAGGTGCAATGCAGCCAAAAGAAAACAAAATAAATGTAAATATTAGATGATTAAATAGGACTTTTTAAAAAGTACCATGTTAGATCTGCCAATAGTTCTCACTGTCTGTTCCACCTATTATTCTTCTTTCCCGTCTACTTTTCATGAAACATGCAGAGAGCTAAGAACAAGGGCGCTGAGTCAAGTAGACTTGGAGGAGAATCATGCTTTTGTCATGTGTCTGTTGTGTGAAACCAACTAAGCAGCTTAGTCTCTCTGAGCCTCTGTCCATCTATAAAATGAGGGCAACAATACCTAGACTAATTTTGGTTGTGAGGATTAAGTGAGATAAATTGTTATAGTACCTGGCATGAGGCACATAGAAAAGAATGCACCACAGGTAACCCCCTCAAAGGACAGCTTTTTGGGAAATGATAGCCCCCGGGACAGAGGTCAAGCTCCTTAGCATGGTATGCTAAAGGCCTCTTTAGACGTGGTCCTACCTCTTTCTCATCTGCTCTCCATGGTGGCCTGTATTTCAGATTACTGACCTACAACTAAAGGTCTGCATCCTGGATGTATCTTAATCTTTTGTACTTCAGTGTCATATGCATATCATGTCTCTGGAGGACTCGTCCCAATCCTGTCCAGCTAGAAAAGTTCCACTCACCCTCCAGATTCACTCAAGATGTCATCTCCCTGGTCAAGCACACAGGAGACAGTCCTTCGTGGTTCTCTTGCATGTTTGCACATCTTGCAAGAGAGGCACCAGCTGCATTTGGTTCTGGACTATCTTCAACAATGTTTATACATTAAATAGTCATGGAAAACAGAGATGATGTCTCCCTCTGCAGCAAAGAGCAGGCAGGCCTACTAACTATTATAAAAAATTTGGGTTCCTAAAGCCTAGGGTTCCTCTCCTGTAATACAACCCACTGTATGTGCAGGTGACATCTGGTCCTCTTTGTGCTGCTTTGTGGAATTTCAGACTTAGGAGAAGATTGAGGCTGATACAAAATTGCTGGTATTCAGGCTGCTATTATTGCTATGCTTAATAAACTGCCCATCATCTCTGACACAGGAGTTTTGTGTTTTCTACCAGTATCCATGAACCTATGGAAGGCTAATTGTTAACTTGCAAGCAGGGTAAAATCTGAGATGCTTCATAGTTTGGGGTAGCATGCTCCCTCCTTCCCATTTCATCTGTCTGTAGGCATGAAATCACTCCTTAAATTCCTTTCTCAAATTATCATGAACAATGCAGACTGTATCACAATATTCAGTATCTGCATCACTTTCTGATAACTATCTGCAACAATTATTAGTGCCTGTAGCACACTGGATGCTCAATACTTTGTTGAGTGAGTGAATGTAACCAGCTCTCAGCACTTTCTCAAGACTCTTCCCATTGCTCGTGTGTATCCAAGATGATCCCCAGTGTTCTTGGCCTCAGTTCTAAATGTCCTGTGCTCTTTTCTGCTGCATTCTTGATGGGGTCTCCTTTCCTACCATGGAATGATCCATTCAGCTCTGGTGGTTGATGAGTTCCTTAGCATGGTATGCTAAAGGCCTCTTTAGACGTGGTCCTACCTCTTTCTCATCTGCTCTCCATGGTGGCCTGTATTTCAGATTACTGACCTACAACTAAAGGTCTGCATCCTGGATGTATCTTAATCTTTTGTACTTCAGTGTCATATGCATATCATGTCTCTGGAGGACTCGTCCCAATCCTGTCCAGCTAGAAAAGTTCCACTCACCCTCCAGATTCACTCAAGATGTCATCTCCCTGGTCAAGCACACAGGAGACAGTCCTTCGTGGTTCTCTTGCATGTTTGCACATCTTGCAAGAGAGGCACCAGCTGCATTTGGTTCTGGACTATCTTCAACAATGTTTATACATTAAATAGTCATGGAAAACAGAGATGATGTCTCCCTCTGCAGCAAAGAGCAGGCAGGCCTACTAACTATTATAAAAAATTTGGGTTCCTAAAGCCTAGGGTTCCTCTCCTGTAATACAACCCACTGTATGTGCAGGTGACATCTGGTCCTCTTTGTGCTGCTTTGTGGAATTTCAGACTTAGGAGAAGATTGAGGCTGATACAAAATTGCTGGTATTCAGGCTGCTATTATTGCTATGCTTAATAAACTGCCCATCATCTCTGACACAGGAGTTTTGTGTTTTCTACCAGTATCCATGAACCTATGGAAGGCTAATTGTTAACTTGCAAGCAGGGTAAAATCTGAGATGCTTCATAGTTTGGGGTAGCATGCTCCCTCCTTCCCATTTCATCTGTCTGTAGGCATGAAATCACTCCTTAAATTCCTTTCTCAAATTATCATGAACAATGCAGACTGTATCACAATATTCAGTATCTGCATCACTTTCTGATAACTATCTGCAACAATTATTAGTGCCTGTAGCACACTGGATGCTCAATACTTTGTTGAGTGAGTGAATGTAACCAGCTCTCAGCACTTTCTCAAGACTCTTCCCATTGCTCGTGTGTATCCAAGATGATCCCCAGTGTTCTTGGCCTCAGTTCTAAATGTCCTGTGCTCTTTTCTGCTGCATTCTTGATGGGGTCTCCTTTCCTACCATGGAATGATCCATTCAGCTCTGGTGGTTGATGAGTTCCTTCTGGCTCCTCTTTCCTGATCTGCTTCAGTTCCCCTGAAGAAATTATGTACTATATAGTGACAAATTCTCACTTTGAAGAGTCCCCCAGGACCTCTGTTCTGAGTTTCCACCTTCCAAAACAACTTCTAGGAGTGGAAACACATTCGATCATATTAGTTATGCATTTGTTACATGTAAATTAAGATGTGTCCACTGTATTTTTTATCCAAGCCAATGGTAATGAACATAGACTAGAGAAAGGTGAACCCCAGGAATGTCCCTGGTGCTTCAGTGATTAAGACTTCATGCTTCCATTACAGGGGGCATGGGTTTGATCCCTTGTTGTGGAACTAAGATGACATATACGGTCAAAAAAATAAAAGTCAAGTCCAAGTATATGACTAGAGAACTTCCTCCAAATTGCTTTCCATCTATTTAATCAATATTTCAGTATATTAATTCATTATTTTCTTCAGTCAACCAATGCCAGTTCATTTCCTCTTACCTTCAAGGCAGTGTTCTTCTTGCTATGGGGAACACAAGATGCATATAGTTTGTGCCTACAAAATGCTGATGATATAGTACGTTATGTGCCACAGAAATACTATAAAGTTTCAGACAAAATAACATCCATGCTGTCCCTAAAAATATAGATAATAGCGGGAAAAGTCTCAATTCCAGTGTGAGAATGAAGGGTAAAGAAAGTAATCTAGGTTTAGGGAGAGATCTTGCAAAGGCTCAGTCAGGACAATTCAGGTGCTATTGGGCAATCACCATTTGATTAGCCTCAACCTGGGTGTCAAGTATATTCAGGAAAAGATTGACAGTAAAGTTGTAATGGTAGATTGGGGCCAGATCAGGGGCCATTAGGAATAAGGAGTTTCTTGTTTAATGAACATTTGGCATTTTTTCAGGCGATGAGAGAAAAACTTGATCATAGGCAAATTAACCTAGTAATCACTATAAAAATGTATTGGAGCATGGAAAGACTGGATGATTTGAGGGGAAGTCTATTGACAGCCTATTCTAATGAGAGGTGAGATACTGGGAAGCACAACATAGGCAGGATAATGTATAGAAAGATTGTAAAAGGTTTCAGAGAGAGCATTAATAATTTGAATTTGTATATTCCCAGCGTGATTAATGTGCACATGAACCAGGACTGGACTGTGGTCTTATGACTGGATGGGAATGTGCAGTTTTAAAAACAAAGGACAGTGATACACACTGTCATATTTAAAATGGATAGCCAGCAAGGTCCTACTGTAGAGCACAGGGAGCGCTGCTCAGTGTTATGTGCAGCCTGGATGGGAGGAGTGTTTGGAGGAGAATGGATATATGTATATGGATGGCTGAGTGGCTTTGCTGTGCACTTGAAACTATCACAGTATTGTTAATTGTCTATATGCCAAAATAAAAAGGTTTTTTTTTTTTTTTTTAAATTTGGCTTCTTTTATTGGTTTTTTATTTATTTATTTTTATCCATGTTTATTCTTTGGCCTGTGTGGGCCTCCCATTGCAGGGCCTCTCTCACTGCAGAGCACTGGCTCTGAGTACATGCGCTCCAGACTGCTGGCTCATTATTGGACACACTGGTCCAGCCGTTCCGCAGCACGTGGGATATTCCCGGGCCAGGGATCGAAGCGGTGCCCCTTGCACTGCAAGGCAGACTCTTTATCCATTGGACCACCAGGGAAGCCCTAAAAAGTATTTTAAAAAGAAGAAAAAAACGATTTCAGAGAGAAACTTGGCAACGTGGAGCACACAATGAGAGTGAGTAGATGCTTCAGTTGAATGTTATTTTGCATGATACCTTTAACATCTAGTCACTTTCTTCATAACACAAGATGTGAATGGGCAAATGTCTTATTGAAATCAAGATGTTCTGCATTTCATTTTCCTTGATCTTCTCAAATGTATTCTTAGCAAACATGGCATTCTGGGGAATTCCCTGGTGGTCCAGTGGCTAAGACTGTGCTCCCAATGCAGGGAGCCTGGGTTCGATCCCTGGTCAGGGAACTAGAGACCCCATGCTACAACTGAGACCCAATGCAGCCAAATAAATATAAAACAAACAAACAAACAAACAAAAGTGGCATTCTGTTTTGTCATTATCATCACTGCTTTTTTTTTTTTAACATTTATTTATTTATTTATTTTGGGGGGTGGGCGCGTTGGGGAGGGAGGGGGTAGGCGGGCCTCTTCTATTGGTCTTTCATTTATCTATTGTCATCCATCTTTGTTCTTTGGCCCGTGTGGGCCTCCCATCGCGGTGGCCTCTGTTGTCGCAGAGCGCCGGCTCTGGGCGCACGCGCTCCAGAGCTCGGCTCGGTAATTGGACACATCAGTCCAGCCGCTCCGTGGCACGTGGGATCTTCCCAGGCCAGGGATCGAACCGGCGCCCCTTGCCCTGCAAGGCGGTGTCCTTACCCACTGGACCACCGGGGAAGCCCCACTGCTTTTACTATACATTTACAACCTGCTTTTTAAAAAACCGTGGTTTTTAAAATAAGAACACATAATGTAAATTTACTCTTGACAATTTTAAGTGAAATAACTATATGTTAAATGAAATCAACTATATGTGTATCATTGTACAACAGATTTCTAGAACTTTTTCACATTGTGTAATAACATTCATAACCGTGGAACCCCAACTCCCCAATTTCTCCTCCCTCCAGACCGTGGCAACCACCATTCTACTTTCTGTTTCTATAAATGTGATTGTTAGATACCTCATATTACTGGAATCATACATTGTCTTTTTGCGATTGACTTACTTCACTGAGTGTAACTCCTTTCAGGTTTATTCATGTTTTGCAATATGACAGGACTTTATTCTCTTTTAGGGCTGAATAATATTTTATAATGTGATATATATATATGTGTGTGTGTGTATATTTTTTCCTTTATCCATTCATCCACTGATTAACATTTAGGTTGCTTCCACATATAGACCATCATGAATAGTTTTGCAGTGAACATGGGTGTGCAATGTTTTCAGTTATTTTAGATGTATATTCAGATGTGGGATTGCTGGATCATATTGTAGTCCTGTTTCAATTTTTTGAGAAACCTCCACACTGTTTTCCATAGCAGCCACACCAAATTTTTCAACCTATGAAGAATTACCACCACTTTTAAAGTAATCCTTTTAGAAAGTTTCTGATGACGAATATTAAGTTCACCAGTGAGTGATGTATTAAATCAGAGGACGATCATAGCATGTGATCCTCACCCAGGCAGAGCAAGAGCTCAACTCTAGACTTTCACCGTGTTTTCTCATTTGCTATGCTTTGTAAGCATATACAAATGATCCTAGATTCCATAGAACCAGATAACATTTAGAAGTTAGAGGACTGGAAGATGATTTCCTACAGCTCCATAATTTGGTGGGAGAAGTTATGTTCCTCCCCAAAGGCTAGGAGTCTTGAATTTATTTAGAGAAACCTGATTTTTCATCAGATTTTATTTAGAGAAACCTACCATCATCAGATTTCAGGTCTTTTAACTATATGTACTCTACCCTTTTTGGCCCGAAAATACTTGTCCTTGTTTTAGAATATGAAAACAGAATAAGGGTTAGCTAATTGTTGTATCAATGAGATTTTTTTCCTTCAGTGGGGTATTTGGGAGATTAAACAGCTAGGCATTTCTTATCTTTCTCAGGATCAGCTTAGGAACTATTCCTATAAATCATTAGTGTCGCCATCAGTGTAATCACCGACAAATCAATCAGATTTGACTGTTAAAACTTGAGTACTGCAATATTAAAACCACTCTAGAAGGACACAGGTTTGGTACTACTGGCAATATTTACTCACAAAGTAATAACAGCAATTATTTATAGAGCTACGCACTAGGGTACTATCCATGCATTCTATCACAGCATTTCACTGGAATTATACATATTCCCATTAAACAGATGAGGTTTGCGAGCATAAATAACTTGTCTGTGTTAAACTGCAATTTGAACTCTAGTCTGTCAGACACTCAAAAATATGCCCCTGGCCATTGCATAGTTACCTGCTACATCTAAGGCACTGTGGTGGAATCTGTGGGGCATTTGAGAACTGGGTGGCAAGTCCTTAGGCAGCTTATGCAGCCTACTTCATGATATAAGACAAATATTATACATGAAAGTGTAACTGCCCAAGGAGATATGTACTGTGTTATTTAAAGACACATGCTATAAATTCTGAAGCCCACAAGGAGAAGGGAGGCAAGGAAGGGAAGGGAGGAAATAGGAAGGAAGAATCCTTTTAGAAGTTTCTGATGACGAATATTAAGTTCACCAGTGAGTGATGTATTAAATCAGAGGACGATCATAGCATGTGATCCTCACCCAGGCAGAGCAAGAGCTCAACTCTAGACTTTCACCGTGTTTTCTCATTTGCTATGCTTTGTAAGCATATACAAATGATCCTAGATTCCATAGAACCAGATAACATTTAGAAGTTAGAGGACTGGAAGATGATTTCCTACAGCTCCATAATTTGGTGGGAGAAGTTATGTTCCTCCCCAAAGGCTAGGAGTCTTGAATTTATTTAGAGAAACCTGATTTTTCATCAGATTTTATTTAGAGAAACCTACCATCATCAGATTTCAGGTCTTTTAACTATATGTACTCTACCCTTTTTGGCCCGAAAATACTTGTCCTTGTTTTAGAATATGAAAACAGAATAAGGGTTAGCTAATTGTTGTATCAATGAGATTTTTTTCCTTCAGTGGGGTATTTGGGAGATTAAACAGCTAGGCATTTCTTATCTTTCTCAGGATCAGCTTAGGAACTATTCCTATAAATCATTAGTGTCGCCATCAGTGTAATCACCGACAAATCAATCAGATTTGACTGTTAAAACTTGAGTACTGCAATATTAAAACCACTCTAGAAGGACACAGGTTTGGTACTACTGGCAATATTTACTCACAAAGTAATAACAGCAATTATTTATAGAGCTACGCACTAGGGTACTATCCATGCATTCTATCACAGCATTTCACTGGAATTATACATATTCCCATTAAACAGATGAGGTTTGCGAGCATAAATAACTTGTCTGTGTTAAACTGCAATTTGAACTCTAGTCTGTCAGACACTCAAAAATATGCCCCTGGCCATTGCATAGTTACCTGCTACATCTAAGGCACTGTGGTGGAATCTGTGGGGCATTTGAGAACTGGGTGGCAAGTCCTTAGGCAGCTTATGCAGCCTACTTCATGATATAAGACAAATATTATACATGAAAGTGTAACTGCCCAAGGAGATATGTACTGTGTTATTTAAAGACACATGCTATAAATTCTGAAGCCCACAAGGAGGGAAGGGAGGCAAGGAAGGAAGGGGGAGAGAAAGGATGGAAAGTAGGAAGGAAGGAGAAAGAAAAAAAGGAAAGTAAAAAGTTTAAATTTAAGACATAAAGGATTATACAGCTGTAAGGCAACAGACAAATCAGAAGACATGGATTTTGGTTTCCAGTTACTGCTTATTAATATATGACCTTGGGTATACTGTAAATTTTATATCATATGGCACAATTACACCATCAGGGTAAGTTTATTGCTCCCTAACATGGGGGAGTAAATATATCAGAAAATTTTAATTAGGATTGTTTAATCTCATCACTATATATATATATATATATGTATGTATGTATACATATATATATGTATATATATGTATCATTTGTATTATTTCATATATATATATATATATATCTGTATCATTTGTATTATTTCATATTAGAGGCAATGCTATGTTGTCCCCAGTACAAGTCAAGGTCCAAAGCCATCTTAGAATCAAAGGCTCCTACGATTAATTGAAAAGGTAAAGAAAGGGCAAAGTGATAGTTTAAAAAAAAAAGTTCTTCCTTGCTTTTTAGCTTCTCTCCCCTCCCCCAGCCTTTATTCTTGCAATTTATTCAAAAAGGAGAACATAAAAGGATCTTATTAGCAATTCTTATCCAGGAAATATGAGCACTTAGGATCGACTGAAAAGGAACTGGGAGAAGGGGGAGTCAAGAAGGAGAAGGATGTCATACAATAAAAAGAAATCTAGTTGGCACACAGTTAAGAATAACAGCAATTATTTATAGAGCTACGCACTAGGGTACTATCCATGCATTCTATCACAGCATTTCACTGGAATTATACATATTCCCATTAAACAGATGAGGTTTGCGAGCATAAATAACTTGTCTGTGTTAAACTGCAATTTGAACTCTAGTCTGTCAGACACTCAAAAATATGCCCCTGGCCATTGCATAGTTACCTGCTACATCTAAGGCACTGTGGTGGAATCTGTGGGGCATTTGAGAACTGGGTGGCAAGTCCTTAGGCAGCTTATGCAGCCTACTTCATGATATAAGACAAATATTATACATGAAAGTGTAACTGCCCAAGGAGATATGTACTGTGTTATTTAAAGACACATGCTATAAATTCTGAAGCCCACAAGGAGGGAAGGGAGGCAAGGAAGGAAGGGGGAGAGAAAGGATGGAAAGTAGGAAGGAAGGAGAAAGAAAAAAAGGAAAGTAAAAAGTTTAAATTTAAGACATAAAGGATTATACAGCTGTAAGGCAACAGACAAATCAGAAGACATGGATTTTGGTTTCCAGTTACTGCTTATTAATATATGACCTTGGGTATACTGTAAATTTTATATCATATGGCACAATTACACCATCAGGGTAAGTTTATTGCTCCCTAACATGGGAGAGTAAATATATCAGAAAATTTTAATTAGGATTGTTTAATCTCATCACTATATATATATATATATATGTATGTATGTATACATATATATATGTATATATATGTATCATTTGTATTATTTCATATATATATATATATATATCTGTATCATTTGTATTATTTCATATTAGAGGCAATGCTATGTTGTCCCCAGTACAAGTCAAGGTCCAAAGCCATCTTAGAATCAAAGGCTCCTACGATTAATTGAAAAGGTAAAGAAAGGGCAAAGTGATAGTTTAAAAAAAAAAGTTCTTCCTTGCTTTTTAGCTTCTCTCCCCTCCCCCAGCCTTTATTCTTGCAATTTATTCAAAAAGGAGAACATAAAAGGATCTTATTAGCAATTCTTATCCAGGAAATATGAGCACTTAGGATCGACTGAAAAGGAACTGGGAGAAGGGGGAGTCAAGAAGGAGAAGGATGTCATACAATAAAAAGAAATCTAGTTGGCACACAGTTAAGAATATTATTTTCTGTGTATTTATCAGATGTTTAAAACATCCTTGCAAACGTTTCATTTTATTACCTCTAAATACTTTCCCTTTCCATGAACCTTTATTCTGATGCTTAGAAATACTTGAAATTCATCTAAATTTTAAGGAAGGTTTGGGAGGCAATAGAGCCCAGGGTATTACTGTTTTACATGCAGTTAAATTGAAATTGTTAAGTAGACTGATCCCTATTATAGTAAGCTTCCGGGGAAGGTTACTCCCAGCAGATGTTCTAAAACTGTTGATCCCCCTCCCCGCCTTTTCCCCATAAGGGGGATTTTTGGAACATGCTAAAGGCTGTGAGTGTGTTGATGTCCTAGTGACAAAAGCTAGATTTCTGTCAGCAGTTTTTATTAAGGTTAGCTTTTAGCCTGTGCCCTAATCATGGCCATAGATTTAGTTTGGATTAGCAAACTCTAATCCACATGTAAATATTCTCTGTGATGCACACATGGTTAGCAATCTGATTACATTTTCAATGTTCCTTTTAATGCCTCTTGTTATCTTTAATTAATTTTAAGAGATGTGAACAACTTCACATTTGTGTCTTTCCTAGTCAGTTTAACTTCTAGCCAGAGAGTCTATCAACGCCTAGTCCCCCAGACCCAGCTCGGAGAAATCAGAAATCTCATCTGGCTTCACCTCTAAGGACCGGGCCTTTTGTGTGCACAGTTCTCACGAATTAAACAACTTGAGTAAGTTGAGAGATAATAAAACATCTCCCCAGACGATAATTGTTCATTTCAGGGCACTCTTCTGAGATGTTTTTAAGCCAGGGCTGCTTGTGATGGGGACGGGAACCGTCCCCAAATGAGGGGGCTCGTCGCCCGGAGATGCCTCCAGTGGAGCTGACAAATCTGTGAAGTGGGAAATAGTTTTCCCTCCACAGGGCCTCGGCGTGTGAGGGAGGAAGGGGGATGGGCAGGGGCCATCAGGGGAGAAGTCTCCGGCCTTTCCACGTCTCTCAACACCATCCCTCCTCCACCCGCCCCCGCCCCCGCCTTCCCCGAATCCTAAACAAGCGCAGGAGTGAAGGGGGTGGTCTGGCGGGGAGAGGGGGCCCGGGGGCAGGTCCGGCCCGGCCGGAGCCTCGGCCTTTGTGGCTCTGCCCTGGACGGTGGTGGGGAAGGCAGAGGGGGCGGGGAGGCGGGCCGGAGGCCCTCAGCCAGGGCTTGACCCCCAGGTGCATTGTCCGGCGGGGCCCGGCCCCTCTCCCCGCCCCCGCGTCCCCGGGGCCACGACCCGGCCGCCACGGGGCCCACTCCCAGCGTCTCCCTCCGCGGACGCGCCGACCTCGCGGTCCCCAGACCAGGGGCCAGATGTAGAAAGTAGTCCCCAGGCCAGCAGCGGCGGCGCTGTCCACTCCATCGCCCCCGCCCTCTCCAGCCGCCGCCTCACTCCGCCCCCGGGCCGGACGCTCGGGCCCCCCGCCTCCAGAGAGCGGGTGTCCGTGCGCCGGCCTTGCTGTGCCTGCAGAGACCAGCCGCCGGCCGCGCCGCGCCGCGCCACGCCGGTACCCGAGCGGGAAGCCCCGGCCGCGGACGTCCAGCGCCGAGAGCGCTCGGAGTTGGAGGCCAGGAGGCGGACAGCGGCTGAGGGGCGGCCGGGGAGCATGCCCGCGCAGCCCCGTTGAATGGCGCCTTCCCTGCGACCGCTAGCCCGGCCGCGGCCGCCGCCGCCAGGGATGCTGCTTGGCGCGCTCCTGCTCCTGCCGCTCCTCGGCCGCGTTCCAGGTGGGCGCGCTTTCCCCTGCGCCGGCGGGGCGCGAGTGGGCTGGGGACGGAGGCAGCCGAGTGCGTGCGTTGGGAGGCGGTGGGGTCCTCCGCGGGGGCGCTGACTCCCCGTCCCTGCCCCCTCCCTGCGGCGAGTCCGGAGCCGCGGGAGCGCGAGGTGCCGCGGGGGCGCGGGCTACGGTGGGTGCCTCTCGCAGCGCCGCCCTTCCGCGCTGCACTCCCCCGGCCGCGCGCTGGGGGCCGGCACCCGCTGTCCGCTCCTGCCCCTACCTCCTCGCGCCATTGTCCGTGCTCCGGCCGCGTCCTCGCCTCCGCGGCCAGCCCGGGCTCCGCGCCGCCCGCCCGCCTGCCTGGGCCGCCGCAGCAGCACGTGGCTTTATTTATATTGTTTCCTTAGTGGCAGCCTCGCCGCGCAGGGGGCGCCGCGTTTCCGCGCGGCTTCCCGGGTTTGCAGTGGGGGCTTCCCCACGTTTTAGGGCGGGGGATAAGCTAGGTGAATTCAGCGCCCAAGGTCAGACAAGTGCCCCCACTTTCCCGGAACCGGAGCGAATGAGGAGGAGACGGGAAGGATGGTATTGGAAAGAGGAGTGGAAGTTTTGTGGCCCATTTGTGCCCCGGAGGGGAGGAAGAAGGGTCCCGAACCTGAGAAGGAAGGTATCTAAATAGGATCTGTTTCTCCCAACTAGGTATTTTGGGGGCAGGGTCTGAGGTGTGCACAAACCTCAAGATCCTTCCAGACTCCAGGTTAGCCTTGCGCAAACTTGGATGAACTTATCCCCCCCCCCCCTTTTCTGCATCCTTGTTGCTTTTATCCGCAAAGAGTTAAGAATTCTTGTGCAAGTGGAGGGAGGAGGGCGGGGAGAAGAGGTGTTCAGAAGAATGGGGTCCTTTTTAAATTTATTTACAGGTTACAAACCCCAGACTTTGGTGTCCCCCCCCCCGCCCCCGCCCAGGAGTTAGTTTTCTGTTAGCATGAGAAAAGGATCAAAGTCAGATGTGACTCGAAGACACAATGGGCGCCTTCCGGAGTGGTCCTCGCTGCGCGGGGCTGTTAGGGTCCCCCTCGTCGCCCTGGGCATCCATTAGGAGAAGTCGGCAGCCCGGGCGTGGGAGCGTGACTAGTGTGTGAGGTTTGGAGGACCTGCCTTGATGAGAAACAGAGATCAGTGCCGGGGATTGGTAGTGTGAATTCAAGACAATCAGAGGGAAGATGAAATGCAACCCCCTCTCCAGGCCCCTAATACTTACTCGGCCCCAGTCAGTATGCAAGACTTCAGCTGACCTTTGCGCTAAATGCTGGAAGTGCCAGGGTATTAGTTGGTCATCGGATGCTTTATCCTGGCTGGAACCTGGGACGATGTGTATGCTTAGAATAAAGTCTTTCCTTTGCTCTGATAAAAATGTGTATTGGTTGATTAAGCAGTCTCCGGTCCCTATGAGACAGTAAGGTCCAATTAGTCACGCATTTTTCCAACAGTTGGTAGTTCTAAAAAAAATGAAATGGAAGTTTCCTAATCCGATCACCCACTGAGTACAAGCAGCAAGAGTTACTAGCTTTTCAAAGTCAACTGTTGGTAAGTTCTTTAAAAAATGAAATGAAGTTTCCTAATTCAAGGTCAGACAAGTGCCCCACTTTCCCGGAACCGGAGCGAATGAGGAGGAGACGGGAAGGATGGTATTGGAAAGAGGAGTGGAAGTTTTGTGGCCCATTTGTGCCCCGGAGGGGAGGAAGAAGGGTCCCGAACCTGAGAAGGAAGGTATCTAAATAGGATCTGTTTCTCCCAACTAGGTATTTTGGGGGCAGGGTCTGAGGTGTGCACAAACCTCAAGATCCTTCCAGACTCCAGGTTAGCCTTGCGCAAACTTGGATGAACTTATCCCCCCCCCCCCCTTTTCTGCATCCTTGTTGCTTTTATCCGCAAAGAGTTAAGAATTCTTGTGCAAGTGGAGGGAGGAGGGCGGGGAGAAGAGGTGTTCAGAAGAATGGGGTCCTTTTTAAATTTATTTACAGGTTACAAACCCCAGACTTTGGTGTCCCCCCCCCCGCCCAGGAGTTAGTTTTCTGTTAGCATGAGAAAAGGATCAAAGTCAGATGTGACTCGAAGACACAATGGGCGCCTTCCGGAGTGGTCCTCGCTGCGCGGGGCTGTTAGGGTCCCCCTCGTCGCCCTGGGCATCCATTAGGAGAAGTCGGCAGCCCGGGCGTGGGAGCGTGACTAGTGTGTGAGGTTTGGAGGACCTGCCTTGATGAGAAACAGAGATCAGTGCCGGGGATTGGTAGTGTGAATTCAAGACAATCAGAGGGAAGATGAAATGCAACCCCCTCTCCAGGCCCCTAATACTTACTCGGCCCCAGTCAGTATGCAAGACTTCAGCTGACCTTTGCGCTAAATGCTGGAAGTGCCAGGGTATTAGTTGGTCATCGGATGCTTTATCCTGGCTGGAACCTGGGACGATGTGTATGCTTAGAATAAAGTCTTTCCTTTGCTCTGATAAAAATGTGTATTGGTTGATTAAGCAGTCTCCTGTCCCTATTAGACAGTAAGGACCAATTAGTCACGCATTTTTTTCCAACAGTTGGTAGTTCTAAAAAAAATGAAATGGAAGTTTCCTAATCCGATCACCCACTGAGTACAAGCAGCAAGAGTTACTAGCTTTTCAAAGTCAACTGTTTGTCCTTTAAATACCTTACCATTACTCTGCAGAAATTAAGTAAATGGATTCTTTCAAGAACAGACAGAATCCTTGCTGTAAGATGGCAGATACAAAAGTGCAAACTTGTGATTTGTCACAAAAGATAAACGCACTTCCCAAAGGAGTAGGTGCCAAGGGTTTCAAAAACTCTTCAAGGAACGAGGAAATAAACTTGCTTGTTCACAGAGTCGGAGTTTTGCTAATGATTTCTTGTAAAATTAGACTTTTACGACTTACTCTGTTCAAGATCTTTTTGACAAGCTTGTAAAAGTAGCAAACAGCTTGCGCTCAAGAGTTTTCCTGATGATTTTGGAACTCTAGCAAGGCACTTGAGAACAGAATTCTTAGAAGGGATAAAACGTTATTGAAATCTTCCCTAGGCTTTTAGTGTAAGACGTTGTAAAAAAATTTCTCTGATTTGCTGAAAATTAGATTGGTTTATTAAGGTTACTTGTGAGTTAGCTATAATGGTTTGTTAAACTTTGGCCCATTACATCCTGAACATGTGTTTTACAATTGTGTGTTATTATTTTACACCTATAATTCTGGACATGCTCCCCACCCCTCTTTTCCTTGTAGGAGTATGGTGCTTTACTGAGCTGGTTTTTATAAAAGAACCACAGGATGTAACTGTCACAAGAAAGGATCCAGTCGTTTTAGATTGCCAGGCTCATGGAGAAGTTCCTATTAAGGTCACTTGGTTGAAAAATGGAGCAAAAGTGTCTGAAAATAAGCGGATCCAAGTTCTGTCCAACGGTTCTTTATACATCAGTGAGGTGGAAGGCAAGCGAGGGGAGCAGTGTGATGAAGGATTTTATCAGTGCTTGGCCATGAACAGACACGGAGCCATTCTTAGTCAGAAAGCTCATCTTACCTTATCAAGTAAGTGCCTAAGTTCTTCATTGTCTGATGTTTTTCACTGCTACATTTGGATGATTTCTTGATTTTCATTAGTATGCTAACCTGAAAAATTATACAGACATTAAGAATTTTCCTGGAGATAGTAGTTGATGCTAATTAAGACATGCCAAAAAATCTGAGGGGAAATTATATGTGTGTGTGTGTATATATATATATATATATATATATGTATATGTAAATTCAAGTAAGTGATTGAGAACAAAAGTCACATTTAGGTGTAGAACACTAAAACCTGTGGAAGGTGACTTTGTATAAATTTAAGCATTTCAAATTCTGAAAAGAATTGAGTGAAAAGTTTGACCAACATAACAAAGGTTGTTCTAAAATCTCATTTTTAAATTAATAATTAAAATTTGAAAATCATAAGTAATGTTTTCTGCTTTGTAAATGGTCTGTAAGTGCTAAATCTTTCATATAGCGCAACCTTTCAGTTCTCTGACTGCTTTAAGATCACCCATGTTGCTTTTTAATTGAAAGAGAGGGCATTGGTCAGTAACTCTCAAGCCTTTGAAGTAGTCCTAGGCTTTTCCTGCTGGGAGAGAAAGAGATTAAGGCTATTTCCATATTATGCCTAATGGACTTAAACCAGATCTGCCCATTTTTTCTCAGTTGTCATAAAGTTTTCTGTCTAATGATTTCCTTTGTATTAACAACCCCATCAGATCAACCATTTGTCCAAGTGACCCACTGCTTGGTGTTTGCCCTGATAACTGTTGAGTGTAAGCATGGGCCTAGGATAGTTACAGAAATCCTTGTTTTCACTGAGAGTTTCCACGTCTTCAGATGATCAAATGCCCAGCACTCAAGATTATAATAGACACTCTAAATCTTAAGACAAAACAAAACACAGCTATCTTAAAAACAGTTTTACAAGCGTCCTATCTACATGTTATTGTTAATCCACAAAAGATAGATTTTACACTGCACCTACAAATTGATCATTTACAAGATGAGCAGTAGGAGGAGGGAGCTCTTGCGATAAAGTCGTAATCTCTAGGAAGTAGTTTCTTCAGGGTCTCCGCAGTTGAATTTCAGGAAACTGTTGGTGAGAGTTTCTTAGGTAGCCTTATTGTAACAGTCCGTGGCCATATTTATGCCACCTTCATTTTAGTGATTTATTTGCACAATAATAACTAATAGTAGAAAATAAATTGTGAGTGAAGATCTTTTTGTATTGAAATATGACAGAACAGAGAGGTTTCTAATTCTAATTCCCCCCTCCAGAATAGCGTAAATTTGAGAGAATGTCTGATAATCTTACCTTTTTTGCTGTGATCATTGGCGGATAATCATTTGTTGTTGTTGAGTAATGGTTTTTCATTATAGTATTGTTTTCAGGATAGTGTGCTTTTTATGCTTATGTTTTGCTCATTTAATTTTTGTCTAATGTAAAATTGTTCTATAGAGCTGTAATGTTTTTCAACTTCTTGGGTTGGTGGAACCTTGTGTTTTCATATCCAGCAGCTGTAACTTGTATTACTTTGCCAGAGAGGAGAAGGGGCAGTATGGAAAGGTGGAGGGGGGCGGATAGGCTCTGAAAGATAAAGCATTTGTCTTGACCACACAGTATTTCCAGGACCTCCTTAGAAGCCTGACAGTCTGAGATGCTCAGAAATACTTTGAAAACACACAGAGCTTTCAGGTTTCATAAATAAAGTCTGACCAGTATTAACAAATGTTAGTAACAGTGAAACAAAGATTCATGTTGGCCTTTTGAGTAGCCTTAGTTTCTGTATCTTTATAAAAATTATCAATGTCAAATATTTTATTAGCTATGAATATTTTGAAGGCTTTTATGGTGATGTGGTTTTCATATTTTAAGTATCAAAAATGTTGCAGTTAAACTATGTAGAACATTGCTTTGCTATTAAATATCACCTGTAGTAGGTTAGGAACCATAGTTTTCATATATAGTTTTCACACATCTTAATTAACTTGGAGTCTGCTTGGAAATTGCATTCAGTATTTTAGATTTAAAATAAGAAATGCATAGTGGGTTGAGATTTTTCTTTCTTTAGAAATATATTTCTTAGAGGTTTAAAATTCACAAAGTTAGTTCTCTTATCTGAAAAGCAATGTCCAGTGACATTGTAGGCTCAGATGATTTTATCCTGTTTTCAGGGTAAAGATGTTTTACATATTAAACAGGAAGAGAAAAGGCATTAAGTGGACATTCTCTTTGAGTGTGTGTCTCTGTGTGTGTGTGTGTGTTTATGGCTAGCTCTCTCCTAGTTATTTGCACAATAATAACTGTAAAATTGGGGCGGAAATATGACAGAACAGAGAGGGTGCTAATTCTAATTCCCCCCTCCAGAATAGCGTAAATTTGAGAGAATGTCTGATAATCTTACCTTTTTTGCTGTGATCATTGGCGGATAATCATTTGTTGTTGTTGAGTAATGGTTTTTCATTATAGTATTGTTTTCAGGATAGTGTGCTTTTTATGCTTATGTTTTGCTCATTTAATTTTTGTCTAATGTAAAATTGTTCTATAGAGCTGTAATGTTTTTCAACTTCTTGGGTTGGTGGAACCTTGTGTTTTCATATCCAGCAGCTGTAACTTGTATTACTTTGCCAGAGAGGAGAAGGGGCAGTATGGAAAGGTGGAGGGGGGCGGATAGGCTCTGAAAGATAAAGCATTTGTCTTGACCACACAGTTTTTCCCAGGACCTCCTTAGAAGCCTGACAGTCTGAGATGCTCAGAAATACTTTGAAAACACACAGAGCTTTCAGGTTTCATAAATAAAGTCTGACCAGTATTAACAAATGTTAGTAACAGTGAAACAAAGATTCATGTTGGCCTTTTGAGTAGCCTTAGTTTCTGTATCTTTATAAAAATTATCAATGTCAAATATTTTATTAGCTATGAATATTTTGAAGGCTTTTATGGTGATGTGGTTTTCATATTTTAAGTATCAAAAATGTTGCAGTTAAACTATGTAGAACATTGCTTTGCTATTAAATATCACCTGTAGTAGGTTAGGAACCATAGTTTTCATATATAGTTTTCACACATCTTAATTAACTTGGAGTCTGCTTGGAAATTGCATTCAGTATTTTAGATTTAAAATAAGAAATGCATAGTGGGTTGAGATTTTTCTTTCTTTAGAAATATATTTCTTAGAGGTTTAAAATTCACAAAGTTAGTTCTCTTATCTGAAAAGCAATGTCCAGTGACATTGTAGGCTCAGATGATTTTATCCTGTTTTCAGGGTAAAGATGTTTTACATATTAAACAGGAAGAGAAAAGGCATTAAGTGGACATTCTCTTTGAGTGTGTGTCTCTGTGTGTGTGTGTGTGTTTAGGGCTAGCTCTCTCCTAGTTATTGCTAGCGGCAGGGTGCAAGTATGTTCTTTTTATTTTCTGGTCAAGGGTTTTGTTGCCAAGCATACCTTTTCATTCTGCAGTGTAACAAGAACTACAGCACCTGGAAATCTAAAACTTTAATCAATGCAAGTTTTCGAGTTTTAACACAGGCAGTCAAGTCTTGGTTTCTAAACTTAGGAACTAGAAGCTGAAAGTTGCACTCTAGGCAAGAATTCCATTATTCATGTGTAAATTAGGAATTCACAGGGTTAAAAGGTTAGAAACTGGCCAGGATGAGGTTTACCCTTGTGATAAAGAGCAGATGACCCTCATTCATTGGCCAAAGCTTTCATGTAGCTCTTCTGCAAAGTTAGTTATTGCCATGAATTGTTCTTGAGGAATGCAGAAATTCAAATGTGAACAGGCCTTTCCTTAAGTGTCACTATGGAGCCTTATCTCCCAGGCACATCAGAGCCGGCTGTGGGGACAAGGTTCCTCCCCTTAAGGCCTGGAGGCTTTGCTTTCCTGTTCATCCAAGCACAAAAGAATTTGTCTAACTTAGTTTTTCTAAGGCATCCTATTTTTAAAGGAAAGTACAGGGTTAAAGTAATATTTATTTATTTTTTTTTAAAGTTAATCCTTTTTATTGATAGCTGTTTATCCATTTACATTTTTGTCTGATTAGAGTAGAAACGGGAGTAGTGTGGAGGTCTCTTTTTCCAGTTGTATACGATAGTGAGAGCAGGAGATCCAGCCATTACCTAGAAACTTCAATGTTTTTAACTATTGGGAGATCGGATTTTCACTTTCATAGGTGTTAAGCCTTGACTGTGTAAATAATTTAATTTAAATATTTTAATAGCAAGAAATAATCTATGACATCTTGACATTTCTTACATTCTAAATGTTGAGGTAAGATAAATTTCATAGAAAAGCATTAGTGTGGTAAAACGGTCTCATATTTCACCAAGTTTAAATTAAGATAAGAGACATTTGAGAGAAGCAAAGGAGGGAGTGGGTTGTGCTCTGTGATGTGTAAAAGACTGGCCGTAAGCTAGTGACTGAACAGGAAGCTGGTTGTTTATTTCCTTTCCATAAAAGGTGGAAATTGAACTCTTAGGATGGAGGGAAAGAGAACAGAAAGCTGGCTTATATTCGTTGGATTTTTTTTTTTTCAGGACTATTCACTTGGGTGTGAAATAAATTTTAAGTGAGCATTTGTAGCTGAAAGAATTATTACAGCTTTATGATGGATTTTTTCCCCAAAAATTTTGAGATTAGTTTTAGCATCCGTAAAACTAATAGCAGTAGTTGTTTCCTTTAAAAGAATGTGGGTTGATTTCCATGAATAAAACGTTTATCATTTAAGCTTAAATTAAGATGAAGCTTGAGGTTTTGGGGTGAGATTAATGAATAACTGTTCTATGAGTGGGATTCCTATTTTAAAGAGTACTACATAAATTACAACTCAAAACTGATCTGGAAATGTGAAGATAGAATATATTGAAAACATTGAGAGTCATGTTAGAAAAGAAGGTAGGTGGTATATTGAAAAGAGAAAGATGAGAACTGTGAACCTATTAGCCTAGATTTTGAATTTTATTCATCGTCACAGACCCAAGATGGACAAGAATTTGCTTCATTGTCACTTATTGAGATTTGTAGATGCTGTGAAAAGGGTAATGTCTCTTACCTGTGTGCATGTTCATTTCAAATCAAACTGTTAACAGTTACTTGTCCTAACTCAAGTGCTAGCACAAGAATAAAAGCTGTTTGATTTTGGATAAATAAGACAGAGTGAAATATGTAGAGAGACCGACCTGCCAGCATTATGGATAAGGCTCAGATGGTGTTTCTGCGACTGTAGAAAAATCATCTTTAAAGAGAAGGGGGTATGGCTCAAAAGTACATGGTTAAATTAAAAACGGACCATCTTAAAATTGCATAATGTAAGTCAGAGAAGTTAAAGCCCATGTAGTTCTTCTACAGGCTTATCTATAATAGCACTTGGTTCCTCAAGTCTGTCTACCTAATAGGTTTACCAGGTACCTGGTAATCGCTGGGTAATGGAACCAGTTTTTCCCACTTTGCCCTTGATTAGTAAGGATCATTTCTCATTTTCAGAAACCTGTAACACTATCTCACTGTTGTTCAGAGTGATTGGATTTTTTGTTTTTCAGTGGAGCAGAGTCCACTGAGGGGTAGAATTATAGTTTGCTTTAAAATGCATAAATGTGTTTGTTTATTTTATTTCTGTGCAGCTTTATGGAATTTTGTAGGGCATTTGGTATGGCTCTTGTGTCAACTAACTCTGGTTATTCTAAAGAAAGGCACTCACTCTCCGCACTTATTTGTCCAGGCATTTGTTGTCTTTGCTCCTGAATTTAGCAGCTGTGCCTATTGATGAAGTCCAGAGGAGTTTAAAAGCATAGCAGAAAGCGTATCTCTTAAGCAGTGTGTTAGGTGAAGGAGTATCTCAGTTAATAAATGAATGCATTTAAGGTTACTTTTTTGAAAAGCCTAAACTTTTTTGACTACAATTTTGACACACAATTTTTCTCTCTTGTAGGATGACCTGCTCAATTAGGGTTTCTTACTTTCAGCTGTTAAACTAAAATTTACTATTAATATGAAAATAATCAATTATGTTAAGTCAAGCATTTTGCTGAGGATTATACTTGCATTTTAAAAACAACTCTGATTATTGATGTGTTTTGAGAAAAATTCTAAAAATTATACTTCCAATTAAATTTTTGTCAGCCAGGGCTATTTTAGTACTTCTAAGAGTTTATGGTATTCAGACTCTTTATTAAAACATTTTAAAAACTCATCATTTGCTACAAATCTTAATTAAACATTTATTTATTTATTTATTTTGGCGGGGGTGGGGGGGAGGGGGTGGGCAGGCCACTTCCACTGGTCTTTCATTTGTCTAGTTTCATCCATCTTTGTTCTTTGGCCCGTGTGGGCCTCCCATCGTGGTGGCATCTGTTGTCGCAGAGCGCCGGCTCTGGGCACACGCGCTCCAGAGCTCCGGCTTGGTAATTGGACATATCGGTCCAGCTGCTCTGCAGCACATGGGATCTTCCCAGGCCAGGGATCAAACCGGCGCCCCTTGCACTGCAAGGCGATGTCCTTACCCACTGGGCCACCACGGAAGCCCGACTCATAGGCTTTTAAAGCAAACTTAAGGTTCCTTACCCACTTTGCCCTTGATTAGTAAGGATCATTTCTCATTTTCAGAAACCTGTAACACTATCTCACTGTTGTTCAGAGTGATTGGATTTTTTGTTTTTCAGTGGAGCAGAGTCCACTGAGGGGTAGAATTATAGTTTGCTTTAAAATGCATAAATGTGTTTGTTTATTTTATTTCTGTGCAGCTTTATGGAATTTTGTAGGGCATTTGGTATGGCGCTCTTGTGTCAACTAACTCTGGTTATTCTAAAGAAAGGCACTCACTCTCCGCACTTATTTGTCCAGGCATTTGTTGTCTTTGCTCCTGAATTTAGCAGCTGTGCCTATTGATGAAGTCCAGAGGAGTTTAAAAGCATAGCAGAAAGCGTATCTCTTAAGCAGTGTGTTAGGTGAAGGAGTATCTCAGTTAATAAATGAATGCATTTAAGGTTACTTTTTTGAAAAGCCTAAACTTTTTTGACTACAATTTTGACACACAATTTTTCTCTCTTGTAGGATGACCTGCTCAATTAGGGTTTCTTACTTTCAGCTGTTAAACTAAAATTTACTATTAATATGAAAATAATCAATTATGTTAAGTCAAGCATTTTGCTGAGGATTATACTTGCATTTTAAAAACAACTCTGATTATTGATGTGTTTTGAGAAAAATTCTAAAAATTATACTTCCAATTAAATTTTTGTCAGCCAGGGCTATTTTAGTACTTCTAAGAGTTTATGGTATTCAGACTCTTTATTAAAACATTTTAAAAACTCATCATTTGCTACAAATCTTAATTAAACATTTATTTATTTATTTATTTTGGCGGGGGTGGGGGGGAGGGGTGGGCAGGCCACTTCCACTGGTCTTTCATTTGTCTAGTTTCATCCATCTTTGTTCTTTGGCCCGTGTGGGCCTCCCATCGTGGTGGCATCTGTTGTCGCAGAGCGCCGGCTCTGGGCACACGCGCTCCAGAGCTCCGGCTTGGTAATTGGACATATCGGTCCAGCTGCTCTGCAGCACATGGGATCTTCCCAGGCCAGGGATCAAACCGGCGCCCCTTGCACTGCAAGGCGATGTCCTTACCCACTGGGCCACCACGGAAGCCCGACTCATAGGCTTTTAAAGCAAACTTAAGGTTACCAAAGGGGGAAACTATTGATGGGGAGAGTTAACTAGGAGTTTGAGATTAACATAGACACACTACTATATATAAACTAAATAATTAATACAGACCTCCTGTATAACACAAAAAACTCTACTCAATATTCTATAATACTCTATATGGAAGCCCTGCTACAAATCTTGGTACACAAGAAAGGAAGAAGGGCTTCCCTGGTGGTCCAGTGGGTAAAGAGTTTACCTTGCAGTGCAAGGGGCACCAGTTCCATCCCTGGCCCAGGACGATCCCGTGTGCTGCGGAGTGGCTGGACGGGTGTGTCCAATTACGAGCCAGAGCTCTGGAGTGCATGTGCCCAGAGCCGGTGCTCTGCAGTGAAAGAGGCAACTGCAATGGGAGGCCCACACATGCCAAAATAATCAAGAATGGGTGAAAATGCATATAAAAATAAAAAAGAGGCATGATGGGGAAAAGAAAAAAAGAGAGAGAGGAAGAGGAAGATACAGTTGTAATTATTGAAGCAGAATTGGCAGTTGTCATAACATGGTAATTGCACAGAGCAAGTTCATAGATAACAGTTGACAATTGTGATGTACCAAAAAGGTAAAATTGTACCACATTACCTTCAAGGCTATAATACTGAAGCCAGGTGAACTGCTTTGAGGATATGTATTGCAGAGGATAAAGGCATCATCCTCAGAAAGGTGTCTGACACTAATCTGACAAATATTTTCCTGACTTATATTCCTTGTTTTTTTCTTTTTGTTTTTTTAAACCTCTGGTTCTCAGATGCTTTTGATGAGCTTTAAAAGCCAAATTCTTATAGATTGAGTGGAAGACATGAATTTAAAATGTTTTAGTTTCTAGTAGTAGTAGTGTTAATCACTCAGTCATGTTCAACTGTTTGCAACCCTGAGGACTCTAGACTTCTAGGCTCCTCTGTCCATGTAGTTCTCCAGCAAGAATACTGGAGTGGATAGCCATTCCCTTCTCCAGGGGATCTTCCCGACCATGCACCCGGGTCTCCTGCATTTCAGGCAGACTCTTTACCATCTGAGCCATTTGGGATGGGTGTGTGTGTGTATTTTGTAGTTTTAGTATTTGTAGTGATTAGATCAGTCAAGTAACAGTTCGGGAGTGCAGTCGTTTTTCAGGGTCCTGGTTTTAAATTTGTATTCTCACTGGACTTAGGACTGATGAAAATTTTAAGAGTTTTGCTTTGGGGCTTCCCCTGGTGGTCCAGTGGATAAGGACACTGCCTTGCAGTGCAAGGGGTGCCAGTTCGATCCCTGGCCTGGGAAGATCCCACGTGCCGCGGAGCGGCTGGACCCATGTGTCCAATCAACGAGCTGGAGCTCTGGAGTGCATGCGACCAGAGCCGGCGCTCTGCAACGACAGACACCACCGCGATGGGAGGCCCACAGGAGCCAAAGAACAAAGATGGATGAAAATAGAGAAATGAAAGACCAATAGAAGTGGCCCGCCTGCTCCCCTCCCTCCCCAACCCAACCCCTGCCCAAAAATAAATAAATAATTTTTTTTTTTTAAAGTTTTGCTTTATGAAACTATAGAAAATCTCTGTTTAGAACAGTGTGACAGCTTTTTTTAATGATGTTGTTTTGTATATATTTTTTTCTCCAAGTAAATCATATTCATTTGGGATAATCCCCCAAAATGGCCTCTTTATTATTTAGTATGAGTTAGTAGTACTCAGAATGGATCTTCCATTCCACCAACATTTACCAAATACATATATATTTTGAGCTGTCGATTACATTTCACAGGGTTTCTCAACCTTGGTGCAGTTGACATTTGGGGCTAGGGAATTCTTCATTGCCAAGGCTGACTTGTGCAACATAGGATGTGCAGCAACATCCCTGGCTTCTATCCCCCAGGTGCTGATGGTACCCCTTCCTAGCTATGTTGACTTGAGAATGTGTTTTGGAAGGCCAAATCATTCCTGGTTGAGAACCACTGATGTTTCTGAAGGTAGTGACAAACTTCTTTCCAAGTGATACTGGGTTATTAGTTATTTTAACTGTTTCTGTTTTAACTTGATATTCAACTTTTCTTGGTGTTAGTGTTAAATTTATTTATTGGAGACAACTTTCTGTTTTTAATTATTGTCAATGAAGCTTGATAAAGAAATCTGTGTGGGTTGCTGTTTGTCTTATTTGGAGCGATGCCTTTCCATCCCTTTTCACACACACACAGTATATTGAAAACTGCTATCTAGAATTTACTGTCCTGTAGATTCATTCATTTTGATTTCAGTACATTAGATCTTTTTATTGGGAATACATAGTGTAAGCGTAAATGCAGATTTCATTTAGTCATGTTTACGTGACACTTTATTTCCCTTAATGTGATAGATACCGTAGTTGAAGAGATAAGAGAAATCTTCCCGTGTGGTGAATGTTAGAGAACATCTTTTGTGATGCTCTGCATGGTGAGAAGTAAAACTGTATGAGGTTAACAGCCTAGAGGATAACATTTTCTGTGTGGTAGGTGGTTCATTGGGTACATGGTTAACAGAAATCTTTTCAGCTAATTCACTGGTTCCATAGACTTATTTGGGGCAGAAGCAATCTACCTTCCTGTAGATAATGATGTAAAAATGGTAGCATCTTGCAAGGGCATCAAGGGATTGGGAGAAGAATTAAACAATATGATATGTTAACTAGTATACAGAAAGTTACAGGGAAAATTTTGAGTGATTATTTTTGAAATGTTTGTTTTGTTTTATTCTTTAAACCTTTTACTTTTGTATTTGAGTATAGCTAGTTAACAGTGTTGTGACAGTTTCAGACGAACAGTGAACAGACTCTGCCATATAGATACATATACATGTATCCACTCTTCCCCAAACTCCCCTCCTATCCAGGCTGCCATATAACATTGAACAGAGTTCTGCACGCTGTGCAGTAGGCTATTGTTGGTTATCCATTTTGAAATACTTGTTTTAGATTACTTTAAGGCAGTGGGCAGTTTTTATCTTTTGCAGGATAGCACTCTTGGTGTATCCCTTAGTTTTGGTTAAGCTCTTTATGCTGGTAAAAGTTATGATCGTTGCTACATGGAGTTGATCACCCATAGAGGACAGTAGCCACTGGGGCCTCACGGGATCAAGTTGAGATCAGTGAAAAAGGAAGTAGAATATTTTAATGAGTGGCTCTAGTGTTGAGCAAGGTTGGTTAAATGTTTTTGGTACCATGTGTCCTGTGCCAGAAATGCATTTGGAGTCACCAGTTCATTCAGAAAAGAAG
This sequence comes from Tragulus kanchil, assembly GCA_022376925.1. Lineage (NCBI taxonomy): Eukaryota > Metazoa > Chordata > Mammalia > Artiodactyla > Tragulidae > Tragulus > Tragulus kanchil. The sequence continues at coordinate 117,086,942 of JAIOJX010000024.1, read as the reverse complement.
AGAAGAATGTACATTTTCATTATATTTGAGGAAAATAATGTTTGGGTCAAAGCAGAATTTTAATTTTCTTGAGTTGTTATTTTCTTGTCCTCATAGCGCATCATAAACAGATTAGGAAGTTGACAGTTTCCAATAGCTGGTAAATACTCAGTGTTGCTGTGGTTTTTTTACCAAGTTGCTGGGAGGAGTGAGGTGGGAAAACAGAAAGAATGACAGAAAGGCAGAAGAGCCAGACATTAATGCCTTTTCCATTATTGGTGGTTTATAGACAAATGACTTAATCATTCTGATTGATCTGCGATGTATCTGTGTGGAAAAGGGTGGGTTTCATTTTGGGTACATGGTTAACAGAAATCTTTTCAGCTAATTCACTGGTTCCATAGACTTATTTGGGGCAGAAGCAATCTACCTTCCTGTAGATAATGATGTAAAAATGGTAGCATCTTGCAAGGGCATCAAGGGATTGGGAGAAGAATTAAACAATATGATATGTTAACTAGTATACAGAAAGTTACAGGGAAAATTTTGAGTGATTATTTTTGAAATGTTTGTTTTGTTTTATTCTTTAAACCTTTTACTTTTGTATTTGAGTATAGCTAGTTAACAGTGTTGTGACAGTTTCAGACGAACAGTGAACAGACTCTGCCATATAGATACATATACATGTATCCACTCTTCCCCAAACTCCCCTCCTATCCAGGCTGCCATATAACATTGAACAGAGTTCTGCACGCTGTGCAGTAGGCTATTGTTGGTTATCCATTTTGAAATACTTGTTTTAGATTACTTTAAGGCAGTGGGCAGTTTTTATCTTTTGCAGGATAGCACTCTTGGTGTATCCCTTAGTTTTGGTTAAGCTCTTTATGCTGGTAAAAGTTATGATCGTTGCTACATGGAGTTGATCACCCATAGAGGACAGTAGCCACTGGGGCCTCACGGGATCAAGTTGAGATCAGTGAAAAAGGAAGTAGAATATTTTAATGAGTGGCTCTAGTGTTGAGCAAGGTTGGTTAAATGTTTTTGGTACCATGTGTCCTGTGCCAGAAATGCATTTGGAGTCACCAGTTCATTCAGAAAAGAAGAGAAGAATGTACATTTTCATTATATTTGAGGAAAATAATGTTTGGGTCAAAGCAGAATTTTAATTTTCTTGAGTTGTTATTTTCTTGTCCTCATAGCGCATCATAAACAGATTAGGAAGTTGACAGTTTCCAATAGCTGGTAAATACTCAGTGTTGCTGTGGTTTTTTTACCAAGTTGCTGGGAGGAGTGAGGTGGGAAAACAGAAAGAATGACAGAAAGGCAGAAGAGCCAGACATTAATGCCTTTTCCATTATTGGTGGTTTATAGACAAATGACTTAATCATTCTGATCCTTGTCAGATCCTCGACAGATACTTGTCTTATCTGTAAAAATAGGTACCTGGGAACCTGGGGGATAGGAGGAGGGATGGATATTGAGCAACACAGTGCCCATAATTTTGTATTTCTGTTATAATTGTAATACATAAGTAAATGGCCAATAGATTATATTTTAAGTTGGACTCAGTCTTACTTAGTTGCTGAAATGGTGCAAGTGAACCATTTAAGTCTCCAAGAAAAGATGAAAACTTCTTGGCAGTTACTTAACGTGGTATTTTTAAAAACTCATACTCTTGCCAAAGACCTTAGGAAGATCTGCTTTTGGAGAAGGGGAAGCCTTAAAGCAATACTGATAATTTGAAGTAGGATTATTTTTAGGAGTCTAGGAAAATGGATTACTTCACTTGGGATTGGACAGTTCAGAATAGTTGTGCTTCTTTGGAGGTTGACTTAGTGTAAGAAAGGTACAACTTTACAAATATGTATCTTTCTAATAATTGTGTATATTAACGTTTATTGACTCTTTGTATAAAAAAAGATAGTGCTGACTTCATCTTAAGAGTTTTTGCTAATGTTATTAGTGTTTTTTTTTTTTTTTAAGATTTATTTATTTATTTATTTTTGGGCGGGGGTCAGGTTGGAGAGGGAGGGGAGTGGGCAGGCCACTTCTATTGGTCTTTCATTTCTCCAGGTTCATCCATCTTTGTTTTTTGGCTCCTGTGGGCCTCCCATCGCGGTGGCCTCTGTCGTCTCAGAGCAACGGCTCTGGGCACACGCGCCCCAGAGCTCCGGCTCGGCAGTTGGACACATGGGTCCAGCCGCTCCGCGGCACGTGGGATCTTCCCAGGCCAGGGATTGAACTGGCACCCCTTGCGCTGCAAGGCGGTGTCCTTACCCACTGGACCACCAGGGGAAGCCCTAGTGTTTTAATAGAAATAATATGCCGCCAATTCCTGTTAAGAATGATCAAGTTTAATGTCTCCCTCAGTTTTCAAGCTGAATTAGTTTTGAGTCCCTCTAATTGTATTTAAAGTGATTTTGATTAAAGTATTGACCTCACACTGGACACATAACAAGAGAAAAATGCTTTGATGTTGGTGTTGCATTTTGGTAGTTCTTTTTAAAAGGGAGATTACACATTTTCTTCAATAATTTTACCAGCTAAATGTGTTCACTGTTTCTTCTTTTTTTCGTGGCCACTTCTATTGGTCTTTCATTTCCATCTTTTTCTTTGGCCTGTGTGGGCCTTCCATTGCAGTGGCCTCCCTCACTGCAGAGCACTGGCTCTGGGCGCATGTGCTCCAGAGCCCCGGCTTGGTAGTTGGACACATCGGTCCAGCCGCTCCACCGCACGTGGGATCTTCCCAGGCCAGGGATGGAACCGGTGCCCCTTGCACTGCCAGGTGGTGTCCTTACCCACTGGACTACCAGGGAAACCCTGGAATTCACTTTTTTTTTTTTTTTTTAAAGATTTATTTATTTTTGGGCGGGGGTTGGGTTGGGGAAGGAGGGGAGCGGGTGGGCCACTTCTACTGGTCTTTCATTTATCTGTTTTCATTCGTCTTTTGTTCTTTGGCTCCTGCGGGCCTCCCATCGCGGTGGCGTCTGTTGTCGCAGAGCGCCGGCTCTGGGCGCACGCGCTCCAGAGCTCCGGCTCAGTGATTGGACACATGGGTCCAGCCGCTCCGCGGCACGTGGGATCTTCCCAGGCCAGGGGTCGAACCGGCGCCCCTTGCACTGCAAGGCGGTGTCCTTATCCACTGGACCACCAGGGGAAGCCCTGGAATTCACTTTTAATATGTTTAATAAAACTGTATTTTCATGCTCTGACTTTGTAATAAGTTTAACGTAATTTTAATTGAGGAGCCAACTTCAGTAAAGCAATAAGATTACCAGAATTTTCACCAAAAGGATTACTAAGGTTATCCCAGGTGATGGAATATTGATTTCTTCAAAGCTTGTAAGTATCTTTACCTGGATGATTTACCACATTTTTAGAACTAATACTTGAAAGAAAATATACAGACATAAAAGACTTTGTGAAATTTAAGTTTAATTTGCCAAACGTCAGCTTGGAAACTGTAATATTTAGAGAGAAAATTTTACTGCTTGGCAGGTGGTACAGTGAGAAATTATAGATAGAGCCATAATTGGTCACTAGAAAGATTATCAGTTTCTTACCATACTTAAATCTATTCTACCATTGTTTTTTCCCTGAGGAATAGTTAATGTACAAATATTATATAAATTATAGGTATACAGCATAGTGAATCACACATTCTGTTGTTATTTTCTACTTACAGTTATAAAGTATTGTCTGTATTCCTTGTGTTTGCAATATATCCTTGTAGCTTATTTATTTTGCACTTAGTGGCTCGTACCTCTTAATCTCTTACCCCTATTTTACCACTCCTTCCCTACTTCCCTCCCCCTCCACTGGTAACCACTAGTTCTCTGTATTTTTAAGATCATTTGCTCTTATTATATTCACTAGTTTCTTGCAGTTTTAGATTCCACATCTAAGTATGATCATATAGTGTTTGTCTTTCCCAGTCTGACTTATTTCACTTAGCATGGTGTCCTCCAGGTCCATCCATGTTGCTGCAAAATGGCAAAATTGCATTCATTCTTTTTCTTTTTTACATTGTTTTCTTGTTTACTGTTACACAACAACCCATATCCTCCATAGGTATGCACACGTCCCACCACCCCGTTTCCGTTTGTTCTTTGGCTCCTGCGGCCTCCCATCGCGGTGGCGTCTGTTGTCAAGCGCCGGCTCTGGGCGCACGCCAGAGCTCCGGCTCAGTGATTGGACACATGGGTCCAGCCGCTCCGCGGCACGTGGGATCTTCCCAGGCCAGGGGTCGAACCGGCGCCCCTTGCACTGCAAGGCGGTGTCCTTATCCACTGGACCACCAGGGGAAGCCCTGGAATTCACTTTTAATATGTTTAATAAAACTGTATTTTCATGCTCTGACTTTGTAATAAGTTTAACGTAATTTTAATTGAGGAGCCAACTTCAGTAAAGCAATAAGATTACCAGAATTTTCACCAAAAGGATTACTAAGGTTATCCCAGGTGATGGAATATTGATTTCTTCAAAGCTTGTAAGTATCTTTACCTGGATGATTTACCACATTTTTAGAACTAATACTTGAAAGAAAATATACAGACATAAAAGACTTTGTGAAATTTAAGTTTAATTTGCCAAACGTCAGCTTGGAAACTGTAATATTTAGAGAGAAAATTTTACTGCTTGGCAGGTGGTACAGTGAGAAATTATAGATAGAGCCATAATTGGTCACTAGAAAGATTATCAGTTTCTTACCATACTTAAATCTATTCTACCATTGTTTTTTCCCTGAGGAATAGTTAATGTACAAATATTATATAAATTATAGGTATACAGCATAGTGAATCACACATTCTGTTGTTATTTTCTACTTACAGTTATAAAGTATTGTCTGTATTCCTTGTGTTTGCAATATATCCTTGTAGCTTATTTATTTTGCACTTAGTGGCTCGTACCTCTTAATCTCTTACCCCTATTTTACCACTCCTTCCCTACTTCCCTCCCCCTCCACTGGTAACCACTAGTTCTCTGTATTTTTAAGATCATTTGCTCTTATTATATTCACTAGTTTCTTGCAGTTTTTAGATTCCACATCTAAGTATGATCATATAGTGTTTGTCTTTCCCAGTCTGACTTATTTCACTTAGCATGGTGTCCTCCAGGTCCATCCATGTTGCTGCAAAATGGCAAAATTGCATTCATTCTTTTTCTTTTTTACATTGTTTTCTTGTTTACTGTTACACAACAACCCATATCCTCCATAGGTATGCACACGTCCCACCACCCCCATTCATTTTTTATGGATAAGTAGAATTCCATCATGTGTATACATATACCACAGATCCAGTTGGACCATTCATCTGTTGACATATAGGTTGCCACCATATCTTGGCTATTGTAAATGATGCTGCTATGACCATTAGAGTACATGGCTCTGTTTTGAATTAATATAATATCTTTGGGCTTTTTTTTTTTGGATATATACCAGACGTTCTGTTTTTAGTTTTCTGAGAAGCCACCGTACTTCTTTCCAATTTATATTCCCACCAGCAGTGTTACAAGGGTTCCCTTTTCTTCACATCATCACCAGTATTATTTTTGTTATTTCTGATGCTAGCCATTTAGCTTACGGTGGTTTTAATTTGCATTTTTCTGATGCTTAACAATATTGAGCATCTTTTCATGTGCCTGTTGGCCATCTGTATGTCTTCTTTGGAAAAATGTCTATTCAGATCTTTTGCCAGTTTTTTAATCAGGTTATTTGTATTTATGATATTAAGTTGTATGAGCTGTTTATATATTTTGGATATTAACCTTTATTGGTCATATCATTTGCAAATATTTTCTCTTACTTAGTAGGTTGTCTTTTCATTTTGTCAGTAGTTTTCTTTGCGCTCAAAAGCTTTTAAGTTTAATTAGGTCCTGTTTGTTTGTTTTTGCTTTTATTTGTTTTGCTTTAAGAGGCAGATCCAAAAAACATTGCTACAATTTATGTCAGAGTGTTCTGCCTATGTTCTCTTCTAGGCGTTTTATGGTTTTTACTCTGTTACCCTTTATCAGAACAAAAAGAAAGTGACTAATCAAAATTTTTTCCTCTTGGACAGCTTTTGAAAGGAGCTGACATTTTTAGAAAATAAAGACAAAATACATTACTATTTTCTACTGATTTCCAAACTTTTAAAGATTTTTGTAGATACTAGCTATGAACATTTTGAAGAGAGATCCCATAAAGCTTACCATCAGTAGTGAATCCTTGCCTCCTAATTTGACTTGCAGTATCATTCTGTTGTTTTTAACATGAGTGAAGATCACATTGCATGGTGTCCTCCAGGTTCCATGTTGCTGCAAAATGGCAAAATTGCATTCATTCTTTTTCTTTTTTACATTGTTTTCTTGTTTACTGTTACACAACAACCCATATCCTCCATAGGTATGCACACGTCCCACCACCCCCATTCATTTTTTATGGATAAGTAGAATTCCATCATGTGTATACATATACCACAGATCCAGTTGGACCATTCATCTGTTGACATATAGGTTGCCACCATATCTTGGCTATTGTAAATGATGCTGCTATGACCATTAGAGTACATGGCTCTGTTTTGAATTAATATAATATCTTTGGGCTTTTTTTTTTTGGATATATACCAGACGTTCTGTTTTTAGTTTTCTGAGAAGCCACCGTACTTCTTTCCAATTTATATTCCCACCAGCAGTGTTACAAGGGTTCCCTTTTCTTCACATCATCACCAGTATTATTTTTGTTATTTCTGATGCTAGCCATTTAGCTTACGGTGGTTTTAATTTGCATTTTTCTGATGCTTAACAATATTGAGCATCTTTTCATGTGCCTGTTGGCCATCTGTATGTCTTCTTTGGAAAAATGTCTATTCAGATCTTTTGCCAGTTTTTTAATCAGGTTATTTGTATTTATGATATTAAGTTGTATGAGCTGTTTATATATTTTGGATATTAACCTTTATTGGTCATATCATTTGCAAATATTTTCTCTTACTTAGTAGGTTGTCTTTTCATTTTGTCAGTAGTTTTCTTTGCCGCTCAAAAGCTTTTAAGTTTAATTAGGTCCTGTTTGTTTGTTTTTGCTTTTATTTGTTTTGCTTTAAGAGGCAGATCCAAAAAACATTGCTACAATTTATGTCAGAGTGTTCTGCCTATGTTCTCTTCTAGGCGTTTTATGGTTTTTACTCTGTTACCCTTTATCAGAACAAAAAGAAAGTGACTAATCAAAATTTTTTCCTCTTGGACAGCTTTTGAAAGGAGCTGACATTTTTAGAAAATAAAGACAAAATACATTACTATTTTCTACTGATTTCCAAACTTTTAAAGATTTTTGTAGATACTAGCTATGAACATTTTGAAGAGAGATCCCATAAAGCTTACCATCAGTAGTGAATCCTTGCCTCCTAATTTGACTTGCAGTATCATTCTGTTGTTTTTTAACATGAGTGAAGATCACAATTTGTAGTCTTAGAGATTTCTATTTGCAGCTAATAAATATGAAACAGGAAGGAGGTAACTGCTTTGTCCAAGGGCACAGCTGCTAGATCTGAGACCAGATCTCAGGTTTGGCTATTCTAGTCATAAATTCACAGTGCTTAAATATGCATTTTCTCCTATATATTGTGTGGAAGTGTGTCTTACTATATTCAAGTATATCTCATCAAATCCAGAATATAGAAAAGTGAATGGTAATGGAACTGACCCTGAAGTTAAAGATATTTCTTAAATTTCTTAATATTTATGCTAAAATATTTTATTGTGCAGCTTACCTTTTACTGTACTAATATAAAGTCTTGTTACTGTTTTTGTTGCTGTAATAAATAGGTGATTTTGAAATAAAATCACTAATGTGCTTATATTTTTATCAGTGCTGTGACATCCCATGGAACTTCTTTCTTATGGATAACTTCTATGTAGGGAGATTGAGCTCTTGTCCTTTTAGAGGCTCAGCATTTGTTGACACATCTGTCCAAATGGACACTGATTAAAGCAGTGATTTTCAGTCTGTCTTTGAAGAATGTCCAGTGGACTGAGACACTTTTGCAATCAAAAGGTCAAGTTTATTTTCTGTTTGTTTTTAATGAAAACCACTTTAGTTTATTTACTTATTGGCCATAGTGCCACACAGCTTGTAATATCTTGGTCATCTTAGTTCCTTGTCTTAGTTCCATAAGCTGTGTGGAGTTGGATTCAGGCCCTCAGCAATGAAAGTGCAGAGTTGTTGACTACTGGGCAACCATGCGTTTCTCTGGAAGGTTGGGTTTTAAATAAACAACTGAGCATGTGTCCCTAATGTCTCAGGAAGAGTGAGGCATAGTGACGACTATATCTAGCATAGGAGTGGTTTTTATAATGAAGTTTTCTTGAGATAAATTTCAGCTTTCCAGGTGTCACTGCCAATACAAGAGACATAGAGAGGTGGGTTTGATTCCTAGGTCGGGAAGGTCTCCCGGAGAAGAGAAGGGCATGGCCACCCACTCCAGTATTCTTTCCTGGAGAATCCCACGGACAGAGGAACCTGGCAGGCTACAGTCCATAGAGTTGCAAAGACACAACCGAAGCGACTTAGCACACGCACATAAAATGACAGAGTGACATTAACACGAGAAAAGGGCTTCCATTGTAGCTCAGTTGGTAAAGAACCCACGTGCAATGCAGGAGACCCCAGTTTTGTTCCTGGGTTGGGAAGATTCCCTGGAGAAGAGGTAAGCTGCCCACTCTGGTATTCTTGGGCTTCCCTGGTGGCTCAGATGGTAAAAAACCCGCCTGCAATGTGGGAGATCTGGGTTCTGTCCCTGGCTTGGAAATACACCCTGGAGGAGGGAAAGGCTACCTATTCCAGTATTCTTGCCTGGAGGATGCCATGGCTTGTCCATGGGTTGCAAAGAGTTGGACATGACTGAGTGACTTTTCATTCACGCTTCGATAGAATTTGCATACCACAGAGTTCACACTCTTAAAGTGTACAACTCAGTAGGTTTTGTGCATCTATCACCACAATCAAATTCTAGATTATATCCAGAAAGAAAATCTGCACCTCCCAATTCTCCCCTCTCCTATCACTACTCCTGTTTCTGTCTCTGTATATTTGCCTATTCTGGACATATTATGAAAGCAAAATCATATAAAAGTATGTGGACTTTTGTGTCTGGTTTCTTTCACTAAGCGTATATTCTCTAGGTTCCTCTATGTTCTGGCATGTGTCAGTACTTCATTCCTTTCGGAGGACTGTTTATGATTCTTTTGTATGACATACCATATTTTATTTATCTAGTCATCTGTTGATGGTCACTTGCATTATTTACATCTTGAGACTATCTTGACTGATTTTGCAATGGACACTAGCACATAATTATTTGCTTGCGTCTCTCTTTTCAGTTCTTTTGGACGTGTACCTAGCAGTGCAATTGCTAGGTCATCTGGAAGTTCTTCATTTAACCTTTGGAGGAGACACCAAACATCTTTTTGTGTGTTTATTAGCCATTTGTATATTTTCTTTGGGGAAATATCTTTCCAAGTACTTTGCTCATTAAAAAGAAATTGGGTTATTGACCTTTCTTTTATTGAGTTGTAGGAGTTCTTTATATATCTTGGACATTAAACCCTTGTAGATTATCTGAACTACAAATATTTTCTCCAATTCTGTATTTCTGTCATTTCACTTTCTTGATAAAATCCCTTGCTGCTCAAAGGTTTTTAATTTTGATGAGGTCCAATTGATTTTTTTCTTTTGTTGCTTGTGCTTTTGGTGTTCTATCTAAGAATCTATTACTAAAACTGGTTTTAGTAATGGATCCCAGCTTCACACTTTGGCATTTGGAAATCTGGTTGTCCTGGCACCACTTGTTGAAGAGATTATTGACTCCCCCCTTAATGGGCTTGGCATCCTTGTTGAAATCAATTTGCCATAGATATATAGGGTTTCTTTCTAAAGTCTCAATTCTGTTCCTTTGGCCTACACACCTGCCTTTATACTACCATGCTGTTTTGATTCTTGTAGCTTTGTAAAGTTTTTAAATCAGGAAATGTGGGTCATCCAACTTTGCTGTTCTTTCTTAAGACTGTTTTGGCTGTTCATGGCTCTTTACAATTCCATATGAATTTTAGGATTGCCTTTTCCATTTCTGCATGAAGGAATATAGAATTTTGATCTGAATTGCATTAAATCTTAGATTGCTTTGGGTAATATTAATATCTTAATTAATATTAAATTTTCAATTCACAAACAGTATACTTTCCATTTATTTATGTCTTTATTTTCTTTCAGCAGTATTTTTCAGTTTCCGTGTACAAATATTTCATCTTTAGGTGAAATTTGTTTCTTAGTATTCTATTCTTTTAGATGCTCTTGTAAATGGAATAGTTTATTATGGGTGTATAAACACAATGGCTTTATATGTGTCATGTACTCTGAATCTCTTAATTTATTTATTGCTTTAGTATCTTTCTTATAGATTCCTTGGAATTGTATATAATCATGTCATCTATGAATGATACAGCTTTACTTAGTCTTCTCCATTGGATGCCTTTTATCTTTTTAGTATCTAATTACTCTGGTAGAATTTCTGTGTTGAATAACCTCTATTTCCAGTTCTCAAAGCAGAACCATGGCTGTTACTGCTGCAAGGGCTGCAGGGGTGGGGAGGTGTTTATGTGTGGTATCCACAGGGTGCTAGCAAGTTTACATCAAGCAGTTTTGCAGAACTTGTCAGAAGCCTTGTAACCCTTACCAAGTGGAGAAGGTCGTCTGTCAAATCAGATGCTTGCGTTTTGTGTCTGAATTGGATGGTATTAGAAAGTCTTAGTGTAGTTTCTTGAGTGTTTTTTCTGAAGGAGGCCAGGTTCCCAATGACCTTAGGTTTTGACTGCTTTTATAAGAGTTGTAGAAATAATATTCAACTAGGAAAATGAGACCTTAGTGAATGTTTCCTTCTGCTTTTACCAATCTGGGTCTTGATAACCTCTTTTGAAACCTTGTTCATATGTATTATGAAAGAGTATTTGCTTAACCTGCTATTCAGAGTCTAATGTAAAAAAAATATATAATATGTTTCTATATAAATATGTATTCATATATTAAGTATTTATATATTTATATTAAAATGTTTATATTTTGCTACCCTCTATTTCATGTATTTCTACTTCAGTCTTTATGGTATTCCTCGTAATGCTAGGTTAGATTTTCTGTTTACTTTTTTTTCTGTTTCCTCAAGATACAGTTTGAGATTATTTTGAGATCGTAATTTTTAAAAATGTACACATTTACTGGTATATATCTCTCCTTGAGCACTGCTTTTAGCAAAGCTCCATGAGTTTTGGAATGTTTTGTTTTCATTTGTCTCAAAATATTTTCAAATTTTTATTTTGGTGGTTTCTTCCTTGACCCATTGGTTAAGAGTGTGTTGTTTAATTTCCACATATGTGTGTTTTCTAGTCCTCCTTGTGTGCTTTTACTTCTAGCTTTATTCCATTGTGATTGGAGGAAATATTTTGTGTGAATTTAATACTTAAAAAATGTATTGAGATTTGTTTCATGGCCCATCATATGGCCTATTGAAGAGAATTTTCCATGTGTACTTGAGGAAAATGTATGCCCTATTCTTTTGTATATGTCTTATTAGGCCTAGTTGGTTTATAGTATTCTTTAAATCCTCTGTTTACCTGTTGATCATCTATCTAGATGTTCTGTCCATTATTGAATGTCTTGTATTGAAGTCTCTATTATTGTAGAACTATGTATTTTTCTCTTCAGTTTTGTCAGTGTTTGTCTTAAATATTTTGGGACTCTGTTGCTTGGTGTATATATGTTTAGAATTGTTATATTTTCCTTGATGAATTGACCTGTTTTGTTGTATACAGTGTCCTCTATTGGGCTTCCCTGGTGGCTCAGATGGTAAAGAATCTGCCTGCAGTGCAGGAGACCCTGAGTTTGAATCCCCCCAGTTTAATCCCTTGGTTAGGAAGATCCTCCTGGAGAAGGGAATGGCAGTCCACTCCAGAATTCTTGCCTGGCAGAAGTAATGGAGTTGCATATAATGTCCACTCTTCTCTCCTATAACAGTTTCTGACTTAAAGTCTATTATGTCTGGTACTAGTAAAGCCCCTCGGGGGTTCCCAGGTGGCACTTGTGGTAAAGAGCCCACCAGCCAAGGCAGGAGAGGCTATATATATATAGGTATATATATATATATATATATATATATATATATATGATATATATATATATATATGTATCATATATATATATTTTTTTGCCACTTCTGTTGGTCTTTCATTTGTTTCCATCTTTGTTCTTTGGCCTGTGTGGGCCTTCCATCGCACTGGCCTCTGTCGCTGCAGAGCACTGGCTCTGGGCGCATGCACTCCAGAGCTCCGGCTCGGTAGTTGGACACATCAGGCCAGCCACTCCGTGGCACGTGGGATCTTCCTGGGCCAGGGATCAAAGCGGTACCCCTTGCACTGCAAGGTGGTGTCCTTACCCACTGGACCACCAGGGAAGCCCGAGGAAATATAATTGGAGTTCAGTCCCTGAGTCAGGAAGATCTCCTGGAGCAGGGCATGGCAACCCACTCCAGGATTCTTGTCTTGAGAATCCAATGGACAGAGAAGCCTGGCAGAGTACAGTCCATAGGGGCACACAGTCGGGCACAACTGAAGCAATTTAGCATGCACAGTATGGCCTCTCAGTTGTCTTTTAGTTACCGTTAGGACTACTTATCCCATTCTTTCACTTGCAACCTGTTTTGTTTCTTTGGATATAAAAATGAGTCTCTTGAAGATAGCATATAGTTAATAAATCGTTTTTTAATCTATGACACCAACTTTGCCTTTTGGTGGACAGTTTAGTCCACTTACATTTACTTTAATTCCTGATGGAGAAGGATTTCTGCCATTTTGATATAATTTTTTACATGTTTTGTGTGTTTCTTTTGTCTCTCATTTTCTCCAGTACTGTATTCTCTTGTGTTTAGTTGATTTTTGTTTGTGCACTGAACCATTTGACTCCCTTCTCATTTCCTTTTGTGTATATTTTTTAAGATATTTCTTTGTGGTTACCATAGGAATTAGCGTTTAATTATGGAATCGGCCGGGGGTCCACTCCAGAATTCTTGCCTGGCAGAAGTAATGGAGTTGCATATAATGTCCACTCTTCTCTCCTATAACAGTTTCTGACTTAAAGTCTATTATGTCTGGTACTAGTAAAGCCCTCGGGGTTCCCAGGTGGCACTTGTGGTAAAGAGCCCACCAGCCAAGGCAGGAGAGGCTATATATATATAGGTATATATATATATATATATATATATATATATATATGATATATATATATATATATATTTTTTTGCCACTTCTATTGGTCTTTCATTTATTGCCATCTTTGGCCTTTTTTGGCCTGTGTGGTCCTCCCATAGAAGTGGCCGCTCTCGCTGCAGAGCACTGGCTCTGGGCACATGCACCCCAGAGCTACAGCTCGGTAGTTGGACACATCAGGCCAGCCACTCCGTGGCACGTGGGATCTTCCTGGGCCAGGGATCAAAGCGGTACCCCTTGCACTGCAAGGTGGTGTCCTTACCCACTGGACCACCAGGGAAGCCCGAGGAAATATAATTGGAGTTCAGTCCCTGAGTCAGGAAGATCTCCTGGAGCAGGGCATGGCAACCCACTCCAGGATTCTTGTCTTGAGAATCCAATGGACAGAGAAGCCTGGCAGAGTACAGTCCATAGGGGCACACAGTCGGGCACAACTGAAGCAATTTAGCATGCACAGTATGGCCTCTCAGTTGTCTTTTAGTTACCGTTAGGACTACTTATCCCATTCTTTCACTTGCAACCTGTTTTGTTTCTTTGGATATAAAAATGAGTCTCTTGAAGATAGCATATAGTTAATAAATCGTTTTTTAATCTATGACACCAACTTTGCCTTTTGGTGGACAGTTTAGTCCACTTACATTTACTTTAATTCCTGATGGAGAAGGATTTCTGCCATTTTGATATAATTTTTTACATGTTTTGTGTGTTTCTTTTGTCTCTCATTTTCTCCAGTACTGTATTCTCTTGTGTTTAGTTGATTTTTGTTTGTGCACTGAACCATTTGACTCCCTTCTCATTTCCTTTTGTGTATATTTTTTAAGATATTTCTTTGTGGTTACCATAGGAATTATATTTAGCGTTCTAAATTTATAACAATCTAGTTTGAATTGATACCAACCTAGCTTCAGTAGCATGAAAAACTCTGCTCCTTTGTAGCTCAGTCTAACCTTTAAAAAATTAATTTATATTTGTATTTGTTATTATTAATTATTCTAGTTCTTCATTGCTGAATGTGGCCTTCCTCTAGTTGTGGCAGATGGGGCTCCTCTTGTTTGTGGTGTGTGTGCTTCTCATTGTGGCGGCTTCTCTTGCTGTCGGGCGCAGACCCTGGGCTGATGGGCTTCAGTAGTTGCAGCAGTCAGGCTCACTAGCTGTGGCAGGCTGGCTCGAGGGCATGTGCGTGTCAGTGGCTGCAGCGCCTGGACTTAGCTGACCTGTGGCATGTGGAATTTCCCTGGAGCAGGAATTGAACCCATGTTCGCTGAGTCTAGTCTTCTGTTATTGTGATACATTACATCTTTCTAAGGTATGTACCTAGTGAAAAAAGGCTTATAATTCTTTTATGCTTTTGTCTCTATGTAGGAAGTAAAAAGTGGAGGAACAAGCAAAAACTACATTGATTCCGACTTTGTTTTCCTATTTAGTTATGTTTACTGGAGGTCTTTATTTCTTCATATGGCTTTGAGTTGCTGACTAGTATCCTTTCATTTCAACATGAAGGATTTCCTTTAGCGTTTCTTCTAGGACCAGTCTCATGATAATGAGCTTGCTTAGCTTTGTTGATCTACAGGTGTTTTAATTTCTGTCTCACATCTGAAAGATAGTTTTATTGACTATGCAGTTCTTGGTTTAGCGTTTTTTTGTCACTTTGTGTCATTCCACTCTCTTCTGGCCTCCTCTGGGGAGACATTAACTAAGTACACAACATGTTTCATCTCTCATTGCTTTCAAGATTTTTGCCACTTACATTTACTTTAATTCCTGATGGAGAAGGATTTCTGCCATTTTGATATAATTTTTTACATGTTTTGTGTGTTTCTTTTGTCTCTCATTTTCTCCAGTACTGTATTCTCTTGTGTTTAGTTGATTTTTGTTTGTGCACTGAACCATTTGACTCCCTTCTCATTTCCTTTTGTGTATATTTTTTAAGATATTTCTTTGTGGTTACCATAGGAATTATATTTAGCGTTCTAAATTTATAACAATCTAGTTTGAATTGATACCAACCTAGCTTCAGTAGCATGAAAAACTCTGCTCCTTTGTAGCTCAGTCTAACCTTTAAAAAATTAATTTATATTTGTATTTGTTATTATTAATTATTCTAGTTCTTCATTGCTGAATGTGGCCTTCCTCTAGTTGTGGCAGATGGGGCTCCTCTTGTTTGTGGTGTGTGTGCTTCTCATTGTGGCGGCTTCTCTTGCTGTCGGGCGCAGACCCTGGGCTGATGGGCTTCAGTAGTTGCAGCAGTCAGGCTCACTAGCTGTGGCAGGCTGGCTCGAGGGCATGTGCGTGTCAGTGGCTGCAGCGCCTGGACTTAGCTGACCTGTGGCATGTGGAATTTCCCTGGAGCAGGAATTGAACCCATGTTCGCTGAGTCTAGTCTTCTGTTATTGTGATACATTACATCTTTCTAAGGTATGTACCTAGTGAAAAAAGGCTTATAATTCTTTTATGCTTTTGTCTCTATGTAGGAAGTAAAAAGTGGAGGAACAAGCAAAAACTACATTGATTCCGACTTTGTTTTCCTATTTAGTTATGTTTACTGGAGGTCTTTATTTCTTCATATGGCTTTGAGTTGCTGACTAGTATCCTTTCATTTCAACATGAAGGATTTCCTTTAGCGTTTCTTCTAGGACCAGTCTCATGATAATGAGCTTGCTTAGCTTTTGTTGATCTACAGGTGTTTTAATTTCTGTCTCACATCTGAAAGATAGTTTTATTGACTATGCAGTTCTTGGTTTAGAGTGTTTTTTTGTCACTTTGTGTCATTCCACTCTCTTCTGGCCTCCTCTGGGGAGACATTAACTGTTAATTTTATTGAGGAATAATAAGTACACAACATGTTTCATCTCTCATTGCTTTCAAGATTTTCTCTTTGCCTTTACCTTGCAATAGTTTGATTTTTTTTTTTTTTTTAAAGTTCACATTTTCTTTTTTTTTTATTTATTTATTTATTTATTTATTTATTTACTTTGGGCGGGGGTCGGGTTGGGGAGGGAGGGGAGTGGGCGGGCCACTTCTATTGGTCTTTCATTTCTCCATTTTCATCCGTCTTTGTTCTCGGGCTCCTATGGGCCTCCCATCACGGTGGCATCTGTCGTTGCAGAGCACTGGCTCTGGGCGCATGTGCTCCAGAGCTCCGGCTCCGTGATTAGACACATCAGTCCAGCCGCTCCGCGGCACGTGGGATCTTCCCAGGCCAGGGCTCGAACCGGCGACCCTTGCACTGCAAGGCGGTGTCCTTACCCACTGGACCACCAGGGGAAGCCCAATAGTTTGATTTTAAGTATATTTATATGCACACCTGTCTTAATTCATTCTCTTGGAGTTCATAGAACTTCTTGGGTTTTCATCAGATTTGGAAAGTTGTCAGCCATTATTTCCTCAGTCTTGGTGCACCATTCTCTTCTCTTCCTTCTAGAACTCCCACAATGCATATGTTGATGGCTTCAGTGGTGTCTCATGTGTCCCTTAGGCTTTTTTGCCCATCTTTGGTATTGCAGATCATTATGTTCTTCTTTATGGGTTTAATTTTTGTCTTTTTTTTTCATGTTTTAAAACATTTTAAATCCTTAACTTGCAGTTTTCTTCAGCTTCACTGTGCTTGAGGTATCAATCTCATTGTTTTCTGTCTGGTGATTTTCTTTAGGGCAGATTGTTTCCTTCTGTGACCTGCAATCTTTTATTATGAGCTCATCTTCACTTAGGCTTAATATATCTTATATTAACAGAAGTATTTGCTTTCTGTGCTGTGTCCCACAGTTTCACTGGTCGTGGACCAATATGGGGATTAATTTTTTGGTTCTCTAATATTATTTGTATAATTTTATCATCTACAGACGTGTGTGGTAAAGTCCAGGGGTTCATGTTTGTCATGGGAAACATTTCTTCTCATCTAGAATAAAGCCTCCTTGTTGCTGATCTTACTGGTGGGTGAGTTTTTCTACTGACTCCGGTACTACTTCTAGGACTTCAGCCTCAGGTCTCATTTATGCTGTGGCAGAACCAAACCACTTCCTCTTCCTAGAAGCCTCCAGTGCCTGTGGCTGCCTCTGGACCATCACTGCATCAGGCCAAAGTTTACTATTCTGTCCTTGCCTTTAAAATTTTGTTAGTGGTGGTGATGTTGGTTTGAATACGTTTGTACAGGATTTCTGTGTGTTTTTAATGTGAGAGAGCATCTATATTTATTCAGCCTACTGTTTTGCAGGAATTGAAAAGGATATGAAGTCTTGGAAGAATCTTTTCCTACCTCAGAAACTGTACACCTGATCTTTGAGAACTTAGTCTCTAACTTCTTGTCTCTGTGTTATCCTAGCTCTCTTCATTTTATTTCTCAACACCTCTCCCAATTACATTTCTGTCTCCTTATTTTTTCAGTCCAGTTTTGGGTTAACGGGATTTTTCAGCATCTTGACTTATACTCCCTTACACTGCCAGAGCACCAAAGAAGAGGCTTGGTACATTGTAGACTTTAAAGCACTTACTGGCATGTTGAGAATTCTGTGTTTAGGCTTATTTCTGACTTGGCACTGTCATTGTTTGCTTCAACAAATATTGACTGAAAGCCTGCTCTGCTGGGTCCTAAGAATGCCACCTGGCTCCTCTGTCCATGGAATTCTCCAGGCAAGATATACTGGAGTGGGTTGCCATTCCCTTCTCCAGGGGATCTTCCTGATCAAAGGATCAAACCCAGGTTTCCTGCATTGTAGGCAGATTCTTTACCACCTGAGCCACAAAAAAAGCCTTGAAGAGTGCCACAATTTAATTAAAAACACAGTCCCTGATCTCAGTGATAGCTTAGTGGGGGGAGGGAATTCATAAATAAGTAATTTTTAGAATAGTATGATTGTGGAGTAGTAGAGTGAATTTTTGATCATTGCATATGTAATACTATTTTTCTAACTTTATATTGAAAAAATTTAAATCTGTAAAAAAGTGACAGCATAGTATAATGAATATCTGAACCCCTTTCACCAAGATTCTTAGCTGTTTATTAAAATTCCACCACAGTTGCTTTATCCTCACTCTCTGTAAAAATGTAAGTTGCAAAGATCATAACATTTTGCCTCTAGGTACTTCCCTTTGCATCTCCAAGTGGAGTGAGTTAGAGAGGTAGAAGGCACTTAGGGAGAGATACTTGTGAAAGTGATGCCAGAGCTAAATGGAGCTGGAGATGTGGGCCGGATCCACTCAAAAAAAAAGACCTCTTATACACCACATGCCGTTTCACGGAACCTGGAATTTAACCAGTGAGTGATGAGAAGCTGCAGGGGATTGGACTGGCCAGTTTGCATTTTAGATTGATTACACTAGAGTCTGTGAGAACAGAGTCAGGTGGACAGGTTATTCAGCCTACTGTTTTGCAGGAATTGAAAAGGATATGAAGTCTTGGAAGAATCTTTTCCTACCTCAGAAACTGTACACCTGATCTTTGAGAACTTAGTCTCTAACTTCTTGTCTCTGTGTTATCCTAGCTCTCTTCATTTTATTTCTCAACACCTCTCCCAATTACATTTCTGTCTCCTTATTTTTTCAGTCCAGTTTTGGGTTAACGGGATTTTTCAGCATCTTGACTTATACTCCCTTACACTGCCAGAGCACCAAAGAAGAGGCTTGGTACATTGTAGACTTTAAAGCACTTACTGGCATGTTGAGAATTCTGTGTTTAGGCTTATTTCTGACTTGGCACTGTCATTGTTTGCTTCAACAAATATTGACTGAAAGCCTGCTCTGCTGGGTCCTAAGAATGCCACCTGGCTCCTCTGTCCATGGAATTCTCCAGGCAAGATATACTGGAGTGGGTTGCCATTCCCTTCTCCAGGGGATCTTCCTGATCAAAGGATCAAACCCAGGTTTCCTGCATTGTAGGCAGATTCTTTACCACCTGAGCCACAAAAAAAGCCTTGAAGAGTGCCACAATTTAATTAAAAACACAGTCCCTGATCTCAGTGATAGCTTAGTGGGGGGAGGGAATTCATAAATAAGTAATTTTTAGAATAGTATGATTGTGGAGTAGTAGAGTGAATTTTTGATCATTGCATATGTAATACTATTTTTTCTAACTTTATATTGAAAAAATTTAAATCTGTAAAAAAGTGACAGCATAGTATAATGAATATCTGAACCCCTTTCACCAAGATTCTTAGCTGTTTATTAAAATTCCACCACAGTTGCTTTATCCTCACTCTCTGTAAAAATGTAAGTTGCAAAGATCATAACATTTTGCCTCTAGGTACTTCCCTTTGCATCTCCAAGTGGAGTGAGTTAGAGAGGTAGAAGGCACTTAGGGAGAGATACTTGTGAAAGTGATGCCAGAGCTAAATGGAGCTGGAGATGTGGGCCGGATCCACTCAAAAAAAAAGACCTCTTATACACCACATGCCGTTTCACGGAACCTGGAATTTAACCAGTGAGTGATGAGAAGCTGCAGGGGATTGGACTGGCCAGTTTGCATTTTAGATTGATTACACTAGAGTCTGTGAGAACAGAGTCAGGTGGACAGGGATGGAGGCTGTGACATTAGCACAGTGAGAGCTCCTAAGGCCTGGACTGGACCACCAGTAAAGAGGAAAGGGAATGGAGGGAGTAACATGGAGACCTATACTGTCATGTGTGGAAAAGATAGCTATTGTCATTGTGCTAGGGGAATAGGAGTACCTACAACCACTTGGGGTGATGGTCTGGAGGGGTGGGAGAGGGGGAACTGGGTGGGGGGAGGGTCCAGGGATATGCATATGAATGATCTGGGAACATACATGTTGGTGAACAACAAAACTCTGTAAAATCTTTAAAATAAAGGGAAAAAAAAAAAGAGGAAAGGGAAGATAGAATTTAGGTGCCGCAGCTCATCAACCGGCTGCATAGAGAACAGCGGTGTGACGAGGCTTTAAGAAATATGTACACACACACACACACACAAATACAGACAGAGGGAAAGGATGGGAACTGGGGGCTCAAGACCTCTTGGGTCAAGGCCCGGAACACATTCACCATTCCGCTTTTATTCGGTGCTGAAGCCTCCAGATGTCTACAAGGAATGATACTAGCACGGGCTGGTCTCAGTCACAGCCGTATTCAGTGATTATTCACATGGCTTTGAGGATGGAAAAGACATGTTGCAGCTGGGGGGCAACCAAATCAGCAAGTTAAGGAGTCTGCACAGACCCAGCATTTCAAAGTCCATAGTAGATCTCCTCGCTGTTGCTGATCAACATATCCCCAGCTAAGAAGCCCATGTGAATCAAATAACTTGTTTGTCTTATCGCCCTTTCTCCAAGATTCTTAGCTGTTTATTAAAATTCCACCACAGTTGCTTTATCCTCACTCTCTGTAAAAATGTAAGTTGCAAAGATCATAACATTTTGCCTCTAGGTACTTCCCTTTGCATCTCCAAGTGGAGTGAGTTAGAGAGGTAGAAGGCACTTAGGGAGAGATACTTGTGAAAGTGATGCCAGAGCTAAATGGAGCTGGAGATGTGGGCCGGATCCACTCAAAAAAAAAGACCTCTTATACACCACATGCCGTTTCACGGAACCTGGAATTTAACCAGTGAGTGATGAGAAGCTGCAGGGGATTGGACTGGCCAGTTTGCATTTTAGATTGATTACACTAGAGTCTGTGAGAACAGAGTCAGGTGGACAGGGATGGAGGCTGTGACATTAGCACAGTGAGAGCTCCTAAGGCCTGGACTGGACCACCAGTAAAGAGGAAAGGGAATGGAGGGAGTAACATGGAGACCTATACTGTCATGTGTGGAAAAGATAGCTATTGTCATTGTGCTAGGGGAATAGGAGTACCTACAACCACTTGGGGTGATGGTCTGGGGGGGTGGGAGAGGGGGAACTGGGTGGGGGGAGGGTCCAGGGATATGCATATGAATGATCTGGGAACATACATGTTGGTGAACAACAAAACTCTGTAAAATCTTTAAAATAAAGGGAAAAAAAAAAAGAGGAAAGGGAAGATAGAATTTAGGTGCCGCAGCTCATCAACCGGCTGCATAGAGAACAGCGGTGTGACGAGGCTTTAAGAAATATGTACACACACACACACACACAAATACAGACAGAGGGAAAGGATGGGAACTGGGGGCTCAAGACCTCTTGGGTCAAGGCCCGGAACACATTCACCATTCCGCTTTTATTCGGTGCTGAAGCCTCCAGATGTCTACAAGGAATGATACTAGCACGGGCTGGTCTCAGTCACAGCCCTGTTCAATGGTTATTCTCGTGGCTTTGAGGATGGAAAGGGCGTGTTGCAGCTGAGAGGCAACTAAATCAGCAAGAAGTTAAGGAGTCTGCCCAGACCCAGCATTCCAAAGTCCATAGTAGATCTCCCACCTGTTGCTGATCAGTGTAGCCCCAGCTAATGAGCCCATGTAAATCAAATCACTTGTTTGTCTTCAGTATATTTCTCATTCCCAATTTACTTTTCTCCTGGCTCAGCCAAAGCCACAAAAAACCTTCATGGGTTTGTTTCCCCACATTTAGGTTATAGTTAGGATTAAAAATTGGCAGTACTTGTTATCTGTGGAGAATAAGGGAGGGGAGAGGAAGCTCAGAGTGATGTTGAACATGTTTCTAGTTTGGGCGACTTGGTGAATGGTTGTGTTGCCAAATGAAATAGAACACAGGAGGGTGAGCCAATCCATGGAGCAAGATCATGAGTTCAGCTTGGAATATGTTCGTTTTCGGATTCTGTGAAATACCTACATGGAGCTATCTAGAAAGGGGTTCAAGAGAGGCTGGGAGTCAGGAGAGGTATGGCCTAAAGATACTGAGTTGAGCATCAGCAGGACTTCAGTGGAGTTTAAGTCATGAGTAAATTTGAGCAGGATGGGTGTGCACCGCAAGACACATGGGCAACCAACAGACACAAAAGCAGTTGTCAGGAAGGTAGGCAGGAAACCAAGAGAATACATAGGCACAGACACCAAGGGAGACGTTTCGAAGAGTTTATGAGACGAGATCAGATGCAATGCCGACTTTCAGTAAGACAAGGCTTGGAAAAACACCCTTTGTTCTAGGCTATTAGTAGGTCATTAAAGTCTTTGAGCAGTTTTGGAAGAGTGACTTTTTTTTTTTTTTTTTTAAGATTTATTTATTTATTTATTTATTTTGGACGGAGGTTGGGGAGGGAGGGGGTCGGGTTGGGGAGGGAGGGAAGCAGGCGGGCCACTTCTATTGGTCTTTCATTTCTCTATTTTCATCCGTCTTTGTTCTTTGGCTCCTGCGGGCCTCCTATCGCGGTGGCGTCTGTTGTCACAGAGCGCCGGCTCTGGGCGTATGCGCTCGAGAGCTCCGGCCCAGTGATTGGACACATGGGTCCAGCCGCTCCGCGGCACGTGGGATCTTCCCAGGCCAGGGATCGAACCGGCGCCCCTTGCACTGCAAGGCGGTGTCCTAATCCACTGGACCACCAGGGGAAGCCCCCTGGAAGAGTGACTTTTTTGGGGACACAGAATTTTCCTAAACCTTAGCAGTGGGATAATTTCTCAGTATTTTAATATTATCCAACATTATCTTCAGCTGATAAATAATACCATTATGTTATGGTCTAACAAAGTACTGCCATTTTACATTTTCCTGAAACTTTTTTTTTTTTAAAGATTTGTTTATTTATTTATTTTTTGGTTGGGGGTCGGGTTGGGGAGGGAGGGGAGTGGGCAGGCCACTTCTATTGGTCTTTCATTTCTCTATGTTCATCCGTCTTTGTTCTTTGGCTCCTGTGGGCCTCCCATCGCGGTAGCGTCTGTCGTTGCAGAGCACCGGCTCTGGGCGCATGCACTCCAGAGCTCTAGCTCGGTAATTGGACACATCAGTCCAGCCGCTCCTCGGCATGTGGGATCTTCCCAGGCCAGGGCTCGAACCGGCGCCCCTTGCACTGCAAGGCAGTGCCCTTACCCACTGGACCACCAGGGGAAGCCCCATTTTCCTGAAACTTTTATCAATGTCATAGTTATCATCAGGAAATTAAGTTATTTAAATAGTATAAATGGTAAATTGCTATTATATTTTACCTGAAATAACTATTATACATGTACAATTTTGCCTCGGGGAACATGCTCTTTAAAAATAATGATGAGGGACTCCCCTGGTCGTCCAGTGGTTAAGAATCCACCTTCCAATACAGGGCACGCAAGTTTGATCCTAGATCGGTGATCTAAGGTCCTGCGTGCTGCGACGTGGCTAAGCCTGCGCACCGTGGCTGCAGAGGCCTGTGTGTCTGCAGGCTCTAGAGCCTGTGCTCTGCAGCTGAGGAGAAATGCCCGCTCACTGCAACTAGGGAAAGCCCATGCACCTCGATGAAGACCCAGCGTAGCCAAAATTTTAAAAACAGGTAAGTAAAAAATAAAAGTTATGATCAGTAAGCATATAAAACCATTAGTAGCCATTCACAGTTTGTTTATTAAGTTCTCTGTGCCATCGATTAAATTGACGTTCCCTCACAATAGACACTTCTGAAATTTTAGCATGCCAAGTCTTGAACTTGAGAAGGAAAGCTGGATTTTTAAACAAACTTCTCTGTTCTTAATTCTTCTAATATCAGCTTTGTAGATAATATTCATATGGTATAACCAATGTAGCCATTTCTCAGGAATTTGTAAATCTTCGAAATATTTTAGAAAACCAGTTTGGACAAGGAAACCCATCGATACCACAACTCCTGTACTGCTGTGTGTCCTGTACAACATCTTTTCTAAGCAGTTGAGTTATTCTCTTTTAGTAAGCAACCCAACTAAGATACTAGTTTGAGAGTGTATATATTTATAAAACCAGTTACACATGTATGCGTTTGAGGAAGTCTTTATGTAAAATAATTTGAATCTTAAGAGACCTATTACTATAAACGTGACATATCCATAATATTTGAGAAGGCTGAATGTACATACTGCATTAAAAACTTGAAGAAAATTTTACAGGGCATTTTTCTTTTAAGAAAAAAAGAAATTTTATGTTAACTTTAAAATGCTGGACACTATTCACATATGATAGTGAAAATTACAGTGATTTTTAAAAATACAGAACAGGCAAACCAAACTTTGATCTTAATGAAACAGCAGCATAGGTGTTAATAACTTTTGGAACATTCTTTAAAAATAATGAATGAGGAACTATTATATTTTACCTGAAATAACTATTATACATGTACAATTTTGCCTCGGGAACATGCTCTTTAAAAATAATGATGAGACTCCTGGTCGTCCAGTGGTTAAGAATCCACCTTCCAATACAGGGCACGCAAGTTTGATCCTAGATCGGTGATCTAAGGTCCTGCGTGCTGCGACGTGGCTAAGCCTGCGCACCGTGGCTGCAGAGGCCTGTGTGTCTGCAGGCTCTAGAGCCTGTGCTCTGCAGCTGAGGAGAAATGCCCGCTCACTGCAACTAGGGAAAGCCCATGCACCTCGATGAAGACCCAGCGTAGCCAAAATTTTAAAAACAGGTAAGTAAAAAATAAAAGTTATGATCAGTAAGCATATAAAACCATTAGTAGCCATTCACAGTTTGTTTATTAAGTTCTCTGTGCCATCGATTAAATTGACGTTCCCTCACAATAGACACTTCTGAAATTTTAGCATGCCAAGTCTTGAACTTGAGAAGGAAAGCTGGATTTTTAAACAAACTTCTCTGTTCTTAATTCTTCTAATATCAGCTTTGTAGATAATATTCATATGGTATAACCAATGTAGCCATTTCTCAGGAATTTGTAAATCTTCGAAATATTTTAGAAAACCAGTTTGGACAAGGAAACCCATCGATACCACAACTCCTGTACTGCTGTGTGTCCTGTACAACATCTTTTCTAAGCAGTTGAGTTATTCTCTTTTAGTAAGCAACCCAACTAAGATACTAGTTTGAGAGTGTATATATTTATAAAACCAGTTACACATGTATGCGTTTGAGGAAGTCTTTATGTAAAATAATTTGAATCTTAAGAGACCTATTACTATAAACGTGACATATCCATAATATTTGAGAAGGCTGAATGTACATACTGCATTAAAAACTTGAAGAAAATTTTACAGGGCATTTTTCTTTTAAGAAAAAAAGAAATTTTATGTTAACTTTAAAATGCTGGACACTATTCACATATGATAGTGAAAATTACAGTGATTTTTAAAAATACAGAACAGGCAAACCAAACTTTGATCTTAATGAAACAGCAGCATAGGTGTTAATAAGGGAAAGACATTTGACTTTTCAAGTATGTTATGTCCCACTATGTAATAGTTCACTAGATTAAATGAAATTATTGATTTCTGCTTCATTAGTGACATACATTTATAAGCAGTTTCTTTGGCCCCATAGTACAATGTCAGAGGTCATAACTTTCTTTCTTTGGGAGAATAAAAGCTTTCAGATGGCAACTCCTAGAAACCTTCACTGTGGCTTTTTGCTTTTTCTCTGTTGCATAGAATTACTAGAGAGGCATGCTTGAAAGAGACATTTCATAAATCAGCAGGAGAGAGCCTTTACCTTATAGCGCTTAGAATTCCACTATAGGATAATACTGTGCTTTACCCAGATTTTGATAGTTTTCAAGAGGAAATGGTTTGTTGTAACATGCCTCTTTGTGTCCTCTATTTTATGAGAAGTATTGTTCATACTTTTAGTTAAAGCATTCAGTTTGAAATGTTATAGTATTTCACCTGTGTTAAATATATCCATTTTCTACTTTCCTATAGAAAGCAAATTTCCATGACAGCAGGGTGGACCTGTATAGATTTTGTAATCTGGAAATTCCCCGGTAGTCCAGTGGTCAGGACTCAGCGCTTTCACTGCTGCAGGCCCAGGTTCAGTCCCTGGTTGGGGCACTAAGACTCCACAGGCTGCTCAGCACCGTCAAGAAAAAAAAGAGAGAGAGTTAGGAATATGGATGTTTCCATCACTTAATTGGATCCTGTAACTAAAACCTTCTGAGGGAGATAGTTTCTTTAGTGTAAATAATTTGAGAGTGTATATATTTATAAAACCAGGTACACATGTATGCGTTTGAGGAAGTCTTTATGTAAAATAATTTGAATCGTAAGAGACCTATTACTATAAACGTGACATATCCATAATATTTGAGAAGGCTGAATGTACATACTGCATTAAAAACTTGAAGAAAATTTTACAGGGCATTTTTCTTTTAAGAAAAAAAGAAATTTTATGTTAACTTTAAAATGCTGGACACTATTCACATATGATAGTGAAAATTACAGTGATTTTTAAAAATACAGAACAGGCAAACCAAACTTTGATCTTAATGAAACAGCAGCATAGGTGTTAATAAGGGAAAGACATTTGACTTTTCAAGTATGTTATGTCCCACTATGTAATAGTTCACTAGATTAAATGAAATTATTGATTTCTGCTTCATTAGTGACATACATTTATAAGCAGTTTCTTTGGCCCCATAGTACAATGTCAGAGGTCATAACTTTCTTTCTTTGGGAGAATAAAAGCTTTCAGATGGCAACTCCTAGAAACCTTCACTGTGGCTTTTGCTTTTTCTCTGTTGCATAGAATTACTAGAGAGGCATGCTTGAAAGAGACATTTCATAAATCAGCAGGAGAGAGCCTTTACCTTATAGCGCTTAGAATTCCACTATAGGATAATACTGTGCTTTACCCAGATTTTGATAGTTTTCAAGAGGAAATGGTTTGTTGTAACATGCCTCTTTGTGTCCTCTATTTTATGAGAAGTATTGTTCATACTTTTAGTTAAAGCATTCAGTTTGAAATGTTATAGTATTTCACCTGTGTTAAATATATCCATTTTCTACTTTCCTATAGAAAGCAAATTTCCATGACAGCAGGGTGGACCTGTATAGATTTTGGAATCTGGAAATTCCCTGGTAGTCCAGTGGTCAGGACTCAGCGCTTTCACTGCTGCAGGCCCAGGTTCAGTCCCTGGTTGGGGCACTAAGACTCCACAGGCTGCTCAGCACCGTCAAGAAAAAAAAGAGAGAGAGTTAGGAATATGGATGTTTCCATCACTTAATTGGATCCTGTAACTAAAACCCTTGCATTGATGGCTGGATTTTCCACTTCATCAAGATGTTTTGGTAACTTGTAGTTAAAACCACAAGTTGTACATAACTGGCACATCACTGTGCACATGAGGATGTTACTAGACATGGATCCTACTGGAGAATAAAAAAACCCTTTCAGTTTCATAATGGCAGCCTGAGCTTTATGGATTAGGGCATTTTGTAAAGATATATAGGAATACCACAGCGATATTACAAGTTTGTTTGCAGACCACTGCAGTGAAGTGTATATCAAAATAAATGGAATCACATTAATTTTCTGGCTTCCTGGTGCAGAGTTCTGCTTACACTGTACTGTAGTCTGTTAAATAACATAATGTCTAAAAACATGCATGTATCTTCACTAAGTACTTTATTGCTAAAACATGCTGGCCATCAGCAGCGACTAACAATAGTAACATCAAAGATCCTTGATCATAGATCAGAATAATGAAAAAGTTTGAATTATTGTGAGAATTACCAAAATGTGACAACAGGCATGCAAAGTGAGCAAATGTTGTTGGGAAAATGGCACTGATAGACTTGCTCCATACAGAATGGCCACAAACTTTCCATTTGTAAGTTGACATCTGTAGAGTGCAACAGTGAATCACAGTAAAATGAGGTATGCCTCTCTCTGTGTGTCTGTGTATGTATCTATACTGTATTATGCACAGTATGTACTATGTAATCTATATTTTTGTTATAGGTATGTGTATAAAATGACTTAAAATTACTTATTGCTGTGATAAACTTAGTAGTCATAATTAAGAGTTCTTAACTGTATGTTTTGTCTAGATTAGATACAAGGGGAAAAAAAGAGGTGATAAAAATTATTTCCTTCCTCCTAGTAGTCTGGTCATTTAGAAGAAAATTTAAAAGTAGATTATACTGTTTTCTTCAAGAGTAGACCCTCTCAGCCCTTGACCTTAATATGATTTCCATACTATGAAAGATTTTATAACTCCCTATTGAAATGCTCTTAAATTCCCAGACTTCTCCAATGAATTGTTGCCTTCCACGCAGCTAAGGGTGACTAACTACCTACCAGTTTGGTCACAAGGATTAGGGAGGTAGGAAAAGTTTCTGTGTTTGACTAAGGACCTGTCATTCTTCAGCTAGTGGATTGTTTATTCCGAATAAAAGCTCATTCGTGGTCAACAACAAATAAGACTGTTGTGATTAATAAAAAATTTTGTTTGGAGAATTAGCTAAATCGTCCAAATTCATGCATACATTGGTGGCAGATAACATTTACTTTCAAACAGAGTGCTATATTCTGATTGTATGGTAGTAAATAGCTTTTGGATGTACCTGAAAAGCTAGTTAATATGAGCAGATGTTGAGCATTTTAATAGCTGGGCACTTGCTGAATAATTTACAAATGAGTCTTCTCCAACTTGGGCCAGTTTAGATAAAAATAAATTGTTCATCTAAATGTTTTATCAAAAGTTCCCTCTTAGTTTTCCTCCTATTTGAATTGAACAAGAACAGTAGTTGCTTTTGAGTTTTGTTCACTGCCTTTTGCTAAAACATGCTGGCCATCAGCAGCGACTAACAATAGTAACATCAAAGATCCTTGATCATAGACCAAATGTGACAACAGGCATGCAAAGTGAGCAAATGTTGTTGGGAAAATGGCACTGATAGACTTGCTCCATACAGAATGGCCACAAACTTTCCATTTGTAAGTTGACATCTGTAGAGTGCAACAGTGAATCACAGTAAAATGAGGTATGCCTCTCTCTGTGTGTCTGTGTATGTATCTATACTGTATTATGCACAGTATGTACTATGTAATCTATATTTTTGTTATAGGTATGTGTATAAAATGACTTAAAATTACTTATTGCTGTGATAAACTTAGTAGTCATAATTAAGAGTTCTTAACTGTATGTTTTGTCTAGATTAGATACAAGGGGAAAAAAAGAGGTGATAAAAATTATTTCCTTCCTCCTAGTAGTCTGGTCATTTAGAAGAAAATTTAAAAGTAGATTATACTGTTTTCTTCAAGAGTAGACCCTCTCAGCCCTTGACCTTAATATGATTTCCATACTATGAAAGATTTTATAACTCCCTATTGAAATGCTCTTAAATTCCCAGACTTCTCCAATGAATTGTTGCCTTCCACGCAGCTAAGGGTGACTAACTACCTACCAGTTTGGTCACAAGGATTAGGGAGGTAGGAAAAGTTTCTGTGTTTGACTAAGGACCTGTCATTCTTCAGCTAGTGGATTGTTTATTCCGAATAAAAGCTCATTCGTGGTCAACAACAAATAAGACTGTTGTGATTAATAAAAAATTTTGTTTGGAGAATTAGCTAAATCGTCCAAATTCATGCATACATTGGTGGCAGATAACATTTACTTTCAAACAGAGTGCTATATTCTGATTGTATGGTAGTAAATAGCTTTTGGATGTACCTGAAAAGCTAGTTAATATGAGCAGATGTTGAGCATTTTAATAGCTGGGCACTTGCTGAATAATTTACAAATGAGTCTTCTCCAACTTGGGCCAGTTTAGATAAAAATAAATTGTTCATCTAAATGTTTTATCAAAAGTTCCCTCTTAGTTTTCCTCCTATTTGGAATTGACAGACAAAGCGAACAGTAGTTGCTTTTTGAGTTTTGTTCACTGCCTTTTTGGCTTAAAGATAAGCACTTTTTGACTTAAAAAATGGTTATTTTCGCTGCAAATTTCCAATCTGAATCCCCAATACTCAGAAGAATATATATATATATATATATAATTCCAGAGATCCTGGATGTTTCCATCCCAAATCAAAGGCATTTATCCCCCTTTTAAAAGAAAAAGGGATTAGGAACTTCCTGCTGCTTTTATAAACACTGAAAGCATCCTTTAGGCTTGAAGTTGCCCTCAGGTCACTTCTAACAAATGCTTGAATATTCTCAAGGCCCCAGGTCAGCTTCCAACTTCAGAATCTTGCTTTTATGGATAAGGGATAAAATTCCTAATAGTCTGACAGATTTGTGCATTGAATCAATAAATCAACAGATTAAGAATGTATTTGGGATTATCTAAAGAAAGTGCTCTTATCCCTGAGGGCAAGTGGAAAATATCCTGATTAGCCTGAAAATTCCGGCTTATTTTCCTATGGTTTTGCCATGGATGTGGTAGAAACTAATTCATTAGGAAACAAATGTGAAAGCTTTGGCACTGAGGTTTTAGGATGAAAATACTTTGTTTTAGCGCGCTATCATTGCAGCCTCAGTTTAATCATAGATATATTGCTTAATAGTTCCTTTTGAGATCATATAAATGTTTTGGTATTAGATAATATGAAAAATACCATTTCAATAAAAAATAAATTATTAGATTAAAAGTTATAATTATATTTAGTATCATCATTATAGTGTCTTATCTGTGTGTTATAAAGCTTTGCTCCTAAGAAGTTAAAATTCTAAATGGACTCAGGGTAATCTTGGCAGATAACATTTACTTTCAAACAGAGTGCTATATTCTGATTGTATGGTAGTAAATAGCTTTTGGATGTACCTGAAAAGCTAGTTAATATGAGCAGATGTTGAGCATTTTAATAGCTGGGCACTTGCTGAATAATTTACAAATGAGTCTTCTCCAACTTGGGCCAGTTTAGATAAAAATAAATTGTTCATCTAAATGTTTTATCAAAAGTTCCCTCTTAGTTTTCCTCCTATTTGGAATTGACAGACAAAGCGAACAGTAGTTGNTTTTTGAGTTTTGTTCACTGCCTTTTGGCTTAAAGATACGCACTTTTTGACTTAAAAAATTGTTATTTTCGCTCCAAATTTCCAATCTGAATCCCCAATACTCAGAAGAATATATATATATATATATATAATTCCAGAGATCCTGGATGTTTCCATCCCAAATCAAAGGCATTTATCCCCCTTTTAAAAGAAAAAGGGATTAGGAACTTCCTGCTGCTTTTATAAACACTGAAAGCATCCTTTAGGCTTGAAGTTGCCCTCAGGTCACTTCTAACAAATGCTTGAATATTCTCAAGGCCCCAGGTCAGCTTCCAACTTCAGAATCTTGCTTTTATGGATAAGGGATAAAATTCCTAATAGTCTGACAGATTTGTGCATTGAATCAATAAATCAACAGATTAAGAATGTATTTGGGATTATCTAAAGAAAGTGCTCTTATCCCTGAGGGCAAGTGGAAAATATCCTGATTAGCCTGAAAATTCCGGCTTATTTTCCTATGGTTTTGCCATGGATGTGGTAGAAACTAATTCATTAGGAAACAAATGTGAAAGCTTTGGCACTGAGGTTTTAGGATGAAAATACTTTGTTTTAGCGCGCTATCATTGCAGCCTCAGTTTAATCATAGATATATTGCTTAATAGTTCCTTTTGAGATCATATAAATGTTTTGGTATTAGATAATATGAAAAATACCATTTCAATAAAAAATAAATTATTAGATTAAAAGTTATAATTATATTTAGTATCATCATTATAGTGTCTTATCTGTGTGTTATAAAGCTTTGCTCCTAAGAAGTTAAAAAAATTCCCTAAATGGACTCAGTAGTCTCCATTGTGGAATTACCAGTTGAATTCATTACACACGGAGTATTTTTTGTTGTTTTTTAGCTGCAGTGTGTGGCTTCCGGGATCTTAGTTCCACCATCAGGGATTGAACCCAGGCCACTGCAGTCCTAAAAAAAAAAAAAAAAAAAGCACCAAGTTCTAACTACTGGACCACAAGGGAATTGCCTAAGCACAGAGATTTTTAAAGATTATTTCCAAATTTAAACTTTAGCAACACCAAAAGGTGTTTATATAGTTCTTTAAGAAGCTGCTGCTCAAGCATAAAAACATGTTTTAGGTAGGGGAAAAATGTATATAATTCCTTAAAGCTATTTTTGGTAGGTTTATTTATTTATTGTTTATTTATTTATTTTTGGCCACTTCTATTGGTCTTTCATTTGTTTCCATCTTTTGTTCTTTGGCCCGTGTGGGCCTCCTGTCGTGGGCACCGTGTTCCGAGCTTACTCTGATTACTGTTCTCACTAGTTCTCGCTAAGAGAAACTATGTTAAATAGCTCAGAGACTTTTCCACGAACACGGCGTGGTCCCCTCAGGGTGTGAGCCATATTTTTTCCAACTAGAAATCTCAAGCCAATTAATAATCATGAAGAAGCTTTTTGTCTCTCTAGAGATGCAGAAGAGGTCATCACCAGAGCCCTTTGCTCCTCCACCAACACCTTTGCTTTTGAGGAGAAACATTCTTACAATTCTTAAGTTACAAAGGCGCTCGGGTTGAAGTTTGTAAAGGGGGTTCCGGCTTATTTTCCTATGGTTTTGCCATGGATGTGGTAGAAACTAATTCATTAGGAAACAAATGTGAAAGCTTTGGCACTGAGGTTTTAGGATGAAAATACTTTGTTTTAGCGCGCTATCATTGCAGCCTCAGTTTAATCATAGATATATTGCTTAATAGTTCCTTTTGAGATCATATAAATGTTTTGGTATTAGATAATATGAAAAATACCATTTCAATAAAAAATAAATTATTAGATTAAAAGTTATAATTATATTTAGTATCATCATTATAGTGTCTTATCTGTGTGTTATAAAGCTTTGCTCCTAAGAAGTTAAAAAAATTCCCTAAATGGACTCAGTAGTCTCCATTGTGGAATTACCAGTTGAATTCATTACACACGGAGTATTTTTTGTTGTTTTTTAGCTGCAGTGTGTGGCTTCCGGGATCTTAGTTCCACCATCAGGGATTGAACCCAGGCCACTGCAGTCCTAAAAAAAAAAAAAAAAAAAGCACCAAGTTCTAACTACTGGACCACAAGGGAATTGCCTAAGCACAGAGATTTTTAAAGATTATTTCCAAATTTAAACTTTAGCAACACCAAAAGGTGTTTATATAGTTCTTTAAGAAGCTGCTGCTCAAGCATAAAAACATGTTTTAGGTAGGGGAAAAATGTATATAATTCCTTAAAGCTATTTTTGGTAGGTTTATTTATTTATTGTTTATTTATTTATTTTTGGCCACTTCTATTGGTCTTTCATTTGTTTCCATCTTTTGTTCTTTGGCCCGTGTGGGCCTCCTGTCGTGGGCACCGTGTTCCGAGCTTACTCTGATTACTGTTCTCACTAGTTCTCGCTAAGAGAAACTATGTTAAATAGCTCAGAGACTTTTCCACGAACACGGCGTGGTCCCCTCAGGGTGTGAGCCATATTTTTTCCAACTAGAAATCTCAAGCCAATTAATAATCATGAAGAAGCTTTTTGTCTCTCTAGAGATGCAGAAGAGGTCATCACCAGAGCCCTTTGCTCCTCCACCAACACCTTTGCTTTTGAGGAGAAACATTCTTACAATTCTTAAGTTACAAAGGGCGCTCGGAGTTTGTAAAGTGTTTCATTAGCATTAAAAGTGGTAAGAGGAAGAACCTTTAAGCTCTGTATTGGTCTCAGAGAGGCGAGGCTTGCAGGCAATGCTTATCCTTAGTGTGAGGAGACAATTGTCTGTTTAGCCCGGATATCTTTCTTAATTTTTGTGAGAAATGAACTTGTCTCCAGGTGTCCATAACACTCCCATCTCAGCGGCCCCTCTTGTTGCAGAGCACTGGCTCTGGGCGCATGCGCTCCAGAGCTCCGGCTTGGTAATTGGACACATCGGTGCAGCTGCTCTGCAGCATGTGGGATCTTTCCAGGCCAGGGATCAAACTGGCGCCCCTTGCACTGCAAGGCCGTGTCCTTACCCACTGGACCACCAGGGAAACCCCAGGTTTATTTGTTTTAAGTGGTTAAGAGATTTGAATAGTCACAGTTTTGAGTAGATCATGATAACCTGGAACAATATTTCAAAGTTTACATGGTTCATATGCAGGAGAAATTGCCTTTGTTTAGAAACCTTTTCTCACTACTTAAAAACAAATAAACAGGGCTTCCCTAGTGGTCCAGTGGGTAAGGACACGGCCTTGCAGTGCAAGGGGTGCCGGTTCGATCCCTGGCCTGGGAAACTCCCATGTGCCGCGGAGTGGCTGGACCGATGTGTCCAATTACCGAGCCGGAGCTCTGGAGCGCATGCACCCAGAGCTGGTGCTCTGTGACAACAGAGGTCACCGCGATGGGAGGCTCACATGGGCCAAAGAACTAAGACGGATGAAAATAGATAAATGAAAGACCAATAGAAGTGGCCCGCCTGCCCCTTCCCTCCCCACCCTACCCCTCCCCCAAAAAATTTAAAAAAAAAGAATGTTTTAAAAAAATAAATAAATGAAAAAGTGTCCTGTTTAAAAAAAAAAAAAAAAAAAGAAATGATAGGTTACATATAAGAATAGAAAACTGAAAGACATATCCTTATTCAAAAACAAGAAAGATATACAGAGACCAAAAGAAGAGAATTATAAAGTGCTGTGTGATCTGAAGTTGTAGTCTTGGTCTTAGTTCTGGATACAGAAGGATTTAAAAATCGTTTACAAAAACCTAAACTATAAAGAAAAATTTTAAACTTCTGAATTAAAAAAAATATTTATTTGTTTTGGGGTCATGGGCTTCAGAATACAGGCTCAGTATTTGTGGTGCACAGGCTTAGTTCCCCCATGGCATATGGGGATCTTCCCAGACCATGGATTCAACCAGAGTCCCCTGCATTGCAAGACAAACTCTTAACCACTTGACCGTCTAAAACTTTTGAATTTTGACAACTAATATACACCAGGAGTAAAATGACAAGACACACCAAAATAAGAAATATGTACCGAATCTAAATGACAAAGGATTCATAGTCAAAATATAGAAATAGCTCCTACAAATCAGTTTTTAAAAAGAGAAATGACACAGTGAAAAAAAGGACAAGAGGCAGTTCACAGCTGATAAACGTGAAACTTTGCTAGCTCACTTGAAATCAGAGAAATGAAGAAAAGTTTTAAAATGATACTGTTTTACATCTAATAAATTAACAAAAATAAACGTGGTATTTCCAAGTGATGGCAAAGAAAGCTGATGGTAATCTAAGTTGGTAGAACTGTTTTAGAGAGCAATTTGGTAATATGTGGAAAATCTGAAAATTCATATGCCCTTTGAATCACTAATTTCATTTCTAGGTAAATGTCATAGGAGAACTCTTGGCATTGTACATTCAATGACTTAACATAAGAATGCTCCTTGAAGCATCCTTTGTAGTAATAATAAATTAGAAACAGTTTACATGTCCATCAATAAGAAAATGGTTAATAAATTGTGGCATACTCTATATAGTGAAGTAAATCTTTTAAAATGATTGATTAGTTATATATACATCTCAATATGGATAAATGTCAGAAAAAAGTTAATCAGGGCTTCCCTGGTGGTCCAGTGGGTAAAGCGTCTGCCTTGCAGTGCAGGGGGCACCAGTGCGAACCCTGGCCCGGGAAGATCCCACGTGCCACGGAGCAGCTGGGCAGGTGCATACAATTACGAGCCAGTCCTCTGGAGCACATGCGCTCAGAGCCAGTGCTCTGCAACGAGAGAGGTCACTGCAATGGGAGGCCCACACAGGCCGAAGAATGAAAGATAGATGAAAAATAAATAAATAAAAAATCAATAAGAACAAGCCAAATTAAAAAAAAGTTGAGCATAGAAATGAATTACAGAATAGAGTATGATGATTTGGTATATACATTGAAGGTATGCATAACAGTGCATACTTTATAAATACATAGATACTTAGTAAAATACTTATGAGACTAAGAAACACTAAATTCAGGTTAGTGGTTACTTCTGGAGAGGGAAGGAAGATTAGGTCACAGAAAGGTATACAGGGGGCTTTAATCAAATCTGTAATATTTTGTATTCTTTAAGAAAATTTTGAAGCAAATATGATTAAGTTAATACTTGATAAAGCTTGGTG
Organism: Tragulus kanchil; assembly: GCA_022376925.1. Classification (NCBI taxonomy): domain Eukaryota; kingdom Metazoa; phylum Chordata; class Mammalia; order Artiodactyla; family Tragulidae; genus Tragulus; species Tragulus kanchil. The sequence continues at coordinate 117,050,807 of JAIOJX010000024.1, read as the reverse complement.
GAGTATGTCTGTGCTTGTTATTTTACAAGCGCTTATGTTACTCAGTTTTCTATGTGTATGAACATTTGAATAAGCAGTCTTTAGATGAGTGGTTTTAAATACATTTTCCTGTTTTGTCAGAAATAAAATGGCCTATTAGTGGCCTTCTGGAATTAGATTATCTTATATTGTCATAAATAATTTGTTTGCTTAATTTATTTGACAGCTTAAAGTTTTATCTTTATTGTCTTTTCACTGTCTTTTGTCTAAGTCTTGAAAGTAACTTGAATTTCCATATAAATTTATGATATAAAAGAATATAATAATCTGAAATAACATTTACCCTGGTGTATGTTCAAAAATTAAACTGTAACTGTGCTTGGGACCAAATTGTCTTAAGTTGGTTCAGCATGGCCTCTGAGTTATCAATCACATTGCCACATATTTAATTCAGTTTGAAAGGTAGTGCAATTATAATGACCAGACCATGGAGCATTATTTTGGTTGTCTTAATGGTCAAATTGGATCAACAATTAGGGTATGGATCAGCTGCTTTTCAGTTAGCTATTAAAGTGTCAAAAGAAAGCAAATCCACCTGAGAGATTTGTGGATTGGGTAAAACATACAGACAGCAAAGCTACAGTCTGGAAAATCTTTGCTGGTACAGAAAACAACCCCCTCTCTCTGAAGACTAAAGCTATTATGTGAGACAGTGGGCTTTGTCTGGCTTTGACGAGTGGTCAGTGAATGCTGACCACACATTTCATTTCACCATCTTGACCATAGTGTGGATCACCAGTGATGGATTCACTAGCCCTCTAGTGTTCACATTCTTAGGTCAAAGACTTATCAGTCTAAGGAAAAAGGTTTGATGTGAGGTTATTCATGTGATGTAAAAGGCTAGACTGAGTTGTGTGGTTGAACAGGTTTCTCTGAGGCCCAAGAATGCCTTCATTGCTCCATTTTAATTTGACCTAATTTAAATCTAATACCCAGAATCATTTACTGTTTTCTCAGACATTTCATCTCAGTTTGCACTAAAAAAAATTTTGGGTTATTCTTTAAGAAAATTTTGAAGCAAATATGATTAAGTTAATACTTGATAAAGCTTGGTGGAGTATGTCTGTGCTTGTTATTTTACAAGCGCTTATGTTACTCAGTTTTCTATGTGTATGAACATTTGAATAAGCAGTCTTTAGATGAGTGGTTTTAAATACATTTTCCTGTTTTGTCAGAAATAAAATGGCCTATTAGTGGCCTTCTGGAATTAGATTATCTTATATTGTCATAAATAATTTGTTTGCTTAATTTATTTGACAGCTTAAAGTTTTATCTTTATTGTCTTTTCACTGTCTTTTGTCTAAGTCTTGAAAGTAACTTGAATTTCCATATAAATTTATGATATAAAAGAATATAATAATCTGAAATAACATTTACCCTGGTGTATGTTCAAAAATTAAACTGTAACTGTGCTTGGGACCAAATTGTCTTAAGTTGGTTCAGCATGGCCTCTGAGTTATCAATCACATTGCCACATATTTAATTCAGTTTGAAAGGTAGTGCAATTATAATGACCAGACCATGGAGCATTATTTTGGTTGTCTTAATGGTCAAATTGGATCAACAATTGGGGTATGGATCAGCTGCTTTTCAGTTAGCTATTAAAGTGTCAAAGAAAGCAAATCCACCTGAGAGATTTGTGGATTGGGAAAAACATACAGACAGCAAAGCTACAGTCTGGAAAATCTTTGCTGGTACAGAAAACAACCCCCTCTCTCTGAAGACTAAAGCTATTATGTGAGACAGTGGGCTTTGTCTGGCTTTGACGAGTGGTCAGTGAATGCTGACCACACATTTCATTTCACCATCTTGACCATAGTGTGGATCACCAGTGATGGATTCACTAGCCCTCTAGTGTTCACATTCTTAGGTCAAAGACTTATCAGTCTAAGGAAAAAGGTTTGATGTGAGGTTATTCATGTGATGTAAAAGGCTAGACTGAGTTGTGTGGTTGAACAGGTTTCTCTGAGGCCCAAGAATGCCTTCATTGCTCCATTTTAATTTGACCTAATTTAAATCTAATACCCAGAATCATTTACTGTTTTCTCAGACATTTCATCTCACTGTGGTCTGTCTCTTCTGTGGACCTCCGTCTGTGTGGCATACATCTGAGAGCTGTCATCTACTTTTTACTTATAACATATCTGTATTCATTGAGTAAATGTTTTTGTGTATATAGGCATAGATAACTAGACAGTGCATACATATATACACGCAGATATGCACACAAATACTAAAATTATTTTTATAATATATATGCACACATGTATATATACATAAGTGATTACAGGATGAGAGACAAAACAAGGAAACCAATTGTGGCACCTTCCCAGTAGCCAGCTCAGAAATGGATACATGAGTAACCATGAGAACAAAAAAGACGGTTTATCAGTTCAATATCACTACATAACAAATGACTCCTAAACATGATGTCAGACTTAAAACTGTCAGTATCTATTACTGCCTACAAGTCTCTGGATCAGGTGAGTGGCTCTGCTGGCATGAGCCATGATTGGTGGATCTCAGCTGGACTCACATAACGGTTTACAGTCCCCTGGGAGGTTTGTTGGGAGGAGGGGTGCAGGCTGGTCTAGGATAATCTCAGCCTACGTGGCTGCTTATTGGTTAAAATGCTGGGAGAGATTGGACCAGTTTCTCATCGCCTGCCAGGCTATCCTGAGTTTGTGCACATATCTTGGCAAGTTCCGAGAGGTTAGGTGGAATCACACAAACCTTCTCAAGGCGCTGGCATGGCATTAGCATGCAGTTATTTCTATTCCTTTCTGCTGGCCAAAGCAAATCTCAGGGGCAGCCCAGATTCTAGAGGTGGGAATGGAGCTCTTACTTTACAGTGGAAAGAACATGGATTTGGAAGAGTGAAGAAGCAGTATACTACAGATGGAAAGGATATGAGCAAAAGTGTGGAAAGGAAGATGTGTCGACCTCCACCCTTGAAGATAACTTGAGGGTTTATGGCTTTTACTTTTAGATGGTTATATCATTAAGTCACATTTTTTGGAAAGAAAGATGGGATTGGTGGGCAGAAAGAAAGTGTTAGGCGATAGAAGTAGAAAGAGTGAAGAAGAGAATCAACATAATGAATGAGAAAGAGAATGAATTTACGCTCCAGCCAACTTGAATATTTATGGAGACATTTCATCTCACTGTGGTCTGTCTCTTCTGTGGACCTCCGTCTGTGTGGCATACATCTGAGAGCTGTCATCTACTTTTTACTTATAACATATCTGTATTCATTGAGTAAATGTTTTTGTGTATATAGGCATAGATAACTAGACAGTGCATACATATATACACGCAGATATGCACACAAATACTAAAATTATTTTTATAATATATATGCACACATGTATATATACATAAGTGATTACAGGATGAGAGACAAAACAAGGAAACCAATTGTGGCACCTTCCCAGTAGCCAGCTCAGAAATGGATACATGAGTAACCATGAGAACAAAAAAGACGGTTTATCAGTTCAATATCACTACATAACAAATGACTCCTAAACATGATGTCAGACTTAAAACTGTCAGTATCTATTACTGCCTACAAGTCTCTGGATCAGGTGAGTGGCTCTGCTGGCATGAGCCATGATTGGTGGATCTCAGCTGGACTCACATAACGGTTTACAGTCCCCTGGGAGGTTTGTTGGGAGGAGGGGTGCAGGCTGGTCTAGGATAATCTCAGCCTACGTGGCTGCTTATTGGTTAAAATGCTGGGAGAGATTGGACCAGTTTCTCATCGCCTGCCAGGCTATCCTGAGTTTGTGCACATATCTTGGCAAGTTCCGAGAGGTTAGGTGGAATCACACAAACCTTCTCAAGGCGCTGGCATGGCATTAGCATGCAGTTATTTCTATTCCTTTCTGCTGGCCAAAGCAAATCTCAGGGGCAGCCCAGATTCTAGAGGTGGGAATGGAGCTCTTACTTTACAGTGGAAAGAACATGGATTTGGAAGAGTGAAGAAGCAGTATACTACAGATGGAAAGGATATGAGCAAAAGTGTGGAAAGGAAGATGTGTCGACCTCCACCCTTGAAGATAACTTGAGGGTTTATGGCTTTTACTTTTAGATGGTTATATCATTAAGTCACATTTTTTGGAAAGAAAGATGGGATTGGTGGGCAGAAAGAAAGTGTTAGCGAGCGATAGAAGTAGAAAGAGTGAAGAAGAGAATCAACATGAATGAATGAGAAAGAGAATGAATTTAGTACTGTCGTACCAAGCCTTAAGTGTCTTTGGAATATCTTGATGGAAACATTTATCCATGTCGTCGGTAGAATTGAAGTTTGTCTTTTTTTTAAAATATAGTTTTGGCTTCTTTTATTGGTCCTTCATTTATTTATTTTCATCATCTTAATTCTTTGCCCTGTGCAGGCCTCCCATTACAGTGGCTTCTCTCATTGCAGAGCACCGGCTCTGGGTGCATGTGCTGCAGAGCACTGGCTCATAATTGGACACACTAGACCAGCCACTCTGCGGCATGTGGGATCTTCCCATGCCAGGTATCATACTGGTCCCCCTTGCACTGCAAGGCGGACTCTTTACCCACTGGACCACCAGGGAAGCCCCGGATTGAAGATTTTTTAAGAGAAATATTGAAGTCTAGAAATACAGAGATTTAGCATTCATTAACACGTTAGGTGCAGAAGTTGGTGGGATTGCTAAGCAAAGAGTGTAGTGTGCCAAGATAAAGATCAGAGGGCTGAAGACACAGTCAGCCTTATGTTATGAGGAGTGAATGAAAGAAGAGTGAATGGATAGGAAGTAGAAATAGTGATGTGGGAGTCAGAAAAGCAGGAAGTCTGAAACTGAATTCCATTGTTGTAGATACTAGAGAGTTCAAATCATCTGAGGGTTGAGGAGAAGCCATTTGGTTCTTCACTGATGGTCATGAGGGGGTTGGGAAGTGAATAGGAGATGTAGTAGAAGGGGAGTGAAGTAAAAAAAGCCAAAAGGCCTGAGGCAGAAGCAAGCCCAAGAGAACATCCCTGTAGACAGGGGAGACAAGAGTGTATTTGTAAGCTAATGGTTCCTAGGGATGAGGCAGAACTGGAAGACAGAAACTGTAAACAAATCAGTATTATGGAGCAGTGGGCGGGGAGGGACAGAATTAAATCCTTTCTATAGAATATATCTCATTTAATCCTCACCATGACTCTATGAGATGTATTTCTCACATCTTTTGTAGATTAAGACATGGGGACTTCCATGGTGGTCCAACAGTTAAGATTTTGCCTTCCAGTGTAGAGGTTTGGGGTTTGATTCCTGGTCAGGGAGCTAAGATCCCACATGCCTCTCCAGCCAGAAAAAAAACACAACATAAAACAAGTAATATTGTAACATTTAATAAAGAGTTTTAAAATGGTCCACATCAAAAAAAATCTTAAACTAAGAAGGAACATAGGTAATTTACAAAGACACACAGCTGTTCAGTTGGTGGCTTTAAAATTACTGCCTTGGGCTTCCCTGGTGGTCCAGTGGGTAAGGACGCCGCCTTGCAGTGCAAGGGGTGCCAGTTCGATCCCTGGCCTGGGAAGATCCCACGTGCTGCGAAGTGGCTGGACCAATGTGTCGCAATTACCGAGCCGGAGCTCTGGAGCGCATGCGCCCAGAGCACATGCTCTGCGACGACAGAGGCCACAGCGATGAGAAGCCCACACGGGCCAGAGAAGAAAGGTGAATGAAAATAGATAAAATGAAAGACCAATAGAAGTGGCCCGCCCGCCCCGCTCCCTCCCCAACCCGCCCCCCCCCAATATATATATATAATTATATATATATATATATATATATATATATATATATATATACTGCCTCTTTCTGAACTTCCGCTCTGTTGTCTTTTGTTTTTTCTTTATTTGTTCCTGTGTATTTTTTAAAAAGACTTACCTGCTTTTAGAGCAGAGGAGGCATGTCTTCTGAAGGCCAGTAAAAGATTTCACTTTTATTCTATCTCCCACTGTGTCACAGATGAAATTTGAGTGTTTACTGTGTTTTTGATTCACAATATTTGATTGGCTTTGATGATCTTTGTTTAAATTGATCAGAAATTGAAGTGAATACATTGAAAGAAATGTAACATTTTAGCTTTTTGGCAGAGAAGACCTTTGTATCTGTTAAAAACAGAAGAAAGCTTTAAGGACAAATTGAAAGTATTTAAATATACCTGTGGTAAATATCCTTGTGAATTCATATACTAACCTTTTTGTGGATGAGTTCATTTCTCCTGGTTAGATACCTACAAGTGAGATGGCTGGGTTGTATTTTAGCTGTATATTCAACTTTTAAGAAACCTGCTCTAATGTTAGAGTTTATTTTGTTTTAATCCTATACAAGTACACATCTTTGTAGATTAAGACAGGGGTTCCAGGTGGTAAAGAGTTTTCTTTAGAGGTTTGGGGTTTGATTCCTGGTCAGGAGCTAAGATCCCACATGCCTCACCAGCCAGAAAAAAAACACAACATAAAACAAGTAATATTGTAACATTTAATAAAGAGTTTTAAAATGGTCCACATCAAAAAAAATCTTAAACTAAGAAGGAACATAGGTAATTTACAAAGACACACAGCTGTTCAGTTGGTGGCTTTAAAATTACTGCCTTGGGCTTCCCTGGTGGTCCAGTGGGTAAGGACGCCGCCTTGCAGTGCAAGGGGTGCCAGTTCGATCCCTGGCCTGGGAAGATCCCACGTGCTGCGAAGTGGCTGGACCAATGTGTCGCAATTACCGAGCCGGAGCTCTGGAGCGCATGCGCCCAGAGCACATGCTCTGACGACAGAGGCCACAGCGATGAGAAGCCCACACGGGCCAGAGAAGAAAGGTGAATGAAAATAGATAAAATGAAAGACCAATAGAAGTGGCCCGCCCGCTCCCCTCCCTCCCCAACCGGCCCCCCTCAAATATATATATATAATTATATATATATATATATATATATATATATATATATATACTGCCTCTTTCTGAACTTCCGCTCTGTTGTCTTTTGTTTTTTCTTTATTTGTTCCTGTGTATTTTTTAAAAAGACTTACCTGCTTTTAGAGCAGAGGAGGCATGTCTTCTGAAGGCCAGTAAAAGATTTCACTTTTTATTCTATCTCCCACTGTGTCACAGATGAAATTTGAGTGTTTACTGTGTTTTTGATTCACAATATTTGATTGGCTTTGATGATCTTTGTTTAAATTGATCAGAAATTGAAGTGAATACATTGAAAGAAATGTAACATTTTAGCTTTTTGGCAGAGAAGACCTTTGTATCTGTTAAAAACAGAAGAAAGCTTTAAGGACAAATTGAAAGTATTTAAATATACCTGTGGTAAATATCCTTGTGAATTCATATACTAACCTTTTTGTGGATGAGTTCATTTCTCCTGGTTAGATACCTACAAGTGAGATGGCTGGGTTGTATTTTAGCTGTATATTCAACTTTTTAAGAAACTGCCAGTGGTTGTAATCCCATAAAATGTACTCTAAATGTTTTTCAATTACTTTTCTCACTTAAAATAGAGTTTATTTTTGTTATTAACCTCCTTAACACTGTTGAATCATTATCATGTCCTTGTATCCATAACTACAGCCATAAAGAAATGTAAACTGTCTTTGAAGTCTCTTAGAGCATAAAAAATTGTATAATGCATTTTCCAAGATAACTAGGAATTTTTTTTTTAAAGTTGATTTCATAGCCCCAGCAGTGATCACTTTAAAATAATCCTGACTAGGTGTATTCACTAGTATAGTCAGCTCCAGTACTCTGTTGCCAAATTAAAATGTTCTCAAAGCTACTGTCATAATTGCTTAGCAATGATTGGCAGAGCCATGATTTATCCCTTAAAAAATGTTTTCTTTCCCTTTATTTTCACCACTCATTTCTTTTTGTTTATTTATTTATTTACTTTGGGCGGGGGTTGGGTTGGGGAGGGAGGGGAGCGGGCGGGCCACTTCTATTGGTCTTTCATTTCTCTATTTTCATCCGTCTTTGTTCTTTGGCTCCTGTGGGCCTCCCATCGCGGTGGCGTCTGTCGTTGCAGAGCACCGGCTCTGGGCACATGCGCTCCAGAGCTCCGGCTCGGTGATTGGACACATCAGTCCAGCCGCTCCGCAGCATGTGGGATCTTCCCAGGCCAGGGCTCGAACCGGCGCCCCTTGCACTGCAAGGCTGTGTCCTTACCCGCTGGACCACCAGGGGAAGCCCTCACCACTCATTTCTGATCTCTTCCTTCTTACTGTCTTTTTACTTGTCATAGAGTATTTTCTCTTGTGTTTTTTCCATTTTTGTTCTTTCTCTTTCCCTTCTTTCTCACTAATTCTTCTGCCGCAGTTTTCTTTGCCATCTTACTCTACCTTTCCACAGGTACACAAAAAGACTCCTACTAGCAAATTTGTATTTGTGGGGAAGCTTCTAAAGGGCTACCTATCATGGACTAGGAGTTGAAAACCACTGCCTTAGTGACCTCTGAGCACTGATCTGTGTCCAAAAATCATTCGAATTACCTGATGCCACTGATAGTCATTTCTTTGAAAGAAACTGAGTCTCTATTAAGACATGTGGAAAATATGCATTAGGCTGTGACTAGCACTCTACACCAAGTTAGGAAATCCAGCTTTACCACTGGCTCTGAATGTAGTTTTTCCACTGGCCATGTACTGATAGGAGAGTTGAACCATAAAGAAGACTGAGTGCTGAAGAATTGATGCTTTCGAACTGTGATGTTGAAGAAGACTCACGAGAGTACCGTAAATTGCAAGGAAGTCAAGCCAGTCAATCCTAAAGGAAATCAATCCTGGATATACATGGGAATACTTATGCTCAAGCTAAAGCAGCCAATACTTTGGCTCCCTGATGTGAAGAGCTGACTCATTGGGAAAGACCCTGATCTGGGAAAGATTGAAGGCAAAAGTAGAAGAGGGAAGCAGAGGATGAGATGGTTAGAGAGCATTACCAATTCAGTGGACATGATTTGAGCAAACTCTGGGAGACAGTGAAGGACAGAGGAGCCTGGTGTGCTGCAGTCCATGGGGTCGCAAAGAATCGGAGACGACTTAGCAACTGAACAACAGCAATAACTGAATATAGTTATGTTTAATCTGTGCTACTGGGATATCTGTCCTGAACCAGTGGACCGTGAGGAATGAACCATAGTTTTTGTGTCACTATGAAAGATGCATTACATAACCAACACACGTAACTATTAGTATAGTCTTGCTGCTGCTGTTTTCAAGAGAATCAGTTTTATTGTCTTTTCCAGCAGGATTGTGTTTAAGTACAAAATCTTTTTCTTTGACATTCATTGTAAACCATCAAAGAAAAAAATCAGGCTGTCTAACTCTCCACTGCCAATAACAGGCATTTAAAAGCAGATTTTTATCAGTGAACTTCCCTTTGCTTGAATGAATGTGACACTTGACAACAAGATGAGCTGAAGCTTTTTGTTCTTTCTCTTTCCCTTCTTTCTCACTAATTCTTCTGCCGCAGTTTTCTTTGCCATCTTACTCTACCTTTCCACAGGTACACAAAAAGACTCCTACTAGCAAATTTGTATTTGTGGGGAAGCTTCTAAAGGGCTACCTATCATGGACTAGGAGTTGAAAACCACTGCCTTAGTGACCTCTGAGCACTGATCTGTGTCCAAAAATCATTCGAATTACCTGATGCCACTGATAGTCATTTCTTTGAAAGAAACTGAGTCTCTATTAAGACATGTGGAAAATATGCATTAGGCTGTGACTAGCACTCTACACCAAGTTAGGAAATCCAGCTTTACCACTGGCTCTGAATGTAGTTTTTCCACTGGCCATGTACTGATAGGAGAGTTGAACCATAAAGAAGACTGAGTGCTGAAGAATTGATGCTTTCGAACTGTGATGTTGAAGAAGACTCACGAGAGTACCGTAAATTGCAAGGAAGTCAAGCCAGTCAATCCTAAAGGAAATCAATCCTGGATATACATGGGAATACTTATGCTCAAGCTAAAGCAGCCAATACTTTGGCTCCCTGATGTGAAGAGCTGACTCATTGGGAAAGACCCTGATCTGGGAAAGATTGAAGGCAAAAGTAGAAGAGGGAAGCAGAGGATGAGATGGTTAGAGAGCATTACCAATTCAGTGGACATGATTTGAGCAAACTCTGGGAGACAGTGAAGGACAGAGGAGCCTGGTGTGCTGCAGTCCATGGGGTCGCAAAGAATCGGAGACGACTTAGCAACTGAACAACAGCAATAACTGAATATAGTTATGTTTAATCTGTGCTACTGGGATATCTGTCCTGAACCAGTGGACCGTGAGGAATGAACCATAGTTTTTGTGTCACTATGAAAGATGCATTACATAACCAACACACGTAACTATTAGTATAGTCTTGCTGCTGCTGTTTTCAAGAGAATCAGTTTTATTGTCTTTTCCAGCAGGATTGTGTTTAAGTACAAAATCTTTTTCTTTGACATTCATTGTAAACCATCAAAGAAAAAAATCAGGCTGTCTAACTCTCCACTGCCAATAACAGGCATTTAAAAGCAGATTTTTATCAGTGAACTTCCCTTTGCTTGAATGAATGTGACACTTGACAACAGATGAGATATGAGCTGCAAGTTTCTTTGACCGTGTTTCTATAAACTGTGGATTGTTTTGATTTGGCTTATTGAAAACATTATAGGGGATTTCTGTATGACCGTGGTACAGAATTCTGTGCTTTTATTCTTCTTAGCTTAAGGTTGCATATAATTTCAAAAAAAAAAAAAAGTTCTGGAAGAGTATATACTTTCTTCATTTGAAAACTATTTTGTGGGGCTTCCCTGGTGGTCTAGTGGATAAGGACACCGCCTTGCAGTGCAAGGGGCGCCAGTTTGATCCCTGGCTTGGGAAGATCCTACGTGCCATGGAGTGGCTGGACCCATGTGTCCAATTACTGAGCCGGAGCTCTGGAGAGCATGCGCCCAGAGCTGGTGCTCTGCAACAAGAGAGGCCATAGCAATGGGAGGTTCACACGGGCCAGAGAACAAAGATGGATGACAGTAGATAAATGAAAGACCAATAGAAGTGGCCTGACCACCCCCCGCCCTCCTTCCCCAACCCCGCCCCCCCCCAAAAAAAACTTCTTTGTGAATAGCAAATCCAGCCTTTATCTCCCTATCCAAGTATTTCAAAAGCCATTAACAGACCAGATAAGAGTTTGAGTTTAAGAAATGAATGGTTTAGGGAGCATGGTTGCATAAATTTGATTTAAATCTCTGGTTGTATATAGTTATATATGGATATGGTACTTTTGTCCTATAGAAGGTGCTTTCTTGATCATCTTAAATGTTTGTCCTATCATTTAGAATCGGAGACGACTTAGCAACTGAACAACAGCAATAACTGAATATAGTTATGTTTAATCTGTGCTACTGGGATATCTGTCCTGAACCAGTGGACCGTGAGGAATGAACCATAGTTTTTGTGTCACTATGAAAGATGCATTACATAACCAACACACGTAACTATTAGTATAGTCTTGCTGCTGCTGTTTTCAAGAGAATCAGTTTTATTGTCTTTTCCAGCAGGATTGTGTTTAAGTACAAAATCTTTTTCTTTGACATTCATTGTAAACCATCAAAGAAAAAAATCAGGCTGTCTAACTCTCCACTGCCAATAACAGGCATTTAAAAGCAGATTTTTATCAGTGAACTTCCCTTTGCTTGAATGAATGTGACACTTGACAACAGATGAGATATGAGCTGCAAGTTTCTTTGACCGTGTTTCTATAAACTGTGGATTGTTTTGATTTGGCTTATTGAAAACATTATAGGGGATTTCTGTATGACCGTGGTACAGAATTCTGTGCTTTTATTCTTCTTAGCTTAAGGTTGCATATAATTTCAAAAAAAAAAAAAAGTTCTGGAAGAGTATATACTTTCTTCATTTGAAAACTATTTTGTGGGGCTTCCCTGGTGGTCTAGTGGATAAGGACACCGCCTTGCAGTGCAAGGGGCGCCAGTTTGATCCCTGGCTTGGGAAGATCCTACGTGCCATGGAGTGGCTGGACCCATGTGTCCAATTACTGAGCCGGAGCTCTGGAGAGCATGCGCCCAGAGCTGGTGCTCTGCAACAAGAGAGGCCATAGCAATGGGAGGTTCACACGGGCCAGAGAACAAAGATGGATGACAGTAGATAAATGAAAGACCAATAGAAGTGGCCTGACCACCCCCGCCCTCCTTCCCCAACCCCGCCCCCCCCCAAAAAAAACTTCTTTGTGAATAGCAAATCCAGCCTTTATCTCCCTATCCAAGTATTTCAAAAGCCATTAACAGACCAGATAAGAGTTTGAGTTTAAGAAATGAATGGTTTAGGGAGCATGGTTGCATAAATTTGATTTAAATCTCTGGTTGTATATAGTTATATATGGATATGGTACTTTTGTCCTATAGAAGGTGCTTTCTTGATCATCTTAAATGTTTGTCCTATCATTTAGAGCTTCTGTATAGATAAAGAAGCACTTCTTTAAAACTTTTCAGCTCTATTGAGGTATAACTGACATAAATTCTCAGACATCTAAAGTGTGTGTCATAGTGACTTGATATACATATACCTTATGAAAGAACACCCTTCATCTAGTTAATTAACAAATCCATCACCTTACATACTTATCTTTTGTGTGTGTGTGTGTGTGTGTGTGTGTGAAAACATTAAGTTCTACCCTCTTAGCAAATTTCAATTGCACAATTTAGTGTTACTAACTGTAGCTTCCATGCTCTCAATTAGATCTTCAGGCCATATTAATTGTAAAGCTGAATTTGTACTCTTTTACCAACTTCTCCTGTATCTGCCTCACTTCCCAGGTCCTGGCAAGCATAGAAAAAGAGAGTAGAAAAGTGGGAAGCATTTTTATGAAACAACCATTCTCAAACATCAGAACCCAGTAAGAAGGACACTATAAGAAAACCACATTTGTGTTTTGGGCTACTCATAGTTAATTTCCTACATTGCCTTCAGAGGAATATTTTGCTTAGAATATTTCAGTGGTGCGCTTCCCCAGTGACCCAGTGGTAAAGAATCCGCCTGCCACTGCAGGAGACACAGGAGATGCAGGTTCGATCCCTGAGTTGGGAAGATCCCCTGGAGAAGGAAATGGCAACCCCACTCCAGTATTCTTGCCAGGAAGATCCTGTGGACAGAGTAGCCTGGTGGACTACACAGTCCATGGGGTTGCAAAGAGACACAACTTAGTTCTTAGCAACAACGACTTAGACCAGGATATGAAGAAAGTGGTTGACAACACCAAAAATAAAGTTTTCTTAAAAAAAAAAAAAAAAAGACAGCAACAATGAATATTTCAGTGGCTTTTCAGTGCCTTCAAAATGCAACCCAATTGCTTAGAACCTTACTTCTCAAATTTTTAGAAGCACGTGTAAGTTACCGGAGCATCTTTAAAAAATGCTGATTGGCATTTGGTAAGTCTGAGGTAGGGCTTGATATGCTGTATTTCACATAACTTCCAAGGCTTTTCCAGGGACTACTCTTAGAGAAGCAAAGCTTTAGAACATTAAAAGGGAAGGCTCTTCATTGTCGAGTTCCTGCCCACTTGGTAGCTGCATCCTTTATTACTATGTCTGTCTCCACCCTGCCTCACCCTCTGACTGTCCTACATGCCTTAAATTCCTATTTGCTCTCTTGCTGCTCTGTGCCTTTGCCCACTCTTTACTCTGCACCAGGACTGCTCTTGATAATCCCTTGCTGCTTACTAGTTCTTCAGTTCTCAGCTACGCATGTCACGTTCTCTGAGAATCCTTCACTGATTCTTAAGCTTGATTTGATGGCTGGAGGATGCTAGAGCATCCTATGGGTTGAACTTTAAGGAAGACTTTATCAATATAACGTTCTTAGATTCTGAGTGTTCTTTCTTTATTGTTTTGGTTTTTCTCCTCTTTTAAAGCTGAAGACTTTTACCAACTTCTCCTGTATCTGCCTCACTTCCCAGGTCCTGGCAAGCATAGAAAAAGAGAGTAGAAAAGTGGGAAGCATTTTTATGAAACAACCATTCTCAAACATCAGAACCCAGTAAGAAGGACACTATAAGAAAACCACATTTGTGTTTTGGGCTACTCATAGTTAATTTCCTACATTGCCTTCAGAGGAATATTTTGCTTAGAATATTTCAGTGGTGCGCTTCCCCAGTGACCCAGTGGTAAAGAATCCTGCCACTGCAGGAGACACAGGAGATGCAGGTTCGATCCCTGAGTTGGGAAGATCCCCTGGAGAAGGAAATGGCAACCCCACTCCAGTATTCTTGCCAGGAAGATCCTGTGGACAGAGTAGCCTGGTGGACTACACAGTCCATGGGGTTGCAAAGAGACACAACTTAGTTCTTAGCAACAACGACTTAGACCAGGATATGAAGAAAGTGGTTGACAACACCAAAAATAAAGTTTTCTTAAAAAAAAAAAAAAAAAGACAGCAACAATGAATATTTCAGTGGCTTTTCAGTGCCTTCAAAATGCAACCCAATTGCTTAGAACCTTACTTCTCAAATTTTTAGAAGCACGTGTAAGTTACCGGAGCATCTTTAAAAAATGCTGATTGGCATTTGGTAAGTCTGAGGTAGGGCTTGATATGCTGTATTTCACATAACTTCCAAGGCTTTTCCAGGGACTACTCTTAGAGAAGCAAAGCTTTAGAACATTAAAAGGGAAGGCTCTTCATTGTCGAGTTCCTGCCCACTTGGTAGCTGCATCCTTTATTACTATGTCTGTCTCCACCCTGCCTCACCCTCTGACTGTCCTACATGCCTTAAATTCCTATTTGCTCTCTTGCTGCTCTGTGCCTTTGCCCACTCTTTACTCTGCACCAGGACTGCTCTTGATAATCCCTTGCTGCTTACTAGTTCTTCAGTTCTCAGCTACGCATGTCACGTTCTCTGAGAATCCTTCACTGATTCTTAAGCTTGATTTGATGGCTGGAGGATGCTAGAGCATCCTATGGGTTGAACTTTTAAGGAAGACTTTATCAATATAACGTTCTTAGATTCTGAGTGTTCTTTCTTTATTGTTTTGGTTTTTCTCCCTCTTTTTCTTAAAAATTTATTTATTTTTGATTGAAGTATTAAAAATATTGCTTTACATTATTGTGTTGGTTTCTGCATACTTCAACTTGAATCAGGTTAGGTTTACATATGTTCTCTCCCTCTAGAACCTCCCTCCCACCCCCCACCCCTCTCGGTTGTCCTAGTTCTCAGTGCCCTTTAAAGAATGGCAAATGATTCACTTGGAATAGTCCAGATGAGTCTGTATTGGAGAATGATGTGGAATGTAGGATAAAAGAATTGTATAATTCAATTGATGTGATTAAAAAATACGTAGAAAGAGGGAGAAAGAATTGTTGACAGAGGATCCTGAAAGTTCTCACTGATGATTTTTTAAAAAATTTAAAAAAAAATTTTTCACCTCTTTTACTGTTTTTTTTTCGGGGGGCCGGGGAGCAGATTGGGGAGGGAGGGGGGCAGGCGGGCCACTTCTATTGGTCTCTCATTTATCCATTTTCATCCATCTTTGTTCTTTGGCCCGTGTGGGCCTCCCATCTCAGTGGCCTCTCCTATCGCAGAGCACTGGCTCTGAGCGCATCGCACACCATGGCTCGGTAGTTGGACACATGGGTCCAGCTGCTCCGTGGCACTTGGAATTTTCCCAGGCCAGGGATGGAACTGGCGCCCCTTGCACTGCAAGGCAGTGTCCTTACCCACTGGACCACCAGGGAAGCCCTTTTACTGTTTTTTTATTTATTTGTTTTCATCCATCTTTATTCTTTGGCCTGTGTGGGCCTCCCATTGCAGTGGCATCTCTGGTTGCAGAGCACTGGCTCTGGGTGCATGCGCCCCAGAGCGCTGGCCTGTAATTGGACACACTGGTCCAACCGCTGTGCGGCACTTGGGATCTTCCCAGGCCAGGGATTGAACTGGTGCCCCCTGCACTGCAGGGCAGACTTCCCACCCACTGGACCACCAGAGAAGTCCCTCACTGATGATTTTGAGGGTGATGTAATATTCAGTCAAGTGAAAGGTTGGGAAAATATGTTTTTGCTGTTATTTCTCATAAGTTTTAAAGGAAAGAAAATTGGGGGAAGGGAAACTGCTTGTCTTCTGAGCATGAATGTCTGTTTTTCTACTGAGAGAATAGATTTACAAGGCCTGATTTGTGTTCCTTCTCTGAAGTGCCATGGTGGATTTCTCGTGTGGTCTTCTTATGTCTCTGGGGCTGCAGGTTGGATGTAATTTTTTTTTTTAAAGTACCGTTTTATAAAAAAGCTCTGGTACATATATACAATGGAGTACTTCTCAACTGTAAAAAGAAATGCAGAAGAATCAGTCCTAATGAGGTGGATAGATGTAGAACCTATTATAAAAAGTGAAGTAAGGGCTTCCCTGGTGGTCCAGTGGGTAAGCACACCGCCTTGCAGTGCAAGGGGCGCCAGTTCGATCCCTGGCCTGGGAAGATCCCACGTGCCGCGGAGCGGCTGGACCAATGTGTCCAATCACCGAGCCGGAGCTCTGGAGCGCATGCGCCCAGAGCCGGTACTCTGCAACGACAGACGCCACCGCGATGTGAGGCCCACACGGGCCAAAGAACAAAGATGGATGAAAATAGACAAATGAAAGACCAATAGAAGTGGCCCGCCCGCTACCCTCCCTCCCCACACCACCCCGCCCCCATAAATAAATAAATAAATATATATAAAAAAGTGAAGTAAGGGGCTTCCCTGGTGGTCCAGTGGGTAAAGAGTCCTCCTTGCACTGTAAGGGGCACTGGTTGGATCCCTGGCCTGGGAAGATTGCATGTGCCGCCCTGGAGCAGCGGGACCAATGTGTCCCAGAGCAGGGCAGTGCTCTGGAGCGCATGCCCCCAGAGCCGGTGCTTTGCTACAGGAGAGACTGTGATGGGAGGCCCACACAGGCCACAGAACAAAGATGGATGAAAATAAATAAATGAAAGACCAACAAAAGTGGCCAAAAAGGAAAAAAAAATGAAGTAAGTCAAAAAAGAGATAAGTACAGTATACTAACACATACATATGGAATCTAGTAAGGTGGTAATGATAACACACGTAGTGAAGCGATGGAAAAACAGACATAGAGAACAGACATATGGACGTTGTGGGAAATGAGTAGTGAGTGGGAAGCGTAGAGGTAGTAACATGGAAACCTCTACTATCATGTTTGAAAAGGATAGCTATTGTCATTGTGCTGTGGGAATAGGGGATCCTGCAGAGGTGCGGTGGGATGGCCTGAAGGGGTAGGATCGGGTGGGGGGCGGGGAGGACTAGGAGGGAGGTGGAGGAGGGAGGGGGCCAGGGATATACATATGACTAATCTGGGATTATACATATCTGTAAACAACAAAACGGTGAAAGTAAAAAGTCAAATAAATTTAAAAAAAAAAAATTAATAAAAAAATCTGCTCAGCTGTCCAAAAAAAGTACCATTTTGACTCATGTCTCTGCTATGTACTAATTCTATGACTCCGAGTAAGTGGCTTAACCTCTCAGAACTTCTACCTGTAAGTAGAAGTAATATTACTTATCTGTTAAGGTTTTCATGAATATTAAGAGTTGATATATATAAAATGTGTAGTAGATTAATCTTATCTAATCTCCCTTTTAGAACTGGGTGGTCAAGCTAAATAAAAAAAGTAAGCTCCTTTATTATTGAAAAACTCCACTGTGTTATATAGATAGGTAGCATAGAACTCAAGGTCCACTTTATGCATTAAGTTTAACAAGGTCATATGATATGTATGTATATATACATTTTTTTCTGTTGTCGGCTTTATAGGCTTGTCTTTAACAGTTATTAGAAGATGAAAAAGATACCCAGACATTTCATAGTGATTTATGCCCAGTTTATGAATTGAGTTTCATACATAGATTATTTAATTATTCTAATAAATTATGATTATGTAAACTTTAATGAATTGTATTAACAGACATTTACTAAATATCCACTGAGTGTCAAGTTATTATGTGAAAATGAAAGGAAAACCAGGCCTTTTACAATCTGAGAAAGCAACGTATAAAACAACAGTGGAAAAGTATATAGTAAAGTTTTTCAACAAATAACTTAGTATACTGCAGTTCTTGAATTGTCTTAAATGCCCTTGAGATAAACTTTTGGAAAAGCAGAAATAATCCTAGTAGAAATATTTCTGCTTTAATAATGGTAGAGTTTGTGATTTTTCTCATTGTAAGTTTGTACACGGATGAAGTTGCTAAGTGATGTGAATTTTGTTACAAAACCTTACCCTCTTAATGCTTTGTTGATCCTTCTGTTTCTCTGACTGATGCAAAGTGTAAAATTGTATGGAATGTTCTTCCTGCACAGTTGAGCTGTTAAGCAGAACTAATTCTTTATGGAATGACAACAAGGCATAAGAAAGGCATCTCTTGGATTAGGCAATATAAGGCAATCACTTGGCAAAGGCTGAAGGGGAAGTGGTCTTGTAGAAGACAAAGCAACAGCACTTTTTCTCTTCCCCTTGAATTCATAGAAGCCACACAAGTTGAACAGCTTTGAAGCTGGTTAATGTGGCTTACTATGCATGTTTTTTCTGTACCACTTCCTGCTTGTTTTTGCCAGCAGAGGGGCCAAGAATAAGCACTTGATAAATGCATTATTAGTATGTCTCATGCACTTTTATGACCACACACTGTTGCTGGGAAGGCAGATAATTTGAGAAGAGGAAAATCCCAGTTGGGGATGTCTTTCAAAGTGAGATCAGATTTTATTCCCAAACTAACAGAATTCTGTCTAGATTATGAGAGTACCATATGGAGACTGATTATTTAAAACAAAAAGTTTAACTCAAGATTAAGTAGCAGTTGGGAAAGATGAAAGGAAAAGGGGGTAGTGGTTTATTTTCATTTTATGAGCTTTAGAATGGAAGACAAGGAATGTTGGTAGTAATTTTACAATGGCTTAACAGTTATAGAAAACTATTTTTATTCCCTTGGATTTTATCCTGTTGGCAGAGTGCTCCTGGTCTTCCTGGGTGGCGCGGTGGTAAAGAATCCTCCTGCCAGTGCAGGAGACATGGGTTCGATCGCTGGGTCGGGAAGATCCTCTCGAGTAGGAAATGTTCTTGCTGAAGTCATAACACTGCCGGCATCCTCACCGACAGCTAGCACGGAGTTGGTTCTCTTCAGCTACACCCTGGCTTGTGTTCTGCTGTCCTGATGCCGTCCCCTCCTACAGATGTTCACAGGAAGTAGAGAACAGCAGGCAATGAGAGAGGCTTCTGAGAGCCACATCGTAAGACAGCACAAGTAGATGTGAACATGAGATGCTGTCCACATGAGAAAAGGTCTGTCTTGGCAGGAATTTAAGGAAGAAGGAAAAATTTTAGAAAGAAGGAAAAGTCACACACCTCAGCAGTTAAATAGGAGCACACATGCTCAGTGGCTCCATGTCTGACTCTCTGCAACCCTATGGACTGTAGTCATCAGGCTCCTCTGTCCATGGGATTTTTCAGGCAAGAACACAGGAGTAGGTTGCAAATAACTCTTTTCACCTCTGCTTTAGGAGCGTGGAAGTACAAACGTCCACATGTTTGTACAAAACAGATGCATGTGAAAAACAGTGCACCTTTAATTTAGCATGTAGCGGGGCATTTTAATTCTGAATGTGATATGCGGATGCATACTGGTCTTTTTTAAAATGAACTTTTATGGGAGTATGGTTGTTTTACGATGTTGTGTTCATTCCCACCGTACAACAAAATGAATTAGCCACCCATACGCATGTGTCCTCTCCCTTCTGACTTCCTTCCCATTCAGGTCACCACAGTGCATTCAGTACAGTTCCCTGTGCTGTACAGGATATTCCCATTAGTTAACTATTTTATGTAAGAATCCCCAAACCCTGTAGCCAATCTAGAAAATGGATCTATCACATGAGATACCTTGGATCAAACCATTTGGTTCTAGGACCAAATTCTAAATAATTTCTAGCCTGGCCTGGTGGAACCTGAATCAGGTTGAATCTGATGAAGCTTCCCAAGTTGGGCTCAAAATGCCAGGGGGCTTAGGGCTGACCAGCGTCTGCAGGGCACGCCGGGTCAGCAGCCTGTGAAAACAGCCTGTGCAGGAGCTGGATCCTGCAGGCACTGCTGCTGCCAAGAGGTAGGGAGCTGGGGCGGGCTGCTTGGGAAAGGCTTGTTGTTCAGGGTGTGTGTGTGTGTGTCTGTGTGTGTCTGTGTGTGTCTGTGTGTCCGACTCCTCACTCCTCTAGCCTCTCTGTGGAGGTATTACTGCTCTCGCACCACTTCAGTCAGTGGAAGGATAGGAGCACTTTAAGTTCCCTACTCCTCCTGTTCCTCAGCAAGATATATTCATTTCTAATTATTTCTGTATGGTTCATGGTAGAGTATTCTAAAGATAAGGTAAACTTAGATTCAGCATCTTTCACTCCCTCAGATTATTATTGTGCACACATTATACTATACGCAGGGTAGTGATGGAACTGAAGGTATGCACCCTATTGGACATATTCTGTCCATGTGCTTATCAGGTATCTGTCAAGGGCCTTTTGTATCTATGGTGTTAGGCCAGGGAGATAAAGATGAAAAGACAGGTTTTGTCCTGTGAATAGAAGCAGGAAGTAGAACTTGTAAACGGTAGGGTAAGGTGGGATGTGGGAGGAAGGTTCAAGAGGAAGGGGTCACACATGTCCCTTTGGCCGGTGCTTTTTGATACATGGCAGAAACCAGCTCAGAATTGTAAAGCAATTATCCTCTGGTTAAAATTGTTTTCTTTTTTGGTTAGAAAACAGTATATTGTTTAAAAAATCATAAAGCATAGAATCAATTCTAGAATGATTGTTCTTAAATTTCAATGTAAATATCAAAGCAACTTCTTTGAGAAAAACTGTAGAGGCAAAATTTCCAATTAAATTTAAAAAAAAACTTAAAAGGCAGTTAAACAGGATACTCCGAGCTCCTAGAAGTATGTTTAGTTTTATCTGGAGTTCTATAGTTTTATTTGGGGAAATCAGGTGCATCCTCACAGAAGAAATGCAGATGGTCTGCAGGAGTCAGCATTTAAAAACTTTATGTGTGCTGTCAACTTTCTCAATTTATAATTCCTTGTTAAGAGTGATTAGGAAATTAAACAAAAGTCTTCTGTTTTATAAGAAATTTAGCCTTTTTTATATTTATTTTTTAAATTTGCATAGAGTGACACTTAGTTATTTGGGTCCACAGTTCTATGAGTTTTAACATATGCCAAGCTGTATAACCTTCACCACGATCAGGATATGGAATGGTTTCAACACCCCAGATCTTCTCTCCTGCTGCCATACCCTTCCCTCCTAGTTCTTAGCAGCCACTGTATTTTCCAGTACATCGTGTAAATGAGATCATTGGGTCTTGCTGCTTCTACTTAGCATAATGCATTGAGGTTTGCCTGTTTTGTTGAGTGTTTCAGTAGTTCTTTCCTGTTTATGCTGAGTGATGTTTCATCAGTTCAGTTCAGTTCAGTTGTATCCAACTCTTGAGGACCCCATGGACTGCAGCATGCCAGACTTCTCTGTCCTTTACCATCTCCCAGAGTTTGCTCTAACTCGTGTCTGTTGAGTCAGTGATGCCATCCAACAATCTCGTCCTCTATCATCCCCTTCTCCTTCTGTTTTTCCCAGCATCAGGGTCTTTTTTCAGTGAGTCATCAATAGTTTCAATAGTTCTTTCTTTTTTATTGCTGAGTAGTATTGCATAGTATAAATTTATTACAGTTTATCCAGTCACCAGTTGAAGTTGACAGGCATTTCAGTTGCTTACGTTTTGGGCAAAGCTGAAAACAGCTTTGATAGATTTTCTTGTACAAATTTATGCCTGCACATAAATTTTCATTTCTGTTGAGACTAAGTGACTGAGCATGTGTACTCCTGTTTATTTGCCAAGGTGTGTGATTTTTCTTTTTCCCTAATCTCTTCCTTAAATTCCTACTGAGACAAACCCATTCCCTTATAGAATCACATTTTTACATATGCTTCTGTTGTCCTTTTAAGATGACAATGCAGTAAGTATTTTGTTTTATAAGAAATTGCCAAGTTATTTTCCATTGTGACTGTACCAGTTTGCATTCCCACCAGCAGTGTATGAGAGTTCCAGTAGCCCGCATCCTCCTCAGTATTGTCAGTTTTTTTTATTTGAGCCATTCTGATAGGTGTGTAGTGATATCTCTTTGTAGTTTTTAATAGCATTTTCCTACGACTGTAAGTAATGAAGCTGATCATCTTCACATGTGTTTAGTTTCCATCCGTGTATTTTGTTTGGTAAAGTATATGTTCAGATCTTTTGCCAATTTTTTGTTGGTTTTCTAGTTACTGAATTCTGAGAGTTTTTTAAAAAATACATATTATGGATACAAACCTTCCGTCAGATATGTGATTTGCAAATTTTCTTCCAGTTAATGGTTGGTATTTTCATTCTCTTATCATTTTTGTTAAGAGAAGAATTTTTTGTTTTGATAAAAGTCTTAATTTATCAGTCTTTTTCCTTTATGAATTGTGTTTTTCATGTCATATCTAAGAACGCTTTGCCTAATTCAGGTCACAAAGATTTTTCTATGATTTTGTCTAAAGGTTTTATAGTTTTTTTTTTTTTTTTAACCTTTATTTTACTTTTAACTTTTACAGAGTTTTGTTGTTTACAGATATGTATGTTCTCAGATTAGTCATATGTATATCCCCCTCTTCCCTCCCCTCCCGACCATCACACAGCACCCCGGAAGGATCCCCTTTTCTCACAGAGCAATGACTAGAGCTTATAGTTTTATGTTTAGTTCTGTGATCCATGTTGAGTTAATTCTTACATAAGGTATAATGTCTAGGTCAAGGTGCTTTTAATGTTACAGGCACTGTGCTAAGTGCTTTACACTCATTGCCTTATGAATCCATAAAAGCTCGTTTAAGAATCCTATTTTATGTAACAAAATGTATTTATGAAGTATAAGTAGGGAATCCCTGGTGGTACAGTAGTTAGCACTTGGCTCATTCACTGTCATGAGTCCAGGCTCAGTCCCTGGTTGGGGAACTAAGCCATGCCTACAAGCCATGTGTCGTGGCCAAAGAAAAGAATGTAACTTGCTCAGGGTTATGCAGTTGGGAGTGATATAGCCAACGCTATATTAATCTTCTCAACAGAAAAGAATGTAACTTGCTCAGGGTTATGCAGGTTTTTTAATTTTTGAATGACAATGCTTATTTTGTTTTATAAGAAATTGCCAAGTTATTTTCCATTGTGACTGTACCAGTTTGCATTCCCACCAGCAGTGTATGAGAGTTCCAGTAGCCCGCATCCTCCTCAGTATTGTCAGTTTTTTTTATTTGAGCCATTCTGATAGGTGTGTAGTGATATCTCTTTGTAGTTTTTAATAGCATTTTCCTACGACTGTAAGTAATGAAGCTGATCATCTTCACATGTGTTTAGTTTCCATCCGTGTATTTTGTTTGGTAAAGTATATGTTCAGATCTTTTGCCAATTTTTTGTTGGTTTTCTAGTTACTGAATTCTGAGAGTTTTTTAAAAAATACATATTATGGATACAAACCTTCCGTCAGATATGTGATTTGCAAATTTTCTTCCAGTTAATGGTTGGTATTTTCATTCTCTTATCATTTTTGTTAAGAGAAGAATTTTTTGTTTTGATAAAAGTCTTAATTTATCAGTCTTTTTCCTTTATGAATTGTGTTTTTCATGTCATATCTAAGAACGCTTTGCCTAATTCAGGTCACAAAGATTTTTCTATGATTTTGTCTAAAGGTTTTATAGTTTTTTTTTTTTTTTTAACCTTTATTTTACTTTTAACTTTTACAGAGTTTTGTTGTTTACAGATATGTATGTTCTCAGATTAGTCATATGTATATCCCCCTCTTCCCTCCCCTCCCGACCATCACACAGCACCCCGGAAGGATCCCCTTTTCTCACAGAGCAATGACTAGAGCTTATAGTTTTATGTTTAGTTCTGTGATCCATGTTGAGTTAATTCTTACATAAGGTATAATGTCTAGGTCAAGGTGCTTTTAATGTTACAGGCACTGTGCTAAGTGCTTTACACTCATTGCCTTATGAATCCATAAAAGCTCGTTTAAGAATCCTATTTTATGTAACAAAATGTATTTATGAAGTATAAGTAGGGAATCCCTGGTGGTACAGTAGTTAGCACTTGGCTCATTCACTGTCATGAGTCCAGGCTCAGTCCCTGGTTGGGGAACTAAGCCATGCCTACAAGCCATGTGTCGTGGCCAAAGAAAAGAATGTAACTTGCTCAGGGTTATGCAGTTGGGAGTGATATAGCCAACGCTATATTAATCTTCTCAACGAGATAAGAGGCAGAGTTTCTGTTGTAACGAAGAAGTAATTCTTACCTACTTTAAGACTGTCAGGTTTTCATATTCCTACGTAAACATAGGATGGTTCAACATAAGGTCTGATATTAGTGTCTACTTTGAATTTTATGTATCTTTTGTTAATAAAGATATATAATTTAAAAAAAACGCTAAAGAGTAAATAGTGATTCACTGAGTTTATTTAAGAAACCATTGAGTGCCTGTTATACATGGACCACTGTTCTAACAGTATACAAGCAAGTATAACATGTCTCTAAATTAAGTCATTTACAGTTTTGGTTAAAAGTGGCTGGGGGGGCTTCTCTGGTGATCCAGTGGGTAGAGAGTCTGCCTTGCAATGCAGGGAACACCGGCTTGATCCCTGGCTAAGGAAGATCCCATGTGCCACGGAGTGGCTGGGCTGGTGTGTCCAATTACAAGCCAGCGCTCTGGAGCACATGTGCCCAGAGCTGGTGCTCTGCAATGAGGGAGGCCGCTGCGATGGGAGGCCCACACAGGTCAAAGAATAAAGATGGATGAAAATACATAAATAAATAAGATGCTTTTTTTTTTTAAAGTGGCTGGGAACTTGAATAAATTGTAAAGGTAGAGAATTTCTGAAACCAATTATTAGTATGAATTAAGAAGAGAATTACTGAACACCGCTGAGTGGAAACTTGAAGAGCTTTGTGTCACTCTTTCTGGGTGAGTGCCAGACCTGGCATTTGGCAGGACAGGGTTGATTAAGTATCAAAGAAGCAAACTCTCGATGTTATTAAAGGTGCCTTTCAGTATGGATACCATACAAATAGAAGAAATGTAATCTAGTCTGTGGGAAATTTTCATGCAGGGTCTGTTTCTGAAAGGCTGTCAGAAAGTTTCTTGCCTTCATTTTGTTTATATTTATTTGGACACCTATTTTGATCTAAATATTTCCTTTGAAATATTTCAAAGAGTACCTGGGTTTACTTAGTACTTGGTTGTTAGAATTGCCAGAGTCAAGCAGGATACCAAATTCACCAGAAGTCGGGTAATAAACGCTTTACAAAATAGCTGTCATGTATTCAGTATAGATTCTTTAAAAGTGGTTAGTATCCAAGATGTTGTATCTGTGTTACATTATGTTTATTAAACAGATGAATTTTTCTGTAAAATAACTTCTAAAAAGGTTCAAATAGCCTCCTGTCTAGTCTTAAGGCTATACTAAGTTTTCAGCTTCGAACCTTGTACCTTGGTTGATTTTTTCACCTCAGTAGGTAAAGCATCAGTTATCCTTGGTTGATGACATGCTAGATCAGGTCTCTTGTTTACTTCCTGTTCAGTTGCAGAGCAGTCTTCAAGTTTGAAGACTTGAAAGTAAATTGAACCTGTTGAGGTAAGAATTTATAATTGTGTTTTGATTAGTAAATCTTGGAGTAGACAAATGCATGACTTGAATGACTAGTGTCATAGAAATAAACTTTAAACTAATATACATAAACCTCTGTAACTGACTCTGAAATTGTGGACATTCGAGAGTCTGAGATAGAAATCTGCTGGTTTTCTTGATGATGAGCTAGTTAGAGAATTCTCCAGAGCTTACTGATTAGTGACTTAGAGCCATAGAAACAGCAAGAAGTATTGGAATATGACTACTGGCCATAATCCCTTGCCACTTAGGACTCCCCAAGGATGGGTGGGCCACTAGCAACTGGTACAGTCCTTCACCAACCAAGGCCTCCAGATCCTTTGCATTCAGGTTCTCACCAGCTGAAACATCTTGCTTAGTAAAAGGATATTTAAAATGTAATTTAAAAAAGAATATTGTATTTTCTTACATTAGAGAATAGTTTGTGAACTTTCACTTTAAATGATTGAATGACTTATCATTTCAGATTGCATATTCATAATTTTGGGACTTCCCTGGTGGCACAGCAGTTAAGAATCTGCCTGCAATGCAGAGGACGAGGGTTTGATCCCTGAGTCGGGAAGATCCGCTGGAGAAGGAAATGGCAACCCACTCCAGTATTCTTGCTTAGGAAGTCCCATGAACGGAGGAGCCTGGTGGGCTATGGTCCATTTCACTCATTGCAACCTTTAAGAAGCATTAGTCGCATGTTAGTTTAATATTATAGTCATACATTTCCAAGGTGCAAATATGAATATGTTGTTTTTTGATCAAATAAGTTTGAAGGACATTTTCCTCTTAGCATTTTCATTTTTTATTTCTTAGTATTTTTGATCCTTTTTTTTTTTTTCTGACTGTAAATCATAGAAGCAAATGATGAAGTAGACAGGTGAAGAGGAAGAAGTCACAAATAAAATAGGCACTTAGATTTGTTGTGTTTGCAAGGTTGTTTTTGAGGATGGTGCATGTTTCTTGAGGCCTTGTTTCTGTACTGTTTTATAGAGCTCTGGCCTCTTAACAGTATGTCTTTCATGGCTTCTTGTGGGCTCTTGCTTTATGTCGGCACTGGCTATGGACGGAAGGAAGAGGTCAGGTTTCACAAGGAAGCTGTAGACTTGTAAAACCATACCCAACTGGCAGAGACTAAGTTACTTCAAGGAGAAGGTGAGATTTGCACAACATAAGATAGTTTGCCATGTAAATAAGCGCAGAATGCTTTGATAATTCCTAAAAAAGTTTCTCAAAAGTGTTGGGGTAGGGGTGAATCTAACACTTGCTGTATAAGGTATATTCATTTACTCAGCTTAATGCCACACTTAAAAACTTACAATATGACTACTGGCCATAATCCCTTGCCACTTAGGACTCCCCAAGGATGGGTGGGCCACTAGCAACTGGTACAGTCCTTCACCAACCAAGGCCTCCAGATCCTTTGCATTCAGGTTCTCACCAGCTGAAACATCTTGCTTAGTAAAAGGATATTTAAAATGTAATTTAAAAAAGAATATTGTATTTTCTTACATTAGAGAATAGTTTGTGAACTTTCACTTTAAATGATTGAATGACTTATCATTTCAGATTGCATATTCATAATTTTGGGACTTCCCTGGTGGCACAGCAGTTAAGAATCTGCCTGCAATGCAGAGGACGAGGGTTTGATCCCTGAGTCGGGAAGATCCCCTGGAGAAGGAAATGGCAACCCACTCCAGTATTCTTGCTTAGGAAGTCCCATGAACGGAGGAGCCTGGTGGGCTATGGTCCATTTCACTCATTGCAACCTTTAAGAAGCATTAGTCGCATGTTAGTTTAATATTATAGTCATACATTTCCAAGGTGCAAATATGAATATGTTGTTTTTTGATCAAATAAGTTTGAAGGACATTTTCCTCTTAGCATTTTCATTTTTTATTTCTTAGTATTTTTGATCCTTTTTTTTTTTTTCTGACTGTAAATCATAGAAGCAAATGATGAAGTAGACAGGTGAAGAGGAAGAAGTCACAAATAAAATAGGCACTTAGATTTGTTGTGTTTGCAAGGTTGTTTTTGAGGATGGTGCATGTTTCTTGAGGCCTTGTTTCTGTACTGTTTTATAGAGCTCTGGCCTCTTAACAGTATGTCTTTCATGGCTTCTTGTGGGCTCTTGCTTTATGTCGGCACTGGCTATGGACGGAAGGAAGAGGTCAGGTTTCACAAGGAAGCTGTAGACTTGTAAAACCATACCCAACTGGCAGAGACTAAGTTACTTCAAGGAGAAGGTGAGATTTGCACAACATAAGATAGTTTGCCATGTAAATAAGCGCAGAATGCTTTGATAATTCCTAAAAAAGTTTCTCAAAAGTGTTGGGGTAGGGGTGAATCTAACACTTGCTGTATAAGGTATATTCATTTACTCAGCTTAATGCCACACTTAAAAACTTACAATATAAAAACAAATGTTGATAAAAAAAAAAAAAAACATGTAAGACTGTCATGATGTATCATATTTGTGCATGCTTTTCTGAAGTTTCTAAGTTTCTTTCTTTTTTTTTTTTAATTTTGGCCTCTTTTATTGGTGTCTTATTTATTTATTTTCATCCATCTTTATTCTTCGGCCTGTGTGGGCCTCCCATTGCTATGGCCTCTCTCACTGCGGAGCACCGACTCTGGGCACATGCGCTCCAGAGCTCTGGCCCATAGCTGGAGGTACCAGTCCTGCCGCTCCGCGGCACAGTGGGATCCCCTGGGGCCAGGGATCGAACTGGTGCCCACTGCACTGCAAGGCAAACTCTTTACCCACTGGACCACCAGGGAAGCCCAGTTTCTAAGTTTTGATACAAAGTTTTATGTTATTTAGCTTTTTATTGAGAACTAGTTTTTGTATTCAGATGTTCTATTTTCCTCCTCATTTTTCACATTGAAAGCACTGACTAGGCAGGGAGTCAGACATCCATAGATCATAGGTGATAGCTACTCAAAGAATGATACACTTAAAGTACTAAAAAGGCAGATAAAAGTTAAGGGTGAGAGATCCTTTTTTGATCACACTGCAGATCATGCAGGATCCTAGTTCCCTGACCAGGAATCGAACCTGTGCCCTCTGCAGGGGAAGCTTTGCGTCTTATGCACTGAACTTCGTAGGAAGTTCCAGGATAAAGGATTTTATCAGTTAGTGGAGCAATGGAAGAAAACGTATGCAAATTATTCCTTCAATCCATGCACCGTAGAAGTGTTAGTGTCAACCACTCAGTCTTGTCACTCTGTGACCCTGTGGTCTGCAGTCCACCAGGCTCCTCTGTCCATGGAATTCTCTGGCAAGAATACTGGACTGTGTAGCCATTCTCTTATTCAGGAGATCTTCCTGACCCGGGGGTTGAACCCCAGGTGTTCTGCATTGCCTGCAGATTCTTTACTATCTGAGCCATGCTGATAAAGTTTATTTTTTAAGTATCATCATTTTTAAAAAATTGTATGGTTTTGTAAGAAAACATTAAAGTACAAAATATATAATTCTATAGAGATCCTCTTGTAATCTAGGCTTTATTATTTCATCAGTGAAGTAGGGGATTTTTATCTTCTTTAGATAATTTATTCACATTAAAAATGGGAAAATTATTTCTCTATACTTTATGTAACTATATGTAAAAGCTACTTAATCTGGCCTAGTAGAAAAAAGTAAAATTTTAAATCTCAGAATATCTCTACCTTTGTTAGGGCTGTAACAAATTTATTTTTATTGCATAATGGCCATTAACATCCTTTGTTTGACTTTCTTTATCATTCTGAAAGCAAAACCAGTGTATTCTAAGCAAGATATCCTCTGTCCTATGCTTTCATAATATTCCATAATTTTCCTTCATAACATTTATCACAGCTTGAAATTAGTATATACTTGCACAGTAATTTAATTAAATACCTTTCTCCGTTGCTTGACAAAGATCCCTAAGGGTGAAGCCTTAGTTTTGTTCATCATTGGATCCTTGGCATGTTGAACATACTACCCACAAAATATACAGCTGTTGATGATTGAGTGAATAAATTTAGAAAAGATTACTTTAGTCCAAAATTGTTCTCAAATAAGTGTGATTAGAATCCTTTTCTGGATTAAGGATGCTGTTAATACAGCCCATTATTTTATGAGTAATTGTATGATTCAAAGCCTGTCAGCATTGGTTAACTACACATTAAATAAGTGGTTTGTGTATAAAGATCGTGGGATTGATGTTAACATGTGATTCATGGAGATTAACTTATTTGTGTCATGGCAATAATGTCTATCTGTAATAGCAGAAATACTCACTTTTTATATAACTTATTTTACTTAACTATTTAAATAGTGTTGTATGCTTACCACATAAATAGTTTAGGGCTAATTGATGCCAAACTAATTCTTTTTGGGGGGTTGTTAAAAGTGACAGATCTCACTTAGAATGTAGCCAGTCAAAAAGAGTTAAAAATGTACTTAGTAGAAAGAAAAAAATCAGTTCCTTTTGATGTAACAAAGTGTGCGGGTGTGTGTGTATATATATATATATATATGTATATGTATATACACATTGAGTTTTTCCAGTGATTAGGCTAAAAGCAGTTTAAAGGTTTAGAAGGAGAGTTTCTAAGGTAGTGCTTTTGGACAGCATTTATAGTTGAATTACATTTTTGATGAGCCCGTGTTGTTCATGGTGGTTTTAGGAATAATGGGTGGACTTACAGGAGCATTTAAATTAGTAGACAGAAGCCATTTGTGAGTCAAATGCAGCCTCATAGCCAACACTGGTGTAGGTCTGGAGAAAGAGGGGAAATGAGAGCAGGGAGGCAGACAAGACTGTTACAGTGATTCCATTGAGAGATGTTGGGACAGGGATACAGGAATGGATTTAATAGATGTTTAGGAGTTAAAAGTCAGTGGGAAGGTGTGATTGACAAAGAGTGCAGGAGGCGTTGGTAGCTCAGGTGAGTCGCTGCACAGGCTGAGGGGCAAGAAGATGATTTCATTATGGACACTGTGAGTTTGAAGTACATTTTGTAAATTCTAGGTGAAGATGTCCAGTAGACAGTAGCAGCTTTAGGTATGAAACTCTGAGCATGGCGATCTAAGCTGGAGATGTGTTTTGGGGACTCTGCAGCAACAGACGGACGTAGCTGAGAGCTGAAATTGGGTAAGATCACTCAAGAAGGATGTGGAGAGAGAACAAAACAGAGAATCTTAGAAGGGAGGGCTGGAGGAGGAGTCAGTGAAACAGGAGTACTATAGACAGTGTTATAACCGGGGGACGGTATGTTTTATAAGGCCCTTTTTTTTTCAAAGCCTGTCAGCATTGGTTACTAATTGGGGATGTTAACATGTGATTCATGGAGATTAACTTATTTGTGTCATGGCAATAATGTCTATCTGTAATAGCAGAAATACTCACTTTTTATATAACTTATTTTACTTAACTATTTAAATAGTGTTGTATGCTTACCACATAAATAGTTTAGGGCTAATTGATGCCAAACTAATTCTTTTTGGGGGGTTGTTAAAAGTGACAGATCTCACTTAGAATGTAGCCAGTCAAAAAGAGTTAAAAATGTACTTAGTAGAAAGAAAAAAATCAGTTCCTTTTGATGTAACAAAGTGTGCGTGTGTGTGTGTATATATATATATATATATGTATATGTATATACACATTGAGTTTTTCCAGTGATTAGGCTAAAAGCAGTTTAAAGGTTTAGAAGGAGAGTTTCTAAGGTAGTGCTTTTGGACAGCATTTATAGTTGAATTACATTTTTGATGAGCCCGTGTTGTTCATGGTGGTTTTAGGAATAATGGGTGGACTTACAGGAGCATTTAAATTAGTAGACAGAAGCCATTTGTGAGTCAAATGCAGCCTCATAGCCAACACTGGTGTAGGTCTGGAGAAAGAGGGGAAATGAGAGCAGGGAGGCAGACAAGACTGTTACAGTGATTCCATTGAGAGATGTTGGGACAGGGATACAGGAATGGATTTAATAGATGTTTAGGAGTTAAAAGTCAGTGGGAAGGTGTGATTGACAAAGAGTGCAGGAGGCGTTGGTAGCTCAGGTGAGTCGCTGCACAGGCTGAGGGGCAAGAAGATGATTTCATTATGGACACTGTGAGTTTGAAGTACATTTTGTAAATTCTAGGTGAAGATGTCCAGTAGACAGTAGCAGCTTTAGGTATGAAACTCTGAGCATGGCGATCTAAGCTGGAGATGTGTTTTGGGGACTCTGCAGCAACAGACGGACGTAGCTGAGAGCTGAAATTGGGTAAGATCACTCAAGAAGGATGTGGAGAGAGAACAAAACAGAGAATCTTAGAAGGGAGGGCTGGAGGAGGAGTCAGTGAAACAGGAGTACTATAGACAGTGTTATAGACACTGTTTCAGGTAAGTAATGGGGGGAAGAAGGCAGATTAGATGTTTGAGGCATTGTAGTCCATGAGGAAGAAGGGGAGACAGCGAGAACTGACTGTTGAGTTTGATGCTGTGGGGAAGAGAGAAAGTAGGTAGCTGCTTGAAGGATTTGTGCGGTTAAGAGAGACCTGGAGTTTTGTTCTGTGTTTTCAGTTTGCAAGAGTCTTAATCACTTTTATAAACTGAAGGGAGTAATCTGGAGAAGAAGAATTTAAATATGCAGGAGAGCGAAATCAAAAGCACAGATACATTAGGTTCCCAGAGATGAGGACAGAGGACGGAGCTGGTGCCCAGATGGAGGAGTTACAAGCAGAAAGTTCAGTTCAGTTCTGTTCAGTTGCTCAGTCTTGTCCGACTCTTTGCAACCGCATGGGCGGCAGCACACCAGGCTTCCCTGTCCTTCACCATCTCCCAGAGCCGGCTCAAACTCCTGTCCATTGGCTCAGTGATGCCATCCAGCCATCTCATCCTCTGTCATCCCCTTCCCGTTTTGCCTTCTATTTTTCCCAGCATCAGGCTCTTTTCCAGTGAGTCGTCTCTTCACGTCAGGTGGCTAAAGTATTGGAGCTGCAGCTTCAGAGTCAGTCCTTGCAATGAATATTCTGGGTTGATTTCTTTTAGGACTGACTGGTTTGCTCTCCTTGCAGACCAACACCACCGTTCAAAGGCATCAATTCTTTGGCGCTCAGCTTTCTTTATGGGCCAACCCTCACATCCATACATGACTACTGGGAAAACCATGGCTTTGACTAAGTGGACTTTTGTTGGCAAAGTGATGTCTCTGCTTTTGAATATGCTGTCTAGGTTTGTCCTAGCTTTTCTTCCAAGGAGCAAGCATCTTTTAATTTCATTACAATTTTAATTACAAGCAGAAAAAGAAAACTTATTTTTATGACTGAGTCACATTTACCTCTTTCTCTTCAGTCTCAGAGGTACTGACGAAAGTCCCAAGAAATATCTGGCTTGGTCTTCTCTGGGCAAAGTCATTTTGCCAGCAAGTTGGTTCAAAAGAGACCAAAAAGTTGGACTTGTTAAGTATAAAGCTGTTTTTGAGGATTATATATATATATATATATATATATATATATATACAGTACTTATTTAATAACTTGCTGCAAACTGGAATGGAATTAAGAAATACTCTTACTTGATGGATGTATTAACTAACCTTACTATGGTTATCATTTCCTAATATATAGATGTATCAGACCTCAAAACTTACACAGTGTTGTACACCTTAAACTTATACAATGTTATTTATCCATTGTATCTCAATAAAGTGGGATGTAGGAGGGAAAAAACTATATTAAAGGTTTCCTAGGGATGGGATGAGGAGGGAATGGGAAGATCAGGGAGTTATAACTAAAAGATATAAAATTTCTTTTTGAAAGGAGGAAAATATTCTAAAATTGTTCATGGGGACAGTCACGAACTTTGTGAATACCGCATTGAATTGTATACTTTAAGTGGATGAACTTGAATACTTTTAAGTGGGTGTAAATCACATGCAATGTGAGTTACAGCTCAGTAAACTTGTCCCCCCCCCACACCCCACCAAAAATAAATAAATACCCTTGCTTGATTATAGGGTATATCCGTTTATCTTTTAGTTCTCAGACTCTTGTGACTCTCAAGCTCTAACCCATTGGACCTAAAGTCAAAGTTAGTTTGGTTTTTATAGTAAAAGAAAAAAATTCTTAGGGATTTCATAAACTTGTATATCTGGGAAAGAAAGAGGGAAATGTTTGAAGAAAAGATAATTGGTCAGAAGCATATTGTTTGATGTCAGATGAGATTTAGAGTGAAAAACTCTCAAGTGCCTAAGGTAGTAAGAGGGAAATTAC
Source organism: Tragulus kanchil (assembly GCA_022376925.1). Classification (NCBI taxonomy): domain Eukaryota; kingdom Metazoa; phylum Chordata; class Mammalia; order Artiodactyla; family Tragulidae; genus Tragulus; species Tragulus kanchil. Next base: position 117,016,796 of record JAIOJX010000024.1, on the reverse strand, counting down.
TTAGAGCCACAGAGCGACAGTTCTTATTCTTAGTAATCACAGCACTGATAAGAGTTTTATAATACAGAGAGCTCTCACTATATTGGCTTCTTTAATTTTTATGAAAATCTTTTAAGAGAGGAAGGATAGATTTTTGTCTCTAAAAATAATAGCACTAAAGTATCAGCAATTGTTTAGAATTATAGCAAGCAAAATAATGAAAAGCATTATTCTCTTCTCATCCCATGCCTTGGTATTTGTACCTGGGAAATTCTCTATATTTCTGGTTCTTTTATTTAAAAGCTAATAGAGTTAGAAAACATTTTTACAAATTTCAGTTTAATTCAACAAAGTATTGTTTCAGTGCCATGTCTGTGCCATTCTCTGACTTAAGGGATCCTATAAAGAATATGACCCACCGTGCATCCGCACTGAGCTCAGAAATGTAGAATGGAAGCCAGTCTTGTGAATAAATGACTATAATACTGTGGGATAAAAGTAGCAATAAAGGTCTTAGTTTTACAAGAGATTATAGAAGAAAAAGGTCGGGAACAGCTTCTGGAAGGGTGAGACAAGGTGGGCAAAGGGACCTACGATATTTGAAAGAGAAGGAAAGCATAAACAGTGCTTAGAGGTGTGAAATACAGTACACTGAAAATCATAAATAGTCCAGTGTATGTGAGACCTAATTTCAAGTGGTTGAATACAAAGTGATAGAGTCAGTGACTAACTAGTTGATCAGTAACCCCAGTCAAATTTGTATTTTATGACCATCACTCTGGAAGGTAATGTAATGTCAGGGCATATGCTCACCTGAGACACTCCTACAAAACTTCCAGGCAATAGGTAATAAGGACCTGAATCAGCTCAGTAAACTTGTCCCCCACACCCACCAAAATAAATAAATACCCTTGCTTGATTATAGGGTATATCCGTTTATCTTTAGTTCTCAGACTCTTGTGACTCTCAAGCTCTAACCCATTGGACCTAAAGTCAAAGTTAGTTTGGTTTTATAGTAAAAGAAAAAATTCTTAGGGATTTCATAAACTTGTATATCTGGGAAAGAAAGAGGGAAATGTTTGAAGAAAAGATAATTGGTCAGAAGCATATTGTTTGATGTCAGATGAGATTTAGAGTGAAAAACTCTCAAGTGCCTAAGGTAGTAAGAGGAAATTACTTAGAGCCACAGAGCGACAGTTCTTATTCTTAGTAATCACAGCACTGATAAGAGTTTTATAATACAGAGAGCTCTCACTATATTGGCTTCTTTAATTTTTATGAAAATCTTTTAAGAGAGGAAGGATAGATTTTTGTCTCTAAAAATAATAGCACTAAAGTATCAGCAATTGTTTAGAATTATAGCAAGCAAAATAATGAAAAGCATTATTCTCTTCTCATCCCATGCCTTGGTATTTGTACCTGGGAAATTCTCTATATTTCTGGTTCTTTTATTTAAAAGCTAATAGAGTTAGAAAACATTTTTACAAATTTCAGTTTAATTCAACAAAGTATTGTTTCAGTGCCATGTCTGTGCCATTCTCTGACTTAAGGGATCCTATAAAGAATATGACCCACCGTGCATCCGCACTGAGCTCAGAAATGTAGAATGGAAGCCAGTCTTGTGAATAAATGACTATAATACTGTGGGATAAAAGTAGCAATAAAGGTCTTAGTTTTACAAGAGATTATAGAAGAAAAAGGTCGGGAACAGCTTCTGGAAGGGTGAGACAAGGTGGGCAAAGGGACCTACGATATTTGAAAGAGAAGGAAAGCATAAACAGTGCTTAGAGGTGTGAAATACAGTACACTGAAAATCATAAATAGTCCAGTGTATGTGAGACCTAATTTCAAGTGGTTGAATACAAAGTGATAGAGTCAGTGACTAACTAGTTGATCAGTAACCCCAGTCAAATTTGTATTTTATGACCATCACTCTGGAAGGTAATGTAATGTCAGGGCATATGCTCACCTGAGACACTCCTACAAAACTTCCAGGCAATAGGTAATAAGGACCTGAATCACAAAGACTACTGTTGGGGTTGAAGAGAAAGAAGTCAGACACAGACACATACTCATAGAGGCAGAGGTATATTTCATATAGATATGTACGAGATAAAGCATACTGAATAAGGTGCTTGATTCAGTGTAATTGGGCAATGGAAGAAGAAATTATTCAGGTAGGTGGGATTGGAGGAACTATTGCTTTATGAAGAGAACTTTAAAGTATGTCATGTATTTCGATCTCGGGAGGTAAATGCTGGAAAAGAGTATGATAAAAATTCCAACTTTGGAGTCTGTAATTTGAATATACGTGGGATAATCGATGTTAACTAGAGCTAAAGGTCATCCTCTCACACATGGCAAAGATAAATGTGGGTTATTAAGAGAAATTAATAATTCATAGAGCTGACATGAAACTTTTTGAAATTTAGATTTTATCTTTTTAAATTAATTTGTAATAATTAAATTTAGCTTTATGGAGGATGGTTGTTCTACAATACTGTGTTGGCTTTTGCCAAACATCAACATGAATCAGCCAGAGGTATACCTATGTACCCTCTCTCTTGAACCTGTGCCCTTCCTACCTCCCCAATTCACCCCTCTATTGATACTTTATTATTAGAAATTAAGACTGAGAATTTTTTTTTAAACATTTATTTATTTATTTATGAGGGGTACGGGTTGGGGAGGGAGGAGGGCAGGCGGGCCACTTCTATTGGTATTTCATTTATCCATTTTTCATCCATCTTTGTTCTCTGGCCCGTGTGGGCCTCCCATTGCAGTGGCCTCTCTTGTTGCAGAGCACCGGCTCTGGGCGCATGTGCTCCAGAGCTCCGGCTCAGTAGTTGGAACACGTTGGTCCAGCTGCTCCGCGGCACGTGGGATCTTCCCAGGCCAGGGATGGAACCGGCGCCCCTTGCACTGCAAGGCGGTGTCCTTACCCACTGGACCACCAGGGAAGCCCTCAAGGCTGAGAATTTTTTAAAATAATCATTAGCTTTGAAATGAAAACAGGAATCAATTATGTATTAACATAACACATTTAATGAAAAGAAACTGTTTTCCAAAAAATTTTAGTGAGAAGAGTCACATTGTTTTACATTTGTCCAAATCTTTTAACATAGCTTAATAGAAGACAGTTGGATCCTCATTCTGAGTTAGATCTGTTGCTTTATCATCCATCATGTAGCATCTGGAAACACTATATACTCAAGAGAAATGAAAGTGGAAAAGCTGAAGGATGATTATCATAAAAATGCTTTTCACCTTGTGGGTCTACTGACAACAGCAATTTTAAAACTGCTACTCTTTTTTATTTTTAAATACTGGCCTCTATTTATTGATTTTCTATGCATCTGTTTTTCATCCATCTTTATTCTTCAGCCTCTGTAGGCCTCCCATTGCAGTGGCCTCTCTTGCTACAGAGCGCCGGCTCTGGGCACTGCACTACAGAGCGCTGGCTCACAGCTGGACACACTCGTCCAGCCACGCTGAAGCACGTGGGATCTTCCCGAGCCAAGGACTGAACCAGTGCCCCTTGCACTGCACAGCGGACTTTTACCCACTGGACCACCAGGGAAACCCTGAAAACTGCTATTCTTGAATAAATAGGAATTCTTTGTTATATACACAAAGTATTAACTTATCCACACTCCATCCTTTTTGGAAGAAGATATTCCCAAGAGTGTTTTTCACTATTATTCACTGACTTTGTTCTATATCCTAAAGTCCCATGACCCATTTACAGATCAATGAAGTCAAGTCCAAGGCAGAATTTGTTAGTCATCTGTGACCTCTTACCCTTCTCAGTCTAATGAGGCGTAAGTCATTTAGCCCTTATTCCTTCTGTTTTTCTCATAATTTCTCCATTATTGGTAAATTGTAAAGGCATATGTATTTTTGAACTGGAGTTTGAAGATGGGGACTAAGACCATCATTGTTGGTCCTTTCTTTATATCCTGGGAAACTTAGTAGAGGAAAGGCAAGGTACTATTACCCGGAGTCTGGCCTCCATCAAAATTAAGACCATGGACATGATGACCAGTTCCTGGAGGCTTGTCTAGAAGAGTAAAGAATTATTTCCAGGAAATACCAACACTTAAAAGACTTAAGTCTAAGAATAGTCCCTTGACTCTGTATACCTTTTATTTATCCGACACATCATTTGTCTTCAGTCTTTCCTCTCTCATTCTGCCCTCAGTACGAAACTCATTTTATGCCAAACATGGAGAGACATATGTGTCCAGTAAAAACCAGGTCTCCGTTTTCATTACAGTATCTGCAGAATCTCTCTGTCCTCACTGCCACCACCCAGTTCTGTTATTTTTATTTAAACACCCAGTTGGTCTTTTGACTTCAGGCTCTTTTTCTTCAGTCCATCCTATCTAACAGTACCTGAATTTTAAAACTTTTGCTACTCTTTTTATTTTTAAATACTGGCCTCTATTTATTGATTTTCTATGCATCTGTTTTTCATCCATCTTTATTCTTCAGCCTCTGTAGGCCTCCCATTGCAGTGGCCTCTCTTGCTACAGAGCGCCGGCTCTGGGCACTGCACTACAGAGCGCTGGCTCACAGCTGGACACACTCGTCCAGCCACGCTGAAGCACGTGGGATCTTCCCGAGCCAAGGACTGAACCAGTGCCCCTTGCACTGCACAGCGGACTTTTACCCACTGGACCACCAGGGAAACCCTGAAAACTGCTATTCTTGAATAAATAGGAATTCTTTGTTATATACACAAAGTATTAACTTATCCACACTCCATCCTTTTTGGAAGAAGATATTCCCAAGAGTGTTTTTCACTATTATTCACTGACTTTGTTCTATATCCTAAAGTCCCATGACCCATTTACAGATCAATGAAGTCAAGTCCAAGGCAGAATTTGTTAGTCATCTGTGACCTCTTACCCTTCTCAGTCTAATGAGGCGTAAGTCATTTAGCCCTTATTCCTTCTGTTTTTCTCATAATTTCTCCATTATTGGTAAATTGTAAAGGCATATGTATTTTTGAACTGGAGTTTGAAGATGGGGACTAAGACCATCATTGTTGGTCCTTTCTTTATATCCTGGGAAACTTAGTAGAGGAAAGGCAAGGTACTATTACCCGAGTCTGGCCTCCATCAAAATTAAGACCATGGACATGATGACCAGTTCCTGGAGGCTTGTCTAGAAGAGTAAAGAATTATTTCCAGGAAATACCAACACTTAAAAGACTTAAGTCTAAGAATAGTCCCTTGACTCTGTATACCTTTTATTTATCCGACACATCATTTGTCTTCAGTCTTTCCTCTCTCATTCTGCCCTCAGTACGAAACTCATTTTATGCCAAACATGGAGAGACATATGTGTCCAGTAAAAACCAGGTCTCCGTTTTCATTACAGTATCTGCAGAATCTCTCTGTCCTCACTGCCACCACCCAGTTCTGTTATTTTTATTTAAACACCCAGTTGGTCTTTTGACTTCAGGCTCTTTTTCTTCAGTCCATCCTATCTAACAGTACCTGATTAATTTTTCCCAGACACTACTGTTACCATGATATTCCTTTGATTGACATTTTTCAGTGATGCCTTATTTTGTACCATGATACAAATCTGTTTTATCTCTACTCCCCTTCTACTTTTCCATGAAAACTCTTTATCTGATTTATTCTACAATAGGCCTGGCTGTTTCCACACAATCCTGTGAACACAGACTGAACAATTCTTTTTTTTTTTTTTAATTATTATTTATTTTCATCTATCTTTATTCTTTTTTGGCACGTGTGGGTTTCCCATTGCAGTGACCTCTCTCATTGCAGAGCACAGGCTCTGGGCACATGCACTCCAGAGCACAGGCTCATGATTGGACACACTGGCCCAGCTGCTCCACGGCACGTGGGATCTTCCCAGGCCAGGGATCAAACCACTGCGCCTTGCACTGCAAGGCTGACTCTCTACCCACTGGACCAGCAGGGAAACCCCAGACTGCACATTTCTTACTTCTGTGCTTGCCCTTCATGTTACTTCTTTCATTTGAAATGTCCTGTTTTTGTCCTTCCAGCTAAACCCAATGGGTTTCTTCAAAACTCAACTCAAAACCAATCTCCATGGGAACTTTCCTGGTGGCATAGTGAATAGACATCTACCTGCTAGTGCAGGAGACATGGATTTGGTCTCTGGGAAAATACCATATGCCGTGGAGCAACTAAACCTGAACCACAACTACTGAACCTGTGCGCTGGAGCCTGTACTCTACAAGAAAAGAAATTGCAAATTAGAAGCTCATGCATTGCAATGAAGAATAGCCCCAGCTCGTGACAACTAGAGAAAAGCCTGTGCAAAAATAACAAGGACCCAACACAGCCACACACACACACACACAATTAGTTAATTAATCCGATAAAATCCAGTCCCTATAAAAGGTTTTTGCCTCACTAATCTGTCTTTATTTCCCGGTCCTCTGAAATTCACTAGTAATTGAGATTTGTACCACACAACTTAGTGTATCATCATTATATATTAATACCATTAGTAATTGCTATTTTGTTTCAGTAATTTTTTTTTCTGAAATAGATCTGAGTTTCTTGAGAATTTCAGTTTGCAGAAGATCAAACTCCTTTAGAAGGACAGCTGACCAGTTGTTCTTCTAAAATTATTCTTTACCTTCTCCTTGTGCTTGTTGAGTTGACCTAATGTCTGGGCAGGAGTTCAAGTCTGATAAATAATGCCTAGCATAATTTATTTCCAAGTATAGTATACTAGTGCATATATTTATTCTAAATTTGACAAACTTTATCTTATAGCCATTTCTGCATTTGAAGTTCAACCAGTTTCTGTTGAGGTCCAAGAAGGTGGAGTTGCTAGATTTGCATGCAAGATTTCATCAAACCCTCCTGCAGTCATAACATGGGAATTAAATCGGACAGCTCTACCTGTAACTATGGACAGGTAAATGGAGCTTTTGTCTTTGAAGATGATACAGAAGTACCAAGGATTACATCATAAAACTGTATATGGAGAAAGAATCATGGTGGAATTCATTTTCATTTATAGTAGTGATAACCAATTTCCTAAAGACATTTCAAACTTAAGCAAAGAATTAGATCATCAGTCTCTGGTACATGGGGCATGATTCCTGGCTTTCTGGTTTATATCAGAATTCAGATTATCTTAGTGTTTTCTTTCTTTCTTCAAACATCTTTTCCAGCTAAACCCAATGGGTTTCTTCAAAACTCAACTCAAAACCAATCTCCATGGGAACTTTCCTGGTGGCATAGTGAATAGACATCTACCTGCTAGTGCAGGAGACATGGATTTGGTCTCTGGGAAAATACCATATGCCGTGGAGCAACTAAACCTGAACCACAACTACTGAACCTGTGCGCTGGAGCCTGTACTCTACAAGAAAAGAAATTGCAAATTAGAAGCTCATGCATTGCAATGAAGAATAGCCCCAGCTCGTGACAACTAGAGAAAAGCCTGTGCAAAAATAACAAGGACCCAACACAGCCACACACACACACACACAATTAGTTAATTAATCCGATAAAATCCAGTCCCTATAAAAGGTTTTTGCCTCACTAATCTGTCTTTATTTCCCTGTCCTCTGAAATTCACTAGTAATTGAGATTTGTACCACACAACTTAGTGTATCATCATTATATATTAATACCATTAGTAATTGCTATTTTGTTTCAGTAATTTTTTTTTCTGAAATAGATCTGAGTTTCTTGAGAATTTCAGTTTGCAGAAGATCAAACTCCTTTAGAAGGACAGCTGACCAGTTGTTCTTCTAAAATTATTCTTTACCTTCTCCTTGTGCTTGTTGAGTTGACCTAATGTCTGGGCAGGAGTTCAAGTCTGATAAATAATGCCTAGCATAATTTATTTCCAAGTATAGTATACTAGTGCATATATTTATTCTAAATTTGACAAACTTTATCTTATAGCCATTTCTGCATTTGAAGTTCAACCAGTTTCTGTTGAGGTCCAAGAAGGTGGAGTTGCTAGATTTGCATGCAAGATTTCATCAAACCCTCCTGCAGTCATAACATGGGAATTAAATCGGACAGCTCTACCTGTAACTATGGACAGGTAAATGGAGCTTTTGTCTTTGAAGATGATACAGAAGTACCAAGGATTACATCATAAAACTGTATATGGAGAAAGAATCATGGTGGAATTCATTTTCATTTATAGTAGTGATAACCAATTTCCTAAAGACATTTCAAACTTAAGCAAAGAATTAGATCATCAGTCTCTGGTACATGGGGCATGATTCCTGGCTTTCTGGTTTATATCAGAATTCAGATTATCTTAGTGTTTTCTTTCTTTCTTCAAACATCTTTTCCAGCCACAGGACCCCCTGGGTACTTGGATTGCAGCCCACGAATTTAGGGAACCAAATTGCACTTTCACTGCTGGAAATAGTAGTGCTGGTGTAAGGTTTTCCCATATATGCAATGATGGTTGCCCACTTCCATCTCTGCTGTTGGCTTACCAAGCCCCTTGACAATTACACACACACATACACACATGCTAAGATGCATGCATGTATCTGGTGCTCTGAGGTGGTCAGAGTTAGGGGCTAAGACCTTGGCAGCACGTTCAGGAGTTTGACTCTTGTCCTAAAGAGTAGCAGTATTCCTTAGTAGGCAGAAATCACCTGCTGAAATGGTAAAAGAACACTAAAATGGATGAAATTATTCAAGGAAGAGCTTTAAAATTTTTTACATTCAGATATATCTTAGAGAATACATGGATACTAGTAGCCAAAAATCAGGAATTTGAAAAAAAAAATCACACTGAACTGTAGACCACCAGTTAGCTAAATGTAAGCTATCATGTCTAGTGAGACTTTGTGTAAAATTGCACTGGTAGATTTCACACATCACATACAGCATGATTACTTACGTTTTAGAGAGTTGTCATCCAATGAAAACAGTGGAACAAAGCTAGTATTTTTTAAATCTTTGAAGTATTGTATCTGGCATTTGTAAAAGGTTCATATATTAATTCTTATTAGAGAATAAGTGTTAAGATAAAATACGAAATCTACTACAGAGAGTTAACCCATTTTTCTTCTCATGTCAGGATAACTGCCCTACCCGCAGGAGTATTGCAGATCTATGATGTTGACCAAAGGGATGCTGGGCACTACCGTTGTGTTGCTGCAACTGTGTCCCACAGACGTAAAAGTATGGAGGCCTCGCTCACAGTGATTCCAGGTATCACGCAAAAGTTGGTTTTTGAATTTTTAATTGGCTCAGGTAGCAATTTTCCTTCTCTGACTATAGTAGTATGCCATAAAGTAGTACTTTATGGCATACATTAAAGTAGTACTTTAATTTCATTTAAAACTTACTGTAATCTATTGGAAAACAATCATGTTTATCTATTTAAGCAACCTTCTTTCTCTAACTTGGGTTTTTTTTTTTTTTTGGCCACTTCTATTGGTCTTTCATTTATTTCCATCTTTGTTCTTTGGCCCGTGTGGGCCTCTCATCGTAGTGGCCTCTCTCGTTGCAGAGCACCAGCTCTGGGCGCGTGCGCTCCAGAGCTCTGGCTCTGTAGTTGGACACATCGGTCCAGCTGCTCCTTGGCACGTGGGATCTTCCCAGGTGAGGGATCGAACTGGCGCCCCTTGCACTGCAAGGCAGTGTCCTTACCCACTGGACCACCAGGGAAGCCCTCTCTAACTTGTTTTATATGTTAATGTCAACTTTAAGAGAGACTGAATTTTTGTTTTATAAATACTTTTGCTTTTAAAATGCAGATACAAAAAGAATAAAAAAGAGTAGCAATCATCTGTCTCCACCAAAATTGTCCATTGTCAGTAAAAATGTATTTGTTTCTGATTTGGATTTTTTTGTTTGTTGTTTTAGGAAAAATTAGAGTCATCATTTGTAGAAATGATGTATGCTTTATTATAAAGAGTAATGTCTATAAAAGTAAAATACTTTTTTTAACGTTAAACAATATAGAAAATACGAAGATGTTTTTAAGTATCTCCAGTCCATATTCAGAAGTGATCATTGTTAACATTAGGTTAATGTAATTTCATATATTTTGCTGTACATTAATATAGATAGGAGGGAAACTAGATAGATGAATGTAAAGAAATACATATTTTATAAAAATGGAATTATACATAGGTGCTAGTTTTTCTACTTTAAATAATTAAATTTACTTGAATGTAGTAGAAAAAAACCTGGCCTAAAGACATTGTTGAACTTCACATGAATGTTTACTCTTCACAGGAAGTATTACTTCCTGAAAGATCCTTTAAGATTAAATTTGAAAAGAAAAAAACATTGAGACTGAAATAAAAATTTTGATGCTATGTTTTAATTTTGGTAGTACCTATTAACTTCTTGGTATGAAGCATAAAGACAGAGAAAGCAGTCTCACGCTTCTTTAGCCTCCCCACTGTCACGTAAATTCCTAACAAGATTAGTGAAAGCATTAAGTCAGTGTTTGAACCTCAATTAAAAGTGGATGCTGTGAAAACAAGCGAAGTGTCCATCAACCAATGAATGAATAAATAAGATGTGTCTTATCCATGTAATTAAGTATTTAATCTATTATTATTATCCAATAAAAAGAAATGAAGTATTGGTACGTGCCACAACTTAGATGAACTTTGAACATTATGCTAAGTGGAAAGAAGACAGTCCCCAAAGACCATATGATACATGACTAGTTTTTTATTAAAAATGTGGAATAGGCAAACCCAGAGAAAGAAAGTAGGTTAGCAGTTGCCAGGCTATGGGGAGAGGAGACTGAGGAGTGACAGCTGATGGGATGCAATTTATTTTGGGAGTAATGAAAATGCTTTAAAATTGATTATGGCAATTAGCTCTGAAAGCACTAAGAACAGTTGAATTACGCTTTGGATGGGTGAGTTATGTCTCAATAAGTTGTTTCAGAAAAGAAAACAAAAATGAGTAACTTCAGAAGAGATACTTTAATTCATTTATCCTATCTTATTTATGATGTTTTCTTATATCTTGCCTTTTCCCTCTCCAAGCTAAGGAGTCTAAGTCCTCCCACACGCCAACCATTGTAGCAGGTCCACAGAACACAACAGCATCTCTTCACCAAACTGTTGTTCTAGAATGTGTGGCCACGGGAAACCCCAAGCCAATCATTTCTTGGAGCCGTCTTGGTAAGTCTTCTTAGGGAGAAAAAGTCTTCTTCAGCTTTGTTCATACTAGTGAAGGGAAAAAAACATATTTTATAAAATGGAATTATACATAGGTGCTAGTTTTTCTACTTTAAATAATTAAATTTACTTGAATGTAGTAGAAAAAAACCTGGCCTAAAGACATTGTTGAACTTCACATGAATGTTTACTCTTCACAGGAAGTATTACTTCCTGAAAGATCCTTTAAGATTAAATTTGAAAAGAAAAAAACATTGAGACTGAAATAAAAATTTTGATGCTATGTTTTAATTTTTGGTAGTACCTATTAACTTCTTGGTATGAAGCATAAAGACAGAGAAAGCAGTCTCACGCTTCTTTAGCCTCCCCACTGTCACGTAAATTCCTAACAAGATTAGTGAAAGCATTAAGTCAGTGTTTGAACCTCAATTAAAAGTGGATGCTGTGAAAACAAGCGAAGTGTCCATCAACCAATGAATGAATAAATAAGATGTGTCTTATCCATGTAATTAAGTATTTAATCTATTATTATTATCCAATAAAAAGAAATGAAGTATTGGTACGTGCCACAACTTAGATGAACTTTGAACATTATGCTAAGTGGAAAGAAGACAGTCCCCAAAGACCATATGATACATGACTAGTTTTTTATTAAAAATGTGGAATAGGCAAACCCAGAGAAAGAAAGTAGGTTAGCAGTTGCCAGGCTATGGGGAGAGGAGACTGAGGAGTGACAGCTGATGGGATGCAATTTATTTTGGGAGTAATGAAAATGCTTTAAAATTGATTATGGCAATTAGCTCTGAAAGCACTAAGAACAGTTGAATTACGCTTTGGATGGGTGAGTTATGTCTCAATAAGTTGTTTCAGAAAAAGAAAACAAAAATGAGTAACTTCAGAAGAGATACTTTAATTCATTTATCCTATCTTATTTATGATGTTTTCTTATATCTTGCCTTTTCCCTCTCCAAGCTAAGGAGTCTAAGTCCTCCCACACGCCAACCATTGTAGCAGGTCCACAGAACACAACAGCATCTCTTCACCAAACTGTTGTTCTAGAATGTGTGGCCACGGGAAACCCCAAGCCAATCATTTCTTGGAGCCGTCTTGGTAAGTCTTCTTAGGGAGAAAAAGTCTTCTTCAGCTTTGTTCATACTAGTGAAACTGATAACATGTTTATGAACAGCACACATGTTTGACAGTTACGTGGCTTTTAACTTTCTGGAATTACAGTGTTCAGTGTGTAGACAAAAGCATAGAAAAGTTCAAGACTTTTTATGATAATGTTTGTTTGAATAAAGATCTTCCGACAGATTTTAGGTCACATGTTGCATTGTTGTAACTGAAGTATTCTCTTTAAATAGACCACAAGTCCATTGATGTCTTTAATACTCGGGTACTTGGAAATGGTAATCTGATGATATCTGACATCAGGCTGCAACATGCTGGAGTGTATGTTTGTCGCGCCACTACCCCTGGCACACGCAACTTTACAGTTGCCATGGCAACTTTAACTGTATTAGGTATGTTTCCTTTCCTTCTGCAGTCAGAAGACTCTCACACTTTAACATTGGCTGTTTTATCTCATAGCTTGCTTCCATTTTTCTTGAATTTTGTATCATTGATGTGACCATTGATATGAATTTTATATCATTGATCTGAAGTATTATAATCCAGTGATTAATTTTAGAAGGAAATTAAAGTCCTTAGTTAAAATATAATTTGAATTGCTCTGATGTTGTTATCTTTCTTAATTAAACTTCCCTTTTATCTCCTCAGCCACCTACAAATTCATATACCCATTGACCAGTCTACAATTTTAACCTATTGTCTATATGCCTTCTCAAGTGGCTGTGTGTTGGGCTAAGTTAAGTTAGAATCATGGTGCACTAAGTTGAAAATGCTTTAAAATTGATTATGGCAATTAGCTCTGAAAGCACTAAGAACAGTTGAATTACGCTTTGGATGGGTGAGTTATGTCTCAATAAGTTGTTTCAGAAAAAGAAAACAAAAATGAGTAACTTCAGAAGAGATACTTTAATTCATTTATCCTATCTTATTTATGATGTTTTCTTATATCTTGCCTTTTCCCTCTCCAAGCTAAGGAGTCTAAGTCCTCCCACACGCCAACCATTGTAGCAGGTCCACAGAACACAACAGCATCTCTTCACCAAACTGTTGTTCTAGAATGTGTGGCCACGGGAAACCCCAAGCCAATCATTTCTTGGAGCCGTCTTGGTAAGTCTTCTTAGGGAGAAAAAGTCTTCTTCAGCTTTGTTCATACTAGTGAAACTGATAACATGTTTATGAACAGCACACATGTTTGACAGTTACGTGGCTTTTAACTTTCTGGAATTACAGTGTTCAGTGTGTAGACAAAAGCATAGAAAAGTTCAAGACTTTTTATGATAATGTTTGTTTGAATAAAGATCTTCCGACAGATTTTAGGTCACATGTTGCATTGTTGTAACTGAAGTATTCTCTTTAAATAGACCACAAGTCCATTGATGTCTTTAATACTCGGGTACTTGGAAATGGTAATCTGATGATATCTGACATCAGGCTGCAACATGCTGGAGTGTATGTTTGTCGCGCCACTACCCCTGGCACACGCAACTTTACAGTTGCCATGGCAACTTTAACTGTATTAGGTATGTTTCCTTTCCTTCTGCAGTCAGAAGACTCTCACACTTTAACATTGGCTGTTTTATCTCATAGCTTGCTTCCATTTTTCTTGAATTTTGTATCATTGATGTGACCATTGATATGAATTTTATATCATTGATCTGAAGTATTATAATCCAGTGATTAATTTTAGAAGGAAATTAAAGTCCTTAGTTAAAATATAATTTGAATTGCTCTGATGTTGTTATCTTTCTTAATTAAACTTCCCTTTTATCTCCTCAGCCACCTACAAATTCATATACCCATTGACCAGTCTACAATTTTAACCTATTGTCTATATGCCTTCTCAAGTGGCTGTGTGTTGGGCTAAGTTAAGTTAGAATCATGGTGCACATACTTTGAGTGTGTTTGTATAGATGGTGTCAGTGGGGAAAGCCTATGAGAAGTGGACATCTAACTGAGCAACACAGACGAAAGGTATCAGAGAGATAGATATTAATAGATGTAGAGTGTAGGCCGCCAGCTTAGAATGTCAGATATTCTCGGGGATGGCACTTGTGTCATTTGCTCTAGTCTTCCTTGACTCTGTGATTCGTGTTTGGACCACAAAAATATTTTCTTTTTTCTTTAAAAATAGCTCCTCCTTCATTTGTCGAATGGCCAGAAAGTTTAACAAGGCCTCGAGCTGGTACTGCTCGATTTGTATGTCAGGCAGAAGGAATCCCCTCACCCAAAATGTCGTGGTTGAAGAACGGAAGGAAGATACATTCAAATGGTAGAATTAAAATGTACAACAGGTGGGCTAAGTCACTTTGCTACTATAAGATAAAGTATAATGGATTTAGTAATTATTATATGAAACGGTTATAGCATCAAATACCTAAATCTGAATTTTAAACTGAAGTAAAATCAATAAGAAATTAACTTAAGACTATCATGTCAGCATGCCAAAATCTGTTTATGTTTACTCTGTGAATATGGAAGTGGTAAATTATAATGAAACAAAAGTTGGAACCTCCAGCTAAATTATTAGCAGCATGTTTACCCTTTGGAGTCTCAATTCCTTGTTCCAAAAAGTGAAAAATTTAGATGGAAAAATCAAGTCTTTGAGAATGCCTCCACAGTTCAAAGGTAATGATTTTTTAAATTCTTTCTCAGCACTTTTAAAAAGAATTGCTTATTTATTTGGCTGTGCTGGGTCTTAGCTGTGGCATGTGGGATCTAGTTACCTGGGGCTGAACCCAGATCTGAAGTATTATAATCCAGTGATTAATTTTAGAAGGAAATTAAAGTCCTTAGTTAAAATATAATTTGAATTGCTCTGATGTTGTTATCTTTCTTAATTAAACTTCCCTTTTATCTCCTCAGCCACCTACAAATTCATATACCCATTGACCAGTCTACAATTTTAACCTATTGTCTATATGCCTTCTCAAGTGGCTGTGTGTTGGGCTAAGTTAAGTTAGAATCATGGTGCACATACTTTGAGTGTGTTTGTATAGATGGTGTCAGTGGGGAAAGCCTATGAGAAGTGGACATCTAACTGAGCAACACAGACGAAAGGTATCAGAGAGATAGATATTAATAGATGTAGAGTGTAGGCCGCCAGCTTAGAATGTCAGATATTCTCGGGGATGGCACTTGTGTCATTTGCTCTAGTCTTCCTTGACTCTGTGATTCGTGTTTGGACCACAAAAATATTTTCTTTTTTCTTTAAAAATAGCTCCTCCTTCATTTGTCGAATGGCCAGAAAGTTTAACAAGGCCTCGAGCTGGTACTGCTCGATTTGTATGTCAGGCAGAAGGAATCCCCTCACCCAAAATGTCGTGGTTGAAGAACGGAAGGAAGATACATTCAAATGGTAGAATTAAAATGTACAACAGGTGGGCTAAGTCACTTTGCTACTATAAGATAAAGTATAATGGATTTAGTAATTATTATATGAAACGGTTATAGCATCAAATACCTAAATCTGAATTTTAAACTGAAGTAAAATCAATAAGAAATTAACTTAAGACTATCATGTCAGCATGCCAAAATCTGTTTATGTTTACTCTGTGAATATGGAAGTGGTAAATTATAATGAAACAAAAGTTGGAACCTCCAGCTAAATTATTAGCAGCATGTTTACCCTTTGGAGTCTCAATTCCTTGTTCCAAAAAGTGAAAAATTTAGATGGAAAAATCAAGTCTTTGAGAATGCCTCCACAGTTCAAAGGTAATGATTTTTTAAATTCTTTCTCAGCACTTTTAAAAAGAATTGCTTATTTATTTGGCTGTGCTGGGTCTTAGCTGTGGCATGTGGGATCTAGTTACCTGAACAGGGACTGAACCCAGATCCCCTGCATTGGGAACACAGAGTCTTACCAACTGGACCACGAGGAAAGTCCCCAAAGTTAATGATTCTAAGAACTTGTATTTATTAGTATAAATATGAACCTTTTTATACCATTCTCATATGTTGAACAGAGCTTCTAAACATTTTAGTTGACCTGAATTGTTTTTTTAACTTTTATTTTACTTTTAACTTTTACAGAGTTTTGTTATTTATAGATATATATGTTCCCAGATTAATGTTGACCTGAATTTTATGTAACATTTCAACCTATTACAGATTAATATGCTTCCTTACTAAAAGCCAAATTTTGAAAAGAGATCAGGTTGTCACCTCAAGCAAACAGGATTTGGATATCACAAGTACTTACTTATATAGAATCAGAAAATAAGAACAATTTTAAACAATTCATATAGTATTTTTTAATAAAGCGTTATACAGGTTGTTCTCAGTAACTTTTGCTATTTAAAATTTAGAGTGCACTTAGCCTAACTTTATTTTTATCTCATCCTTAGGATTTTCATTGAAATAATTTTTTTCTTCCCTCAGTAAATTAGTAATTAACCAGATTATTCCTGAAGATGATGCTATTTATCAGTGCATGGCTGAGAACAGCCAAGGATCTATTTTATCGAGAGCCAGATTGACCGTAGTGATGTCCGAAGACAGACCCAGTGCCCCCTATAACGTGCATGCTGAAACCATGTCAAGTTCAGCCATCCTTTTGGCTTGGGAGAGGCCACTTAAAACAATATGCTTACGTGAAAGCATCAAATACCTAAATCTGAATTATTTAAAAAACTTGAAAAAGTTTAAAATCAATAAGAAATTAACTTAAGACTATCATGTCAGCATGCCAAAATCTGTTTATGTTTACTCTGTGAATATGGAAGTGGTAAATTATAATGAAACAAAAGTTGGAACCTCCAGCTAAATTATTAGCAGCATGTTTACCCTTTGGAGTCTCAATTCCTTGTTCCAAAAAGTGAAAAATTTAGATGGAAAAATCAAGTCTTTGAGAATGCCTCCACAGTTCAAAGGTAATGATTTTTTAAATTCTTTCTCAGCACTTTTAAAAAGAATTGCTTATTTATTTGGCTGTGCTGGGTCTTAGCTGTGGCATGTGGGATCTAGTTACCTGAACAGGGACTGAACCCAGATCCCCTGCATTGGGAACACAGAGTCTTACCAACTGGACCACGAGGAAAGTCCCCAAAGTTAATGATTCTAAGAACTTGTATTTATTAGTATAAATATGAACCTTTTTATACCATTCTCATATGTTGAACAGAGCTTCTAAACATTTTAGTTGACCTGAATTGTTTTTTTAACTTTTATTTTACTTTTAACTTTTACAGAGTTTTGTTATTTATAGATATATATGTTCCCAGATTAATGTTGACCTGAATTTTATGTAACATTTCAACCTATTACAGATTAATATGCTTCCTTACTAAAAGCCAAATTTTGAAAAAGAGATCAGGTTGTCACCTCAAGCAAACAGGATTTGGATATCACAAGTACTTACTTATATAGAATCAGAAAATAAGAACAATTTTAAACAATTCATATAGTATTTTTTAATAAAGCGTTATACAGGTTGTTCTCAGTAACTTTTGCTATTTAAAATTTAGAGTGCACTTAGCCTAACTTTATTTTTATCTCATCCTTAGGATTTTCATTGAAATAATTTTTTTCTTCCCTCAGTAAATTAGTAATTAACCAGATTATTCCTGAAGATGATGCTATTTATCAGTGCATGGCTGAGAACAGCCAAGGATCTATTTTATCGAGAGCCAGATTGACCGTAGTGATGTCCGAAGACAGACCCAGTGCCCCCTATAACGTGCATGCTGAAACCATGTCAAGTTCAGCCATCCTTTTGGCTTGGGAGAGGCCACTTTACAATTCAGACAAAGTCATCGCTTATTCTGTGCACTACATGAAAGCAGAAGGTAAGCAGTTTGAGGAGTGTTTATTTTTAAGTGCTACTTACTGTCAAGGATTTGCTTTCAATATAAACGATGTTTTACATAATCCACAGAGTATGTTGTTCTCTGACATTTCTTTATTTTAATAAAATAATTGCTGCATGACCAGAGTATCAGGTTTTTTGCTAAATTTTGTACTGTTGTATACTTTATGTATATAAGTATAGTTTTAAAATATTTTCATTTAGAAATAGGCACCATCTCTGCCTGCTGAAAGTTAGAGTGACGCACTTTACAACTTTCATTTCTGCCAAGATACAAAATCCTTAAGACTTAGTACACCAGTTTAAGTATACAGTTACGTAGGAACAATGATACAACTACTTAATAAAATAATGTAGTGAACTATAGCCACTATATCATGTCATTTTCAAGGGGGAAAGTAGAACATTTTCAAATTCCCGTAATATAATTTTATATATTTTGAGTATTTTTTCAAATCTCATAGAACTTTCTAAAACTTGACCAGGACACTTTTTATTAATATCTCATTTATTATATAGAATCAGAAAATAAGAACAATTTTAAACAATTCATATAGTATTTTTTAATAAAGCGTTATACAGGTTGTTCTCAGTAACTTTTGCTATTTAAAATTTAGAGTGCACTTAGCCTAACTTTATTTTTATCTCATCCTTAGGATTTTCATTGAAATAATTTTTTTCTTCCCTCAGTAAATTAGTAATTAACCAGATTATTCCTGAAGATGATGCTATTTATCAGTGCATGGCTGAGAACAGCCAAGGATCTATTTTATCGAGAGCCAGATTGACCGTAGTGATGTCCGAAGACAGACCCAGTGCCCCCTATAACGTGCATGCTGAAACCATGTCAAGTTCAGCCATCCTTTTGGCTTGGGAGAGGCCACTTTACAATTCAGACAAAGTCATCGCTTATTCTGTGCACTACATGAAAGCAGAAGGTAAGCAGTTTGAGGAGTGTTTATTTTTAAGTGCTACTTACTGTCAAGGATTTGCTTTCAATATAAACGATGTTTTACATAATCCACAGAGTATGTTGTTCTCTGACATTTCTTTATTTTAATAAAATAATTGCTGCATGACCAGAGTATCAGGTTTTTTGCTAAATTTTGTACTGTTGTATACTTTATGTATATAAGTATAGTTTTAAAATATTTTCATTTAGAAATAGGCACCATCTCTGCCTGCTGAAAGTTAGAGTGACGCACTTTACAACTTTCATTTCTGCCAAGATACAAAATCCTTAAGACTTAGTACACCAGTTTAAGTATACAGTTACGTAGGAACAATGATACAACTACTTAATAAAATAATGTAGTGAACTATAGCCACTATATCATGTCATTTTCAAGGGGGAAAGTAGAACATTTTCAAATTCCCCGTAATATAATTTTATATATTTTGAGTATTTTTTCAAATCTCATAGAACTTTCTAAAACTTGACCAGGACACTTTTTATTAATATCTCATTTATTATATAAAAGTAAGAATCAAATCTGTCTTAAAATTTTTATTCAGTTCCATTTCTACAATCTTTTTGTCCTTGTGTTTTTCTTTTAGGAAAAAAATTTAGAGGAAATGGAAAAACTAGTCATAAATCCTAGAGATTTCACTATTGATTTCTCATAGAAATGATAGCAGAGGTTTACAGACTTGAGTTGTTTACACAGTCTACTTTTTATGCAGTAAACATTCCAAACAAATTCCAAAGAATAGGGCTCTAATAAAATTGTCTGTAGAAACAGGTGGTTTGTTGGTGTTTGTTTTTTGTACTTTGAAGTAGTATTTTGAAAAGGAGTATTTTGAATTTAAATCGGAGGTCACGGTAGCAAGAAGAATGGAAGTCTGATAACTGAGCATGTTGGAGTATGTTAATTCCCATTTTAGTGATTTAAGAAGGTAAAAGGAATGCTGGTTTTCGTGGAGACCACTCTTGTTCCCTATTATGGTTGTTTCATTAGAGCCTCCACATGCAGCTCAGTGGTCTATTCAAAGGCAGAGCAAGGCTTTTTAATTTGAACTCAAGGACCTTGTTTGGTAGGTCAGAAATCGTACTATGCAGTTCCTAATTAACGAGCCATTAGCCAGTCTGTTGTGAAATGCCTGTAATCTTGTCTAATTAAAATGCTATCAAGTTAATTCAGAAATGTGGGAAAACTTAATAGTGGAATTTGCCTTCTGTTTTGTTTATAAATCCAGTGTGGAGAGAAGGGGCTCCATTCTTAGAGAGTTTTGATTGAGTTGACGTGCGTTTACTGTGAACTGTTCACAAAAGCCCAGTAGCCGCCAGCGCTCTTGTTCCACTTTACAGGTTTGCTCTGTAGGAATTAAATCCCACAAAGACAAATCCTCTTCTATACCTTGCCATGCATATTTTATTAAGAATTGCTGAGAATATATTTTCCTCTTTGGGGAGGGAAAAAAAAATCCTCACTGTGGAACAAAAAGTTTTGAAGCACACTCTGTGTCTCCCAGTTCTTTTGCTTTCAGTATAAATAAAAGAACAACTTGTGTCAGTCAAATTTAATAGAATCTCTGGGGGAATGAGATCTTTTGCAGGACACTTTATTAATATCTCATTTATTATATAAAAGTAAGAATCAAATCTGTCTTAAAATTTTTATTCAGTTCCATTTCTACAATCTTTTTGTCCTTGTGTTTTTCTTTTAGGAAAAAAATTTAGAGGAAATGGAAAAACTAGTCATAAATCCTAGAGATTTCACTATTGATTTCTCATAGAAATGATAGCAGAGGTTTACAGACTTGAGTTGTTTACACAGTCTACTTTTTATGCAGTAAACATTCCAAACAAATTCCAAAGAATAGGGCTCTAATAAAATTGTCTGTAGAAACAGGTGGTTTGTTGGTGTTTGTTTTTTGTACTTTGAAGTAGTATTTTGAAAAGGAGTATTTTGAATTTAAATCGGAGGTCACGGTAGCAAGAAGAATGGAAGTCTGATAACTGAGCATGTTGGAGTATGTTAATTCCCATTTTAGTGATTTAAGAAGGTAAAAGGAATGCTGGTTTTCGTGGAGACCACTCTTGTTCCCTATTATGGTTGTTTCATTAGAGCCTCCACATGCAGCTCAGTGGTCTATTCAAAGGCAGAGCAAGGCTTTTTAATTTGAACTCAAGGACCTTGTTTGGTAGGTCAGAAATCGTACTATGCAGTTCCTAATTAACGAGCCATTAGCCAGTCTGTTGTGAAATGCCTGTAATCTTGTCTAATTAAAATGCTATCAAGTTAATTCAGAAATGTGGGAAAACTTAATAGTGGAATTTGCCTTCTGTTTTGTTTATAAATCCAGTGTGGAGAGAAGGGGCTCCATTCTTAGAGAGTTTTGATTGAGTTGACGTGCGTTTACTGTGAACTGTTCACAAAAGCCCAGTAGCCGCCAGCGCTCTTGTTCCACTTTACAGGTTTGCTCTGTAGGAATTAAATCCCACAAAGACAAATCCTCTTCTATACCTTGCCATGCATATTTTATTAAGAATTGCTGAGAATATATTTTCCTCTTTGGGGAGGGAAAAAAAAATCCTCACTGTGGAACAAAAAGTTTTGAAGCACACTCTGTGTCTCCCAGTTCTTTTGCTTTCAGTATAAATAAAAGAACAACTTGTGTCAGTCAAATTTAATAGAATCTCTGGGGGAAAAATGAGATCTTTTGCAGGACAGCTTTTGGTTTGGTTTGCCTTTTTAAAGAGTCGAGCCATTACATTCCCTGCTGTCTCTCCATTTATGTTTTAAAGGAAAAAAGAAACCATGAGTTTAAGCAAGTAAAATTTACACTGTTATGAACTATAGTATTCTGTCATGTTAAACTCTGTTGTGTTACTGCTGTACATTGTCTCTGCTATGGGTTTTGACTAGATGTTAAATGAAGTTTAGAGAAGATTAATTGTTTTCAGTTTGTTTATTCAGGAAAAATTCACACTTGTAACAAGACATGGTTACTTTTAGAAAATAAAAACCTTCATTTTCACCTTTTTCAAATGGTCACAAAAGATAACAGAGATCCAAGGACCCATATTGCATGGTCTTGTTAAGTGGTAACAGTCTTGCTAATTTCACTTTGTGTATCATAATTTTTAGACACTGATTCTTTCATCTAGGTTTGAATAATGAAGAGTATCAAGTAGTCATCGGAAATGACACCACTCATTACATTATTGATGACTTGGAACCTGCCAGCAATTATACTTTCTACATTGTGGCGTATATGCCAATGGGAGCCAGTCAGATGTCCGACCATGTAACGCAGAACACTTTAGAGGATGGTAAGAAGATGTGATTGTATGTCATTTAAGCATAAACACTAATATGTTCCATGACTTTTAAGTAATATGTGTTTAAAATTAGAAAACTTAATAGTGGAATTTGCCTTCTGTTTTGTTTATAAATCCAGTGTGGAGAGAAGGGCTCCATTCTTAGAGAGTTTTGATTGAGTTGACTGCGTTTACTGTGAACTGTTCACAAAAGCCCAGTAGCCGCCAGCGCTCTTGTTCCACTTTACAGGTTTGCTCTGTAGGAATTAAATCCCACAAAGACAAATCCTCTTCTATACCTTGCCATGCATATTTTATTAAGAATTGCTGAGAATATATTTTCCTCTTTGGGAGGGAAAAAAATCCTCACTGTGGAACAAAAAGTTTTGAAGCACACTCTGTGTCTCCCAGTTCTTTTGCTTTCAGTATAAATAAAAGAACAACTTGTGTCAGTCAAATTTAATAGAATCTCTGGGGGAAAAATGAGATCTTTTGCAGGACAGCTTTTGGTTTGGTTTGCCTTTTTAAAGAGTCGAGCCATTACATTCCCTGCTGTCTCTCCATTTATGTTTTAAAGGAAAAAAGAAACCATGAGTTTAAGCAAGTAAAATTTACACTGTTATGAACTATAGTATTCTGTCATGTTAAACTCTGTTGTGTTACTGCTGTACATTGTCTCTGCTATGGGTTTTGACTAGATGTTAAATGAAGTTTAGAGAAGATTAATTGTTTTCAGTTTGTTTATTCAGGAAAAATTCACACTTGTAACAAGACATGGTTACTTTTAGAAAATAAAAACCTTCATTTTCACCTTTTTCAAATGGTCACAAAAGATAACAGAGATCCAAGGACCCATATTGCATGGTCTTGTTAAGTGGTAACAGTCTTGCTAATTTCACTTTGTGTATCATAATTTTTAGACACTGATTCTTTCATCTAGGTTTGAATAATGAAGAGTATCAAGTAGTCATCGGAAATGACACCACTCATTACATTATTGATGACTTGGAACCTGCCAGCAATTATACTTTCTACATTGTGGCGTATATGCCAATGGGAGCCAGTCAGATGTCCGACCATGTAACGCAGAACACTTTAGAGGATGGTAAGAAGATGTGATTGTATGTCATTTAAGCATAAACACTAATATGTTCCATGACTTTTAAGTAATATGTGTTTAAAATTAGAGAAAATATCTTGGTATTGTTTTAAAAAAAAACACAGATGAGATAACCAGCAGGCTGATTTACTATTTCAAATCTTACTCTCAACTGTTGACAGTAACATAATATGATAAAAATAAAGAGCACTTTCATTTCTAATTAATAACAATTTTTATTGGTCATCTGATTGATTAATTTTAAATTCCATGAGCTATAGATTTTATTTGAACAAGTTCAGACATATAATACAAAATTTAATAACAAAATTGTTGTATTTCTTCAAGTTCCTAGTTTAAATTGTAAAATGCATTACAGGGTTTTTTGTTTTCTTTACTGCGTAGAACAAAATGTGAGATTCTCTAGGCAGGAATAAATGTAACGACAATTCCATATTGAGTGTCTGTAATGACTAAAGGTCAGAGGCATTAGACTTCTGAAACTGGGAGTTTATGAAATTGAGTACTTAATTTTTAAAATTCTTATAAAATCAGATAGTTTATTTTCAGATCTGTGCTTATTCTGCTTAAGGAGGGAAGTATTGCTTGTTCAGTTTGTTATCTGGGGTTGGAAATTGAACTGCTGTGCTTTCTAGGCAAGCCTCCATATACTCTTGCAGTGGTGGAAAATTCCATCCATTAAAATAGTCCTGATAGAACTGATTCTCCTCCTCTGACTCTTTATCTCTTTCTTTGGGGCCTTTCCACAACTCATTTTATACTCTGTAACCTGAAAGGGGGTTACTTTTAGAAAATAAAACCTTCAATTTAAATGGTCACAAAAGATAACAGAGATCCAAGGACCCATATTGCATGGTCTTGTTAAGTGGTAACAGTCTTGCTAATTTCACTTTGTGTATCATAATTTTTAGACACTGATTCTTTCATCTAGGTTTGAATAATGAAGAGTATCAAGTAGTCATCGGAAATGACACCACTCATTACATTATTGATGACTTGGAACCTGCCAGCAATTATACTTTCTACATTGTGGCGTATATGCCAATGGGAGCCAGTCAGATGTCCGACCATGTAACGCAGAACACTTTAGAGGATGGTAAGAAGATGTGATTGTATGTCATTTAAGCATAAACACTAATATGTTCCATGACTTTTAAGTAATATGTGTTTAAAATTAGAGAAAATATCTTGGTATTGTTTTAAAAAAAAACACACAGATGAGATAACCAGCAGGCTGATTTACTATTTCAAATCTTACTCTCAACTGTTGACAGTAACATAATATGATAAAAATAAAGAGCACTTTCATTTCTAATTAATAACAATTTTTATTGGTCATCTGATTGATTAATTTTAAATTCCATGAGCTATAGATTTTATTTGAACAAGTTCAGACATATAATACAAAATTTAATAACAAAATTGTTGTATTTCTTCAAGTTCCTAGTTTAAATTGTAAAATGCATTACAGGGTTTTTTGTTTTCTTTACTGCGTAGAACAAAATGTGAGATTCTCTAGGCAGGAATAAATGTAACGACAATTCCATATTGAGTGTCTGTAATGACTAAAGGTCAGAGGCATTAGACTTCTGAAACTGGGAGTTTATGAAATTGAGTACTTAATTTTTAAAATTCTTATAAAATCAGATAGTTTATTTTCAGATCTGTGCTTATTCTGCTTAAGGAGGGAAGTATTGCTTGTTCAGTTTGTTATCTGGGGTTGGAAATTGAACTGCTGTGCTTTCTAGGGCAAGCCTCCATATACTCTTGCAGTGGTGGAAAATTCCATCCATT
Organism: Tragulus kanchil; assembly: GCA_022376925.1. Taxonomy (NCBI): domain Eukaryota; kingdom Metazoa; phylum Chordata; class Mammalia; order Artiodactyla; family Tragulidae; genus Tragulus; species Tragulus kanchil. Next base: position 116,991,559 of record JAIOJX010000024.1, on the reverse strand, counting down.
AAAATAGTCCTGATAGAACTGATTCTCCTCCTCTGACTCTTTATCTCTTTCTTTGGGGCCTTTCCACAACTCATTTTTATACTCTGTAACCTGAAAGGGGGGTTATTTAAAATATACTTAATTATACTCTCCTCCCTGTACAAGTGTTTTCTCATCCTCAAGAAATGGCCCACCTTTAGTTTTCGAAACATTTTTATATAAATGATTCTCAGGTCTTTTTCTTTGTCCATTTAGTCCTACATCTCTTGTATCTCTCTGTTGCCCCTTGTGTAAATATTTGTAAGTTCAGACTTTGACTAAAGCAAAAAATCATCACTGATTGGGATACTGGATTCCACATTTTCATTTTCATTTAGGAGTTGGTTCCATTTTAGAGTAACCATGGCCTCTCTAGTTAACCTTGTTACATTTAACAACCTCTGACATGCACATCTAAGGTGAAACACAGGCTGTTGTTGTTGTTGCTTTGGGTTTGTTTGGTATAATAGAAGTATATCCCCCATATAGCCTTGAAGAAAACCCCTATACTGTCTAAGCATAGCAAGCTACTGGTTACAGCTTGCCAGTTCCAGTTCAGTTATGATCTCAAAGTTTTTCTCCTTTAAATGCTTCCTTGTTCTACCACTTTTTTGTTTAATTAAGTTTCATTTTGTTTTCTGGGTCAGTTTCTGACACTGGCAGACTCCTGACACTGCTTTTCTAGTTTCCACATTGGTGTTCCCCCATTTCCTCTGCCTGTAGTTGTCAGATGGAGACATGTAGATCTCCTAGGGTACACAGCATATACAGCTGATGCTTGTGGAGTGTTTGCCAATGCCTGTTCCAAAAACCTTTCTCCCAGTATCTCTTCAATCCCAACATAGCCTTATGACAGAAGAACCATTGTCATATAAGAGTAGTAGAACATAGGGGTGAGAATGCAGGCTCTTCGCTTCTAAGCTGTGTGACCTTGGGTAAGTGATTTCACATCTCTACCTCAGTTTCCAGAGCTAAAAAGTAGAAATGATAATGGCACACTGTTTGTTGGGTTTTTGTGAGAATGCATGAGTTCATACACATAAAGGACTCAGAAGTGCTTAATTGGTTTTCTCTTTTCTATCTGTTGTTTCATTCATTCAACAAATATTTTTTGAGTACCTGCTATGTGTTATTAAATATTTAATAGTGAATAAAAGAGACCAAAAAATTGTCCCGTGCCTTGTGGAGCTTACTTTCTATTCTCGGTGAAGAGGCAGAGGAACAATAAATAAGATAAGCAGCCAATGCTGTAGTAGGTTAGGTAGTTAATCAGTGTTGAGGAGAAGGAAGAAAGCAGGGAAGGGGAGTAAGTCTGTAGACAAAGATATCTCAGGTGAAGACCTAGAAGAAATGAAAATGAGGGAGCTGGTAGGCAGATGCCTGGAGAATATGCATTCTAGGAGAGGAAATGGAAATTGTGAAGGGCCAGAAGCCCAGGCACGGCTGGAGAGGAGGGAAGAAGCAGAAAGCAGTCAGTGTGAGATGAGGCACTGAGTGAGGAGCCAGCCATATCAGTATCAATAGCTAGGGCTTTCCAGAAGCCTCAGGGAGGACTTCAGCTTCTCCCCTAAGTGAAATGGGAGCTATTTTGAACAGAAGAGTGGCCAGACCCGACCTGCAGTTTAAGCAAATGTATTGAAACTAGATGGCCGAGATGAGGGCAGAGGCGAGGAGACCTGTTAGGAGGCTACTGCAACAGTACAGGCTGAGGGAGCGGTACAGGGACCAAAGGGGTGGCCATGTGAGTCACAGAGCCCCAGGACTGACTGTGGAGAGTGGAGAGTGTGCGGAGGAATCAGGAGTGACCCCGGGGTCACCTGTGTCTTTTGCAGCTAGACAAATAATTGCCATTTCTTGAGGTAGGAGAGCCTGTAGAAGAAGCTGTTGTTTTCATCCCCATTTTGTATATGAAGAAACCTAGACACAGAGAAATTAATTTGGCCAATATCATACACATTAGGAATTGATATAAAAAGAACTCAGTACATGGAGCCCAACTCCAGAACTCATCGTAGCTCTTATTATCAGACTGCCTCCCAGTGTTCTTGGCTCATTTTCCTGGAGTGCCTATTTTACATATTTATGCATATTATTAACAGGTAATACGTTGTTTTTATATTAAGCACCATATATTATATTTGGGGATAAAAAGTTCACACTAATTTTTAAGACTGTAAAACACTTCAAATTATTTACCACTTCAAATTATTTAGGTTATAACTCTACTGTCCTCAGCTCCTTCTCATTCTGGTGGTAATGCTTTTTTCCAAGTTTTAAGGCATCTTGATGTAGTTATTGAGAAATATTCTCATAATTTTGTATGAGTATTAAGTAAGCTCATATTCATCCCAGAAAACATAAAAGAGTCACAACAACAGTGATGAAAACCTTGCCTTCTTTGGTTCTCTATACTGAATCTCACCCTCAGTATTTTTTCCTTCCTTTTTCTGGTTCTGCTTACTGAATCTACTGCTTATAAGTGAAAAATAAAAGGGAGCTGGTAGGCAGATGCCTGGAGAATATGCATTCTAGGAGAGGAAATGGAAATTGTGAAGGGCCAGAAGCCCAGGCACGGCTGGAGAGGAGGGAAGAAGCAGAAAGCAGTCAGTGTGAGATGAGGCACTGAGTGAGGAGCCAGCCATATCAGTATCAATAGCTAGGGCTTTCCAGAAGCCTCAGGGAGGACTTCAGCTTCCCCCCTAAGTGAAATGGGAGCTATTTTGAACAGAAGAGTGGCCAGACCCGACCTGCAGTTTAAGCAAATGTATTGAAACTAGATGGCCGAGATGAGGGCAGAGGCGAGGAGACCTGTTAGGAGGCTACTGCAACAGTACAGGCTGAGGGAGCGGTACAGGGACCAAAGGGGTGGCCATGTGAGTCACAGAGCCCCAGGACTGACTGTGGAGAGTGGAGAGTGTGCGGAGGAATCAGGAGTGACCCCGGGGTCACCTGTGTCTTTTGCAGCTAGACAAATAATTGCCATTTCTTGAGGTAGGAGAGCCTGTAGAAGAAGCTGTTGTTTTCATCCCCATTTTGTATATGAAGAAACCTAGACACAGAGAAATTAATTTGGCCAATATCATACACATTAGGAATTGATATAAAAAGAACTCAGTACATGGAGCCCAACTCCAGAACTCATCGTAGCTCTTATTATCAGACTGCCTCCCAGTGTTCTTGGCTCATTTTCCTGGAGTGCCTATTTTACATATTTATGCATATTATTAACAGGTAATACGTTGTTTTTATATTAAGCACCATATATTATATTTGGGGATAAAAAGTTCACACTAATTTTTAAGACTGTAAAACACTTCAAATTATTTACCACTTCAAATTATTTAGGTTATAACTCTACTGTCCTCAGCTCCTTCTCATTCTGGTGGTAATGCTTTTTTCCAAGTTTTAAGGCATCTTGATGTAGTTATTGAGAAATATTCTCATAATTTTGTATGAGTATTAAGTAAGCTCATATTCATCCCAGAAAACATAAAAGAGTCACAACAACAGTGATGAAAACCTTGCCTTCTTTGGTTCTCTATACTGAATCTCACCCTCAGTATTTTTTCCTTCCTTTTTCTGGTTTGTACTCTGCTTAACTGGAAGTCTTAGCTAGAGCTGAAAGGTATTGTTGGTTAGTCACTCAGTCATGTCGTACTCTTTGCAACCCCAAAGACTATAGCCTGGCAGGCTCCTCTGTCCATGGGGTTTCCCAGACAGGACTACTGGAGTGGACTGTCGTTTCCTTCTGCCGGGGATCCTCCTGACCCAGGGAGTGGAACCCGCATCTCCTGCAAGTTTTCTGCATTGCAGACAGTCTTTACCACTGAGCCACCCATTATGTGATGTGTTGCCGCTAAGATACTTCAATAAATACTGGTGTGCTCATTGACTATTTTGATTCTAAATATTGATAAGCAGTCTGTTTTCTTGTACGACTAGTTCCCCTGAGACCTCCTGAAATTAGTTTGACAAGTCGAAGTCCCACGGATATCCTCGTCTCCTGGCTGCCCATCCCGGCCAAGTACCGGCGGGGCAAGGTCGTCCTCTATCGCCTCTCGTTTCGCCTGAGCACTGACAACTCCATCCAAGTGCTGGAGCTCCCAGGGACCACTCTTGAGTACCTCTTGGAGGGCCTGAAACCTGATAGTGTCTACCTGGTGCGGATTACTGCTGCCACCCGAGTGGGGCTGGGAGAGTCTTCAGTATGGACTTCACACAGGACGCCCAAAGCTACCAGCGTTAAAGGTAAATGTTCACTATTGAGGACGAGTCACACCGTATCTTTCTTTCTTTTTTTTTTTTTGTCATATCTAACTTATGCTTATATTTTTCAGTTTTGTCCTAAAAATTAAAATGCACCATAGATCATGGGCTGAAGTAAAAAATAATTTAAACTTTTTACTGAGTACTTGCTTTTTTCGTGGAGCTCGTTAGTATGTAAAACTTTTGGTTGCTTTCTGTTTACTTATAGAAACAATCCCTGAAAATTGAGGGCAAGAGGAGAAGGGGGCGATAGAGGATAAGATGGTTGGATGGCTTCACTGACTCAAACTCAGGGAGATAGTACTAGTACTCAGGGAGATAGTGATACATAGAGAAACCTCGCATGCTGCAGTATGTGGGTTCGCAAAGAGTCAGACATGACCTGGCAACTGAATAACAGTGTTTACATAGTATATCCTTCACGGATGAATCCAAATCAAATGGAATTGCCAAGAGTTATTTATTAATAGAGACCTAATGAATATCATTGCCGTATATATTTTTTTCAATCATCAATTTAATAGACTATAGTGCTACGGAGTCCTCGCCCTTCCTCCTTGTATACTAATGTGGAGTGTAACGTGACTGGGCTTTTCTTTGTTAATTAATAATAATGTCTGTTCTATCAAAGAGGAATATTAGATGGTCAGAATTCAGAAATATATATTGCTTCTTTGGAGCAACTTAGTATCCACGAATATAATTTTGTTCTTATTTTTATATTGGATTGGCCAAGAAAGTTTGAGTTTTCATGCAGTCTTAAGGAAAAATCCAAACAAACTTTTTGGCCAGCCCAATACCGTAGTTTTTTTAGGTAGTATCTTATACTTTTAATTCTGTTTCAGGTTTAATTGTGGAAATTTTAATATTTAAGGGACAATATGATCGTCAGAATTGAACTTTTATGTAACTGTTGATTTAGAATGGAGAGCGCTCCACTCTCCTGTGTTTTCATGTGAATTAAGAGTTTCTTATACATACACTTCTGGTGAATTTTTCTAGCCCCCAAGTCTCCAGAGTTGCACTTGGAGCCTCTGAACTGTACCGCCATTTCTGTGAAGTGGCAGCAAGATGCTGAGGACACAGCCACCATTCAGGGCTACAAGCTGTATTACAAAGAGGAAGGGCAGCAGGAACACGGGCCCCTTTTCCTAGATCCCAGTGACCTTCTCTACATTCTTAGTGGTTTAGGTGAGTGACCCTGTACAGGGCTTTTCCCGTTTTCCTTCCTCTCTGACCAACTGGAGAAAAGCTTACCGGATATAAGGCAGAAGTACTGATTTAATGGTAAAAAGAAAAGAATTAACTTTCCTAACTCTTTGAGTGGTATTATTTTGCCGCGTAAGTCAGTGAGTAGTCCTTGACTCACCATAGAGAGAACTGGCACACTGTATCTTCCTATCTTCTCCCTACCTTTGGGCATCTGATTTTCTTTCTGAAGTCCACTTCTGGAGAAGTGAGATCCTAATCTATGCTTGTGACTGTATGGTGGATGTAGAATAGTAATGTGAAATTAGAATTATTACCGGATGATCAAATAATACACAGTAATTTAAGTTTAGCTTAGGAATTGTCTGAAAGTGCTGTGTAGGTATATTATTTTTCATGTGTAAAAGACATTATGTACAAAATAATGCTCTTAGCTATGAACATGTAACCATAAATGTTTATGTAGTTCTAACCCAGGAACACTGAAGAAAAAAGCACGTAATTTTATGTTTGGATCCATCTGGTTCTGAAAAATACTGTTTTATTCCCTATTCATCCTATCTTTGCACAGTTAAAGGATTTTGTGATGTAAACATGTTGAGTAGGAAGTATAGTAAAGACACTTAAAACTACAGTAAATGCATGCATATAAGCAGATACTCAAGGTGTAGACTGCACACTTGGCTAGCTCTTTGTTGCGCATAAGATTTTTTACCCTTAAGCACAAAGCAGGAAGTTTATGATCATCAGCTAAATGCCTGCTGGATTGTTACAGCACCTTCTGCACGTACTGGAAATTTACAAGCACTCCAGCCTTCCCTGTCAAAGGCTGCCTTTGGAGTCCAAGCGGGGAAGGGGCACAGTGCTCCCACCTGGGACTGCTTCCTTTATTTCCCTGGCCTCACAGTGTTAGACCCAAGTGCCTTTGAGTAAGAAGCAGTGGTGGGAATCTGTTTTCAGACACAGGAGCCTCTGAACTGTACCGCCATTTCTGTGAAGTGGCAGCAAGATGCTGAGGACACAGCCACCATTCAGGGCTACAAGCTGTATTACAAAGAGGAAGGGCAGCAGGAACACGGGCCCTTTTCCTAGATCCCAGTGACCTTCTCTACATTCTTAGTGGTTTAGGTGAGTGACCCTGTACAGGGCTTTTCCCGTTTTCCTTCCTCTATGACCAACTGGAGAAAAGCTTACCGGATATAAGGCAGAAGTACTGATTTAATGGTAAAAAGAAAAGAATTAACTTTCCTAACTCTTTGAGTGGTATTATTTTGCCGTAAGTCAGTGAGTAGTCCTTGCCTCACCATAGAGAGAACTGGCACACTGTATCTTCCTATCTTCTCCCTACCTTTGGGCATCTGATTTTCTTTCTGAAGTCCACTTCTGGAGAAGTGAGATCCTAATCTATGCTTGTGACTGTATGGTGGATGTAGAATAGTAATGTGAAATTAGAATTATTACCGGATGATCAAATAATACACAGTAATTTAAGTTTAGCTTAGGAATTGTCTGAAAGTGCTGTGTAGGTATATTATTTTTCATGTGTAAAAGACATTATGTACAAAATAATGCTCTTAGCTATGAACATGTAACCATAAATGTTTATGTAGTTCTAACCCAGGAACACTGAAGAAAAAAGCACGTAATTTTATGTTTGGATCCATCTGGTTCTGAAAAATACTGTTTTATTCCCTATTCATCCTATCTTTGCACAGTTAAAGGATTTTGTGATGTAAACATGTTGAGTAGGAAGTATAGTAAAGACACTTAAAACTACAGTAAATGCATGCATATAAGCAGATACTCAAGGTGTAGACTGCACACTTGGCTAGCTCTTTGTTGCGCATAAGATTTTTTACCCTTAAGCACAAAGCAGGAAGTTTATGATCATCAGCTAAATGCCTGCTGGATTGTTACAGCACCTTCTGCACGTACTGGAAATTTACAAGCACTCCAGCCTTCCCTGTCAAAGGCTGCCTTTGGAGTCCAAGCGGGGAAGGGGCACAGTGCTCCCACCTGGGACTGCTTCCTTTATTTCCCTGGCCTCACAGTGTTAGACCCAAGTGCCTTTGAGTAAGAAGCAGTGGTGGGAATCTGTTTTCAGACACAGGGCCCGGAACCCCACCCTCCGGTTCTTGTCCCTAGTTTTCCAGATGGCGTTTTGCCTATAATCTTGTTGTGTGGGATTTTAATTGAATCTGCATTAGGTTAAGTAAGTTTCACAGTTGATCCCTGTCATGCAGCTTTATAAAGGATGAGGAGAAGTTGCATATGTTCCAGGGTGACCTTCCTGAAGCCACTGATACTCAGAGGACGTTCTCTCAGCCTACTGTCAGTCGCTCAGTCCCATTGATTCCTCGCCATGCCTTCTCAGAGTGCCCTCCCTTTCCATGGACATGTCACTCCATCTGGGAAATTTTAGTCAGGATTTAGTAAGAAGCAGCATTTGATACAATTGTTGACGAAAAATCATGCATCAAACTTAGTACCTCCACTGTCTTCACTGATAGGAAATATAAATACATTGAAGACACAAAACAGTAGATTCTTAGAGCACTACTACTAAGTAGTATATTCTAAACAAATGAATAATTTATTAGAAAAAAATAATATTCTGTTTGTGAGAAGTTTATTTTAGACAGTCTATTAAAACTTTGCCAATTAAAAATAATTCTTTAAAATTTAAAATTTTTCTACAAACTGCATATTGTAATATATATATATATATAGAGAGAGAGAGAGAGAGAGAGAGAGAGAGAGAGAGAAGATCCATTGAATTTTGTTGAAAAATTTTTAAAAGTTTGGCCTCTTTTATTGTTTTTTATTTATTTATTTTATTTATTTATTTTCATACATCTTTACTGTTTGACCTGTGTGGGCCTCCCATTGCTATGGCCTCTCTCATTGCAGAGCACTGTCTCTGGGCACATGCTCGTAATTGGACACACCAGTCCAGCCACTCCATGACCCGTGGGCTCTTCCCGGGCCAGGGATTGAACCAGTGCCCCTTGCACTGCAAGGCGGACTCTTTACCCACTGGACCACCAAGGAATCCCTGTTGAAATCTTAATAGTCTCTATATATTAACTTTCGTCCTATAAACCTTTATTTCTTCCTGTGTTTTAAAAATAAATTATATAAATTTACTGCCAGTGTTTTGTATGGTAAAATCCTTTGCATATGCCATTTGAGGTAATTCAGTTTAAAATTATTTTATGGTGTATAAAAGTAGGAAATGGTTTTGTTATAGCCAGTATGCCCATCCATTAAAGTAGCCCCATTTTATGGTGATGGGATTTTAATTGAATCTGCATTAGGTTAAGTAAGTTTCACAGTTGATCCCTGTCATGCAGCTTTATAAAGGATGAGGAGAAGTTGCATATGTTCCAGGGTGACCTTCCTGAAGCCACTGATACTCAGAGGACGTTCTCTCAGCCTACTGTCAGTCGCTCAGTCCCATTGATTCCTCGCCATGCCTTCTCAGAGTGCCCTCCCTTTCCATGGACATGTCACTCCATCTGGGAAATTTTAGTCAGGATTTAGTAAGAAGCAGCATTTGATACAATTGTTGACGAAAAATCATGCATCAAACTTAGTACCTCCACTGTCTTCACTGATAGGAAATATAAATACATTGAAGACACAAAACAGTAGATTCTTAGAGCACTACTACTAAGTAGTATATTCTAAACAAATGAATAATTTATTAGAAAAAAATAATATTCTGTTTGTGAGAAGTTTATTTTAGACAGTCTATTAAAACTTTGCCAATTAAAAATAATTCTTTAAAATTTAAAATTTTTCTACAAACTGCATATTGTAATATATATATATATATATATATAGAGAGAGAGAGAGAGAGAGAGAGAGAGAAGATCCATTGAATTTTGTTGAAAAATTTTTAAAAGTTTGGCCTCTTTTATTGTTTTTTATTTATTTATTTTATTTATTTATTTTCATACATCTTTACTGTTTGACCTGTGTGGGCCTCCCATTGCTATGGCCTCTCTCATTGCAGAGCACTGTCTCTGGGCACATGCTCGTAATTGGACACACCAGTCCAGCCACTCCATGACCCGTGGGCTCTTCCCGGGCCAGGGATTGAACCAGTGCCCCTTGCACTGCAAGGCGGACTCTTTACCCACTGGACCACCAAGGAATCCCTGTTGAAATCTTAATAGTCTCTATATATTAACTTTCGTCCTATAAACCTTTATTTCTTCCTGTGTTTTAAAAATAAATTATATAAATTTACTGCCAGTGTTTTTGTATGGTAAAATCCTTTGCATATGCCATTTGAGGTAATTCAGTTTAAAATTATTTTATGGTGTATAAAAGTAGGAAATGGTTTTGTTATAGCCAGTATGCCCATCCATTAAAGTAGCCCCATGTTTCCTGACTGGAGCTAGACTGAGTGGCTGGAGTGATTACAGGGCAGGGTGGCAGGGGAGTTTGCCATAGCTTTAGGGCTTTCTTAGACGCACATTCCTTCCCTCTGGAGTTAACCCATCAGGGCTGGATCTGCTGACTGCCAGGGATGTAGTCATGCAGATCACAAATTGTATAGCTGTTGACTAGATCACCTTTAAGATGCCTTCTGACTTTCAGAGTCCTGGGGTCTCGTCTTCTCTTGAAACTCACTTTTGGGGACTAGCCGAGCTTATCAAAGTGAATGGGTTTACCTCACTAAGCAGGCAATTGTTAACACTTGCCTTCTTACTCCTTTTCTTTTGGCTGGTGGAGTCGGAGGGCAGTATGTTCTGTTAACTGGACAGCTGACCATCTGTGATCATTTTTAGGGAGAGCATCTGGCGGTTGCTGCCTGTTTAACAGAGAGTGATGTGTCTAGAGGGCAGTAGGTTAAGGGAACCCTATCTGTGTCTTACATGGCAAATACTTGCTTTTACTGAGCTTCTGCACATTAAAGATACTCTGACCAGAACTAGATTTACTAAGTGAAGCAGCTTGGAAATGAAATTTAAGTGCTTTTGTTTGCTGATTCATTCTCAGTTTGAGTAGTAAACTGATGCCTCAAAATTTCATTTTCATATTAATCCCCTTTCTGATGCCCTTTTTGTTTCCACTTCTGGCAATTAAGTTTTCAATTTTAAAAAGTATGTTATTGGGACACATTCTCCTTAGTAATATGTACAGTTCTTTGTTTCTGAGAAAAGAAATAAGTGAAGGAGTTCATATATATCAGTTCCTTTAACAAGCATGTTTAAATTCTTATTTGAGTAAGGCATTATAGCACTAAATTAAAAAAATGTAACAGATGTGACCACTGCTTAAAAGAAGAAGGATTAAACCAAGATTAAGTTGACTCATTTGTCTAATTTTCTCTCAGATTTTCTCCCATGTCGGATGGACTAAATTTAATTGTACTTAGTACTGAAAGTTATTTTAGGACATTTTATTCTAAACGCTTAAAGCCCCAACTCCCTGAGATGTAGAATGTTTTGTCTTTTAAAGTGGCTAAGAATATTCTTGTATATTTATTAGTATAATATAAATATTGGCAAAGCAGTAGAAGTATTTTAATGTTGCTAATTTGTTATGGTTTAATGGTTTTAAGATATACAGTTTGATTTTATTGGAAGTGGTTTACTTTGGGGGAGTTGGATAAAAAGCACTAGGCTTGTGAATTAATGTTTACATGATTTGTTCTAAATTGTGCTTTGCGGTTTTCTTCAAGATTTTGCATCTTTGTAGTGATTGTTTATATTTAGTTTTTTTTCCCTTGGCACTTTCAGTGTTTAGTTCACTTTTAAATAGACTTTTAAAATGTTTGTTTCATTCATCACACAGTAAACTGAAGCAAAATTAATAGCACACTTGTGTTTCCTGATAATAAGCCAACTGAAATAATTTGTTCTTCTTTGTTTATTTCAGAAATTGGCTTCAAATTCTGAAATTAGAGTTTCTAACTGCAAGAGGTCTGTTTTCATAAGCTGATTGTCAGAAACCATTCTTAATTGTTTTGTCTGTGTAGAATAGAGTGAAAAGGGGAGATTATTTAGATAGTGCTGTTGTTTATCCTTTAGACACTGATATTAGATAATCTTGAGTTTCTGTTTCGTCAAAAAATTTGTGCTTTTAAATTTCATAGCAAGAATGATTAAGGAGCAGGCTACTTAGCACCAATTATAAAGATCTAAAATATTTAAAATCACATCTTCAAAACTCACAGGTGTCTTTTTGAGAAATCTGAAGTTAGAACTCCCAGTTCTAGGAGTCTGAAGAACAGTCCCTGGTTAATGATATAATTTTTTTTTCTTTTTTTAAATTTATTTTTTATTTGGAGGGAATTTGCTTTAAATGTTGTGATGATTTCTGCCATACAACAACACAAATGCAATTTTAAAGTTTGTTAGCCAGTTTGTGTGAAAGCATGGTAAAATTAAGTCAGGTTTCTGGATGTTACCTTTCCATGTAGTATTGATAGAACAGGATTTGGTTGTATGGCTACATATCTCATGAAAGAAAATAGACAACTAGTACTGGAGGTCCAAATTGACCTAGACAGGGGAAATTGTAATCTTGCCTTTAGTCAAGGCAGAACAAGATTTTGTGGCATGATGATCAGAGGGTTCATTGTGAACCTTATTATAACAGTGATTTTGTTTTGAAGAGAATGAGAATCACTCAGTTTATGAAATATGAAAGTCATGTTTTAAAGCAAGCCTAAGCCTTTTCAGAGACTGTGTTCCCTCACCCCTCTTACACAAGGAAGCCTTAGATAGTACTCAGAAAAATCCTTGGAAGTATGCTGCAGGTGAAGATTTGTATAATGTGGTTGGCCTGCATATTTCTGACTGCATCACTTAAAATGGAATAGAAAATTCATGATATTTTACAACAAAGTCTTTCTAATGATGAATAACTTGACTTTTTGCTTATAAATTCATTTCAGATAATCTGGTGCTTTGATACCGACTACCAGCCCAAATATCATCACAGATGCCAGGAGTCTTCCATGCAGAAGTGTGGAAGACAACATAAATATCATTAATCATTCTGTCCAGATTAGCTTTGGCTTCATAAAGCAGCACTGATTTCAGAGACATCACTTTGCATTTGTTTCTTAGACCATTTTTAGGATTAGTGTAAAAATTCCATTAACACTATTGCTGTTATTTACCACAGACAAGATCTTTGGGGACATAGCTTCACATTTCTACCTCTCTTCAGTTCTTCCTGTGCTTTACCATAGTTAATTTTCACTTTTAGTAGAAATAGTTGCTCAGAACAGTATCTGATTACATTCTTTCTTTTCAAATAATTGCAAAATAAATTCATTTAACTGAATTTAGTAGACTTCTAATAGGAATGATGTTTGGAAACCACCTACTGTGTATGTAGGCCATGAAAATGAATAGGTGCAAATTATAGCAAAAGAAAGGGAACATTTTAAAAGTATTGTATTTCAAAAAAAAAAAGTGCTGTATTTCACTTCCTTCGCTGTTAAATATCTTTCAAGTTATGATTTCTTATGTTGTATTTAATCTGTTATCAAGATTGAAACTTAAATAGAAACTTTAGGGAATAGTGAAATATTTTTTCCTAATTTACTAAAAGAGTAAAAATCTTAAAATTTTCCTTCTATATACTAACAGTGTCAAATATGATTTATATTAAAAGCACATTTTAGAACCTTAATACTTAAAAAAAATACTTAAAAAACAGTTCCTCAAAAGAAATGGAGCATCCATTTGTAAAAAAAAAATCCTATTTCTAAAAAAAAATGTGTTAAATTAAGACAATAAAATTTTTGTTTGCCTATTTTCGACTACCTCTAATTAAAGACAGAATGTTTGCACATTGATGAAACTGTCAAAACTATACAGTAGTTACTGTTAATCATCTGTCTGTGTTTCCTTAAATTCTTTTTCTTAGATGAAAGGTAATCTTCCATTTTAAAATAGTTTTGGTATTCTCTGGACAAAATTAGAGACCTATGTCTTCTTTCTATTTGGAAAAAAATCTTGCCCAGATTTTTTTTTTTCAGTTTTGGCCTCTTTGGTTTTCCATTCATTTATTTTCATCCTTCTTTATTCTCTGGCCTGTGTGGGCCTCCCATCGAAGTGGCCTCTCTTGTTGCAGAGCACTGGCTCTGGGCACACGCGCTCCAGAGTGCTGGTGGGCAACCAGACACACCCGCCGGCCCAGCCGCTCCTCGGCTCGTGAGACCTTCCCAGGCCAGGGATCGAACTGGTGCCCCTTCCACTGCAAGGCGGACTCTCCACCCACTGGACCACCAGGGAAGCCTCTCTTGCCCAGACTTTAAGCCTTAGCTCTTCAGAGAATCCTTTTGTGACCCCAAATGGTGTCAGGCAGTCCCGTATTGCGTCATTTACAGTTTTCAGAGGCAAGTGGCACTGACCAAATATTGCAAAATAAATTCATTTAACTGAATTTAGTAGACTTCTAATAGGAATGATGTTTGGAAACCACCTACTGTGTATGTAGGCCATGAAAATGAATAGGTGCAAATTATAGCAAAAGAAAGGGAACATTTTAAAAGTATTGTATTTCAAAAAAAAAAAGTGCTGTATTTCACTTCCTTCGCTGTTAAATATCTTTCAAGTTATGATTTCTTATGTTGTATTTAATCTGTTATCAAGATTGAAACTTAAATAGAAACTTTAGGGAATAGTGAAATATTTTTTCCTAATTTACTAAAAGAGTAAAAATCTTAAAATTTTCCTTCTATATACTAACAGTGTCAAATATGATTTATATTAAAAGCACATTTTAGAACCTTAATACTTAAAAAAAATACTTAAAAAACAGTTCCTCAAAAGAAATGGAGCATCCATTTGTAAAAAAAAAATCCTATTTCTAAAAAAAAATGTGTTAAATTAAGACAATAAAATTTTTGTTTGCCTATTTTCGACTACCTCTAATTAAAGACAGAATGTTTGCACATTGATGAAACTGTCAAAACTATACAGTAGTTACTGTTAATCATCTGTCTGTGTTTCCTTAAATTCTTTTTCTTAGATGAAAGGTAATCTTCCATTTTAAAATAGTTTTGGTATTCTCTGGACAAAATTAGAGACCTATGTCTTCTTTCTATTTGGAAAAAAATCTTGCCCAGATTTTTTTTTTTCAGTTTTGGCCTCTTTGGTTTTCCATTCATTTATTTTCATCCTTCTTTATTCTCTGGCCTGTGTGGGCCTCCCATCGAAGTGGCCTCTCTTGTTGCAGAGCACTGGCTCTGGGCACACGCGCTCCAGAGTGCTGGTGGGCAACCAGACACACCCGCCGGCCCAGCCGCTCCTCGGCTCGTGAGACCTTCCCAGGCCAGGGATCGAACTGGTGCCCCTTCCACTGCAAGGCGGACTCTCCACCCACTGGACCACCAGGGAAGCCTCTCTTGCCCAGACTTTAAGCCTTAGCTCTTCAGAGAATCCTTTTGTGACCCCAAATGGTGTCAGGCAGTCCCGTATTGCGTCATTTACAGTACTCTATTCCAGAGGCAAGTGGCACTGACAGTTAAAACAAAAACATTGGTTGACTAAGTTTCATGTCTGCACCTAGGTTTCACTTACAAGCTCCACAGTGTATTAATAGATTAAATCCTGGTTGTGTGCCTAAATGGGAATAATAATAATAATAATAATAGTTATTTTAGAATGTTAGAAAGGCTAAATGACATAATAATGCACATAAGACTTAACATTGCATTGTAAATTGCATTGTAAGTCCCAAACAAATGTTAGCTGTTCTAATTGTTTTTAAAATAATTTTCCTCATAGGATGGAGTCTGAAAATCTGTATTAATTTTTTTTTCCCCATGTGACTTAACCATGATCATTAGGTATGGAAACTACTACTACTTGAACTTTAATATGTATATGAATTTACCCAGGATCCTTGTTAAAATTTAGTACGTCTGGGTGAAGCCTGAAATTTTTGCACTTCTGGCTGCTTTGAGAAGTACGGGTCTGTCTAGACCAGGGTTAGGCGGATTTTTTTTTTTTTTTTTGTATAATGAGCCACATGGTAACTATGTTAGGCTTTGTGGGTATTACAAGCTGAATGTTTATGTTCACATCACATTCATGTGTGTGTATGTGAGTGAGTTGTTCCGTGTGTCTGACTCTTTGTGACCCCACAGACTGTAGTCGGTCAGGCTCCTCTGTTCATGGAGTTCTCCAGGCAAGAATGCTGGAGTGGCTTGCCGTTCCCTTCTCCAGGACATCTTCCTAACCCAGGCATCGAACCCATGTTTCCTGGATTGTAGGCAGGTTTTTCCCCATCTGAACCACAAAGGAAGCCTTGGTGAAGCCCTAATCCCTAATATGACTATATTTGAACATAGCTTTTGAGAGAGTGATAATCGTTGAATGAGGTCATGAGAGTGGGACCCTAATTCAGTGGGACTGATGCCCTTATAAGAAGGGAAGGAAATACCAGAGCACTCTCTCCATCATGTGAGGCAGTGAGAACGTGACAGTCTGCAAGCCAGGAAGAGAGCTCTTACCAGAAACAGACTTCTGCCACACCTTGACCTTGGACTTCCCGGTCTCCAGAACAGTGAGAATATAATTCCTGTTGTTTAAGCCATCCAGTCTATGGCATTTTGTTACGGCAGCCTAAGCTGACTAATACAGTGGGCCATATGAACTTTAAAAAAAAAAATGCTTGTTTATTTGGCTGTGTTTGGGGCTTAGTTGTGGCACCTGGAGTCTGCAATCTTCACTGAACCATGCAGGCACTCTAGTTGTAACATATGAACTCTTACTTGTTTGTGGGTTCTCTAGAAGTGGCTGTGAACTTAGTTGTGGCATTCAAAGTCTTAGTTAGGATATGTGGGACCTAACTCCCCAACTAGAAATTGAACCTCAGGCCCCTTCATTGAGAGTGTGAACTCAGCCACTGGATCACCGGGGAAGTCCCTGGAAACTGAAATTTGATTTTATTTTTAATTTTAACCTCTTTTAGTGGTTTTTTATTTATTTGTTTTCATCCATCTTTAGTCTTTTGGCCTGTGTAGGCCTCCCATTGCAGTGGCCTCTTTCTCTGCAGAGTACTGGATCTGGGCGCATGTGTTCCAGAGCACCGGCTCACAATTGGACACTCCGGTCCAGGCGCTCGGTGGCACGTGAGATCTTCCCGGGGCAGGGATTGACCTGGTGCCCCCTGCACTGCAAAACAGACTCTTTACCCACTGGACCACCAGGGGAAACTCTGAAATTTGAGTTTTATGTAATTCTGATGTGTCATAAATTATTATTTAACATTTTTTTCTGACCACTCAAAAATATGAAAAGCATTTTCTCCGTGGCAGGTTACCCAAAGGCAGTAGACCATATTACTGTGGTTTGCCAATTCCGGGTGTTGACTTGATAGTCTTTGCTCTTCACAGTGTGATCCCAGGATCAACAGCATGATCTGAAATTTTATTTAAATACTGAATTTCAGGCTCTTCCCTCCCCCTTCCCCAGACCTACTGAATCAGAGTCCCCATTTTAACACGATTACTAGGTGACTAGTATGCACATTAAAGTGGAAACATTCGTCTAGATGACCTCATACAGTAATATTTTTCCTAATGGCTATGTTAATTCCTAATAACTTTTAGCTTTAGTTTGTTAAATGGGACTGATGCCCTTATAAGAAGGGAAGGAAATACCAGAGCACTCTCTCCATCATGTGAGGCAGTGAGAACGTGACAGTCTGCAAGCCAGGAAGAGAGCTCTTACCAGAAACAGACTTCTGCCACACCTTGACCTTGGACTTCCCGGTCTCCAGAACAGTGAGAATATAATTCCTGTTGTTTAAGCCATCCAGTCTATGGCATTTTGTTACGGCAGCCTAAGCTGACTAATACAGTGGGCCATATGAACTTTAAAAAAAAAAATGCTTGTTTATTTGGCTGTGTTTGGGGCTTAGTTGTGGCACCTGGAGTCTGCAATCTTCACTGAACCATGCAGGCACTCTAGTTGTAACATATGAACTCTTACTTGTTTGTGGGTTCTCTAGAAGTGGCTGTGAACTTAGTTGTGGCATTCAAAGTCTTAGTTAGGATATGTGGGACCTAACTCCCCAACTAGAAATTGAACCTCAGGCCCCTTCATTGAGAGTGTGAACTCAGCCACTGGATCACCGGGGAAGTCCCTGGAAACTGAAATTTGATTTTTTTTTTTTTAATTTTGGCCTCTTTTATTGATTCTTTTATTTATTTGTTTTCATCCATCTTTATTCTTTGGCCTGTGTAGGCCTCCCATTGCAGTGGCCTCTCTCACTGCAAAGCACCGGCTCTGGGCGCATGGGCTCCAGAGCACTGGCTCGTAATTGGCCACACTGGTCCAGCCGCTCCTTGGCACGTGGAATCTTCCCGGGGCAGGGATTGACCTGGTGCCCCCTGCACTGCAAAACAGACTCTTTACCCACTGGACCACCAGGGGAAACTCTGAAATTTGAGTTTTATGTAATTCTGATGTGTCATAAATTATTATTTAACATTTTTTTCTGACCACTCAAAAATATGAAAAGCATTTTCTCCGTGGCAGGTTACCCAAAGGCAGTAGACCATATTACTGTGGTTTGCCAATTCCGGGTGTTGACTTGATAGTCTTTGCTCTTCACAGTGTGATCCCAGGATCAACAGCATGATCTGAAATTTTATTTAAATACTGAATTTCAGGCTCTTCCCTCCCCCTTCCCCAGACCTACTGAATCAGAGTCCCCATTTTAACACGATTACTAGGTGACTAGTATGCACATTAAAGTGGAAACATTCGTCTAGATGACCTCATACAGTAATATTTTTCCTAATGGCTATGTTAATTCCTAATAACTTTTAGCTTTAGTTTGTTATTCTTGTTGGAAATCTTTACTTAATTTATTTTTGTGCCTTCTAGATTCCTATAATTGTCAGGTCAATGATAGTCTTTAATTTTGTTGCTACTAAACTTCTCTTTAGCCCATGTTTATTGCACTTTTTCTTGTTTGTCTTGTTTTCAGTCACATTTCTCCATACTTGTCAGCTCATACATGGAGGGAAACATGACCTTTCATGAAGATCATCATTCAGTCAGTACATTTCTTCCTAAACACCAAGGAGTGGATGAATCACAGGCTCTCAGGCATAATCTTTTAGTCCTTACTCATTCACAGATTCGGTCTTTCATTTTCAGATATTTACCAGGCTCACTATGTGCTAGTCCCTACATGAGAACACAGCCATATTTAATGTTGTTGTTTAATCACTTAGTAGTGTCCCACTCTTTGAGACCCCAAGGACTTCAGCACTCCAGGCTTCCCTGTCCTTCACTATCTCCTGGCGTTTGCTCAGACTCATGTTCATTGAATTGATGATGCCATCCAACCATCTTGTCTTTGTCGCTCCCTTCTCCTTCTGCTCTCAATCTTTCCCAGCATCATAGTCTTTTCCAGTGAGTCAACTGTTCATATCAGGTGGCCAAAGTATTGAAGCTTCAGCTTCAGCATAAGTCCTTCTAATGAATATTTGGGGTTGATTTGCTTTAAGATTAACTGGTTTGATCTTATTGTAGTCCAAGAGACTCTCAAGAGTCTTCTCCAGAGCCATGTTGCAAAAGCATCAATTCTTCAGTGCTCAGCCTTCTTTATGGTACAACTCTCATATCTGTACATGACTACTCAAAAAACCATAGCTTTGACTAGATGGAGACAGATCATCCATTTGGGGAATTTAGGAGGAAGAATGATAATTAAATAAGTAATTAACATAAAGTGTGATGAATTCCTTGAGAATGGATGTCAGATTGCTGCTATGATATTTGTCAGGAGCCTCTCACCTACTTCAGGGACTAAAAATGGTGGTGTCTTTCAGGAAGAAAGAACATTTATGCTGAGATCTAAAGGAAGAGTAGGATTAACTGGGCAAAGGGACAGGGGCAGATACAGGTTATGTGGGATCTGACAATAATATATGGCAAAGAGGTTAAAACAATATAAAATACACAGTAGGTACACAGGGTCATTAACAGACCTAATGCAAGTGAAGGGGCTTCATAGCTTCTGTGTAAATTTACCTCTACAAAGAAGAAGCTGGAAGAACCCGGGAAATACTCATGGAATGCTGAAATTTATGTGGGATGACCAGAAAGTGAGGGTGTCTGTGTTCTGAACGAACCAAAGAGTACCTATGACCAGAGTGAAATTGGAGAGGCTAGTACCTGGTAAGGCATGTGAGGGAATTCAGGCTTTATCCTAAGGGTAGTGTGAAGCCATTAAATGATTTTAAGCAAACGAGTTGCCTGATTAGGTTTATGTTTAGAAATACCTTTCTATTGCAGCGTGTAGGATATAGTATAGAGAAATGAGACATAAAGCAGCCCAGAACTTACTTCTTCCCTGAAAGGGGAGGTTTTGTGAACTTTGTTTTCACTTGCTGGTTCAGAGATGTTAAAAACATCCGTACTCCACATTTGTTCTAGTCCCTACCTGTATATGCCCGTGTACACAAGTAGTAAATGAAAATTTCTTTAAAAAACAGCTTATTCTTTTGTTTTAAATCACTTTACACTCAGGGTTCAGCGATAAAGAATCCAGTCACCTGCCAGTGCAGGAGACATGGGTTTGATCCCTGCCTGGGTCAAGAGGATCCCCTGGAGAAGGAAATGGCAGCCCACTCCAGAATTCTTGCTTGGGACATCCCATGAACAGAGGAGCCTGGAGGGCTACAGTCCATGGGGTTGCAAAGAGTCAGACACTACTGAGTGTTAACAACAAACAACATACTCAGCTTCAGCAGGTTGTACTCAACAATAAACAACATACTCAACTTCAGCAGGTTGTACTCACTACAATATAATATACACCAGATCAGCAGATTTGGAAATTTTGCTGTGCAGACTCTCTTCAAAAATTGGTTACAAAGCATTAGGTAATATTGATCCCATATCTGGGAAAAAATCCTATTTTAACATATAAGGAAAATATATTTGAACCTTTGGCTTATGCCTCTCTTAAAGCTAGTTCTATAACTGTTACAGTGTTTTAATTTATCCTTTGATTGAATAAACTTTCAGGAGGCATTCAGTCATAAATCTAATAACATAGTCTGTCCCCTGAGAAAGCCTAATTACTCTTGATTTGGTCATCTCATTTTTAGTAACTGATAGTGCCAAGTTAATTAAGTTTTGTGTTTGTAAATGATCAGAGGAATATGGGAAATACGACTGTGGATTCCATAAGCCCGTAACACAAACTGTTCTTTGAATTCACACCATGAAGTTAGGAACATTTAGTAGTTACTCAAAAAGAGAATATTTTTTAACCTACTCAGCTGCTATTATTGAGCTTTATGATGGGCCCTAAGAGCTGCAGCACTGTTTCTAAAGCACTCACTTTAGCACTATGAGAAAACAGTGAGAATGGTGTTATGGAACTCAGTAGGTCTCAGATAAAGAGGTTCCTATGTCTTTTGGGGACTGGTCTCTTGGCCCCTACTAGAAGACTTGTAACACAGAAGCTCTTTGCTTTGCAAATCAGTTGAACTCCATTTAGAAATTACTGATAATGGTCTGCAGTTACTATTAAATTCGTATCAGTTAATTATCAGCAAATTAATTGCAAAATTGAAACCATCACAACATTCAGTTGTTTTTTTTTAAATTTGTCCTCTCCATTGATTTAAAAACAGCTTATTCTTTTGTTTTAAATCACTTTACACTCAGGGTTCAGCGATAAAGAATCCAGTCACCTGCCAGTGCAGGAGACATGGGTTTGATCCTGCCTGGGTCAAGAGGATCCCTGGAGGAAGAAATGGCAGCCCACTCCAGAATTCTTGCTTGGGACATCCCATGAACAGAGGAGCCTGGAGGGCTACAGTCCATGGGGTTGCAAAGAGTCAGACACTACTGAGTGTTAACAACAAACAACATACTCAGCTTCAGCAGGTTGTACTCAACAATAAACAACATACTCAACTTCAGCAGGTTGTACTCACTACAATATAATATACACCAGATCAGCAGATTTGGAAATTTTGCTGTGCAGACTCTCTTCAAAAATTGGTTACAAAGCATTAGGTAATATTGATCCCATATCTGGGAAAAAATCCTATTTTAACATATAAGGAAAATATATTTGAACCTTTGGCTTATGCCTCTCTTAAAGCTAGTTCTATAACTGTTACAGTGTTTTAATTTATCCTTTGATTGAATAAACTTTCAGGAGGCATTCAGTCATAAATCTAATAACATAGTCTGTCCCCTGAGAAAGCCTAATTACTCTTGATTTGGTCATCTCATTTTTAGTAACTGATAGTGCCAAGTTAATTAAGTTTTGTGTTTGTAAATGATCAGAGGAATATGGGAAATACGACTGTGGATTCCATAAGCCCGTAACACAAACTGTTCTTTGAATTCACACCATGAAGTTAGGAACATTTAGTAGTTACTCAAAAAGAGAATATTTTTTAACCTACTCAGCTGCTATTATTGAGCTTTATGATGGGCCCTAAGAGCTGCAGCACTGTTTCTAAAGCACTCACTTTAGCACTATGAGAAAACAGTGAGAATGGTGTTATGGAACTCAGTAGGTCTCAGATAAAGAGGTTCCTATGTCTTTTGGGGACTGGTCTCTTGGCCCCTACTAGAAGACTTGTAACACAGAAGCTCTTTGCTTTGCAAATCAGTTGAACTCCATTTAGAAATTACTGATAATGGTCTGCAGTTACTATTAAATTCGTATCAGTTAATTATCAGCAAATTAATTGCAAAATTGAAACCATCACAACATTCAGTTGTTTTTTTTTAAATTTGTCCTCTCCATTGATTTTTAAAAAAATTTATTTGTTTGTTTTTCATCCATCTTTGTTCTTTGGCCTGTGTGGGCCTCCCATTGCAGTGGCCTCTCTCTCTGCAGAGCACTGGCTCAGGGCACATGCACTCTAGAGTTCTGGCTCATAACCAGACACACTGGTTCTGCCACTCTGCGGCGTGCAGAATCTTTCCAGGCCAGGGATCGAACCAGTATCCCTTGCACTGCAGGGCAGACTCTCTACCCACTGGACTGCCAGGGAAGCCCAACATTCAGTTTTGACTTCTGTGATTTCTTGTAATTCTTCGTGAAGACATTGCCTAGAAGGCAGTATCAGTTAGAAACGCATAAAATTGCCAGTGTTAGGGTTAATACAATGCACAGTGTTTGTAAGAAGTTTTTACGTGTGTTCTTCATAATTTTAAAAATTTAAAAATTAACATATGTTGCTCAAATACACATACTTTCCAGGCCCTGGATTGGACAAAAGGAACCTGAATGTAAGATAGCATGACTGCCTCTAAAGTGTTTAAGTTCAGCTTGGAGGACATATCAGCATTCATAGGAAAATGTACTGGTAAAACTGAGGTGTGATCAGAGTATTCTTATTTTACTGTATGATGAAAAATTGTCCAGTTGAAAAATGGAGGGACATCATTCCAATCATAGGAGCTCAAAATGTACAAAAAGATTAAAAGAGGTAGCTTCATTGGTTTGTTATGGCTGAATTGTGGTTTGCAGGGGTGGGAGTTGTAGCGACTAGAACCATTGAGTTAACTAAGTTTTAAGGACTCTGTGTACTTAAATTATTTAGTCTTTTTTGTCTTAGTATAGTAAGTAGTGTAAAGATATCAAGATGAATGACATGGGCTTGTTTAGACAGATAAGTGTTTGTAGATGTAAAGATATTTAAAAGATGATGACATGGGCCAGCAAGACAAAAAAGTGGTCTCTTGGCCCCTACTAGAAGACTTGTAACACAGAAGCTCTTTGCTTTGCAAATCAGTTGAACTCCATTTAGAAATTACTGATAATGGTCTGCAGTTACTATTAAATTCGTATCAGTTAATTATCAGCAAATTAATTGCAAAATTGAAACCATCACAACATTCAGTTGTTTTTTTTTAAATTTGTCCTCTCCATTGATTTTTAAAAAAATTTATTTGTTTGTTTTTCATCCATCTTTGTTCTTTGGCCTGTGTGGGCCTCCCATTGCAGTGGCCTCTCTCTCTGCAGAGCACTGGCTCAGGGCACATGCACTCTAGAGTTCTGGCTCATAACCAGACACACTGGTTCTGCCACTCTGCGCTGCAGAATCTTTCCAGGCCAGGGATCGAACCAGTATGCCTTGCACTGCAGGGCAGACTCTCTACCCACTGGACTGCCAGGGAAGCCCAACATTCAGTTTTGACTTCTGTGATTTCTTGTAATTCTTCGTGAAGACATTGCCTAGAAGGCAGTATCAGTTAGAAACGCAAAATTGCCAGTGTTAGGGTTAATACAATGCACAGTGTTTGTAAGAAGTTTTTACGTGTGTTCTTCATAATTTTAAAAATTTAAAAATTAACATATGTTGCTCAAATACACATACTTTCCAGGCCCTGGATTGGACAAAAGGAACCTGAATGTAAGATAGCATGACTGCCTCTAAAGTGTTTAAGTTCAGCTTGGAGGACATATCAGCATTCATAGGAAAATGTACTGGTAAAACTGAGGTGTGATCAGAGTATTCTTATTTTACTGTATGATGAAAAATTGTCCAGTTGAAAAATGGAGGGACATCATTCCAATCATAGGAGCTCAAAATGTACAAAAAGATTAAAAGAGGTAGCTTCATTGGTTTGTTATGGCTGAATTGTGGTTTGCAGGGGTGGGAGTTGTAGCGACTAGAACCATTGAGTTAACTAAGTTTTAAGGACTCTGTGTACTTAAATTATTTAGTCTTTTTTGTCTTAGTATAGTAAGTAGTGTAAAGATATCAAGATGAATGACATGGGCTTGTTTAGACAGATAATTGTTTGTAGATGATATCTACAGATATTTTAGAGGATAGATTTAGAGAATGCAGTGAACATGGGCCAGCAAGAGGGCAAACCAAAGACAGGAAATCAATGAAATGATAGCTGTGGCTCAGATGGTAAAGAATCTGCCTGCAATGCAGAAGACCCAGGTTCAATCTCTGGGTTGGGAAGATCCCCTAGAGAAGGAAATGGCAACCCACTTGAGTATTCTTGCCTAAAGGTTTCTATGGACAAAGGAGCCTTGTGGGCTATAGTCCTTGGGGGTCACAAAGAGTTGGACACAACTGAACGACTAACACACACAGTAAGGTAAGAGTGAGCTGAGATAGGTACTTCCCTGCTGTTCCAGTGGTAAAGACTCTGTGTTCCCAATGCAGGGGACCTGGGTTCAGTCCCTGGTCAGGGAACTAGATCCCACATGCTGCAACTAAGACCCAGTGGAGCCAAATAAATAAATATTAAAAAAAAAAAAAAAGATAGTAGTTCATTGGCGAGAAGGCAGGTATGAAGTTTTTCGGGCTTAGAACTTGACTCATTACATGTGGGCCTGAGGGGAGACCTTCATATATAGCTATTATGCCTAAGAGGTCTATGAAAAGATGCTCAACATCATTAGCCATTACAGAAATGCAATGCAGTTAAAAAAATTTTAAGAACAATAGATACCACTGCATACATATTAGAATGACTAAAATAAATTGTAAATGTCAAAATTGCCAGTAACAAGTGCTGACATGAATGCAGAATACCTGGAACGTATGCATTAATTGCAGGAATGCAGAATGGTCCAGCCATTCTGGCAGACAGTTCAGTGCTGTCTTAGGAAGTTAAATATGCCTGTGCCATGTGGCTTGGCAATCCCACCTACGTGTTTACCCTAGAAAAATGAAAGCAGGTATTCACACAAGAACCTGTACACTAAATGGATAGCTCAGTTCACAGTCCTCCACCAAACTGGAAAGGACAGTTGTCCTTCACTAGCTGACTAAATAAACTGATATATCCAGACAATTGAATCACTCCTCAGCGATAAAGAGCAGTGAACTATATGGCTACTTGTAATAGTTTGTTGATGGATATTAATAGCATTATGCTGAGTGAAAGAATCCAGTTCAAAAGGTTATATTCTGTATTATTCCATTTATGTGATGTTCTTGAGAAATCAGAACTATAGCAATGGAGAACAGATCAATACTGCCAAGAGTTAGGGGTGGAAGCAGAAATAACTACAGTTTCTAGATATAATGGACTTGTTCTGTCTCCTGACTGTGGTGGTGGTTACATAAACCTCTGCATGTGTTGAACAGAACCTTACACCCCCAAAAGGTCAGTTTTGAAATTTAAACTAGAAGAATGAGGATTTTTGAGATAAGATGGCCAGGGTTTGAATTCTAGCTCTCCACAGTTAGAGGGTGATCTTGGTTAAGTTATTATACCTCCGCAAATCTCAGTTAGCACAGTGTCCAGGATATTGAGGATTAAGTGTGCTAGTACATGCAGAACCTTCAACCTATCGCACTCATGTAGTAAATGCTCAGTTACCTTTAGCTACTTGTAAATATGATTAGGTGAAGAAGTAGTGGGCCAGTTCTCATGAGCTCTGAATAGATGATACTTTAATTGGGTAGAACTTCAAGAGTAAGACCAGATTTGGAAAAATGGAAGAGTATTTAGTTTAGTTTTGATCATACTGGGTTGAAAAGGTCAATATACCGGTGGAGATAGATCTCTAGCAGCTTAATATATGGTTTTGATTTCAGAAGATCTGAGATGGTGTATCATTTCTGTACAGTTTGAAGTTAAGCCCACACACTGATGCTGCCCTGCTCTAAGGGACCCAATATCTTTCTGTGTGAGCTGCAAAGATTTGAGCAGAAGAACTCATTGTCAGGCTGATTGTAAAATGAAAGACATTTTCAGGAAATGTCTTTCATAAGAGGTCATTTTCAGGAAAGTGGGGCACATTCAACAAACCTCATTGAAATTTCTCTCATTATGTGAAACTTTCAACATTTCCTGAGTTGTCACTTTTCAGTGCTTTTTCTTTTTTTTTTTTTTTTAATCATCTTCATAGACCTTAAGAAACAAATTCTTTCCATATAGATGAGTCATATTCTTTTTTAAAATTTATTTATTATTTTTTACAGGGTTTTATTGTTTACTGCCACACATTGACCCAAATCCGCCATAGGTGTACATATATCCCCTCCCTCTGAGCCTCCCCATTCCACCCCTCCAGGTCGCCACAGAGCCCCTGTGTGAGATCCCCTAGTTCCACAACATATTCCCGTCCCTCACCTGAATGTCCGTAAGACTGTTCTCCATGTCCACATATAGATGTATCATATTCTTAACTTGGTACAATTCCTGTTACAAACATTTATCAGTTTATTTTACATATTGCAAAAGATAGAGGATTTTTGAGATAAGATGGCCAGGGTTTGAATTCTAGCTCTCCACAGTTAGAGGGTGATCTTGGTTAAGTTATTATACCTCCGCAAATCTCAGTTAGCACAGTGTCCAGGATATTGAGGATTAAGTGTGCTAGTACATGCAGAACCTTCAACCTATCGCACTCATGTAGTAAATGCTCAGTTACCTTTAGCTACTTGTAAATATGATTAGGTGAAGAAGTAGTGGGCCAGTTCTCATGAGCTCTGAATAGATGATACTTTAATTGGGTAGAACTTCAAGAGTAAGACCAGATTTGGAAAAATGGAAGAGTATTTAGTTTAGTTTTGATCATACTGGGTTGAAAAGGTCAATATACCGGTGGAGATAGATCTCTAGCAGCTTAATATATGGTTTTGATTTCAGAAGATCTGAGATGGTGTATCATTTCTGTACAGTTTGAAGTTAAGCCCACACACTGATGCTGCCCTGCTCTAAGGGACCCAATATCTTTCTGTGTGAGCTGCAAAGATTTGAGCAGAAGAACTCATTGTCAGGCTGATTGTAAAATGAAAGACATTTTCAGGAAATGTCTTTCATAAGAGGTCATTTTCAGGAAAGTGGGGCACATTCAACAAACCTCATTGAAATTTCTCTCATTATGTGAAACTTTCAACATTTCCTGAGTTGTCACTTTTCAGTGCTTTTTCTTTTCTTTTTTTTTTTTTTTAATCATCTTCATAGACCTTAAGAAACAAATTCTTTCCATATAGATGAGTCATATTCTTTTTTAAAATTTATTTATTATTTTTTACAGGGTTTTATTGTTTACTGCCACACATTGACCCAAATCCGCCATAGGTGTACATATATCCCCTCCCTCTGAGCCTCCCCATTCCACCCCTCCAGGTCGCCACAGAGCCCCTGTGTGAGATCCCCTAGTTCCACAACATATTCCCGTCCCTCACCTGAATGTCCGTAAGACTGTTCTCCATGTCCACATATAGATGTATCATATTCTTAACTTGGTACAATTCCTGTTACAAACATTTATCAGTTTATTTTACATATTGCAAAAGATAGAGGAATTTGATTAAGAAGGAAGCAAAAGGAATCAGACAAATCATTGCTTTGATATTATGAGAGAAATATAACTGACAAATTCCAAATTGTATCTTATAGCAAACCATAGAAGCTGTTTTGCACTCTTCAGTGTTTGAAAACGTTTTTGTAACTTTTTTGGTAACTCAGTTGAATGCAATAGCAACACTATTATAATTTGCATTTCTTCCTCTTAAATTCAAAGGACTGCAAAAAGTGTTAAAATTGCAGTGTCCCCTGAAAGAATAAATGCCTTTTGCTCTTGTGCTGTATATTGTACTGCTCAGAATTGTATCATTGGTACTCTGTGGGATGTGTTATGCTGAATTTTATTTCCCACTTTAAAAAAGATTGTTTTGGTGAGAGAGAAGGCAGCAATAAATGCCCATATTTTCTTAAATATTTTTTTCCATGTTTAAAAAAAAAATGCTAAGGTTAAACTTTCCGTATCAAAACCAAAAAAATAAAAATAAAAGACTTTCGATGGTTTTTCCTGGACTTATATGTTCTTAGTCTTGAATAGTCATCACCTTTCGAAATACTCTAAAACATGAAAAGCTCTGTGAAAAACATCTGTCTTCTTATTAAATGAGGTGTATTTTGTGAACAAAAACCCTACTCCTTTTTTTTTTAAAAAAAAGATAAAGCAAAAGTTGTTTTTCCCCAAGAACAAAATTGACGCATTTGCCTAAATGGTCATCACTTTTGTCCCCAAGACAAATAAAGCATCATTATGTGAAACTTTCAACATTTCCTGAGTTGTCACTTTTCAGTGCTTTTTCTTTCATTTTTTTTTTTTTAATCATCTTCATAGACCTTAAGAAACAAATTCTTTCCATATAGATGAGTCATATTCTTTTTTAAAATTTATTTATTATTTTTTACAGGGTTTTATTGTTTACTGCCACACATTGACCCAAATCCGCCATAGGTGTACATATATCCCCTCCCTCTGAGCCTCCCCATTCCACCCCTCCAGGTCGCCACAGAGCCCCTGTGTGAGATCCCCTAGTTCCACAACATATTCCCGTCCCTCACCTGAATGTCCGTAAGACTGTTCTCCATGTCCACATATAGATGTATCATATTCTTAACTTGGTACAATTCCTGTTACAAACATTTATCAGTTTATTTTACATATTGCAAAAGATAGAGGAATTTGATTAAGAAGGAAGCAAAAGGAATCAGACAAATCATTGCTTTGATATTATGAGAGAAATATAACTGACAAATTCCAAATTGTATCTTATAGCAAACCATAGAAGCTGTTTTGCACTCTTCAGTGTTTGAAAACGTTTTTGTAACTTTTTTGGTAACTCAGTTGAATGCAATAGCAACACTATTATAATTTGCATTTCTTCCTCTTAAATTCAAAGGACTGCAAAAAGTGTTAAAATTGCAGTGTCCCCTGAAAGAATAAATGCCTTTTGCTCTTGTGCTGTATATTGTACTGCTCAGAATTGTATCATTGGTACTCTGTGGGATGTGTTATGCTGAATTTTATTTCCCACTTTAAAAAAGATTGTTTTGGTGAGAGAGAAGGCAGCAATAAATGCCCATATTTTCTTAAATATTTTTTTCCATGTTTAAAAAAAAAATGCTAAGGTTAAACTTTCCGTATCAAAACCAAAAAAATAAAAATAAAAGACTTTCGATGGTTTTTCCTGGACTTATATGTTCTTAGTCTTGAATAGTCATCACCTTCAAATACTCTAAAACATGAAAAGCTCTGTGAAAAACATCTGTCTTCTTATTAAATGAGGTGTATTTTGTGAACAAAAACCCTACTCCTTTTTTTTTTAAAAAAAAGATAAAGCAAAAGTTGTTTTTTTTCCCCCAAGAACAAAATTGACGCATTTGCCTAAATGGTCATCACTTTTGTACCTTTGAAATTGTTTTATGACTTTAGCAGATGTGTGGCAAGTTTTCCAGCAGACAATGGTAGTGGGAAAGGGGACTCCATTGCATCTGGTTTCTCTTTGTAAAATGCCTGAACAGTTGATATTTAGTAGTTTTCTTGAGAAAGCAGTTCATCTGTAGAAGAGGAACTTCTTCAGTACCTAAATTAGCTTGCTGAATTTTCCATGCCTATGTTTTGTCTTTCTTAAAAAAAAAAAGAATAGAAAAGAATAAAGAAAATCATCTACCCTAAAACTGCATAGTGCAGATAACCCTTTGACCTTTGGCTCTGGGTAAAGATTTACAGTACTTGTGGAGCCTCACTTCTCATGCCTGACTGAAAAGAACCCTAAATAAAGTAAGGCCCCTGTGGAGATGGGAAAAATAAGCAGGGTAAGGAAGTTCCATGATTTCAAGTAGCTGTGTGTGTGTGTGTGTGTGTGTGTCTGTGTGTGTGTGTGTGTCTGTGTGTGTGTGTGTGTGTGTGTGTGTGTGTGTGTGTGTGTGTGTGTGTGTGTGTGTGTGTGTGTGTGTGTGTGTGTGTGTGTGTGTGTGTGTGTGTGTGTGTGTGTGTCTGTCTGTCTGTCTGTTTAACCCAGTCTATGGAGTGAAAGACCAACTGTGATATATTTCCAGTTTTGAGTCAAATGTCACCTAAGTCTGATGTTACAGTAGTGAGGAGTTGGGGATACAGGAGGCAAAGTGTCCTCTGTTTTCTTTGGTCTTCAGCAAATGTTCCTTCCTGCTGGCTCCCTCAAAGTAAATTTCCACTTGAAATATCTTTGCTTTGAGGAAATGTCTCTTTTTTTTAGTGAAAGCAAAACAACAGAAAGCTTAAAAAAAATAGGGCGCTATTGATATATGGATGAGAATGGGAATTGCCAGTGGTTTCTCTCTCTGTATGTTAAATACGTCTGTATGTCAAATTTTTCTTCAGATATCAAGAGGTGTATTTTGTGAACAAAACCCTACTCCTTTTTTTTAAAAAGATAAAGCAAAAGTTGTTTTTTCCCCAAGAACAAAATTGACGCATTTGCCTAAATGGTCATCACTTTTGTACCTTTGAAATTGTTTTATGACTTTAGCAGATGTGTGGCAAGTTTTCCAGCAGACAATGGTAGTGGGAAAGGGGACTCCATTGCATCTGGTTTCTCTTTGTAAAATGCCTGAACAGTTGATATTTAGTAGTTTTCTTGAGAAAGCAGTTCATCTGTAGAAGAGGAACTTCTTCAGTACCTAAATTAGCTTGCTGAATTTTCCATGCCTATGTTTTGTCTTTCTTAAAAAAAAAAAGAATAGAAAAGAATAAAGAAAATCATCTACCCTAAAACTGCATAGTGCAGATAACCCTTTGACCTTTGGCTCTGGGTAAAGATTTACAGTACTTGTGGAGCCTCACTTCTCATGCCTGACTGAAAAGAACCCTAAATAAAGTAAGGCCCCTGTGGAGATGGGAAAAATAAGCAGGGTAAGGAAGTTCCATGATTTCAAGTAGCTGTGTGTGTGTGTGTGTGTGTGTGTGTGTGTGTGTGTGTGTGTCTGTGTGTGTCTCTGTGTGTGTGTGTGTGTGTGTGTGTGTGTGTGTGTGTGTGTGTGTGTGTGTGTGTGTGTGTGTGTGTGTGTGTGTGTGTGTGTGTGTGTGTGTGTGTGTCTGTCTGTCTGTCTGTTTAACCCAGTCTATGGAGTGAAAGACCAACTGTGATATATTTCCAGTTTTGAGTCAAATGTCACCTAAGTCTGATGTTACAGTAGTGAGGAGTTGGGGATACAGGAGGCAAAGTGTCCTCTGTTTTCTTTGGTCTTCAGCAAATGTTCCTTCCTGCTGGCTCCCTCAAAGTAAATTTCCACTTGAAATATCTTTGCTTTGAGGAAATGTCTCTTTTTTTTAGTGAAAGCAAAACAACAGAAAGCTTAAAAAAAATAGGGCGCTATTGATATATGGATGAGAATGGGAATTGCCAGTGGTTTCTCTCTCTGTATGTTAAATACGTCTGTATGTCAAATTTTTCTTCAGATATCAAATATAAAAAGTGTATGTGAGCATATGAATGATCTGGGAACATACATGTAAAAAAAAAAATAAATAAATAAATAAATTATTAAAAAAAAAAAAAAAAGTGTATGTGAACAAACTTAGTCCCAAAGTTTGTCTCCAGAAAAAGCATTTTTAAATTTTCATTTTTTTCACATTAGTTGCTTTACAGTGTTCTGTTCATTTCTGCTGTATGACGAAGTGATTCAGTTTATTTAAAAAAATTTTGGCCTCTTTTATTAATTTTTTGTTCATTTATTTTCATCCATCTTTATTCTTCTGCCTGTGTGGGCCTCCCATTGCAGTGGACTCCCTCGTTGCAGAGCACCAGCTCTGGGTGCATGTGCTCCAGAGCGCTGACTCCTAATTGGACACACTTGTCCAGACGCTCCGTGGCACGTGGGCTCTTCCCCGGCCGGGGATTGAACCAGTGTCCCTTGCACTGCCAGGCAGACTCTTCACCCACTGGAACACCTGGGAAGCCCAGTTTTTTAATGTATCTATATCTGTCTATCTTATCTGTCTATCTGTATGTATACATACATTCTTTTTTGGGATATTCTTTTTTAAAATATTCTTTTTCATTGTGGTTTATCACAGGATATTGAATATAGTTCCCTGTGCAATAGTTCCCTGTGTTAGGACCTTGTTGTTTATCTACCTGTACATAATAGTTTGTGTCTGCTGATCCCAGAGACTCCCGATCCATCCCTCCCCGACAGAAAATAATTTTTAACTTCATTCCAAATGACGCAAATTAGGCTCTTTGAAGATACTTTCACGGTCTGATGATGTTCACATCTATTTAATAATTCTTTAACTAATCCCTTTATAATGAATCTTTAACTTTATATATCTCTCTCTAAAATACCCCAGTAATCTCTCTAGCCCTTTGTATTTATATTTTAAAGTTTTTTTTCTTTTATTTGTACTAAAACTTCAGCAAATGTTCCTTCCTGCTGGCTCCCTCAAAGTAAATTTCCACTTGAAATATCTTTGCTTTGAGGAAATGTCTCTTTTTTTTAGTGAAAGCAAAACAACAGAAAGCTTAAAAAAAATAGGGCGCTATTGATATATGGATGAGAATGGGAATTGCCAGTGGTTTCTCTCTCTGTATGTTAAATACGTCTGTATGTCAAATTTTTCTTCAGATATCAAATATAAAAAGTGTATGTGAGCATATGAATGATCTGGGAACATACATGTAAAAAAAAAAATAAATAAATAAATAAATTATTAAAAAAAAAAAAAAAGTGTATGTGAACAAACTTAGTCCCAAAGTTTGTCTCCAGAAAAAGCATTTTTAAATTTTCATTTTTTTCACATTAGTTGCTTTACAGTGTTCTGTTCATTTCTGCTGTATGACGAAGTGATTCAGTTTATTTAAAAAAATTTTGGCCTCTTTTATTAATTTTTTGTTCATTTATTTTCATCCATCTTTATTCTTCTGCCTGTGTGGGCCTCCCATTGCAGTGGACTCCCTCGTTGCAGAGCACCAGCTCTGGGTGCATGTGCTCCAGAGCGCTGACTCCTAATTGGACACACTTGTCCAGACGCTCCGTGGCACGTGGGCTCTTCCCCGGCCAGGGATTGAACCAGTGTCCCTTGCACTGCCAGGCAGACTCTTCACCCACTGGAACACCTGGGAAGCCCAGTTTTTTAATGTATCTATATCTGTCTATCTTATCTGTCTATCTGTATGTATACATACATTCTTTTTTGGGATATTCTTTTTTAAAATATTCTTTTTCATTGTGGTTTATCACAGGATATTGAATATAGTTCCCTGTGCAATAGTTCCCTGTGTTAGGACCTTGTTGTTTATCTACCTGTACATAATAGTTTGTGTCTGCTGATCCCAGAGACTCCCGATCCATCCCTCCCCGACAGAAAATAATTTTTAACTTCATTCCAAATGACGCAAATTAGGCTCTTTGAAGATACTTTCACGGTCTGATGATGTTCACATCTATTTAATAATTCTTTAACTAATCCCTTTATAATGAATCTTTAACTTTATATATCTCTCTCCTAAAATACCCCAGTAATCTCTCTAGCCCTTTGTATTTATATTTTAAAGTTTACTATATTTATCTTCTGTTATATTTTCTGTTTCCTTTCTGTATGTGCCAGTAAAACTTCATTAAAATCGTAACAAATAAAAGCCTTGGTTTTAGGAAGATGCTCATAGTTACTGATCAGCTCTTGAGTGTTTTATAGTCCAGGTCATTCCAGTGGCAATTTTATCAGTGAAGGAGAAACTTCAGAAAGCTTTCCCTTCTTATTTTTAAAAGTCTGTAAAGCATGATAATTGTGAACAACAATTTTCTTTATAGAAGGGAAAACTCTTGTTGTAAGAAATTAAATCAATAACATCCATTAGTTGTCAACCCTCAGACCACTTTGCAAGTTTTTGGTGAATGTAAAGACTCTTTAGACATATGAGGTCTTTAAAGATCTAAGTAAGTTAAAGGAGGGGAGGTTTTCAAAATACCACATTAGGACATGAAATAAACTTCAGAGTGGATAGAAGAAATTGTTTGCTGCATAACAGTAATTATACTTGGGGGTTTTGTTTTGTTTTTCTTTTAAGCTTGTTCTTAAAAAAACTTAGTTAATGTAAATAAAATGTTAAGCTTTGTACTAATTACACATACCATGAGGTAGAGGGGAGATACAGGACAGACATTGTTGTCTTGGGAAAACATTTTTATCTTTTACTCTTTAAAAATATTTTTGCATGTTTGTTTCATAATATACATAGCAGGACAGTCATGTGTGTGTGTGTGTGTGTGTGTGTGTGTATTATAAAGTATATATATTATGAGTATGCTTGCTAGAAAAAATTATTAGGGTGGAATTAATGAAAAAGCTGTGGAGACCAACTCTTCTGAAATAGAGAGGTGGTTATTTGTAAGTAACTACCTCAATTATGAAACTTTACAGTCTGGAAGATGAAATAGACATAATAGTTTGTGTCTGCTGATCCCAGAGACTCCCGATCCATCCCTCCCCACAGAAAATAATTTTTAACTTCATTCCAAATGACGCAAATTAGGCTCTTTGAAGATACTTTCACGGTCTGATGATGTTCACATCTATTTAATAATTCTTTAACTAATCCCTTTATAATGAATCTTTAACTTTATATATCTCTCTCCTAAAATACCCCAGTAATCTCTCTAGCCCTTTGTATTTATATTTTAAAGTTTACTATATTTATCTTCTGTTATATTTTCTGTTTCCTTTCTGTATGTGCCAGTAAAACTTCATTAAAATCGTAACAAATAAAAGCCTTGGTTTTAGGAAGATGCTCATAGTTACTGATCAGCTCTTGAGTGTTTTATAGTCCAGGTCATTCCAGTGGCAATTTTATCAGTGAAGGAGAAACTTCAGAAAGCTTTCCCTTCTTATTTTTAAAAGTCTGTAAAGCATGATAATTGTGAACAACAATTTTCTTTATAGAAGGGAAAACTCTTGTTGTAAGAAATTAAATCAATAACATCCATTAGTTGTCAACCCTCAGACCACTTTGCAAGTTTTTGGTGAATGTAAAGACTCTTTAGACATATGAGGTCTTTAAAGATCTAAGTAAGTTAAAGGAGGGGAGGTTTTTAAAATACCACATTAGCACATGAAATAAACTTCAGAGTGGATAGAAGAAATTGTTTGCTGCATAACAGTAATTATACTTGGGGGTTTTGTTTTGTTTTTCTTTTAAGCTTGTTCTTAAAAAAACTTAGTTAATGTAAATAAAATGTTAAGCTTTGTACTAATTACACATACCATGAGGTAGAGGGGAGATACAGGACAGACATTGTTGTCTTGGGAAAACATTTTTATCTTTTACTCTTTAAAAATATTTTTGCATGTTTGTTTCATAATATACATAGCAGGACAGTCATGTGTGTGTGTGTGTGTGTGTGTATTATAAAGTATATATATTATGAGTATGCTTGCTAGAAAAAATTATTAGGGTGGAATTAATGAAAAAGCTGTGGAGACCAACTCTTCTGAAATAGAGAGGTGGTTATTTGTAAGTAACTACCTCAATTATGAAACTTTACAGTCTGGAAGATGAAATAGACATTAATCAAATCACCAGACAAATTATATTAATAATCGCAAGCGTTTGTTGGTGCTGTGGTGGAAGAGCATACAGAGGTATAAGATATAGGGGACATTAGTAGTTTGCTAGGTGGGGTCTGGTTAGGTTTCCCTGAGAAACTGATAATGAATTAAGATCTGAGGGATTTTAACCAGGTGAAAGATCCTAGTGGGATAAAGATTTTTATTTATTTATTTATTTATTTGGTGGTACTAGGTCTTAGTTGTAGCATGTGGGGATCTAGTTCCCTGGCCAGGAATCAAGCCCAGGCCCTCTGCATTGGGAGCTTGGCATCTTAGCCACTGAACCACCAGGGAATCCCGGGGTAAAGATTTAAAGGAGGTATGACATAAACCCTAGTCCTAGACTAAGAACCAAAACAGGCTAAATACTGGTATATTTTCCTATCTAAACAACTTGATTTATCAGTTGATTTGGATAAACTGCTGTGATAACATAATCTTGACAGAGTTTATTGAAATTGTACTTTTCCATTTTGAGATGGTTGAACTCAAAAGATTTTGCACAACATCCTATAATGTAGGCTGCCATATATCAGCAGCTGCTAGTGCTGAGTCCCTTCAGTTGTGTTGGGACTCTCTGTGGCCCTGTGGACTGTAGCCCCCCAGGCTGCTCTGTCCGAGTCTACAGGCCAGGGTACTGGAGTTTGTTGCCATGCCCTCCTCCTGGAATCTTCCCAGCCTAGAAATAGAACCCATGTCTATTGCATCTCCTACATGGGCAGTTGGGTTCTTTACCGCTAGCACCACCTGGGATAGTGCCACCTACAGAAGCGGAGGCTTCTTAAATTGACCAAGAAATGTGACTCCATTGACACTTACCTAATGGTAAAAACTAGTGGTTGCTTCAGCTGAAGGTACAAATGGCGTCTTGGCTTTCTCAGCATGCCAGCATGTTGACAATAATTCAGGAAATCTGTGCAGACAATAGCCATCGTCACATTTTGTGTGTTTATCACAGATTATGTTTCTTCCTTGGTAGATAGTATAAATATATGTAGCTAGTCATTATTTCAAAATGATATACCTCCTGTTTCTTTTTAAGAAAGATATGGAATAATTCAGTATGGAAACACAAAATTCAACAAAATAAAATAGGTATCAATGATGTAAGGCCCAGTGTTAGTAAGAGTATGGGATTAAAGAATGCTCATATTAATAGTGGCAGTGTGGGCTTCCCTGATGGTCCAGTGGGTAAAGAGTCTGCTTTGCAGTGCAAGGGGCACTAGCTCAATCCCTGGCCCAAGAGGGTCCTATGTGCCACAGAGTAGCTGGGCCAGTGTGTCCAATTATGAGCCAGTGCTCTGGAGCACGTGCGCCCAGAGCTGGGGCTCTGCAACAAGAGAGGCCACTTTGATGGGAGGCGCACACAGGCCAAAGAATAAAGATGGATGAAAATAAATAAATAACCAATAAAAGAGCCCCCCCCCCCAAAAGAGACATCTTTAAAAAAATTAGTGGCAGTGTAAATTGATAACATAACTATTCTAAGGATAACTAGGCAATGCCAAAGAGGGTGGAATAATATACACTGTTTGACCCAGACGCTCCATTAACAGAGCCTGTCAAAAGAAGGTATTCTAAACATGTATAGACATTTAACCACAGGGATGCTCACTGTTGTGTATGGGGTCCCTTATAACTGAAAAGCTGGAGAAAACCTAAATATTCAGCTTTTTGTTGTTTAGTCACTAAGTCATGTCCAGCTCTCTTGCAATCCCAGGACTGCAGCCCGCCAGGCTCCTCTGTCCATGGAATTTCCCAGTCAAGAATACTGGAGCTGGTTGCTACTTCCTTTTGCAGGGGATCTTCATGACCCAGGGATCAAACCTGCATCTCCTACTTGGCAGGCAGAATCTTTATCACTGAGCCATCTGGAAAACCCTACAGAAAGGTTTAGTAAAATTAGCTATGATATATCAGTACAATTAGAATAAATATAGCCATTAGAAGGAGTGTTTTCAGAGAATGTTTAATAATATGAATGGTTATCATCGTATATTAACTGAGAAAGGTTATAAAATAAAAAATATACCGAGTATAGGTGCATATGGATAGAAAGGGGAAGGAAAGAACATGGACACTGATGTTCACAGTGCTTATCTCTAGGTACTTGTTTTAAGGGCATTTTATTTTTATTTCTTTGGGCTTGTCTGAATTACGTAAATTTTCTGTAACAAACACATACTTGATCATAATGAGAAGAAACAGCAAAATATGTTTTCATTGACCATACTTAGATGAAGAAATAGAGCAAAGATAAATCAGCATTGGGAAGAACCAGCGAAGCCAGGACACCAGCTTCTTTATTGCATACAATGAGATACTGTACACTTGCTAGAAATGCCTATAAATTTAGCTGTGAGCATCCTGACAGTGGAAGCAAGCCATAAACACTGTTACTTGTGGAGAGCAGAATATTTTAATTACTAGAAGATTCTTGGGGAGTCTTGTTGCACAGCATGTGGGGCTTCAGTTCCCCAACTAGGGACCGAACTTGCATCCCCTGCAGTGCAAGCGCAGACTCTTAACCACTGGACTGCCAGGGAAACCCCTGAAAGATTCTGGTATACTTACTAAATTCCCCAAATAACAATACGTCCAAAAAATCCTCCATCGGCTCAAATTGTTGGACAGTCTGTAATGATTCTCAGTACTGAAAACCATATTATGCTTGTCAGTGACTTAAGATATTAACAGCAAAGGAGGAAGATGCCTGTGGTTTCTAGGATCACTTAGTAAGTTACAGGCTTTTGGATGACCTAAAGATATTAAAGGAGGAAACAATTAAAATAATTTTTTGAACTTTCACCTTTCTCCATCTGGATCACCAAGTATGATGATTTTCAGCATAGTTTCCCTTTCTTGAATACACTCTTTTCATAAAATGGTCTTTTGTCTTAAAAGAAAAATCATGACAGATGGGCCTTAATTCTGACCCTACAAAACTATAGAAACTACATTTGGAACACTCTTTTTTAAAAAGGGTCATTTTCTATGCATATATCCACTCTGAAAAATTATAGTGAATGGTTATCATAGTATATTAACTGAGAAAGGTTATAAAATAAAAAATATACCGAGTATAGGTGCATATGGATAGAAAGGGGAAGGAAAGAACATGGACACTGATGTTCACAGTGCTTATCTCTAGGTACTTGTTTTAAGGGCATTTTATTTTTATTTCTTTGGGCTTGTCTGAATTACGTAAATTTTCTGTAACAAACACATACTTGATCATAATGAGAAGAAACAGCAAAATATGTTTTCATTGACCATACTTAGATGAAGAAATAGAGCAAAGATAAATCAGCATTGGGAAGAACCAGCGAAGCCAGGACACCAGCTTCTTTATTGCATACAATGAGATACTGTACACTTGCTAGAAATGCCTATAAATTTAGCTGTGAGCATCCTGACAGTGGAAGCAAGCCATAAACACTGTTACTTGTGGAGAGCAGAATATTTTAATTACTAGAAGATTCTTGGGGAGTCTTGTTGCACAGCATGTGGGGCTTCAGTTCCCCAACTAGGGACCGAACTTGCATCCCCTGCAGTGCAAGCGCAGACTCTTAACCACTGGACTGCCAGGGAAACCCCTGAAAGATTCTGGTATACTTACTAAATTCCCCAAATAACAATACGTCCAAAAAATCCTCCATCGGCTCAAATTGTTGGACAGTCTGTAATGATT
Source organism: Tragulus kanchil (assembly GCA_022376925.1). Lineage (NCBI taxonomy): Eukaryota > Metazoa > Chordata > Mammalia > Artiodactyla > Tragulidae > Tragulus > Tragulus kanchil. The sequence goes on along the minus strand of JAIOJX010000024.1, from coordinate 116,952,039 downwards.
CTCAGTACTGAAAACCATATTATGCTTGTCAGTGACTTAAGATATTAACAGCAAAGGAGGAAGATGCCTGTGGTTTCTAGGATCACTTAGTAAGTTACAGGCTTTTGGATGACCTAAAGATATTAAAGGAGGAAACAATTAAAATAATTTTTTGAACTTTCACCTTTCTCCATCTGGATCACCAAGTATGATGATTTTCAGCATAGTTTCCCTTTCTTGAATACACTCTTTTCATAAAATGGTCTTTTGTCTTAAAAGAAAAATCATGACAGATGGGCCTTAATTCTGACCCTACAAAACTATAGAAACTACATTTGGAACACTCTTTTTAAAAGGCTCATTTTTCTATGCATATATCCACTCTGAAAAATTATAGTGATTGCTTCAATCATATTAATTCTCTTTCCCGTGTTGACTGAATTGCACACTTATGGCCATGATTTCTTGATTTACTCTATTCTCAGACTGTGTATATTACATATTGGCATTCCATTGTAAAGTCAGAGTATTAAGGAAAGAAATCTGCATCTGCATTATTTATATAGAGAGTCCCAGATATTTTCTAGAAATCTTGTAAGAACCTAAAGCCGTGTTGGTACTTTTCATTGCCTTGTCAGGCAGGAGGGCAGTACATTCATATGGATAAATGAAGATAAACCATTAACAGAGACAAATTGGCCTCTAAGAAAATCAGGCTATTCTGGAGTTAGGAAAGCTTCTGAAATTATGAAATCTAACAAATTTGCAGTTACAAAAAAACATGGACTTTATGTTTTATTTCCAGTAATAAAAAAAAAGCCCTATGTTAAAGTCATAGTCTGACATATAATAATCTTTGCAAAAACATTTAGTCTAAATCTGACAATGAGGAAACAATTATTATAGAAAAATCCAGATGGGAGATAGTCTGTAAAACATCTGGACAGCATTCTTTAAAGATGTCATTGTCGGGGAAGATAGGAAAAGAAAGAACACGGAACAATTCTAGGTGAAGAAGCAGTGACCCTCAGTTGGATTCAGGAATTGGGGAGGGAGGATATAAAGGCCATTATTGGTAGGAAGTTTAAAAACAAACTGTATATCGGATGAAACTGTTATTGTTAAATCTTCTGGATGCAGTAATGGTACTGTGGTTATGGAGAAGAGAATGTCCTGTTCTCAGGGGAATTGTGGCCAAGTATTGAGGTATGAAGTGCACTGATAATTCAACAGAAGAAAAACTTGTGTGTATGTATTCACTTGTACACATGTACATACAAATAAGAGAAGAAGCAATAAGGAGAATAGATCAAAATATTTAAAAAATAATTTAAAAGGTTAAAAGTGCCCTGTGTGTGTTCAGTCACTTCAGTCATGTCTGACTCTGCAACCCCATGGACTGTAGCCCGCCAGGCCCTCCTGCTAGGTAAAAATACTGGAGTGGGTTGCCGTGCCCAGGGGCCTTCCTGACCCCGGGTAAATTTAGTGATTTGGCTTCAATCATATTAATTCTCTTTCCCGTGTTGACTGAATTGCACACTTATGGCCATGATTTCTTGATTTACTCTATTCTCAGACTGTGTATATTACATATTGGCATTCCATTGTAAAGTCAGAGTATTAAGGAAAGAAATCTGCATCTGCATTATTTATATAGAGAGTCCCAGATATTTTCTAGAAATCTTGTAAGAACCTAAAGCCGTGTTGGTACTTTTCATTGCCTTGTCAGGCAGGAGGGCAGTACATTCATATGGATAAATGAAGATAAACCATTAACAGAGACAAATTGGCCTCTAAGAAAATCAGGCTATTCTGGAGTTAGGAAAGCTTCTGAAATTATGAAATCTAACAAATTTGCAGTTACAAAAAAACATGGACTTTATGTTTTATTTCCAGTAATAAAAAAAAAGCCCTATGTTAAAGTCATAGTCTGACATATAATAATCTTTGCAAAAACATTTAGTCTAAATCTGACAATGAGGAAACAATTATTATAGAAAAATCCAGATGGGAGATAGTCTGTAAAACATCTGGACAGCATTCTTTAAAGATGTCATTGTCGGGGAAGATAGGAAAAGAAAGAACACGGAACAATTCTAGGTGAAGAAGCAGTGACCCTCAGTTGGATTCAGGAATTGGGGAGGGAGGATATAAAGGCCATTATTGGTAGGAAGTTTAAAAACAAACTGTATATCGGATGAAACTGTTATTGTTAAATCTTCTGGATGCAGTAATGGTACTGTGGTTATGGAGAAGAGAATGTCCTGTTCTCAGGGGAATTGTGGCCAAGTATTGAGGTATGAAGTGCACTGATAATTCAACAGAAGAAAAACTTGTGTGTATGTATTCACTTGTACACATGTACATACAAATAAGAGAAGAAGCAATAAGGAGAATAGATCAAAATATTTAAAAAATAATTTAAAAGGTTAAAAGTGCCCTGTGTGTGTTCAGTCACTTCAGTCATGTCTGACTCTGCAACCCCATGGACTGTAGCCCGCCAGGCTCCTCTGTCCATGCAGTTCTCTAGGTAAAAATACTGGAGTGGGTTGCCGTGCCCCGCTCCAGGGGGCCTTCCTGACCCCGGGATCCAACCCACATCTCCTGCAGGCAGATTCTTTACAGAAATGCCCAGTGTTATGCGGTTAATCAGTGTCTTCAAAATAGGAATGCTCATACAATGATTAAGCACATGGTTAAAACAACAGCACTTTTGAAATAACAACTGGTTATATAAAACAAGCTTCTAACAATGTGTGGGATATTTAAAGATTATAACAATTTGTATGCATTGTAATATAATTTTACCTACTGAGAAATAAAATTCAGAAAATCAGATTCATACTTACACTGTTTAGTAGACCTCTAATTAAAGCTTATTTGAGCAACTGAAAACTGAAATTATTTCCTTAGGCAAATCTATCCATGGAATGTTTATCAAATGGTATCTATAATAATGAATCTATTTTGTACCAATATATCTATTTTTTTTGGCACCATGAGGCTTGTGGAACCTTAGTCCCCGACCAGGGATGGCACCCCGGCCATGGCAGTAAAAGCGCTGCATCCTACCTCTGGACCACCAAGGAATTCCTTAGAACAATATATTTCAGATTGACTATAAGAAACTGTAGGTGTTATGTTGAATATTTTATTTACCAGAAAATATTTTTAGTTTAATTTCATATGCTCAGATTGTGTTGAAAACTATTTAAAGATGTATTGGATAACTTCCAAACATGCCCAGACATTTTCAGTGCCTTTCAGTACCTGAAAGACTTAAGATTTATATAAAATTTAGATGGACTGTTCATTAGCCAGTTAACAGGGTAATGAACCACCTGCTTGTATCAAAGAATGCTCAGAATTCTCTTATCTGCTAACATCAAAATCAATTTCAAAGTGATGCATTCAGCAAAGATTAAATAAATTTGCTGTAACAGTACTTTCTTGAGTTCTAAAGGAGATATAAATAAATAGCACAACCGTGCTTTATCACTGTGATTGATGAAGCTGAGATTTCACCGGATTGCATTTTCTACTTGAGAAGAAATTTAAGTCCGGTTTCAAGCAACCCCATGGACTGTAGCCCGCCAGGCTCCTCTGTCCATGCAGTTCTCTAGGTAAAAATACTGGAGTGGGTTGCCGTGCCCCGCTCCAGGGGGCCTTCCTGACCCCGGGATCCAACCCACATCTCCTGCAGGCAGATTCTTTACAGAAATGCCCAGTGTTATGCGGTTAATCAGTGTCTTCAAAATAGGAATGCTCATACAATGATTAAGCACATGGTTAAAACAACAGCACTTTTGAAATAACAACTGGTTATATAAAACAAGCTTCTAACAATGTGTGGGATATTTAAAGATTATAACAATTTGTATGCATTGTAATATAATTTTACCTACTGAGAAATAAAATTCAGAAAATCAGATTCATACTTACACTGTTTAGTAGACCTCTAATTAAAGCTTATTTGAGCAACTGAAAACTGAAATTATTTCCTTAGGCAAATCTATCCATGGAATGTTTATCAAATGGTATCTATAATAATGAATCTATTTTGTACCAATATATCTATTTTTTTTGGCACCATGAGGCTTGTGGAACCTTAGTCCCCGACCAGGGATGGCACCCCGGCCATGGCAGTAAAAGCGCTGCATCCTACCTCTGGACCACCAAGGAATTCCTTAGAACAATATATTTCAGATTGACTATAAGAAACTGTAGGTGTTATGTTGAATATTTTATTTACCAGAAAATATTTTTAGTTTAATTTCATATGCTCAGATTGTGTTGAAAACTATTTAAAGATGTATTGGATAACTTCCAAACATGCCCAGACATTTTCAGTGCCTTTCAGTACCTGAAAGACTTAAGATTTATATAAAATTTAGATGGACTGTTCATTAGCCAGTTAACAGGGTAATGAACCACCTGCTTGTATCAAAGAATGCTCAGAATTCTCTTATCTGCTAACATCAAAATCAATTTCAAAGTGATGCATTCAGCAAAGATTAAATAAATTTGCTGTAACAGTACTTTCTTGAGTTCTAAAGGAGATATAAATAAATAGCACAACCGTGCTTTATCACTGTGATTGATGAAGCTGAGATTTCACCGGATTGCATTTTCTACTTGAGAAGAAATTTAAGTCCGGTTTCAAGTTGTCTACCTGCTTCTCTCCCATCTTGTAAGCATGCTTTTAACTGCCGAGGGCTGAGACTTGGAGGAATGGTTACCAAACCACAGATGTTTTTGCCATGAAACTGTGCCCCTCCGACCAAGTCACCGTGGTTCAGGAGATGATAAATGGCGTTTTCACGTTGCCTCACAAAAAGGTCAAAGTGGCATGGTGAGCCCGTGACAGTGAAAGGGAGAAATGTTAGTCCTGGAAGGAAATTTATTTCATGGCTTCAGGGGAAGTTTGGCTGTCATGAATAGGCTCTCTCTGTCAGTCTATAAAAATATTGTTTGTAAGGCAATAATGTATGTCAGGCAGGCAGTGTCTGTGTGTTGGCAGACCGAGCAGCTACTTAAACAAATGCTAAGCCAAGTATAGTAGCATAAGTCAAGTACTTGGGATGTTTTTAGCGATAAGGATTGCGTTTGATGGAAATACCAGCATAATCAGAGGAATTAATTTCATTTTCTGTATGTAAATTGTATAGCTTCTTAAAATGCACCCTTCCCATTCTGACACTTTTTTGGTGTTAAAAATTCTTGTTATAAGCAGTTGTTCTATTTTATTCACTTCTGAGTTACTGAGGAACATATGTGTGAACCAGCCTCATTAGTACCCTTCCTAGAAGGCTGTTGCTAGTTTTGAGACAGGTAGGCCCCTGCTTTTTGGAGTCGTCATTCTTTTCTCCTCCCAGCTCACAGGAACTATCAGCTGTGGGCCTGACCTGCTGATTGGATAACTTCCAAACATGCCCAGACATTTTCAGTGCCTTTCAGTACCTGAAAGACTTAAGATTTATATAAAATTTAGATGGACTGTTCATTAGCCAGTTAACAGGGTAATGAACCACCTGCTTGTATCAAAGAATGCTCAGAATTCTCTTATCTGCTAACATCAAAATCAATTTCAAAGTGATGCATTCAGCAAAGATTAAATAAATTTGCTGTAACAGTACTTTCTTGAGTTCTAAAGGAGATATAAATAAATAGCACAACCGTGCTTTATCACTGTGATTGATGAAGCTGAGATTTCACCGGATTGCATTTTCTACTTGAGAAGAAATTTAAGTCCGGTTTCAAGTTGTCTACCTGCTTCTCTCCCATCTTGTAAGCATGCTTTTAACTGCCGAGGGCTGAGACTTGGAGGAATGGTTACCAAACCACAGATGTTTTTGCCATGAAACTGTGCCCCTCCGACCAAGTCACCGTGGTTCAGGAGATGATAAATGGCGTTTTCACGTTGCCTCACAAAAAGGTCAAAGTGGCATGGTGAGCCCGTGACAGTGAAAGGGAGAAATGTTAGTCCTGGAAGGAAATTTATTTCATGGCTTCAGGGGAAGTTTGGCTGTCATGAATAGGCTCTCTCTGTCAGTCTATAAAAATATTGTTTGTAAGGCAATAATGTATGTCAGGCAGGCAGTGTCTGTGTGTTGGCAGACCGAGCAGCTACTTAAACAAATGCTAAGCCAAGTATAGTAGCATAAGTCAAGTACTTGGGATGTTTTAGCGATAAGGATTGCGTTTGATGGAAATACCAGCATAATCAGAGGAATTAATTTCATTTTCTGTATGTAAATTGTATAGCTTCTTAAAATGCACCCTTCCCATTCTGACACTTTTTTGGTGTTAAAAATTCTTGTTATAAGCAGTTGTTCTATTTTATTCACTTCTGAGTTACTGAGGAACATATGTGTGAACCAGCCTCATTAGTACCCTTCCTAGAAGGCTGTTGCTAGTTTTGAGACAGGTAGGCCCCTGCTTTTTGGAGTCGTCATTCTTTTTCTCCTCCCAGCTCACAGGAACTATCAGCTGTGGGCCTGACTCTGTGAACTGATGGGGTGGTAGGAGAGGTTCCAGGGGCAGTCAGCATTAGACAGTGGAGGTGGTTTCCTTCCACAGGGATTCCCAAAGGGAGAGAGCATAAGAGATCAAAAGCTGTGTGTGTAGGAGTCTCCAATGTCACTTTCAGATTTGTTTTTCAGTGTTTGGATGTAAATCAGATTCATTCACATCAGTGTTCAAGTAGAAACCTTCAACCCCAACTATTTCTTATCCAGACAGCCCAAAGCAATACGTTTGTCAAAAATGAAAAATAGGTTTTTTTAAAGTATTGAAAGCCTAATAGATAATGTAAACATGAAATCACATGATTAAAAAAGAAATAACAGGATCACAATATAGAAAAGCCTTATGCTTCTGGATTTTACAGAACAATCCCAGTCTTTTGGGGGATGCTTTTAAAACAGCGGTGAACATTAGGGTATACTTATTTTGGTAGGAAACTAAGTCTCAAATGTCACATACAAAGAACCTTCTTCCAAATTATCCTAAACTCAGTAGGAGAAGGGATGTTTTTACTGGGAGTGAGGGGTGCTATTTGTCTTTAGGCCCTTCAAGGGGTTGGAGAACGAAAGAGACTGAGTCATTTCAGGTTTAGACAGATATTCAGCCATCAGCTTCTGTAGAGAGCTGTTCTGTAGAACACTTAGGGAAAGTTGGGAGAGTGGGGATTGCCCACTCCATCTTCATGAATAGGCTCTCTCTGTCAGTCTATAAAAATATTGTTTGTAAGGCAATAATGTATGTCAGGCAGGCAGTGTCTGTGTGTTGGCAGACCGAGCAGCTACTTAAACAAATGCTAAGCCAAGTATAGTAGCATAAGTCAAGTACTTGGGATGTTTTTAGCGATAAGGATTGCGTTTGATGGAAATACCAGCATAATCAGAGGAATTAATTTCATTTTCTGTATGTAAATTGTATAGCTTCTTAAAATGCACCCTTCCCATTCTGACACTTTTTTGGTGTTAAAAATTCTTGTTATAAGCAGTTGTTCTATTTTATTCACTTCTGAGTTACTGAGGAACATATGTGTGAACCAGCCTCATTAGTACCCTTCCTAGAAGGCTGTTGCTAGTTTTGAGACAGGTAGGCCCCTGCTTTTTGGAGTCGTCATTCTTTTTCTCCTCCCAGCTCACAGGAACTATCAGCTGTGGGCCTGACTCTGTGAACTGATGGGGTGGTAGGAGAGGTTCCAGGGGCAGTCAGCATTAGACAGTGGAGGTGGTTTCCTTCCACAGGGATTCCCAAAGGGAGAGAGCATAAGAGATCAAAAGCTGTGTGTGTAGGAGTCTCCAATATCACTTTCAGATTTGTTTTTTTCAGTGTTTGGATGTAAATCAGATTCATTCACATCAGTGTTCAAGTAGAAACCTTCAACCCCAACTATTTCTTATCCAGACAGCCCAAAGCAATACGTTTGTCAAAAATGAAAAATAGGTTTTTTTAAAGTATTGAAAGCCTAATAGATAATGTAAACATGAAATCACATGATTAAAAAAGAAATAACAGGATCACAATATAGAAAAGCCTTATGCTTCTGGATTTTACAGAACAATCCCAGTCTTTTGGGGGATGCTTTTAAAACAGCGGTGAACATTAGGGTATACTTATTTTGGTAGGAAACTAAGTCTCAAATGTCACATACAAAGAACCTTCTTCCAAATTATCCTAAACTCAGTAGGAGAAGGGATGTTTTTACTGGGAGTGAGGGGTGCTATTTGTCTTTAGGCCCTTCAAGGGGTTGGAGAACGAAAGAGACTGAGTCATTTCAGGTTTAGACAGATATTCAGCCATCAGCTTCTGTAGAGAGCTGTTCTGTAGAACACTTAGGGAAAGTTGGGAGAGTGGGGGATTGCCCACTCCATCTGCCATTCTATCCAGTTTACACTTAAGTAAATATTCTCTGTTATCACAGAACAGATTTATAACATTTTTGTCTTAGTGATCATAAAAAAACTTTCTTTAAACTTATAATGCAAGCAAAGTGAATTATGTTTATGATTAACAGAAAATCCAGATTTTTACGTCAGGCTTAAAATTTACTCTTTTTTTTTAAACCGAAAAGACCTTTGCTTTTAAATCAGAAAACTGGCACATTTATGTAAGTCATGATTTCAACCATCATGAACTAAGTTTTTCTACGCTTAACATCAATCTGATGGTCCAAGACAAAGAAACCCCTCTTAGCAGAAACTTGCTCTCCTAATTACAACATGGTTTAGAGAGAAGGGAAGCACTAGTCTTTCAGCATTCTTGGTAACTTGAAGGCAAATCACATCATTCAAATGTGATTGGTGTTTTTGTTACCGTGTTTAAACATGGCTTTTTAGAGTATTTCTCTCTGCTTTCCGTTCCCACCCATCCCCCTTCGCATTTTTCCTGCTCTTCTGCTGCTGGACCCGACTTGGTCTGGTCCCAGATTCTGTGTCAGAGGCCGTGACCCAGGTGTCGCAGTGGTCCGGGCTGCTGGCCTCTTCTCTGAATAATTATATGGGGGTATTGTGTCGGAAGGATAGGCTTGGGGCAGTGCAGTCACCCTGGCCAGCCAGACCAAGGAACTCTCCAGTTGAGCCGCAGGGGAACAGGGAGCCTGAAAAGGCTCACACAGAACCCTGTAGCACAAAAGATGACATTAAAAATGGACATTTGGCCAGACATTAGGTTTTGTCCCGCAGAATGTCACCTTTCTCGCTTATTCTGAGCATTTCCTACTTTTACAGTGTTCACATGTTGACCTTATAGCAGCACGTTTTCAGATTGCCTTTGCATATATCTTCTAATTTATTCGATTATTTTTCGTACTTTGAGGCTGTCTTAACTGTGATGCATTGTAACTCACATAAGCAAAGCTTTCCTTTAGCAGGGGTCTAAGTGAATATTTTAAAGTAGCACATGGTGATTTTTAAAGTAATGCTTTTTATCTATCCTTTTAAGGTATTTTATGAAGCTATCTGTAAATTGAGCCCAACGGCAGGGGACTGCCCCAGAGCAGGTGTGATTGTGTTATCTTCCTTTGGTCCTAGGAGGGTTATTTTTCCCATCACCCGAGAAGTTTCCACAGAAGGATGGATAATAAAACTCAGTGTCTTCATGAGGTTTGAATGTTAGACATGATGTCAGAGGTGGACTTACTGCTGTGGGGTACAAGTTCTCTCATGGCTTGACTTCAGGCTTTTGTCTTAATTTTATCTAACCCTGACCTGTCCCCCTGGGCCTGGCTCTTGCCAAGGCTTCTGGAGTCCTCAGCCGCAAGCCCCAGCCAAAAGAAACAACGGCTTGGTTTTCATGACCCCGATGTTGTCTCTTATTATTGGTCTCCAGCTAGATGCTTTGTAAACAGTAGCCTTCTGTTACGCCTTTTCCAGAAAGCCAAACTTCTGGAAATGTCAGATTATCACAAAGAATCCATAAAGTTTGAATTTGATGTCCATCAGTGTCTGTGTTCCTCACTAGTCAGAATTTGGTCTTCATAGTGTTTAGGGGAAGGTCTGGTGTGGGAGTTTCCTACAAAGTAAGTAAGTGTTTTTAGTTTTTACCATTTGTATCATAAGTAAAGGTATGTAAGGATGGAACAGTGGCCAGAATCCAAAAGAATTGGAACTGGTTTTTTTTCTTTTTATATTTATTTTCATCCATGTTTTATTCTTTGGCATGTGTGGGCCTCCCATTGCAGTGGCTTCTCTCACTGCAGAGCACCGACTCTGGGCACATGTGCTGCAGAGCGCTGGCTCGTAATTAGACACACTGGTCCGGCTGCTTCTCAGCAGGTAGGATCTTCCCCAGCCAGGGATCGAACCGGTGCCCCTTACACTGCAAGGCAGACTATCTACCCACTGGACCACCAGGGAAGCCCAGAATTGGAACTCTTGAATATTTTCTTCTCAGTGTAAATTTTATTCCTTAAAGGTTAATTCTCTGGCATTTTGGCTTTTGTTCTACTGTATATTTGATTACTTTGAATGTATAATAGTATAACCTACTTATTCAGGGCCTACTTCAGAGATAACCTAAATCCTGAATCAGGACAAAAAAAAAAAGGGTTGAAGTCCTAAAGCCACCCAGTAGGAGAGGATGCCATCTTTAGGATACATTCTCTTAAGTCTACACTTGTTCTCCTGTGTTGCTCTCTGATTTCTTAAAGATCTGTGGTTATAAAACCAGTGCCTCTGATTTTATGACATATCCCATAAGCACAGAATCGAAGCCAAAGGGCAGTAAAAACAAGTTTTAAAAACCCAACTACTCTGTTGTGAGCTTACAGCCCAGCTTAGCATACCAAAAGAATTAAAGAGGTTTGAAGTAGATTTGGGGGTATTTTATGTAGAAAAAAAGGTTAAATTTTTGAAGGATGCCAGTTTACTTACATAGAAGTATATTTATCAAATAAAATAAGAATTCTTATTTTTTTAGGGTTGTTGTAAGGATTACTTAAGATGAATGCAAATAAGCACGCAGTAGTTTGTTGTCATATAAAGATAATACATTTTTCCAGCAATTCTTTATTATTATTACAGCAATTATAATTTATTGTACAATGGTAGAAATATAGGAATCAACATAATTAAAACTTTGACCATACAGGCTAGATACCACTATTAATATTTTGTTGCACATCGTAAGATCGTGCATTTTCATTCCCCTCAGGTGTCCCCCCATTTCCTTGCTCCTTAACTCCATGTTTTCTGCTACCTCTAACCTCACCCCTTTCTGATGAATTTATTCTGTTAAAGGACCTGGGTAACAAACGTCATTCTTACCCTTGCTCCTGTCTCTGCAGCTTTGAACACTATCAGCCAACCTTCACGTGGTTTCCATGGCATTGTACTCTCCTGGTTCTCCTCATGACTCTTCCAGACCCCTCCCCGCTCTCCATCTCCAGTCCTCGCTGCTTTTCTGTCCTGAGACACCCCTTCTGTGTGAATGACTGCTGACTGTGGTTCTCCATCCTGACCGCTGGCTCCAGGCCACACCTGCGGGTCAGCTCCACTTGACTGCTTTCCTGGCGTCTTGGATTGGCATGTCCTTGGCTCCGCCAGCCATATCCTCTTCCCTTTCTGTCAGTAAACCCAGGCTGGAAACGTAGGAGCTTTCTTACTCCTTCTCATTCGTCCTTTCTCTCAACAGTCTCATTTAGTCACCTATTTGCTGTGTGTTTGTAATAAAACCCGAAACGCCTAGCCTGGCTCTCAAGCGCTCTGAGATCTCACTCCCCAGCCTAACTTTTCTGTGTGACCCTGACTCATTCACCCTTTACTGAGCACTTCCTCATCACTCATCCCTGATCCATGCCTTCCTGTCCCTAAGCCTTTGTTTAGACTCTTTCTAGGGTCTCCATCTCTTACTGGTAGGTCAGATTTTGCTCAGACGCACTCCTTTCATGAAGTCCTCCCCACCCCCCAAACTACTAGTAACCATTTCCTGTTTTTGAGCCCCCTTAGAGTTTCAACAGATCTCTGCAGCAGTCACTCCTGTTTTGCATGGTGCTTATTTGTCCCTTTGTCTTAGCTCCTCTATCCGGATGGCTCAGTGGGTAAATAATCTGCCTACAATGCAGGAGACACATGAGATGCAGGTTCAGTCCCGGGGTCAAGAGGATCCCCTGGAAAAGGAAATGGCAACTCACTTCAGAATTCTTACCTGGAAAGTTCCATGGACAGAGGAGCCTGGTGAGTTACAGTCCACAGGGTCACAAAGAGTCAGACACACTTAAGCATGCAAGACTTAGTACACTATTACCTCTAGTACACTATTACCTAAACAAATTTGAGAGCAACTGAAATATTTCAACTTCCTAATCTTGAAGACAAGGAAACTGAATTCCAGGAGACTACCTTTGCAGCCACACGGCCGCTAAATCCAAGATGAAAATCCAAATCTCCCAATTCTCAAACCAGCGCCTCCTCTACATTTATTTATTTAGAACCAAAAAGCACCTGCTCATTGCCAGACATTTTTCAAAGCCAAAAAATATGAAAACCCTCCCGCTCTCCATCTCCAGGCCTCCGCCAGACACCCCTTCTGTGTGAATGACTGCTGACTGTGGTTCTCCATCCTGACCGCTGGCTCCAGGCCACACCTGCGGGTCAGCTCCACTTGACTGCTTTCCTGGCGTCTTGGATTGGCATGTCCTTGGCTCCGCCAGCCATATCCTCTTCCCTTTCTGTCAGTAAACCCAGGCTGGAAACGTAGGAGCTTTCTTACTCCTTCTCATTCGTCCTTTCTCTCAACAGTCTCATTTAGTCACCTATTTGCTGTGTGTTTGTAATAAAACCCGAAACGCCTAGCCTGGCTCTCAAGCGCTCTGAGATCTCACTCCCCAGCCTAACTTTTCTGTGTGACCCTGACTCATTCACCCTTTACTGAGCACTTCCTCATCACTCATCCCTGATCCATGCCTTCCTGTCCCTAAGCCTTTGTTTAGACTCTTTCTAGGGTCTCCATCTCTTACTGGTAGGTCAGATTTTGCTCAGACGCACTCCTTTCATGAAGTCCTCCCCACCCCCCAAACTACTAGTAACCATTTCCTGTTTTTGAGCCCCCTTAGAGTTTCAACAGATCTCTGCAGCAGTCACTCCTGTTTTGCATGGTGCTTATTTGTCCCTTTGTCTTAGCTCCTCTATCCGGATGGCTCAGTGGGTAAAGAATCTGCCTGCAATGCAGGAGACACATGAGATGCAGGTTCAGTCCCGGGGTCAAGAGGATCCCCTGGAAAAGGAAATGGCAACTCACTTCAGAATTCTTACCTGGAAAGTTCCATGGACAGAGGAGCCTGGTGAGTTACAGTCCACAGGGTCACAAAGAGTCAGACACACTTAAGCATGCAAGACTTAGTACACTATTACCTCTAGTACACTATTACCTAAACAAATTTGAGAGCAACTGAAATATTTCAACTTCCTAATCTTGAAGACAAGGAAACTGAATTCCAGGAGACTACCTTTGCAGCCACACGGCCGCTAAATCCAAGATGAAAATCCAAATCTCCCAATTCTCAAACCAGCGCCTCCTCTACATTTATTTATTTAGAACCAAAAAGCACCTGCTCATTGCCAGACATTTTTCAAAGCATTATATATATAAACTCATTTAATTCCCATTTTATAAGAGAAGAAACTCAGTTTTAATATTCTGCCCTTCTGCACAAGGATGGGGGTCATAAGATGCTTCTAGTTATTATTGTCATTCAGTCACTGAGTTGTGTCCAGCTCTTTGTGGCTCCGTGACTGCAGCATGCCAGGCTTCCCTATTCTTCACTCCTGGAGTTTGCTTAACTCCATGTCCATGGTGTTGGTGATGGTATCCAACCACCTCATCCTCTGTTGCACCCTTTTCCTCCTGCCCTCAGTCTTTCCCAGCATCAGGGTCTTTTCCAGTGATCAGTGCTTCGCCTCAGGTGGCCACAGGACTGGAGCTTCAGCTTCAGCATCAGTCCTTCCAATGCATAGTCAGGGTTCATGCTTCTAATAGTTAATTTATCACTGTTGTTGTTTTTTTACCTGTAAACCATTTTTATATGTAGGATATTATGTGTATTTTATATGTAGGTTATTGTTGATATTATTAAACATTGCCACTACTTTATGTGAATCAGTTTCTGTCTTCCCACCATCTCAAGAGAGAGATGCTTTATCATCATTTTAACCAGAGTAAAGAGAGAGAAAATAACTTCCCAACTGACCCAGTAATGAGCAAGGTAGATTGGAGTCTAGGCAGTCTGAGTCTGATATCTCAGCCGGTAACGCTTGTGATAAACCATTGCTTACCTTCTTAGTAGTGCAGAGTCATTAGCAAAGTTGTCTTAACTTCTGTTTGTCCCTCTTTTGTAGAGGACAGGTGACAAAATCAATACCTTGTTCACAGGGTTTTAAAAGTTCATGTGAGGAGGCTTCCCTGGTGGTCCAGTGGATAAGGACACCGCCTTGCAGTACAAGGGGCGCCGGTTCGATCCCTGGCCTGGGAAGATCCCACGTGCCGCGGAGCGGCTGGACCGATGTGTCCAATCACCGAGCCGGAGCTCTGGAGCGCATGCGCCCAGACCCAGTGCTCTGCAACGACAGAGGCCACCGCGATGGGAGGCCCACACGGGCCAAAGGACAAAGATGGATGAAAATACACAAATGAAAGACCAATAGAAGTGGCGCACCCGCCATCCGCCCTCCCACCCCACCCAACACCCCCCAAAAAAATAAATAAATAAATCTTAAAAAAAAAAAAAGGTTCATGTGAGGACTTCCCTGATGGTCCAGGGGGTAAAGAGTACATTGCAGTGCAAGGGGCACCAGTTCAATCCCTGGCCCTGGAAGATCCCATGTGCTGCAAAGCCGCTGGACCAGTTTGTCCAATTACGAGCCAGCGCTCTGCCATGAGAGAGACCACTGCAATGGGAGGCCCACACAGGTCAAAGAACAAAGGTGGATGAAAATAAATATAAATAAAAGAGGCATGATGAGGAAAAGAAAAGAAAAAAATAAAGTTCATGTGAAATATTTCTGTGTGTGACAAAAACTGATGCAGGACAGCCCTTTCCCCTTTTTACAGCTTTGCATTTCATGAAATCTTTAATTTGGTGGAACTAAAGCAGTTGCCCCGGAGTAGGAGATGGCAACCCATTCCAGTATTCTTGCTGGGATAATCCCATGGACAGAAAAGCCTGGAGGGCTACAGTCCATGAGGTCACAAAGAGTCGGACACGACCGAGTAACTGGGCACACACATAAAGCAGTCGCTGCATTTCCGGATTTGAATTGCTCTTCATTCAGTTTCAGCCTGTATCTGAATAGCTCCCACCTTAATAGCTAGATAGATCATCACTCTTCTTACAGGCACACAGATGCCATCTAGTGGTAGAGAAGAGAAATGCAATTTATTCAAGCAAAACTGTGGAAGAGGGCTTCGCTGGTGGTCCAGTGGGTAAACAGTCTGCCTTGAAGTGCAAGGGGCACCTGTTCCATCCCTGGCCCGGGAGGATTACACGTGCCGCGGAGCGGCTGGACTGGTGTGTCCAATTACCAGCCAGCGCTCTGGGGCGACTGTGCCCAGAGCCAGTGCTCTGCAACAAGAGAGGCCGCTGCAATGGGAGGCCCACACAGGCCAAAGAATAAAAATAGATGAAAATAAATAAATAAAAATAAAAACAATGATAGGGGCCCAAAATTTTTTTAAAACTGGAAGAATTTTTTTGTTTGTTTTGTGGTCTTTGGAAACTCTTTGCAGTGAAAAATGGGTAATACCATACCAAAACTTTTAGTAGGTTACTTAAGGTTTTGTGTCAATATACGGTTAATGGACTGTTTTTAAATCATATTCTTTTAGAATGAAATTGCAGTAGGTTTAGTTTTAATCTTCATGTGTCTTGGAAAGACCTTGGCACTACAGGGAGTCTCAGAGTGATCTTCATTTTTCTTGCTCTGAGTTATTGTCACTGAAAGGTAATAAACACCTAACTGTTAAAACTGGATAGAACTGACAATAAATTAATTTGTCATGTCCATCTGCTTGATGTATCTAATCATTTTTCCATAGTTAATTTTTGTGAAACAATCTACTGTTGTTCCATTAGTGAAGAACTCTATTAAGTTGGTTTCCAAAGCATTTACCATTATCAGGTTGTTTGTTCGCAGATGAATGCTTATTCAATCAATATGGAAGACATGGGTGAAGGTAGATTTGACTCTGAGAGGGTTATACACCGTGTGACGTGATTGCAAGCATTCTCAGTGGCCGTAAACACAAAACACAGCTCCTTCAGCTGCGTGTACAACTCAGACACACACTGGAGGGTTTTGCCAGCTCTACGAACCTGGGAATGTTACTGAGGACAGAGAGTAGTTAGAGCTCAGCCTCTGTGTCTGCTAATTGCTAATTTGCTGAATATTCTGGATTCCAGACCTTGTTTATAGGAATGAACAGAATTCATATTCATTTGTCTTCAGCAAGGTGATTCCCAAATTTAAGTGCACCGTAGTTTTGCTAGTGCCTTCTGTTATCCCAGAGAACTTTATTCACATGACAGCAGTTACGTTCTGTTTACTATTATAGGAACTGTACAAAGTCCTTAATAAGCATGATTTCTTTCAATACTGTCGGAATCCCTCTAAGTGATTATATCCCTGTTTTCCAAATGAAAATAAACAAGGCTTAGAAATCTAAGAAACTTAGGTCAAAGTTATACAGTTGGTAAACAATACATACAGAGTATTCATTTCCTCGTCTGTCCTCATTGGTAGGTTGAAAGACAGAATCTTCTAGTCCTTGAGTCTTCCATACAGTTCCTGACTTTTAGTATGCACCTGATGGTCTTTGGAAACTCTTTGCAGTGAAAAATGGGTAATACCATACCAAAACTTTTAGTAGGTTACTTAAGGTTTTGTGTCAATATACGGTTAATGGACTGTTTTTAAATCATATTCTTTTAGAATGAAATTGCAGTAGGTTTAGTTTTAATCTTCATGTGTCTTGGAAAGACCTTGGCACTACAGGAGTCTCAGAGTGATCTTCATTTTTCTTGCTCTGAGTTATTGTCACTGAAAGGTAATAAACACCTAACTGTTAAAACTGGATAGAACTGACAATAAATTAATTTGTCATGTCCATCTGCTTGATGTATCTAATCATTTTTCCATAGTTAATTTTTGTGAAACAATCTACTGTTGTTCCATTAGTGAAGAACTCTATTAAGTTGGTTTCCAAAGCATTTACCATTATCAGGTTGTTTGTTCGCAGATGAATGCTTATTCAATCAATATGGAAGACATGGGTGAAGGTAGATTTGACTCTGAGAGGGTTATACACCGTGTGACGTGATTGCAAGCATTCTCAGTGGCCGTAAACACAAAACACAGCTCCTTCAGCTGCGTGTACAACTCAGACACACACTGGAGGGTTTTGCCAGCTCTACGAACCTGGGAATGTTACTGAGGACAGAGAGTAGTTAGAGCTCAGCCTCTGTGTCTGCTAATTGCTAATTTGCTGAATATTCTGGATTCCAGACCTTGTTTATAGGAATGAACAGAATTCATATTCATTTGTCTTCAGCAAGGTGATTCCCAAATTTAAGTGCACCGTAGTTTTGCTAGTGCCTTCTGTTATCCCAGAGAACTTTATTCACATGACAGCAGTTACGTTCTGTTTACTATTATAGGAACTGTACAAAGTCCTTAATAAGCATGATTTCTTTCAATACTGTCGGAATCCCTCTAAGTGATTATATCCCTGTTTTCCAAATGAAAATAAACAAGGCTTAGAAATCTAAGAAACTTAGGTCAAAGTTATACAGTTGGTAAACAATACATACAGAGTATTCATTTCCTCGTCTGTCCTCATTGGTAGGTTGAAAGACAGAATCTTCTAGTCCTTGAGTCTTCCATACAGTTCCTGACTTTTAGTATGCACCTGATACATGTGTATTTGACACCTGTGAACTCTTTCTTGGCAGCTAAACTTCTGGTTCTGATTCTGCCTTATGGGGAACTCAAGTAGTAGACCCGTTAGTGAGGATGAAACAGAAAGGGAATAGAGAGAGCCAGTGGAGAGAAGATGAAGGGCGAAGCTGTGGTCATGTTTCAGGAAGGAGAGCTTCAACTGTGGCCAGAGATGAACTCCCTCATGAAGACAGACAGGTTAATTTGGCTGAGATCTCCATCATGTTAACTTAAACTGACACTCCAGAGTTAAACATCAAAATGTTTAGTCAGATGTATGTTGAATTAATTTGGCTTCCTTTCCTGACCCTTCATCTTTATATATTGCTAAAGCTTTAGGCAAGTTTAACCATACATCCAAATGCTACCTATCATCACTGGGGTCAAGAAGAAATTAGCCCTGTTGAGGAATGATTTCTTTGCCGCTTGGGTTGAGTTTTGAAGGGGCTGGGACCAGCGCTCACCCCTGTCTCTCATCCTCCTTCCCTCCTGGGAAGGCCTGCACTGTTCTTTGTGGCTTCTTTTTCTGACTCTGCTGGTTTCCCCTGAAACCACAGAACGTAAGCCTGCTGAGTCTCATGTAACCAAGCACCACATACGTGGCAGTGCCTGACTCAAGAAGGGCTGTAGCAGGTCCTGGGAACTTGTTTCCTGGGGCATTTCACAGCATTGATCCTGAGTTTTGGCTTTGTCCCTTTCTCATCACAGGGTCTTTGCAGAACTGTAGGGTTTTAAGGCTTGTGCTGCTTTGCTAAGATACATTTAGCATATTGATCCTAAATTTTTAAAATTCTGTATCCTTAATTTTGTTAATTGTGCAGTTTTCTGTGTTCTTTCTTAGCTGGGAACTTATTGTCTGGTTATGCTTATCTTATGGACTTCCCTGGTGTTCATTGGTAAAGAATCTACCTGCCAAGCAGGATATGTGGCTTCAATCCTTGGGTCAGGAAGATCACCTGGAGGAGGAAATGGCAATCCACACCAGTACTCTTGCCTGGGAAATCCCATGGACAGAAGAGCCTGGCGGGCTGCAGACCATGGGGTCCCAAGGAGTTAGACATGGCTTAATGACTAAACACCATCAGCATTGCCCATTTTGACATTATTTACGGACTTCTTGTCCCTGGGGGTCTCTCTTAAATTTATAAAAGCAGATGAAATGGAAATCCTAGCAAATTGATGAACAAGAATGAGCCAGGTTTTTGCTGGGGTATCTGGATTCACAAACCAAAATAATACAGTGATTAGATTTTAAAATTGGAGTCATATTTTTACATTCTACCAGAGAGGAATACATGGCAGGGTGGACCACAGCTCAGCTTGGCCCCCAGCCTGGCACTGTTTATTTTTTTAAGTAAGATTCTATATAGTGCATGAAGAACAGATCACATGTGAACCAGTGTGAATGGATTTTCCCTGCTTTTGCATAATATTTTCATACCCATTATGTCCTAAGAACTGTATTTCTACTGAAATAATCAAAATTATCCTGGCTCATGCTTTACTTCCTATATGTGGGTTAAATGAAATCTTGTGCACCCAGTTTGAATACTTTACTTGCCTGCCTGATGGCTTGCCTTTTCCTGACTCACAGGGACTTGCAGGAGATGGGAGCCCAGCATTGGAGATGTTGCTCTGGCCACGTGGATGGTTTCCAGGGGGTGTCATAAGAGCTGTCTCTCCTTGTGTTGGACTTGCTGGCGTCTGTGGTTAGAGGGTAACAACCATGTGCTGGGCATGTTGAGGGCGCAACTCTGTTCTCTCACCTTTTTAGGACATATAAACTGCTTCTGTCTGATCAACAACAAAAAATAAGATTAAATCTGGGCTTAAAATTTAGGGTGAAAGTGAAAGTATTAGTTGCTCAGTCATGTCTGACTCTTTTTGACCCTGTGGACTATAGCCCACCAGGCTCTTCTGTCCATAGGATTCTCCAGGCAAGAACACTGGAGTGGGTTGCATTTGCTTTTCCAGGGGAGCTTCCTGACCTGGGATGAACCCGTGTCTCCCACATTGCAGGCAGATTCTTTACCATCTAAGCCACCCAAGAAGCATCTCATTTTTTAAAAGAAGGAAATGGCAATCCACACCAGTACTCTTGCCTGGGAAATCCCATGGACAGAAGAGCCTGGCGGGCTGCAGACCATGGGGTCCCAAGGAGTTAGACATGGCTTAATGACTAAACACCATCAGCATTGCCCATTTTGACATTATTTACGGACTTCTTGTCCCTGGGGGTCTCTCTTAAATTTATAAAAGCAGATGAAATGGAAATCCTAGCAAATTGATGAACAAGAATGAGCCAGGTTTTTGCTGGGGTATCTGGATTCACAAACCAAAATAATACAGTGATTAGATTTTAAAATTGGAGTCATATTTTTACATTCTACCAGAGAGGAATACATGGCAGGGTGGACCACAGCTCAGCTTGGCCCCAGCCTGGCACTGTTTATTTTTTAAGTAAGATTCTATATAGTGCATGAAGAACAGATCACATGTGAACCAGTGTGAATGGATTTTCCCTGCTTTTGCATAATATTTTCATACCCATTATGTCCTAAGAACTGTATTTCTACTGAAATAATCAAAATTATCCTGGCTCATGCTTTACTTCCTATATGTGGGTTAAATGAAATCTTGTGCACCCAGTTTGAATACTTTACTTGCCTGCCTGATGGCTTGCCTTTTCCTGACTCACAGGGACTTGCAGGAGATGGGAGCCCAGCATTGGAGATGTTGCTCTGGCCACGTGGATGGTTTCCAGGGGGTGTCATAAGAGCTGTCTCTCCTTGTGTTGGACTTGCTGGCGTCTGTGGTTAGAGGGTAACAACCATGTGCTGGGCATGTTGAGGGCGCAACTCTGTTCTCTCACCTTTTTAGGACATATAAACTGCTTCTGTCTGATCAACAACAAAAAATAAGATTAAATCTGGGCTTAAAATTTAGGGTGAAAGTGAAAGTATTAGTTGCTCAGTCATGTCTGACTCTTTTTGACCCTGTGGACTATAGCCCACCAGGCTCTTCTGTCCATAGGATTCTCCAGGCAAGAACACTGGAGTGGGTTGCATTTGCTTTTCCAGGGGAGCTTCCTGACCTGGGATGAACCCGTGTCTCCCACATTGCAGGCAGATTCTTTACCATCTAAGCCACCCAAGAAGCATCTCATTTTTTAAAAGAAGGAGGGGAAAATGAAGAATCAATTTTAGGGTTAAAAATAAATACCCATTCCAGAGAGAGATTTTTGAAGTGTTGGTTGACTGCACAGTGGATAAAAGCTTAAATGTTTCTACCTCTACTCTTGTGTATGTGTTAGTCACGCAGTTGTCTAACTCTTGGTGACGCCATAGACTGTAGACCTGCCAGACTCCTCTGTCCATGGGATTCTCCAGGCAAGAATACTGGAGTGGGTTGCTATTCCCTTCTCCAGGGGATCTTTCCAACCCAGGGATTGAACCCAGGTTTCCTGCATTGCAGGCAGATTCTTTATCAGCTTAGCTACTAGGGAAGCCCCACCGCTACTCATAACCCTCAACAAAATCAGCTTTCTAGACAAGTTAGCTCTACTTGTGTCTGGCTCTGTGAGGATGTAAGCTGTGTTTGTCAAATTGTTTCATCCTTCCTTTTCTCTCTTTTTTTTTTCTTTTTCTTTTTTGCGGGGGTGGGGCTGGGGTTGGGGAGGGAGGCGGATGGGCGGGCCGCTTCTATTGGTCTTTCATTTATCTATTTTCATCCATCTTTATTCTTTGGCTCCTGTGGGCCTCCCATCGCAGTGGCCTCTGTTGTCGCAGAGCACCGGCTCTGGGCGCATGCGCTCCAGAGCTCCAGCTCAGTAATTGGTCGGTCCAGCCGCTCCGCGGCACGTGGGATCTTCCCAGGCCAGGGATTGAACCGGCGCCCCTTGCAGTGCAAGGCGGTGTGCTTACCCACTGGACCACCAGGGAAGCCCCATCCTTCCTTTTCTGTACCTTGTAATTCCTGGCATAACACCTCACACCTAGGAGGCCTTCCGAAAGGTACCCTCCTTCTGAGTAGAGACAGAATGAAGCAATATGTTTGAAGAGCTATGGAGAGTGGGTTGAATTGCATTTATACCCATTCAGAGGGAGAATATGTAATGTGAAACTCAGGATTTAGTTGACTGATGATTTCAGCAGTGGGAAGAAATAAAGAAGAAAAATTCAAATTAAGTAGCCATTGATCTGAACAGAAGCCTTTTGGATCTTAGAATTTCAGTGCTGAATGTTAGAAATCGGTGATGAAACTCAAATGTGTTTATATTTTCTGGTAATTATTTTATAAAAGTTTGAAAACTTGTTCTAAAATTCATTATAAGAAGACACACTTAGGGCTTCCCTGGTGGTCCAGTGGGTAAGGACACCACCTTGCAGTGCAAGAGGCGCCGGTTCGATCCCTGGCCTGGAAAGATCTCATGTGCCATGAAGCGGCTGGATTGATGTGTCCCATTTCTGAGCTGGAGCTCTGGAGCGCATGCTCCCAGAGCTGATGCTCTGCGACAACAGAGGCCACTGCGATGGGAGGCCCACAGGAGCCAAAGAACAAAGATGGATGAAAATAGATAAATGAGAGACCAATAGAAGTGGCCCGCCCACCCCCTTCCCTCCGCAACCCCTGCCCCCCCCAAAAAGAAGACATACTTAACTTGCTGTGACAAAGGCACACGTATTTGTGCAAATTTAAATACCCTGTACTTTGTCATAGAAATAGCCACAAGTTCTTGGTTCAGGTTTGTGTGACACCGGACGTGCTACTTAACGCCATTGTATGACAGTTCATAAAACAGGGATAACATGCATCTTACAGTGTTTTGTGATAGTCAAATAAGATAATGTATCTAAAAAACATTTTCTGTAGAATGGTCAAATGTTAGCATTCCTACCTTTCTACCTGGAAAGTACAGAAATGTTCTAAGCTATATAAATTTTTTCTTGTTGTATAATTTTCTGAAAACAAATAGAAACAAAACTTTTATATTTTAGGATATCCTTTTAATGCATTTTAGTATTAGATATCTAATATTAAGTATTAAAATACATCAATTTCAAAAATATATAAACTCTTAAATTATGTTGGAGAATTTAATAGACCTCACATCTTGCTTTTTTTGTGGGGGTGGGGGAAGGGTTGGGGAGAGAGGGGGGCAGGTGTGCCACTTCTATTGGTCTTTCATTTCTCTATTTTCATCCATCTTTGTTCTTTGGCCCGTGTGGGCCTCCCATCGTGGTGGCCTCTGTTGTCGCAGAACACCGGCTCTGGGCACATGTGCTCCAGAGCTCCGGCTCGGTAATTGGACACATCAGTCCAGCCGCTCCGCGGCACGTGGGGTCTTCCCAGGCCAGGGATCGAACTGGCATCCCTTGCACTGCAAGGCGGTGTCCTTACCCACTGGACCACCAGGGAAGCCCTGGGTGTGACTCTTAAATGTTTTATATACACCTACTAAAACAGTGACTAGTGAAGTAATGGGTCTGTTCATTCACTTGCTTATAATGATCATTTCACAATGTATACCTATATCAAACATCAAGGTTATATACCCTAAATATACACAGCTTTTATTTGTCAACTGCCTCGGTGAAGCTGGGAAGGAGAAGGAGAATACCTGATTTCTGAATAGTGGTGCCCTAAGCAGGCGAAAACTGGAGCTCTGGAGCGCATGCCCCCAGAGCTGATGCTCTGCGACCACAGAGGCCACTGCGATGGGAGGCCCACAGGAGCCAAAGAACAAAGATGGATGAAAATAGATAAATGAGAGACCAATAGAAGTGGCCCGCCCACTCCCTTCCCTCCGCAACCCCTGCCCCCCCCAAAAAGAAGACATACTTAACTTGCTGTGACAAAGGCACACGTATTTGTGCAAATTTAAATACCCTGTACTTTGTCATAGAAATAGCCACAAGTTCTTGGTTCAGGTTTGTGTGACACCGGACGTGCTACTTAACGCCATTGTATGACAGTTCATAAAACAGGGATAACATGCATCTTACAGTGTTTTGTGATAGTCAAATAAGATAATGTATCTAAAAAACATTTTCTGTAGAATGGTCAAATGTTAGCATTCCTACCTTTCTACCTGGAAAGTACAGAAATGTTCTAAGCTATATAAATTTTTTCTTGTTGTATAATTTTCTGAAAACAAATAGAAACAAAACTTTTATATTTTAGGATATCCTTTTAATGCATTTTAGTATTAGATATCTAATATTAAGTATTAAAATACATCAATTTCAAAAATATATAAACTCTTAAATTATGTTGGAGAATTTAATAGACCTCACATCTTGCTTTTTTTGTGGGGGTGGGGGAAGGGTTGGGGAGAGAGGGGGGCAGGTGTGCCACTTCTATTGGTCTTTCATTTCTCTATTTTCATCCATCTTTGTTCTTTGGCCCGTGTGGGCCTCCCATCGTGGTGGCCTCTGTTGTCGCAGAACACCGGCTCTGGGCACATGTGCTCCAGAGCTCCGGCTCGGTAATTGGACACATCAGTCCAGCCGCTCCGCGGCACGTGGGGTCTTCCCAGGCCAGGGATCGAACTGGCATCCCTTGCACTGCAAGGCGGTGTCCTTACCCACTGGACCACCAGGGAAGCCCCGGGGTGTGACTCTTAAATGTTTTATATACACCTACTAAAACAGTGACTAGTGAAGTAATGGGTCTGTTCATTCACTTGCTTATAATGATCATTTCACAATGTATACCTATATCAAACATCAAGGTTATATACCCTAAATATACACAGCTTTTATTTGTCAACTGCCTCGGTGAAGCTGGGAAGGGAGAAGGAGAATACCTGATTTCTGAATAGTGGTGCCCTAAGCAGGTACTACTGTATAGGTAAATGTTATCATAAATACTTACATTTTAAATGCATTTATATCATTAAACTTCTTGAATATCCTCTAAAGTATATTATTTAAAATTTGTAACCACTTAATTCCTCAAAGACCTGAAAAATATTTTGTTTTACTGTGTATGGAGTGGACTTTTAGTTTCCAGATTGTGATAATTAATGAACTCCAGTAGAGGGAGCTCCAGCTCATCTTTTTCGATAAATTTAGCTCAACTGAAATGTGGGCTTGAGGAAAGGGCAAGGGGTGAAATAAACTTAAATACATGATTATAAACATTTTCAAAGGTACTAAAGAATGACAGTTACAGTTCTTCTTAACTTTTAGGGGGAAAACAGTCTCAGCTTGATTTCCCTGTCTTTAAGTTGATTACCGTCAAATAACAGAGCACTTTTGTGTAGCATAACTACTTGTAAGGAATCCAGACAACCCAAGGTTTTAAAATCAAAAATCTATGTCTATAGTCAGTTGAGGAAGAGAAGGAAGAACAGTGGTGGTAATGTTATTGTTTGAAGCAAGGTTAAATAAAGGAAAATTCTATTAATTGGTACTATTGTGATTATCTAATCACAGTAGCAAAGGTGAATTGCCGAGCCATTGCGTAGAACAAGGAGAGAAAAAATGTTCATTCTACTTAGAGCTCTTACGTATTCGGAAGAATTTTAACCCTAAATCTAGAAAAGCTGTAGAACCTTTGTTTCTCCCTAGTGGCCTGGACCTAGTTATTATCTGTTGGTTTCTTCGCAGACCCGAGAAGAAAATACCATGTGAGACTGCTGGCCTTCAGCAGCACAGAGGACGGCTACCAGGCGGACCAGACCGTCAGTACCCCGGGATGCGTGTGTAAGTTAAGAGTGGTGGTGGCTTGTTTCACTAGGGAAGACTCGTGCTCTTTTTTTTTTGCCCCTCGTCTTTCTTTAAATTTTAGTCTCATTCCTGTTCGGATACCTTGGTGGTTTTATTACTTTTGTATCCTCCAGAATACCTGACGTATTTTGAACCAAGTACATACTCAGTAAATACTTAAGTGAGACATATGTAATCAGGAGAATCTATTGTACTTCTGCCTGCAAGAGACCATTAGAAATTTAACTGGGAAAATAACCCTAAATATCTGCCTATACTAAGGTTTTTTTTAATCTCCTTTAACCTTGAGGCTAATTACTTCCTTGGAGTTGCTGTTTGGTTTCGTTACTGAGAGCTGCTTGGTTTTGTTGCTCCCAAAGAGGATGTCAGTCTAGGTCGTAAGTCGGCTGCTGACTTTCTGAATGTCTTTAGCTGGTAGCTTGACGTCTGTGTGCTTCTGTTTCATGTCCTAAGTAGTATTCCTTATCTAACTCATGGAAGAGTCACTCGGGTTTGAATAATGTGTCTCTAGATCGCTGTGAACCTCTGGTGGAAGAAGGACCGAAAGGATGGGGTGTTAAAATGATCTTACCGTTTTACCGCTGTCTGTATTAAATGTTAGGCCATGCAGTAAATTAACATTGTCTTTTTCAATAGCTGTTCGTGATCGCATGGTTCCTCCTCCACCACCACCCCACCATCTCTATGCGAAGGCTAACACCTCATCTTCCATCTTCCTGCACTGGAGGCGGCCTGCGTTCACCACTGCCCAAATCATTAACTACACCATCCGCTGTAACCCTGTGGGCCTGCAGAATGCTTCTTTGGTTCTGTACCTTCAAACGTATGTAGCTTCTGTTAATGGTGGTTTTCTTTGCTCTGCTCCTCACTCATACTGTCTCCTTTACCATCTTGGGCCAGCTTGAGCTTCAGCTGTAAGCATTTGTCTCCGGACTTCCCTGACATATGCGGTGGTGGGGGCTGGGGGTTGCGTCTTTACGTATTCAGTTCTGAGAACCGTGACTTTTCTTTCTTATTGCGTACGCTCATTTTATTATTAAAAACATACAGAATCCAAAGTTGATTGTGACGGAGTGGGGGAGGCCCCGTCGCCAACTTCAGGCGTGGCAAGGCTGCCCGCCCACGACCCCTACAAAATCCCCCCACCCCCGCCGGCGTGCCTGAGCCAGCTCCCGGTGGCCACGCACCATATATATTTATACATAATATATATAAAACACAGATCAGGAAAGGCAGGTAGAAATATGAAATCTGTATAAATGCGCTGTTTACCTCATGAAAGTGTCCTCTGGAGGGGGAGAACTGCGATTTTTAAAACTGAACTTTCAAAAATGATTTTTGTTTGTTTTCATAGCCTCACACAACAAGATTAGACAAGAAACTATCAATATTATGACTTTCAAGTAGCTACACTTAGCATTTTTTTTTTAAAGATTTATTTATTTAATTTATTTTGGGTGGGGGGCGGGTTGGGGAGAGAGGGGAGCGGGCAGGCCACTCTATTGGTCTTTTATTTCTCTATTTTCATCTGTCTTTGTTCTTTGGCTCCTGTGGGCCTCCCATCGCAGTGGGGTCCGTCGTTGCAGAGTGCCGGCTCTGGGCGCATGCGCTCCAGAGCTCCGGCTCGGTAATCGGACACATCAGTCCAGCCGCTCCGCGGCACGTGGGATCTCCCCAGGCCAGGGCTCGAACCGGCGCCCCCTGCACTTCAAGGCGGTGTCCTTACCCACTGGACCACCAAGGGAAGCCCTACACTTAGAATTTTTAAAGAAAGGATCAAGACAATTTTCAGGCTGGCAGAAATAAACCTAGTTATTCAGTTTTCTAGGTTATAGTTAGAAAGAAGCCTATCTATCATATGCTTTAAAGGAATGATTTGACTTCCAGTACTGCCCCCCCCAAAGAATGCTTCTTTGGTTCTGTACCTTCAAACGTATGTAGCTTCTGTTAATGGTGGTTTTCTTTGCTCTGCTCCTCACTCATACTGTCTCCTTTACCATCTTGGGCCAGCTTGAGCTTCAGCTGTAAGCATTTGTCTCCGGACTTCCCTGACATATGCGGTGGTGGGGGCTGGGGGTTGCGTCTTTACGTATTCAGTTCTGAGAACCGTGACTTTTCTTTCTTATTGCGTACGCTCATTTTATTATTAAAAACATACAGAATCCAAAGTTGATTGTGACGGAGTGGGGGAGGCCCCGTCGCCAACTTCAGGCGTGGCAAGGCTGCCCGCCCACGACCCCTACAAAATCCCCCCACCCCCGCCGGCGTGCCTGAGCCAGCTCCCGGTGGCCACGCACCATATATATTTATACATAATATATATAAAACACAGATCAGGAAAGGCAGGTAGAAATATGAAATCTGTATAAATGCGCTGTTTACCTCATGAAAGTGTCCTCTGGAGGGGGAGAACTGCGATTTTTAAAACTGAACTTTCAAAAATGATTTTTGTTTGTTTTCATAGCCTCACACAACAAGATTAGACAAGAAACTATCAATATTATGACTTTCAAGTAGCTACACTTAGCATTTTTTTTTTAAAGATTTATTTATTTAATTTATTTTGGGTGGGGGTCGGGTTGGGGAGAGAGGGGAGCGGGCAGGCCACTCTATTGGTCTTTTATTTCTCTATTTTCATCTGTCTTTGTTCTTTGGCTCCTGTGGGCCTCCCATCGCAGTGGGGTCCGTCGTTGCAGAGTGCCGGCTCTGGGCGCATGCGCTCCAGAGCTCCGGCTCGGTAATCGGACACATCAGTCCAGCCGCTCCGCGGCACGTGGGATCTCCCCAGGCCAGGGCTCGAACCGGCGCCCCCTGCACTTCAAGGCGGTGTCCTTACCCACTGGACCACCAAGGGAAGCCCTACACTTAGAATTTTTAAAGAAAGGATCAAGACAATTTTCAGGCTGGCAGAAATAAACCTAGTTATTCAGTTTTCTAGGTTATAGTTAGAAAGAAGCCTATCTATCATATGCTTTAAAGGAATGATTTGACTTCCAGTATTTTCAGAATAAATCCCTTTGACGTGGAACATTTCTGTACTCTGCTTGTTTTCCTCTCAGTGACAGTTTTTACATTTATTTTTATAATACGAAAATGTAGCATTTTTCTTTCTTTTTCCTTTTCCCCATCATGCCTCTTTTATTTATATTTATTTTCATTCATCTTTTTGTTCTTTGGCATTTGTGGGCCTCCCACTGCAATGGCCTCTCTCAGTGCAGAGCACTGCCTCTGGGCACATGCGCTCCAGAGCACTGGAATGTAATTGGACACACTGGTTCACCAGCTCCGCGTCACGTGGAATCTTCTCCGGCCAGGGATCAAACTGGTGCCCCTTGCACTGCAAGGCGGACTGTTTACCCAGTGGACCACCAGGGAAGCCCAAAAATGTAGCATTTTAATTTGTTGTTTAGTTGCTAAGTCGTGGCAGACTCTTGTGACCCTGGCAAGCTCCTTTGTTCATAGAATTTCCCAGGCGAGAATATTGGAGTGAGTTGCCATTTTCTTCTCCAGGGGATCTTCCCAACCCAGAGGTCACACTTGCATCTCCTGCATTGGCAGGAAGGTTCCCCTGAGCCACCAGGGAAGCGTTTTAATTGTCATATTAAATTCCTCTTATAATCTAAATTTTTTTAAAGAAAATGAGGATGTAATAAATAATAGCAATGACTTACATCGATTGGAAATAGTGACAGTCTTTTAGAAATAATGTGCTAACAACTTTATCACTCTTTACTGTAGATCAGAAACTCACATGTTGGTTCAAGGTCTAGAACCAAATACCAAATATGAATTTGCTGTTCGACTGCACGTGGATCAACTTTCCAGTCCCTGGAGCCCTGTAGTCTACCACTCGACACTTCCAGAGGGTAAAGAAAGCAGCTCCCTACCGGTTTTACCTACAGATTTGGTGGGCAGGGTGGGAGTGGGGATGTCACTTTGAAGAAGACTCTACCCTGGTTGCCATCCACCAGTCTACCTATATATATTTGTGTGGTTTTTTTTGTTTGTTCCTTTTTTTTTTTTGGCCACTTCTATTGGTTGTTCATTTATTTATTTCCATCCATCTTTGTTCTTTGGCCTGTGTGGGCCTCCCATCACAGTGGCCTCTCTCGTTGTAGAGCACTGGCTCTGGGCGTACATGCTACAGAGCTCTGGCTCGGTAATTGGACACATCGGTCCAACTGCTCCACGGCACGTGGGATCTTCCCAGGCCAGGGATCGAACCAGCACCCCTTGCACTGCAAGGCGGTGTCCTTACCCACGGGACCACCAGGGAAGCCCTTGTGTTGTTTTTTAACTTTCAAAGCTTATTTTCCTTTATTACATTAAAAACATTTTTCCTTTCAATGTATTGCACAAGCAAGTGGGCTTGAAATAGGATCTTTTTAGGAGTGCTACATTTCCATATATAAGGAATGTCATATGATATTTTTCCATCCCTGTCTGACTTCACTCAGTATGACAATCTCTAGGTCCATCCATGTTATTGCAGATGGCATTATTTCATTCTTTTTAATGGCTGACTAATATTCCATTGTATATATGTACCACAACTTCTTTATCTAGTTCTCTGTTGATGTGCATTTAGGTTTCTTTCATGTCTTGACCTCTGTAAACAGTGCAACAACGACTACTGGAGTGCGTGTGAGGTTATATCTAATTGTAGTTTCGATTTGCAGTTCTCTAATAATTAACGATGCTGAACATCTTTTCATGTGCGTCTTGGGCACCTGTATGTCTTCTTTGGAGAAATGTTTGTTTAGATCTTCTGCCCAGTCATTTATTGGGTTGTGTGTTTTGATGCTGTTAAGCATCATGTGCTGTTTGTAAATTGTGGATACTAATTCCTTATCAGTCACATGTTGGTTCAAGGTCTAGAACCAAATACCAAATATGAATTTGCTGTTCGACTGCACGTGGATCAACTTTCCAGTCCCTGGAGCCCTGTAGTCTACCACTCGACACTTCCAGAGGGTAAAGAAAGCAGCTCCCTACCGGTTTTACCTACAGATTTGGTGGGCAGGGTGGGAGTGGGGATGTCACTTTGAAGAAGACTCTACCCTGGTTGCCATCCACCAGTCTACCTATATATATTTGTGTGGTTTTTTTTGTTTGTTCCTTTTTTTTTTTTGGCCACTTCTATTGGTTGTTCATTTATTTATTTCCATCCATCTTTGTTCTTTGGCCTGTGTGGGCCTGCCACTGCTGTGGCCTCTCGTTGCAGAGCACTGGCTCTGGGCGTACATGCTACAGAGCTCTGGCTCGGTAATTGGACACATCGGTCCAACTGCTCCACGGCACGTGGGATCTTCCCAGGCCAGGGATCGAACCAGCACCCCTTGCACTGCAAGGCGGTGTCCTTACCCACGGGACCACCAGGGAAGCCCTTGTGTTGTTTTTTAACTTTCAAAGCTTATTTTCCTTTATTACATTAAAAACATTTTTCCTTTCAATGTATTGCACAAGCAAGTGGGCTTGAAATAGGATCTTTTTAGGAGTGCTACATTTCCATATATAAGGAATGTCATATGATATTTTTCCATCCCTGTCTGACTTCACTCAGTATGACAATCTCTAGGTCCATCCATGTTATTGCAGATGGCATTATTTCATTCTTTTTAATGGCTGACTAATATTCCATTGTATATATGTACCACAACTTCTTTATCTAGTTCTCTGTTGATGTGCATTTAGGTTTCTTTCATGTCTTGACCTCTGTAAACAGTGCAACAACGACTACTGGAGTGCGTGTGAGGTTATATCTAATTGTAGTTTCGATTTGCAGTTCTCTAATAATTAACGATGCTGAACATCTTTTCATGTGCGTCTTGGGCACCTGTATGTCTTCTTTGGAGAAATGTTTGTTTAGATCTTCTGCCCAGTCATTTATTGGGTTGTGTGTTTTGATGCTGTTAAGCATCATGTGCTGTTTGTAAATTGTGGATACTAATTCCTTATCAGTCACATTTGCAAATATTTTTTCCCTGTCTGTGAACTGTCTTTTGGTTTTATTTATAATTTCCTTGCTGTGCAAAAACTTTTGAGTTTCAGTAGGTACCGTTTGTTTATGTTTGTTTTTATTCCCATTATTCTGGGAGATGGATTGAAAAACATACTGCTCCAATATATGTCAGAGAATGTTTTGCCTATGTTTTCCTCTAAGAGTTTTATAGTATCTGGTCTCACATTTACGTCTTTAATCCATCTTGAGCTTATTTTTGTGTATGGTGTATCCACAAGAATGATCTAATTTCATTTTTTCACATGTAGCTGTCCAATTTCCCCAGCATCATTTGTTGAAGAGGCTGTCTTTACAAGATTGCATTTTCTTGCTTTCTTTGTCATAGATTAATTGATCATTTGTGCATGGGCTTATATCTGGGTTTTCTGTCCTGTTCTGTTAATCTGTGTGTCTATTTTTGTGCCAGGTTTTGATTGCTATAGCTTTATAGTATAGTCTGAAGTCAGGGAGTCTGATTTCTCCAGCTCAGTTTTTCTTTCTCAAGATGGCTTTGGCTGTTCAAAATCTTTTGGTTCCGTACAAATTGTAAAAAATTTTGTCCTAATTCTTTGAAAAGTGTCATTGGTAATTTAATAGGGATTGCACTGCTGTAGATTGCTTTGGGTACTAAAGCATTTTCAGAGTGTTGATTCCTCTAATCCGAGAATATGGTATATCCGTGCTTTTCCTCTTCTCTAGAAAGAGAGTGAATGTGTAGATGATCTGTACGAACCATCACAGCTTTTTCTTAATGAGGCCAAGAGAAAACTATGGATATTTGTTTCAGTGAGCATTGGCCAATTTTGCTGTGGTTCTGGAAATATTCAAGCTGATAGTGAACACGTGGTCAACTGAACTCCCAAGGCTTCCCTGCCATTCAGAGATATACAATATCAGTTTAGCATCTGTTCTGTAAACTCATTGATTCACAACATTCGGAGAATAACTGAATATTTCAGTCTCAGAAGTATTTTTTTGAGTGGCTTCCTAGATCAGCTTAAATAAACATTGTACACATTTTATTAAGAAGTATAGTTTAGATTCAGTACCTAGTGAGGTGAGTGCTGCGGTGCCCTGGTGGAACTGTGAGTCTTTTCAGTGGTCAGTGCAGCAGAACACTATGAAGAGCCTTAAAAATGCTGACAGCTTTTGACTTTATCTAGCAATCTGCCACCTCATTTATATTCTGTTTAATGTTCTAAACATTATAAAAATGGAATTAGCCTCGCGATCAAAAAGAGAACAGTCGTATTTTGATGTTGTCACTAATGACCTGTGTAAAGCTGTGATTTTGAGACGTTTTTGTAGTAGTTGCTAGTTTTTCACACTCTCACCTGTGCCTCTCCAGGTATTGGAGTGCTTAGTGGCCATTTTCTCCTAACAATACAATGTTTTCTACCTGTGTACCCAGCGCCGGCAGGCCCACCAGTTGGTGTAAAAGTGACGCTGATAGAGGATGACACTGCCCTGGTTTCCTGGAAACCTCCTGACGGGCCAGAGACGGTTGTGACGCGCTACACTATACTGTATGCACCCAGGAAGGCCTGGATTGCCGGAGAGTGGCAGGTCCTCCATCGAGAAGGTAAATCTGACTGAAACTCACCAAAGGGCATGGGAAGAAAGACCACCTCATAGGGAAACAAAGGGAAAGAGGGATCTCAAGTTCATTTTAAATTTATATTTATGAAGTAACAAATGATTAAGGATTTTGGTTTTGTTTCAAGGATGTTGGGAAGCCATTGACATACATTGACATTCGTTTGTTGTTGCACACATGGCTCAGAGGACATCTCTTGCCTTCTTGATGGGGCCCTCAGTGAGTTGTAACGGGAGACTTTGACTTCCTACAGCTCTAATAGTGCATGGAGAGGAGGGAGTCTATATTTGCCATCATGCTGCTGGTGGAATCTTAAGAAACATTATCAGTGAAAAACTTATGTCTTTTGTTAAATGTAGGGAACATTTTTTCATAGCTCATGCTAGTAATTTGTAGTGAACAGCGTAAACAATGTAAGTAAAAAGTAACTGAGTTTACTTTTTCAGAGAGAAAAAGACAAAGAGTTTGAGTTACCCACCTCTAAACAAAAAGCAAAGAATACAACATGGCCTTTACAGAAAAAGAAAGCAAAGTAATTTGTAGTACCTAACTATGGCAGCTTTGGGAAAAGGTAATGGAATAGAAAAACAGGGGAAGAACGCACAGGGGGAAGAAGAGTATCAGTATCTCTTTCATATGTACCCATTAATCATCTCTGTATATTATGTTTACACATGCTGGTGTGTAATTCATCTATTTACTGCCAGAGGACACAAGGTTTTTTTCATTAGTCAAAACATTTTTAAAATGTTCCTGGTGATGATATATTTGTGTCTAAAATGGGACATGGTAAGAAGGTTTAGCAGAAATGCGATATGAAAGTGTACTTGCGTGTAATTTAAAGTGTGTCAGAAATGATAGCCTTTACCTTCCTGAAGGCTGTAAATCAGCACAAAGTACTCAGTTATTTTAAAATCTACAAGGCAGTAGAGGAGACCATGCCCTCCCTACTGCCGCCGTTTCCTCATAGCCTTCATTTCCCAAGGTGATAAAGGGGCCCTGCTTCCAAAAAAAAAAAAAAGTTCCATTACTAAATAAGTTTGAGAAACAACATACACCGCCCGAGGTTGCAAATCACTTAGCTGGTACCATGACAGAATTTGATCAACATTAATCCAACGCTGAGCCTGTTACACAGTCTGGTCTGCGAAGCTCCTGATATAGCTAAAGATTCAGGCTCATATGTAAGGCTGTAGACTGAAATAATCACACCAGTTAGAACTGAGACTCCGCCGAGAGAATAGAGGGACAGTCAGATCACTTTCGCACGTGGAAGCTGACTTGGCTGTGCCCATAAGGAGGACTTCATGTGGGAGAAAAGGGGAGCATGTGTGCACACATAAGAAACACAGTTCATCCACATGCAGCGTTGAAATTAAGTGAAAGAATTTTAAATTTAGTTAGTGACTGGTTTTGTCAGACACTGTCTAAAATTGTGTATTCTTTGGTAAATTGGAAACTCTGTCTCTCTCTATAGATAGAGAAAGAGATCTTCTCTCTCCATTGTGAAGAAATTGAAATATTCTTCCTTCTAGCTAACTGTAACATGTCCCAGTACGTTGTTGCCTTTTAATTGATCTCCCTAAGAATAGTGACAGTGGAAAGACTCTTCCTGAGTCTAAGCAGAGGTCGGTTTGTTTATTCAACAGTTGTGTACTCAAATAGCTCACACTCTCTCCAGGCCAAGTTGAAACCTGAATACATGAAAACAAACTGCCTTTAGCTCCTCGCATTGCCACTGGGTTCAGCTGCCTCCCTCCATGTGACCTGCAAAGGCAGCCCCTGAATCATGACCTCAGCTCTAAGATCACCAGCATTTCACTTGCGTAATGAAATACACTGTAGCAGTGCATGGGAGTGGCCAGCTCTGAGCTGGTGGCGGCCAAGGGCTACCAGCTGCAGTGAGCACTCTGAAACTATTAAGGGTGCTTTGCCTCACAAAAAAGTTAGAAGAAATCACCATAGGGAAGCTAGGCATCCCTTATGAATATCCATCCACAGATGCACTGCAGGAACAGCTTCCTGGTTGAATTTCTCTTACATTGGCTACCTTAACATTAGGACTAGTTCCTAAGGTGAGTCCCTTTGTGAGAAAACACTTAAGTGCCGTTGCAGGGCAAGAGCAGAAAGACCTTCGAGAAATAGCAGTGCCGAAGTAGAACTTCTCAGCAGTCATGCCAGAAAAGATACCCTTCTTTACCAAATATTATATACAAATTCAAATGATGATTACTTGTAGAGAGAAGTAGATGCTAGCCAGATTGCTAATGCTAGTTTTGATAGTTAATCTGGGGTCTGTGTCTTCAACACTCTGAGGTTCCTACATAGCTGTGGCATTTTCTGACCTGTTTATATTAAAGAAATCTGAGATAATGATTAGGAAGATAAATACATTCATACTTTCGAAAGTGTGTAGTAATTTTCTAGTTTAAGAAATGAGAATGAAATCATCTATCACAGTTACTGTAAGTGATTATAACATTTCTAAAAGGAAGAAAAGACAGCTCTCCTCCAGTTTCCTGGCCGTCCAGTGGTTAGAACCTGGTGCTCTCTCTCCTGGGGCTCAGGTTCAGTCCATAGTTGGGGAATTAAGCTTCTGCAAGCCAGGAGGTGTGGCCAAAACAAAGCAGAAATAACAAAAGAAAAGTCTCACATTGGATTTTCTTTTAGGGGATGTTTGTTTATTTGGCTGCACCGAGTCTTAACTGCATCGTCCAAGGTCTCCCATCGTGCTGCTCGAACTCTCTAGTTGTGAAACCCAGGCTCCAGAGTTGGCAGGCTTCAGTACTCCTGGTGTGCGACTTAAGTCACTCCGTGGCTTGCGGGGATCTTAGTTCCCCAACCAGGGACCAAACCCGTGTCCCTGCCTTTGTAAGGTTTATTTGTTACCACTGGACCACCAGGGACGTCCCTCACACTGGACTTTTAAAATCTAATTATAATTTTGGAATCTGAGTTTATTGTGTCATTTTCTCTTTACCCGTGTTTGAAATACTCCATAATAAAATGTTTTCAGTGCTGTTTGTATCCATACCTATGTAAGAAATAAAACATTATTTATATATATGTTTATATATTTTTTTGGTTAATAAAAGTATATGTGTGTGTGTATGTGTATGTGTGTGTTTGTGTGTATACCCAAACAAAAATACATGCTGGTTTTACAAGCTACTCTTAAAATTACAGAGAAGGATTATACATGGACACAGTGTTAAATGAAAACTCTAGGATATAAGAATGCACACAGTAGATACGTACTCACACAGGTACAATGTACACATACACGGCCCACACACAAATACACCAAAATATTAACAGTGGGAGACTGTCATTTTATTTATATATATCTTTATTTTGCAGATGTTCTACAATAAAAAATACTTTTATAATAAAAAAATACTTTAAAGGACCATGAACATGTGGTTGAAAGAGCGAGTGAAAGGTACAATTTACTTACTGTGTAATTGATGTATTTACAGGAGCAATAACCATGGCTCTGCTGGAAAACCTGGTGGATACTTTCGAAGTGTGTAGTAATTTTCTAGTTTAAGAAATGAGAATGAAATCATCTATCACAGTTACTGTAAGTGATTATAACATTTCTAAAAGGAAGAAAAGACAGCTCTCCTCCAGTTTCCTGGCCGTCCAGTGGTTAGAACCTGGTGCTCTCTCTCCTGGGGCTCAGGTTCAGTCCATAGTTGGGGAATTAAGCTTCTGCAAGCCAGGAGGTGTGGCCAAAACAAAGCAGAAATAACAAAAGAAAAGTCTCACATTGGATTTTCTTTTAGGGGATGTTTGTTTATTTGGCTGCACCGAGTCTTAACTGCATCGTCCAAGGTCTCCCATCGTGCTGCTCGAACTCTCTAGTTGTGAAACCCAGGCTCCAGAGTTGGCAGGCTTCAGTACTCCTGGTGTGCGACTTAAGTCACTCCGTGGCTTGCGGGGATCTTAGTTCCCCAACCAGGGACCAAACCCGTGTCCCTGCCTTTGTAAGGTTTATTTGTTACCACTGGACCACCAGGGACGTCCCTCACACTGGACTTTTAAAATCTAATTATAATTTTGGAATCTGAGTTTATTGTGTCATTTTCTCTTTACCCGTGTTTGAAATACTCCATAATAAAATGTTTTCAGTGCTGTTTGTATCCATACCTATGTAAGAAATAAAACATTATTTATATATATGTTTATATATTTTTTTGGTTAATAAAAGTATATGTGTGTGTGTATGTGTATGTGTGTGTTTGTGTGTATACCCAAACAAAAATACATGCTGGTTTTACAAGCTACTCTTAAAATTACAGAGAAGGATTATACATGGACACAGTGTTAAATGAAAACTCTAGGATATAAGAATGCACACAGTAGATACGTACTCACACAGGTACAATGTACACATACACGGCCCACACACAAATACACCAAAATATTAACAGTGGGAGACTGTCATTTTATTTATATATATCTTTATTTTGCAGATGTTCTACAATAAAAAATACTTTTATAATAAAAAAATACTTTAAAGGACCATGAACATGTGGTTGAAAGAGCGAGTGAAAGGTACAATTTACTTACTGTGTAATTGATGTATTTACAGGAGCAATAACCATGGCTCTGCTGGAAAACCTGGTGGCAGGAAATATATACATTGTGAAGATCTCTGCGTCCAACGAGGTAGGAGAAGGACCCTTTTCAAATTCTGTGGAGCTGGCAGTTCTTCCAAAGGAAACGCCTGAGTCAAACCAGAGGCCCAAGCGTTTAGATTCTTCTGATGCCAAAGGTCTGTATGCTGCTATAATCACTGATGTTCCTTAAGAACAGAAAGTCCAGGTGCTTTTCTCCAACTCCCCTGGGCTTTACTTCTGCTCCTACCCTGCAATGTGCCTGCACCTCCACTCGGCTCCTTACACTGTTGCTGGTGAGCTTCTGGCGGCTGTGGAGCTGCATGGCTCCGTCTGCTCTCCTAGGAGGAGCCACACTTACAGTTCACACCACTGTGTCCCAGCCACCGCTCCTTCCTGCTGCGCCACCACCAAGACAGACGAGCCACACCACCCGCGAGCTGATGGGAGTCGGCGTCTTGGGAGGTTGATAGAAATAAACAGCCGTAGTGGTGGTGAAGTGCAAGCTAGGAAGAGCATGGTTTTCATTAAGTATTCCACACAGACACACACACACACAAACAGAGACACAGACAGACACACACACCCTTTATCAGACCCGTTGTCACTCCAGTCAGGGCCTCATCTTTCTGTTCTGAAGGAAGCTGGGGTCCCCTGTGACACAGGACTTCTCACTTCTTTCTGGGGGAGTGGGCCTGTGTGGTGACTGTAAAAGAGGAAATGTCCACAGAACTCAGCAGGACTAAGGACTCTTATTTCCTTGGAGAATAGTTATTAGCGTATGTCTTGAGGGGAACCTTGGGATGGAGAGAGAGAGAAAGAGAAAGGCAGGGCAGTCAGATTTAAGCTCAGGCAGGAGGTAGCCACAGAAGCTGCCACATCATCAGGGGGAGCCGAGGGCAAAGCTCATACTTGCTTCTCAAATACTTTGCTAGTCAGAAGTATCTAGAGACCAGCAATGTGAATATGCCCCGGGAGCTGGTCAGACGTGCAGAATTGTGGGGGAGCTCTACCCCAGAATCTGCATGTTAGTTTATCCCCTCGTGACTCTTGTGCACATTAAAGTTTGAAAAGCACTGCTGTGTGAAAATTCGTAATAAAAAACTAATCTCCATGTACAGATCTGCTTTAAGGAAGCATGACATAAAAGCTATCCTAGGCCCATCGGTGAACATCTCTGTCTTATGAACTGATGTTCATTACATATGTGATAAAATAATTTATCTAGAACTCATATTTAAAACCTTCAATTTGAGAAGATAAGCCAACTTTAAGTTCTGTGATAAGAGAGGAATTTCTTTTTTTTTTTTTTGGTTAGACATGGATACTCGTATTTAGATTGTTCAATTTGAGAAGATAAGCCAACTCTGAATTCTGTGATAAGAGAGTAATATGTCTTCCTTTTGGTTAGACATGGATACTGTCAAAAGTTTTCCTATGAGGGCTTCCCTGGTGGTCCAGTGGGTAAGGACACCGCCTTGCAGTGCAAGGGGCGCCGGTTCGATCCCTGGCCTGGGAAGATCCCACGTGCCGCGGAGCGGCTGGACTGATGTGTCCAATTACCGAGCCGGAGCTCTGGAGTGCATGTGCACAGAGCCAGTGCTCTGCAACAACAGAGGCCACTGTGATGGGAGGTCCACACAGGCCAAAGAACAAAGATCAATGAATGAAAGATCAATAGAAGTGACCAAAAAAAAACAAAGTTTTCCTATGGAAAGAAGACAAATTATTGAAAAGCTAATATCTGAGAATTATGATGTATGAAATGATTTGTTTTTCTGATTGATTCTGATACATGCGTTTCCCCTTTTAGTTTACTCAGGTTATTACCATCTGGACCAAAAATCAGTGACTGGCATTGCTGTAGGTGTTGGCATAGCCTTGACTTGCATCCTCATCTGTGGTCTCATCTTGATATACCGAAGTAAAGCCAGGTGTGTTTCCATTGCTAGAGATGTTAAGATGATTAAGAAATGTTTAAATTACAGTAACCGCAGAAACAAATTGAAATCAAGTGCCTTTTAGAGTAACTGGGATTTTCCACTTTAAAATGAATGCTTTATTACTCTTACAGCTATAAGAGATGTGCTCACATTGAAAACTTACTCTCTCACCATTTGAAAAAGATTGCTATGCCAACAAAATATTCTTGAATGAAGACTTAGTTTCCTTATTTCCTTGGTATTTTGAGAAACACAAAGTATATCCTTGAGTTTTTTTTTTTTTTTTCTTTTAATGACCCACTTAATTTGATGTATCTGCGATTGAAGGATTCCTTGCTGCCAGGCTGTTTTCATATTTAAGTAGCCTGAAATGTCTGAGTCACTTGAGAGCCTTGTCCTCGCCACCACAGGACCACGTGGTTGGGATTCTCCAGACATGGATTAAAAGAAATGTAATAACTGGGGATTAGTTCTCTATTAACTCTTGTCGGGCAGTTTTATCTGTGATTTTGACTTCAGCTAAATGATCAGCATCCAGTGAACTTGTCTATTTCTGATCTTTTAAATTTTGGCTTTTGCCTTCATGTATTAAAAGTCTTTATTGAATTTTTTAAAAATCCATGGTATTTCTAGTAAAAAAGAGATGGAAGTCAAACACACATCACTTTTAGGTAGTCTCCATCACTAGACTTATCATTACAGGTTTTTCAGAGTTTATTCTGATGTGTCCAATTACCGAGCCGGAGCTCTGAGTGCATGTGCACAGAGCCAGTGCTCTGCAACAACAGAGGCCACCGCGATGGGAGGCCCACACAGGCCAAAGAACAAAGATCAATGAATGAAAGATCAATAGAAGTGACCAAAAAAAAACAAAGTTTTCCTATGGAAAGAAGACAAATTATTGAAAAGCTAATATCTGAGAATTATGATGTATGAAATGATTTGTTTTTCTGATTGATTCTGATACATGCGTTTCCCCTTTTAGTTTACTCAGGTTATTACCATCTGGACCAAAAATCAGTGACTGGCATTGCTGTAGGTGTTGGCATAGCCTTGACTTGCATCCTCATCTGTGGTCTCATCTTGATATACCGAAGTAAAGCCAGGTGTGTTTCCATTGCTAGAGATGTTAAGATGATTAAGAAATGTTTAAATTACAGTAACCGCAGAAACAAATTGAAATCAAGTGCCTTTTAGAGTAACTGGGATTTTCCACTTTAAAATGAATGCTTTATTACTCTTACAGCTATAAGAGATGTGCTCACATTGAAAACTTACTCTCTCACCATTTGAAAAAGATTGCTATGCCAACAAAATATTCTTGAATGAAGACTTAGTTTCCTTATTTCCTTGGTATTTTGAGAAACACAAAGTATATCCTTGAGTTTTTATTTTTTCTTTTAATGACCCACTTAATTTGATGTATCTGCGATTGAAGGATTCCTTGCTGCCAGGCTGTTTTCATATTTAAGTAGCCTGAAATGTCTGAGTCACTTGAGAGCCTTGTCCTCGCCACCACAGGACCACGTGGTTGGGATTCTCCAGACATGGATTAAAAGAAATGTAATAACTGGGGATTAGTTCTCTATTAACTCTTGTCGGGCAGTTTTATCTGTGATTTTGACTTCAGCTAAATGATCAGCATCCAGTGAACTTGTCTATTTCTGATCTTTTAAATTTTGGCTTTTGCCTTCATGTATTAAAAGTCTTTATTGAATTTTTTAAAA
The DNA here is from genome assembly GCA_022376925.1 of Tragulus kanchil. NCBI lineage: Eukaryota > Metazoa > Chordata > Mammalia > Artiodactyla > Tragulidae > Tragulus > Tragulus kanchil. Next base: position 116,910,498 of record JAIOJX010000024.1, on the reverse strand, counting down.
ATCCATGGTATTTCTAGTAAAAAAGAGATGGAAGTCAAACACACATCACTTTTAGGTAGTCTCCATCACTAGACTTATCATTACAGGTTTTTCAGAGTTTATTCTGTACGTTTTTGATACTTGTGCATAGAAGCACACTCAGAGAACAGTGAAAGAATTATAAACATTTTTATATAAGGAACTGGTGTTGTTTCACTGTCCAAGTTTCTTGTTTCCCAATAATTTTTTAATGAAATCTTTATGTACATTGTTTCCGTGATACCTGAATCTTGCAGAGTGCTGCTGTAAATTTGCATCATTTGTTCAGCTAGTGGGACCGTCTGCAGACCTGAAGGAGAACACGCACATTTTAAACAGTATAATTTCTACATAAATTATGAATAAAAGTAATAGTACTTTATAAATAAAATATTAAGGTTTTTAACAAGTATTTGTAAGAGGTAATTTTACATAAACAGACATTGAGGCCAAAAGAATTAAAGAAGCTTTCTTACATCTTAAAAGCTTGTAGCAGTGAGTTTCTGTTAAAATCTAATAATTTCTAAGGATGTTTGGTAAACAAGCATTAAGGAACTCCCTTGTTTGCCAAGTTGTGAACATCCCAGAGTTCACCAAATTTGGTACGTTTGCCTCTCTCTTCTTGTGGACTTAGAAGACTCCCTTTCCTTGCAATATTTCAGAAAATCAACTGCCTCCAAGACCGCCCAGAATGGAACTCACCAGTTACCCCATACCAGTACCTCCCGAGCTGGTGGAGGGGAAGTAGGAAAGAGCTTGGAAGGAGCGATAGAAAATGAAGAGTCCTTCCACATGCCTGACACTTAATTTGTGCGATTGAGGATTCCTTGCTCAGCTTTTCATATTTAAGTAGCCTGAAATGCGAGTCACTTGAGAGCCTTGTCCTCGCCACCACAGGACCACGTGGTTGGGATTCTCCAGACATGGATTAAAAGAAATGTAATAACTGGGGATTAGTTCTCTATTAACTCTTGTCGGGCAGTTTTATCTGTGATTTTGACTTCAGCTAAATGATCAGCATCCAGTGAACTTGTCTATTTCTGATCTTTTAAATTTTGGCTTTTGCCTTCATGTATTAAAAGTCTTTATTGAATTTTTTAAAAATCCATGGTATTTCTAGTAAAAAAGAGATGGAAGTCAAACACACATCACTTTTAGGTAGTCTCCATCACTAGACTTATCATTACAGGTTTTTCAGAGTTTATTCTGTCGTTTTTGATACTTGTGCATAGAAGCACACTCAGAGAACAGTGAAAGAATTATAAACATTTTTATATAAGGAACTGGTGTTGTTTCACTGTCCAAGTTTCTTGTTTCCCAATAATTTTTTAATGAAATCTTTATGTACATTGTTTCCGTGATACCTGAATCTTGCAGAGTGCTGCTGTAAATTTGCATCATTTGTTCAGCTAGTGGGACCGTCTGCAGACCTGAAGGAGAACACGCACATTTTAAACAGTATAATTTCTACATAAATTATGAATAAAAGTAATAGTACTTTATAAATAAAATATTAAGGTTTTTAACAAGTATTTGTAAGAGGTAATTTTACATAAACAGACATTGAGGCCAAAAGAATTAAAGAAGCTTTCTTACATCTTAAAAGCTTGTAGCAGTGAGTTTCTGTTAAAATCTAATAATTTCTAAGGATGTTTGGTAAACAAGCATTAAGGAACTCCCTTGTTTGCCAAGTTGTGAACATCCCAGAGTTCACCAAATTTGGTACGTTTGCCTCTCTCTTCTTGTGGACTTAGAAGACTCCCTTTCCTTGCAATATTTCAGAAAATCAACTGCCTCCAAGACCGCCCAGAATGGAACTCACCAGTTACCCCATACCAGTACCTCCCGAGCTGGTGGAGGGGAAGTAGGAAAGAGCTTGGAAGGAGCGATAGAAAATGAAGAGTCCTTAATGCCCGTGATCATGCCTGACAGCTTTGTTGATGCCAAGGTACTCTGAGCTGAGAGGGTGTTGTGTTTTGTAATCCTGCCCTTCATCTTCGCTTTATATATAAACTCTTCTTACCAAAAGATTAAATGCTGAATGTATTATGTCTATAGTCCACATAATGAAACCTGGAACCATTTCACTCAGATTTTTCCTTCCATAAAATATTTGGGGAGAAGACGATAGGGTTGGATAAAAGAATAAAAGCTGAAAAAGATAAATAAAAATGAAAAAGTAGCATAAATTCAGTTAGTTTGGATCACATGGAGCTGAGATGTCATATAATTTGGACTGTTCTGGATATATGGGATGGACAATTTTTTATTGATCCATTCTAAATTTAGTTTACTTGATTTTAGAACTAAATGGAGCATCAGAACATTCCAGGTGTGAATGCCATTTTTAAAAATAGGTAGTATCTTCATAGTTGTCTTAAGATCCTTCTCTTCTGGCCTTAGGAACTTAGATACAGTAAAGCCGTGTCATTGGAAGATGCTGCTTCATTTCCGTGCTACTACGTGTACCAGTAGCCAGTGATAAGCATTATGAATACCAACTGAAAATTATTTTTAGTCACTTTGCAACATTAGATAGTGTGCATTATTAAACAGTCCTCATAACCAGTGTGTGATAAATCAAGTATCTGCAAACTGTAACCTAGGCCAGGCCAGCCTGCAGCCTGTTTTTTTGTGGCCATCCTGAGCCAAGTATGTCTTCTACATCTTAAAAGCTTGTAGCAGTGAGTTTCTGTTAAAATCTAATAATTTCTAAGGATGTTTGGTAAACAAGCATTAAGGAACTCCCTTGTTTGCCAAGTTGTGAACATCCCAGAGTTCACCAAATTTGGTACGTTTGCCTCTCTCTTCTTGTGGACTTAGAAGACTCCCTTTCCTTGCAATATTTCAGAAAATCAACTGCCTCCAAGACCGCCCAGAATGGAACTCACCAGTTACCCCATACCAGTACCTCCCGAGCTGGTGGAGGGGAAGTAGGAAAGAGCTTGGAAGGAGCGATAGAAAATGAAGAGTCCTTAATGCCCGTGATCATGCCTGACAGCTTTGTTGATGCCAAGGTACTCTGAGCTGAGAGGGTGTTGTGTTTTGTAATCCTGCCCTTCATCTTCGCTTTATATATAAACTCTTCTTACCAAAAGATTAAATGCTGAATGTATTATGTCTATAGTCCACATAATGAAACCTGGAACCATTTCACTCAGATTTTTCCTTCCATAAAATATTTGGGGAGAAGACGATAGGGTTGGATAAAAGAATAAAAGCTGAAAAAGATAAATAAAAATGAAAAAGTAGCATAAATTCAGTTAGTTTGGATCACATGGAGCTGAGATGTCATATAATTTGGACTGTTCTGGATATATGGGATGGACAATTTTTTATTGATCCATTCTAAATTTAGTTTACTTGATTTTAGAACTAAATGGAGCATCAGAACATTCCAGGTGTGAATGCCATTTTTAAAAATAGGTAGTATCTTCATAGTTGTCTTAAGATCCTTCTCTTCTGGCCTTAGGAACTTAGATACAGTAAAGCCGTGTCATTGGAAGATGCTGCTTCATTTCCGTGCTACTACGTGTACCAGTAGCCAGTGATAAGCATTATGAATACCAACTGAAAATTATTTTTAGTCACTTTGCAACATTAGATAGTGTGCATTATTAAACAGTCCTCATAACCAGTGTGTGATAAATCAAGTATCTGCAAACTGTAACCTAGGCCAGGCCAGCCTGCAGCCTGTTTTTGTGTGGCCATCCTGAGCCAAGTATGTCTTCTACATTTTCAAAGGATAGTTTGGGGGTGACAAAAAAGGAGGAGGAAGAGAAAATGAAGCAGAGGCCGTGTGTGTTCAGCAAACTCGAAGACATTTACTCTCTGCCCCTTTATAGAAGGTTTGCCAGATCCTGCTATACATTCTTCTTCCCCAACCCTTGCCCAAAATTTAGAATACCAAAAATATAACAGAATTGTGGGCAATTTCTATATTGAATTTTATACAATTATATTTAGCATGTGCACTTTACATGTTTCTAGCTAGCACAATGCTGTATACTAAACATACTCATTTTTGATACTTCTGTTGCCTTTTTTGTTTGCAGCTCAATTTAACTTATTTTCTGATGCAAGCATAAGCCATTGAATTTCAAACTGATCTAGAACATCAGAACCTAAAGCTTTTAAGTAAGCACAAAACTACAAAAAATACACTGTTGTTCTGTTGTTACTAACTTGGAACACACATGAGAAAGGATTAAGGAGTAGTGAGGTAGAGAGGAAGACATGGGAAGGAAGAAAGAAAATCTAAAGTGAAGGAGGCAGAGAAGACTGGGGGCCTGAGTGAAGCAGAGAAGTTAGTGTAGAGGCCAGGTCTCTGCATTCTCTTGAATTAGCCCAAGAGTTGATGCCCTGTCTAATGCCATTTTGTTGAGTATGTGTAGGTTCTTTTTTTTTTTTAATTATAGCATTTAAAAAAATTAAATTATTTTTGACTGCTCTGGGTCTCCATTGCTGTGTGTGGCTTCCTCTCGTGGCAGCATGCAGGGGCTGCTCTCTGTTGTGGTGTGTGGGCTTCTCACTGTGGTCAGTTTTCTTGTTGCAGAGCACAGGCTCAAAGGCAAGTGGGGTTCCAGAGGTGTGGTTTGAGGGCTCTAGAGCACAGGCTCAGTAGTTGCTCCAGAGCACGTGGGATCTTCTTGGACCAGGGGTCTAACCTGTGTCCTCTGCATTGGCAGGCAGATTCTATTTTTTTTTTTTTTTAAAGATTTTTTTTTTTTGGCAGGGGGAATGGGTTGGGGAGGAAGAGGGGCAGGTAGACCACTTCTACTGGTCTTTATTCAGTTTCATCCATCTTTGTTCTTTGGCCCGTGTGGGCCTCCCATCGCAGTGGCCTCTGTTGTCGCAGAGCACCTGCTCTGGGCGCATGTGCTCCAGAGCTCTGGCTCGGTAATTGGACACATCGGTCCAGCCGCTCCGCGGCACGTGGGATCTTCCCAGGCCAGGGATCGAACCGGCACCCCTTGCAGTGCAAGGCGGTGTCCTTACCCACGGGACCACCAAGGAAGCCCGCAGGCAGGTTCTTAACCACCGGACCACTAGGGAAGCCCTGTGGGTCCACTTTTCTCTTCCTAAATCCTTTAAAATTTTTCAACAATGTGGAAAGGTTGAAAAAAATTAATAATGCACAAACAATTGTCAGTTTCTTTTCCTAGTCCTGTATCTCTTGCTATACATTTTTGTTTGGTCTGTCATTTGAAAATAAATTTTGGAACTGTTAGACTTCACACAAATATTTCAGCGTATATCTCTCCCTTAAGAATAAATCTGTTATATTTCTTTGATCACTAACAAATGCCCTACATTTGTTGTGTGCTGTTTGTGTAAAAGAAGAAATAATAATGTCTGTGATCATTTGTTTTCTTTTAACATTTAAAAATTTTGTTTACACTAACTTGGAACACACATGAGAAAGGATTAAGGATAGTCTGGGAAGGAAGAAAGAAAATCTAAAGTGAAGGAGGCAGAGAAGACTGGGGGCCTGAGTGAAGCAGAGAAGTTAGTGTAGAGGCCAGGTCTCTGCATTCTCTTGAATTAGCCCAAGAGTTGATGCCCTGTCTAATGCCATTTTGTTGAGTATGTGTAGGTTCTTTTTTTTTTTTAATTATAGCATTTAAAAAAATTAAATTATTTTTGACTGCTCTGGGTCTCCATTGCTGTGTGTGGCTTCCTCTCGTGGCAGCATGCAGGGGCTGCTCTCTGTTGTGGTGTGTGGGCTTCTCACTGTGGTCAGTTTTCTTGTTGCAGAGCACAGGCTCAAAGGCAAGTGGGGTTCCAGAGGTGTGGTTTGAGGGCTCTAGAGCACAGGCTCAGTAGTTGCTCCAGAGCACGTGGGATCTTCTTGGACCAGGGGTCTAACCTGTGTCCTCTGCATTGGCAGGCAGATTCTATTTTTTTTTTTTTTTAAAGATTTTTTTTTTTTGGCAGGGGGAATGGGTTGGGGAGGAAGAGGGGCAGGTAGACCACTTCTACTGGTCTTTATTCAGTTTCATCCATCTTTGTTCTTTGGCCCGTGTGGGCCTCCCATCGCAGTGGCCTCTGTTGTCGCAGAGCACCTGCTCTGGGCGCATGTGCTCCAGAGCTCTGGCTCGGTAATTGGACACATCGGTCCAGCCGCTCCGCGGCACGTGGGATCTTCCCAGGCCAGGGATCGAACCGGCACCCCTTGCAGTGCAAGGCGGTGTCCTTACCCACGGGACCACCAAGGAAGCCCGCAGGCAGGTTCTTAACCACCGGACCACTAGGGAAGCCCTGTGGGTCCACTTTTCTCTTCCTAAATCCTTTAAAATTTTTCAACAATGTGGAAAGGTTGAAAAAAATTAATAATGCACAAACAATTGTCAGTTTCTTTTCCTAGTCCTGTATCTCTTGCTATACATTTTTGTTTGGTCTGTCATTTGAAAATAAATTTTGGAACTGTTAGACTTCACACAAATATTTCAGCGTATATCTCCCTTAAGAATAAATCTGTTATATTTCTTTGATCACTAACAAATGCCCTACATTTGTTGTGTGCTGTTTGTGTAAAAGAAGAAATAATAATGTCTGTGATCATTTGTTTTCTTTTAACATTTAAAAATTTTGTTTACTTGTAACTAACTGAAAATTTCGCTTTCTGTGTCTACAGGGAGGAACTGACCTGATAATTAATAGCTATGGTCCGGTAATTAAAAACAATCCTAAGAAAAAATGGCTCTTTTTCCAAGATTCTAAGAAGATAAAAGCTGAGCAGGTAACTCACCTAAATGGAAAAACTCTTCCAATACTCACGGTGTATGAGATGATAGTTTTAAAAAGAGCAAAGTGCAGTGAGTGCTTTGTTTTCTTAACTTCGGTGTTCTTTCTGGATGTGATTTATTAATTTGAGGCGTGACTCTGTGGCAAGCCACGGGGATTGAGGATGGATGTGATGGTTGGACTAGCAGTCTTCAGAGCTGTGGTTTTCAGTGGGGGCTGAGAGGTGGTAGAGAAAGGAATGAGGCAGGAGTCTGTGTCAGAACCATGGAAGAAGCCTGCTGACAGTTCACTTGCCCCAGTAGTGCTGATGTATTTCCACTTCTCAGAGAACCACCGACTTAGACAGTTCTTGAATAACCTTTTCACCCACGTACTCTGTCGGTTTGCTATCTGAGAATATATGAAATACATAAAACCAGATTTATTATCTTTAAGAGCACTGTCTAATCACTGATGGTGTTTTATGTATTTTGCCCAGCCTCAACGAAGATTTACTCCAGCGGTCTGCTTCTATCAGCCAGGCACTACCGTCCTAATCAGCGATGAAGAGTCCCCAGGCTCCCCAGGTCAGATGGCCAGCTTCCCAAGACGCTTTGGTGTGGTGGCCGATAAATGGAGCAAATTGCCAACAATGTGGAAAGGTTGAAAAATTAATAATGCACAAACAATTGTCAGTTTCTTTTCCTAGTCCTGTATCTCTTGCTATACATTTTTGTTTGGTCTGTCATTTGAAAATAAATTTTGGAACTGTTAGACTTCACACAAATATTTCAGCGTATATCTCTCCCTTAAGAATAAATCTGTTATATTTCTTTGATCACTAACAAATGCCCTACATTTGTTGTGTGCTGTTTGTGTAAAAGAAGAAATAATAATGTCTGTGATCATTTGTTTTCTTTTAACATTTAAAAATTTTGTTTACTTGTAACTAACTGAAAATTTCGCTTTCTGTGTCTACAGGGAGGAACTGACCTGATAATTAATAGCTATGGTCCGGTAATTAAAAACAATCCTAAGAAAAAATGGCTCTTTTTCCAAGATTCTAAGAAGATAAAAGCTGAGCAGGTAACTCACCTAAATGGAAAAACTCTTCCAATACTCACGGTGTATGAGATGATAGTTTTAAAAAGAGCAAAGTGCAGTGAGTGCTTTGTTTTCTTAACTTCGGTGTTCTTTCTGGATGTGATTTATTAATTTGAGGCGTGACTCTGTGGCAAGCCACGGGGATTGAGGATGGATGTGATGGTTGGACTAGCAGTCTTCAGAGCTGTGGTTTTCAGTGGGGGCTGAGAGGTGGTAGAGAAAGGAATGAGGCAGGAGTCTGTGTCAGAACCATGGAAGAAGCCTGCTGACAGTTCACTTGCCCCAGTAGTGCTGATGTATTTCCACTTCTCAGAGAACCACCGACTTAGACAGTTCTTGAATAACCTTTTCACCCACGTACTCTGTCGGTTTGCTATCTGAGAATATATGAAATACATAAAACCAGATTTATTATCTTTAAGAGCACTGTCTAATCACTGATGGTGTTTTATGTATTTTGCCCAGCCTCAACGAAGATTTACTCCAGCGGTCTGCTTCTATCAGCCAGGCACTACCGTCCTAATCAGCGATGAAGAGTCCCCAGGCTCCCCAGGTCAGATGGCCAGCTTCCCAAGACGCTTTGGTGTGGTGGCCGATACTGAGCATTCAGCCAACAGTGAAGGCAGCCATGAAACTGGGGACTCTGGAAGGTTCTCCCATGAGTCCAATGATGAAATACACCTGTCCTCAGTTATCAGCTCTGCACCCGTAAGCCCCGGTTCCTTCACTGGCAGCAGTTTGGGCGGGGACCCCTCGATGAGAAAGTGTGAAGAGCCTGCAGTGGCATCCTTGGGTGCTGAGCAGACTTCCTCTTCAGCTCCTCAGCCACCCCCTGCCAGGCTCTGCTTTGAGAAAAAGGATTTCCCAATCTAGACAGCTACAGGTGTTCAGGTGTTCTCACCTTTAAGTCTGTTCGAAGGACAATGAACAGGGAGCCAAAGCCTTTTGTGAAAACCTTGGTATCTTACTGGGTATCTCACCTTTTTTGAATGTGTGGGTTTTTTTTTTTTTTAATCTTTAAGCTCATGTATTTTGAATGTTTCATTGTCAGCAATGTGAAAAGACAGTCAAGGTGTTTGACTGGATTATAAAATATATCACTGGAGCAAAGGGAAGGCTTTCGAAAGCCCCTTTGCTGACGATCTACCTCAGTTTGCCAGAGAGCAAACTCAGAAGACAACTTTGTTACCTCGTTGTGGTAGTTGATCTCAGCCACATAACCGATGATACTTCCTAGTAGCGTTTTGTTTTCATTGCTGTATGTGTCACGTGTGTGATCCAAGGAGTCATATAGGTAGGTGAGTAAGAATGTTTATCTGAAGCTCTGATTTAAAACAACAACAACTATAAAACCTGAAGCCTGCTGACAGTTCTGCCACTTTTCCTCAGAGAACCACCGACTTAGACAGTTCTTGAATAACCTTTTCACCCACGTACTCTGTCGGTTTGCTATCTGAGAATATATGAAATACATAAAACCAGATTTATTATCTTTAAGAGCACTGTCTAATCACTGATGGTGTTTTATGTATTTTGCCCAGCCTCAACGAAGATTTACTCCAGCGGTCTGCTTCTATCAGCCAGGCACTACCGTCCTAATCAGCGATGAAGAGTCCCCAGGCTCCCCAGGTCAGATGGCCAGCTTCCCAAGACGCTTTGGTGTGGTGGCCGATACTGAGCATTCAGCCAACAGTGAAGGCAGCCATGAAACTGGGGACTCTGGAAGGTTCTCCCATGAGTCCAATGATGAAATACACCTGTCCTCAGTTATCAGCTCTGCACCCGTAAGCCCCGGTTCCTTCACTGGCAGCAGTTTGGGCGGGGACCCCTCGATGAGAAAGTGTGAAGAGCCTGCAGTGGCATCCTTGGGTGCTGAGCAGACTTCCTCTTCAGCTCCTCAGCCACCCCCTGCCAGGCTCTGCTTTGAGAAAAAGGATTTCCCAATCTAGACAGCTACAGGTGTTCAGGTGTTCTCACCTTTAAGTCTGTTCGAAGGACAATGAACAGGGAGCCAAAGCCTTTTGTGAAAACCTTGGTATCTTACTGGGTATCTCACCTTTTGAATGTGTGGGTTTTTTTTTTTTTTAATCTTTAAGCTCATGTATTTTGAATGTTTCATTGTCAGCAATGTGAAAAGACAGTCAAGGTGTTTGACTGGATTATAAAATATATCACTGGAGCAAAGGGAAGGCTTTCGAAAGCCCCTTTGCTGACGATCTACCTCAGTTTGCCAGAGAGCAAACTCAGAAGACAACTTTGTTACCTCGTTGTGGTAGTTGATCTCAGCCACATAACCGATGATACTTCCTAGTAGCGTTTTGTTTTCATTGCTGTATGTGTCACGTGTGTGATCCAAGGAGTCATATAGGTAGGTGAGTAAGAATGTTTATCTGAAGCTCTGATTTAAAACAACAACAACTATAACAACAAGCTATGACCTCTGCATGGTTTGGCTCATTTAACTCCTCTAACTGTGAAGGGTGAAACCACTGAGAAGAGAAAAGTGGGGCTGTTGACTTTACTGAAAGACCAGCACAAAAAGGCATATCTCTTCTGAGAATAGAACTGTTCAGTGGCACACGGGGCCACTGTTGTGTCAAGGGCCTCTGTGTTGTGGGCATTAGAGTCCAAGTGCTTTACCTGCTGTATCCCACACCTCAGCCTGCCTGGAAGCCGTGCCTTTTTGAGCTGTCCCTTTGCCTGACAGTTGGCCAAAGGCTGAACTGTCTAGTTCGCAAAGCATCCTCAAACTTTCCAGAGTTAGTTGCAAAATGCCTTGCAGAAAATAGATTTTTAAAGAGAACAGGTTAGAATTTGTGATTTTCCTTTTTCTTTTTAAATCCCAGCTTGGCTTAAAGGGGTGAAGAAGTTTCATTAAATATTAATGATGAAGATAAATGCAACAGTAGACAGTAAAATGAACTTGAGGTTATCATGGTAACAGTGCCTTCCATTATAATAATATGAAGTCCTTTGCCTTATACCTTTTTAATATTCATGAAGTTGTTCAGGATAAGAGTATCAAAAGTTGCCTTAAGAGTTTCGTGGATTTCATCAATGACTGTTTTGATGTACAGTATTTTATCAAAGCATTTTAGTTTGTTTTCATGCAGGTTTTGTTCAGGTGTAAGTATTCAGAGCTCTACCAACTTGCTTGTATTTTCTTGAATTCTTAAGAGAATTTGGTACTCTGGTTTATTTTCTGGTTTTATTTCGGCTTGGATGCTGTGAATGAGGAATGCTAACGCCAGGAGTGAGTTAATCCTCTTGCTGGTTTGAAATTAGTAAACTGTTTACTTAGCCACATAGAATAGGCCTTCTCTCAGTTTTGAGACAGCTACCTATTAGGTGCCCAGTGGTGGGAGATGATAAAGAATTAAACCCATGGTGTAGAGAGGGGATTCCTTATCCTTTTTTTGGTCCGATGATCTCAGTCTTCAAGGATTTATCAGGTATAGGTAGGTGAGTAAGAATGTTTATCTGAAGCTCTGATTTAAAACAACAACAACTATAACAACAAGCTATGACCTCTGCATGGTTTGGCTCATTTAACTCCTCTAACTGTGAAGGGTGAAACCACTGAGAAGAGAAAAGTGGGGCTGTTGACTTTACTGAAAGACCAGCACAAAAAGGCATATCTCTTCTGAGAATAGAACTGTTCAGTGGCACACGGGGCCACTGTTGTGTCAAGGGCCTCTGTGTTGTGGGCATTAGAGTCCAAGTGCTTTACCTGCTGTATCCCACACCTCAGCCTGCCTGGAAGCCGTGCCTTTTTGAGCTGTCCCTTTGCCTGACAGTTGGCCAAAGGCTGAACTGTCTAGTTCGCAAAGCATCCTCAAACTTTCCAGAGTTAGTTGCAAAATGCCTTGCAGAAAATAGATTTTTAAAGAGAACAGGTTAGAATTTGTGATTTTCCTTTTTCTTTTAAATCCCAGCTTGGCTTAAAGGGGTGAAGAAGTTTCATTAAATATTAATGATGAAGATAAATGCAACAGTAGACAGTAAAATGAACTTGAGGTTATCATGGTAACAGTGCCTTCCATTATAATAATATGAAGTCCTTTGCCTTATACCTTTTTAATATTCATGAAGTTGTTCAGGATAAGAGTATCAAAAGTTGCCTTAAGAGTTTCGTGGATTTCATCAATGACTGTTTTGATGTACAGTATTTTATCAAAGCATTTTAGTTTGTTTTCATGCAGGTTTTGTTCAGGTGTAAGTATTCAGAGCTCTACCAACTTGCTTGTATTTTCTTGAATTCTTAAGAGAATTTGGTACTCTGGTTTATTTTCTGGTTTTATTTCGGCTTGGATGCTGTGAATGAGGAATGCTAACGCCAGGAGTGAGTTAATCCTCTTGCTGGTTTGAAATTAGTAAACTGTTTACTTAGCCACATAGAATAGGCCTTCTCTCAGTTTTGAGACAGCTACCTATTAGGTGCCCAGTGGTGGGAGATGATAAAGAATTAAACCCATGGTGTAGAGAGGGGATTCCTTATCCTTTTTTTGGTCCATTTTTTGCCTCTAAGTCATCATTTATTTTTCATCCATCTTTATTCTTTTTGGCCTGTGGGACCTCCCATCACAGTGGCCTCTCTGACTGCAGAACACTGGCTCTGGGTGCACGCGTTCCAGAGTGCTGGCTAGTGATCGGACACACTGGCTCAGCCATTCATTGGCATGTGGGATCTTCCCGGGCCAGGAATAGAACCGGTGCCCCTTGCACTCCAAGGAGAACTCTCCACCCACTGGACCAGCAGGGAAGCCCTCCTTTTAAAAAATATTTCTTCAAATTATCTGGAAATGACTTTTGAGCATCTTTTTAAAAGGAATCTTAATGGTATTCTCCTTGTAACCTTTGTTTATAGATGGAGGAGTTGTGTTAAGTGGTGTTCTAAAGTCAAAAAAATATTATTGGATAATAGTCTCACCTCTGTCATCTTCTTTCCCAGTGTCTGGTGATACAACATTTTGGGGTTGTTTTCCAATCTGTAGATTGTGACAAATTGGATGTGTTCAGAGGCAGACCAACCATAAGTGCCAGCATGCACTTCTGCACTAAATTCACAGTCGTCCATTTGGTTGTCTAAGTATGGGCTTCATGGCAAAACAAAAAAGCAGAGCTTTAGGTGAACAATCTGAGGCAAGGAAAAAATGCTGCTCCTGCCTTTATAGCTCCTGTTTATACTACCTCCTTTTAAAGTTATTCTAGTGTTATTTTTTTCCTGTACTCAGGGAACATTTTGTTACTTTTGAGCTGCCTCATGGAAGCATGGGCAAATTGACAGGGTATATAGTTTGTGGGTTCTTAAGTAGAAAGTATGTGGGGCCAATTTTTATCTATCTAATAGGAAGGAGTACAATGAGTTCATTTTATTTTTTTTAAACTTATGTTTAAAGGACAAACAAAATCTAAAGTTGAAACATCATCCATCCTGTCTAGGACTCTATTCATTTGAATCATTTTCAAAGCCTAAAATAATCATTTGAAGTCCTTGTTTTGTTTTTGATGAATAGGCCCGTAGTTATTGTAGATCTTTAGGCTATAACTATTTGCTAATTATTTACCAATATGTTTTTTACTCTTTCACCTTTTCATTTTGTTCTTATATAAGATTTTTTCATAATAATCCTATTACCAAAGAATTTTCAGTAGAAAGTGAAAATTTGACTGTGATTTCACCCCAAATTGAATTAACTAGAAACATCTATAGGTATGAAGCTTATACAGTAGTTACTAACCCAGAATAATAGGGGTTATATCAATTATTGTAGTTAATTAGACTAGTAATTTTAACTACCTTATTGTTACCAGAGCATTTAGAATAAGTTCTTCACCAGCAGTTAGTTCCAAAGAATTTCAAGTATAATTATTTTTTCTTTGGCAAGTAAATCTTCAGCTATACAGTATTAAAGTATTTTGAAATTGTTGAAACTACTTGTTGGAGAGAACAGAAATCTTTTCACCAAAGACAAATATTTTGGTCTCATTGAATAAGATATTTAGTGTACACCAAAGACTTTTCTTTACTTGGCCAAAGCTCACGTCTTCGAAATCTTAAATATGAAATTGTAATTGAAATGTGAAGGTTCTCATTCATCTCTCACAGTAGTATTACTTCATGGTATTTCACTCTGAAAGGGCTAATATGAAAATAGTAACTATTTTCTTTTCCAAAGACTTATTTGCTCTAAGTACTAACACATGCATGTCATTTTTATGCCAAATATTAAGATACTGCTCATCAGTATTTTCATACCAAAGACCATTAAAGTATATAGATTAGTCTGTAAGTAAGTAACGATGAGCAGATTTGAAATAAATTTATTTAGAGGCTGATAGGGACTCTAGCTTTAGTAGCAAAGGATATCGAAGGGCTAAGTTTACATAATTAAAAGCAATACAGTTACATTGGTATTTATCAGTGTTTTAATTCATGTGCTTTTTATCAGCAAATTTTTAAAAAACCAAAGATATTTAAGGTTTCCTCCATATATAGACAGATTTAGTTGTACATTAAACTGTTGTTTCTTGTTTTTATGTCAACCAAACTTTTTCTCTCCAGAACCCTGCACACAGACTGCATACATAGGGGCTTTCCATTAAATCTGCTGATTCAGCCACAGGATGTTTTTGCCAAATGATGTGATAGTTTCCTAAGCACCTTGATTGTGAGATGTCAACAGAAATGTAAGCAGACTTTTCCACTGCGGAGCACTGTGGCACTTCCCCCGAATCAGCCTATGCAGCCTTTCTCCTCCTTAAAGCATTACCTGGTAACGCTGAAGGCTTGAGGTAGTCTCTTAATAACAGGGATGTTCTCGTGTCTGGAAGGCAATGGGACATAACAAGGAAATGAATTGTATCACTCTTCAAGTGGCTGTTCTTTGATAGATGTGCTCTTTAAAGTTGTCCATAAATTGGCATACTTTAATTGCAGCAAGGGAGCCTGCTATTTCATGCCTTAGGTGGAACCTCAGGTAAAACAAATACCTTTTTCATGAAATACAGAGTTTTATATTTTGATTAGCTTAAAAGTAACACACAGCTTTATCCACTAAGTGGCTTTAAAAAATTAGCTTTGGCACATCAGGGAAATTAGATTCTCAGTGAAGTGCCTTTTATTTGCTTTAGCTTCAAACAAGAGCAATGCCAACCTTGGGAACAATGACAGTGATTTGGATTGGTTCAGTTAAGGATATCTTGCTTGCTCATGTTAATGACTCAGGGTCATTGTTCAAGTTCATGAAGACACCTTGGAAATAGCTGAGTCTCACAAAAAAGATACATTTGAACATTTATTTTTTTTAATGTTGGAATATCCAGGTGCGGTTCCACATCAGCAGTGGCTGTTAAAATTCACATATACATTTATATTTCATTGAATGTAAAATTTCAATACTGAATGTAAAAAAAAAAGTTCCAATACATATAAAGAGTCATGACTAAACATGTGTTTTGTAGACTTCATTCTTGACATTGCCACATGGGTCTCTGGTAAAATTGCTTTGGTTTGATAGTCGTAATTTCTGCGAGCACAGCACTAGCAGGTTCTGGAGATCCCCATACACAACTGGTTGTCTATTTGTGAATTTTATTGATGTTTAGAAGGACACATACATAGAATTTTGTGTGAAGTTGATTTATGCTCAGGACATAAGATCGAAGGCTAATGCAATGTGTATGTTTGTAGGCTTTAATCTTCTCAGGTGATTTCCTTTGCTAAGCCTTTGAAGGTATTTAACACTAACATGATAGTCCTGCATTTTTACCAGACATACTGTATTATTTTCTTATTGCTGCTGTAATAAATTACCATAAAGTTGGCCTTAAAACACAGATTTATTATCTTACAGTTCTGTAGGTCAGAGGTCTGACACAAGTCTCAATGGGATCCAATCATGGTTCGTTTCCTTGGTTTTTTTCTGGCTTTTAGAAATGTAGACTCCCACCCTCTGTCTTTAAAGTCAGCTATATAGCAACTCTCTGACCCACTTCCATGATCCTATCTCTTTTTCTGACCCTAACCAGAAAAGATTCTCCAATGTTAAGGACGCACATGGACAACCCAGGGAATGCTCTCCATCTGAAAATTCTTAATCACATCCTCAGTGTCTTTTTTGCCCTGTATGGTAACATAATCAGAGTCCTGGGATTTGGGTGTGGACTTCTGTGGGTGACCTTTGTTTTGCTTACAAATAGACATGTTATTTCTCTAAAACTCTGATCCCCATAAAATGTCTACAGCATTACAGAGATTGGAAATGTGAAACCATGTACCTCTTGGGGATCTTCAAAATTTCAAAGGTATGAAAACCTTGGCTTATCATCTTTCGAATGTATACATTAAGCTTTTCTCTCTAAATCAGTTGCAAAAAGAATTCAGCTTTAAACATTTCGAATATGTACTTTGTGAATTAACATGTCATTCAGGTCTGTGTGATTAATGGGCTCTAACTTTATGGAATTTCATCAGTAATTTTTAAAAACTGTTCTTATTATAGTAGAACTTTGACCTTTTCTCTTAAGGGATTAATAGGATAGGGTGGAGGGAAAGACTTCACACATAGGAATTCAGAGTGGATGAACAGAATCATGCTCAAGTTCATTCTTCATTTTCTTTTAAAAGCATTTTGCAGCATGCACCCTTTCTGACTTTTAAGTCAGGTTTATTTCCTCAACTTCACCAGCCACTCTTTGGTTTTCAGTTTGATAGCCTCTTGATTTTCCATGAGCCTCAGCTAGAGCCTTCACTTCGCCTTATCAGCATGTATACCTCCTGGGAAATTTTATCTTTCTTGTCATTTTTCTTCGATTTTAACTGTCCCTTTTCCTAGAAAGCTTTAGATTCCACAGCTCTTTTATTTCCACATTTTGTTGTATAGAATGAAGCAGTAGTAGTTTGAAAACTTCAAAGTATAAATAATTAGAATCCTAAAGTCATTTCGGTAAGGCTGTGAACATATCTTAACAGATGCTTTTTTCTCTACAGGCCAGCCTTTCCGATTACATTTTGCTTGTGCTAAAATGAAAGATGTTTGCATTCCTATATGCACCAAAGTACTAACAGAAAAAGTAGGGGATAAAATATGTAAACTGGGATTTAAACACTCATCTTTAATGTAGGTAAATCTGTAAGATTAACAGAGGAATTCACAGTGCTTTTGAAAGTACTAAGCATGAAATCATCTTATCCTAATTTAAATCTTTTATTTTTTTATATGTTGGCTTTTAAAGGTTTAAGGAGAGGGTTCCATATTCCCAGAGAGGTAGATAGGTTAAGGACGGAGTGCATTTTTAGGATTCTTCTCTAGCAGATCTACTTTTTTGAGATTATGGAGTATTTCCAAATTTCTTTAAACTATTTGGAACACATTTTAGGGCAAGAACTATTGGCATCTAATTCTAGTTTATTCAAGTCAGCCTTTGAGGCTTATTGACAAGAATTACATGACTTATCTTTTAGTAAAAAGTGGAAATATTTTCCTTAACTTTTTTTTTGAACCAGTGATTATCACCTAGTATAATCCATGAGATTCTGAACACATTTCTTGATTTACTCAAGTTTATATCTTGTAAATAGTTCATGGTATGCAGACACAGTCCTAACTTATAAAATTTATCTTTAAAAATTTACACTACAAAAGTTTGTTTTTCTGCAGAACTGTTTAAAAAAATAACAAAAAATACTTTAAAAAATTTTACCTAAAACATTCTTCTCCATTAACCACATTTTTTTATTGTTTGCAAATGAAAATAATTACCGATGATTAGCAACATGAGCCCGTTAAAGAAATTTGTGAAGCCTTAATACACACACATTGCCTTAGCCTATCAGTAGACTAGGGGACATATATTAAGTTCGTCTGTCTGTTGCTGTTGTTGGACAAAATTTTATGTCTGTGTATGTGCGGTTTTTTTTCCATTTTTTTTGAAGATGTGAATTAAATGAAAGTGTGGGAGCCAGTTATATTATTTCATATTATGGGTGTTCTGGATCCTTTCACTCTGTATACCATTTTCTTGTAAGGGCAGCGTTTGCAGACTAGCTAGTGGACTCTAGAGCTGAGCTATTTTAATTTTATACTTGACTCAGGGGATCAGCTCTGTGAACTCCATTGCATGAAGAAAGCAAATGTCTGCCTTGATTTTGAATGTATCTTTTTAATGTCTTCTTAAAACATATTTTGCTTAATAATGTGGGTTTTCTTTTTCTAGTATCATAGTAAATATTTCCTAGTACTTTTCCCTCCCCAGGGTAGTTTATATACTATCCTACAGGTCATGCCAAAAATGAATAAAAGTTTAAATGCCAAAATGTTTATGAAACTGCTGTCTAAATACTGATTGATTGCACAGTTTAAATAAAAGTTTTCCTTAGTTAAAAAAACATGTTTTCTTTTCACTTTTATTTTGGGTGTTAGATAACAAAAACTTTGAATTGTAAAATGATGACTTTCATATTCTGGGATGGAATGATCACAGAGTCTACTCCAGGCAGTAGGAATAGAACCAGGAGAAATATTAACAACCTCAGATAGGATGATACCACTCTAATGGCAGAAAGTGAAGAAGGACTAAAGAGCTTCTCAATGAGGGTGAAAGAGGAGAGTGACAAAGTTGGCTCAGAACTCCACATTCAAAAAACTAAGATGGCATCTCGTGCTGTACACTTAATGGCAAACAGATAGGAGAAAAGTGGAAACACTGGCAGATTTAATTTTCTTGTGCTCCAAAATCACTGTGGATGGTGACTGCAGCCATGAAATTAAAAGACTCTTGCTCTTTCTATGACAAAGAAGAGATATCCCTTTGCTGACAAAGATCTGTATAGACAAAACTGTGGTTTTTCCAAGAGTATTGTATGGATGTGAGAACTGGACCAAAAAGAAGGCTGAGCACCGAAGAATTGATGCCTTCGAACTGTGGTGGTAGAGAAAACTCTTGAGAGGCCCTTGGACTGGAAGGAGATCAAACCAACCACCCCGAGATAAACCCTGAATGTTCATTGGAAGGACTGATGCTAAAGCTGAAGCTCCAATACTCTGGCCACCTGATGAAAAGAGCTGACTCACTGGAAAAGACCCTGATGCTGGGAAAGGTTGAAGGCAAGAGGAAAAGAGGATGACAGAGGATGAGATGGTTAGATGGCATCACCAACTCAATGGACATGAGTTTGGGTAAGCTTCAGGAGATGGTGAAGGACAGGGAAGCCTGGTGTGCTGCGAATCCATGGGGTTGCAAAGAGCTGGATACTACAGAGCAACTGAACAACCACCACCACCACTTAAAAAATCCAGAAATAACAGGTAAAATATGACCAAAACAAGCTTTGTAAGATAGCTGAATTATTTTTTTTTTAAGTCTCCCAATTTGGGTAATGAAAGGGGACCTGAAAAAATAGAATAGTAGCTTCTTGAAATGACATTGTGTTGACTGTGGAGGACATGAAAGAAAGAAAGAACACAGAGAACAAGAATCTGTGTGTTAAATAAATAGGAACAAGTACATTGAAAAGAGAAATGAATAAAATTCCCAGAAATTAGAAGAAAAATTTTTGAAAATCGATTTAATAGTATATCAACTATACTGCAAGAATATTCTAAAACTGGTAGATGTGAAGAAACTGTCCAGCACAGTAGAAAAATAGAAAATACAGAGCAGAGATAGAAGGTTAAGTATATGTCTGACAGTCATTCTAAAGTGAAAGAATAAAGGCTAAACTGTTTTCAAAAGAGTATGACAAATTTATGAAATGCTTGGATTCTATGCTGACACTAATGGCAAACAGATAGGAGGAAAAGGTGGAAACACTGGCAGATTTAATTTTCTTGTGCTCCAAAATCACTGTGGATGGTGACTGCAGCCATGAAATTAAAAGACTCTTGCTCTTTCTATGACAAAGAAGAGATATCCCTTTGCTGACAAAGATCTGTATAGACAAAACTGTGGTTTTTCCAAGAGTATTGTATGGATGTGAGAACTGGACCAAAAAGAAGGCTGAGCACCAAGAATTGATGCCTTGAACTGTGGTGGTAGAGAAAACTCTTGAGAGGCCCTTGGACTGGAAGGAGATCAAACCAACCACCCCGAGATAAACCCTGAATGTTCATTGGAAGGACTGATGCTAAAGCTGAAGCTCCAATACTCTGGCCACCTGATGAAAAGAGCTGACTCACTGGAAAAGACCCTGATGCTGGGAAAGGTTGAAGGCAAGAGGAAAAGAGGATGACAGAGGATGAGATGGTTAGATGGCATCACCAACTCAATGGACATGAGTTTGGGTAAGCTTCAGGAGATGGTGAAGGACAGGGAAGCCTGGTGTGCTGCGAATCCATGGGGTTGCAAAGAGCTGGATACTACAGAGCAACTGAACAACCACCACCACCACTTAAAAAATCCAGAAATAACAGGTAAAATATGACCAAAACAAGCTTTGTAAGATAGCTGAATTATTTTTTTTTTAAGTCTCCCAATTTGGGTAATGAAAGGGGACCTGAAAAAATAGAATAGTAGCTTCTTGAAATGACATTGTGTTGACTGTGGAGGACATGAAAGAAAGAAAGAACACAGAGAACAAGAATCTGTGTGTTAAATAAATAGGAACAAGTACATTGAAAAGAGAAATGAATAAAATTCCCAGAAATTAGAAGAAAAATTTTTGAAAATCGATTTAATAGTATATCAACTATACTGCAAGAATATTCTAAAACTGGTAGATGTGAAGAAACTGTCCAGCACAGTAGAAAAATAGAAAATACAGAGCAGAGATAGAAGGTTAAGTATATGTCTGACAGTCATTCTAAAGTGAAAGAATAAAGGCTAAACTGTTTTCAAAAAGAGTATGACAAATTTATGAAATGCTTGGATTCAGGAAACACAGTCCTCAGTCTAAAAATAAAGAAAAAAATCCCACACCAAGATTTTTTTTTTCATATTAAGAAAGTCCAAGTTTTATTTAGCATTTTATCTGAGGCTCTAATGAGAATAAAAGAAGAAAATGAAGATCAATCCCAGATTCCATTTTAAGGAATCTTGCAGTAGTGAAAGCACATAGTTTATAACAATCCTGAAAGTATAAAATGCCTTACGCTTACAATATACAAAAAATACTATAAGAATTTCCTTTCAAAAGGAGATAGACTGAATATCTGCTAAGTCTTTACAATCTGACGACTCCGATGCCTGTCATCCTGCTGTTTTTCCCAATTCTAACCTAGAACCCTGGACAGAAGAAACGGTACAAGAAGAGTTTCTGGAACAAGGAGCCTGTGCTGCTTCTGTTTAGTTGCTAAGTTCTGTCCAACTCTTCGCGACCCATGGCCTGTAGTCTGTCAGGCTTCCCTGTCCATGGGGTTTTCCAGGCAAGAATACTGGAGTGGGTTGCCATTTCCTTCTCCCACACCAATATGAGAACTTGGTGAACTGCAAAACAAGACAAAGATCAGAACTTAAGAGAAGTTAGAGGAAGAAAAAATGATAAATGGATTTCACTATGAAGATTTCTCAATAAAAGAAGCAAGAAGGTGATAGAACGATATCTTCAAAACATTGCAAAGAAAAATAACTGCAGTTTGGAGTTCGGTACAGAACTCCACACTGTAGAGAAGTGGATATGAGAAGAACCAACTATGATGGGTGCCACTCAAAAAAATTTAGAAAGAATACCTGTTGAAATAAATAGGAACAAGTACATTGAAAAGAGAAATGAATAAAATTCCCAGAAATTAGAAGAAAAATTTTTGAAAATCGATTTAATAGTATATCAACTATACTGCAAGAATATTCTAAAACTGGTAGATGTGAAGAAACTGTCCAGCACAGTAGCAAAATAGAAAATACAGAGCAGAGATAGAAGGTTAAGTATATGTCTGACAGTCATTCTAAAGTGAAAGAATAAAGGCTAAACTGTTTTCAAAAAGAGTATGACAAATTTATGAAATGCTTGGATTCAGGAAACACAGTCCTCAGTCTAAAAATAAAGAAAAAAATCCCACACCAAGATTTTTTTTTTCATATTAAGAAAGTCCAAGTTTTATTTAGCATTTTATCTGAGGCTCTAATGAGAATAAAAGAAGAAAATGAAGATCAATCCCAGATTCCATTTTAAGGAATCTTGCAGTAGTGAAAGCACATAGTTTATAACAATCCTGAAAGTATAAAATGCCTTACGCTTACAATATACAAAAAATACTATAAGAATTTCCTTTCAAAAGGAGATAGACTGAATATCTGCTAAGTCTTTACAATCTGACGACTCCGATGCCTGTCATCCTGCTGTTTTTCCCAATTCTAACCTAGAACCCTGGACAGAAGAAACAATACAAAAAGATTTTCTAGACCAAGGAGCCTGTGCTGCTTCTGTTTAGTTGCTAAGTTCTGTCCAACTCTTCGCGACCCATGGCCTGTAGTCTGTCAGGCTTCCCTGTCCATGGGGTTTTCCAGGCAAGAATACTGGAGTGGGTTGCCATTTCCTTCTCCCACACCAATATGAGAACTTGGTGAACTGCAAAACAAGACAAAGATCAGAACTTAAGAGAAGTTAGAGGAAGAAAAAATGATAAATGGATTTCACTATGAAGATTTCTCAATAAAAGAAGCAAGAAGGTGATAGAACGATATCTTCAAAACATTGCAAAGAAAAATAACTGCAGTTTGGAGTTCGGGGTACAGAACTCCACACTGTAGAGAAGTGGATATGAGAAGAACCAACTATGATGGGGGAGATGCCACTCAAAAAGATGAGATACTACTCCATATCTACTAGGATCACAAAAGTCAAAAAGACAGATCATGACAAGTGCTGACAAAAATAAGGAGCAGGGCTTCCCCTGGTGGTCCCGTGGGTAAGGACACCACCTTGCAGTGCAAGGGGCGCCAGTTCGATCCCTGGCCTCGGAAGATCCCACGTGCCGCGGAGCGGCTGGACTGATGTGTCCAATCACCGAGCTGGAGCTCTGGAGCGCATGCACCCAGAGCCGGCGCTCTGCGACAACAGATGCCACCGCGATGGGAGGCCCGCAGGAGCCAAAGAACAAAGACGGATGAAAACAGAGAAATGAAAGAACAATAGGAGTGGCCTGCCCGCTCCCCTCCCTCCCCAACCCGACCCCCGCCTCCAATAAATAAATAAATAAATAAATGTTTAAAAAAAAAAGGAGCAATTAGAATCCTTTTAGATTCCTGGAAGGGATATAAAATGGTACAGCCACTGTGGTTTGGCAGAAAACAACACAACTCTGTAAAGCAATTATCCTTCAATTAAAAAAAAAAAAAAAATGGTATAGCCACTGTGGAAAATAGCAGTTCCTCAGAAAATAACACATTTGACCCAGCAGTTCACTCCACATGTATATACCCAAGGGAAATAAAACATGTTCAGGGATTCTCTGGTGGTTCAGTGGGTAAAGAGTCTGCCTTGTACTGCAAGGGGCACCAGTTCGATCCCTGGGCTGGGAAGATCCCACGTGCCACGGAGTGGCTGGACTGGTGTGTCCATTTAGGAGCCAGCGCCCTGGAGCGCATGCACCTGAAGCCGGTGCTCTGCAATGAGAGAGGCCACTGGAATAGGAGGCCCACACATGCAGAGAATAAAAGATGGATGAAAATAAATATAAAAGTCATGATGGGGGAAAAAATATATACATAATACATGTTCATACAAAAATCTGTACAGGCATATTCACAGAAACATTGTTTATAATAGCCCCAATGTGGAAACAATCCAAATATCCACCAGCTCATGACTAGGTAAATGGAATGTGGTCCATAAACTCAATGGACTGTTACTCAGCAATATAAAGGAATTAAGTACTGATATATGCTACAACAAGCATGAGGTGTTCTAAAAAAATTACGAAGTGAATGAAGGTAGTCAAAAAAGCCTACATGTATCTATAAAGACAGAAAGTAGAGTAGTGGCTGCAAAGGACAGGAGGCTTGTAGTGAATTATCACTGACAGGTATGGGATTTCTTTTGGAGAGAGGAAATGTTTTGACATTGATTGTGATGATGGTTGGACAATTCTGTGAATATGCTAAAAAAAAAAAAAAAAAAAAAACCCTGTTGAATTGTATACCTTAAATGTTATATTATATATGAATTATGTTTTCTCTTTTTTTTTTTTTGGTTGCACCACCTGCCATGTTGGATCTTAGTTTCCTGACCATGCACAGAGTCTTAAATGCTGGACCACTAGGAAAGTCTCTGGTATATGAATTACATCTCAGTAAAACTGTATTTTAAAAGTTCATGATGAGCAAAGAGACAAAGGTAGGTAAGCCTAAATCAACACTGACTATACAAAACAAAAATACAAACTAGTTTTATAGTAAAACAAGGTTAAACTAAAGTACTAGACAACAGTGAACCATAATGCTAGAAGAAAACTGAGCAGAGCCAAAGCATTCTACCTTTTTTTTTTTTAAAGGTTTATTTATTTATTTATTTATTTTTGGGCGGGGTCGGGTTGGGGAGAGAGGGGAGCAGGCGGGCCACTTCTATTGGTCTTTCATTTCTCTATTTTCATCCGTCTTTGTTCTTTGGCTCCTGTGGGCCTCCCATTGCGGTGGCGTCTGTCGTCGAGAGCGCCTGGAGCGCATGCACCTGAAGCCGGTGCTCTGCAATGAGAGAGGCCACTGGAATAGGAGGCCCACACATGCAGAGAATAAAAGATGGATGAAAATAAATATAAAAGTCATGATGGGGGAAAAAATATATACATAATACATGTTCATACAAAAATCTGTACAGGCATATTCACAGAAACATTGTTTATAATAGCCCCAATGTGGAAACAATCCAAATATCCACCAGCTCATGACTAGGTAAATGGAATGTGGTCCATAAACTCAATGGACTGTTACTCAGCAATATAAAGGAATTAAGTACTGATATATGCTACAACAAGCATGAGGTGTTCTAAAAAAATTACGAAGTGAATGAAGGTAGTCAAAAAAGCCTACATGTATCTATAAAGACAGAAAGTAGAGTAGTGGCTGCAAAGGACAGGAGGCTTGTAGTGAATTATCACTGACAGGTATGGGATTTCTTTTGGAGAGAGGAAATGTTTTGACATTGATTGTGATGATGGTTGGACAATTCTGTGAATATGCTAAAAAAAAAAAAAAAAAACCCTGTTGAATTGTATACCTTAAATGTTATATTATATATGAATTATGTTTTCTCTTTTTTTTTTTTTGGTTGCACCACCTGCCATGTTGGATCTTAGTTTCCTGACCATGCACAGAGTCTTAAATGCTGGACCACTAGGAAAGTCTCTGGTATATGAATTACATCTCAGTAAAACTGTATTTTAAAAGTTCATGATGAGCAAAGAGACAAAGGTAGGTAAGCCTAAATCAACACTGACTATACAAAACAAAAATACAAACTAGTTTTATAGTAAAACAAGGTTAAACTAAAGTACTAGACAACAGTGAACCATAATGCTAGAAGAAAACTGAGCAGAGCCAAAGCATTCTACCTTTTTTTTTTTTAAAGGTTTATTTATTTATTTATTTATTTTTGGGCGGGGTCGGGTTGGGGAGAGAGGGGAGCAGGCGGGCCACTTCTATTGGTCTTTCATTTCTCTATTTTCATCCGTCTTTGTTCTTTGGCTCCTGTGGGCCTCCCATCGCGGTGGCGTCTGTCGTCGCAGAGCGCCGGCTCTGGGCGCATGCGCTCCAGAGCTCCGGCTTGGTAATTGGACACATCGGTCCAGCCAGTCCGCGGCACGTGGGATCTTCCCAGGCCAGGGATCGAATGGGCGCCCCTTGCACTGCAAGGCGGTGTCCTTACCCACTGGACCACCAGGGGAAGCCCTACCATTCTTTTTAAAATAACTTTATGTTAAAAATTTAGATTAAGTACTAAAATAATAGAAATATAATATATTCTTTCTAAGCCTTCTAATTTCGGTAAGAAATGGAATGAAGAACACATGATCAATTTAAGAGAAGACAGTAAAGCAGATGGTCAAAGACAACCCTGAGAAAAAGAACAGGGAAAATATGGTAGGAAAAATATAGTTATATCTGCAGTTACAAAAAAATGTAAACAAACTACTCCTACTTTGAAGGTTGGATAAAAAAGAAAATCTTCATGGATGTTGTTGCCACTTAAAACATAATTACCCCAGTCTCCCAAGACAATAGAAATAAAAGCAAAAATAACAAATGGGGTCTAATTAAACTTAAAAGTGCACAGCAAAGGAAAACAAAACAGACAACTTGTGGACTGGGGAGAGATATTTGCAAATGATGTGGCCAAAAGGGCTTAATTCCCAAAATATACAAACAGCTTACCTTTACTCCAAAGAAGTAGACGAATTATCAAGCATATGAAAAGATGTTCAACTTCCTTGGTCATAGGAGAAATGCAAATCAAACCACTAGGAGATGCCACTTCACATTTACAACAATGGCTACAATAACAATGAAAAGAAATTGTAAAGGAAAATAAATATTGGCAAGGATGTGTAGAAATCAGAACCCTCACACATTGTTAGGAACAAAAAATGGTGAAGCCATTATGGTAAACTATTTGGATTTCTCAAAAAGCTAAATGTAGAATTATGATATGAAAAAAATTAAAGACTTACCATATAGGCCAGCTATTCTCCTTCTAGGTACAGACCCCCAAAAATGAAAACAAAGATTGAAACAGATACTTGTACACCAATATTAATTGCAACTTTATTCACTATAACCTAAAGTTAGAAACAACCCAAATGTCCATCAGTAGATGAATGGGTAAACAAAATGTAGTTTGTCCAGAAAATGGAATATCATTTAGCCATAGAAAGACATGAAGTTCTGATACATGTTACCACATTGATGAACCTTGAACACCTATGAAACTGCATTTTCCCAGAGTGCCTAAGCAGAGACACCTTCATGGCAGCGAGGACGTCAAGCACTCAGATTTCCTCCTGAATATCACTTCCTACTAACAAGAACCAGGGTTCCTTGAGGAAAACGGCTAACCGTAGGGCCGGGGCAGAGACAGGATTCCATCTTGGACCATCTTGTGTCAGAAAGGAAGTAACTGTTCAAGAAATTATGGGATATTTTTAAAAGATTACAGGAGTCGGGGCTTCCTGGTGGTCCAGTGGGTGGGGACGCTGCCTTGCGTGGCAGTCGATCCCTGGCCTGGAATGTAGAAAAATATAGTTATATCTGCAGTTACAAAATGTAACCAAACTACTCCTACTTTGAAGGTTGGATAAAAAAGAAAATCTTCATGGATGTTGTTGCCACTTAAAACATAATTACCCCAGTCTCCCAAGACAATAGAAATAAAAGCAAAAATAACAAATGGGGTCTAATTAAACTTAAAAGTGCACAGCAAAGGAAAACAAAACAGACAACTTGTGGACTGGGGAGAGATATTTGCAAATGATGTGGCCAAAAGGGCTTAATTCCCAAAATATACAAACAGCTTACCTTTACTCCAAAGAAGTAGACGAATTATCAAGCATATGAAAAGATGTTCAACTTCCTTGGTCATAGGAGAAATGCAAATCAAACCACTAGGAGATGCCACTTCACATTTACAACAATGGCTACAATAACAATGAAAAGAAATTGTAAAGGAAAATAAATATTGGCAAGGATGTGTAGAAATCAGAACCCTCACACATTGTTAGGAACAAAAAATGGTGAAGCCATTATGGTAAACTATTTGGATTTCTCAAAAAGCTAAATGTAGAATTATGATATGAAAAAAATTAAAGACTTACCATATAGGCCAGCTATTCTCCTTCTAGGTACAGACCCCCAAAAATGAAAACAAAGATTGAAACAGATACTTGTACACCAATATTAATTGCAACTTTATTCACTATAACCTAAAGTTAGAAACAACCCAAATGTCCATCAGTAGATGAATGGGTAAACAAAATGTAGTTTGTCCAGAAAATGGAATATCATTTAGCCATAGAAAGACATGAAGTTCTGATACATGTTACCACATTGATGAACCTTGAACACCTATGAAACTGCATTTTCCCAGAGTGCCTAAGCAGAGACACCTTCATGGCAGCGAGGACGTCAAGCACTCAGATTTCCTCCTGAATATCACTTCCTACTAACAAGAACCAGGGTTCCTTGAGGAAAACGGCTAACCGTAGGGCCGGGGCAGAGACAGGATTCCATCTTGGACCATCTTGTGTCAGAAAGGAAGTAACTGTTCAAGAAATTATGGGATATTTTTAAAAGATTACAGGAGTCGGGGCTTCCCTGGTGGTCCAGTGGGTGGGGACGCTGCCTTGCAGTGCAAGGGGCGCCAGTTCGATCCCTGGCCTGGGAGGATCCCGCGTGCCGCGGAGTGGCTGGACCAATGTGTCCAGTTGCCGAGCCGGAGCTCTGGAGCGCAAGCGCCCAGAGCCGGTGCTCTGCGACAACAGGGGCCACCGTGATGGGAGGCCCACAGGAGCCAAAGAACAAAGATGGATGAAACTAGACAAATGAAGGACCGACAGGAGTGACCCGCCCACCCTCCTCCCTCCCCACCCCCGCCTAAATAAATAAATATTAAAAATAAAAAAAGATTACAGGAGTCATCCAAAGAGGCTCCAACTAGCCAAGTCTAAAAGAAATGGAGTATAATAATGAGTAATGAATTCCTATTATAACCCCTTAAATAAAATAAGCTTATTCTGATACGAAGGAAGGAGGGAGGGAAAAAAGCAGAAAGGCAAGGCCCTTCTAGAATGCCAAGTAAGAATTGTTGAGGAGTGGCAGAGTTAGAAATGACTCTTTTGCAATTATGATACTAATAAGTGGTCAGGTAAGAATCATCAAGTGTATCCAACAGGGACAGAGTTTCCATACAGGGTGATGAAAATGTTCCGTGGTGATGGTTGGCATGATTATGAAATACTAAATATACCAAAATATAAATATACTATATGCTGAATGCTACATATTTAAGTAGTGAAGTTTATGACACACATCTTCATAAAAAATCTGCATGAACAAAAATATTGAAAACTCAAAGGAGTGGTCCTATACAAACTCCCCTTTCCTGATCTTTCCCTCCCAACACACACACTAAAAAGGCTTAAAATTGGCACATTGTCTGTCTTTTAAAAGAGATTTCATTAAATGCCAATTGTTCCGTATTTACAGTTTGTTGTTTTAACACCCAGATTTGTTATGTTTCTTAGGTAGTCCTGCCTTGCTGTGTTTCATTCACAAATATGCACATATCTTGCTCGTTCCCACATGCTCTTCAAAAATTTCTCAGGCACCCACAGTGTTGCAGTCTGCCTATGTTGGCAGTGTTTATATCCTGAAAGAAATCTGCCTCTTTTCCCAATGCTGTAAGAAACAGAGCAAAACAAGGCAAAACTCCCACATTACTTCGCCATACTGGTTTATCAGCTGTCACGTAAGAAGTCTGTAACACACAACGTCTTTAGAATCAAAGATCAAACACAGGTGCCCCACAGGAGGCACCCCATTTAACCATGAATGCTTTAACCACACTTTCCCAGAAAGACTGAGGACCTTCCTTGATTATCTTACATTCAAGTCTGGTTATTACAGAGGGTATGTCAAGTTCATATGACAGTGGATCAAGACGAACAGCTACAGAGACATGTGTCCCTTTCTTTCATGTGTCTTGCAAGCCTCCTGAATATTTTTCAAGGATTACATACGCCCTATCAATCATTCCCTTTGTTATTTTTCAATAACAATTATCCAGCAGGAATACTTGGAAAATGTCTTAGCCTGAAATATATTTCAGAATGTATTTGTCTAAACTGGATATGACTGGAATTTGGCCATAAGAATCTATAACTGGGGCTTCCCTGGTGGTCCAGTGAGTAAAACGTCCACCTTGCAGTGCAAGGGGCACTGGTTTGATCCCTGGCCCAGAAAGATTCCACGTGCTGTGGAGCGGCTGGACCGGTGTGTCCAATTATGGGCTGGTGCTCTGGAGCGCATGCGCACAGAGCCGGAGCTCTGCAGTGAGAGAGGCCACTGCCATGGGAGGCCCACACAGGCCAAAGAACAAAGATGAAGGAAAATAAGTGGATAAAAAATCAATAAAAGAGGCTAAAATTGAAAAAAAAGAGGAAAGAATCTATTACTTAGTTGACCACTTTAAACATGGGTATTTAATGTATCTCCCGTCCCACCCAGCTTTGTTTGTTTGTTGTTTAGTTGCTAAGTCCTGTCCGACTCTTGTTACCCCATGGACTCTAGCCAGCCAGGCTCCTTTGCCCTTGGAATTTCCCAAGGAAGAATAATGGAGTGAGTGGCCATTTCCTTCTCCAGGGAATCTTTCCGTGGGGTTAAACCCACGTCTCCTGCATTGGTAGGCAGATTCTTTACCACTGAGGCACCAGGGAAGCTTAAGAGTAGTTAAATAATCAATAGACAAAACTATAGAATGTTAAGACTTTGACACTAAATTCTCAGCAAGTATATAATTCATTCATTTATCAAACCTCCACAGGAGCACCCCATTTAACCAAATGAATGCTTTAACCCAACGACCTGTCACGTAAGAAGTCTGTAACACACAACGTCTTTAGAATCAAAGATCAAACACAGGTGCCCACAGGAGGCACCCCATTTAACCATGAATGCTTTAACCACACTTTCCCAGAAAGACTGAGGACCTTCCTTGATTATCTTACATTCAAGTCTGGTTATTACAGAGGGTATGTCAAGTTCATATGACAGTGGATCAAGACGAACAGCTACAGAGACATGTGTCCCTTTCTTTCATGTGTCTTGCAAGCCTCCTGAATATTTTTCAAGGATTACATACGCCCTATCAATCATTCCCTTTGTTATTTTTCAATAACAATTATCCAGCAGGAATACTTGGAAAATGTCTTAGCCTGAAATATATTTCAGAATGTATTTGTCTAAACTGGATATGACTGGAATTTGGCCATAAGAATCTATAACTGGGGCTTCCCTGGTGGTCCAGTGAGTAAAACGTCCACCTTGCAGTGCAAGGGGCACTGGTTTGATCCCTGGCCCAGAAAGATTCCACGTGCTGTGGAGCGGCTGGACCGGTGTGTCCAATTATGGGCTGGTGCTCTGGAGCGCATGCGCACAGAGCCGGAGCTCTGCAGTGAGAGAGGCCACTGCCATGGGAGGCCCACACAGGCCAAAGAACAAAGATGAAGGAAAATAAGTGGATAAAAAATCAATAAAAGAGGCTAAAATTGAAAAAAAAGAGGAAAGAATCTATTACTTAGTTGACCACTTTAAACATGGGTATTTAATGTATCTCCCGTCCCACCCAGCTTTGTTTGTTTGTTGTTTAGTTGCTAAGTCCTGTCCGACTCTTGTTACCCCATGGACTCTAGCCAGCCAGGCTCCTTTGCCCTTGGAATTTCCCAAGGAAGAATAATGGAGTGAGTGGCCATTTCCTTCTCCAGGGAATCTTTCCGTGGGGTTAAACCCACGTCTCCTGCATTGGTAGGCAGATTCTTTACCACTGAGGCACCAGGGAAGCTTAAGAGTAGTTAAATAATCAATAGACAAAACTATAGAATGTTAAGACTTTGACACTAAATTCTCAGCAAGTATATAATTCATTCATTTATGCCAAAAAATGTTTATTAAGCACATAATATGTACTAGATAATAATAAGCAAAAATCCACACAGCCCTTCTCTCGTGAATTTTAAAGTCTGGAGGTAAAAACACAAGGTCGTCAGATAATCACAGAAATTAATATGTAGTTTCAAAGTGAGAGAAGTAATGAAGGAAACATGAAAGGAACATGAAACATGAAGGAACATGAAAAAACAGGGTCTGAGGTGGACTTCAGGGAGGCTCCCCTGAGGAGAGAAATAGTTGAGATTGAAAGAGTTTGAGTTAATTATACTAGGAGTAGGGAGAACAGCATTCCTGAAAAACAAAACAGCATTTGCAAAGCCCCTGTGGCAGGAGAATGCAGGCAGAAATTTAAAAGGCCCGTGAATGTTAAGATCAGGGCAGTGGTACAGGATGAAACTAGAGAAATCAGTGGAAATTACTGTATAAGCCTTATAGTTTGTGTTTAGAAAAAAAAAAAAAAAAAAAATTAGCCTCGATTATAATGCAAGTGGGAAGCCATTGGGAAGTTTTACGTTAAACAGATGACAAGATGAGATTTGTGTTTTCAAAAGAGCACTGTGGAGGGCTTCCCCTGGTGGTCCCGTGGGTAAGGACACTGCCTTGCAGTGCAAGGGGCGCTGGTTCGAGCCCTGGCCTGGGAAGATCCCACGTGCCATGGAGCGGCTAGACTGATGTGTCCAATTACCGAGCCGGAGCTCTGGGGCGCATGCGCCCAGAGCCGGTGCTCTGCGACAAGAGGCCACCACGATGGGAGGCCCACACGGGCCAGAGAACAATGATGGATGAAAATAGATAAATGAAAGACCAATAGAAGTGGCCCACCCACTCCCCTCCCTCCCCAACCCAACCCCCACCCAAAAAATAAATAAATTAAAAAAAAAAAGAGCACTGTGCATTTTGGAAAATAGCTTGGCAGTTCCTTCAAACTAAAAATGAACTTACCATATAACCCTGCAAGAGCATTAAATGAAGACTTACTCTTATACAGGAAGTTGTGCATGAATGCTAATAATGGCTTTATTCATAATAGCCAAAACATAGTAACTACCCATGTAGTACTTCAATGGGTACATGGTTCAACAAACTGTGGTACATCCATACTGTTCGTTGATTAGGAATACTACTAAGCAGTTAAAAAGGAACAAACATCATAACTTAGATGAAATTTAAGGAAATTCAATTAAATGAAAAAAACCTCAAAGGGATACATACTACATTATTTCATTTGTGTAACCTTCATAAAATCATTTTAAAAATGCAGAATAGGCTACTGGCTGCCACTGATGCATTAAGCATCAGGGGTGGATGGATGTGGCTGTAAGGAGAACACGGGGGTATCCTCCTACCAGGGAGTCTTGTGCTGACAGTCTAACTGTCTGGACTGTAGTAGTGGTTATACACGTGATTAGACTGCACAGACCTACACACACATGGGCATCCCTGGTGGCTCAGCGGTCAAGAATCCACCTGCACTGCAGCAGATGTGGGTTCGATCTCTGGGTGGGGAAAATCCCCTGGAGGAGGGCATGGCATCCCACTCCAGTAGTTTTGCCCAGAGGACCCCATGGACAGAAAAGCCTGGCGGGCTACAGTGCACAGGGCTGCAGAGTCTAACACGACTGACCTGACCTGGCACACACACACACACACACACTCACTCACACATGTATAACTGGTAAAATCTGAATAAGTTCTAGGGATTGTACCAATATCAATTTCTTTAAAATTTAAATCTTTTGTTTCCAGTAGTGTACTGTAACTGCACACGGAACTTCTCTGGTGGCTCAGCGATCAAGAAGCCTCCTGCCAATGCAGGAGAATCGGGTTCAATCCCTGGGCTGGGAAGTGCCCCTGGGGAAGGAAGTAGCAGTCCACTCCAGTATTCTTGCCTGGCGCATTTCCATGGTCAGAGGAGCCTGGCTGGCTACCACCCGTGGAGTCACAGAAGAGTCAAAGCAGCAACCACATAGTTGTACATGATGTTAGCACGGAGGGAGGATGAGCAACAGGACTTCCCTGTACATCTCTTTGCAATATCCTGTTGAATTAAAATTATTTCAAGATAAAAATTTCTTAAAAAAGAGCACTCGAGGGCTCCCCCTGGTGGTCCAGTGGATAAGGACACTGCCTTGCAGTGCAAGGGGCGCCGGTTGGATCCCTGGCCTGGGAAGATCCCACGTGCCGCAGAGCGACTGGACCAATGTGTCCAATTACCGAGCCGGCGCTCTGGAGCGCATGCGCCCAGAGCCGGCGCTCTGCGACAACAGAGACCACCGCGATGGGAGGCCCACACGGGCCAAAGAACAAAGACGAATGAAACTAGACAAATGAAAGACCAGTAGAAATGGCCCGCCCACCCCCCTCCCTCCCCACCCCAGCCAAAATAAATAAATAAAAATAAATGTTTAAAAAAAAAAAAAAAAGCACTCAAGCTACAAAGCAGGAAATGGACTGGAGTGAAGGCTGATATGGACGATACTAGTGACTGATTATTCTGTTAGTCTAGGCAAAAGCTAAATGATCATGGCTAAAACTTGGGTGGTAGCAGTAGGGAGAGAGATGAATTGGACACATCTGAGAAACATTTAGGAAGTAAAAGTTACAGAACCTGATGATGGATGGGATAGAAGATGCTAAAGAGAACTGAGTTCAAGTGTATTTTGAAGTGTAACTTTCCCCCGTATTTCATACCCTGGAAAATAAATATACATTTAGGAATCTGCCTGCAATGTGGGAGACCCAGGTTTGATCCCTGGGTCGGGAAGGTCTTCCAGAGAAGGGAATGGCATCCCACTCCAGTATTGTTGTCTGATGCGGTTGCAAAGAGTTGGACACGACTAAGCAACTAACACTTAGGACAAGACAGCAAAATATTGGAAGGCATCCTCTTATGACAGAGAATATTCCACAACCAAAGGAGATGTTGCTATGAGGTGAGTTGAGGAGCTTTGCTAGCCTAAAGTACACACTATTATTGGGTCAAAAGTCAATTTATTATGGGGAACTCCCCCGTGGTACAGTGGATAAAAATTTGCCTACCAGTGCAGAGGACATGGGTTCAATCCCTGGCCCAGAAAGATTCCACATGCTGCAGAGAAACTGACCCCAAGAACCACACTACCACTGAGCCCACGTGCTGCAACTACTGAAGTCCTGGCACCTAGAGCCCATGCTTTGCAATAAGAGAAGCCACAGCAATGCGAGGCTCTTATAACCCAATGAAGAGTAGCCCCCGCTCACTGCAATAGAGAAAAGTAGTGCACAGCAACCAAGACCCAGCACAGCCAAAAATAAATAAATAAAGAATCAATCGACTAGGGACTTCCTTGGTGATCCAGTGGTCAAGATGGCACCTGCCAATGCAGAGGGCACCTGGTCGGGGGCTAAGATCCCCCGTGCCACAGGCAAGGCCAAAAGATTGGCTTTTAAAAAATAAATTTATTGGCTCTCAACCCCAATGTACCCTTCACTGCCTAGTCTCCAAAAAAGGAAGCTGAACTTGAACTGTTTTTCCTTTGCCAACCAGCATGTTATACTTTCTCAGCAAAGGGTGTGAGTGAGACATTTACAGGAGAAAGGGGCTTTTCTTCCTGCTCCAGTTGCTCCTCTTGGTAAGCTCCGTGCAGAGAGAGAGAGAATGCTCCTTATGTTTATAGTCCACATATATATATATATATATATATATAAAGTATAAAGGAGTATAAAGCATGATATTCTTTGCTATAGAATCACCGAGAGAGCATTTAAATTAAGACAGATTGCTAGACCTCATTCCCAGAGATTTTCACTCAATACAATTGGCCACAGGTGGGATCTTACTTAGTTTCCTGGCCAGGGATGGCTCTCTGTAGTGAAATCTCAGAGTCTTAACCACTGAACTACTAGGGAACTCTTTTTATTCTTGATGAGTCATTAAAAAGAAGCCAATTTGTTTCTCTTCATTATATATTATTTCTAAGTCTCTAGCTTTAGAGAATACAATAAAGAATTCAAAAATCTCTTAGCCATGATTTTTCTCAACCACTTTTCTTGAGCTAAGGATCATATAGTAAAACTCTTGGTTTCCACATTATCTTATATTTTCAAAGTGCTTTCACGTCTTCTCTCAGTGACCCTGTGAAATAGAGTATAGGATCCAATACTTAGCATTTGTTTGGGTTTATCATACTTACCAAAACCCTGTCAATCTAGTTGACCAAGGACCACTTCCAGTCTATCATTCATGCATTCAGTAACAAAAAGATTTTTTTGAACACTCACCAGTCATTGTTAGGTACCAAAGGAGAGTGGACTGGAGAAAATTCCACCCTGTGTGGAGCTTATATTCTAGTTGTGGGGTGTGTGTTGTTGGGGGATGGAGTTTCTCCTTACAGTGCCTCCTGTAAAGATTTCCCTACCCTGTCCTAGTCTGAATCTTCAAATTAGAAATTTCTCCCTAAACTTATTAAATGAGGTAGGGTGATATTTGCCCCACGGCCACACCATATCCTGTCTTTGAAGCTGATTCCTCTGCTGTCGTGCTTGTCTGTCACTTAGTCCTCAAGACTGTACACTGGCTTCGTGTTTACAGCTGTCAGGACATATGTGCAAGTGGATGAGTCCTATAGGTCTTGTCTCCGAAAGAGACTCCCTGTGATCCTATGATTAACGAATGCTTCTCAGTCATTCTGGATCAAAATAATCATCGTCTTACCTGATTGCAGATTAAAGTCTGTACCTACAGATTCTCTTTAGTAGGAGAACTGGAAGCCTAACGAACAGGGAGAGCAGTTTCATGAAAGTAAGTCAAACAATGTCATAGCTACAAGAGATCTCAGAGATGTAGCTCCCTGATGTTTCAAGATCAGATCTCTGAGACTCAGAGAGGCTGCTAAAGTTGTTTTAGGTCACACAGCATAAACGAGGGCTGTGGAATCGGTAACCATACAATCACACGAGTGTGTGTGTGTGTGTGTCGGGCGCGGGGGTGAGGGTCCTCCTAAGATTTAACCTCTACATCAGGTCGAGGCGCCTCACCGCTCCCACCTACTCTCCTTGCTTATGTTAACTCCGCATCGCTCTTTTTTGAAGAATCGGGTGGTGCAGACTTGCAGTTGAGCCATTCCACAAACAGGTGTGCAGACCACAGACACGGAGTGGGGAATCCGGGTCTCCACCTGCCCGCCAAGAACTCTCCAGCTCCCGCGTGCAAAGTTGTCTCGGTTCGTACGTTTCCTCTTTCAGATCCCCGGTCGCGCGGCCAAGATGCCTGCCGCGGCCTCCGAAGAAGTTGGGAGACGCCGAGTCGTCGCCGAAGCCGGGGCGCGTCGGCCGCCGAGCGGGGCGGCCTCGGGCCCGGCGGCCGGGGCAGCGCGGGCTGGGCGGGGCGGCCCCAAGGCGCGCGCTGCCCGCCCGCCCGGGCTGCCAGGACCGCGGGCCCGCCGGCCCCGCGCGGAGCGGGCGGCGCGCGCGGGCCGCGGGGGCTGGGCCGAGGCGGAGCGCGAGGCGGCGGCGGCGGGAGGCGCGGCGGGACGAGGCACGGCGCCCGCCCCCTGAGGTCCGTCCCCGCGCGGGGCCGCGCCACGTCCCTCGCCCGCCCCGGAGCGGCCTCTGCGGGCGGCTCCGGGCTGGGGGCTTTTGTGTCTGCGACTCGCGAGCGGCGAGCGCGCGGAGCTCCCGCTCAGAGGGCGCCGTGAGTGCGCCGCCAGGGCCGGGCCGCCCGCCCCCCGCCTCCCCTGCCGGCGGCTCCGGCGGCGGCGGCGGCGGCGAGGAAGGAGTGGGAGGAGGCGGCGGCGGCGGCGCACTCGTCCTCCGCACGCGCCGGCCCCGGGCAGGGGGCCGCCCCCAGGCCGCGCTCCCGCCGCCGCCGCCGCCGCCGCCGCCGCGCCCGGTCGGACCCCCCACGCCGCCCGGCCGCCCGAGGCCTCGTCCTCCTCCCAAACTTTGCAAAGTCGGCCCGCGTCCGCGCCGCCCTCGGCCGCGCCTCGGCTCGGAGGCTCGCCTCGCAGCCGCAGCGGCCCCGCGAGGAGGAGGAGCCGCCGCCGCTGCATCAAAGAGACCGAATTCCCGCGGCCTGGGGGCGTCATGCTTTGCGGTCTGTAATGTCAGCGGAACAGGAGAAGGATCCCATTTCGCTGAAGAGAGTTCGAGGTAACCGAGAAGGGCGCCGGGTCGCTCCCACCTACTCCTTGCTTATGTTAACTCCGCATCGCTCTTTTGAAGAATCGGTGGTGCAGACTTGCAGTTGAGCCATTCCACAAACAGGTGTGCAGACCACAGACACGGAGTGGGGAATCCGGGTCTCCACCTGCCCGCCAAGAACTCTCCAGCTCCCGCGTGCAAAGTTGTCTCGGTTCGTACGTTTCCTCTTTCAGATCCCCGGTCGCGCGGCCAAGATGCCTGCCGCGGCCTCCGAAGAAGTTGGGAGACGCCGAGTCGTCGCCGAAGCCGGGGCGCGTCGGCCGCCGAGCGGGGCGGCCTCGGGCCCGGCGGCCGGGGCAGCGCGGGCTGGGCGGGGCGGCCCCAAGGCGCGCGCTGCCCGCCCGCCCGGGCTGCCAGGACCGCGGGCCCGCCGGCCCCGCGCGGAGCGGGCGGCGCGCGCGGGCCGCGGGGCTGGGCCGAGGCGGAGCGCGAGGCGGCGGCGGCGGGAGGCGCGGCGGGACGAGGCACGGCGCCCGCCCCTGAGGTCCGTCCCCGCGCGGCGCCTCGCCACGTCCCTCGCCCGCCCCGGAGCGGCCTCTGCGGGCGGCTCCGGGCTGGGGGCTTTTGTGTCTGCGACTCGCGAGCGGCGAGCGCGCGGAGCTCCCGCTCAGAGGGCGCCGTGAGTGCGCCGCCAGGGCCGGGCCGCCCGCCCCCCGCCTCCCCTGCCGGCGGCTCCGGCGGCGGCGGCGGCGGCGAGGAAGGAGTGGGAGGAGGCGGCGGCGGCGGCGCACTCGTCCTCCGCACGCGCCGGCCCCGGGCAGGGGGCCGCCCCCAGGCCGCGCTCCCGCCGCCGCCGCCGCCGCCGCCGCCGCGCCCGGTCGGACCCCGCACGCCGCCCGGCCGCCCCGAGGCCTCGTCCTCCTCCCAAACTTTGCAAAGTCGGCCCGCGTCCGCGCCGCCCTCGGCCGCGCCTCGGCTCGGAGGCTCGCCTCGCAGCCGCAGCGGCCCCGCGAG
Organism: Tragulus kanchil; assembly: GCA_022376925.1. NCBI lineage: Eukaryota > Metazoa > Chordata > Mammalia > Artiodactyla > Tragulidae > Tragulus > Tragulus kanchil. Next base: position 116,871,924 of record JAIOJX010000024.1, on the reverse strand, counting down.
GAGGAGGAGCCGCCGCCGCCGCTGCATCAAAGAGACCGAATTCCCGCGGCCTGGGGGGGCGTCATGCTTTGCGGTCTGTAATGTCAGCGGAACAGGAGAAGGATCCCATTTCGCTGAAGAGAGTTCGAGGTAACCGAGAAGGGCGCCGGGTCGAGGGGAGCGGGGCGAGCGGGGCGCGCGGGGGCCGCGGGAGGCCACGGGGCTCTGTCCGGGCCTAACTCCGCGCAGCGCGCGTCCCGCCTGCGCCCCGGGGCCGGGGCTGCGGGCGGAGGCGGGCGGCCCGGGCGCCCGCCCGCCGCCGAGCCCCCCGCGCCGAGCCCTGGCCGCCCCGACTTTGTGTTGGGAGGCAGTTGAAGCCGCGCTCCGCATCCCTTCCTACCCCGCTCCTCGCCCACCTTGCCTCGCCGGCCAGACACAGCACAATAGGCAGCTTGGACGGTGAGAAAGAAACACCCCCTGGCAGAGACCGCGAACGATGCCCACCCCCCCAGAAAAGTAAGTTGGACCGCACTGGAGTTGGCGCTCCTGCAGAAGGTGTGCCGGGCCTTCGCGTCTCTCCGAGGCCCCTTCCCACTCTCCAAAAGGCAACCAACGTACGGCTTATTTTCCGTAGGCTTAAGAGGAGAAACTATATTCATTCAAAAGGCTTCCCTCTATTGGCTTATGGATAAGAAGTAAGTCGCCCCAAATCAGTTTTACACACGGTGGGCTGGCTGCTTCCTTGCACGCTAGTTAGGAATTTCCCTGCTGCCTTCCTGTCTAAGAAATAACAGAGGGAACTTGTGCCAGACAAAAGATGATGCCTGTAAGTTCAGACATCAAGTGCCGCCTGGAAATTTGGGGAGCGTCCTCCAGCTCTTTATGTCTAGCGTTCTGTAGGGTTAAGGTCGAAAGTCCTAAAGTTGAAGTCAGACTGTTTGTTTATTAAGCAAATATTTATTGAACATCTACTCTGTGCTCGGCACTGTTTTGGCACTGGGATGAACAAAGCAAAAGGACCCTCTTCACCCAGCAGGAATTCACCCAGGTAATTCACACGGGTAAACAAGTGATGAAACTCGCCTCGCAGCCGCAGCGGCCCCGCGAGGAGGAGGAGCCGCCGCCGCCGCTGCATCAAAGAGACCGAATTCCCGCGGCCTGGGGGGGCGTCATGCTTTGCGGTCTGTAATGTCAGCGGAACAGGAGAAGGATCCCATTTCGCTGAAGAGAGTTCGAGGTAACCGAGAAGGGCGCCGGGTCGAGGGGAGCGGGGCGAGCGGGGCGCGCGGGGGCCGCGGGAGGCCACGGGGCTCTGTCCGGGCCTAACTCCGCGCAGCGCGCGTCCCGCCTGCGCCCCGGGGCCGGGGCTGCGGGCGGAGGCGGGCGGCCCGGGCGCCCGCCCGCCGCCGAGCCCCCCGCGCCGAGCCCTGGCCGCCCCGACTTTGTGTTGGGAGGCAGTTGAAGCCGCGCTCCGCATCCCTTCCTACCCCGCTCCTCGCCCACCTTGCCTCGCCGGCCAGACACAGCACAATAGGCAGCTTGGACGGTGAGAAAGAAACACCCCCTGGCAGAGACCGCGAACGATGCCCACCCCCCCAGAAAAGTAAGTTGGACCGCACTGGAGTTGGCGCTCCTGCAGAAGGTGTGCCGGGCCTTCGCGTCTCTCCCGAGGCCCCCTTCCCACTCTCCAAAAGGCAACCAACGTACGGCTTATTTTCCGTAGGCTTAAGAGGAGAAACTATATTCATTCAAAAGGCTTCCCTCTATTGGCTTATGGATAAGAAGTAAGTCGCCCCAAATCAGTTTTACACACGGTGGGCTGGCTGCTTCCTTGCACGCTAGTTAGGAATTTCCCTGCTGCCTTCCTGTCTAAGAAATAACAGAGGGAACTTGTGCCAGACAAAAGATGATGCCTGTAAGTTCAGACATCAAGTGCCGCCTGGAAATTTGGGGAGCGTCCTCCAGCTCTTTATGTCTAGCGTTCTGTAGGGTTAAGGTCGAAAGTCCTAAAGTTGAAGTCAGACTGTTTGTTTATTAAGCAAATATTTATTGAACATCTACTCTGTGCTCGGCACTGTTTTGGCACTGGGATGAACAAAGCAAAAGGACCCTCTTCACCCAGCAGGAATTCACCCAGGTAATTCACACGGGTAAACAAGTGATGAAAGGCATAGAATGTCAAACGGTAAGTGCTGTGGAGATCAAAGCAGGGAGAGTGGTTAGAAAGTATGTATGGGGGTGGGGAAGTAGCGATTATTTATAAGAAGACTCACCTGGAAGATGGTGCTTGGGCAAAGACCCAGAACAAGGGATAGAGCAGAGCCCTGTGGGTATGTGTGGGCATAGCTGGGTTGGCAAGAGGAACAGCAAGTGCAAAGGCCCTGGGTCTGGAATTTGCCAAGTGTGCTCAAGCAGCTGCAGAGAAACTCTGTTAAGTGGCATGGAGTGAGCAAAGAGACAGTGGTGTGAGCTGGGCTGAAGGACAGGGTGAGTGTGTATTGGAGGCCTTGTGAGCCATCGAAAGATTTTACTTTGGCGTTTACTCTAAGTGCTGGATGGTCTTGTCTAGGAGAGTGACTGACGTGACTTAGTTTTTACTGGCTGCTGTGTGGAGAATACACTGTAGAGAAGAAGGGAGGCTAGTTGGGAGGCTACTGTAGTGAACTTTTCATCCAAACAAGATAAAGTGCGTTATAAATGAGTAAATAGTAAGGTGAATTGCCAGTAGACATAGGTGAAGTAGAGATCAAGGAACACAGCCATTCATCTGTGTGTTTGTTCCTGGTGATTAGAGATTAAATCTGTAGAACTGGATTGTGACACAGTGACTGTGAAATCCAAATATCATCACTTGAGTTTAGATAGAGATTGATTTTATTTGCCATTTAAACAAAAACATAATTTAGAGCAGAGTATCGTTTTTGCAGGCTTAATATCAGCACAATCTTTCATTTGGCGAGGAATTTTCTAGTTCAGCTTTTCTTTGTGGATATGAGTTACCAAAGCCTTGAAGGAGTAGGCTCTCTGAGATAGTTACTTCTTTGATATCTTAGCCATATTACTGTGCTTGTTATTAAAAATGACTTTAGGGGATATTCCCTGGTGGTCCAGTGGGTAAAGAGTCCACCCTGCAGTGCAAGGGGCGCCGGTTCCATCCCTGGCACGGGAGGATCCCACGTGCCGCGGGCTGTTTCGGCGTGTCCAATCAGGCGCCAGCGTTCTAGAGCGCATGCGCCCAGATCCACTGGTCTGCAAGGAGAGGCCACTGCAATGGGAGGCCCACAGAGGTCAAAGAATAAAGATGGATGAAAAATAAATGATGACTTAGATGGAAATAAAAATTACTTTGGGATTGAAGAAAAAGAAATCATTATCAGCTTTATACATTTGAACTCAATTGTTAGTCTTGAGTGTGATTTAAAATAAAATTGGTGGATATTTTATTATGGGTCAAGGGCACAGATCTGCTTCGTTTTGTTACAACTGCTAGTTTTAACTTAGTTCAACTGCTGAGAGTTCAGCTGTTCATCACGCAGATGGCAGTTCCAGAATACTGTGAGGGGCTTCCCTATGTCCAATGGGTAAGGCCACCGCCTTACAGTGCACAGGGCACCGGTTCAATCCCTAGCCTGGGAAGATCCCACATGCGGGAGGGGGGTGACTGACGTGACTTAGTTTTTACTGGCTGCTGTGTGGAGAATACACTGTAGAGAAGAAGGGAGGCTAGTTGGGAGGCTACTGTAGTGAACTTTTCATCCAAACAAGATAAAGTGCGTTATAAATGAGTAAATAGTAAGGTGAATTGCCAGTAGACATAGGTGAAGTAGAGATCAAGGAACACAGCCATTCATCTGTGTGTTTGTTCCTGGTGATTAGAGATTAAATCTGTAGAACTGGATTGTGACACAGTGACTGTGAAATCCAAATATCATCACTTGAGTTTAGATAGAGATTGATTTTATTTGCCATTTAAACAAAAACATAATTTAGAGCAGAGTATCGTTTTTGCAGGCTTAATATCAGCACAATCTTTCATTTGGCGAGGAATTTTCTAGTTCAGCTTTTCTTTGTGGATATGAGTTACCAAAGCCTTGAAGGAGTAGGCTCTCTGAGATAGTTACTTCTTTGATATCTTAGCCATATTACTGTGCTTGTTATTAAAAATGACTTTAGGGGATATTCCCTGGTGGTCCAGTGGGTAAAGAGTCCACCCTGCAGTGCAAGGGGCGCCGGTTCCATCCCTGGCACGGGAGGATCCCACGTGCCGCGGGCTGTTTCGGCGTGTCCAATCAGGCGCCAGCGTTCTAGAGCGCATGCGCCCAGATCCACTGGTCTGCAAGGAGAGAGGCCACTGCAATGGGAGGCCCACAGAGGTCAAAGAATAAAGATGGATGAAAAATAAATGATGACTTAGATGGAAATAAAAATTACTTTGGGATTGAAGAAAAAGAAATCATTATCAGCTTTATACATTTGAACTCAATTGTTAGTCTTGAGTGTGATTTAAAATAAAATTGGTGGATATTTTATTATGGGTCAAGGGCACAGATCTGCTTCGTTTTGTTACAACTGCTAGTTTTAACTTAGTTCAACTGCTGAGAGTTCAGCTGTTCATCACGCAGATGGCAGTTCCAGAATACTGTGAGGGGCTTCCCTATGTCCAATGGGTAAGGCCACCGCCTTACAGTGCACAGGGCACCGGTTCAATCCCTAGCCTGGGAAGATCCCACATGCGGTGGAGTGGCTGGACGGATGTGTCCAGCTACCGAGCCGGAGCTCCGGAGCGCATGCGCCAGAGCCGGTGCTCTGCAGCTGCAATGGGAGGCCATGAATGAGAATAGATAAATGAAAGACTAATAGAAGTGGCCAAAAAAAAAAAAAAGTTACAATTAAAAAAAAAAAATTCTGTGAGAGTTAAGTACCAGAATAAAAGACAAAGCACTTTTTAAAATAAAAAGCCAATACAAGAGGAGTTTTTATAATAAGTCATTTTGTGCTAATTGGAACATAAATTTTTAAAGCATTCTAAAATTATTTTATAATCCATAAAAGGCACCAGGATATCTATATGAGCTCTTCTGAAGCACAGTTCTGCTGAACTTTACTTCTCTGAAGCTTTTTGTTATAATTTATATCACCTGACTGCTTGTAGAATGTGGTGTTTGCAGGTCATAATCTGCTCAACAGTGTTTCTCAAACTGTTTCTCATCCATTGACATACATAGACATGATTTTTAATGGCTTTATATTTCATACGTATAAAAAATATAATTCATCACACCTCTTGGTTAGGATAAGGCTAAGATATACAAGGGGAGTCAGGGATATACCTATGGCTGTTGGGGGGATTATATATACCTGTAAACAAGAAAACTCTGTAAAAACGTATAACAATAGCTTCGCTGTACACCTGAAGCCAATGAAACATTGTAAAACAAATATACCCCAATAATTAAAAAAAAAATAAAAACAAAAGATATACAAGATAGGTGGATAGACGTATATAGGTAGCTACATCTCTTTACGTATATCTACAGAAAGACCTATATACTTAAATTTAGAATAATTATTAGAAAATAGTATTATAAGTGTGAATCATATATGGCAAAATTAGGTCAGCGTGAATGGCTAAGGACTTTATAATAGTATACTCTGTAGGACAAAAGCATCATAATCCCCCAGGGTGCTTATAAAAAATGTAGCTTCCTGGACCCACAGAAACAGGATTTCAGAGAGATTTCTCTGCATTTTTAATGAGCTCTTCTAGTGTTCCTTGTGCACACTACAGTTTGAGAACTTCAGCTGGTAGACCTAGATTACAACAGGTAAGTGGACCAGACTGATAGTTTTCCAAATGTGTCCTGATATTTTAATAGTAGATACAGAGTTGCTAGTTACCGGCAAAGTATATTTAGGATATTTCTTACCACCTCCCAAACCCTCTGTTCTTGATTGTAAGATAGATCCATGAGGATATGTAGAAAATCATGATCATCTTTCTGTTTTTTCCCTACCTACCTTGCTCACAGTAGCTACCAAAGGAATGAGTGAGCAAATACATGATAGAACTCATTCATATCTTTTATGCTGCTTTCGGATTGTCCATAGCCCTTCCCATCAGTTTTTACTTGCCCTTTTCCCTTAGTATGTTGCTGTCATTTTATTTTATTTTATTGGCCTCTTTTATTGGTCTTTCATTTATTTATTTTCATCCATCTTTATTCTCTGCATGTGTGGGCCTCCTATTGCAGTGGCCTCTCTCGTTGCAGAGCACTGGCTCCGGGCACATGCTCTCCAGAGCGCTGGCTCGCCATTGGACACACCCATGCAGCCCGCTCAGCAGCACATGGGATCTTCCCGGGCCAGGGATCGAACCAGTGCCCCTTGCACTGCAAAGCGGACTCTTTACCCACTGAACCACCAGGGAAGCCCTGTCATCCTTATTCTTAACCAACACTGCTATTATCCAGTATTCTTAGCACGCTTAGATGTTGATCTGATGACAATATTCATTTGTTGATTCAACAAATATTTATTAAGCAGGCAGTGGGAATACGTTGATAAGAAGACATAATGCCTGTCTTCAAAACCTTTTAGAGTAGTCTGGGATACTGAGAAGTAAGTAATCATGTACAAACAGCATGGTAAGCGCTATGATCATCTACGGAAAATAAAAAACATAGAACCCTTTTTAAGGGGATCAAGGAAGGCCTCTGGAGGAGACATTTAAGAAGCAGCGAGTGCGGGGCTTCCCTGGTGGTCCAGTGGGTAAGGACACCGCCTTGCAGTGCAGGGGGCGCCGGTTCTATCCCTGGCCTGGGAAGATCCCACGTGCCGCGGAGCAGCTGGACCGATGTGTCCAGTTACCAAGCCGGAGCTCTGGAGCGCATGCGCCCAGAGCCGGTGCTCTGCAACAACAGAGGCCACCGCGATGGGAGGCCCACACGGGCCAAAGAACAAAGATGGATGAAACTAGATAAATGAAAGACCAAGAGAAGTGGCCCGCTCACCCCCCTCCCTCCCAAACCCACCCCTCCCCCAAACCCACCCCTCCCCCCAAAAAAAAATTAAAAAAAAAAAAAGAAGCAGTGGGTGTTTCTTTGTTTTAAATGTTGTAGGAAGAGCAGCAAAGAGGATGAGAGATGAGAAGAAGGTCTAGGAAGTTAGTGGTGATTTTGAGAAGGCACTTTAGGGAGAAAAGCCATATTTCCAGTGCAGTAGGAGGCCCACACAGGCCAAAGAATAAAGATGGATGAAAATAAATAAATAAAAAAACAGTAAAAGAGGCCAAAATTAAAAAAAGAAGCACACATTTCAAAGTACAGAATATTAAGTGGTGTAGATGTGGTTTAAAAGCTTGGTGGCAGAAGGAAATACACAGCCAGTAGCTTGGAAAGAGTCAAGAGAAAGATTGTAACGGTTCTCTCGATCTACTTTTTCTGCCTTGGAAAAATGACAGACATATTAGTATACAGACAGAAGGACCTGATTTAGAGGAAGGGAGAAACTGAAAAAGCAAAGAGAGAATAATTCATTAGTAAAGCATTCGGTACATTTGAAAAATATCCACCATGTGCTAGGCACTTGCTGCTGTGGAAGCTGGGCATGAGACAGACAAGGCTCCCATCCTCGTGCATCAAGTTTCTGCATATGAGAGAAGGAATAGCACATGGATGCAGATGAAGAGGGAATCTTGGAGAATAAAGGAGAAAACGAAGGAAGAGAAAGTAATTTAGAGATGAAGAAGGAAGTTAAAGCATTCATTTGAGATGAAATGTGCTTTTGTTTTATATAAATGCCACATTTATTGTTTCAGATACAATTCTGTCTGATTTATTACTGATTTGCCTGGAGAAATTAAGATAGCAGACTTCATGACTCATATCAAAACTATGCTGAACACTATGTAGTGTCAAGATGATTCCATCTAGACTGTCAACAAATGATAGCTTTCTACTAGAAGGAGAAATTTCACAAGTCGTGAGGCAAAAGTGATTAAGTATAGCTATGTGCTTTTAAACGACTGTGCACCCTCAGGTGAAAAGCTTTTAACCCCAGTTAGAAATGGCACTGGAGAGGCGAGCATGTATTTTAAGAGTGGCGTAATAATGCAGAAATGTCACAGAAGCAGTCAAGGTAGACAGTACTAAAAAATACAGGCCATCCTGATCTAAGGAGTGTTTGAAAGACTTGTATTAAAATAGAAGAGGAAGCATCATTTACATAGGACTGAGGCGAAGAACTGGTGAGAGAAAGTCTAAAGGAAAGGATTTTGAGAGGTGTTGTTTTGTTTTAAGTGACATATGTAAGGGCTAGGCAGAGTGTCAGGAAAGCAGGCTTGGTTTTCAGCACATTGACTGAGCATGCACTGAGTGAGTACCCCCGAGGGATGTTGCAGAGCATGCAACCGGATAGAGATGGTTTGGAACTGAGGCAGGTGGTCTGAGCCAGAAATAGAGATCTGGAAGTTATCAGTAAACATGCGAATACTAATTGATGCCTTGGGAGGCGATGTGCTTACCCAAGGGAGTGAAAAGTGAGGCAAGAAAAGCCTTATGAAAAGCCGCTTCGGGAACACTAATGTTTAGGAGATAGGAGGGAAAAGAGGGCCCTGAAAAACAGAGGAGAGAAACATGAGAGAATGGTGTCATAGACACATAAAAAGAAGACTTTTATGAGGGAGAGAGAAATGGATTTTTTTGTTAACAAGTGGAGGGAAAGGTATCAGTGAGACCCCCAGCATGCTCTTTCTCCCATGCTCCCTGCCGTGATGAATATCCTTTGTTTAGTGACCCAGGCCCACCCCTGCTGCCACTCAGCGCCCTCCCAGTGGCCTTGGTGATCTGTCTCCTCAGTGTGTCCAACATGCGTCTCCTAGTCTTTCCACAGCTCCTTCTTCAGTTCAGACTTTGCTTATCTCTTTAATTATTACAAGAACCCTGTCACTGGTTTCAGTGACCCATTTTGTCTTTCTTAACCCATTTTTCACATTGCTACTTACTGCTGGTGATAACTACCATCTATTGAGTATTTACCAAGCAGTTTTCTAAGTAGTTTAAATGGATCATCTTGCCTAATCATCTCAATAATCCTGTAAGTTATGTTATTGTCATTCTAGGATTACACCTGAGGAATTTATGTTCAGAGAGGTTCAGGAACATATGGTAAGAGAACATATTCAAGTCTGCATGCTAAATCACTTCAGTCATGTCAACTCTTTGCAGCCTCCTGGACTGTGGCCTACCAGGCGCCTCTGTCCATGGGATTTTCCCAGACACGAATACTGAAGTGGGTTGCCATTTCCTCCTCTAGGGAATCTTTCTGATCCAGGGATTGAGCCCATGTCTCTTGTGTCTCTTGCATTGGCAAATGGGTGCTTAACCACTCACACTGCCTTGGAAGCCCGTGTTCAAGTCTACCCAGCTAGGAAGTGGCAAAGCGAGAGCTTAAATTCTGGGGCCCGAAGTCCTAGCCATGAGCCATTACCACAGTGCTCCCCAGGCACAGTTCTAGTCACATTACTCTATTTTCGTAAAATTCTTCAGTGGTTTCCCATTGCATTTCGGATCTAAATCTAACCTTCATATGTTAACCCAACCCAGCATTCCTATTTTCTTATTTGGCCCAGGCCTACCACTTACTCCTCCATCCTTCAGATTCCACGAGATGCTCACCCTTGTCTTCCATGCTCCATTTCTGAAATACTCACATTTCCTCTTCAGATGTCATGAGCTCGCTTGCCTTTAAGTTTTCTTTGCATGTCTGTTCCTTCTGCTCGGCATGTTCTCCTTTTTTCCCGACTTTGATGTGATACCCATCCTCATAGCGTCAACTCCATGGAGACCTCCCATTATTAGAGGTCTCATTGTATAGAGTCAGCTTCCCACTTGGACACCACCTCCCCACCCTTCTAAGCTTTACCCTTGTGAGCAAAGATCATTAGTCTGGGGAGAACAGCCGGCACAGAAACACAAATATTTGAAAACTTAAATCACTGAGGTTGAGGGCTTTTTAAATTTAATATTTACTGCATGCCCAGATTGATAGAGGTTTGAGGCATCACATAGTGGACACTTTCTGACTTGCATTCTGAATGGAAATAATGTGTCATTTCAGTCATATAAAGCTGTTTTGCCAAATGTTTGATGAAATTCATATAATACTGTATTCACATACTAATTCACAATATTTCCATTCCATGGTAGAGGCCAGTATTATAAATGTATGTACTTAAGGTGAAGATAAAGTTGTTTAGCTAAGATATTTACATCCATAGTCAATGTTTAAACTGACATTATATCCCAGACTTCTGTGCTGTTATCAAACATATATTTGAGTGTCCATTGATTGCATTGTCACTTCTGGCTCTTAGATATTTTGATAGGATGTTAAATACTATAGAAACTGAAGTGAAGTGTGCTGCTAATAGAGTTTTAGTCTAAAAGAGAGCAAGGTGAGAACTACCAGCTGAATGCTGTGTGTCAAGCCTTGTGTTGGCACTGTCTCAGTCTGTTTGAGCTGGTGTAACAGGAAACCATAGACTGGTGGCTTGTAAACAACAGATGCTTTATTTCTTACTGTTTTGTTTGTTTGTTTGTTTTTAAATATATTTTTATTTATTTATTTGGCTGCACCAGGTCTTGGTTGTGGTATGTGGGATCTAGTTCCCTGACCAGGGATTGAACCCAGTTCCCCCGCATTGGATGTGTGGTGTCTTACCCACTGGACCACCAGGAAAATTCCTATTTCTTACTTTTTTAAAAGAATTGTATTTACTTATTTATTTTTTGGTCTTTGTCACTGTGCATAAGCTCTTCTCTAGTTGTTGCAAGCTGGGGCTACTGCAATTGGAGTATGCATGCTTCTCATTGTGGGGGCATCTCTTGTTGCAGAGCATAGGCTATAGGGCACACAGGCCTCCGTAGTTACGGTGCACAAGTCCAGTAGTTGTGGTGCATGAGCTTAGTTGCCCTGCATGTGCCCTGTCATGTGTACTCTTCCCAGACCAGAGATCGAACTCACGTCCCCTGCTTTCGCAGGCAGATGCTTAACTACTGGGGCACCAGGGAAGCCCTATTTCTTTCAGTTCTGCAGGCTAGAAAGTCTGAAATCAAGGAGCCGGCAGTGTCTATGAAGACCCACTTCGTGGTTCACAGACAAGTCTTCTTACCCTGTCCTAACATGGGGAAGGGGTGAGAGAACTCTCCAAGGTCTGTTTCATAAGGGCAGACAGAGCGCACATGACCTAATCACCTGTCAGAGGCCCCACCTCCAAATATCATCACACTGAGGTTAGGATTTCAACATAAAATTTTGGAGGAAGACAAAACCTGCTTTGAGTCACTTAATCAGCCTAGAATACGTACTTATTCCAATACATACACACATTAAAATACATACCTAATTGGAATAATGCTGAAGTAAGTCTATTTAAAGAAAAGTATCAGAATACTCATTGAAAGGTCTGATGCTGAAGCTCCAACACTTTGGTCACCTGATGTGAAGAGCTGACTTGTTGGAAAAGACAATGAAGTGTGCTGCTAATAGAGTTTTAGTCTAAAAGAGAGCAAGGTGAGAACTACCAGCTGAATGCTGTGTGTCAAGCCTTGTGTTGGCACTGTCTCAGTCTGTTTGAGCTGGTGTAACAGGAAACCATAGACTGGTGGCTTGTAAACAACAGATGCTTTATTTCTTACTGTTTTGTTTGTTTGTTTGTTTTTAAATATATTTTTATTTATTTATTTGGCTGCACCAGGTCTTGGTTGTGGTATGTGGGATCTAGTTCCTGACCAGGGATTGAACCCAGTTCCCCCGCATTGGATGTGTGGTGTCTTACCCACTGGACCACCAGGAAAATTCCTATTTCTTACTTTTTTAAAAGAATTGTATTTACTTATTTATTTTTTGGTCTTTGTCACTGTGCATAAGCTCTTCTCTAGTTGTTGCAAGCTGGGGCTACTGCAATTGGAGTATGCATGCTTCTCATTGTGGGGGCATCTCTTGTTGCAGAGCATAGGCTATAGGGCACACAGGCCTCCGTAGTTACGGTGCACAAGTCCAGTAGTTGTGGTGCATGAGCTTAGTTGCCCTGCATGTGCCCTGTCATGTGTACTCTTCCCAGACCAGAGATCGAACTCACGTCCCCTGCTTTCGCAGGCAGATGCTTAACTACTGGGGCACCAGGGAAGCCCTATTTCTTTCAGTTCTGCAGGCTAGAAAGTCTGAAATCAAGGAGCCGGCAGTGTCTATGAAGACCCACTTCGTGGTTCACAGACAAGTCTTCTTACCCTGTCCTAACATGGGGAAGGGGTGAGAGAACTCTCCAAGGTCTGTTTCATAAGGGCAGACAGAGCGCACATGACCTAATCACCTGTCAGAGGCCCCACCTCCAAATATCATCACACTGAGGTTAGGATTTCAACATAAAATTTTGGAGGAAGACAAAACCTGCTTTGAGTCACTTAATCAGCCTAGAATACGTACTTATTCCAATACATACACACATTAAAATACATACCTAATTGGAATAATGCTGAAGTAAGTCTATTTAAAGAAAAGTATCAGAATACTCATTGAAAGGTCTGATGCTGAAGCTCCAACACTTTGGTCACCTGATGTGAAGAGCTGACTTGTTGGAAAAGACACTGATTCTAGGAAAGACTGAGGGCAGAGGAGGGGGTAACAAAGGATGAGATGTTTGGATGGCGTCATCAACTCAATGGACATGAGTTTGAGCAAAGTCTGAAAGATAGCAAGGGACAGGAAAACCTCGCCTGCTGCAGTCCATGGAGTCCAAAGAGTCAAACAGGATTGAGCGACTGAACAGCAACAAAAACATTTTAAAATAATAGTCACATTGCTTATTAGAACAGTTAATATCACAAACCAAAGCATTATTGTGAATAAAGTAAATTTACTAAAAGAAAAGATATATGAGACACACTACTATCTAGTGTACGACGATAATGCCTTGGCTCCCTTTTAAGAACCAGGTGCCAAAATAGATTGAGTCTTAAATTGAAAGAATAAATAAGTTACAGCTGCACCTAAAACAAACAAAAAAAGTCCCTGAAGTAAATAATTCACTCTTTAAAAAACAAAAAGGACTTACAAATAGAAAAAATGATTTTATCCTTTTAAATGAATTTCCTATGAAAATTAATTTGTAGAGTCTTTAGCTGGGAAAAATTTGCTTTATTTAGTAGGTTGGACTTTCCTTTAAGACGACAGATAAGGAGAGAAACCACTTAGACTTCCAGATCTGGATAAAAGATGAAAGGAAAAGTGAAAGTATTATTTTGCTTAACTGAAATTGATTGACATAATGCAGGGTGATAGCATATAGCTAAAATTCCTTAACTTTCTTGAGATGAGAGAGGTTTTGGGCTTCCCTGGTGGTCCAGTGGGTAAGGACACCGCCTTGCAGTGCAAGGGGCACTGGTTCCATCCCTGGCCTGGGAAGATCCCACGTGCCGCAGAGCGGCTGGACCCATGTGTCCAATTGCCGAGCCGGAGCTCTGGAGCGCATGCGCCCAAAGCTGGTGCTCAGCGACAACAGAGGCCACTGTGATGGGAGGCCCACATGGGCCGAAGAACAAAGATGGATGAAACTAGATAAATGAAAGACCAAGAGGAGTGGCCCCTCACCCCCCTTCCTCCCCATCCCACCCCCCACCAATAATAAATAAATAAATAAATCTTAAAAAAAAAAAAAAAAAAAGAGAGAGGTTTCTTTCTCTGTTGTTGACATCACCATTTGCCACTTCTCTTCCCTTTGTGTTTTCAGAGGGCCCTGAGTAGGAATGAAGAGATGAGATGAAGAAATTCAACTATTAACAAAAGGATCAGAGTAGCGATTGTTACAGCAAGCTTCATAAGTTCTCCTTTTCTTGGTTCTGTACCCCACAACTCTCAACTGGCTGAATGGTCATGGTTTCCCTGGCAGAGTGTGGAGCAGATGGGCACTTTGGTATAAAAGTTATCAAGATAACCTAAATAAGTAGCTCTATAACCACTATTTTCCCCTCTCCTGGATTTTGGCCTTGCACATTATTTCTAAGGAGTAATACAGAAATTCTTGGTATCTTATAATCTGATTAGCCCAGATGACCATGAAGCTGCACCTAAAACAAACAAAAAAAGTCCCTGAAGTAAATAATTCACTCTTTAAAAAACAAAAAGGACTTACAAATAGAAAAAATGATTTTATCCTTTTAAATGAATTTCCTATGAAAATTAATTTGTAGAGTCTTTAGCTGGGAAAAATTTGCTTTATTTAGTAGGTTGGACTTTCCTTTAAGACGACAGATAAGGAGAGAAACCACTTAGACTTCCAGATCTGGATAAAAGATGAAAGGAAAAGTGAAAGTATTATTTTGCTTAACTGAAATTGATTGACATAATGCAGGGTGATAGCATATAGCTAAAATTCCTTAACTTTCTTGAGATGAGAGAGGTTTTGGGCTTCCCTGGTGGTCCAGTGGGTAAGGACACCGCCTTGCAGTGCAAGGGGCACTGGTTCCATCCCTGGCCTGGGAAGATCCCACGTGCCGCAGAGCGGCTGGACCCATGTGTCCAATTGCCGAGCCGGAGCTCTGGAGCGCATGCGCCCAAAGCTGGTGCTCAGCGACAACAGAGGCCACTGTGATGGGAGGCCCACATGGGCCGAAGAACAAAGATGGATGAAACTAGATAAATGAAAGACCAAGAGGAGTGGCCCGCCCAATCTCCTCCCCCCTCAATCCGAACCCCGCCCAATAATAAATAAATAAATAAATCTTAAAAAAAAAAAAAAAAAAGAGAGAGGTTTCTTTCTCTGTTGTTGACATCACCATTTGCCACTTCTCTTCCCTTTGTGTTTTCAGAGGGCCCTGAGTAGGAATGAAGAGATGAGATGAAGAAATTCAACTATTAACAAAAGGATCAGAGTAGCGATTGTTACAGCAAGCTTCATAAGTTCTCCTTTTCTTGGTTCTGTACCCCACAACTCTCAACTGGCTGAATGGTCATGGTTTCCCTGGCAGAGTGTGGAGCAGATGGGCACTTTGGTATAAAAGTTATCAAGATAACCTAAATAAGTAGCTCTATAACCACTATTTTCCCCTCTCCTGGATTTTGGCCTTGCACATTATTTCTAAGGAGTAATACAGAAATTCTTGGTATCTTATAATCTGATTAGCCCAGATGACCATGAAGCTGATCTAATGTGACTTACTACATCATGGAGATGACAGAACCAACATTATTACAGGTAGTGGTGGGAGGGACTAGGAAGGCCAAGAATCAAGCCACTGTAAACGTTATCGTTAAATTTTTAGATGAATAATCGTTGTGTCAAGAAAGACCAGTGCGAACTTGAAGGTCTGTTTTATGAAGGAAAACACTAGACTCTTAAATAAAAAATTAATAATATAAACCTCAATTTTCAAAAAAGAATTTTAGGTGGCTTTGCTCACAGATAACTTGAAAATAATGAATTTATTTAAATGATGCCAAATGCCAGAGTTTTGCCTTATAATGAATACAGTTATTAAAGTTTTAGAAAGTGAACAGAGATGATACACACTAACTCTTTAAGAGTAGGTTTTGTCCTTCTTTAAATTATAGCATTTTAATAGTAAAAGTTATAGTTACTCAGTAGTCTTAATGCTGTGAATGATGATTTATATGTTCTAGACTAAAAACTAATGTATTAATAACTTTTTATGACAAAGAATTATCTTTTTCTGGGCTTCCCTGGTGGCTCAGTGGTAAAGAATATACCTGCCAGTGCAGGAGACACAGGGTCAATCCTCCACGCAGAGGAGCAACTCAGCTGATGCTCCACAGCTACTAAGCTTGTGCTCTGGAGCCTGGGAGCCACAACAACTGGAACCTGAGCTCCCTAGAGCCCATGGAAGCCAGCGCACCACCACTGGAGAGGGGCCCCCAGTTGCTGCAACCAGAGAAAAGCCTGCACAGCAGCAAAGACCCAGCACAGCCAAAGACAGATACATAAATAAATAAGTAAAGATGTATCTTTTTCTTTCTATACCTTTGTTGTAATGAAATATCCATAGCAAATGTTAGGAAAAACAGGACTTACATGTTTGGCCTCTTTGTTTCTTTATGTTGCCATTTTATTATTTGACCTCAAGCCCATTACTGATTTATTTCCACAGAATTCCTAGGTATTCCGATTCAAGAACAACACATTTCTCTGTTCAATATGTTAGTATATACTGTTACAGAAAATCTGCATACAAATTGCTAATATTAACTTTTTAAAAAATATTTATTTATTTATTTAGCTTAACCAGGTCTTAGTTGTAGCATGTGGGATCTCAGTTCCCTGACCAGGGATTGAACCTGGGCCCTCTGCATTGGGAGCTCAGAGTCTTAGCCGCTGGACCACCAGGGAAGCCCGGCTAATATGAACTCTTTAGTTCATTTTACATAGGCTACTGAAAGTTGCATATTGTTAACAGGCTTAGTCATTCTTGAACCATCTTATTTTGAATAAATGACCTTGAGGAGGTGACTTTATCTCTGTCTTAGTTCTTTACTTACCATCTACTCAAATGGGATTACCATGTCAAGTTAGAATTAAGAGATAGGAGTTTATTATTTGTTATTAAAAGTTTTTAATGGTCACAACTATATTTTATTTTAGTGAATGTATATATCTTTACCTGTTTGTAGTTTTTTTTTAAATTGAAGTATAGTTGATTTACAGTATTATACTAGCTTCAGGTGTATGACATAGTGATTCAATATTTTTTATATATTATACTAAGATAGAAATTTTTTAGTTTGAACCAGAGGTTTCCACTTTTACCTTTTACGGGCCACGGCAGAAGACAATGTAAGATTTGGGAGAGGTAACCTTATATCTTAGAAGTTAGATAAACTTAGCTTCACTCAGGCAACAAAGCCAAAATAAGTAAGTTGGACTTCACCAAAATTAAAACCTTACATGTTTATGTCTGATAAGATTCTAGTATCCTTAACATGTGCATAATGAATTCTTAAAGCTTAACAGAAAAGACAGTCTAACTGAAAAATAGGCAAAGAACTTGAACAAGCATTTCATCAAAAAAAAAAAAAAAAAGTAAAGATGTATCTTTTTCTTTCTATACCTTTGTTGTAATGAAATATCCATAGCAAATGTTAGGAAAAACAGGACTTACATGTTTGGCCTCTTTGTTTCTTTATGTTGCCATTTTATTATTTGACCTCAAGCCCATTACTGATTTATTTCCACAGAATTCCTAGGTATTCCGATTCAAGAACAACACATTTCTCTGTTCAATATGTTAGTATATACTGTTACAGAAAATCTGCATACAAATTGCTAATATTAACTTTTTAAAAAATATTTATTTATTTATTTAGCTTAACCAGGTCTTAGTTGTAGCATGTGGGATCTCAGTTCCCTGACCAGGGATTGAACCTGGGCCCTCTGCATTGGGAGCTCAGAGTCTTAGCCGCTGGACCACCAGGGAAGCCCGGCTAATATGAACTCTTTAGTTCATTTTACATAGGCTACTGAAAGTTGCATATTGTTAACAGGCTTAGTCATTCTTGAACCATCTTATTTTGAATAAATGACCTTGAGGAGGTGACTTTATCTCTGTCTTAGTTCTTTACTTACCATCTACTCAAATGGGATTACCATGTCAAGTTAGAATTAAGAGATAGGAGTTTATTATTTGTTATTAAAAGTTTTTAATGGTCACAACTATATTTTATTTTAGTGAATGTATATATCTTTACCTGTTTGTAGTTTTTTTTTAAATTGAAGTATAGTTGATTTACAGTATTATACTAGCTTCAGGTGTATGACATAGTGATTCAATATTTTTTATATATTATACTAAGATAGAAATTTTTTAGTTTGAACCAGAGGTTTCCACTTTTACCTTTTACGGGCCACGGCAGAAGACAATGTAAGATTTGGGAGAGGTAACCTTATATCTTAGAAGTTAGATAAACTTAGCTTCACTCAGGCAACAAAGCCAAAATAAGTAAGTTGGACTTCACCAAAATTAAAACCTTACATGTTTATGTCTGATAAGATTCTAGTATCCTTAACATGTGCATAATGAATTCTTAAAGCTTAACAGAAAAGACAGTCTAACTGAAAAATAGGCAAAGAACTTGAACAAGCATTTCATCAAAGAAGATCAGTAAATACATGAAAGGGTATTCAGCACCATTAGTAACTTTGGGAATACAGATCAAAAGCACAATGAGGGGGCTTCCCTGGTGGTCCAGTGGGTAAGGAGTCCACCTTGCAGTGCAGGGGGCGCTGGTTCGATCCCTGGCCCAGGGGGATCCCACGTGCTGCGGAGCAACTGGACCGGTGTGTCTAATTACGATCCAGTGCCCTGGAGCACATGTGCCCAGAGCCGGTGCTCTACAAGGAGAGAGGCCACTGCGATGGGAAGCCCACACAGGCCAAAGAATAAAGATGGATGAAAATAAGTAAGTAAATAAACCAATAAAAGAGACCAAAATTAAAAAACAAACAAACAAACAAAAAAAACACAACAAGATACCACTTCATACTCACTAAAGTCACTGTATTAAAACTTAAAAAAATAAACAAATCTTGGGGAAAATATGAAGAAATTAGAATCCTTAGACTTCAGAGGTGGGAATGTAAAATGATATAGCCGCTGTAGGAAACAGCTTGTTGTTTCTTCAAAATGTTAAACATAGACATACCAGAGGGTTAGCAGTTCCACTCCTAGGTGTATATCCAGGAGAATTGAAAGCACACATTTATTTAAAAATGTGTACATAAATCCATTATTCATTGTTGTGTTCATTGCTCAGTCATGTCCAACTCTTTGTGACCCTTGGACTGTAGCCCCCCAGGCTCCTCTGTCCATGGGGTTTTCCAGGCAAGAATACTGTAGTGAATTTCCATTCCCTTCTGCAGGGAATCTTCCTGACCCAGGGATCGAACCAGAGTCTCCCACATTGCAGGCAGACTCTTTACCGTCTGAGCTGCCAGGGATCCCAGGAAGGACCATGAATAATAGCATTATTTGTAGTCCCTCCAAAATAGAAACAACCCAGATGTTCACTAGCTGATGACTGGATAAAAATATTGTGGGATGCTGTTCAGCCATGAAAAAGAATGCAATAGTAATACATAAAATAACATGACTGAATCTTGAAAATGTTATGCTAAGTGACAGAAGCCAAACACAGAGCCACATCTTCTATGGCCAGCAGTTATGGGATTTCTTTTTAGTGAAGATAATGTTCTGAAATTAACTAGTAGTGATAGTTACTGCCAGGTGGTGGTGAATATGGTTAAAACCTCCACTGAATTGTACACCTAAAAGCAAAAGAAAACAAATCGTAGTTTCAGATTTCAAAGCTGCTTTTACAGAAATATGACGCGTACCTTTACAAGTCCATTTCTTTTTCTTTTTTTAAATTTTGGCCTCTTTTTATTTATTTGTTGATTTATTTTTCAGTCATCTTTATTCGTCAGCCTGTGTGGGCCTCCCATCACAGTGGCCTCTCTCATCGCAGAGCATGAGCTCTGGGCGCATGCGCTCCAGAGCGCTGCCTCGTAGTTGGACACACCCGTCCAGCCACTCCATGGCATGTGGGATCTCCCCAAGCCAGGGACCGAACCAGCACCTCATGAACTACAAGGTGGACTCTTTACTCACTGGACCACTAGGGAAGCCCTTTGTTTCTTTTTAAAAATGAGGATGATTTTCCTTATAGGTTTGCTGTAAAGATTAAGTTACATAAGTTTAAGTTAAGTTACATAAGATTAAGTTAAGTAACATAGATACAGTTAGATATAAACTTCCACAATAAATTGCTAGAGTATCTTAAATTTTAACTTATTAAATTTATTAAAATTTAACTACAGTCTCTTCTTAGATTTCAAGCAAAATGAATCAAAAGAGTTTTAAAAAATAATAAACCACCAAAATATGTCAGCAACAAACAAGGGAAGTGGCACAGCCCAGGAACATAAATCTGGAACTGGGAGAAATCTGAATTACTGTTCTAGGCTTGTAAAACAATCACTGCCCCTTTGGAAGCTGTTGCTGATTTACAAAATTTTGAGAATTCTCACTGATAATCCCAAGTCTGGAGAAAAGCAAATTACATGAATGTTCTTGTCTTCTCACTCTTTTGAGTAAGAAAAGAAACAAGTGAAACAGATTTGTTGTTGTTTTGAAAGGATTCTCTCTGAGAGAAAAGAAGGCTTCAGGGGTGCAAGTTGAGTAAAACAACACAAGGGAATACTCCAGTGTGAGTGGGTTCTTGCAACTCACAGGTAGGTAAATGTGCATTTAACAAAACCTCAGAATTAAGAGCCTGGATGTTTCGAGGAAACAACAGGTTAACCTTAATAGGCAAACACTATAAAGAGAATATTAGCATATCCAGTCATATAAATATAACATTCATATTGGGTTTATTCTAGGAATGTCAAGCTAGATTCGCCGTTAAAATAATGTAAAAGAAAACCATCATATGATTAGATACATACCACCTAAACCCAGCAAACCACCTAAGCCAGGCAAGCAACCTTAGATGTGAAAAAAAGGGAGTCAAAGTCATGCACATAAAATCAGTGCTTAAAAGGTCTGGGCATAATTAAAAGAGAAAAATAAAAGAATGATAATTACAGCAAACTAATGAGCTAACAAATACAGAAAATAAAAAGAGAAACAGCATGCAAAAGATGAAGAATCCATAACCTACAGAAAGAAGAAGTAAACTGTGGTATCATGTTATCCTCAACCTTCAAAGCAGGGAGTGAGTCAACATTATTTAAAGATTGTAAAAAGAAAAACCATCGTTTCTCCAATTTTTTTCTTGATATCCTAGCCTTAGACAATTTTCTTTTGTTGAAGAAACATTTAGCATATCATCATTTTAATTATTTCTTTTTCTTTATTAAATTTGGGTAAGTTACAATTTAACACTTTTATTTGAAAATGTCTCACTTTTAAAAGTAAAGATATTACTGTCTCTGTTTATACACAGGAGGAAAGGTAGGTGGTAGACAGTAGGCTAAAAATCTGGAATGATGTTAGCTTAGGAGTAATGATAGTTTTTGGCTTGGTGGGGTTTAAGATATATATCAGTCAGGGTCTAGTAAGGAGACAGAAACCATACTAATTATTTTTAATATAAAGAATTTGATACAAAGTATTGCTAACATCTTAAACTGGCAAAATGAGATGCTAAAGTGTTTTCCACTCTTTTGAGTAAGAAAAGAAACAAGTGAAACAGATTTGTTGTTGTTTTGAAAGGATTCTCTCTGAGAGAAAAGAAGGCTTCAGGGGTGCAAGTTGAGTAAAACAACACAAGGGAATACTCCAGTGTGAGTGGGTTCTTGCAACTCACAGGTAGGTAAATGTGCATTTAACAAAACCTCAGAATTAAGAGCCTGGATGTTTCGAGGAAACAACAGGTTAACCTTAATAGGCAAACACTATAAAGAGAATATTAGCATATCCAGTCATATAAATATAACATTCATATTGGGTTTATTCTAGGAATGTCAAGCTAGATTCGCCGTTAAAATAATGTAAAAGAAAACCATCATATGATTAGATACATACCACCTAAACCCAGCAAACCACCTAAGCCAGGCAAGCAACCTTAGATGTGAAAAAAAGGGAGTCAAAGTCATGCACATAAAATCAGTGCTTAAAAGGTCTGGGCATAATTAAAAGAGAAAAATAAAAGAATGATAATTACAGCAAACTAATGAGCTAACAAATACAGAAAATAAAAAGAGAAACAGCATGCAAAAGATGAAGAATCCATAACCTACAGAAAGAAGAAGTAAACTGTGGTATCATGTTATCCTCAACCTTCAAAGCAGGGAGTGAGTCAACATTATTTAAAGATTGTAAAAAGAAAAACCATCGTTTCTCCAATTTTTTTCTTGATATCCTAGCCTTAGACAATTTTCTTTTGTTGAAGAAACATTTAGCATATCATCATTTTAATTATTTCTTTTTCTTTATTAAATTTGGGTAAGTTACAATTTAACACTTTTATTTGAAAATGTCTCACTTTTAAAAGTAAAGATATTACTGTCTCTGTTTATACACAGGAGGAAAGGTAGGTGGTAGACAGTAGGCTAAAAATCTGGAATGATGTTAGCTTAGGAGTAATGATAGTTTTTGGCTTGGTGGGGTTTAAGATATATATCAGTCAGGGTCTAGTAAGGAGACAGAAACCATACTAATTATTTTTAATATAAAGAATTTGATACAAAGTATTGCTAACATCTTAAACTGGCAAAATGAGATGCTAAAGTTTTTACAGAGGTAACAGCTGTGGGAAAAAGCTGGCCATTTCCTATGGCTGTAGGACATAGCAGAGAGGTTGAAATTGTTAAAACGCGTCAGCTCACAAGAGGGGCCCTGTGGAATAAACTCTGGTCTCTGAGAAGGAGGTGCCGCGTAGGGTGGTAGAGAGGCTTGTGGGTCAGAGGACGGGCCCAGCCGGCCTGGGGCTCGGACACCTGCTGCTGGTGTCTCTGCGGAGGACACGGCCAGACTGTCTGGGACAAGACGTGTGCTAAAGAAAAGCAATGTTATTTTGTTCTAGATGGCTAGCCAGAACAGGGAGTACCTTTCCATTCATTAGAAGACTTCCTCTTTGTCCCTCAATAGGGCTTTTTAAAAGTCTTTGTTCATACCGGTCTTATGCATTTCTTAAATTTATTGCTAATCATTTTAGTTTAGTTTTGTTCCTGAAAATGAAAGCTTTTCTCCTGCTTTAAATGGTTGTGGTTTTTATATATGAAAGCTTTTGATGTTTAAATAATTAATGAAACATTCAGAATCCTTGCTAAAATTGTGTTTTTGTCTGTCATAATTTTTACCTCCACAGTATTTAAATTTGTCCTAAGTAGCCCTTACAGAAATCTGCTTTGCATTCTGTTATGTGTGGAACTATTGCCAGCAGGCTGATTTCTTTTTATTGCCATGTACCATTTCTTTCCCTGAACGACTGTTGTGAAGATAACATTACTTGTCTCCCTGCTCTGGCCCTGTTCTCATCACCAGTTTATTCTCAGCACAATTGCTAGTCTAATATTTTAAAAACATAAACCGTGTTACTTTCCTTAAATGATCATCCACTGTTCTTCAAGTTAAATGCAAATTCCTTATCATAAACTACACTGCTCTATATATCAGTGAGCTTGGGATGCCGTAACAAGATGGCATAGACTAGGTGGCTTAAACAGCAGAAAATTATTTTCTCATGGTCTGGCGCTTGGAAGCCTGTCAGTTTCTGGTCAGGGCTTTCTTCGTGGCTTGTAGACACATGCCCATCTTCTTGTGTATCATATGGGCTTTCCTTTCCCAGTGTATGCGTGAGTGAGGAAGAAAAGGAAGTCGGGAAGAAAGAGAAAGATAATCACTTTTTCTTCTTGTAAAGCCACTAATCCCATTATAAGGGACCCACCCTCGTGACCTAGTCCGAGCCTAATTACCTCCCAAGCCCCCCACCTCCAAATACTGTCACTTAAAGTGTTATGGCTTCAGTGTAGGAATCATGGGTCCATAACACTTTAAAATGATCTGGCCTTTGCCTGACTCTTCAGCCTCTTATGAAGGCACTGTCCAGAGTTCCGTAGCACACTGGCCTCCTGTAAATGTCTGAGACACCTTCATGCTCCCTTCTACCTATTCTCTGCCTAGAGGCTTTTTGTTCTGTTCTTCATATGAGAGACTTCTTGTCATCTTGTAGGTCTCAGTTTAAATATCTCTTTCTTAAAATCGACATGTATGAGCAAGTCTCCTATAATTCTCTGTAAACTCATTGTATTTATTTATGAATATATTATAAATGTGTATTACATGCTACAGCAAATATATAAGTACATATATGTGTACAGAATTTTATTCTGTCTGCATTTGTATATGCTCAGAATTCTCTTTAATAAAACATGTGTTTTTTTAATGGGAAAAAAATTCCATTGATCAACTTACTGTTTAACTTAGATTCACAGTCAAGCTTTTGCTTTTACTTGGTCATAGTGAGGAAATCATACATATATTGTTGTGTTTTGACAATATCTTTCAGAATTAAAAGGCACATCCAAATGAAAAATATATATACATAAAAAAAAAAGGCACAATCCTTTTTATGCCGTAATTCCAGTTTTAGGAATGACTTGTACATGAGAGTAAAGACACTTATACATGGATTTTTATTGCAGAACAGTAAAGGTTTAGAAACAACTGAATTATGCATCAATAGGGAGGAAACTAGTTTAATGAATTATGGTATAATCATACTATGAAATACTACTCAGCTGTTAGAGATTGGAGCAGTTCTATAGTGATGTCATAGAGTGATTTCCAAGTACGAAAGCAAGGTACAAACCATTGTTCCATACCAAACACACCATCGTTTTTGTACTCCTTAGAGATATACTGGAATTTACCTAAATTATCTTTGGCAAGATAGAAACTAAAAGCAGTGGTTACTTCAGGAATAGGAAACCAGATGGCTGAGGGTTTGAAGGTGAGATGGAGACTTTCTTTTTCATTCCAAGAATAATAAAAAACACCATGGGAGTAGAGGTGAATGACTCTCTCTGGCTAATTATAGGGAAGACTTTTTGAAGAACAAAGGTAATAAAAGTCTGGTATTGCTTTTATCTAATAAAAAAATAGAAAACATTAATAGGTAGCTATAATAGATACTGCTCTGAGATATAAAATTTCACTTGTGACTAGAACTATTATTTGGATTTGTTTATTTTAGGTGGTGATAGTGGACTGGATGGGTTAGGAGGACCAGGTGTACAGCTAGGAAGCCCAGATAAGAAAAAACGCAAGACAAATACACAGGTAAATTGGCATTTTCTTTAACAGCATTGTTTCTTCACTGATAGGAGGTAAATTTAACTTTAGTCATGTGTTTTGTTTCCTACCCTCATTCAGAACCTACTAGTAAATTACGCAGTGATTATATTTTTATTTATTTATTTGATTTTTACTCTGCAACTTATGGCTTTTATTGGACTATAGGTCTAGAGTGAATATTGTTAGAAGGATGTGTAGGCTGATATTAAAATGTTTATTCTTAAATCTAATTTAAAAGGAATAGATGTCTGTAGTCTTATGAAAAGATTTTAGAATATATGGATACAAGTTTCACGTGGAGTGATGCTTAACTGTTATAATAAATCAGTATGTGTACATACCAAGAAGCAATAATAGTGGAAAAATCTTGCCTATAATCTTTGGTTGTAGTAAGCATTTATAAATACAGACTTTCTTGGTTTTATCTTCTGTGAATTTGAATGACTCTTTTTATTATAAAGATTGCAAGTAAGTATGAAGAATCCACAGATTGCTTTTCTCCATTTTGGCCACACTGCTAAACTTGCAGTGTGACTAAGACTGGCAATTTATTTTTCCAGTCTGAGGCTCAGAGCTTAGTGCTTTGGGAATACTTCAGTAGCTACTCCCTAAAGTTAAGCCAGAAAAAAAAAAAAAATTAGATCTTGTTTTCTGTTTAATGTTGTGGCCACTTGAAGGTGCAAAGGTATTTTTGATTAAAATTTTAAGTGAAAGATTCTAGAGTTATAGGCAAGCATATTAAGTGAAAATTACAGTAATGAAACTTCTTTTGAAGGCTGAATACATCTAGAGTTTGAAACAGTTGATTTAAACCCAAAAAATCATACCTTATTTCCTTTCCTAAATGAAGGAAACCTACACATTTTTTTTTTTTTTCTTGGGAGGGCTCCTTTATTTGAATTTGCTCCAGTCATTAAATATCATTAAATATAAACATTATTTGAAATTGGAAAGTCAAATGAAGAATTAAATCTTCGTAACAACTTCAAAAGAAATGTAACTAAAACTAGGTTCATAAATGTTGACTTCTTTGATCAAAAGTATGTATTTCACTTTATATTCTCATTCCAGGGGCCTTCTTTTCCTCCATTGTCTGAGTATGCTCCGCCACCAAATCCAAACTCTGACCATCTAGTGGCTGCTAATCCGTTTGATGACAACTACAATACCATTTCCTATAAACCACTGCCTTCGTCAAATCCGTATCTTGGCCCTGGCTATCCCAGCTTTGGAGGCTACAGCACATTCAGAATGCCACCTCACGTTCCTCCAAGAATGTCTGCCCCATACTGTGGTCCTTACTCACTCAGGAATCAGCCACACCCATTTCCTCAGAATCCTTTGGGCATGGGTTTTAATCGACCTCATGCTTTTAACTTTGGGCCACCTGATAATTCAAGTTTTGGAACTCCATCTTACAATAATGCACTAAGTCAGAATGTTAACATGCCTAACCAACATTTTAGACAAAATCCTGCTGAAAACTTCAATCAGATGCCTCCACAGAATGCTAGCCAAGTATCTAACCCTGACTTGGCATCTAACTTTGTCCCTGGGAATAATTCCAGTTTTAGTTCTCCGTTGGAATCGAATCATTCTTTCATTCCTCCCCCAAACACTTTCGGTCAAGCAAAAGCACCACCCCCAAAACAAGACTTCAGTCAAGGGGCAGCCAAGAACGCTAATCAGAATTCCTCTGCTCATCCACCTCACTTAAATATGGATGACACCGTGAATCAGAGTAATATTGAATTAAAAAATGTGAATCGAAACAATGTTGTCAATCAAGAGAATAGCCGTTCAGGTAGCAATGAAGCGACAAACAACAGCCATGCAAACGGGACGCAGAATAAACCACGGCAGCCTAGAGGTGCTGCAGATGCGTGCGGCACTGAGAAAAGCAATAAATCCTCTCTCCACCCAGGCCGTCACGGGCATTCTTCTTCTGACCCAGTGTATCCGTGTGGCATTTGTACAAATGAAGTGAATGATGATCAGGATGCCATCTTATGTGAAGCCTCTTGTCAGAAGTGGTTTCATCGGATCTGCACTGGAATGACTGAGACCGCTTATGGCCTCCTAACAGCGGAAGCCTCCGCGGTGTGGGGCTGCGATACCTGCATGGCCGACAAAGACGTCCAGTTAATGCGTACCCGAGAAACATTCGGTCCCCCTGCAGTGGGCACTGATGCTTAATCCCAGGCGTTGACTTCAGTGGATTTTTTTTTTTTTTTAACCCTCTGTGTGTTACAGAGGGTCAATGACACAGGATTTTAATGTTTCACATGATTTTTTTAAACGCATACACAAAAGATTATTTACCGGTTTTTTTAATACGCCATTGCTAGTGCGTATTTTTGTATTGTTTGCCATCTTAAATAAGAATAATGTATATGGGGGTGCATTAGAAAGTACTATACATGGGGATTTCCCTGGTGGTCCAGTGGCTAAGACTCTGTGCTCCCAGTGCTGGGGACCTGGGTTCAATCCCTGGTCAGGGAACTAGATCCCACATACCATAACTAAGACCCAGTGCAGCCAAGTAAATACATTAAAAAAAAAAAAAAAGTACTATACAAATAAAATCGAGTTGTTAATCATCAACATGAGAACCTCTTGAAGCTTCAAGATAATATATAGCACACGTAGGCAAGTTTTAATGTTTTTAAAAATCACAGTCATTGAAAAATGGTGTCAGTTGATCCGTGAACAGCACAGGTTTGAACTGCATGAGACCCCTGACTTTCAATAAACATACTTTCGTACTACATGATCCATGGTTGGTTAACTCCCAGGATGGGGAGACCACAGTTTTGGGGAGCTGACTGTAAGGCTGTATGGAGATGTTTGACCCTGAGGATATTGGCACCCCTAGCTCCCACGTTGGTCAAGGGTCAAGTGTATTTCACTGCTGAACTTTGGCAATATCAAAGTAAACATTTAGTTAAAAAAAATACTTGAAAAAAAATACTTGAGAATCCATATACCATGTTTTCAGAAAGAATATATGTAGCTAAGACATGAAGACAGCATACATTTTTATGGATCTTTTAATGGATAATGGAGTATGACACCAGATTGCTTCCATACTGGGATCCGCAAAATCCATGACTTTCACGTTACCAAGTCAGTCTTTCCAGGATGGCTGTACAGATACAAGACGGATGTGAGCATACAGTAGATGTTCAATAAGTATTTGTTGATTAACTTGTGGATTGTACCACATGAAATTGCTAACATAAGATCAGTTGAAAATTGACTACAGTTGTCATAAAGGATGCTTTTAGTTGAGCTATTTAGAAATCTTAACAATATTATGTTTGTCACTCTTCAGTTTGTTATTGATTCATTTTGTTACTGTTTTCCAGAGAAATAAATCGTACAGTAGTATCAGAAGAATTGTGAATACTTTCCTTAATATCATTTTCTAATTGGGACTGCAAATGAGACAGGTAGAAAATCACATTTGGCCTTAGAGGGCTCTGCTGGCTGAAGAGCTACTCAGTGGAGGTTTGAAAAATCTTGTTTTGGGATCTGAATTTTAAAATGAGCCTCATGGGCGTTCAAAATCCATTTTAAGTGAAGATCAATTAAGAGTCCACGTGAGAGCTTACGACCATTTGAGGCCCTGCGGAGCTTCTGCTGGAGCTGGAGAGAGTATAAAATAGACATAAAGGTATCCTCTTGAGAAGATATCGAGAATGGAGATAATTGGAGGTACACTCATTAAGACTTGAAACAATGGAAACCTGGTTTTGGAACAGATCAAACTCTTTGGCCCCCACAGGAGAATTCTATATGACAGTTGATAGCAATTTATACCATGGTTGGATGTTGGTACAGCTCCCAGACTTGAACCATCATTATCGCTGTGGCCAAAAAAAAGTTCTGAAGACGACGTGGTGATCTGCGGGAGGGATAATGATGACCGTTGAAACGCTGGTGAAATGACAGCAGCAGCAATCTCGCCAAGAAACTTACATTATGCTTGAAAACTTTGATTCCATATTCTTCGGTTAATAAAGATGACCTCACACTTTGGCATGACAGCACTGGTGTCACATGTCCCAAACCACTGACGCAAAGTTAATTGAATCATTCAGTTCTGTTGTTTCCAGTGTAGTCACCAGAACTTAAGCCAGTGAACGGGCATAGTTTTCATTGTTGGGAGCTTTTTCTAAGATGCTACATATTCTCCAGTTGAGAAACAGTAATTGGATGGTTTGAACAATTTATACAGCATAGCAGATGATCAATTTTATAAAAATGAAGTATTTAATGTCTAATGGAAGAAAGTTATTAATGCTCATGATGCGTATTTTGATTGAATAAAACTTATTTTTTTAAATAGTGTTTTAATTTTGACCTACAAAAATGGCAATTTCATATGGTACACGGTGATAGAAGGTTTTCTCCATCTACTTGTGACTAGTTAGAGGTGAGTACAAATATTTTAAATGTAAGATAAACATCTTTATAGTTTTAGGAAATGAAATGATACAAACTCTGATACTAGGTATTCCTTTGTGAAAACTTAACCAGTTGAAGCAGATTTAAAATGCAGTAGTTTGGGATGACTCTTGACATTTAATGTGCTCAGTAGCATACTTGAAGATCACGTTTTGCTTACATTGTAGCTTTTGTTAAAGATACATAATTTTTAAAATGTTTCAGGATCTAGTTGTGGTGTTCTTGAAATCCCAGTGAGTGCTCATTTTTAAGATATAATGCACTGCTTGCTATATGGTGATTAGATGGTGATTTCTTTAAATGACTAGATAACAGTCAGATACCGAGTAGAACCTTTCAACGTCCTCAGGAATTAACATGTAACGTGGTAGTACTCAAGTTGAACTCATTGCTAAAACTGATAAAGCAGTTTCTAAAGCCCTCTGTTGCTTACAGTTTCATTGGTTGTTTTGTGAAAATGAAATAACCTCTCTCAGATTAGTCTGAAAATACTTCATTTTTAATGTGATCCTTTTATTTTCCATTTCTAAGTAATTGTTTCTAAAATTTTGCAAGCAAGCGAAATTTTGTCCTTGTATTCAGATCTTAAGAACACCTTACTTTACTTAGGTAAGAGTCTGATAAATATCCAAAAGAGAAAAAAATCCATGGTTGACTCTAACAATGAATCACAGGCAACCTATAATCATAACTGATGAATGTTTTCATGTATTGGAATTGATTTCCTTACTAGTACCACACTTGTCTCTGCACAGCACTGTCAGGAGTTTTCTAGAGGCTTCTTGGTAGGGAGAGTGGTGAGCTATAAGAATGGCCAGGGGCTTCCCTCGTGGTCCAGTGGGTAAAGAGTCCACCTTGCAGTGCAAGGGACGCTGGTTTAATCCCTGGCCCGGGAAGATCCCATGTGCCACGGAGCAGCTGGACTGGTGTGTATGAGACAGTGCTCTGGAGCGCATGTGCCCAGAGCTGGTGCTCTGCAACAGGAGAGGCCACTCTGCAATGGGAGGCTCACACAGGCCAAAGAACAAAGATGGATGAAAATAAATAAATGAAAGACCAATAAAAGTGGCCAAAACATTTTTTTAAAAAATAAAAAAATAATTAAAGAAAAGAATGGCTAAATATTAATCTGCCTAAATGTGACTCAAAGAAGACTGTTATACAAATTGGCATGGCTTTCGTAATACAAGTGACAGACGGCCCTAATCATTTAAAAAATATTCAGAGGGAAAGGCACACAGGATAATCTTCCTGTAGTGTCACACCTTTTTTAGTGTAATATCCTTTTCCTTCACTGAAAGGGCCTCCTCTCACACGCACACAAACACATACCTATGTGCAGTTGAGCAGGAGTTCCTGGGGTTTCTCCTACATTCCCAAGTTTTACCTGGCTGTCAGCAGCTTGACTCCCCTTTCCGAGACTAAGTTACTGACAGAGTTTTAAAACATGAGTTCCTTTCTCAGCACTTGCTTTGTTCATTTCAAATTCCTTGAATCCCTTGCTTCTAGATGCTACTGGACTCACTAATACAAACACAACTTAGCTTGTAAAAGAAAAATAAATTATTCTTTAGATAAAAGACTTAGAATTAATTTGTGATCCATGTTTTGCTTTTGCTTTTGTGTGAAGTACTTTAGAGTACTGGTATTATGATTCCTGTTATCTGAACTAGAACAGCATGTACATAAAACTGAGGATTTTCTGGTATGAGTATTTATTCTTCTTAGATAAACACAATGTAAAGAAATCCAATTCGTAAGTGCATGTGTTTAGCTCCAATCTCTTAGAAACAAATTAAGCACCCAATTCGCTAATTATCGGCTAAAAAGCGCACAGCACTGTCAGGAGTTTTCTAGAAGGCCCCCTTCTTTGGTTTAGGGAGAGTGGTGAGCTATAAGAATGGCCAGGGGCTTCCCTCGTGGTCCAGTGGGTAAAGAGTCCACCTTGCAGTGCAAGGGACGCTGGTTTAATCCCTGGCCCGGGAAGATCCCATGTGCCACGGAGCAGCTGGACTGGTGTGTATGAGACAGTGCTCTGGAGCGCATGTGCCCAGAGCTGGTGCTCTGCAACAGGAGAGGCCACTCTGCAATGGGAGGCTCACACAGGCCAAAGAACAAAGATGGATGAAAATAAATAAATGAAAGACCAATAAAAGTGGCCAAAACATTTTTTTAAAAAATAAAAAAATAATTAAAGAAAAGAATGGCTAAATATTAATCTGCCTAAATGTGACTCAAAGAAGACTGTTATACAAATTGGCATGGCTTTCGTAATACAAGTGACAGACGGCCCTAATCATTTAAAAAATATTCAGAGGGAAAGGCACACAGGATAATCTTCCTGTAGTGTCACACCTTTTTTAGTGTAATATCCTTTTCCTTCACTGAAAGGGCCTCCTCTCACACGCACACAAACACATACCTATGTGCAGTTGAGCAGGAGTTCCTGGGGTTTCTCCTACATTCCCAAGTTTTACCTGGCTGTCAGCAGCTTGACTCCCTTACCGAGACTAAGTTACTGACAGAGTTTTAAAACATGAGTTCCTTTCTCAGCACTTGCTTTGTTCATTTCAAATTCCTTGAATCCCTTGCTTCTAGATGCTACTGGACTCACTAATACAAACACAACTTAGCTTGTAAAAGAAAAATAAATTATTCTTTAGATAAAAGACTTAGAATTAATTTGTGATCCATGTTTTGCTTTTGCTTTTGTGTGAAGTACTTTAGAGTACTGGTATTATGATTCCTGTTATCTGAACTAGAACAGCATGTACATAAAACTGAGGATTTTCTGGTATGAGTATTTATTCTTCTTAGATAAACACAATGTAAAGAAATCCAATTCGTGAGTGTATGTGTTTAGCCTCCCAACTCTGCCTAGTGGTAGGAAACAAACTTCAATAATAGGCCACCCTGATATCTGCTGACTTAATTATCGAGATAAAATGTCAGGCGTTTTCTTCTAATATTCTCTCAAATTTGTTTGTCTTGAACAAACTGCTAGTATTAGTGCTGGTACTTACTATCCAACATGCTATAGTGATTGTATTCAATAGTAAATATATATATATAAGCAATGATTTTTTAAAGGGAGCTTAAGAGAGTTTTTGGATTTCTTTTTTGTACTGGATATAGGTTTCATATGCATGAATGTTTGTGCTATTTAAGATCTTTTTAATTAAAGAAGAAGTTTAATTAAAAGCATCCATATTCCCAAAGTTCATTTGTAAATAGTGGTTGAGAACTCTATAAGATGATTAGATTCTTAGGGAAGCTCATGAAGACTTATTTAAACCATCATGTAGTTAGCCAATAGTATCATGCTGAGTGCTCTGTCTTCTTTAGGGAGCCAGTCAGTGTAGGAAGAAGAAAGAAGGAGAGACCTTTTCTTTTTCCTGATTGGATTCAGGAAAGTTCTTTGGTGTGAGTATTTCCCGGGTGTCCTCCTGCCATCCTAAACTCTCCAGTGGAATGCTCTGAAAACCAACCTACCTTTTCCCTTCCTGGAAGTTCTATACTTCAAAATTTCATATCTTTCCTACTAATCAGAATTCTCATCTCTTTCTTGGCTGTGGTTGGCTTGATTTTAAGGGTAAAGTGTTTTCCAGTAAACTTTGAACAGGGTTTTAAAACATGAGTTCCTTTCTCAGCACTTGTTTTATTTCAAATTCCTTGAATCCCTTGCTTCTAGATGCTACTGGACTCACTAATACAAACACAACTTAGCTTGTAAAAGAAAAATAAATTATTCTTTAGATAAAAGACTTAGAATTAATTTGTGATCCATGTTTTGCTTTTGCTTTTGTGTGAAGTACTTTAGAGTACTGGTATTATGATTCCTGTTATCTGAACTAGAACAGCATGTACATAAAACTGAGGATTTTCTGGTATGAGTATTTATTCTTCTTAGATAAACACAATGTAAAGAAATCCAATTCGTGAGTGTATGTGTTTAGCCTCCCAACTCTGCCTAGTGGTAGGAAACAAACTTCAATAATAGGCCACCCTGATATCTGCTGACTTAATTATCGAGATAAAATGTCAGGCGTTTTCTTCTAATATTCTCTCAAATTTGTTTGTCTTGAACAAACTGCTAGTATTAGTGCTGGTACTTACTATCCAACATGCTATAGTGATTGTATTCAATAGTAAATATATATATATAAGCAATGATTTTTTAAAGGGAGCTTAAGAGAGTTTTTGGATTTCTTTTTTGTACTGGATATAGGTTTCATATGCATGAATGTTTGTGCTATTTAAGATCTTTTTAATTAAAGAAGAAGTTTAATTAAAAGCATCCATATTCCCAAAGTTCATTTGTAAATAGTGGTTGAGAACTCTATAAGATGATTAGATTCTTAGGGAAGCTCATGAAGACTTATTTAAACCATCATGTAGTTAGCCAATAGTATCATGCTGAGTGCTCTGTCTTCTTTAGGAGCCAGTCAGTGTAGGAAGAAGAAAGAAGGAGAGACCTTTTCTTTTTCCTGATTGGATTCAGGAAAGTTCTTTGGTGTGAGTATTTCCCGGGTGTCCTCCTGCCATCCTAAACTCTCCAGTGGAATGCTCTGAAAACCAACCTACCTTTTCCCTTCCTGGAAGTTCTATACTTCAAAATTTCATATCTTTCCTACTAATCAGAATTCTCATCTCTTTCTTGGCTGTGGTTGGCTTGATTTTAAGGGTAAAGTGTTTTCCAGTAAACTTTGAACAAAGTGAAGAAGGTGGCGTTGAATTTCTCTGTTTTTGAAAGACTTTATTCAGAATGAATCTTTAGTATCTTAGATTTCAGACACTGTGACCGCATTTCAGGCACCAGGGAAAGCAGCATTTTTATGAAATTGATACTTACTTGAGAGAACTTCCCCATTTTCACTGGGACATTTCACTGTTTCTTTTCCTCTACTTCTGAACTCAGAGTTTACTTCTCATTTCCCAACTTTAGTAACGTGCTGTTTTCCCCTATTCCATTTATCCTGTCAAGTTGCATCTGTACTTTTCCAGTTCTGGGAGCGGTGGTGGGAGCTTGGAGGCACCTCTGGAGTAAAGGGCCTAGGGGTGGCATTTGTATCTCCCATGACAAGTGGTCTAGGGCAAAAAAGGAAGAAAGTTTTCACTGAAAACTTTTAATGAAACCCAGTGGATAAGCTTCACCTTGTGTCATATTTTGTCAAAACACATGACTTGTAATTATATTAAAACTTATTCTAAGTACCTGTGCTTTTCTTGTTCTGTAGGTGATGTAGATGATGTTGCTTGTTAGTTAAAATACCTTTTATAAAAGAAAGTCCTGCTTCTTACCATGATGTATGTGACTTAAATGACTGTTTCATATTAAAACTATTTCTTCCTTATGTACTGCTTACATATACCTCTTTTTGGGATATTAGTTCAGTACTTTTATACAAATCTGAGTGTGTTCCACATTGGTGACATGTATTTTTGCAGTAAATTTTTGTTTTGTTCTTAGAGCATGTTTAAAGTAACACATGCACTAGTGCTGTGATCTGTGGCAAAATTACTGTAATTCAAATTGGAAAATAAAATGTTTCCAGACTTTGTCCAACATTTATTCCTATGACAAAGGAAATTACTATGTAATACTAATTATTTCTTATGCTGATATGTTTAAGCTACTCTATGAAGTATGTGAGACATCAATATTTATGGGTTAGTATTAATAGATGGCCTGATGTCTTTGAAATGGGAAAAGGGTAAATTTGGTGTCGGCAATTCTTAGCACTCATAATAAATACTTCTGAAGAATTTGATCTTCTTACAGTTATAATTTACTAACGAAATATCTTAACTGACAGTGCATATTAGATTTTTTTAGCCCATATCATTAAAATTATGTACTAGACATTGGACTTACTCTAATGTCTTCCCACCAGAAAAGATATTCACTCCATCATGATCAAAATAAATAGTACTGTTAGTCTTCATTTATTAAGAAGCTATTTATTAAAATACTATGAAACATCTCTTATTAGAGTTTGTAACCATTGATACAAGGCTTGAGCGGTGTTTACTCTGTACTCTCTGATGAAAAGATTTGTTAACAAAAAACATAATCAAGATTTTAAAGAAAAATGTTTAATCTTGGAAAAATTTTAAGCTTTTTATAGGCATTTATTTCAGAATACTAGTTTAAAAGCATTCTTTTGTCATTAAACCAAGTACCCAAAAAATTGTAATAGATACTTGCAAATTTGTATATTTGAAATTACATGCTTAACAGAAAAAAGTAAAATGCTTGGGAGTGCTTAAACTACATATCTTTTTAAAGTATTCAAATTTTTAGACTTTTATCAGTTGAAACTGTCCTGAATCAACAAGATTTTACTATATCAATGATGTATATTACAAGATTAATATCTACCAATATTATCATTTTTTGCATGGTTGTTGTGGTATATTTGACGTTGGATTGTCAGATGTTGACATAGCAATAAATCTGATTCAGTTCTTAAATTTTAAAAATTGCCAGATACCATAACGCATCATAATCCTCATTGTATTTTATTTGAATGCCCAGTGTTTCCATTGGTTCCTTTTTTGTTGTTTTTTAGTTTGACATGTTAGAAGTTTTTTCCTGGCATCTTCATATAAAGTCTTTTAGAACTGGATCTGTTTGAATCATACAGGTTTAAAGAAGTATTCATATTATATGATTAATGAATTGCTTTGTGGAAGAATTTGAATAAAGTATGAAATGACTAGGTTTACCACCAAACTGTTTATTTTCTTTATGTGGTTAACATACAGGTTACAGTTTTCAAAAGAGAAATAGAATTGGCTTGGTAACTGAATACAGTAGATAATGGGTCATTTGACTGTCTGTGGGCTTCCAAATAGTCAACTAAATAATTCTCAGTTCTGAATACTTTTTAATAATTACTGTAAATAACAGTAAGCCAGTTTTCACTTTTCTTTTTTAAGATATTTAACTCATAATTTCCTCCTTTTTGTCCTTTTTCCTTAAATACCTGCTAGAATTTAGACTTGGAGGAATTTAACATATCCTACATGTTTTACTTTTTTATTCAGTAGGTAAATAGTAAGGTGTATAGAGGTTATAGCAAATCACTCTGTGTTATTGTTGGTCATTCTCTTCAGGGATCATGCTAAATATCATTTATGCATTGTATAAAGATTTTTAAGCTTTTATAGGCATTTATTTCAGAATACTAGTTTAAAAGCATTCTTATGTCATTAAACCAAGTACCCAAAAAATTGTAATAGATACTTGCAAATTTGTATATTTGAAATTACATGCTTAACAGAAAAAAGTAAAATGCTTGGGAGTGCTTAAACTACATATCTTTTTAAAGTATTCAAATTTTTAGACTTTTATCAGTTGAAACTGTCCTGAATCAACAAGATTTTACTATATCAATGATGTATATTACAAGATTAATATCTACCAATATTATCATTTTTAGCATGGTTGTTGTGGTATATTTCGTACGTTGGATTGTCAGATGTTGACATAGCAATAAATCTGATTCAGTTCTTAAATTTTAAAAATTGCCAGATACCATAACGCATCATAATCCTCATTGTATTTTATTTGAATGCCCAGTGTTTCCATTGGTTCCTTTTTTGTTGTTTTTTAGTTTGACATGTTAGAAGTTTTTTCCTGGCATCTTCATATAAAGTCTTTTAGAACTGGATCTGTTTGAATCATACAGGTTTAAAGAAGTATTCATATTATATGATTAATGAATTGCTTTGTGGAAGAATTTGAATAAAGTATGAAATGACTAGGTTTACCACCAAACTGTTTATTTTCTTTATGTGGTTAACATACAGGTTACAGTTTTCAAAAGAGAAATAGAATTGGCTTGGTAACTGAATACAGTAGATAATGGGTCATTTGACTGTCTGTGGGCTTCCAAATAGTCAACTAAATAATTCTCAGTTCTGAATACTTTTTAATAATTACTGTAAATAACAGTAAGCCAGTTTTCACTTTTCTTTTTTAAGATATTTAACTCATAATTTCCTCCTTTTTGTCCTTTTTCCTTAAATACCTGCTAGAATTTAGACTTGGAGGAATTTAACATATCCTACATGTTTTACTTTTTTATTCAGTAGGTAAATAGTAAGGTGTATAGAGGTTATAGCAAATCACTCTGTGTTATTGTTGGTCATTCTCTTCAGGGATCATGCTAAATATCATTTATGCATTGTATAAAGAATGTTATTTATCAGCATATAAACCTACTATTAGTTGAAATTATGTATGGCAGGCTTTCTTGAACAATGTGTATTGTGAGTTTGTTTCCTATTAGTGTTATGCTTTAGCGTCTTTTAAATAAAGCTAGTTTTTAAAGAGAAAAATAATTGTTTTTTAAATGCTTGACTTTCATCAAGATAGGTAGGCATGACAGTCTTGGCTTTGGTAGGAGAACAGCCAGGAAACATTAGGCAGGACAAATGCTCCAGTTTACCAGTAATTTAATTTTACACTGAGGAGCAAAGCAATAGTTTCGGACAGGCCTTGCTGTATACAACTTGTTTTTCTGTGAAGCTTATACGTAACACTGAGCCCTGAGTTTCCTTAAGAAAATGTGAACATATCTCTATATGGATAGTTACAAATCATGACTCCGGTTTTGTTAATAGAAAATTAATTGAAGAGAAGTTCTGCAATCTCAGTAGCATTGTGATCCCTGAGGTAGGGATAGCACTGTAGCAATATAAAAACAAACTTGCTTGAATGATAAAATTAGGTTTACAGAAAACGTCCAGAGTCTGTATGAAACAGCCATCAGATGCCTTGAGAAAAACAAAGACACATAAAATGTGAATGTATCAGGTGATGCAACGTGTATTAGAGGTAAGATGACAGATAAAAGTACATCAAGGTCAAACGTAAATGTACCAAAGGTTTATTGAAATGTCTGGAAGGAAAACACACAAGACAAATGTATTCCACCTGTTTATAGGAAAAAGATGTACAGAGATTTCTGATCAAATAACCTATATGAACTGATGCTCTTTCACTGTTCCAAACATATAGCAATGATAAACATAAAAAGGTAAAATTGGGTTCAAAACCAACATAAATATATCCCAGGACAAGAAATAAGAAAAAACAAACTATGCTGAAGCAGCATCCTGCCTGACTCTGAGTCCAAAGCAGAAATGTGCAATCAAAAGTTATAATCAGGCAGTGTAATGAGGTCTAAAGTGATATTACATTTCAAAACCTAAGAGATGCAATTAACACAGTGCTTACAGGGAAATGTATAGCTTTAGATAATTTTTCAGTCCAAAATATAATGAGCTAAGTGCTGATGTCAAGAGAATATGCAAGAGTAAAAAAATCCTAAGAAAAGTGGATGAAAGGAAATAATAAGAAAATAGGAAATAAAATAAAATAGAAAATAAACACTAGAGAGAAATAATAGGGCTAAAAATAGGCTATTTTTTTCCTGTTTTTTTTTTACAACATTTTTTTTTTACAGAGTTTTGCTCACTGTTTAAAAGATGTAAAAGATTTAACATTTGAAAGATTTAATGATTTATCTTTAAAAGATAAAAAGATTTTATTTAATTTGAAAGGTGAATAAAATTGATGAGCCTCTATTTGGTGAAAATGGTGAAACTGATTTTTTTGAATGGTTGATAGAAATAACAGGAATGAAAAAGGGCAAAAACAGCCCTGCTTTAAACCTGGAGGGAACTGGGTTTCCTCTGCACTGCTCTCTCATCTGTGAAAAAGGTTAAAAAAAAAAAAAAAAAAGGCAAACTGAGTTCCAACTGATACCTGGGACTCTAGCTCATAGGCATAATGTGGCACAAGTGCACTGTTCTGTAATTTGCTCAGTTGGCAACTTGTGTGCACTATCACCAAATAATTTATTTGGTTGAATTGGAGTTACTAGGACACAAGTTAGAGGGAACTTAAAACTGCTAGAAAGGAAAGGATGAATCTTGAGGAAAGAGAAAAGGAAAGAAAAAATTCCCACTATACATTTCAAAATTTCAAAGCAAGAAAGTGAATGATAAAAACAGCCAATGAACATCTTTTTTAAGATTTCAGTCCACTCAAGATGTAAATAACAGCACAGCCTGAAAAAGACTGTAAGAGAAGTACAGTTCAGGATACTGAAAGGCAAATTAAAGAATGAAAACAAAAAGTATAAAATCTAATAGGTAGATATTCCTTCAATGGTTAATGAGTGTTATCTATGTCAGGCACTGTTCGAAATGCTAAGAACAGAATAGTGCTGTAAATCAAGCAGACAAAAATCAGTACACTCAGCAAGTTTTTATTCTATATAGAGAGAAAATAAGTAAGAGTGAATTAGGGGATAAATGCTAAGAAGAAATAAAAACAGGAATGCTAAGCCTGGTAAGGGCAGAGGTGCTAGAGCAAATAGGAAGAGTGTTTCTTTTTGTAAGAAATCGCTGAACTGTTTCAGGTTTTGCATTTCCACCAGCAATGAATGAAAGTTCCTGTTGTTCTGCTTCTTGCCAGCATATGATGATGTCACTAGATTTTGGCCATTCTAATATGTGTCTGTTAGTGGCAGGTATTTGTCATTTGCATTTCCCTTATGATACATGATGTGGAACATCTTCTCATATGCTTATTTATTGTCTGTGTATCTTCTTTGGTGAGGTGTCTAAAGATTTGGCTCATCTTTTAATCAGGTGGTTTGTTTTCTGGGTGGGCCTCTATTTGGTGAAAATGGTGAAACTGATTTTTGAATGGTTGATAGAAATAACAGGAATGAAAAGGGCAAAACAGCCCTGCTTTAAACCTGGAGGGAACTGGGTTTCCTCTGCACTGCTCTCTCATCTGTGAAAAAGGTTAAAAAAAAAAAAAGGCAAACTGAGTTCCAACTGATACCTGGGACTCTAGCTCATAGGCATAATGTGGCACAAGTGCACTGTTCTGTAATTTGCTCAGTTGGCAACTTGTGTGCACTATCACCAAATAATTTATTTGGTTGAATTGGAGTTACTAGGACACAAGTTAGAGGGAACTTAAAACTGCTAGAAAGGAAAGGATGAATCTTGAGGAAAGAGAAAAGGAAAGAAAAAATTCCCACTATACATTTCAAAATTTCAAAGCAAGAAAGTGAATGATAAAAACAGCCAATGAACATCTTTTTTAAGATTTCAGTCCACTCAAGATGTAAATAACAGCACAGCCTGAAAAAGACTGTAAGAGAAGTACAGTTCAGGATACTGAAAGGCAAATTAAAGAATGAAAACAAAAAGTATAAAATCTAATAGGTAGATATTCCTTCAATGGTTAATGAGTGTTATCTATGTCAGGCACTGTTCGAAATGCTAAGAACAGAATAGTGCTGTAAATCAAGCAGACAAAAATCAGTACACTCAGCAAGTTTTTATTCTATATAGAGAGAAAATAAGTAAGAGTGAATTAGGGGATAAATGCTAAGAAGAAATAAAAACAGGAATGCTAAGCCTGGTAAGGGCAGAGGTGCTAGAGCAAATAGGAAGAGTGTTTCTTTTTGTAAGAAATCGCTGAACTGTTTCAGGTTTTGCATTTCCACCAGCAATGAATGAAAGTTCCTGTTGTTCTGCTTCTTGCCAGCATATGATGATGTCACTAGATTTTGGCCATTCTAATATGTGTCTGTTAGTGGCAGGTATTTGTCATTTGCATTTCCCTTATGATACATGATGTGGAACATCTTCTCATATGCTTATTTATTGTCTGTGTATCTTCTTTGGTGAGGTGTCTAAAGATTTGGCTCATCTTTTAATCAGGTGGTTTGTTTTCTTATTGTTTCAGTTTGAAGAGTTCTTACGTATTTTGGAAACAGTCCTTTATCATATGTATCCTTTGCAAATACTTTCTCATTCTGTGTATTGTTTTCTTTTTTTTTTAAAGATTTTATTTATTTATTTATTTATTGGAGGGGGCGGGTTGGGGAGGGATGGGGCGGGCGGGCCACTTCTCTTGGTCTTTCATTTATCTAGTTTTCATCCATCTTTGTTCTTTGGCCCATGTGGACCTCCCATCGCGGTGGCCTCTGTTGTCGCAGAGCACCGGCTCTGGGCGCATGTGCTCCAGAGCCCTGGCTCGGTAATTGGACACATGGGTCCAGCCGCCCAGGCCAGGGATGGAACCAGTGCCCCTTGCACTGCAAGGTGGTGTCCTTACCCACTGGACCACCAGGGAAGCCCTGTATTGTTTTTTCATTCTCTTGATAGTGTCCCTCATAGAAAAGAAAAAAAAAAAATTAATATAGTCTGGCTAATCAGTTATTTCTTTCATGAATGATGCCTTTTGTGTTGTACCTAAAAATTTATCAGCAAGTCCAAAGTCATCTAGATTTTCTCCAACATTATCTTCTAGGAAATTTAAAACTTTGCATTTTATATATAGATCTGTAATCGATTTTGACTTCACTTTGTGAAGGATATAGTCACTATGCCTAGATTTAGTGTTTTGCATGTGGGTGTCCAGTTGTTCCATTTGTTGAAAAGACTGTCTTTTCTCCATCACACTGCCTTTGCTCCTTTGTCAAAGATCAGTTGACTATATCCCTGTGGGTGCATTTCCACTGTTCTATTCCACTGATCTATTTGCCACTTCTTTTTTGTTTGTTTGTTTTTTTAATTTTGGCCTCTTTTATTGGTTTATTTATGTATTTATTTTCATCCATCTTAATTCCTTGGCCTGTGTGGGTCTTCTATCACAGTGCCCTCTCTCGTTGCAGAGCAGTGGCTCTGGGTGCGTGCACTCCAGAGCGCTGGCTCGTAATTAGACACACTGGTCCAGCCGCTCCTCGCATGTGGGATCTTCCAGAGCAAGGGATCGAACCGGTGCCCTTTTCACTGCAAGGTGGACTCTTTAGCAACTGAACCACCAGGGAAGCCCTACTTGCCTGTCCTTTCACCAGTACCACATGGCATTGGTATTGTTCTTCAAACTTGATCTGTATATTTAATGCAATCCCAATTAAGATCTTAGAAAGTTATTTTGAGGATATTGGCAAATTGATTTTACAGTTTGTATATGAGAGGCAAAATACCCAGCATAGTCAACACATTACTGAAGGAGAAGAACAAAGTTGAGGACTGCCACTACCCGACTTCAGGTCTAGGCACAAGATTGGCTTAAGTCTTGGAGATTTCTCGGGTGCTAGTATGTCTGGCTTTGCAGAATGAGTTAGGGAGTATATCCTCTGTCTCTGTTTTCTGAAAGAAACTATACATAGTTGGTACAGTTTCTTCCTTAACGGTTTGTAGAGTTCACTGGTGACATCAGTCTCTTTTGGTAAGTTATTGATTATTTCTGTAATAGATACAGGCCTATTCAGACGGTCTGTTTTTTCTTGTGTGAGTTTTAGCAGATCATGTCCTTTGGGGCCCATTTCACCTAGGCTATCAAATTTATAGGCATAGAGTTGTTCATAGTACTCCTTTATTATTCTTTTTATATTTGTGGTATCTGTAGTAATGCCCTCTTTCATTTCTCATATTAGTTGTGTCCTTCCCCACCCCTCTTTTTTCCCCCTTATTTAGCCTAGCTAGAGGCTTGTTGATTTTATTTTAAAAAATACAGATTTATTTTATTGATTTTTCTCTTATTGATTTCCTAGTTTTCATTTCATTGATTTATGCTTTGATTTTAAATTATTTCTTTTTAAATATGCTTTTTACATTGAATTTATTTTGCTTTTCTTTTTCTCGCTGCCTAAGGAAGAAGCTTATTTGAGTTCGATCTTTCTCTGATATATGCATTTAATGTTATAAAAATTTCTCTCTAGTCAAACTCTGATAAAAACCCTAGCAGTTTAGGCTCTGGTTAAATCATTTCTCCTAAGGTGAGATCTTGCTGAGAACAAATACTCTGGCATATTTCCAGACTTTCCTGATGAATAACCCTAGCATTCCCGAGCAAGGGATCGAACGGTGCCCTTTTCACTGCAAGGTGGACTCTTTAGCAACTGAACCACCAGGGAAGCCCTACTTGCCTGTCCTTTCACCAGTACCACATGGCATTGGTATTGTTCTTCAAACTTGATCTGTATATTTAATGCAATCCCAATTAAGATCTTAGAAAGTTATTTTGAGGATATTGGCAAATTGATTTTACAGTTTGTATATGAGAGGCAAAATACCCAGCATAGTCAACACATTACTGAAGGAGAAGAACAAAGTTGAGGACTGCCACTACCCGACTTCAGGTCTAGGCACAAGATTGGCTTAAGTCTTGGAGATTTCTCGGGTGCTAGTATGTCTGGCTTTGCAGAATGAGTTAGGGAGTATATCCTCTGTCTCTGTTTTCTGAAAGAAACTATACATAGTTGGTACAGTTTCTTCCTTAACGGTTTGTAGAGTTCACTGGTGACATCAGTCTCTTTTGGTAAGTTATTGATTATTTCTGTAATAGATACAGGCCTATTCAGACGGTCTGTTTTTTCTTGTGTGAGTTTTAGCAGATCATGTCCTTTGGGGCCCATTTCACCTAGGCTATCAAATTTATAGGCATAGAGTTGTTCATAGTACTCCTTTATTATTCTTTTTATATTTGTGGTATCTGTAGTAATGCCCTCTTTCATTTCTCATATTAGTTATTTGTGTCCTTCCCCACCCCTCTTTTTTCCCCCTTATTTAGCCTAGCTAGAGGCTTGTTGATTTTATTTTAAAAAATACAGATTTATTTTATTGATTTTTCTCTTATTGATTTCCTAGTTTTCATTTCATTGATTTATGCTTTGATTTTAAATTATTTCTTTTTAAATATGCTTTTTACATTGAATTTATTTTGCTTTTCTTTTTCTCGCTGCCTAAGGAAGAAGCTTATTTGAGTTCGATCTTTCTCTGATATATGCATTTAATGTTATAAAAATTTCTCTCTAGTCAAACTCTGATAAAAACCCTAGCAGTTTAGGCTCTGGTTAAATCATTTCTCCTAAGGTGAGATCTTGCTGAGAACAAATACTCTGGCATATTTCCAGATTGTTCCTTTTCCCATCACCCAGATGAAAGCAGAAGGATATTTTTGTCCAGTATTTTCACTGTGAGAAACTGGTGGAGTTTCAAAAAGTAAAGATAGGACTTCCCTGGTGGTCCAGTAGGTAAGGTGTCCACCTTGCAGTGCAAGGGGCACCAGTTCGATCCCTGGCCAGCAAGATCCCACGTGCCAGGGAGCGGCTGGACCGGTGTGTCCAATTATGAGCCAGTGCTCTGGAGCACATGTGCCCACGT
The DNA here is from genome assembly GCA_022376925.1 of Tragulus kanchil. Lineage (NCBI taxonomy): Eukaryota > Metazoa > Chordata > Mammalia > Artiodactyla > Tragulidae > Tragulus > Tragulus kanchil. The sequence continues at coordinate 116,827,399 of JAIOJX010000024.1, read as the reverse complement.
GTGCTCTGCAACAAGAGAGGCCACTGCAATGGGAGGTTCACACAGGCCAAAGAATAAAGATCGATGGAAAATAAGTAAATAGAAAATTAATAAACAGAGGCCAAAGTTTTTTTTTTTTTTTTTTTAAAGTAGATCTCACAAAAGCATTGGAGGCCCCCGGATGATGGGGTCCCCCTGGAGGTTTCATCTGTCAGACTTGCCACAGTGTGGCCACCAGCAGTCTGTCAACTACCTTCAGATTTTTCTACCTTGGCCCTAGTTCCCACAGAGGTTTCTGCTCTGATTAGTTGTGATTCACTATCAGTCTCTTCCATTTGGGGGCAGTGGTTTGCCCTGTGACCTCACTTTTCTTGTGGAGCTAAGAAGAGTTGTTGATCTTTCATTTTGTTCAGCTTTTTACTTGTTGGAATGGAGAGGCAAAACCCCCAGCAGAGCCAACACATTACTGGATGAGAAAAACAAAGTTAGAGGACCAGAAATACTGACTTCAGGTCTAAAAGCATTCCAAGCTTTCCAATCATCCGAAGCATTCCAAGCTCCATAATGCCAGATCAGAAACTAGAAGCACTTAAAATTAAAAAAAAAAAAGATATTCTAAAATGAGTCTAATAGGAAAAATAATTAAGATCTATATTCTGTAAATATCATCTAAGATATATCACCCCCAAATAAAAAGGATAGATAAATGGTCACTTTCTACATGAGTTCAGCGTATATTTTCTTGTCTAACTGTAAATCACATTGTCTTTTCCTAAAGCCCAAATTAATAGTAGTAAAATAACGAATGTATTTAAAATCTAAGTGCCTAGATTTGACTTGAAAGTTATTCTGGATTAAAAAGAACCAAAGAGGGCTTCCCCTGGTGGTCCAGTGGGTAAGGACACCGCCTTGCAGTGCAAGGGGCGCCGGTTCGATCCCTGGCCTGGGAAGATCCCACGTGCCGCGGAGCGGCTGGACCCATGTGTCCAATCACCGAGCCGGAGCTCTGGAGCGCAGGCGCCCAGAGCCGGCGCTCTGCAACGACAGGCGCCACCGTGATGGGAGGCCCACAAGAGCCAAAGAACAAAGACAGATGAAAATAGAGAAATGAAAGACCAATAGAAGTGGCCTGCCCGCTACCCTCCCTCCCCAACCCGACCCCCACCCAAAATAAAATAAAATAAAATAAAATAAAAAAAGAACCAAAGACCCTGGAGAAGGGCATGGCAACCCACTCCAGTATTCTTGCCTTTAGACCCCGTGGACAGAGGAGCCTGGTGGGCTACTGTTCAAGGGTTGCACAACCGAGCAACTAACACACGTACTGAGAGTCGATGGCGCAGGTATCCCCTTTGTCTCCCACCTCCAGCAGGAAGCAGGGTGGGGCCGGCAGCACCTGATGGGCAGGCTGGCACTGCACGCCCCTCCTCCCTCCATCCCTCTGGAAGCCTTGGGGCCTCAGTGCCTGCAACAGCTGGCCTCGGGCAAATAAAAGACAGTTGTTTACTGGCCAAAAAAAAAAAAAAAAAAAAGAACCAAAGATTTTTGGAGAATGACTGATTCTATTTCCTAGAGGAAAAAAATGAAAAAGTTCTAAGTGGGTCTAAATCATTTAGTTCCAAGAATAAAGGATTTTCAAAAGGATTTTTAAAAGTTCTGGGGTGGTGTTAAAAAGAACTCATACATCAAGCTTTTCCTATGGCCAAAGTTGAGAGTTTGATGATCAAAAAATAAGCAAATTATAGTTAATTAACTTTAGGTGAAGAATAATAAATCAGATTTAATGTTTGCTTCATAATATACATTTTAGCTAAGAACCTCATAACACATAAGGAGAAAATATAGTTATCTATTATGGAGCTGTTTTAAAATTTTTACTTTAATTTTCTGTTACATAAAATGATAATACATATTTGTATATGTATGTTATAAATCAGAAGATGAATAATCAAATCCATCATCAAAATTAGAGACAGAAGGGAAAAAAAGCTTGGCAATTTCTTTGCTCTCTGATGACATGCTTTGCTGTAAAGAACAAAATAAAACAAAAATAATTTGAGGTGTTGTTTCAGTTTTCCTAGGGAACCAGCCAATAGCACCTGGATCTCCTGTCTTCCAGTAGGTGGGGCTGTGCCTGACCTCTGCTTGCCAGGGTACTAGTAATTTTTTTTTCCAACTAAATTTTTCCACTGGAAACAAGGTCTGCAGATACTGGGTAGCTGGCTTTTTCATATTGTCTAGGTTCCACTGGTTTCCCTCCTGAAAAGGTTCATGGCATCTTTGCCCTTACAGATAAAACCTTATAGAAAACGTTAAGTATGACAAGACACACACATGTGTATGTGTATTTTAAAATACGTATGTTTAACTTTTCAACTTACATGTTCTTGCATAAGGGAGAACAGCAAGGGGATGGAATTCCTCTCCTGTATCGCAGAGCTATGCCGCAGATCAAGCATAGTGCTTTGGCCCCTCTGTGGTTCTCCTTGGGATGAGGGGAGAATGGGGGAACTTACGTCTTTTTCTTAGCTTTGTGAGTTTCTCCTTTCCCCTATTAAAAGCTATCTCTTGCCCTTACGGTTCACAGACTTCGGCATGTATTAGAATTACCTGGAGGGTTTGTTAAAACACAGATTGCTGAACCACCGTTCCAGATTTTCTGGCTCAGCAGGTCTGGAATGGGGTCTGAGAATTTGCATTTCTAGCAAGTCCCCAGATGATGCTGAAATTGTTGTCAGGGGACCACCCTTTGAGAAACTTTGTCTTAATTCATGCAGTATGTCCATGCAGAGATTAGCTCTTCCGGCTACCACAAAGGGTGTGACTTGCAAGACTTTCGCCTAGGAGTTAACCATTTTCCATTCTTTCATCTTAACTTTCCCTTATAGTTTTACCACATATATAGGAATCCTTAACTAACAGGTTTTGCTCTTCATTATTTTAAAGTTTTATAAAAATGGCATTATTCCTTAAGAGTCTTATATGACTTGCTTTTTTCCCACTCATCCATCCAGCATAAAGCTATAATTAATTTTTATTGTATATACAGCATACATACTCATTCATATTCTTTTTTTTTTTAATTTTTTTTTGGGGGGGTGCGGGTTAGGGAGGGAAGGGGGCGGGCGGGCCACTTCTATTGGTCTTTCATTTGTCCATTTTCATCCATCTTTGTTCTTTGGCCCGTGTGGGCCTCCCATCGCGGTGGCGTCTGTTGTCGCAGAGCACTGGCTCTGGACGCATGCGCCTCAGAGCTCCGGCTCGGCGATTGGATACGTCGTCGGTCCAGCTGCTCCGCGGCACGTGGGATCTTCCCAGGCCAGGGATGGTACTGGCGCCCCTTGCACTGCAAGGCGGTGTCCTTACCCACTGGACCCCCAGGGAAGCCCCATATTCTTTTGTATGAATACACCTATTGATAGCTATTTGGCTTGTTTTCAGGGTTTTGGTAGGAAGCTGCTATGGACAGTTACTTCTTTACCCAACCATAGAGTTACCCTCTCTTTATGAAAGGACTAAATCTAGAGAAAGCCCTCCCTTCCTTTGACTTTGCCCCCAGTTCTGATGCCTGCTTCCCAAGACACTCAGTGTGGCATGTGTCCTTCCTTGTTCAGTGACTGAATAAACCCAACTTGCTCAACTACAGATTCCAATATATATTGAAAAAAACGTATCCTGTCATTCTTTATTGTGCCTTTTGATGAATACAAGTTCTTAATTTTAGTTGAGGTTTTCAATCTTTTTGTCTTTAAGTAATGCCTTGATGTCATACTTAAGAAAACCTTAATTATGACAAGGTCATATATACACACACAATTGTATGCATATATAAATATACACATGTTTTAAATTTATATGCCTTCAATTCATCTGAAATTTATTTTTGTGTGTGACACCATATGCTTGTAGCAATTCAGCCTCATTTTTCCCCTTATGGTTATAGTTTCTCTTAGCACCAGTGTATTCAATAGTCTTTCCTTTCTTTGCTTTTCCCCACTATGTGCACATTTTTGCCTTGTATCAAATCTCCATGGACACTTGGGTTAGAATAAGGATTTTTTGTTTTCTAAATCTAATACGGAACACACATTAGGACTTTTAAGATTGAATTAGTTTCAAGGCTTGTGAAACACTAAAACAATGTATAAAGTTTAATGGTGTTTTAAATCGGTATTAGCTGGTGTAATGATATAGTAGTAAAACTGATCAAGTTTTTAAAAAAGATTAAAAATTATATAACTCAGTCAGTGTAAAAAGTTTCGTAAGACTGATAGGAAAATATTTTCACACAGAAGTTTGTATGTGCTTAACAAAGTGTTTGCTAATGAATTTCCCAGAAACTCCCAAACAACCCAAAGTATCCTTCTAATTTTCCACACACACAGTGTATCACTTGTGTTTCTCGAGAGAGGCAGAATCTACACTTTAAACTTTTTTATGAAAGGAACTTTCATAACCTCTGTCTTTTGAAGACATAAGAGAGTTTGGCAAAAAGGGGGTAAAAGTATCTTGAATTTTTACCATTGAACGCATGGGGGAGGTGGAGTAACGCTAGAAGTAACATGAACAAGAATCTATAGGTTGATTTTCAGGTTTCTCTGCTTGGGAGGACAAGAGAAAAGAAGCCTAACACAGGCCCAGTGTTTAAATTACCTTGAGATGATGAACTGTAGTGAGGGATGGCCTGTTGGAGGGTAAAAGATGCTGCTTTTCCCCCTCCCAAATCAGATGTTCCTTAACTTTCCTCAAGTGTTTCTTCCGTAGCTTTTAAATTTGTATGAATGACTTCCAAAATAAAATGTTAAAATCCCTTTCCCTATGTGACAAACGGTTTGTAGGTGCTTAACTTTTATGTTTTTCTTTTTCTTTTTTTTTTTTAAACATGCAGTGCCTCCAAAACGCAGCCCAAGGAAGAACACTGGGAGTTATGGGAGTTAATCACACTTCAGCCACTAATCTATTGGACAGTAAGGTTGGGTTTATGAATCTCAGATTTCTTAAATACTGCATGTAGGAAGACTAACATGATTTTCAAGGTTTCTTCCAGGGCGAAAGTTACAAGTGTCTTTAAGATACTGTAAAACATATCCGTATCAATTTAACTAATCCCACAGTAGAGTTGTAGCCAAGCATTCTGCAGGTGAGTCCTAAGGTCATAAATTCTCAGAGGAGCGAACCCTTTCTACACGCTTGTGACGGGCTTATGGTAGATTGGATCTGAAGGACTTCAATAGGACAGGAAAGATCCTAGGCTAGAAGGCCTATGTAAGCAGGAAACTCCCTGAACAAGAACATCAAATAGTGCTAACTTCTACAGCTTCCGTTACCACAAACAAAAGGCTAGGCTGCCAAGGCGCATGGGCGTCGCACCTGCTTCTCCCCGGTCACGCTTTCCCACATCCTTTAAAACATTTTTATTTTATTTTTTATTTTTTTTGCATTTTTCAGGCGGGAAGCCATTTTTTTTTTTTTTTTTGCTTAAGCAGAAGCTGGCCTGCCACTTAGCAGATGCGCGAAGGAACAAGACCCCAAATAGCAGCAACACCCCCGCCAGCTGCCCCAGACAGAAGCGAGAGGAGTCCGCACCGCGGCCGCAAAGGTGCGCCCGGGGCACTCTGGGAACGCGGGGCGCCGGAGCCGGCCTGACCCGGAAGGGCTGGCGCGTGGTGACCCCGGCTTCCCTAGCAACCGAGCGGGTTTCGTCCTCCTCAGCATCTCCGGTTGCCTCCCGAGATGCCCGTGCAGGTTCGCGATTACAGCTGGCAGCAGACGAGCACTGCGGTCTGCATCTCTGTGCCCCTCCGAGGCGTCAGCGTCCGAGACGCGGACGTGTTCTGCACCGAGAATTATCTGAAGGTAGGAATGCGAGGCGTGCCTGCCGGGGCCCTGGGGGGTGTGGTCCGAGGCGTCTGCGCGGCAAGGCTGTAGCCACGCAACAGGCGCGTCCTTGCAGACAAGTACTCTAAAACTTTAGTCCTATTAAAGATAAAACAAAGCAAAGCAAACAACGAATCTCATACAGGTGACACGTCATCTGTAGATAGATGTCATCAGTCAGAAATGAGTTTGTCCAGGGCTTCCTCATATGCATTGCTACTTTTATCATTACCTGGACTAAATTTATAGCAGAAATTTGAGAAAATGACTTTGGCCTCCGTCACTTATTTCTTAAGGGAAGTGCCTTTCATTTGTGTATCTTAATTAACTTAAGTCTCTCCCTTTCTGAATAGGTGAACTATCCTCCATTTTTATTCGAGGTGTTTCTCTACGCTCCCATTGACGATGAGAGCAGTAAAGCCAAGATTGGGAATGACACGGTTGTTTTCACCTTACACAAAAAGGAAGCAGCCATGTGGGAGGCCCTTTCTCTATCGGGTGGTAAGTTCTTTATTAAAAGATGTTAAGCTGGGCTTCCCTGGTGGTCCAGTGGGTGAAGAGTCCGCCTTGCAGTGCAAGGAGCGCCGGTTCGATCCCTGGCACAGGAAGATCCCACGTGCCGCGGAGCGATTGGACCGGTGTGTCCAATTAGGAGCCAGCGCTGTGGAGCGCATGTGCCCAGAGCTGGTGCTCTACCACTGAGGTGCAGAAAGATTGGGTATTTGCCAAAGGTCACCCAACTAGAAAGTGGCAGACTCGCAGTTTAACTCTGAGGAGTGTTTCTCAACACTGGCTTAGGGATATGAATCACCTCTGAAACTCTCACAGAATAAAGATGTCTGAATCTCACTGTAGACCCATCCAGTCAGTTTCTGGTAGTGAGACCTAGGTATCAGTAGCTTTTAAAAGGCTTCTTAGGGATTATAATGTACATTACAAGTTGAGATCTCTTATTCTCTCTACTCTTAATCATACTCTATTCTTCAGATAAGATCAGCTTTGTGGGTGGGTAATTGATTGCCCTCTTCTGCTTTAGCTCTATTATCTTCCTCTGTGATACAGTTGTCATGTTTTTTTGTGTTTTCCGTCTGCTACCTGAAAGTTCTCTTAGGTCTTTGGCATTAAGCCTTGAGGCGTAACTGTTCAAAAGGGAAATTTCAACTTTAGTCCTAAAAAGATAAAACAAAGCAAAGCAAACAACGAATCTCATACAGGTGACACGTCATCTGTAGATAGATGTCATCAGTCAGAAATGAGTTTGTCCAGGGCTTCCTCATATGCATTGCTACTTTTATCATTACCTGGACTAAATTTATAGCAGAAATTTGAGAAAATGACTTTGGCCTCCGTCACTTATTTCTTAAGGGAAGTGCCTTTCATTTGTGTATCTTAATTAACTTAAGTCTCTCCCTTTCTGAATAGGTGAACTATCCTCCATTTTTATTCGAGGTGTTTCTCTACGCTCCCATTGACGATGAGAGCAGTAAAGCCAAGATTGGGAATGACACGGTTGTTTTCACCTTACACAAAAAGGAAGCAGCCATGTGGGAGGCCCTTTCTCTATCGGGTGGTAAGTTCTTTATTAAAAGATGTTAAGCTGGGCTTCCCTGGTGGTCCAGTGGGTGAAGAGTCCGCCTTGCAGTGCAAGGAGCGCCGGTTCGATCCCTGGCACAGGAAGATCCCACGTGCCGCGGAGCGATTGGACCGGTGTGTCCAATTAGGAGCCAGCGCTGTGGAGCGCATGTGCCCAGAGCTGGTGCTCTACCACTGAGGTGCAGAAAGATTGGGTATTTGCCAAAGGTCACCCAACTAGAAAGTGGCAGACTCGCAGTTTAACTCTGAGGAGTGTTTCTCAACACTGGCTTAGGGATATGAATCACCTCTGAAACTCTCACAGAATAAAGATGTCTGAATCTCACTGTAGACCCATCCAGTCAGTTTCTGGTAGTGAGACCTAGGTATCAGTAGCTTTTAAAAGGCTTCTTAGGGATTATAATGTACATTACAAGTTGAGATCTCTTATTCTCTCTACTCTTAATCATACTCTATTCTTCAGATAAGATCAGCTTTGTGGGTGGGTAATTGATTGCCCTCTTCTGCTTTAGCTCTATTATCTTCCTCTGTGATACAGTTGTCATGTTTTTTTGTGTTTTCCGTCTGCTACCTGAAAGTTCTCTTAGGTCTTTGGCATTAAGCCTTGAGGCGTAACTGTTCAAAAGGGAAATTTCAGCCATTCTTTATGTTAATGTTTTATTCATATCTTGCAATAGGATTTAATTTTTTAATCCTAGGACTAGATCAGATTTTTCTCTAAAATCTGAGCTCAGGAATCTAGTATTGAGCTCAGAAAATACTGGAAGGGAGATTGCCATAACCAGCTTACTTTAGTTCTTTGTACTGAGTCCTGGACTAACCAAGGAGTTTTTGAAAACCAGATTTGTGCTCTCCTACCCCTGTCTTCCTTTTTGATTTGTTAAATCTGAGATGGTGTCTGGGAATATGTCATGAATCACACTCAGGGTGTTCTGAGTTCTTACTAAAATTCAGTGTAAATACTTTGATTTATTTCAGCGGATATTGATAATCTTAATTTTGAAGTTAGATATGACCAGAATCATCCATTATAATGAATTCGTTTAAAGTAAACAGGTTCAGGACTGATAACACCCTAGGTGATTCTGATGACTGGCCAGATATAGTATTGTGGTACTCCTTTCTATACTCCAAAGCCTGCCTCCATTATTCACAGCATACTTGCTCCACTTTTTCCTGAAGTTCTTTCTTGATCCATCTAAAAGAAATGAAGCATTTGATTTGGAAACTAGATTTTCTTTTAATTATTTCTACCGCTGAAGATAGTCCAGCTGTCTGCCACCCTGTTACTAAACAGGTGGATGGTTGGGGAGAGGCTTCAAACCTCATTCCAGTCCTGATTCCTAGCCAGTATCTTTGGTGGGTAAAAACTCCATACTCCTGACTTGTTTTTTGTTTTGTTTTTTCGGGGGTAGGGTGGGGGCGGGGTGGGTTGGGAAGGGAGAGGGGCAGGCAGGCCACTTCTATTGGTCTTTCATTTATCTGTTTTCATCCATCTTTCTTCTCTGGGCCGTGTGGGCCTCCCATCACAGTGGCCCCTGTTGTTGGCTCTGGGCACATGCGCTCCAGAGCTCCGGCTCGGTAATTGCACACATGGGTCCGGCCGCTCCGTGGCACATGAGATCTTCCCAGGCCAGGGATGGAACTGGCGCCCCTTGCACTGCAAGGCGGTGTCCTTACCCACTGGACCGCCAGGGAAGCTCCCTGACTTGTTTTTAACTGAAATTTAATATTACCTTCTATTATGAATGTAGACAACAATCAACAGTAGTATCAAAAAATCACAATATATTCACATCACAGGTACCTCTATCTTTTATATGTACTATTTTGAAATTATAGTGTGTATTAATAAAGAAGTACATATTTGTATATCACAAATTTATTTTTTAATATTTTGTATGCTTTAATATAGTTTTCTTTGTGTATTTTTTACAACAGTTTTTTTTTTTTTAATTTTGGCCTCTTTTATTGATTTTTAATTTGTTTATTTTTCATCCATCTTTATTCTTCGGTCTGTATGGGCCTCCCATTGCAGTGGCCTCTCTCATTGCAGAGCACTGGCTCTGGGTGCATGTGCTCCAGAGTGCTGGCTCATAATTGGACATACCGGTCCAGCTGCTTTGAGGCACGTGGGATCTTCCCTGGCCAGGGAGCGAACTGGCGGCCCTTGCACTGCAAGGCAGACTCTTTACCCATTGGACCAACGTGGAAGCCCTTTGTGTATTTTTAAAATCTATTTTAAAACAATATGGAGGGGTGTATAGACCTTACCAGTTATCCCTACAGTCCAGCCCTTATCTCTCCCTTACTTCACTCTCTCCTCCCAAGTTTCCTCTCCCCTTCTTCTTTTTTTTCCCCCTTCAAAGTCTAGATCCCTTCCTTATCCTTCTTCCCTTAAGATAATTTACCCCATAATGGATCACAGCCTGCAGTTTGTAAAATACTGAATCCCTGAATAAAAAAAAAAAAAAAAAAAAGATTGCGAATGGCCAGGTTCTATATATAACATACATGGGACTTTATAATTTTTCCTAAATTATTCCTTTGAATTTTTCCTTTGCTCTTTATTTGTAAAACTCACCATTTATATTTTTGAAGGAGACGGATCGTGTCAGATGATCTCAACCCATCTTCTCTTCTAGGAGACCTCATAGTGATGATTTATGGTGATCAGATTTATAAGCAAATAGAAGAGAGAGAAGGATAAATGTGTTCTCTTTCCTCCCATCTTGTCCCCTCTGGCTTCCTTTCCCTCTCCTTCCCCCCTCCCTCTCATTCCATACTCCCCTGTCTCCCTCCTGGGACCCTCTCCTCCTTTTCTTCCTCCCTTCTCCCCATCCTCATTTCGTCTCTTACTTCCCCTCACCCTTGCTCCTCTTCTCTGTTATTCATATCCTTCCTCTCTGTCTTTCTGTATATATCTGTCTTTCTTATTCTCTACTAATTTGTCGCAGTTTTAATTACTTGTTTACAGTTACTTATTAGCTTCTTGACTAGTTTTATACTGAAAAATATTTTTACTTCTCCATGTGAAGTTGGGTCCAAAACCATATATTCTATTAAAATGTAAGAGGTTTCTTCTAAGTAAGACAAATTCATCATGATTCTCATTTAGTTGTATTCCTTATGTTCTAGTTGACAAAGAGACAATGCAGAGAATAAGGGAGAAATCTATCCTACAAGCCCAAGAGCGAGCCAAAGAAGCTATGGAAGCAAAAGCTGTGGCAAGAAGGGATGATCAAAAATATACACTAGATGTCATGATGAAGGTAAGATGCAGAGTGATAAGAAAGTCCTTTAATTAAAGATATAGTAGTAAACTATGCAATGATTATTTGTTGCAGCTCCTGTATTTTCTCACCTTTTTGTTTGTTCTTTGATCACAGGACTTGCTGTGTTAGGTAGGCTGTCTCCTACTGACATGTATTTCTGAAAATCTGTATGAAAGTCAAGAATATGAAGGTTGAGCAGTGGACATACTTGTTTGAGGGAGAATGTTCCATATCCAGGGGAAAAAAAGTTAGAAGGTTTTATGGTGGAAGTGTTTTACTTCTTTTTTAATCTTGGAATTGATGGACATGATTATTTAAAACAAGAAAAGCATAGATTCAACACTGAATATTGACCAGTTAACATCTTTTAACTGTTGAGGCTTTCAAGTTAAAGCTTTAATCAGAAAATCATTTTTTGAGATATAATTCACATACCTTATAGTTGGCCCGCTGAAAGCTTACAGTTGAGTGTTCCTGCGTTTAAACTGTGATGATTTATGGTGATCAGATTTATAAGCAAATAGAGAGAGAAAGGATAAATGTGTTCTCTTTCCTCCCATCTTGTCCCCTCTGGCTTCCTTTCCCTCTCCTTCCCCCCTCCCTCTCATTCCATACTCCCCTGTCTCCCTCCTGGGACCCTCTCCTCCTTTTCTTCCTCCCTTCTCCCCATCCTCATTTCGTCTCTTACTTCCCCTCACCCTTGCTCCTCTTCTCTGTTATTCATATCCTTCCTCTCTGTCTTTCTGTATATATCTGTCTTTCTTATTCTCTACTAATTTGTCGCAGTTTTAATTACTTGTTTACAGTTACTTATTAGCTTCTTGACTAGTTTTATACTGAAAAATATTTTTACTTCTCCATGTGAAGTTGGGTCCAAAACCATATATTCTATTAAAATGTAAGAGGTTTCTTCTAAGTAAGACAAATTCATCATGATTCTCATTTAGTTGTATTCCTTATGTTCTAGTTGACAAAGAGACAATGCAGAGAATAAGGGAGAAATCTATCCTACAAGCCCAAGAGCGAGCCAAAGAAGCTATGGAAGCAAAAGCTGTGGCAAGAAGGGATGATCAAAAATATACACTAGATGTCATGATGAAGGTAAGATGCAGAGTGATAAGAAAGTCCTTTAATTAAAGATATAGTAGTAAACTATGCAATGATTATTTGTTGCAGCTCCTGTATTTTCTCACCTTTTTGTTTGTTCTTTGATCACAGGACTTGCTGTGTTAGGTAGGCTGTCTCCTACTGACATGTATTTCTGAAAATCTGTATGAAAGTCAAGAATATGAAGGTTGAGCAGTGGACATACTTGTTTGAGGGAGAATGTTCCATATCCAGGGGAAAAAAAGTTAGAAGGTTTTATGGTGGAAGTGTTTTACTTCTTTTTTAATCTTGGAATTGATGGACATGATTATTTAAAACAAGAAAAGCATAGATTCAACACTGAATATTGACCAGTTAACATCTTTTAACTGTTGAGGCTTTCAAGTTAAAGCTTTAATCAGAAAATCATTTTTTGAGATATAATTCACATACCTTATAGTTGGCCCGCTGAAAGCTTACAGTTGAGTGTTCCCTGCGTGTTTAGAGCTGTAAAAGCATCGCCACAGTCCGTTTTAGGCCAGTGTCATCACCCCAGAGCAGTCACTCCCCATTCTTCCGAGTCCCTAGCCCTTTCCAAGCACTTATCTACTTTCTGTCTCTACATGTTTACCTCTAGAGACTAATTTTTACAGATAAGTTCCCATTTCAAGTTCTCATTTTGACGTTTTGAGATGATTAAGAAATCTGTAACAAGCATCGTCTCATCAAGAGGTCTGTGGACTCATGACACTTCTTTTGCTTTTGGATCACCAGTGTTGCTTTTCTCGTCAACAGTTCATTATTCCAAATATTTTATCTCTGCTTCTTCTGTCACTTTTCCTTGACTTTTGAATATCACCAATGGTTAGTATACTTTGTTTTTTACGTAAGAATTGAACACACGGTCAGCTATCCCAAGATTCCTGCTTTCAGTATGCTTGATAAGTTTCACCTTTTCTTGATCATATTATCAGTACTATCAAACTTTGGATTTTGCCATTTTCCTGAATTTAAAAAAATACCAGCAAAATGGTATAACATTTGTGGCAGTAAATAAGTATTTATTGAACTAATGAAATAATAGCTCACAGTACTGCATTGGTAAATATAATAAAGCTGAAGCGATCGGCAGGCAGTAGCGCAATGTTCTGCCTTGAAGTTGATAAATATCTACTGACATGTGAAAGCCTGACTTTGGTATTTGTGAAGGTGGTTTAGGGACATAAGTGTATAAAGAATCAAGCTGTAGATTACACTGAAATCTGTACCCTTAACTACAAACTGTTAATTTTTTCTGTCTTTTCCTGAGTAGTGTTGAGAATTGAGACTGCTTTCTTTTATGCTTATCATAGTCATTGCTTCGTAAGTAGTAGGCGTTCAAACATTTGAATGAATTAATGTGAATACATTTTTCTAGTAGTGTGTAATCAGTAAAATTCTATTCTGGTGGATCAAAGTAGCAAATTTGAACTCTGTCAAATATTAGACACCGTTCAGAAGAGAGCTTTGATGGTCCATTAAGAGTAAATGAAGTGATATGGCGAGAAAAGGCAGCTCATTATTAGCTTAAACCATAAGTCAGCTTGAACAAACCCTATGGCAGGGCTGAGCAAATCGCCACAGTCCGTTAGGCCAGTGTCATCACCCCAGAGCAGTCACTCCCCATTCTTCCGAGTCCCTAGCCCTTTCCAAGCACTTATCTACTTTCTGTCTCTACATGTTTACCTCTAGAGACTAATTTTACAGATAAGTTCCCATTTCAAGTTCTCATTTTGACGTTTTGAGATGATTAAGAAATCTGTAACAAGCATCGTCTCATCAAGAGGTCTGTGGACTCATGACACTTCTTTTGCTTTTGGATCACCAGTGTTGCTTTTCTCGTCAACAGTTCATTATTCCAAATATTTTATCTCTGCTTCTTCTGTCACTTTTCCTTGACTTTTGAATATCACCAATGGTTAGTATACTTTGTTTTTTACGTAAGAATTGAACACACGGTCAGCTATCCCAAGATTCCTGCTTTCAGTATGCTTGATAAGTTTCACCTTTTCTTGATCATATTATCAGTACTATCAAACTTTGGATTTTGCCATTTTCCTGAATTTAAAAAAATACCAGCAAAATGGTATAACATTTGTGGCAGTAAATAAGTATTTATTGAACTAATGAAATAATAGCTCACAGTACTGCATTGGTAAATATAATAAAGCTGAACGATCGGCAGGCAGTAGCGCAATGTTCTGCCTTGAAGTTGATAAATATCTACTGACATGTGAAAGCCTGACTTTGGTATTTGTGAAGGTGGTTTAGGGACATAAGTGTATAAAGAATCAAGCTGTAGATTACACTGAAATCTGTACCCTTAACTACAAACTGTTAATTTTTTCTGTCTTTTCCTGAGTAGTGTTGAGAATTGAGACTGCTTTCTTTTATGCTTATCATAGTCATTGCTTCGTAAGTAGTAGGCGTTCAAACATTTGAATGAATTAATGTGAATACATTTTTCTAGTAGTGTGTAATCAGTAAAATTCTATTCTGGTGGATCAAAGTAGCAAATTTGAACTCTGTCAAATATTAGACACCGTTCAGAAGAGAGCTTTGATGGTCCATTAAGAGTAAATGAAGTGATATGGCGAGAAAAGGCAGCTCATTATTAGCTTAAACCATAAGTCAGCTTGACACTTGAATTGCATATACCAAAAATGGCAGGTTTTTTTAGCAGTAACCTTTTAAAACTAGTGAGCAGGGCTCGTGCAGAGACTCACTGTGTCTGTTTGCTGTGTTGTAGAGCAGAGCCTGCTCAGGTTTCCGTAACAGAACAGCACAGGCTGGGTGACTTAAGCCACACACATCTATCTTCTCGCAACCCAGGGCCTAGAAGACTCAGATCAAGGTATAGTGGCTAAGAAATCTACTCCTGGCTTGCAGATGACTAAGAGAGAGGAAAATCTCTGGTGTCTCTTCTTATTAGGACACATCCTGCTGTATCGGGTCCCCACCTTTATGACCCCATTTAACCTTGATTACTTCCTCAGAAGCCCACTTAAATGGACTTAGAATTTCAACACATTTGAGGGGACACAAACATCTAGTCAATAACACTGTGCAAAATCTATCCAAAATTTAGAGGCTTAAACAGAAATCCCCAACCATTTTATTACCAGAGACTGGTTTTGTGAAAGACAATTTTTCCATGGACCAGGTGTGCAAGGGATGGTTTTAGGATGATTCAAGCATATTGCATTTATTGTGCACTTTATTTCTAATCTAATGCTGCTACTGATCTGACCGGAGTTATCCGCAGCTCAGGGGTTGGGGACCTCTGTTTTAAAACATCTATTTCTCACAATTTTCCATGTTGGTCAGGAAGTCCATGGTCTGAATTTGGCTTGGTTGTGGCTGAATGTTCTAGGATGGCCTCACTCACATGTCTAGAGCCTGGTGTGGTAAAGCCAGAGCCCCTCTCCATGTGGTGTTTCATTCTCCAGGAGGCTAGCACAGGCTTTTTTAATTCTTAGTGTCCCTGGGAGCAAGAATGGGAAAGTGCTGATGTGCAAGCCCTTTTAAACACTCTGCTGTGTCACATTTTCTAATGTTCCATTAACCAAATGTCACATAGAGCCAAGCCCAAATTAAGGGTTAGAGAAATAGGCTTCACCTTTTCTAGGGAAGAAGTATGAAGTCACATTATAAAAGGAAAAAGCTCATTATTAGCCAAAAGCTTGACACTTGAATTGCATATACCAAATGGCAGGTTTTTTTAGCAGTAACCTTTTAAAACTAGTGAGCAGGGCTCGTGCAGAGACTCACTGTGTCTGTTTGCTGTGTTGTAGAGCAGAGCCTGCTCAGGTTTCCGTAACAGAACAGCACAGGCTGGGTGACTTAAGCCACACACATCTATCTTCTCGCAACCCAGGGCCTAGAAGACTCAGATCAAGGTATAGTGGCTAAGAAATCTACTCCTGGCTTGCAGATGACTAAGAGAGAGGAAAATCTCTGGTGTCTCTTCTTATTAGGACACATCCTGCTGTATCGGGTCCCCACCTTTATGACCCCATTTAACCTTGATTACTTCCTCAGAAGCCCACTTAAATGGACTTAGAATTTCAACACATTTGAGGGGACACAAACATCTAGTCAATAACACTGTGCAAAATCTATCCAAAATTTAGAGGCTTAAACAGAAATCCCCAACCATTTTATTACCAGAGACTGGTTTTGTGAAAGACAATTTTTCCATGGACCAGGTGTGCAAGGGATGGTTTTAGGATGATTCAAGCATATTGCATTTATTGTGCACTTTATTTCTAATCTAATGCTGCTACTGATCTGACCGGAGTTATCCGCAGCTCAGGGGTTGGGGACCTCTGTTTTAAAACATCTATTTCTCACAATTTTCCATGTTGGTCAGGAAGTCCATGGTCTGAATTTGGCTTGGTTGTGGCTGAATGTTCTAGGATGGCCTCACTCACATGTCTAGAGCCTGGTGTGGTAAAGCCAGAGCCCCTCTCCATGTGGTGTTTCATTCTCCAGGAGGCTAGCACAGGCTTTTTTAATTCTTAGTGTCCCTGGGAGCAAGAATGGGAAAGTGCTGATGTGCAAGCCCTTTTAAACACTCTGCTGTGTCACATTTTCTAATGTTCCATTAACCAAATGTCACATAGAGCCAAGCCCAAATTAAGGGTTAGAGAAATAGGCTTCACCTTTTCTAGGGAAGAAGTATGAAGTCACATTATAAAGGGGCATGCATATAGTTAAGGGAGATACTCGTGGCCATGTTACAACTTAGTTTGAAAGGAAAATATTAGGGTTTAAACAATAAAGATAATTTAATTCATCTTGCAGGATGAGTTCAGAGGTAGAAGAGTAAATCTAAGCCCTGCCATCTCTCTCAGCATCCTTAGCACTGCCTTTTCTTTGTGACTGCCTCATCCTCCAGCTGCCAGGGCGGTGATCCACGCCTGCACATCAGCAGGGATCAACAGGAGACAGTCTATTCTGTTGGCTCCTTTTCAAGCCCCATAAAACAATTGCTTTAGATAGTGTAGAATGATATTTTACATGGTAATCAGTTTTACACATGTGCAAAACTATCTTTAAGTCTGTTGCTTCAGACTTGGTTTACTGTATCCAAGTCTCATTATCTTTGTTGCTGGTCTATCATTCATTCACTTAGCAGGCATTTATTGCATACTGTGAAAGGTATTGAGACAGATTTGACTAAGCAGTCTTCCATTTCCATTTACTCATAGTATAGAGACAAGAAAAAAGAAAAGTTTCACTGTAGTATGCTTAAGTCATGGACAGATAAAGAGAAAACACTGGTGGAAGATTGGTATCTCAGTCTGAGAGGATGGTCAGGAAATATGAGGCAGTGTATTGTGTGTTGAACGCTGGAGAATGAGCCACAACTACCTGGAGATAAATGGGAAAAAGACATTACAGTCAGCTTGGATAAGTGCTCAACAGAATTTGACACAGTGAGGAACATTTGTTGATCAGAAATAAAGTCTTGGTATTTAGACAAATCTCTTGAGAGAACTCGTTGATTTTTAGTAAGAATACCAATATAATTGTGTTTGTATTTTGGAAAGCTCATGATGGCTAATGAGTTTGAAGAGGTTGCAGGGTGGAAGTAAATTTGCTGTGAATGCAAGCCTCTTTTAAAGCAGCCCTCTCCATGTGGTGTTTCATTCTCCAGGAGGCTAGCACAGGCTTTTTTAATTCTTAGTGTCCCTGGGAGCAAGAATGGGAAAGTGCTGATGTGCAAGCCCTTTTAAACACTCTGCTGTGTCACATTTTCTAATGTTCCATTAACCAAATGTCACATAGAGCCAAGCCCAAATTAAGGGTTAGAGAAATAGGCTTCACCTTTTCTAGGGAAGAAGTATGAAGTCACATTATAAAGGGGCATGCATATAGTTAAGGGAGATACTCGTGGCCATGTTACAACTTAGTTTGAAAGGAAAATATTAGGGTTTAAACAATAAAGATAATTTAATTCATCTTGCAGGATGAGTTCAGAGGTAGAAGAGTAAATCTAAGCCCTGCCATCTCTCTCAGCATCCTTAGCACTGCCTTTTCTTTGTGACTGCCTCATCCTCCAGCTGCCAGGGAGGTGATCCACGCCTGCACATCAGCAGGGATCAACAGGAGACAGTCTATTCTGTTGGCTCCTTTTCAAGCCCCATAAAACAATTGCTTTAGATAGTGTAGAATGATATTTTACATGGTAATCAGTTTTACACATGTGCAAAACTATCTTTAAGTCTGTTGCTTCAGACTTGGTTTACTGTATCCAAGTCTCATTATCTTTGTTGCTGGTCTATCATTCATTCACTTAGCAGGCATTTATTGCATACTGTGAAAGGTATTGAGACAGATTTGACTAAGCAGTCTTCCATTTCCATTTACTCATAGTATAGAGACAAGAAAAAAGAAAAGTTTCACTGTAGTATGCTTAAGTCATGGACAGATAAAGAGAAAACACTGGTGGAAGATTGGTATCTCAGTCTGAGAGGATGGTCAGGAAATATGAGGCAGTGTATTGTGTGTTGAACGCTGGAGAATGAGCCACAACTACCTGGAGATAAATGGGAAAAAGACATTACAGTCAGCTTGGATAAGTGCTCAACAGAATTTGACACAGTGAGGAACATTTGTTGATCAGAAATAAAGTCTTGGTATTTAGACAAATCTCTTGAGAGAACTCGTTATGAATTTTTCAGTAAGAATACCAATATAATTGTGTTTGTATTTTGGAAAGCTCATGATGGCTAATGAGTTTGAAGAGGTTGCAGGGTAGAGGCAGAACTTTTGTATTCTTAGGATGAAAGGATTTAAACATATTTATGTGTTGAATAAAGAAGCCAGTAAAAACAAAAAGAGAAGCCAGTAAATAGGGAAAGATTCATAATATAACCAGGAGAAGGGGTTGATGATGAAGCAGGTTTTTTGTGTGTGGTAGGATGAAGGTTGGAACCGATGAAACAGTTAAGTCTTAGGTGTTAGGGGATATTTTATCTTTGACACCAAAGGACAGGGATAAAGAATAACCAAGCATTTGGAAAATTTTTAGCAACACAGATAGTTAAAGTAATCCTTTGTTTTCATGGTTAAGGTAGCAAAGTCGTCTACCTGGAGCATGAAGAACTGAGTGGAGTAATAGTAGATTGGAATATTGATGCCAGAAACATCTGAAACATGCTTTTGTGTCTCTTTATTTTGGGCTGCTATTGCCTACTTTTCCTGTTTTCTTCATTCTTTTGTTTTGTAGGTTTTCTTCTTCTATTTTGAATTTTTTGGTCTTATTTTATTTTCTATTTGAGGGGGCTTGTTTCCTCACTGGTTTTTAACCTAAATAGGCCAAATTTGAAGTGCTTTCTTCTGCTGCTGTTTTCTTAAAGTTGAAACTTAGAAACTTCAAGCTGTAAAATAACCCTCATCTGAAGTTTCTTTCTTCTGTGCTGTTTCAGTCGCCCAGTGACTAAGCAGTCTTCCATTTCCATTTACTCATAGTATAGAGACAAGAAAAAAGAAAAGTTTCACTGTAGTATGCTTAAGTCATGGACAGATAAAGAGAAAACACTGGTGGAAGATTGGTATCTCAGTCTGAGAGGATGGTCAGGAAATATGAGGCAGTGTATTGTGTGTTGAACGCTGGAGAATGAGCCACAACTACCTGGAGATAAATGGGAAAAAGACATTACAGTCAGCTTGGATAAGTGCTCAACAGAATTTGACACAGTGAGGAACATTTGTTGATCAGAAATAAAGTCTTGGTATTTAGACAAATCTCTTGAGAGAACTCGTTATGAATTTTTCAGTAAGAATACCAATATAATTGTGTTTGTATTTTGGAAAGCTCATGATGGCTAATGAGTTTGAAGAGGTTGCAGGGTAGAGGCAGAACTTTTGTATTCTTAGGATGAAAGGATTTAAACATATTTATGTGTTGAATAAAGAAGCCAGTAAAAACAAAAAGAGAAGCCAGTAAAGAGGGAAAGATTCATAATATAACCAGGAGAAGGGGTTGATGATGAAGCAGGTTTTTTGTGTGTGGTAGGATGAAGGTTGGAACCGATGAAACAGTTAAGTCTTAGGTGTTAGGGGATATTTTATCTTTGACACCAAAGGACAGGGATAAAGAATAACCAAGCATTTGGAAAATTTTTAGCAACACAGATAGTTAAAGTAATCCTTTGTTTTCATGGTTAAGGTAGCAAAGTCGTCTACCTGGAGCATGAAGAACTGAGTGGAGTAATAGTAGATTGGAATATTGATGCCAGAAACATCTGAAACATGCTTTTGTGTCTCTTTATTTTGGGCTGCTATTGCCTACTTTTCCTGTTTTCTTCATTCTTTTGTTTTGTAGGTTTTCTTCTTCTATTTTGAATTTTTTGGTCTTATTTTATTTTCTATTTGAGGGGGCTTGTTTCCTCACTGGTTTTTAACCTAAATAGGCCAAATTTGAAGTGCTTTCTTCTGCTGCTGTTTTCTTAAAGTTGAAACTTAGAAACTTCAAGCTGTAAAATAACTTTGCCTCATCATGTATGAGTTGCTTTCTGAAGTTGTCTAGATAATACTGTTGTTCATTGTTCAGTCGCCCAGTTGTGTCCAACTCTTTGCCCCACCGTGGACTGCAGCATGTCAGGCTTCTCTGTCTCTCACCATCTTCTGAAGTTTGCCCAAGTTCATGTCCATTGCGTTGGTGATGCCTTCTAGCCATCTCATTCTTTAATGCCCTCTTCTCCTTCTGTCCTCAGTCTTTCCAAGCATCAGGGACTTTTCCAGTGAGTCAGCTGTTCACATCAGGCGACCAAAATACCAGAGCTTCAACTTCAGCATCGGACCTTCCAACAAGTATTCAGGATTGATCTCGCTTAAGATTGACCAGTTTGATCTCCTTGCTGTCCAAGGAACCCTCACGAGTCTTCTCCAAAACCAGTTTGAAGGCATCAGTTCTTTCGTACTCTGCCCTCTTTACGGTCCAGTTCTCACAACCGTACATAACCACGGGGAAGACCAAAGACTATGTGGACTTTTGTCAGCCGAGTAATGTCTCTGCTTTTCAACTTGCTGTCTAGGTTTGTCATAGCTTTCCTGCCAAGAAGCAGTTGTTTTCTGATTTCATGGTGTAAAGCTGAAAGCTTTTGCCATGTCATTTCTCTTAAGATTAGGACAAGACAAGGATGCCCACTCTTGGCACTTTTATTCAATGTAGAATGGAAAGTCCTAGCTGCAACAACCAGACAGTAAAAAGAAAGAAACTGAACCCAAACTGGAAAGGAAGGAAGGAATAAACTATTGCTCTAGGTTTGTCATTTATGGCCTTTAATATGTTGGATATATTCCCTCTGTGTGCTCTCTGTGGGCAGTTTTTATCATAAATGGATGTTGAATTTTGGTGACATCTGTCTGTGTATCTGTGGAGATGATATTGAGATGTTTATTCTTCAGTTTATTAATGTGGTGTATTGCATTGATTGATTTGTGGATATCCTTGTCTTTGCTTCGTTATTCGTTTTATTTTTTTTGGTTTTTAACCTAAAAAAAGGCCAAATTTGAAGTGCTTTCTTCTGCTGCTGTTTTCTTAAAGTTGAAACTTAGAAACTTCAAGCTGTAAAATAACTTCGCCTCATCATGTATGAGTTGCTTTCTGAAGTTGTCTAGATAATACTGTTGTTCATTGTTCAGTCGCCCAGTTGTGTCCAACTCTTTGCCCCACCGTGGACTGCAGCATGTCAGGCTTCTCTGTCTCTCACCATCTTCTGAAGTTTGCCCAAGTTCATGTCCATTGCGTTGGTGATGCCTTCTAGCCATCTCATTCTTTAATGCCCTCTTCTCCTTCTGTCCTCAGTCTTTCCAAGCATCAGGGACTTTTCCAGTGAGTCAGCTGTTCACATCAGGCGACCAAAATACCAGAGCTTCAACTTCAGCATCGGACCTTCCAACAAGTATTCAGGATTGATCTCGCTTAAGATTGACCAGTTTGATCTCCTTGCTGTCCAAGGAACCCTCACGAGTCTTCTCCAAAACCAGTTTGAAGGCATCAGTTCTTTCGTACTCTGCCCTCTTTACGGTCCAGTTCTCACAACCGTACATAACCACGGGGAAGACCAAAGACTATGTGGACTTTTGTCAGCCGAGTAATGTCTCTGCTTTTCAACTTGCTGTCTAGGTTTGTCATAGCTTTCCTGCCAAGAAGCAGTTGTTTTCTGATTTCATGGTGTAAAGCTGAAAGCTTTTGCCATGTCATTTCTCTTAAGATTAGGACAAGACAAGGATGCCCACTCTTGGCACTTTTATTCAATGTAGAATGGAAAGTCCTAGCTGCAACAACCAGACAGTAAAAAGAAAGAAACTGAACCCAAACTGGAAAGGAAGGAAGGAATAAACTATTGCTCTAGGTTTGTCATTTATGGCCTTTAATATGTTGGATATATTCCCTCTGTGTGCTCTCTGTGGGCAGTTTTTATCATAAATGGATGTTGAATTTTGGTGACATCTGTCTGTGTATCTGTGGAGATGATATTGAGATGTTTATTCTTCAGTTTATTAATGTGGTGTATTGCATTGATTGATTTGTGGATATCCTTACATTCCTGGGATAAACCCCACTCGATCATGGTGTTTGATTCCTTTGATGTACAGTTGGATTCAGTTAACTAATATTTTGTTGAGAAATTTTGCATCGGTGTTCATCAGTGATATTGGTGTGTAATTTTCTTTTCTTTGTGGTGTCTCTGTCTGGTTTTGGTATCAGGGTGGTGCTGGCCTGGTGAAATGACTTCTGAATCATTCCTTCCTCTTCAGTTTAATGGAGTAGTTTAAGGATAGATGTTAACTTTTCTTTCAATGTTTAGTACAGTTCACCTGTGAAATTGTCTTTCCTGTGCTTTTGTTTGTTGTGGGTTTTTAAAGTCAATAATCAATTTCAGTACTGGTAATTGGTCTGTTTATATTGTGTATTTCTTCTTGATTCAGTCTTGGGAAATTTTACATCTATGAATTTATCCATTTCCTTTAGGTTGTCCATTCTATTGATATATAATTGTTGTATAATCTCTTATGATCCTTTATATTTCTGTGATGTCAGTTGTAATTTATCCTTTTTCATTTCTGATTTTATTTGGTCCCTCTATTTTTTTTCTTGATCTGTCTGGGTAATAGTTTATCAGTTTTATTTTTTTGAAAGAGTCAGCTGTTAGTTTCATTGCTTTTTTTTTTTTTTTTAAGATTTATTTATTTATTTATTTGAGGGCGGTGGGGTGGGGAGGGAGGGGAGCAGGCGGGCCACTTCTATTGGTCTTTCATTTGTCCATTTACATCCATCTTTGTTCTTTGGCCCGTGTGGGCCTCCCATCGCGGTGGCCTCTGTTGTTGCAAAGCACCGGCTCTGGGCACATGCGCTCCAGAGCTCCGGCTCGGTAATTGGACACATGGGTCCAGCCGCTCCGCAGCACGTGGGATCTTCTCAGGCCAGGGATCGAACCGGCGCCCCTTGCACTGCAAGGCAGTGTCCTCACCCACTGGACCACCAGGGAAGCCCTTCATTGTTTTTTTTTTAAAGATTTATTTATTTATTTATTTTGGGCAGGGGTCGGGTTGGGGAGGGAGGGGAGCGGCCGGCCACTGCTATTGGTCTTCCATTTCTCTATTTTTCATCCGTCTTTGTTCTCTGGCTCCTGCGGGCCTCACATCGTGGTGGCGTCTGTCGTTGCCGAGCACCGGCTCTGGGCGCATGCGCTCCAGAGCTCCGGCTCGGTGACTGGACACATCGGTCCAGCCGCTCCGCAGCACGTGGGATCTTCCCAGGCCAGGGATCAAACCGGCGCCCCTTGCCCTGCAAGGCGGTATCCCTATCCACTGGACCACCAGGGGAAGCCCCCCTTCATTGTTTTTTAATTGTGTTTTATAGTTCACTAATTTCTTCTCTGATCTTTATATTTCTTTCCTATACTTTATATTTGTTCTTTTTCTGTTTCTTCAGGTGTAAGCTTACGTTTTTGACTTGAGATTTTTCCTTGTTTCATGATGCATGCTTGTATTGCTGTAAATGTCTCTCTTTGAACTGCTTTTGCTACATGCCGCAGATTTTGGATCATTGTATTTCTATTTTCCTTTGTCTCCAAGTATTTTTTGATTTCCCCTTTGATTTCTTTAGTGACCCACTTTTTGTTTAGTGGCATATTGTTTAGCCTCCACCTGTCTGTGTTTCCTGCAGTTTATTTCTAAGCTTTTAATGCAATTGTTAGAAAAGATGCTAGATATGATTTTAGTCTTCTTAAATTTATTCAGATGTATTTTGTAGCCTAGAATGTGATCTATCCTGGAAAATCTTCCATGTGTACTTCAGATGTTTATTCTGCTGTTTTTGAATGAAATGTGTGGTGATTTTTTTTCTTTTTTGGCCACTTCTATTGGTCTTTCATCCATCCATTTTCAGCGATCTTCATTCTTTTGGCCTGTGTGGGCCTCCCATCACAGTGACCTCACTTGCTGCAGAGCACCAGCTCCGGGCACATGCGCTCCAGAGCTGCGTAATTGGACATATTGGTTGGTCCAGCTGCTCTACGGCATGTAGGATCTTCCCAGGCCCGGGATCGAACTGGCTCCCCTTGCACTGCAAGGCAGTGTCCTTACCCACTGGACCACCAGGGAAGCCCTGAAATGTTTTATAAGTCCATCTGATCCAAAGTGTTATTTTAAGACCATTGTTTCCTTATTGATTTTTTTTTGTATGAATTATCTATTAAGTGGGGTGTTGAAGGATGCTACTTTTACTTGTTAATTTCAATTTTTGCCTTTATGTTTGTTGATGTTTATGTATTTAGGTGCTCCTATGTTGAGTGAACATGTATTTACAGTGGTTGTATCTTCTTGTTGTATCGATTCCTTTATCATTATATAATGTCCTTTTCCATCTCTTGTTACAATCTTTGTTTTAAAGTCTATTTTGTCTGATATAAGTATTGGTACTCCAGCTTCCTTTCCATTTCCATTTGTATTTGTATGAAACACCTTTTTCCATCCCCTTTCCTTCAATCTGTGTGTGTGTTTGGATATGAAATGTGTCTCTTATTGGCAGCGTACAGGTGGGTCTTGTTTTTGTGTATATTCTCTTTGTCCTTTGGTGCATTTAGTTCTTTTACATCTAAAGTAATTATTGATAGATATGCACTATTGATAGATATGCACTTATTGCCATTTTGTTAGTAGTTTTGGGTTGTTTTGTAGTTCTTTTTATTCCTTTCTTCTTTTGCTGTCTTCCCTTGTGATTTGATGCCTTTCTTTAGTATTGTGTTTGGATTAATTTCTTTTTTGTGTTTCTGTTTTAGATTCTGGGTTTCTGGGTACCATGAGGTTATATATAGTAACATATATATACATATGTATATAAAAACCATATATATATATGGTTTTTTTACTCTCCCTCTCCCACATTTAATACTTTTGACATTACTTTTTACATCTTTTTATTTTGTGTATCCTGTAACTATCTATCGTGGATATAGATGATTTTACTTCTTGTGTCTTTTAATCTTCCTACCGCCTTTATAAGTGGTTGATCTACCTCCTTTATTGTATATTTACTTTTACCAATGAGATTTTTTTTCTTTTATAACTTCCATATTTCTAGTTCTGGTCTTTTCTTTTTTGCTTAGAGAATTCCTTTAAGATTCTTTGTAAAGCCAGATTAGTGGTGCTGAACTCTTTGCTTGTGTGTCAAATTACCTCTTTCGAATCTGAATGATAACTTTTCTGAGTATTCTTAGTTGTAGGTTTTTCCCTTTCACCACTTTAAGTATATAGTACCACTCCTTTCTGGCCTGCAAAGTTTCTGCTGAGAAGTCATCTAACTGTCTTTTGGGAGCTGCCTTGTGTGTAACTAGTTGATTTTCCTTTTAGGCCTTTTTTTTGTATGAATTATCTATTAAGTGGGGTGTTGAAGGATGCTACTTTTACTTGTTAATTTCAATTTTTGCCTTTATGTTTGTTGATGTTTATGTATTTAGGTGCTCCTATGTTGAGTGAACATGTATTTACAGTGGTTGTATCTTCTTGTTGTATCGATTCCTTTATCATTATATAATGTCCTTTTCCATCTCTTGTTACAATCTTTGTTTTAAAGTCTATTTTGTCTGATATAAGTATTGGTACTCCAGCTTCCTTTCCATTTCCATTTGTATTTGTATGAAACACCTTTTTCCATCCCCTTTCCTTCAATCTGTGTGTGTGTTTGGATATGAAATGTGTCTCTTATTGGCAGCGTACAGGTGGGTCTTGTTTTTGTGTATATTCTCTTTGTCCTTTGGTGCATTTAGTTCTTTTACATCTAAAGTAATTATTGATAGATATGCACTATTGATAGATATGCACTTATTGCCATTTTGTTAGTAGTTTTGGGTTGTTTTGTAGTTCTTTTTATTCCTTTCTTCTTTTGCTGTCTTCCTTGTGATTTGATGCCTTTCTTTAGTATTGTGTTTGGATTAATTTCTTTTTTGTGTTTCTGTTTTAGATTCTGGGTTTCTGGGTACCATGAGGTTATATATAGTAACATATATATACATATGTATATAAAAACCATATATATATATGGTTTTTTTACTCTCCCTCTCCCACATTTAATACTTTTGACATTACTTTTTACATCTTTTTATTTTGTGTATCCTGTAACTATCTATCGTGGATATAGATGATTTTACTTCTTGTGTCTTTTAATCTTCCTACCGCCTTTATAAGTGGTTGATCTACCTCCTTTATTGTATATTTACTTTTACCAATGAGATTTTTTTTCTTTTATAACTTCCATATTTCTAGTTCTGGTCTTTTCTTTTTTGCTTAGAGAATTCCTTTAAGATTCTTTGTAAAGCCAGATTAGTGGTGCTGAACTCTTTGCTTGTGTGTCAAATTACCTCTTTCGAATCTGAATGATAACTTTTCTGAGTATTCTTAGTTGTAGGTTTTTCCCTTTCACCACTTTAAGTATATAGTACCACTCCTTTCTGGCCTGCAAAGTTTCTGCTGAGAAGTCATCTAACTGTCTTTTGGGAGCTGCCTTGTGTGTAACTAGTTGATTTTCCTTTTAGGCTACTTCTATTGGTCTTTCATTTATTTCCATCTTTGTTCTTTGGCCTATGTGGACCTCCCATCACAATGGCCTCTCTTGCCACAGAGCACCGGCTCTGGGCGCATGCACTCCAGAGCTCTGGCTCAGTAGTTGGACACATCAATCCAGCTGCTCCGCAGCATGTGGAATCTTTCCAGGCCAGGGATCGAACCAGTGCCCCTTGCACTGCAAGGCGGTGTCCTTACCCACTGGACCACCAGGGAAGCCCGATTTTCCTTTTGATATTCTCTTTATCTTTAAATTTTGCCATTTAATTTACTGTGTGTCTTGGCGTGATCTTCTTTGGATTGATGTTCTGTGGGATTCTGTGTTCCCTGCATTTGGATGTCATGGGATATTTCCTTTCATGGCATATTTTCAGCTGTTGACACTTCAAATAAGTTCTCTGACTCCTTCTCTCTTTCTCTGCCATCTGAGACCCCTATGTTGTGATTATTTGTATGCTTGATGTTCTTCTACAGTTCTTTAAGACTGTCCTCACTTTTAAAAAATTCCCTTTTTTTTCTGACAGCTTTGGTAATTTCCACTACTTTGTCTTCTTGTTCGATGATCCATGACTCTGTATCAATAATCTACTGTTGATCCTTCTAGTGTATGTTTTATTTCAGTTATTATGTATATCAGCTCTGTTTGGTTCTTCTTTTTATTTTCTAGCTCTTTGTTAAGCTTTTCACTGTGCTTATTCATTATTCCCCTAAGTTCATCGAGCATCTTTTTGATCACTTCTTTAAATCCTTTATTGGTTAGATTGTCTTCACTTTGTGTAGTTCTGCTTCTGGAGTTTTCTGTGTTGCTTTGTTTGGAACACAGTCTTTTGTCACCTCATTTTACCTACTTGTAAAGCCAGATTAGTGGTGCTGAACTCTTTGCTTGTGTGTCAAATTACCTCTTTCGAATCTGAATGATAACTTTTCTGAGTATTCTTAGTTGTAGGTTTTTCCCTTTCACCACTTTAAGTATATAGTACCACTCCTTTCTGGCCTGCAAAGTTTCTGCTGAGAAGTCATCTAACTGTCTTTTGGGAGCTGCCTTGTGTGTAACTAGTTGATTTTCCTTTTAGGCTACTTCTATTGGTCTTTCATTTATTTCCATCTTTGTTCTTTGGCCTATGTGGACCTCCCATCACAATGGCCTCTCTTGCCACAGAGCACCGGCTCTGGGCGCATGCACTCCAGAGCTCTGGCTCAGTAGTTGGACACATCAATCCAGCTGCTCCGCAGCATGTGGAATCTTTCCAGGCCAGGGATCGAACCAGTGCCCCTTGCACTGCAAGGCGGTGTCCTTACCCACTGGACCACCAGGGAAGCCCGATTTTCCTTTTGATATTCTCTTTATCTTTAAATTTTGCCATTTAATTTACTGTGTGTCTTGGCGTGATCTTCTTTGGATTGATGTTCTGTGGGATTCTGTGTTCCCTGCATTTGGATGTCATGGGATATTTCCTTTCATGGCATATTTTCAGCTGTTGACACTTCAAATAAGTTCTCTGACTCCTTCTCTCTTTCTCTGCCATCTGAGACCCCTATGTTGTGATTATTTGTATGCTTGATGTTCTTCTACAGTTCTTTAAGACTGTCCTCACTTTTAAAAAATTCCCTTTTTTTTCTGACAGCTTTGGTAATTTCCACTACTTTGTCTTCTTGTTCGATGATCCATGACTCTGTATCAATAATCTACTGTTGATCCTTCTAGTGTATGTTTTATTTCAGTTATTATGTATATCAGCTCTGTTTGGTTCTTCTTTTTATTTTCTAGCTCTTTGTTAAGCTTTTCACTGTGCTTATTCATTATTCCCCTAAGTTCATCGAGCATCTTTTTGATCACTTCTTTAAATCCTTTATTGGTTAGATTGTCTTCACTTTGTGTAGTTCTGCTTCTGGAGTTTTCTGTGTTGCTTTGTTTGGAACACAGTCTTTTGTCACCTCATTTTACCTAATTCTTTGTGTTTATATATAGATATTAAGTAGGTTTTTTATGTTTCCTGATCATGGACAAGTGACCTTATGTAAAAGACAACCTATGGGACCCAACAACATACTCCCCACAGGTCACCAGAGTTATATGATTTAGGAGTGGCTCTTTTGTCACTAAGTGGGCCCTTCTCTTATGGCAGGGCCAACTACTATGGGCGTGGGCATGCTGGTTGACAGGCTTACCCCTGTCCTTGTTGCCTGTGAGGCCACTCCTGATAGGGAGGCAGTCAGCTGATGACGGGCAATGCTGGGCCTTGGTATGGTTGGCTGCATGGCTTTGGCTGTCCCAGAGTTGGGCCAGCCTGCTGGTGAGGGAGACCCAGTCCCACTAATGCTGTCAGTGGGCAGGGCACCCTGGGGCATCTGGTGGGGAGCGGTCGTCAGGACTGGTGCTGCCTGCTGTAAGGTGGGGATGGATCCTGGGGGATCCTCCGTCTTATGTTAGCCCACTGGTGGGCAGGGCCAGATCCTAAGGTGGCTGGCTGGAAGGCGGTGGAGCCAGGGCTGGTGTTTGCTCACTGGTGAGGAAAGCTAGGTCTCCTGTGAGATTTGCTCCTTGACCCCAGGTGGCCTGGTGCTGGAGCTGATAGGCTGGTAGGCAAGTAAGCCTCCTACTAGAGGGAGGTCTCCAGAATGTTCCCAGCACCAGTGTTCTCTGGGTTTTTTGAGACCCCTATGTTGTGATTATTTGTATGCTTGATGTTCTTCTACAGTTCTTTAAGACTGTCCTCACTTTTAAAAAATTCCCTTTTTTTTCTGACAGCTTTGGTAATTTCCACTACTTTGTCTTCTTGTTCGATGATCCATGACTCTGTATCAATAATCTACTGTTGATCCTTCTAGTGTATGTTTTATTTCAGTTATTATGTATATCAGCTCTGTTTGGTTCTTCTTTTTATTTTCTAGCTCTTTGTTAAGCTTTTCACTGTGCTTATTCATTATTCCCCTAAGTTCATCGAGCATCTTTTTGATCACTTCTTTAAATCCTTTATTGGTTAGATTGTCTTCACTTTGTGTAGTTCTGCTTCTGGAGTTTTCTGTGTTGCTTTGTTTGGAACACAGTCTTTTGTCACCTCATTTTACCTAATTCTTTGTGTTTATATATAGATATTAAGTAGGTTTTTTATGTTTCCTGATCATGGACAAGTGACCTTATGTAAAAGACAACCTATGGGACCCAACAACATACTCCCCACAGGTCACCAGAGTTATATGATTTAGGAGTGGCTCTTTTGTCACTAAGTGGGCCCTTCTCTTATGGCAGGGCCAACTACTATGGGCGTGGGCATGCTGGTTGACAGGCTTACCCCTGTCCTTGTTGCCTGTGAGGCCACTCCTGATAGGGAGGCAGTCAGCTGATGACGGGCAATGCTGGGCCTTGGTATGGTTGGCTGCATGGCTTTGGCTGTCCCAGAGTTGGGCCAGCCTGCTGGTGAGGGAGACCCAGTCCCACTAATGCTGTCAGTGGGCAGGGCACCCTGGGGCATCTGGTGGGGAGCGGTCGTCAGGACTGGTGCTGCCTGCTGTAAGGTGGGGATGGATCCTGGGGGATCCTCCGTCTTATGTTAGCCCACTGGTGGGCAGGGCCAGATCCTAAGGTGGCTGGCTGGAAGGCGGTGGAGCCAGGGCTGGTGTTTGCTCACTGGTGAGGAAAGCTAGGTCTCCTGTGAGATTTGCTCCTTGACCCCAGGTGGCCTGGTGCTGGAGCTGATAGGCTGGTAGGCAAGTAAGCCTCCTACTAGAGGGAGGTCTCCAGAATGTTCCCAGCACCAGTGTTCTCTTGGTAGAACAACCTCCCTGGAGTGCCTGCTGCCAATGTCTTTGTCTCTAGGAGGAATCCAAATTGCTTCCTGGTTCTTTGGAAGATTGTCCAGTATCAGCAAGTGGGTCTAACCTAGGCTATTTTTTACTTTATTGCCTTTGTGGTGGGTCTTGGACTATGTGGAATTTTGCATACCCTGTTTAAGAGTAGAGTCTGTTTCCTACAGCTCTCTGGTAGAAAATCCCCTCTGGCATTCAAAGCTTCAAGAAGATAAAGACACTGGTGGGGTCAGTTTTCACCATGTGTCTCCACCTCTTCTACTGGTCTCATGGTTACTTCTGTACATTTTTACTTATAGAAAATCTTTTCTGTTAGTCTTCAGGTCTGTCCTCATCAGTAACTGCTCTGAAAGGTTGTACTTTTGGTGTGTCTGTTGAAGGAAGTGAATCTAAGGTCTTCCTTCTTGGCTGTCTTGGTTACTCTTTCATCACTGTTGCTTTTGAGTTTTATTTTTTATCTTTGTTATTTCTAATGACAAGTTCTATAGACCAAATACATTTTGGCTTTTTGTTTGTTCTCCTTCTTCTTCAAAATGCTGCCATCGTGACTTTTTATTTTTAAGCTGTTTCCAGTTATTGAGGTATAATTGACAAATAAGATTGTAGTATATTTAAACTGTGCAATGTAAAGATTTAGTACATATTTACATAGTGGAAGGAATCCTGTTGTCAAGTTTCACTAATACGTCTATCACTTTACATGGCTACCCTTTGTTTCTCTTAACAACTTTCAGTTGTGTAGTACAGTTTATCAACTATACTTATTATAGTTACTATGTTGAACATTAGATCCTCAGCACATATTTATCTGAGAGCTGGAAGTTTATGTCCTTTCACCAGTGTGTTCCCATTTCCCCACCTCCCCCCATCACCACTATGACTCTTGACTTAAAAAAAAAAAATTCCATGTATGTATGATACCATGCCATATTGGTCTTTGTGTGGCTAATTTTGCTTAGTGTACACCCTTCCAGTTTCATCCATGGTATTGAGCATGACAAGATTTTCTTCTTTTTCAAGGCTGAATAATGTTCCATTTTGTGTGTATGTGTGTACATATATATTTGTTGTTTAGTCACTAAATCTGACTCTTTTGCGATTCCATGGACTATAGCCCACCAGACTCCTCTGTCCATGGGATTTCCTAGTCAAGAATACTAGAGAATCATTGCCATTTCCTTGTCTAGGGGATCTTCCTAACCCAGGGATCGAACCCATGTCTCCTGCATTAGCAGGTGAATTCTTTTACCATTGAGCCACCAGGGAAGCCCGTAATATGTAGATATATGTAAGAAAAAACATAAAGTGTATAGTTCTTTGGCTTTTAGTTTATTCACAGGTTCTAAAACCAGCATTACTGTCTAATTTTGGAATATTTTCATGACCTCTGAAAAGTACCCTATGCTCATTAGTAGTCACTCTTTACTCTTCCCTCTCTTAAATATCCCTAATCTACTTTTTGTCTATGAATTTGCCTATTCTGGACCTTTCATGTACCATAGATAGCCTTTGGTGTCTGCTGTCTTTCACTTTAAATGTAATGTTTTTAGGATTTATGTATGTTGTAACATGTCTGAGCCCTTCATTCTTTTTGTGTCTGAACAGTATTCCACTGCATGGGAGTACCACAATTTATTTATACATTCATCAATTGGTGGAAGTTCAGATTCTTTTCATCTTTTGCTTTTGTGAATGTTGCTACTGTTAACACTTACTTACAAGTATTTGAGTAAATGTTTTCAACTCTTTTGTGTATAAACCTAGGAATAGAATTACTGGGTCATTTGTAATTTTTGCTTCGTTTTTGGAGGAACAGCCAAATAATTTTTCATAATTGGTGCACCATTTTATATTCCTTCCAGCAGTATATGATGATTCCAGCTTCTTACATCCTTGGCAAAACTTGTTATTTTCCATTTTGTTGATTATAGCTATTCTGTCAGATGTGAATTAGTATGTCAGTGTGGTTCTTATTTGCATTTCCCTCTTCTGTCCATTTTTAAATTGGAATTTTTGTCTTTTTGTTGTTGAGTTGTAAGAGTTCTTTATATATTCCAGATTCTAGACCCTTGCTAGATAAAGGCTTTCAAATGCTTTCTTCTTTTTTTGTAGATTGTTTTTTCACTTTGGTAGTATCCTGTGTTACACAAAAGTTTCTTTGTATTATGTGTTTGTTTATTTGGGGCTGTGCTGGGTCTTTGTTGCTGTGTGGGCTTTTCTGCAGTTGCAATGAGCAGGAGCCTTACTCTGGTTGTGGTGTGTGAGCCTCTCACTGCAGGGCTTCTCTTGTGAAACCACAGGATCTAGGGTGTGTAGGATTCAGTAGTTTCTGAACAGGGCTTAGCAGTTGTGGTTCCTGGTTTTAGAGCCCAGGGTCACTAGTTGCAGCGCTCAGGCTTAGTTGCACAGTGGCATGTTGAGATCTCCCAAACCAGGGACTGGACCATGTTTCCTGCGTTGTCAGGTGGGTCCTTTACCACTGAGCCACCAGGAAGGCCTCATGAATGTTTTAAATTTGAAGTCCAGTCTGTTTATTTTTATTCTTTTGTTGTCAGTCTTTTCTAAAAATCTGTTACCAAATCCAAGGTCGTGAACATTTACCCTATGTCTTCTTCTTAAGAGTTTTATGGTTTTACTACTTATATTTAGGTTGTTGATCAATTTTTAGCTAATTTTTTAATATAATGTGCAGTATGGGTCCTCCCTCATTCTTTGGCATGGGATAGTCAGTTGTTTTTGCACCATTTGGTAAAAAGCTTGTTCTTTTCATCTCTGAGAGGTTTCAGTAACCTTATCAAAAATAGTCAGTGCATAGATATGTGGGTTTATTTCTAGACTCTCAGTTATATTTCACTGGTCTTTGTGTCTATAATGTCAGTACCACACTTTCTTTTTAAAAATTAATAAATTTTAGTTTAATTTACATATTCGGCTTGTCAGGTCTTAGCTGTGGCGTGCGAGGTCTTCCTTTGCGGCACGCAGACTCTCGGGTTGTGGCATGCGGG
This sequence comes from Tragulus kanchil, assembly GCA_022376925.1. Lineage (NCBI taxonomy): Eukaryota > Metazoa > Chordata > Mammalia > Artiodactyla > Tragulidae > Tragulus > Tragulus kanchil. The sequence continues at coordinate 116,793,657 of JAIOJX010000024.1, read as the reverse complement.
CTCAGTTGTGTCTGTGCCCAGGCTTAGTTGCTCCATGGCATGTGAGATCTTAGCTCCCTGACCAAAGATTGAACCTGCAGATTCTTAACTACGGGACCACCAGGGAAGTCCCAGTACCACACTTTCTTGATTACTGTAACTTCGTAATATATTTTGAAATTAGGAAGCAGGAGTCTTTCTGCTTTGTATTATTCAGGACTTTTGGTTATTCTGGGTCCCTTGTAGTTGCTGCATTTGAATTTGAAGAATGACTTTTCCATTTCAGTTAATATTATAGCATATTCATGCATTTTATGACAGTTTGAAAAAGGTCTTTACATAAAATCTTATTTTTATAATTGAAAAAGTATAGAAAATAAATGGAGGCTAAGATCACTGGTAATTTTCTCTTTCATTTTTTTTTTTGTATTTTTATGTTTTTCTAATAATAAACATATTTTTCCTAATAAGAAAACATTTATTTTTGAAAAAGGAACAATGCTTATCTTCCCATGATTTTTTAGAGTTTTGATCTGTTTTTCTTCTAACAGGAGTTTACAAAAATTCTGTGTATCTATCAAATTTCCAAATATATGGGAAATTAACGTTAGCCATTAGCATGTTATCATGAGAAAAAGCAGAATCTTTGACACTGTCTTTCTTATATTTATGCTTTGTCAAGTCTACTGACTTCTTTCTGTGTAAATATAACTCAAATTCACATCTGTGCAGAAATAAAACTTCAGAAATCATATATGTGTCTAGTTTTTTGTTTACTGCAAGCTTTTTCATCTTTCCCAGAGGTGTAGTTAAAGATCTTTTTTTAAAAATTTATGTCCTGTTGCCTCATGAGCTCTGAGAAAGTCTGTAGTCAGTTTCTCAGAGCTCTTACAACTTGAGTGCAGTGCAGCCGGTCTTCTTGCTCTTCTTTCCCCAGGTCCCCGAATCAACACCCTAATGAGTTTCTTGTGAAGTTGAAGGTTTATATGTATGTAATTTTAGGACAATATGTTTGTTAATGCTCTATGTATGGAAGTAAGTTATCCACACTTTAAGGGGGTTTAAACTTGAATACCAGTTGAGTTATTAGTGGTTAGAATATATATTATGGAAAGAGTGTTAGGGAAAAGAGATGTATAGTGTAGGATCACACATTCATAAAACTGATTAGAGTATTTGTTAGCCTTGAAAAGAACAGAGTACGGGAGAATAAATACTTTTGTTTCAGAGAGAAGTTGAAAGAATGTAAATTGTTGGTGGTTCCTGTTCCAAACTTTCAAAATCAAGCAAAGATCTTTAGGTTATTCTGGGTCCCTTGTAGTTGCTGCATTTGAATTTGAAGAATGACTTTTCCATTTCAGTTAATATTATAGCATATTCATGCATTTTATGACAGTTTGAAAAAGGTCTTTACATAAAATCTTATTTTTATAATTGAAAAAGTATAGAAAATAAATGGAGGCTAAGATCACTGGTAATTTTCTCTTTCATTTTTTTTTTTGTATTTTTATGTTTTTCTAATAATAAACATATTTTTCCTAATAAGAAAACATTTATTTTTGAAAAAGGAACAATGCTTATCTTCCCATGATTTTTTAGAGTTTTGATCTGTTTTTCTTCTAACAGGAGTTTACAAAAATTCTGTGTATCTATCAAATTTCCAAATATATGGGAAATTAACGTTAGCCATTAGCATGTTATCATGAGAAAAAGCAGAATCTTTGACACTGTCTTTCTTATATTTATGCTTTGTCAAGTCTACTGACTTCTTTCTGTGTAAATATAACTCAAATTCACATCTGTGCAGAAATAAAACTTCAGAAATCATATATGTGTCTAGTTTTTTGTTTACTGCAAGCTTTTTCATCTTTCCCAGAGGTGTAGTTAAAGATCTTTTTTTAAAAATTTATGTCCTGTTGCCTCATGAGCTCTGAGAAAGTCTGTAGTCAGTTTCTCAGAGCTCTTACAACTTGAGTGCAGTGCAGCCGGTCTTCTTGCTCTTCTTTCCCCAGGTCCCCGAATCAACACCCTAATGAGTTTCTTGTGAAGTTGAAGGTTTATATGTATGTAATTTTAGGACAATATGTTTGTTAATGCTCTATGTATGGAAGTAAGTTATCCACACTTTAAGGGGTTAAGCTTGAATACCAGTTGAGTTATTAGTGGTTAGAATATATATTATGGAAAGAGTGTTAGGGAAAAGAGATGTATAGTGTAGGATCACACATTCATAAAACTGATTAGAGTATTTGTTAGCCTTGAAAAGAACAGAGTACGGGAGAATAAATACTTTTGTTTCAGAGAGAAGTTGAAAGAATGTAAATTGTTGGTGGTTCCTGTCATCTCAACAGCAAGATCTTTTGAGACAGAAGTAACTTAGTTCAATAGGATGCCACCAAAAAGGAAGCTGTTTGCAGAAATCTGTTATCAGAGATGAATACAGTTCAAGATCTAGTTTAAAAAACTAACATTTTTTCTTCCGTTCCTCAATTCTGTCAATGTTGCTTCTTGAGTTTATAGGCTAGTTTAATAGAAGCAATTTAACATGTATATTGCAAAATGTATCAGTACTGTGTTTCTGTGTAGTAAACTGGAGTATTGACTTAAGGATGATTTCTTCATCGCTAAGTCAAAAGATACCAACAAATCATGACAAGACTGTGAAGTCATATAGTTTAAGACCAAATAATTTTCTATCAAATACTAACTTTTGTTCAAGGACACATAGAGCTGACTAACACTGTAGTCAGAGTTTGCTTTTATCTTTGTCTGTGCGGTTAGTTTAAAAGTCGTGTCTGACTCTTCGTGACCCCATGAACTGTAGCCCGCAAGGCTCCTCTGCCCATGGGATTTTCCAGGCAGGAATGCTAGGGATTGCCATTTCCTTCTCTAGGGGATCTTCTCAACCCAGGGATAGAACCTGCATCTCCTGCGTGTTCTGCATTGGCAGGCGGATCCTTTACCACTGAGCCACTTGGGAAGCCGTGCTTGTCTACACATGGAGTTTCCAAGGCACTTACAAATTCTTAAGCTTTCTATGAAAGTCCAGCTTTTAGTTTAGTTTAAATAAACACAGCTTTTCTCCCCTGGCTCTTTTCCCCTTTCCCAGCTGCAGTGTTCCCTGTCTATTTTCTGGAAGCCTGACAGTGGACTTTTTTTTCTTTTTCTCCCTTCAGATGGAACAGGCTGTCTGGAGAGCACTGGAGTGAGAGGAATGCTCTCCTCCCAGTGCAGATAAGGGACTTTAGCTCAGACAGGTTGCTTTCTTCTGGAGAGTAGATCTTTGTTATGGGGAATCCTCTGGGTATTTCTGTATTTCGCAATGATTATTTTTTTTTAATTCATTTTTAAAATTTATTTTAATTGGAGGAAAATTGCTTTACAATACTGTGTTGGCTTCTGCTATACAACAATGTGAGTCAGCCATAAGTACACATATGTGCCCTCCTTCTTGAATTTCCTCCCACCCCCATCCCATCCCCCCACTAGGTTGTCACAGAGTGCTGTGTTGAGCCTCCTGTGTTATACAGCAGCTCTCCGTTAGCCCTCTTTTTCACCAACACTTACGGTCTGTGCATGTTTCAGAGCTCCTCTCCCCGGTCTTCCACCCAGGCCTCCCCCTTCCCCTGTGTCCAGAGTCTTCTCTACGTCTGAGCCTCTGTTCCTGCCCTGCAATAGGTTCATTGTTACCATTTGCCTAGATTCCATATATGCGTGCTAATATGTGATGCTTGTGTTTCTAACTTACTTCACTCTGTATAACAGGCTCTCCATGATTATTCCTTCTCACCTTCTGCACAGGTTCTTATTCAGATCTTAGTTGTGGTAACCTAGTGGGGTTTCTTGATGGTAAAGCTCACAAAAATGTGGGGTCACCTGCTAAAACTGTGGCTCCTTGGAGTTTCTCACTGTCATGCTGGGCCACACTCAGACTCCAGCATTTTGTCAAAATTACTGTCTTCAGTGTTTCTACCAGTTTATAGCTCCAATTGCTTCTGGAATAGGCAAGCAGATCTTTCTGGATACAAATTTGTCTTTCTGGATTTCAGAGTAGCAGTTTTCTGTGTGACTCATGCACTAATGGAAGCTTGGTTTTCAATGTGTCTGTCTTTTTTTGTCACGAGGATAGGAATGACAACTTTTTTTACCTGTCAGAACTAAAACTGGAGCTCCCTGGTTGACCTTTAGCTTTGTACATATATGTGTGTATACATCATCTAATATAAACATAATTAAAAAAAAATTGACCTCTTTTATTAGTTTTATTTATTTTCATCGATCTCTATTCTTTTGCCTATGTGGGTCTACAATTGCAGTGGCCTCTCTCGCTGCAGAGCACTGGCTCTGGGAGCATGTGCTCCAAAGCGCTGGCTCATAATTGGACACACTGGTCCAGCTGCTCCATGGCACATGAGATCTTCCTGGGCCAGGGATCGAACTGGTACCCCTTGCAGTGCAAGGCAGACTCTACCCACTGGACCACCAGGGAATCCCACTAATGTAAACATAATTTTTATGATATGTATGTATTTCTTAGGCTGTAAAAGTTTTTTTTTAAAGATATTTTTTGGTCTCTTTTTTTTTTTTAAGATTTATTTATTTATTTACTTTGGGCGGGGGTCGGGTTGGGGAGGCGGGGGAGTGGGCGAACCACTTCTATTGGTCTTTCATTTCTCTATTTTCATTCATCTTCGTTCTTTGGCTCCTGTGGGCCTCCCATGCCAGTGGCGTCTGTCGTTACAGAGCACCGGCTCTGGGTGCATGCGCCCCAGAGCTCTGGCTCGGTGATTGGACACATCAGTCCATCCGCTCCGCGGCACGTGGGATCTTCCCAGGCCAGGGATCGAACCGGTGCCCCTTACACTGCAAGGCAGTGTCCTTACCCACTGGACCACCAGGGGAAGCCCTTTTGGCCTCTTTTTATTGATTTTTATTCATTTATTTTCATCCATTTTATTCTTCTGTCCATGTGAGCCTCCCATTGAAATATATAGTTTTTAATATAGGAAGTCTCACTTTTTGGGGGGTGGGGTGGGGAGGGAGAGGGGCCGGCGGGTCACTTCTATTGGACTTTCATTTGTCTGTTTTCATCCATCTTTGTTCTTTGGCCTGTGTGGGCCTCCCATCGCAGTGGCCTCTGTTGTTGCAGAGCACTGGCTCTGGGCACATGCGCTCCAGAGCTCTGGCTCCGTAATTGGACACATCGGTCCAGCCACTCCGCGGCACGTGGGATCTTCCCAGGCCAGGGATCGAACCGGTGCCCCTTACACTGCAAGGCAGTGTCCTTACCCACTGGACCACCAGGGGAAGCCCTTTTGGCCTCTTTTTATTGATTTTTATTCATTTATTTTCATCCATTTTATTCTTCTGTCCATGTGAGCCTCCCATTGAAATATATAGTTTTTAATATAGGAAGTCTCACTTTTGGGGGGGGGGTGGGGAGGGAGAGGGGCCGGCGGGTCACTTCTATTGGACTTTCATTTGTCTGTTTTCATCCATCTTTGTTCTTTGGCCTGTGTGGGCCTCCCATCGCAGTGGCCTCTGTTGTTGCAGAGCACTGGCTCTGGGCTCATGTGCTCCAGAGCTCCGGCTCAGTAATTGAACACATCGGTCCAGCCGCTCCGCGGCGTGTGGGATCTTCCCAGGCCAGGGATCGAACTGGCGCCCCTACTCACTGGACCACCAGGGAAGCCCTGGGCCTCCCGTTGCAGTGGCCTCTCTTGTTGCAGAGCACTGGCTCTGGGCACACGCACTCCAGAGTGCTAGTTCATAATTGGACACATGGGCCCAGCCGCTTTGCTGCACATGGAATCTTCCAGGGCCAGGGATCAAGCCTGTGCCCCTTGCAGTGCAAGGCAGACTCTTTACCCATTGGACCACCAGGGAAGCCCAGGTATAAAAGTTTTTAATGGTCGTGATATGCACCTTTAACTTCCCACAATCTATAGTCTACTTCACATTAACACTGGCTCAATTCCAGTGAAACGTAGCAACTTTGCTCGATACCACTCCATTTTCTCTCCTTGTTTTGGGGGCTACAAAAACTTGCCATTCATGAATAAGTGTATGTGTGTATATATATATATACCATAAATGAGCAATGTGGTATAATTTTACTTTAAAATTTACTGCTTTTGGCTTCCCTAGTGGTCCAGTGGGTAAGGATACCGCGTTGCAGTGCAAGGGGTGCTGGTTTAATCCCTGACCTGGGAAGATCTCACGTGCCATGGAGCGGTTGGACTGATGTGTCCAATTACCAAGCCGGAGCACTGGAGCGCATGCGCCCAGAGCCGGTGCTCTGCGACAACAGAGGCCACTGTGATGGGAGGCCCACATGGGCCAAAGAACAAAAGATGGATGAAAAGAGATAAATGAAAGACCAATAGAAGTAGCCTACCCACCCGCCTCTCTCCCCAACCCTCACCCCCAAAAACAAAATTAAAAAAAAAAAAAAGTAACTTCCCATTCCCTTTTTCCCTAAGCTCCTAGCAACCAGCATTTCACTTTCTGTGTCTATGAATTTGACTGCTCAAGGTATCTCATGTAAGTGGAATCATATCATATTTGTCCTTTTGTGCCTGGCTTATTTCACGTTGCATAATGTCTTCAGGGTTCACCCACTTTTAGCATGTCAGCATTTTCTTCCTTTATAAAGCTGAATAATATTCTGCTATTGTGTATATACCACATTTTATTGATCCATTTGTATTGCCTGTTTTTTTTTTTTTTTGGCGGTGGGTGGGGTGGGGGGGGGGGGATGGGTGGGCGGGCCACTTCTATTGGTCTTTCATTTATCCATTTTCATCCATCTTTGTTCTTTGGCTGCGTGGGCCTCCCATCACGGTGGCCTCTGTTGTCGCAGAGCACCGACTCTGGGCGCACGCGCCCCAGCGCTCTGGCTCGGTAATTGGACACACCTGTCTAGCTGCTCCGCAGCACATGGGATCTTCCCAGGCCAGGGATCGAACTGGTGCCCCTTGTACTGTAAGGTGGTGTCCTTAACCACTGGACCACCAGGGAAGCCCTGTATTGCCTCTTATACTTACCTATATATTTACCATTTCCCATATTCTTCACTCCCACTTAACAGATCCAAGTTAGTGCTTAGTGCCATTTCCTTTGCCTAAAGAATCTTCTTTAGTATATCTTGTTGGGCAGGTCTGTGAGAAATAGTTTCTCTCAGTTTACACTTGTCTTGGAATGTGCTTATTTCAGCTTCGTATGTGAAGAATGGTTTTGCTATATCTAGAACTTGCGGTTTTAGTTTCTTTCTGTCAGTACTTTGAGCATGTCTTTTACTGACTTCTCTCTTCCATTGTTTCTAATGAAGAATCAGCCTTTAATTCTATTATTGTTGCTTTATATATGATGAGTCCTTTTTTCTTGCTGCTTTCACAATTTCCCTGTTTTTGTTTGGCCTTAGTGTTAGCTTAGCATTTTGACCAAGTTATATCTAGTTGTATTTTATTTTACTTTGGGTTGAAAATTTCTGAAGGGTGTAATATTTTCATCAAATTTGAGAACTTCTTAGTAATTATTTCTTGATATATTTTTAGTGGGAAACTAGATGTTTTAGTAGGTTATAGCAGTTCTGAATTCTAATTATTTATTGACAGTTGTTTAGCTTTTAGTAACTTGCCTGGACTTTAACTGTGGAGTCACTGTAGGCTCCCTCGTGGTATACAACTGCTTAAGTCTGCTGAGTTTTATTATTGTTGTTGTTTATTTTTCATCCATCTTTGTTCTTTGGCTGCGTGGGCCTCCCATCACGGTGGCCTCTGTTGTCGCAGAGCACCGACTCTGGGCGCACGCGCCCCAGCGCTCTGGCTCGGTAATTGGACACACCTGTCTAGCTGCTCCGCAGCACATGGGATCTTCCCAGGCCAGGGATCGAACTGGTGCCCCTTGTACTGTAAGGTGGTGTCCTTAACCACTGGACCACCAGGGAAGCCCTGTATTGCCTCTTATACTTACCTATATATTTACCATTTCCCATATTCTTCACTCCCACTTAACAGATCCAAGTTAGTGCTTAGTGCCATTTCCTTTGCCTAAAGAATCTTCTTTAGTATATCTTGTTGGGCAGGTCTGTGAGAAATAGTTTCTCTCAGTTTACACTTGTCTTGGAATGTGCTTATTTCAGCTTCGTATGTGAAGAATGGTTTTGCTATATCTAGAACTTGCGGTTTTAGTTTCTTTCTGTCAGTACTTTGAGCATGTCTTTTACTGACTTCTCTCTTCCATTGTTTCTAATGAAGAATCAGCCTTTAATTCTATTATTGTTGCTTTATATATGATGAGTCCTTTTTTCTTGCTGCTTTCACAATTTCCCTGTTTTTGTTTGGCCTTAGTGTTAGCTTAGCATTTTGACCAAGTTATATCTAGTTGTATTTTATTTTACTTTGGGTTGAAAATTTCTGAAGGGTGTAATATTTTCATCAAATTTGAGAACTTCTTAGTAATTATTTCTTGATATATTTTTAGTGGGAAACTAGATGTTTTAGTAGGTTATAGCAGTTCTGAATTCTAATTATTTATTGACAGTTGTTTAGCTTTTAGTAACTTGCCTGGACTTTAACTGTGGAGTCACTGTAGGCTCCCTCGTGGTATACAACTGCTTAAGTCTGCTGAGTTTTATTATTGTTGTTGTTTATTTTTCATCCATCTTAATTCTTTGGCCTGTGTGGGCCTCCCATCACTGCACTGTCACTGCAGAGTACCGGCTCTGGACACATGTGCTCCAGAGCGCTGGCTCATAATTGGACACACCGACCCAGCCGCTCCTAGGTATTTGGGATCTTCCCGTGCCAGGGATTGAACCCATGCCCCTTGCACTGTGAGGCGACTCTTTACCCACTGGGCCATCAAGGGAGTCCCTGCTGCGTTTTTCAGTTCTCGTTTTTTAAAGTGATTCCTTAAAGGTCTTCCCTGTGTTTGCTTAACTCACTTGTTAGCTAATGACTTGGGCAGAGGTGGTAAATGCCTTCAGCATGAAAGATTTCTATGGAACCTTTTGCTGATTTGTTCTCTGTGTGGATTTGGAAATTTATTCAAAGTTAGAGAAATTTCTCAAGTATTCCTTGGCTTTGTTTTATGCCAGGCTTCTTCAGGTATTCCCCATTAATGCATCCCTTTCTGTTTAACAAGGGATGAATGGTGAATTTATTACAGATCTTCTGTAGTACTCTAATTTACATGCTCTTTTGATTTTCTGACTAGTCAAGCACTTACTCTAACCAGGACTTCAACCTCAAACTTCAAGTGCAAATTTTCCCTCTTCATTCCCAACCAAATTTACCACTTTTCTCCACCAAAGCCATAGATTTTCACTGCCTCACCCTAAAATGAGTTCACTGTTTTGCTGGCGAAGCTGCTGGGTTCTTTTTGCTGGTTCCATGTTGGTAAAAATGTCCATCGTGTCATCCTGGCTGGAGTGAGTGGTTGGGAGAAGGTTTAGGCAGAAAGGCAGAGTCACCCACTGCTCATACCTGTAACTTTAGCAGTTTTTCTAGAATCAGCACATCAATCTGCAAGCTACCTTTGGTTAATTTCTACCGCCCTGAATTGGTCATTCTCTAGTTTTATGCTTGAATGTTGTGGATGAGAATTGAAGCCTCTTCAGCCTTCCATAGCCTCTTCATCCCTCCATAAAACGCGCTTGTTTTCTGTTGTGGATGAATTTCACATTTGCTTATCGTGCTCCCTAAGCTTTCTGTTAGTATATATATTTATTTCCTGGTGTGGGGAGCGGAGAGGCGGCGGGGGGAGTGTGTTGGGGAGGGAAGGAGGTGGATGGGCCACTTCTATTGGTTTTTTCGTTTATCTATTTTCATCTGTCTTTGTTCTTTGGCCCTTGTGGGCCTCGCATCTCAGTGGCCTCTGTTGTCGCAGAGCACTGGCTCTGGGTGCATGCGCTCCAGAGCTCCGGCTCAGTAATTGGACACATGGGTCCAGCCACTCTGCAGCACATGGGATCTTCCCAGGCCAGGGATTGAACCGGCACCCCTTGCACTGCAAGGCGGTGTCCTTACCCACTGGACCACCATGGAAGACCTTCTGTTAGTATTTTGATTAGATTTACATTGACTTATAAATTAATTTATAGAGTATCAGCATATTTAAAATATTGAATATGGTATATTTCTTCCATGAATGTGGTATATTTATTTCTGTTCAGACTTATATTTTATATTCTTCAGCAAAATTATTTAGCTTACACATAGGGCTGGCTCATGTTTTGTTAAGCTTAGTCATAGCATTATAAAAGCTTTTATGACAATTGCTAATGAAATGACTGTTCTGTTGTATTTTCTAATTGTTTATTGCCAGTTTGGAGGGAAGTTGTTTTTTATGAGTTTGTGTAAGTTGATCATGCATGTGATTGCCTCCTTGAAATCCTTTCATTCTAATAGTCAATTTATTATTTGTATTCTTTTGGGTAGTCTGCCATATTATTTGCAAATAATGATGGTTCTATCTCTGTATAAATTATTTTTGTGTTTCTTACTTTAAAGCTTCTAATTTTAAAAAGTTATTAACTGTAAAAATTATGTTGTGTATATTATGCCTTCCAGGAAAATTGTAAAACAGTAGGCATATTGGCCTCAGAGACTCTCCTAAAAATAATTTTAATGCTTCACCATGCAGTATAACATTGTATAGGTCCTTTTATGTATGTATGTATGTATGTATGTATGTATGTATGTATGTATGTATGTATGTATGTATGTATGTATGTATGTATGTATGTATGTATTTGGGCGGGGGTCGGGTTGGGGAGGGAGGGGAGCAGGCGGGCCACTTCTATTGGTCTTTCGTTTCTCTGTGTTCATCCGTCTTTGTTCTTTGGCTCCTGTGGGTCTCCCATCACGGTGGCGTCTGTCGTTGTAGAGCGCCGGCTCTGGGCGCATGCGCGCCAGAGCTCCGGCTCGGTAATTGGACACATCAGTCCAGCCGCTCCGCGGCACGTGAGATCTTCCCAGGCCCGGGCTCGAACCGGCGCTCCTTGCACTGCAAGGCGGTGTCCTTACGCACTGGACCACCAGGGGAAGCCCTGTATAGGTCCTTTTATGGATCTAAAATTTTTCCTTAGTGTTGGCTAGTAAATTGGCATGAACTGCGATCATATTATTTTTCTCTTTTGATTGCCTAATATCATAAAGGGTTTCGCTGGTGGCTCAGATAGTAAAGAATCCTGCCTACAATTATCATAAATAAGAAATACCACATTTGACTAAGATTTTAATATTTTCCTTGACTCAGTTTTCTGGTATTTTATTTATTATTTTTGCATTTTTATTCATAAATGAAATTGGTTTAAAAAGAACATTGCCTTTGTTAGGGAAACGGGCAGGGCACAATTTTGAGAAGAATGACATAGCTCAAGGACACAGCATAAACCCACTACAATCAGATGGGTCCAAGATGGCAGACCAGGCCTTGATCCTCAGTCAGCAAGCTAAGTGACACACCCAGAGGCACCATGACATTTTATGTTTTGAGTCATGCATGTGATTGCCTCCTTGAAATCCTTTCATTCTAATAGTCAATTTATTATTTGTATTCTTTTGGGTAGTCTGCCATATTATTTGCAAATAATGATGGTTCTATCTCTGTATAAATTATTTTTGTGTTTCTTACTTTAAAGCTTCTAATTTTAAAAAGTTATTAACTGTAAAAATTATGTTGTGTATATTATGCCTTCCAGGAAAATTGTAAAACAGTAGGCATATTGGCCTCAGAGACTCTCCTAAAAATAATTTTAATGCTTCACCATGCAGTATAACATTGTATAGGTCCTTTTATGTATGTATGTATGTATGTATGTATGTATGTATGTATGTATGTATGTATGTATGTATGTATGTATGTATGTATGTATGTATGTATGTATTTGGGCGGGGGTCGGGTTGGGGAGGGAGGGGAGCAGGCGGGCCACTTCTATTGGTCTTTCGTTTCTCTGTGTTCATCCGTCTTTGTTCTTTGGCTCCTGTGGGTCTCCCATCACGGTGGCGTCTGTCGTTGTAGAGCGCCGGCTCTGGGCGCATGCGCGCCAGAGCTCCGGCTCGGTAATTGGACACATCAGTCCAGCCGCTCCGCGGCACGTGAGATCTTCCCAGGCCCGGGCTCGAACCGGCGCTCCTTGCACTGCAAGGCGGTGTCCTTACGCACTGGACCACCAGGGGAAGCCCTGTATAGGTCCTTTTATGGATCTAAAATTTTTCCTTAGTGTTGGCTAGTAAATTGGCATGAACTGCGATCATATTATTTTTCTCTTTTGATTGCCTAATATCATAAAGGGTTTCGCTGGTGGCTCAGATAGTAAAGAATCCTGCCTACAATTATCATAAATAAGAAATACCACATTTGACTAAGATTTTAATATTTTCCTTGACTCAGTTTTCTGGTATTTTATTTATTATTTTTGCATTTTTATTCATAAATGAAATTGGTTTAAAAAGAACATTGCCTTTGTTAGGGAAACGGGCAGGGCACAATTTTTGAGAAGAATGACATAGCTCAAGGACACAGCATAAACCCACTACAATCAGATGGGTCCAAGATGGCAGACCAGGCCTTGATCCTCAGTCAGCAAGCTAAGTGACACACCCAGAGGCACCATGACAGTTCTGCCCCTTTCCTAAAAGAGCTGGAATAATCCTCCCACTCATTAGCATATAGAATTACCCAGCCCATAAAAGCTAAGAAAGCCATGTTTTGGGGGCCACTGGATTTGCTCTATGGTGGCCCACACTCTGTGGAATGTGCTTTCTCTGAATCTGAATAAATCTATTTCTAATCTATCACTTTGTCTCTCACTGAATAATTCTCTGCAAAGAGACATGAAGAACCTGAACCTCAGGGGGTCCAGATGTTGGGTGAGTGATTTTGATTACTAAGGTTTTGGCTGGGTTTGAGTCCCGGCCCCGTGGGTTCAAATCCCAAGCAGGGTTTTGGCTGGCTTTGAGTCCTGGCCACGTGGGTTGAAGTCCCAAACAGGATTTGATTAGGTCTGGGCCCTGGGTTTAAGTCTCAAATTAAGGTAGAACCCTTTCACCTTGATAAATCAGAGATTCATTCCAGACTGAAATAATTACATATTTTTCTTTCTTCAAGAATTTGGTTTAGATGCTGCTCATCATTCTCCTGTTACTTACATTTGCTGTCTGTGTTAATCTAATATCCCAGAGTGTAGGGCATCCTTTTTTGAATAGTACAAAGGACTTAAAATCCAGATCCTTCCTGTATGGTGATTGTTTTTCTTGCTTTTGGAATTTTTCTGTTACCACACATTCCTCCTTTAAGTGATGTGTTCCCTAATTCTTTTGTTTTAGAATAAGACCTACAAAGATTATTTTATACTTTTCTATCTCTGTTTCTTTGTTGTATGTAGTCTCCCTTTTCTGTTTATCATACTCATAAGGTACCACCTTCTTTTTGTTTTTCTTTTCATTGCAGTTCCTTCCAGGACTTCCTCTTTGAAGCCTTTCATAATCCTTCCTCTTCCTCATTAAGGACTGCTTTTATATTTCTAATACAGCCTATTCTAAATGATATGTACATATATATTTTTATGCACACGTACTTCCCTTAACTACATCTTGGCATAATAGAAGAACTTTCTTGTTATTTTTGGTTTTAAGAACAGTCTTGTTTTTGGTAATTAAGACTTAGCCTCAAGCATTATAAAAAAAACTTTCCAAAATTCACTCTGTTTAACAGGGATTTTGAGGGGTGAAGGTATTCTGACTCTTCACATACTGTTTCCTCCTTCCACGTGGTGGTGCAGAGAGGAAAGAGGGGGCAAAAGCAAACATATTATTAAACTAGGGGAAGTTGTCATCATCTTCTTTTAGGTTTTGGCTGCATCTAGCTAGCACTGACTGTTCATTGTGGCCTGTTGTCAGGCATTTAAATGCTGGTTCATTGCCATGTGCAGATTCTTCCTGGTCCAACCTGTTAACAGCTCACTGCAGCTCTGTGAACTTAGGACATACAGTAATTAGCATCTTGTGTGCTTAGTTTAGGTTTTAGGTGGAATTCTGGGATTATAAGAAATTTATGTTAGTAATCTATGAAATTTATTTTGGTCTCACTGTTTCACGGTTTAATAGAAAAATGAAGATCAGTCTCCAGAAGGCGGTATTAACTCACACAAATATTATAGAGTACCTTTTTAGTACTTCTAGTTTTCATACTTGTAATTTTGCTTCCATATCCTAAAATAACTCAGCCTCTAAGAAACTTCTTCCCAGTGTGTCATTCCAGAGCTGTGTCAGATGTCCTATTTAAACATAAATTAATTTAAATTTACATTAGTGAAACAAATAAAATAACATTTGAGTCCCTCTGTCATACTAGCCACATTTTGTTTGTTTGTTTAAAGAAATGCATTTTATTTGTTTTTGGCTATTCTGGGTTTTCACTGCTGCCACAGGGTCTTCTCTAGTTGTAGGGAATGGAGGCTACTCTCTAGTTGATGTGAGCAAGCTTCTTGTTGCTGTGACGTTTCTTGTTGTGGAGCTCAGGCTCTAGGGTACATGGGCTCAGTAGTTGCGGCTCCAGGGCTCAAGAGCACAGGCTCACTATTTGTGGCTCTTGGGCTTAGTTGCTCTGCAGCATGTGGGATCTTCCTGGATCAGGATCGGACCCCTGTCTCCTGCATTGGCAGGCAAACTCCTTACCACTGAGCTACCAGGAAAACCCCCTAGCCACATTTTAAATGCTGCATTAGCCACATGTGGCTGATAACTCATGTACTGGATGGAACAGAACTTAATATCATTAAGAAAAGTTCTGTAGACACTGCTTCTTTAGAGAATAGAGGTGAGAAATATTTGTCGCCATAGGAAAGTTAGTTACCTGGAGTCAGCCATATATACTAACCAGTTACTCTGTTCCGTAATATTTTTTTTGCCCCTATGAGAGAAGTTTGTAAAAGGGAAAAAAAATTGGCATCTATCTGAGCAGTGTGTTGCTTTCAGATTCATCGTATATTTAGCTTTTCATGTGGGAGTTTCAGGTAACTGCTATTGCAAACGTAGTTGAGAGCAGGACTCGAAGTTCAAACATTTCTACCCACCAGACACAAACTTCCTAGCTCCTTCTTCCTGTATCCCTTCTTATTATTCCCTCATTCCTCAGGTGAAGGTCAGTGCAACTACAGTCCTAAGACAAGGAGAGACTGGCACTTTAGAAAGGCAAATGTTTACATATGTGTATGTGTGTATATATGTAAGGGTTTTGGGACAAGTCACTTAACATTCAGAATAATGAATTTTTCTTGCTTATTACCAGACTCAGATATCATCTAATGGAATGTATGTCCACATTTTACATACAAGTAAACTGAGGCTAGAGAAAGTGACTGCCCAAGAGCATACCAATAGTTAATGGTAAATCTGGAACTGAGACCAGTGTTTAATGACACTCAAATCATTGAGCATTGTGCTAAATCATTTGCCCTTCTGATTTTAATTCTTTATTCACTGTTAACTATTACTGCAGTTTTAATGACAAGTATTTAGAGGTGAAAATAACTAAATATTATAATGAATTTATTATTTTTAAGATGTTCTTTTTATAATGTTTTGAAAGATTTGATGGTTTTAATTTTTACAGATTGAAGAAGAAGAAAGGAAAAAAATAGAAGATATGAAAGAAAATGAACGGATAAAAGCAACTAAAGAATTGGAAGCCTGGAAAGAATGTCAAAGAAAAGCTGAAGAACATAAAAAAATTCAGAGAGAAGAAAAATTATATCACCAAGAAAAGCAAATGAAAGAAGAGAGAAAAAAACTAATGCATAAAGGTCTTACTAGGAATTCGGCATCTAGAAATCTTGCCACTAAAGGTACAATGATTACTTTAATATTTTCTGGGAAAGTGACTGCTGTTAGTGAAATATATATGTCACTGTGTGTGTGAATTTATCCACAGTATTAGGTCGTTATTTTGGTATATGAAGTACTACAATACAAAGACTAAGGTGAAAGAGTTACTTCTTCTAGGAAGTAGTTAAGTTTTCATTATGAAATGAGTGAAGATTCAGTATTGTTTTCACTCCCGTGTGTTCCTTTAGACATCTATGCAAGTGTTGTTAAATTTGTGTTTAACTCAAATACAGTAAGACTTGAGGTGAGTTGGCAGTACCAGGAACATTGATTTCTTTCTTTAGATGTAAGAAACTAGGAATTTCATTAAAAGGCCTTTTCCTCATGTCACTCAAGAAAGTGAATGCTAGTAAGCAGATATAGTTGTAAGCAGAGGAAAACTCTTCTGGCCTTTGATTCTGGTGTATTCAAACATAGATGAGAGGACATTTTTCTTGATTGAAAGCTAAGAGTTTGTTTTTATCAAAAAAGACTATTTTATCAAAAGAGACTATTAAACTTTGTTTTGGATTTATTTATGTTTAGGAAGTGGAGTGTTTTGTAGTTAAATCTTACGTGACAATTGACATTTCTTGTGGAGTGACTCTACCAGGTAATTTGATTGATTGTGTAACTGATGCCTCACAGCAGCACCTGGGGTAAGTGTGCAGGTGCTGTCAGTTTTTTGTTGTTGTTGTCTGTTTTTTTACTTCTTATTTTAAAGAAAAAAAGGTGTTTTGAAAGGGCTAAACAACTATCCAATAAGTGAACTTATAGAATTTGAACCCGGATCTATCTGATTCTGAAACCTATCGTTCTTTTCAAAAGCTCTATGTCTTTACTACTTTAACAGTGAGATCGATCGTGTTAAAAAGTCATTTAGAGTGAATATTAAGCAATAGCCACTATTAGATTTGTATATTTTGTGTTTTAATATTGACGTACAATTTAACGACTACAATGTCTCCTTCCTTAATGCTGTTTCAACAAAATATTGATACAGCTAGAGTACTTGAAAGCATTTCCTTCCGAATTTCAAGTACTGCTAAACAAATTTTTTTTTTTAAATACCTTTGGAACCCAAACATACTTTTATTGTAAAATATATCCTGAAGATATAAGGGAAATTAAACATGTTAGAGGGGAAAGATGTATGTTAGCTTTTTTTGATTTTTAGTCTAGAGTCCTTTTTTTTCCTTCTTTCAGTAGTGTCATTAAAGATGCCTGACAGATTTGGTTACCATACTCCATCTTGGTCATTCATTTAACTAGTGTATATTTACCACAGGTCTCCTCTGTACTAGGAGTTATAGAGTATACAATTATGACTGAACAAGTGACCAGTGCCTGCAAGGAATATATACTGTTGTAGATACAAATATCTTCAGTTCACTGGGATTTATGTCTAACTGCTTTAAAAAACTGACAAACGTCTCACTTATCAATAAGGGTAGACCTTTTGAAGAGGGAAGCTTGGCTGCTCCTAAAAGGTCTAATACTACTGTTTTAATGTCACTGTTAACTAAAAATGCTTGTTTGATAACATTTTTAACTATAAAAAGCATGTTGTATTATTTGTCCCAGAAACATTCTTTAGACAAGCTACTTTTACAGTACACAGAATACAGATGGTGTGGCAGATGCTGTAGCTGGCCTACTTAGTATATATCTCCTTTTCCTTTTTTGCCAGTTGAATCATGATTTGAGGGTAGGGAACAGAAGAAATTTGTCCAGCTAAAAAACTTACATCTTGGAAATTTGATTAATGGTTGGTATTTTAAGAAATTAAGGAAATTATATTTCTTGTGGAGTGACTCTACCAGGTAATTTGATTGATTGTGTAACTGATGCCTCACAGCAGCACCTGGGGTAAGTGTGCAGGTGCTGTCAGTTTTTTGTTGTTGTTGTCTGTTTTTTTACTTCTTATTTTAAAGAAAAAAAGGTGTTTTGAAAGGGCTAAACAACTATCCAATAAGTGAACTTATAGAATTTGAACCCGGATCTATCTGATTCTGAAACCTATCGTTCTTTTCAAAAGCTCTATGTCTTTACTACTTTAACAGTGAGATCGATCGTGTTAAAAAGTCATTTAGAGTGAATATTAAGCAATAGCCACTATTAGATTTGTATATTTTGTGTTTTAATATTGACGACAATTTAACGACTACAATGTCTCCTTCCTTAATGCTGTTTCAACAAAATATTGATACAGCTAGAGTACTTGAAAGCATTTCCTTCCGAATTTCAAGTACTGCTAAACAAATTTTTTTTTTTAAATACCTTTGGAACCCAAACATACTTTTATTGTAAAATATATCCTGAAGATATAAGGGAAATTAAACATGTTAGAGGGGAAAGATGTATGTTAGCTTTTTTTGATTTTTAGTCTAGAGTCCTTTTTTTTCCTTCTTTCAGTAGTGTCATTAAAGATGCCTGACAGATTTGGTTACCATACTCCATCTTGGTCATTCATTTAACTAGTGTATATTTACCACAGGTCTCCTCTGTACTAGGAGTTATAGAGTATACAATTATGACTGAACAAGTGACCAGTGCCTGCAAGGAATATATACTGTTGTAGATACAAATATCTTCAGTTCACTGGGATTTATGTCTAACTGCTTTAAAAAACTGACAAACGTCTCACTTATCAATAAGGGTAGACCTTTTGAAGAGGGAAGCTTGGCTGCTCCTAAAAGGTCTAATACTACTGTTTTAATGTCACTGTTAACTAAAAATGCTTGTTTGATAACATTTTTAACTATAAAAAGCATGTTGTATTATTTGTCCCAGAAACATTCTTTAGACAAGCTACTTTTACAGTACACAGAATACAGATGGTGTGGCAGATGCTGTAGCTGGCCTACTTAGTATATATCTCCTTTTCCTTTTTTGCCAGTTGAATCATGATTTGAGGGTAGGGAACAGAAGAAATTTGTCCAGCTAAAAAACTTACATCTTGGAAATTTGATTAATGGTTGGTATTTTAAGAAATTAAGGAATAATTATATTTTTTCCTTTAGGTGTGATAATAGTAATGTAGTTAGGTTATAAAGTCCTCATCTTGTAGAGATGACTACTGAAATATTTATAGCTGAAAGAATATAATGTCTGAGATTTGCTTCAAACTAGGGTGGTATGTGAAAGTGGATAGAGGTAAAGATGAAATAGTATTGACCAGGAGTTGATGATTGAAGTCTTGTCATGAATACATGATGGGGATTATTATTTCCTATCTACTCTTGTACATAGTTGAAATTTTTTATTATAAAAAGAAAAAAAATAAGGATCAAAGCACAGTGAATCATTTTTATGAAGTAATTTTAAGTTGGTTAAAAAAAAAGAAAAATAGAAAGCAAAATTCATCATCATCTCCCTTAGACTCTCTTGTAACTATATGTAGCCAAGTGACACCGTTCTGGCTCTTGTAATGCAAGAAGAAATCTGCTAAGGATTTATAGAAAAGTATTACTTTTCTGAGATAAGTGTCCCCAGTTCCCTTCTGCTTGCTTCCTCTTTCCCTTTTCTACCTAAGATGAAGATTGATTCTAAGAAGTGCATTAGCTATCATCATGAGATCATGAAGAGACAAGCCACACATTAAGAATGATAGAACAGGGACAAAGTAGGAACTTAGGACATTAATGACATTGGAAAGTTGATAGATCGTGCTGGACAGTCTTCAGCCTTATTAACCTTCTCACAACCTTGTTTGTAAGAAAAACAAAGCCATCTTTGGTTAAACCACTGTAGTTGTGTTTTTTGTTCACACATCTTAGAGAATTTTGTTTCTGGAAATGGCTAATGGAGCCAAGGTTGATTTAGCATTTGAGTATCTTTCAGTATAATAAAGGAAAAAGTGATTATTTCAATATTACAAAAAGGCCTTTGACAAAATCTAACACCCCTCTTTTTAAAAGATTTATTTCTTATTTTAATTTAACTGATTAGTGTATTTATGGCTGTGCTGGGTTTTGGTTGCTGGGCAGGCCTTCTCCAGCTGTGGCGAGTGGGAGCTATTCTCTAGTTGGGGTGCATGGGCTTCTCATTGCAGCAGCTTCCCTTGTCGTGGAGCCCAACTTCTAGGGCACATGGGCTTCAGTGTTTGGGTTCCCAGGCTCTAGAGCACAGGCTTAGTAGTTGTGGCTTACAGGCCCAGCTGTTCTGTGGCATGTGAGATCTTCCTGAACCAGGGACCAAACCCATATTCCCTACATTGGCAGGCAGATTTTTTTACCATTGAACCTATAAGGAAGCTCTCTAATACCTACTTATAATAAAAACTTATTTAAAAATTCAAGACTAGAAAGAAGCTTTCTCAATCTGGTAAGAGCCTTCTACATAGAAATCTGTAAGAAACATCCTAGGCATTGATGAGGTAATGGATCCTTTGCCCCTTAGGTTGAAGAGTAAGGGAAACATGTCTGTTTTCGCTACTTCATTCAGCATAATGCTGGAGGTCCTAACTGCTGCATTAAGACGAGGACATGTCAGTGGTTGCCTGAGGCCAGGAGTGAAGGGAAGGGATAAACTTCATGGGACTCTAGGGGACTCAGAGATGATAGAAATTTTCTCTATTATGATTTCATGAGTTATGCACATCTGTCAAAACTCACTTAATATACTTTAAAATAAGTACAATATTGTTCATAAATTATTTTTCAATAACATTGAAAAAATAATGTTTATTGACTATAAGCAGGAAAGCATCGAAGTGTATATGATCTCCTCAAGTTCTTATTATTCCACAACTATGCTTAGGACCAGGTATAGTGAAGCCATCCCCACAATGGCTTCATCTGAGGGTTCCTACCCTTGTACTGTTACCTGTATCTATAAGGAATGAGAAATAGGGGAATCAGTGAATGTTAATTAGTTACATGACTATGGGTACTTACTTGTCTTGTTTAAAAGGGGAAGCTTCTAGAAATCAGTTACCAGTATCATCAGCCTGTTGTGCTGAACTAGTTTTGCCTTACTGGACTATCTACTTGTTAAGCTACTAAAAGCATAGTAGAGGGAGAGCCGAGGCTTCAGAGCACGTGGATTTGTCCTTTTTCAACTGGATACATCAGAAAGTATGGGAAAACGTAAGTCTGGAAAGAACAGGATTGGTTGAAAGTATGTAAGACTTTGCTTACTAATTCTCCTCCCCTTCCACCACAGACACTGGGAGGTTTACTTTCTGCACAGTTGCGGACTGAGTGAGATTTTTCTCTGAAAATACAGAGACTGAGTGAAAGTCTGCATTGTGAAAATCTAAGCATTGAGTCAACAGGTCCCTTCAAGCCCTATCTTCTTCACCGTATGAAGAGGTGTACCTGAGATGCAGATTGGAGAATTCCTCTACAGGGAAGCTAACTAGTACAGGATGAAAAAAAAAAACTGGCATTTTTAATGGCCCAGCTAGTATGCCATGCTAAAGCTCATTAGTCAACCATTTTCAGATTCATGTACACAGAACTTCCAGTCAGAATACTTATACTTATCATCTTTAATATGACCAGACAACTAAGAACCAAACAGAAAAATATAACTTGGAACAACTAGATAATGCAGGGAATGGGAAAAAACTTAAAAAGAACCATAGTTAATGTCCTCAGAGAGATGAAAATGTGTTTTAACCCTTAAACAAAAACAAGAGGCTATAATAAAGAATTTTCTGAAAAATGAGTTCAAAAATCTAATATGTGATAAAAAATTCAATAAATAGGTGAATACAGTTAATTTTTTTCCCCAGAAAATAGAGCAAGATGACAAAGAGATTTTAAAATAACAGAAAAGATGGGACTTCCCTGGTAGTCTAGTGGTGAAGAACCCATCTTGCAATTGAGGGGACTCGGGTTTGATGTCTGGTTGGGGAACTCAGATCCCACATGTCACAGAACAACTAAGCCCGTGCACTGCAGCTACCGCCCACGTGCTGGAGCCCATGTGCCACCACTAGGGAACCTGCATGCTCCAGCTACAGAAGCCCACATGCTCTGGAATCTGCACGCTGCAACTAGAGAATCCATGCACTGGAACGAAAGATCCTGCATAATGCAGTGAAAATCTTGGGTGCCACAACTAAGACCTGAGATAGCCAAATAAAAATAAATAAGCAAATTAATGTAACTAAATAAAATAGAAAAGAAGAAACAACTAGAGGATATATCCATGTGTCCCAACAAATAATAGAAGTATTAGGAAGAGGGAAGGGAGAAACAGAGGAAAGAAAATAATTTTTTTTAAAATTCTCTTTTTAAATTGAGACATAACTGGTTTATGTTTTAGGTATACAGTGTAATGATTTGATATATGTACGTATTTGAAATGATCACCATAATCTAGTAAATCTGTCCAGCACCATACATAGTGATAATTTTTTTCTTATAACTTGTAAGATTGACTCTAATAGGGCTTCCCTGGTGGTCCAGTGGGCAAAGAATCCACCTTGCAGCGCAAGGGGCACCAGTTTGATCCCTGGCTTGGGAAGATCCCACGTGTTACGGAGTGGCTGGACAGGTGTGTCCAATTGTGAGCCAGTGCTCTGCAACAAGAAAGGCCACTGCAATGGGAGGCGCACACAGGCCAAAGAATAAAGATGGTTGAAAATAAATAAATAATAATTAAAAAAAAAAACAATAAAAGAGGCCAAAATTAAAAAAAGAAAATATTTACTCTAACAACTTTCAAATATAAAGTACAGTTTATTAATTGTAGTCATCAGGCTGTACATTTCATTCCCAGGACTTACTTATGTTATGAGTGGATGTTCTTACCTTTTGATCACCCTCACCTGTTTTGTCCACCTCCCATCCCACTTCTGACCCACCTCCAGAGAGTTTGAATGTCTGTTTGGGGAATTTTTTCCCCAGAAAATAGAGCAAGATGACAAAGAGATTTTAAAATAACAGAAAAGATGGGACTTCCCTGGTAGTCTAGTGGTGAAGAACCCATCTTGCAATTGAGGGGACTCGGGTTTGATGTCTGGTTGGGGAACTCAGATCCCACATGTCACAGAACAACTAAGCCCGTGCACTGCAGCTACCGCCCACGTGCTGGAGCCCATGTGCCACCACTAGGGAACCTGCATGCTCCAGCTACAGAAGCCCACATGCTCTGGAATCTGCACGCTGCAACTAGAGAATCCATGCACTGGAACGAAAGATCCTGCATAATGCAGTGAAAATCTTGGGTGCCACAACTAAGACCTGAGATAGCCAAATAAAAATAAATAAGCAAATTAATGTAACTAAATAAAATAGAAAAGAAGAAACAACTAGAGGATATATCCATGTGTCCCAACAAATAATAGAAGTATTAGGAAGAGGGAAGGGAGAAACAGAGGAAAGAAAATAATTTTTTTTAAAATTCTCTTTTTAAATTGAGACATAACTGGTTTATGTTTTAGGTATACAGTGTAATGATTTGATATATGTACGTATTTGAAATGATCACCATAATCTAGTAAATCTGTCCAGCACCATACATAGTGATAATTTTTTTCTTATAACTTGTAAGATTGACTCTAATAGGGCTTCCCTGGTGGTCCAGTGGGCAAAGAATCCACCTTGCAGTGCAAGGGGCACCAGTTTGATCCCTGGCTTGGGAAGATCCCACGTGTTACGGAGTGGCTGGACAGGTGTGTCCAATTGTGAGCCAGTGCTCTGCAACAAGAAAGGCCACTGCAATGGGAGGCGCACACAGGCCAAAGAATAAAGATGGTTGAAAATAAATAAATAATAATTAAAAAAAAAAACAATAAAAGAGGCCAAAATTAAAAAAAGAAAATATTTACTCTAACAACTTTCAAATATAAAGTACAGTTTATTAATTGTAGTCATCAGGCTGTACATTTCATTCCCAGGACTTACTTATGTTATGAGTGGATGTTCTTACCTTTTGATCACCCTCACCTGTTTTGTCCACCTCCCATCCCCCACTTCTGACAACCACCAATCATTTTCTGTATCTGTAAGTTTATTTTTTGTTGTATGTTGCACATATAAGAAATAATTTTAAAAAATTTTAGCAGGAGGGTGGTGGGGGGAGAGAGAAAACAAGAGTTTGGGATTAACATATATATACTACTACATGTAAAATAAGATAAACAGGGACCTGCTGTATAGCACGGGGAACTATATTCAATGTCTTATAGTAACCTTAATGGACAAGAATTTGAAAAAATAAAAGTTTCTTTGTTCTTAATACTATTTTATTTATCTTTGATGAATTATTGCAGCATTTTGCAAATCTTGTTAGTCTGTTCATTTTTTATTTTGCTTCTCCTAGTTTGAGTTTTCTCTTTTTTATGTAATTGGTTTTCATTAATTTTTCTTTTTAGACTGTATTTTTTCCCCATCATGCCTATTTTTTGAAAAAAATTTATATTTATTTTTCATCTATCTTTTATTCTTTTGGCATGTGTTGGCTTCCCATTGCAGTGGCCTTTCTCTGGACACACTGGTCCAACCACTCAGTAGCACGTGGGATCCTCCAGGGCCAGGGATCAAACCAGTGCCCCTTGCACTGCAATGCAGACTGTTTAACCACTGGACCACCAGGGAAGCCCTGGTTTGCATTAATTTGGGGGGGGGCACTTCTATTGGTCTTTCATTTATATATTTTCATCCATCTTTGTTCTTTTGGCCCGTGTGGGCCTCCCATTACAGTGGCATCTCTCATAGCAGAGTACTGGCTCTGGGCACATGCGCTCCAAAGCTCTGGCTTGATATTGATAGTTGGACACATCCATCCTGCCACTCCGGGACACATGGGATCTTCCCAGGCCAGGTATCGGACTGGTGCCCCTTGCATGGCAAGGTGGTATCCTTACTCATTGGACCACCAGGGAAGCCCCTGCATTAATTTTTGAATCTTTTAATATATGCATATGAAGTTATAAATTTTTTGTCTGAAATACTACATTAATACATTCACCAAGTCTTGAAATCTTGTGTTTGCATTGTCATTTGGTTACAAATATTTTGTTACCCATCATGGTTTTTTTGTCCTTGAATTATTGGGGAGAATTGTTTTAAAATTTCCAAATGTATAAAAAGGCTGAGTCAAAGTTGAACAACACTTAGTTGTGGGTATATCTGGTGGTGACAATATAGTACAATGCTGTAAAGAACAATAATGCATAGGAACCTGGAACATTAAGTCCATGAGTCAAGGTAAATTGGATGTGATCAAGCAGAAGATGGCAAGAATGAACATTGACATTTTAGGAATAAGTGAACTAAAATGGATGGGAATTGGTAATTTAATTCAGATGACCATTATATCTACTACTGTGGGAAAGAATACCTTAGAAGAAATGTAGTAGCCATTATAAGTGATGAAAGAGTCCAAAATGAAGTACCTGTATGATCTCAAAAAATGACAGAATGATCTGTTTGTTTCCAAGAGAAACTATTTAGCATCACAGTAGCAATCTCAAAAATGACATGTACGTGCCCCATCATGCCTATTTTTGAAAAAATTTATATTTATTTTTCCTCTTTATTCTTTTGGCATGTGTTGGCTTCCCATTGCAGTGGCCTTTCTCTGGACACACTGGTCCAACCACTCAGTAGCACGTGGATCCTCCAGGGCCAGGGATCAAACCAGTGCCCCTTGCACTGCAATGCAGACTGTTTAACCACTGGACCACCAGGGAAGCCCTGGTTTGCATTAATTTGGGGGGGGGCACTTCTATTGGTCTTTCATTTATATATTTTCATCCATCTTTGTTCTTTTGGCCCGTGTGGGCCTCCCATTACAGTGGCATCTCTCATAGCAGAGTACTGGCTCTGGGCACATGCGCTCCAAAGCTCTGGCTTGATATTGATAGTTGGACACATCCATCCTGCCACTCCGGGACACATGGGATCTTCCCAGGCCAGGTATCGGACTGGTGCCCCTTGCATGGCAAGGTGGTATCCTTACTCATTGGACCACCAGGGAAGCCCCTGCATTAATTTTTGAATCTTTTAATATATGCATATGAAGTTATAAATTTTTTGTCTGAAATACTACATTAATACATTCACCAAGTCTTGAAATCTTGTGTTTGCATTGTCATTTGGTTACAAATATTTTGTTACCCATCATGGTTTTTTTGTCCTTGAATTATTGGGGAGAATTGTTTTAAAATTTCCAAATGTATAAAAAGGCTGAGTCAAAGTTGAACAACACTTAGTTGTGGGTATATCTGGTGGTGACAATATAGTACAATGCTGTAAAGAACAATAATGCATAGGAACCTGGAACATTAAGTCCATGAGTCAAGGTAAATTGGATGTGATCAAGCAGAAGATGGCAAGAATGAACATTGACATTTTAGGAATAAGTGAACTAAAATGGATGGGAATTGGTAATTTAATTCAGATGACCATTATATCTACTACTGTGGGAAAGAATACCTTAGAAGAAATGTAGTAGCCATTATAAGTGATGAAAGAGTCCAAAATGAAGTACCTGTATGATCTCAAAAAATGACAGAATGATCTGTTTGTTTCCAAGAGAAACTATTTAGCATCACAGTAGTCCAAACCTGTGCCCCCACCACTAATGCCAAAGAAACTAAAGTGAATGGTTCTATGAAAACCTACAAGACCTGCTAGAACTAACACCAAAAAAGATGTCCTTTTCCTCATTAGAGATTGGACTGCAAAAGTAGGAACTCAGGAGATCTTGGAGTAACAGGCATGTTTGATCTTGGGATACAAAGTGAAGCAGGGCAAAGGCCAATAGAGTTTTGTCAAGAGAACACATGGTCATAGAAAACACTTTCTTCCAGAAACACAAGAGATGACTCTACACATAGACATAAATGAATGATCAACACTGAAATCAGATTGATTACATTCTTTGCAACTGAAGATGGAGAAGCTCTATACAGTCAGCAAAAATAAGACCAGGAGCAGACTGACTCAGAGCATGAGCTCCTTATTGCAAAATTCAGATTCAAATTCAGAAGAAAGCAGGGAAAGCCACTAGGCCATTAAGGTATGACCTAAATCAAATCCCTTATGATTATACAGTGAACATGATAAATTGATTCAAGAGATTAGATCTGACAGAGTGCCTGAAGAACTATGGATGGAGGTACATAACATTGTACAGGATGTGGTGACCAAAAGCATCCCAAAGGAAAAACATGCAAGAAAGCAAAGTGTTTGTCTGAGGAGGCTTTACAAATAGCTGAGAAAAGGAGAGAAGCGAAAAACAAGGGAGAAAGAGAAAGATCCACCCAACTGAATGCACAGTTCTGAAGAAGAGCACGGAGAGTAAGACATTCCTATTAAGTGAACAATGCAAAGAAATAGAGGAAAACAGTAGAATGGGAAAGACAGGATCTCTTCAAGAAAATCAGAGATACCAAGAGAGTTGGACCATAAGGAAGGCTGAGAAATGGTGTACTGGAGAAGACTCTTGAGAATCCCTTGGACTGCAAGGAGATCAATGCTAAAGGAAGTCAACCTTGAGTATTCATTGGAAGGACTAATGCTGAAGCTGAAGTTCCAGACTTTGGCCACCTAATGTGAAGAGTCAACTCATTGGGAAAGACCCCGAGGCTGGGAAAGGTTGAGGTCAAGAGGAAAAGCAGTGACAGAGGACAAGACGGTTGGATGACATCATTGACATATGGACATGAGTTTGAGCAAACTCTGGTCAATAGTGAAAGACAGGGAAACCTGGCGTGCCGCAGTCCATGGGGTCACAAAGAGCCAGGCATGATTTAACAACAACAGGCCGTCCTTTTTCATTTTGCCCTCAAGTCTCCCATTCCTGAGTTCTTAGTTTATTTCTGCATGTTCTGGTACAATTGTTTGAGTTCAGAAAAAATGGCAGGATGTGCATATCTAGAAATGTCTCTTTACTTCACAAATGAACAACAGTTTAGTTGCTGTAAAATTCTTGAAACTTTGTATTAGATAGGTTTGAGTCAGTGACTGAAATAAAAAGGTCTAGAGTGATACGTCAAATAAGATCAAAACTGAATTTTCTGTAGTCTAATACTTACTATGTAAGAGTGGTCAATCTAGGCCCGACAGGTGGCTTTGTTCCACATGGGTATCTAGGCTGGTAGAGCAGCATCTGTTGTCACATCATTTGGCCTCTATCTCTGGGTCCAGGGTGGATGCTGCACTTGTTATTGCTTTTAGCCAGTGGGATGGAGAAAGAGGAAGTCCACCTCAAGTGAATTTACCTCTAAGATGATGATCCGTAAGATGTGTGCATCACTTGTGTCCACCTTCTGTTGTGTCAGATTTGCCACATAGCTACACCTAGTCTTAAGAGAGGCTTGATTATGTAGATCACTGTGTGGCCCAGTAAATTCCGTTACTGAAACAGAGGGGAGGATGGATCGGACACTGGAAGGTAGCATTCCCAACTACAGACATCTGTAGAAATTGCAAATTTTTCACTTGTCCCTCTTTTTTCAATCTAAACAGGATCCTCAAGAGAGTACCAAAGGTATAAGGAAGGCTGAGAAATGGTGTACTGAGAAGACTCTTGAGAATCCCTTGGACTGCAAGGAGATCAATGCTAAAGGAAGTCAACCTTGAGTATTCATTGGAAGGACTAATGCTGAAGCTGAAGTTCCAGACTTTGGCCACCTAATGTGAAGAGTCAACTCATTGGGAAAGACCCCGAGGCTGGGAAAGGTTGAGGTCAAGAGGAAAAGCAGTGACAGAGGACAAGACGGTTGGATGACATCATTGACATATGGACATGAGTTTGAGCAAACTCTGGTCAATAGTGAAAGACAGGGAAACCTGGCGTGCCGCAGTCCATGGGGTCACAAAGAGCCAGGCATGATTTAACAACAACAGGCCGTCCTTTTTCATTTTGCCCTCAAGTCTCCCATTCCTGAGTTCTTAGTTTATTTCTGCATGTTCTGGTACAATTGTTTGAGTTCAGAAAAAATGGCAGGATGTGCATATCTAGAAATGTCTCTTTACTTCACAAATGAACAACAGTTTAGTTGCTGTAAAATTCTTGAAACTTTGTATTAGATAGGTTTGAGTCAGTGACTGAAATAAAAAGGTCTAGAGTGATACGTCAAATAAGATCAAAACTGAATTTTCTGTAGTCTAATACTTACTATGTAAGAGTGGTCAATCTAGGCCCGACAGGTGGCTTTGTTCCACATGGGTATCTAGGCTGGTAGAGCAGCATCTGTTGTCACATCATTTGGCCTCTATCTCTGGGTCCAGGGTGGATGCTGCACTTGTTATTGCTTTTAGCCAGTGGGATGGAGAAAGAGGAAGTCCACCTCAAGTGAATTTACCTCTAAGATGATGATCCGTAAGATGTGTGCATCACTTGTGTCCACCTTCTGTTGTGTCAGATTTGCCACATAGCTACACCTAGTCTTAAGAGAGGCTTGATTATGTAGATCACTGTGTGGCCCAGTAAATTCCGTTACTGAAACAGAGGGGAGGATGGATCGGACACTGGAAGGTAGCATTCCCAACTACAGACATCTGTAGAAATTGCTTCTTTAAAATTTTGTTGCTGTTACTTTCTTGTTAAGTCCTTACTCTTTCTTTCATGCTCTGTCCTTCCTTGGAAATGTTAATTCAGGCTGTTTTCAATTTTTCTTTAAAGTGGAAGTTTTCTATCTTCATTGTATGTGTTTATTTGATATCAAGGATATAAACTCTCTGTGACATTTGTAGAAAACTTTTTTTGACCAGTTTTGATAATGTAATTCTTTAGTGCCTTTCATTCCTTTTACAAATATATAGTTTGTATTCTAACACACAGATGAATTTCTTCCCTTATATTGACTAAACAATTACTATATCTAACTTCCCTTATATTAAATGTGTAGCTTTTCATCATAACTCTTCCCATTAGCTTTCTCTAATAGCTGAAAAGCTTTTCTGTCATCACCAGGGAGCCTATGGAAGACACTGCTAGAGGAGCTTAAGGAAAGGGATGGCTTTGCCTTTGCCCTCCTCTGGAGGTGAAACAGCTCAAAAGTGCCTTTCTCGAACTTTGCCAGTAGCTTCGCTGGTAAAAAGTTCGCCTGCCAGTACAGGAGAGACGAGTTCAATCCCTGATCTGGGAAGATTCTGTATGCTGCGGAGCAACTAAGCCTGTGAGCCACAACTATGGAGCCTGTGCTCTAGAGCCTCGGAGCCACAACTATGGAGCCCATGTGCTGCAACTACTGAAGCTTGTGTGCCTTAGAGCCCGAGTTCCATAACAAGAGAAGTCACCACAGCAAGGAGCCTGCTCACCCCAACCAGGGAGTAGCCCCCACTCCCTGCAACTAGAGAAGAACCTGTGGCAGCAGTGAAAATCCAGAATAGCCAAAAATAAATAAATAAATTAAAAAAAAAAAAAGAATGCCTTCCTCTATAGTGAATGTAAGTTAGACACTGTGTGGTTTAACAGAGAGAACCCCAGACAAGTAGCTGAGGTCATTGATCAAAGAACAGATAATTAGGTGCCATAATTTCAGTGAGGAACTTTACATTCCTTTCTGTGGAAAATATGTTTGGATTATTTGTATACGATTTTAGAAGTAGTTTTAATGTGTAATTACCTTAAAGGTCAGTTTGATTGTTAATTAGGAAATGAGAGATAAATAACTTAGTTGCTAATAATTGTTTTTGAAGGGAGAAATTCAGAAAATATATTTTTGGGGAAGTTAAAGGAAGACAGTATTCCTGCTCCTCGCTCTGTTGGCAGTATAAAAATCAGCTTTACTCCTCGAGTATTCCCAACTGCTCTTCGGGAATCACAGGTAGCGGAAGAAGAAGAGGTTCGTATGCTGCTCTTGGTCACAATGACCACAAATGGATTTGGAACTTACTGGGTCTAAATTTTTAAAATTTTAAAGTATTCATTTCACTGAAAATACTACTTCATGAAAAAAATTAGTATTTCTTTTTGAGAAAAATGCGTTTTGCAGGATTTTTTTTTTTTTTTGGTGCCAGAATACTGATGAGAAAACATTGATTTAATATCCATTATTGTTACTTATTCCAGGAGATAATCTGTTACAGATGCATTTATTTTATTAAATACATCATTTTCCATAGTAGATGGAAACTCTGGGTCATTGTATGTTGTGGTAAGAAAAGATTTGTAAGGGCTTCCCTGGTGGCCCAGTGGGTAAAGACACCGCCTTGCAGTGCAAGGGACGCCGGTTAGATCCCTGGCCTGGGAAGATCCCACATGCCGCGGAGCGGCTGGACCGATGTGTCCAATTACCGAGCCGGAGCTCTGGAGCGCATGCGCCCAGAGCCGGTGCTCTGTGATGACAGTGGCCACTGCGATGGGAGGCCCATAGGAGCCAAAGTACAACGATGGTTGAAAATGGAGAAATGAAAGACCAGTGGAGGTGGCCCGCCCATTCCCCTCCCTCCCCACCCCACCCTCCAAAAGATAAATAAATAAAAAATCATAATAATAAAGAAGCACTCAACTTATTAAAAAAAAAGAAAAGATTTGTAAATTTATTATAACAGTTAATTATTAATGTCAAGCATTTTTTTAAAAACTTTTTTTTTAAACTTTTATTTTACTTTAACTTTTACAGAGTTTTGTTGTTTACAGATATGTATCTTTCAAGCATTTTTAAAGCACTTTTTTTTTTTTTTTTTTAATTATTTATTTGTCTGTGCTGGGTCTTAGTTGTGACATGTGAAATCTGGTTCCCTGACCAGGGATCGAACCTGGGCCCCCTGCATTGGGAATACAGAGTCTTAACTACTAGACCACCAGTGAAGTCCCAATGTCAAGTATTTCTAATGTGAAATTTGAATTAATGTCTTTCATTTATTTATAAACTCCTGAGCTCTGGGATTTTGAATGTCACATATTTAGTTCTATAAGCACTAAGGAACTCTGAAGAACTGCTTTTATTTATTTATTATTTTTTACTGTAAGGTGTAAACTGATACCTCTCTTATTTGAAAAGTCGTGAAAATAATTGAGATTCCTTAATATATAATGACAATTTACAAATATTAACTTTTTTCTTATTATTAGCAATATATTTCTGTATTTCATTACTTATAAAAAGATTTCTGTAACTAAAATTCTGACTATTTAAAAATAATTCATATTTTTATAATATTATATATATATTATAAATAAAAAAGTCAAACAATATTTATATAAACTCCCAGAAATTTGGACTAGAAATTTATGCATTTGATCTTAATTAGCTAGCGAAATATAAAGAAAAACCTTAAAGATGTATAAAAACTGGAAGTTTAAAATCACCATCATCACATATTGTATCAGTTTGCTCAGACTGCTGTAACAAAGTACATAGGCTGGCCGGCCTTAAGAACAGACAATTGTATCTCACAGTTCTGAAGGCTGAGAAGTCCAAGGTCAGGACACTGGGGTGGGGTGGAGGATAGAGCATGCCCTCCAGTGTCTTCCTCCTCTTACAAGGATACTAATCCTGTCATGGCAGTGGACATATGGACATTGTGGGGAAGGAACAGTGGGTGAGAGGCGAAAGGAAGTAGCATGAAGGCCTGTACTATCATAAGTGAAGACAATAGCTCTAGTCATTGCTCTGTGAGAAAAGGGGATCCTTCAGGGGTGCTGTGTGATGGTCGGGAGGGAAGGGGGGGATATACATGTGACTAATCTGAGAACATGCATGTCTGTGAACAACAAAACTCTGTAAAAGTTATAAGTAAAATAAAGGTTTAAAAAAAAAAAAAAATTCCTGTCATGGGGGACTCATCCTCATGACCTCATCTACACTTACTTATCACCCAAAGGCCACATCTCCAAATTCCATCATGTTGGTGGTCTTAGTTGTGACATGTGAAATCTGGTTCCCTGACCAGGGATCGAACCTGGGCCCCCTGCATTGGGAATACAGAGTCTTAACTACTAGACCACCAGTGAAGTCCCAATGTCAAGTATTTCTAATGTGAAATTTGAATTAATGTCTTTCATTTATTTATAAACTCCTGAGCTCTGGGATTTTGAATGTCACATATTTAGTTCTATAAGCACTAAGGAACTCTGAAGAACTGCTTTTATTTATTTATTATTTTTTACTGTAAGGTGTAAACTGATACCTCTCTTATTTGAAAAGTCGTGAAAATAATTGAGATTCCTTAATATATAATGACAATTTACAAATATTAACTTTTTTCTTATTATTAGCAATATATTTCTGTATTTCATTACTTATAAAAAGATTTCTGTAACTAAAATTCTGACTATTTAAAAATAATTCATATTTTTATAATATTATATATATATTATAAATAAAAAAGTCAAACAATATTTATATAAACTCCCAGAAATTTGGACTAGAAATTTATGCATTTGATCTTAATTAGCTAGCGAAATATAAAGAAAAACCTTAAAGATGTATAAAAACTGGAAGTTTAAAATCACCATCATCACATATTGTATCAGTTTGCTCAGACTGCTGTAACAAAGTACATAGGCTGGCCGGCCTTAAGAACAGACAATTGTATCTCACAGTTCTGAAGGCTGAGAAGTCCAAGGTCAGGACACTGGGGTGGGGTGGAGGATAGAGCATGCCCTCCAGTGTCTTCCTCCTCTTACAAGGATACTAATCCTGTCATGGCAGTGGACATATGGACATTGTGGGGAAGGAACAGTGGGTGAGAGGCGTAAAGGAAGTAGCATGAAGGCCTGTACTATCATAAGTGAAGACAATAGCTCTAGTCATTGCTCTGTGAGAAAAGGGGATCCTTCAGGGGTGCTGTGTGATGGTCGGGAGGGGAGGGAAGGGGGGGATATACATGTGACTAATCTGAGAACATGCATGTCTGTGAACAACAAAACTCTGTAAAAGTTATAAGTAAAATAAAGGTTTAAAAAAAAAAAAAAATTCCTGTCATGGGGGACTCATCCTCATGACCTCATCTACACTTACTTATCACCCAAAGGCCACATCTCCAAATTCCATCATGTTGGTGGTTAAATCTTCACCATATGAATTTGGAGGACACAAATATTCAGTCCATAACAAATAGTATTTTCATGGTATGCAGGAAGATGCAAAATGTAAAAGTGACTTAATAAAATATGACCTTTGTGTCCTTCATTAAACTCATTCTCATTTCAGTGGTTACATAAACAAGCAGAGGCACGAAGAGCAATGAATACTGATATTCCTGAACTTTCTGATTTAAAAGAAGAGGAAAAGAACCCAGAATGGTTGAAGGACAAAGGAAAGTAAGTTGTTTGTTCTCTGGCCATGAGACATATTATACATTTATGTAGGTATTAGTACTTAGCACGTTTTCTCTTGACTTATGTGTGTGTGTGATTATTGGAGAGAAATAAGGCAAGTGTGTCAATTATGTACATAGAACCTCCGTATTTAAAAAGTCAGATCTTATAACAATTAAATGTGATTCTTATTTTTATTTGCTTTTGTATTTAAATGTCATGGAAATGAAAAATATTGCATCCTTTGAATTGCTGATTAGAGTTCCTTTTAAAATCACTCAATGTTTAGCCCACATACTCCCTAATAATACTTCCCTTAAAGTTATGGTTCTTTAAAACTAGAGCTACTTTGGGCTTCCCTGGTGGCCCAGTGGGTAAGGACACCTCCTTGCAGTGCAAGGGGCGCCTGTTGGATCCCTGGCCTGGGAAGATCCCACGTGCCGTGGAGCGGCTAGACTGATGTGTCCAATTGTCGAGCCGGAGCTCTGGAGCTCATGCACTCAGAGCCAGTGCTCTGGGATGACAGGGGCCACTGCCATGGGAGGCCCGCACGGGCCAAAGAACAAAGATGGATGAAAGTGGATATGTGAAAGACCAATAGAAGTGGCCTGCCCGCCCCCATCACTCCCCAGCCCATACCCTCCGCAAAAAAAAAAAAACAGAGCTACTTTGATTACTCATATCCATCTCTGAAAGATTATCAGATTAGCTTGTTGCTCTGTGATGAGCTGGATGTGGGATAGGGTGGTGGTAGGCCCCTATAGATAGGGGATATATTTATATCTGTCTATCTGTATATATACATAGAATGGATTCACTTCAATGTGCAGCAGAAGCTAACACAGTACTTTAAGCAATCATTCTCTAAAAAAATGATTACCAAATTATCTTATAAACTATAATTTTATGTTTAGACAGTCTTTTTTTAATTTATGTGATTGTGTGTGTTTTAGACAGTTATCAAAAATCATGAATTCTGGTACATTCTGTGGCAGTTTGAGTTCACATTTTGAGGCAATTGTAGATATTATTTATTATATTTCATTTTAGACATTTTTGTATTATTTTCCTACTGCTGCCATAACAAATTACCACAATCCTACTGGCTTAAAGCAATAGCGATTTATTATCTTACTGTTCTGAAGGTCAGGCATCTAAAATGGGTTTTGCTGGTCTACCATCAAGGTCTCACGTGTAGTCCTGGAGACTGTAGGCGAATCTCTTTCCTTGGGTTTTCTAGCTTTGAGACTGCCTACATTCCTTGATTATGGCCTCCAACCAGCAATCACATCACTCTGGCCTTTGCTTCTGTAGTCACATCTCCTCTTCTGACTCCAGTTCTCCTACCTCTGTCTTTCTTTTATAAGCACTCTTGTAATAACATTAGTCCCACTTGTGTTTATAATCCAGGATAATCTCATACATTAAGGTTCTTAATCACATCTGTGAAGGTTCTTCTAACCATTGTATGTATTCACTGGTTTGAGGGGTTGATATATGACAGTAGATAGTTTACTGTGAATGGTGTTGGCTTCTTGATCTCCAGAGGAGATTTCACACTGGGATCAAAAAGACTTGGCTTTGGTCAGTCAGAGCTTTGCACAGTAAAAAAAATTATTAAACATAAAAGGGATAGAGAAATCTTTCAGTTTAAGGAACTGGAAGAGGGATAGAAGAGTATCCCCAGAAGCTAGTTTAGGTGAGGCATTTAGTACTTTTCCAGCTGGTCATTAAGAATAGATCAGAAGAATATTTTAAGGTGATAAAGGTCTTACCAGACCCATACCGACAACATACATCTTTGGATAACATAGGTACAAGTTAAGAAGGAGCACCATGTCCTCCAGCAAGATAGATTGTTATGAACGTGAGCTCTGGGCTTAAAGTCTTAAGCAAAATAGATGATCGTCATAAGTGTGGCAGTCAAGGTGAAGGCATCTTGGCTAAAAATGTTTGTTCCCCCTCCTTCTCCTCCTCCTTGGAAACTGCTGGCCAAACTTCTAACCAAGTCTGCCTATTCACCTCTTCCAGGATTAGGATGTGAATATCTTTGGTGGGGAAGTTAATCTGTCTAACCACAAAATTTGTGTTTTTCTTTTCCCATCTTCTCTTTTTTTCTTTCTTGATCTTTTATTCCATCTAAAACTATACCAGAAATTGATTTATGGAGCTGAGAATTTTTCTGAGGTTCAGAAACCTGGAACTGACAGGTTTGTTCCTCTTGCTCCTAACAGTAATCCCTTCTCCTTCTCCCCCTTCCTCTCCATCTTTTGAACCATTACATAAACATCTGTTGATTGCTTGTGGTTTGCCAGACTGTAGGTGAGGCTCTGAGCTACAGAAATCAGTAGAGAAAGGACATACACAAATATGTATAACACTGTGTAGGAAGTACAGTACACAGAAAACACACTGTAAAATAAAAGTACAGAAGAGGGGCACCTAACCTTGAAAGAAGGAAGGGAGTTTTAGGAAGAACTTCCTAAAGAATATAGCACCTGGGTTCCTCTTTATGATAGACAGGAGTTTCTGGAGGAAGGGAGAGAAAGGCGTTCATTTTAGGCAGAGAAGGCAGTGCTACCAAAAGCTCAGAGACAAGAATAGTGTAACAAACAGGTCAGGAGCTATGGGTAGCTTATTTTTTGCCAAAACATAAATTTGAGGCTAGGAAGAATGTCAAATGAGCCTAGACATACAGGCAGTGGCCTTGTGTTATTCTTAAATTTTATTCTGTAAGGTGGCGGGAAATGTGTTGCACAAACTAAGGCAGTGGTCTTGAGCTATGATGTTGTTATCGAGGGGTAGGACAAAGACAATGTCAGAAATATTCGGGAGGTAAAACAGGGAGGACTTTTTTTTTTTTTTTTTTTTAATTTAAAAACCTTTATTTTACTTTTAGCTTTTACAGAGTTTTGTTGTTTACAGGTATGCGTGTTCCCAGATTAGTCATATGTATGTCCCCCTCTTCTCACCCCTCCCGACCATCACACAGCACCCCTGAAGGATCCCCTTTTCTCGCAGAGCAATGACTATAGCTATTTTCTTCACTTATGATA
Organism: Tragulus kanchil; assembly: GCA_022376925.1. Taxonomy (NCBI): domain Eukaryota; kingdom Metazoa; phylum Chordata; class Mammalia; order Artiodactyla; family Tragulidae; genus Tragulus; species Tragulus kanchil. The sequence continues at coordinate 116,756,573 of JAIOJX010000024.1, read as the reverse complement.
GTACAGGCCTTCATGCCAGGGAGGACTTCTGAGTCACTGTAGGATCAGAGAGGAGTACTGGCGGGCATCTTCTGGGTTTCAAGTTTGAATGATGGATTGTATGCCACCCACTGAATTTGTATGCCACTCTTTGAATATGTTGAGTTTGAGATGTCTTTTGGTCTAGCTGACAGTGTCCAGCAAGTAAGAAACCCAGGGGAGAGATCAGCACTGTGTTGTGGATTTGGAGGTCATCAGCATTTATGCAGCACTTGATTCATAAAAGTAGGTGAGAGGGGCTTCCCTGGTGGTCCAGTGGGTAAGGACACCGCCTTGCAGTGCAAGGGGTGCCGGTTCGATCCCTGGCCTGGGAAGATCCGACTTGCCGCAGAGTGGCTTGACCGATATGTCCAATTACCAAGCCGGAGCTCTGGAGCACGTCCACCTGGAGCCGGCACTCTTAAACAACGGAGGCTACTGTGATGGGAGGCCCACATGGGCCAAAGAATAAAGATGGATGAAAATAGACAAATGATAGACAGAGAGGCCTATTTTCTTCCAAAGGCACCTGGGTTCCTCTTTATGATAGACAGGAGTTTCTGGAGGAAGGGAGAGAAAGGCGTTCATTTTAGGCAGAGAAGGCAGTGCTACCAAAAGCTCAGAGACAAGAATAGTGTAACAAACAGGTCAGGAGCTATGGGTAGCTTATTTTTTGCCAAAACATAAATTTGAGGCTAGGAAGAATGTCAAATGAGCCTAGACATACAGGCAGTGGCCTTGTGTTATTCTTAAATTTTATTCTGTAAGGTGGCGGGAAATGTGTTGCACAAACTAAGGCAGTGGTCTTGAGCTATGATGTTGTTATCGAGGGGTAGGACAAAGACAATGTCAGAAATATTCGGGAGGTAAAACAGGGAGGACTTTTTTTTTTTTTTTTTTAATTTAAAAACCTTTATTTTACTTTTAGCTTTTACAGAGTTTTGTTGTTTACAGGTATGCGTGTTCCCAGATTAGTCATATGTATGTCCCCCTCTTCTCACCCCTCCCGACCATCACACAGCACCCCTGAAGGATCCCCTTTTCTCGCAGAGCAATGACTATAGCTATTTTCTTCACTTATGATAGTACAGGCCTTCATGCCAGGGAGGACTTCTGAGTCACTGTAGGATCAGAGAGGAGTACTGGCGGGCATCTTCTGGGTTTCAAGTTTGAATGATGGATTGTATGCCACCCACTGAATTTGTATGCCACTCTTTGAATATGTTGAGTTTGAGATGTCTTTTGGTCTAGCTGACAGTGTCCAGCAAGTAAGAAACCCAGGGGAGAGATCAGCACTGTGTTGTGGATTTGGAGGTCATCAGCATTTATGCAGCACTTGATTCATAAAAGTAGGTGAGAGGGGCTTCCCTGGTGGTCCAGTGGGTAAGGACACCGCCTTGCAGGGCAAGGGGCGCCGGTTCGATCCCTGGCCTGGGAAGATCCCATGTGCCGTGGAGTGGCTGGACTGATGTGTCCAGTTACCGAGCCAGAGCTCTGGAGCACATGCACCCAGAGCCGGCGCTCTGCAACAACGGAGGCTACTGTGATGGGAGGCCCACACGGGCCAAAGAACAAAGATGGATGAAAATAGACAAATGAAAGACCAATAGAAGTGGCCTGCCTACCCCCTCCCTCCCCACCCCCCGCAAAATAAATAAATAAATAAATGTTAAAAAATTTTAAAAAGTAGGTGAGATACCTGAAAAGAGGGTTTGAGTCCAGGGCTGTGTGCTAAGCTACTTCAGTTATGTCTGATTCTGTGTGATCCTATGGACTGTAGCCTGTCAGGTATCTCTGTCCATGGGATTCTTCAGGCAAGTATACTGGAGTGGGTTTGCCATTTCCTTCTCCAGGGGATCTTCCGAACCCAGAATTTGAAACCCCATCTTGCCTGTATTGGCAGGCAGGATCTTTACATCTAGTGCCACCTGGGAAGCCCAAGACCAGGGAAGTCATGGCCTAAAGATTAAACCTTGTGGCCTATCAGTATTTGAAGATCTGAGAGAAATACTCCTAACAGCCATCAGAATAGAAATGTTAAGGGTTTTCTTTTATCTTATTTAAAAATTCTCCAGATAATAATATTGGAGTGAGTAGCCATTCCCTTCCCCAGGAAATCTTTCCCACCCAGGGATCAAACCAGGGGCTCCTTCATTGCAGGCAGATTCTTTACCATCTGAGCCACCAAGGAAGCCCTCTTTAACCATAGAGAAGATCTGAAAAGATGTAGAAATGAGACAGAGGAGGTGGTTGAAATATTCTCAAGAAGAGGGGAAGAAAGTGGTTAAAGGTTGTTGGTGACTAGACTATCTCGATTTTGTTTTTGTTTTTCCTCTTGTTAAAAGTTGTGTTCATGCGCTTCTCTGGTGGTCCAGTGGGTAAGGACACCGCCTTGCAGTGCAAGGGATGCCGGTTCTATCCCTGACCTGGGAAGATCCCACGTGCCGCAGAGAGGCTGGACCGATGTGTCCAACTACCGAGCTGGAGCTCTGGAGCACATGCGCCCAGAGCCCTGGCTCAGTAGTTGGACACATTGGTCCAGCCGCTCCAGTGCACATGGGATCTTCCCAGGCCAGGGATTGAACTGGCACCCCTTAAAGTACAAGGTGGTGTACTTACCCACTGGACCACCAGGGAAGCCCCGTCTCCTGGCAATCTTGATTCTGGCTTTTGATTCATCCAACCTGGCATTTCACATGATGAACTGTGCATGTTACTTAAATAAGCAGGGTAACTACCTTGATGTAGTTCTCTCCCAATTTTGAACCAGTTAGTTGTTTCATGTCCACTTCTAACTATTGTTTCTTGACCTGCATACAGGTTTCTCAAGAGACAGGTAATCTGGCCTGGATTTCCCATCTCTTTCAGAATTTTCCAGAGTTTGTTGTAATCTACACAGTCAAAGTCTTTAGTGCAGTGAGACAGAAGTAAATGCTTTTCTGAAATTTCCTTGCTTCCTCTATGATCCAAGGAATGTTGGCAGTTTGATCTCTGGTTCCTCTGCTTTTTCTAAAACTTGTACATCTGGAGTTTCATGGGCCATGTACTGCTGAAGCCTAGCTTGAGGAATTTTGAGATAACCTTGGAAGCATGTGAAATAAGTTGCAATTGTATGGTAGTTAGAATATTCTTTGACATTACCTTTCTTTGGGATTGGAATGAAAACTGACCTTTTCTAGTTCTGTGGCCACTGCTGAGTTTTCTAAATTTGCTGACACATTGAGTGCATCATTTTAACCACATCATCTTTTAGTATGTGAAATAGCTCAGCTGAAATTCCATCACCTCCACTAACTTTGTTCGTAGTAATACTTCCTAAGGCCCACTTGACTTTACACTATAGGATGTCTGGTTCTAGGTGAGTGACCACATCATTGTGGTTATCTGGGTCATTAAGACTTTTTTTTTTTGTTTAGTTCTTCTGTGTGTTCTTGCCACCTCGAGTTAAGGACGCCAGATATTTCAGGGCTAAACTGATAGATGGGCCCTATACATAAACCTTAGAATATTTCTGAATTATGACAGAATTGAAGGAGTTCAAACCCTCAGTAGAGTAAGCTGGACCGATGTGTCCAACTACCGAGCTGGAGCTCTGGAGCACATGCGCCCAGAGCCCTGGCTCAGTAGTTGGACACATTGGTCCAGCCGCTCCAGTGCACATGGGATCTTCCCAGGCCAGGGATTGAACTGGCACCCCTTAAAGTACAAGGTGGTGTACTTACCCACTGGACCACCAGGGAAGCCCCGTCTCCTGGCAATCTTGATTCTGGCTTTTGATTCATCCAACCTGGCATTTCACATGATGAACTGTGCATGTTACTTAAATAAGCAGGGTAACTACCTTGATGTAGTTCTCTCCCAATTTTGAACCAGTTAGTTGTTTCATGTCCACTTCTAACTATTGTTTCTTGACCTGCATACAGGTTTCTCAAGAGACAGGTAATCTGGCCTGGATTTCCCATCTCTTTCAGAATTTTCCAGAGTTTGTTGTAATCTACACAGTCAAAGTCTTTAGTGCAGTGAGACAGAAGTAAATGCTTTTCTGAAATTTCCTTGCTTCCTCTATGATCCAAGGAATGTTGGCAGTTTGATCTCTGGTTCCTCTGCTTTTTCTAAAACTTGTACATCTGGAGTTTCATGGGCCATGTACTGCTGAAGCCTAGCTTGAGGAATTTTGAGATAACCTTGGAAGCATGTGAAATAAGTTGCAATTGTATGGTAGTTAGAATATTCTTTGACATTACCTTTCTTTGGGATTGGAATGAAAACTGACCTTTTCTAGTTCTGTGGCCACTGCTGAGTTTTCTAAATTTGCTGACACATTGAGTGCATCATTTTAACCACATCATCTTTTAGTATGTGAAATAGCTCAGCTGAAATTCCATCACCTCCACTAACTTTGTTCGTAGTAATACTTCCTAAGGCCCACTTGACTTTACACTATAGGATGTCTGGTTCTAGGTGAGTGACCACATCATTGTGGTTATCTGGGTCATTAAGACTTTTTTTTTTTGTTTAGTTCTTCTGTGTGTTCTTGCCACCTCGAGTTAAGGACGCCAGATATTTCAGGGCTAAACTGATAGATGGGCCCTATACATAAACCTTAGAATATTTCTGAATTATGACAGAATTGGGATAGAGACAGATACTGGGAATCAGGTTTCAAAGCCCTCAGTGAGTAAGAGAAGAATGATTTTAAGAATCTAGTGAGATGACAGTGACTAGAGGCTGTAGGGTAAAGATGTCAAATCCCAAAGTATGATACAATTTTCATAAAAGGAGAACTACATCTTGGGACTTGTGGAGCTGAGTCTGAAGAAGGCTAGTTCCTATGGTCTTTGCCCCTCCCCTGATGTGAGGAGGGGCCCCTCAATAGCGAGGGTGATGGATACAGCACTGCCCTTCAGAGAGGGCCAGGTGTACTTTAAGAAGCACTGTGTGAAAAACTTGAAGATTAAGAAAGAATTGTGATGGGATTTGGAGTCAATTATGCTAGAATCCAGAGTAAGGAAGTACACAGGAGTAGAGATAGATGAGATGAGAATAGGAAAAACCAGCACATATGGACTTTCATGTGATGATAAAGAAGCAGCTACATTTTGATCAGTGCCTAAAGATAACAGGTTGACGGGACATGATTAGAAACTCCTTTGGCATGAGATGTTATAGTGCTGGGACTGGCTAAGTGTCCTAGGCAGGGTTAGGTTTGGTCTTACTTATTTTTTTTATAGATAATTTTATTTATTTATATGTTTATTTATTGGTTATGCTGGGTCTTGTTTGTTCCTTGGGCTTTCTCTGGTGGCGGTGTGCAGGCTTCTCATGTTAGTGGCTTCTCCGTTGCAGAGCATGGGCTTTCAGGCAGGTGGGCTTCAGTAGGTACAGCACGTGGGCTCATTCGTTGCAGCTCGTGGGCTCTAGTGCAGACTCAGTAGTTGTGGTGCACAGGCTTAGTTCCACCACGGGATGTGGATCAGGATCAAACCTGTGTCTCCTGCATTGGCAGGAGGATTCTTTACCAATGAGTTGTGAGGAAAGCCCTGGTATTATTTCTGATACACCCATGATGTGATTTTGATTTGGTAGAGGCAGGAAGTTCCCAGGTATTTCATTGTGTGTTATCTGGGTCATTAAGACTTTTTTGTTTAGTTCTTCTGTGTGTTCTTGCCACCTCGAGTTAAGGACGCCAGATATTTCAGGGCTAAACTGATAGATGGGCCCTATACATAAACCTTAGAATATTTCTGAATTATGACAGAATTGGGATAGAGACAGATACTGGGAATCAGGTTTCAAAGCCCTCAGTGAGTAAGAGAAGAATGATTTTAAGAATCTAGTGAGATGACAGTGACTAGAGGCTGTAGGGTAAAGATGTCAAATCCCAAAGTATGATACAATTTTCATAAAAGGAGAACTACATCTTGGGACTTGTGGAGCTGAGTCTGAAGAAGGCTAGTTCCTATGGTCTTTGCCCCTCCCCTGATGTGAGGAGGGGCCCCTCAATAGCGAGGGTGATGGATACAGCACTGCCCTTCAGAGAGGGCCAGGTGTACTTTAAGAAGCACTGTGTGAAAAACTTGAAGATTAAGAAAGAATTGTGATGGGATTTGGAGTCAATTATGCTAGAATCCAGAGTAAGGAAGTACACAGGAGTAGAGATAGATGAGATGAGAATAGGAAAAACCAGCACATATGGACTTTCATGTGATGATAAAGAAGCAGCTACATTTTGATCAGTGCCTAAAGATAACAGGTTGACGGGACATGATTAGAAACTCCTTTGGCATGAGATGTTATAGTGCTGGGACTGGCTAAGTGTCCTAGGCAGGGTTAGGTTTGGTCTTACTTATTTTTTTTATAGATAATTTTATTTATTTATATGTTTATTTATTGGTTATGCTGGGTCTTGTTTGTTCCTTGGGCTTTCTCTGGTGGCGGTGTGCAGGCTTCTCATGTTAGTGGCTTCTCCGTTGCAGAGCATGGGCTTTCAGGCAGGTGGGCTTCAGTAGGTACAGCACGTGGGCTCATTCGTTGCAGCTCGTGGGCTCTAGTGCAGACTCAGTAGTTGTGGTGCACAGGCTTAGTTCCACCACGGGATGTGGATCAGGGATCAAACCTGTGTCTCCTGCATTGGCAGGAGGATTCTTTACCAATGAGTTGTGAGGAAAGCCCTGGTATTATTTCTGATACACCCATGATGTGATTTTGATTTGAATGGAAAGAGAAAATCAGATCATTGAGCTAGGGCTGGAATTTTGTTCCCAGGTATAGCAAAAGACATTGTGTGTGTGTATGTGTGTGTGAGTGACTACGAGCAAAGCAATGAGTTGTCATAACCGAGTACAAAAGTGTACTTGGTTGCAGTCAGGTGTGGGTGGTAGACCGTAATCAGCTTAATCTCTGTTATTTTCTGTACCATTTTGCCTCACTATCTCTGGTTTAGGTAGAAAAAGAAATAAGAGAGCTACAAATGAGGAGAGATGAAAGAAAACTTAGTAACTAGTGACCCCTAGGTAAACAAAGTCCAGCTAATCATGGTGCCAAGTACAAACAGATAAAAGGAGAGATAGTCATTATTAGAAAGAAACATATCTTCCCTGCAGTGTAATGCACTACAGAAGATAGAATCAGTCAAAATGAAACCCATTCAGAAGCAGTGTTGAATTTAAGCTGGAGGATGAAATGCTTTCACCTCCAGAGGGTTTGTTTCATGCTAGCCTTCTGTATTCACACAGGCGTAAACAGTCCAGCTGTCCTTTAGTGTGTTTAAACTCATGGGACACTTGTTCACAGAAGGGTAGACATGAACAAGCCTTCGAACAGGACAATAGTTGGAGGAAACTGTTTTGGGGATTATCTACTCAAAAGAGAATCTTAGAAAAAGCCATAGAATGTTTGCAGTTTTCTTTACCTATCCTCCTACTGCCGAGCCTTAGTTTTAAATGTCAAATCTACCTTACAGGAAAATATATAAGCTAAGGTAATTTTATTTCTCATTAAAACATTTTGCCTTGTGCAATTAACATTGTATCAGATAGTTCTTTTTGTTTGGTTGTTTTTTTTTTTTTTTTTTTTTAATTTTGGCCTCTTTTATTGGTTATTTATTTACTTATTTTCATCCATCTTTATTCTTTGGCCTGTGTGGGCGTCACATTTGCAGTGGCCTCTCTCGTTGCAGAGCACTAGCTCTGGGCACACATGCGCCAGAGCACTGGCTCATAATTGGACACACTGGCCCAGCCGCTTCTAGGTATTTGGGATCAGATCAAACCTGTGTCTCCTGCATTGGCAGGAGGTTTTTGGTTAAAGTTATTTCTGATACACCCATGATGTGATTTTGATTTGAATGGAAAGAGAAAATCAGATCATTGAGCTAGGGCTGGAATTTTGTTCCCAGGTATAGCAAAAGACATTGTGTGTGTGTATGTGTGTGTGAGTGACTACGAGCAAAGCAATGAGTTGTCATAACCGAGTACAAAAGTGTACTTGGTTGCAGTCAGGTGTGGGTGGTAGACCGTAATCAGCTTAATCTCTGTTATTTTCTGTACCATTTTGCCTCACTATCTCTGGTTTAGGTAGAAAAAGAAATAAGAGAGCTACAAATGAGGAGAGATGAAAGAAAACTTAGTAACTAGTGACCCCTAGGTAAACAAAGTCCAGCTAATCATGGTGCCAAGTACAAACAGATAAAAGGAGAGATAGTCATTATTAGAAAGAAACATATCTTCCCTGCAGTGTAATGCACTACAGAAGATAGAATCAGTCAAAATGAAACCCATTCAGAAGCAGTGTTGAATTTAAGCTGGAGGATGAAATGCTTTCACCTCCAGAGGGTTTGTTTCATGCTAGCCTTCTGTATTCACACAGGCGTAAACAGTCCAGCTGTCCTTTAGTGTGTTTAAACTCATGGGACACTTGTTCACAGAAGGGTAGACATGAACAAGCCTTCGAACAGGACAATAGTTGGAGGAAACTGTTTTGGGGATTATCTACTCAAAAGAGAATCTTAGAAAAAGCCATAGAATGTTTGCAGTTTTCTTTACCTATCCTCCTACTGCCGAGCCTTAGTTTTAAATGTCAAATCTACCTTACAGGAAAATATATAAGCTAAGGTAATTTTATTTCTCATTAAAACATTTTGCCTTGTGCAATTAACATTGTATCAGATAGTTCTTTTTGTTTGGTTGTTTTTGTTTTTTTTTTTTTTTAATTTTGGCCTCTTTTATTGGTTATTTATTTACTTATTTTCATCCATCTTTATTCTTTGGCCTGTGTGGGCGTCACATTTGCAGTGGCCTCTCTCGTTGCAGAGCACTAGCTCTGGGCACACATGCGCCAGAGCACTGGCTCATAATTGGACACACTGGCCCAGCCGCTTCTAGGTATTTGGGATCTTTCCAGGCCAGGGATCGAACCGGTGCCCCTTGCACTTCAAGGCAGACTCTTTATCCACTGGACCACCATAGCCCTGTTTGTTTGTTTTTTTTGCTGAGAATATCACACATAAAACAGTCTCTGTGCTCTAATTTAGATTTTCACATGGTGTGATGTCATTTCACAGCCTTACATGACTCAGAATCTATGAATAACTAATAGCTACCCTTCCAGGTGCGTGATTTGTGTAAGGTTAGCAGGATTGTTCTGTCCCACCTGTGTTGCTCTGTGCTTGAGTTGCAGCATTGTATTCTTGGACCCAGTTTTCTTAACCACAGACTGAGAGTTCCTTCTTCCCCTGACACTAGGACCACTTGACTCCCATCCGCCTACCTCACTCTGTACAGCAAATTGTAATGTTAGATAGGAGGAAATGAAAGATACGCGATTCTGCTGTCTAGTAGCACCCAGCAGCGTATTATTGTTGTGACATAAAACTACCTACACTGGTTCTAGTGTCTGAATTTTCCTTTATTTTTTCCCTCTTGGCCTAAGTGCCAGCTTTAATAGTCTGTCTAATCCTCCAGTCCTTTTAAGACGGAAGCTGTGATTTGCTTTTACTGTTTTTCCGGCCACCCAGGTTAATTCTTTTTTTTTTTTTTCTTTTTTAAAATTTATGGCCACTTTTATTGGTCTTTCATTTATTTATTTTCATCCATCTTTGTCCTTTGGCCTGTATGGGCCTCCCATTGCAGTGGCCTCTCCTAAGGCAGAGCACTGGCTCTGGGCACATGCGCTCCAGAGTGCTGGCTCGTAATTGGACACACCAGTCCAGCCACTCTGCAGCTTGTGGGATCTTCCCGTGCCAGGGATCAAACCGGCGCCCCTTGCAGTGAAAGGCGTACTCTTTACCCACTGGACCACCAGGGAAGCCCCACCCAGGTTAATTCTGCTTCTGAACCCGAGATTTATGTGTAAGAGCCTGCCATTTGCTGACTGACTCACCTCCTACCAACTTGTGCCAGTCTGAATTCCTGTTTGCTTGCTCTTTGCGAAGTTTCGGTAGCTGGACTCCCTCTGCCTGTCTGGATAGCTTTTTACTTCATGAGGGACTTTTTGATGCTGTGTGTTAACCACCTGTTACCATCTTCTCCCAACACAGCATATATTTCTCCTTGCCATACTGAATTTCTTTCTAATGCTTTAATTTGGATCCATGCCCTGGCAAGAGCTGTGAAGAATTAGCCTACCACAGTTTCACAGATGCTGGTGAAAGTCAGGAGATTAATGGATCAGAGACAAAAGCCTCTACTATTCAGGTCATATCAGACAGTGTGACCTTTATGTTGGTTCCCTTTGCTCCTAAAATTCCATGGGGCCAATGCAGAGATGGGCCCACGTGGATGCTGCACACATAGTAGGTTTGTGCTATAGTTGAGAATGTCAAGCTTAGGGAACACAATTTCTTTACCAGAGAATTGTAAGCAAACCTGTTCAACTTTTCCCTCAAAAGGTGATCGTATCTTTATTAAAATGAGCAGCAAACAAATCTGTTCTTTGCCCCAATGAGAGACAGAGTGTCTCTGTCTTCCAAGGGTGTCCACTATACAAACATCTTTGGAACGATAGTCCCAAACAAAAGCTGTCAACGCGTCTGACGTATGACATGCAGGGGCATAAAAGAGCCATGGAGAATTGTCTCCTAGGATCTTCTTGGATCTGCATACTTTAAGAACAGATCTGCCAAATCTGCCTTGCTCTGCTGCATTTTTTACAACTCTTTTTTGGATACAAGATACTTTTCTTTATGCTATCTTTTGCCTGGCATAAGTAAGCTTAGAGTCCATATTCTAAAATAACTTCTTTGACATAATTATAATTTTGTTTGTTGATTGTGTGTATGTATTGCACGGCCCAGACTAGTCCATTGCAATGCAGTCATTGTTATGGCCTCACTTGTCATTTTATTTAGTGTGCAGTATCTTTTTCTTCCTTCCATCCTGAGTGCTAAATTGTACTGATGGATGTTGCTTCACTAAGGTGCACTGATACTCAGTTTTCGAAGCTTTTGAGATACCAAGAATGTTTTCTACACACATAAGATGCGGAAGGAAACAACGACCTTAGAAGTCTTTTGATGGGCAGGTGCAGTTGAGTTCTTATTGTCTACCAATACCGAACTGTTGTGTCTTTGTTGGAATATGTGTTACTTCCAGCCCCCATTACTGTTTCTCAGCCCCACTGCTTTTGATTTCTCTTAACTCCTTTTATGCCCTGTTCTTTACTTCCCTCCAAATTGCTTCTTTCTTATCACTTCTGCTTCTTGTAGCTTCTCCTGTGTTCAACTGTTGCTAGAATGTTTGGCGTTTTTGCCTATTGCCAGTCATACGGTATCTTCCTTTGCAGTGGCAAACCAGTACATATCATGAAAATGGCAGGAGGGTTTGCATTTGTCCACGTCTCTCTCGTTCTTTCTGCACAGTCAGTACCATCAGGACTCCTTTCATTTTCTGTTTAAGTTTGCTATTCAAATGCTGCTGCCCCTAAGATAGCGGTTTAGTGTTTTTTCCCTTCTCCATTTGAAATTCAGCTATTTCTGAGTTCAGAACCATTCTGAAAGTCATGAAACAAACTAACTTTATTGAATGTTTGTATTGGCATTGAACTTTATGGACTGAAATGCCCATTTGTATATATGTTTTAATATATATAAACATTAAACTGTTTAGTATTCCATATTTCTTGCTATTACGCCCTCTACCATTTTTCTTTTCTTTTTTTTTAATTTTTATTGGAGTGCAGTTGGCTTGAAGTATAGTGTTAGTTTAAGACATACAAAAGAGTGACTCTGTTATACGTATATATAGATCCACTCTTTTTTAGATTCTTTCTTCCTATAGGTCATTAAAGAGTATTGAGTAGAGTCCCCTGTGCTATACAGCATGTCCTAGTTAGTTATCTTTTTTATATAGCAGTGTGTAGAAACAAGCTCATAAAGAGTTTTCTCCAACTACTTCCCTTTTGGAAGACTTGTTCATGTCTACCCTTCTGTGAACAAGTGTTTCCATGAGTTTAAACACAATAAAGGAGAGCTGGACTGTTTGTGCCTGTGTAAATACAGAAGGCTAGCATGAAACAAACCCTAGGTGGGTGAAAGCGTTTTATCCTTTGGTTTAAATTCAACCGAGTTTTATTTTGGGAAGATGAAAGCATTCTAGATATGGACAGTGGTGATGGTTGTGCAAAAGTGTGTAATGTGTGTGTGTATTTAATGCCATTAAACTGTACACTTCAGATGGTTAAAATGTTAATTCATTTAAAAAGGTTAATAGTAAACACAGTAAATTATCCAGCCAACATTTATTGTTTCCTTTTAACTTTGATGGCGGAGTCCCTGTTGTGTTTGCTGTGTAGACCTTGCCTGTGTGACTTAGGGTGGGGACCCCATCCCAAGTCCAGGGATAAATTCCGATTGACTGCGATAAGTAGAAGTTATTGTCACTATACTGCTTGGGTGTGTGTTTTATATATACATACAGTAATGTTTGTTACAGTATTGCTTATAAAAGCTAAATATTGGGAAACAAAACATGTGAGTGTCCATCAGTAGGAAGAGACTGGCTTTAGAAATGCTTGCACAAATGAGAGAATCCTCTGTAAAAATCTGTTAAAAATAGTACATTTCTGTATTTATTTAACGTGGAAAGATGGTCGTATTGTTGAATTTTTTTTAAAGAAGTTTCCAAACAGCAGTATATAGCACTGAGGAGGGGAATGGGAGAGAGAGAGGTTGGACAGAAAGATTGAGAAAGAGAGAAAATGGTAGATTTTTTTATGGCACAATATTTTTAAGGCTAGGTATTTTGATCCATTTGATGGGAAAGGAGGCGAACTGGGATATTTCTGGACAAGGTTTTCTTGATCTCAGAGAGCATATACTGGAACATACTGTCACATTTTCATCCAATGACTCTTGTGCCTGAGCGTGGCACCTTGAACCGTGCATTAGGAAAACCAACCCCAGGATAAAGCCGCTGCTGAGTTCAGTGGGATGGAGAAACGGCAGGAACCTGAGGCCGTGATAAGACACTTGTGCTGCTGATCGCTTAGGGGTTTAATGTGAGATGATCTGTTTCCTTCCTTGTTTAAACCAGTTTGAGTTGAGGTTCTGTTCCTTGTGGTCAGAAACATCCAAGCTGATATGAGACATTTCGGAAATTCCTGCAGCATTAGTATCTCTAGTCTGTGCAGGTTATTTTAAAGTTTGGGTCAGGCTTAGGTTAGATATCACAGTGGTGTCCTTTTACCTATTTTTCATAACTTGCTGGCTGTTTTTTTTTTTTTTTTTTTTTTTTAAAGATTTATTTATTTATTTATTTTGGGAGGGGTCGGGTTGGGGAGGGAGGGGAGCCGGCGGGCCACTTCTATTGGTCTTTCATTTCTCCATGTTCATCCGTCTTTGTTCTTTGGCTCCTGTGGACCTCCCATCGCGGTGGCCTCTGTCGATGCAGAGCGCCGGCTCTGGGCGCATGCGCTCCAGAGCTCCGGCTAGGTAATCCAACCGCTCCGCAGCACGTGGGATCTTCCCAGGCCAGGGATCGAACCGGCGCCCCTTGCACTGCAAGGCAGTGTCCTTACCCACTGGACCACCAGGGGAAGCCCCTTGCTGGCTGCTTTTATGCGTCTACTTTTGAAGTCATTGCGTTTAATATTCTAAAATTGTGAGGTAATGTAGTACAGTTTCCTGGAAATGTATACAGCATGTTGTTTATGTTGCACTTTTATATTTGGCAAAGTACTTTCTATTTTCATTATGTTTATGTATGTTTCAAAATACCAGAAATTGTACATGAAAAACTGAAAAGAAACTTTACGTTTTACAGAAATCCTTTAATTATTACATTTATTTGAAGAGAATTTTGGAAGATTGAACTGTAAGAGTGTATTCCTTAGAATGCTTTCATTTTCAAGTAACTGAGAAACCCACTTTAAATAGGCTTAATGTTTAAATTAAACATTCAGCTTGTGTGCTTTCTGCATTTGTATCCAGCAGGAGTTTTCCCAATTTTTTTTGTTCTCCAACTTTGGTAGTACTATAACATCACAGGCTTCATTCTGAAAGACCAGTTTATGTCATAAATTCACCCCTGTGTCAATCATTGTAGCAAGGATGATGACAGTGTGCCTTACTGGCTTAAGTTACTAATTGACTACCCTTGGAGGTGGAGGTGAAGTCAGTCCCGTTCAGATTACACCTGATACATGAAGGATAGGTGGAGTTAGTGCCACCTGCAATGTCCATTGTATATGTACTACAAGGAATGGAAAGAGGTCAGTCACCCATCCCCTGTGCCAAATATTTATGGGCTTCTGTTTCAGTGTTACACTGTTTTTCTTTTGTGTTTTTGTCCCATTAGCAAATTGTTTGCAACAGAAAACTATTTGGCAGCTATTAATGCATACAACTTAGCCATCAGACTAAATAATCAGATTCCACTACTGTATTTGAATCGGGCTGCTTGCCACCTAAAACTGAAAAATTTACACAAGGTCATTGAAGATTCTTCTAAGGTATGTGTATCTTTTTTTTTTTTTTTTTTCACAGTGTTTTAAAATTGCTGTGCTCCTATTTATTGGTTTAGTCTTTCCCTCGTGGATCAGCTGGTAAAAGAATCTGCCTTCAATGTGGGAGACCCAGGTTTGATCCCTGGGTCAGGAAGATCCCCTGGAGAAAGAAATGACTACCCACTCTCTAGCTACTTCGTGGCTAGAGAATGTCATGGACAGGGGAGCCTGGTGGGCTGCAGTCCGTGGGATCAGAAAGAGTCGAACACAACTGAATGATTAACACTTTATTTCATTTACTTTCTATTTCTTGGTTTAAATGATGGGCTTCTCTTTGTCAGTTAAACTTAAATAATTGAGATGCAATGATTTTAAGAATTGTCTTGGTACATATTTTTACTGAAAAATCTTTTTTTCTTCCCCCAATGGACTAGTAACTGGTTTGTTTTTTTTTTTTTTTTTGGAGACTTTGAGTTAGATTAGAGATCCCTAAGCAGTTGCCTTGGTGTATCAATTGAAGTTCGAAAGGAAATGAGTAAATGGTAGTCAGTTTGTGCCCACCTTTCTTCTTATTAAAGTTTTGCAGACTTAATGCGAGACAGAAAGAATACCTGATGTAACTATAACTTGCATAATAAAAGGATAACTCCATAATCATTTTTTTCATTTTCAGAGTAACTTAGTGTATCCTAATTTCCATTATGAATATCATGTCAGTGTCTTAAATTCTACATTTTTATTTATTATTTTCTATATCAAAGGAACTTATTTTTAAGGGACAAGCACATGCAAGATCTCTTCTGTGTCTCCTTGAGATTGAGGATATGGAGGAAACAATCAAGTCCTCATTCTTTGATCTCATCTTATTGAAAAATCTGATGATATGTTTATGATCCAGTTTTCCTCTTACTAGCACAATTTCATGTACAAACATTTATTGAATAAATGAATAAACTGAGTCACTAAATTTGAATGTAAAAACATTATATATAGTATACATATAATGTAATTAATAGCATTAATTAATGCTATTTAATCATCTTTGGTAGTAAAGCTAAAACTTCAAAGGCTTCAAATGATAAACCAAATCATAAATTTGAGGGTAAGGGTGGTGAATTCTGTATAGGAACAATCGAACAAGTCCTAAAATTGTTCAATATAAATGTATGAATTTGATAAATTCCTGTCCCAGTTAAATCAAAAATTTAGGTGGGTGAGGGTCTGAGGCTTGTTTTAAGTTGAGTTTTACCATGTTTTTGCTCAGGTTTAAATTAGGAAATTATGTTTTTCCCTGTCTTTTTTCTGTAAGGCACTAGAATTATTGACACCACCTGTTGCAGACAACGCTAATGCAAGAATGAAGGCACACGTTCGACGTGGAACAGCATTCTGTCAATTAGAATTGTATGTAGAAGGTAAGAAATAAAAGAAATGTTTTACTTTTAAAAAGATGTCATTGCCATTATTCAAGATGACTCCATTATTTTATACTTCTGTATTTAATTTATTCTTTGTAATTTATCTGTCAAATGATGACTTGAAATACTTCAAAAATTCCTTATTGTAGAAATGAATTAACACAAGATGTAAACATTTCCCTAGGTCTAGGGAGATGCTGTATTATCAGACAATTTTTTGTGGAAAAGTGTGTGATAAAAGATGTAAATGAGGGCTTCCCTGGTGGTCCAGTGGGTAAGGACACCGCCTTACAGTGCAAGGGGTGCCGGTTTGATCCCTGGCCTAGAAGGATGCCACGTGCCGCAGAGCGGCTGGACCTATGTGTCTAACTACCGAGCTGGAGCTCTGGGGTGCATGCGCCCAGAGCCGGTGCTCTGCGACAACAGAGGCCACTGCGATGGGAGGCCCACACGGGCCAAAGAACAAAGATGGATGAAACTGAGTAAATGAAAGACCAGTAGAAGTGGCCGGCCCACCCCCCTCTCTCCCCAACCTGACCCCCACCCCGAAAAAAAAGAAAGAGATATAAAAGAGTCACTTGAGAAATATAATGGAATATTTAAAATGAACTTCTTTGGTCCAAAACACAAATATTATATACATACATATATAATACATGTGAATGCTCAGTTACTCTGTTGTGTGACTCTACACCCCCATGGACTGTAGCCTGCCAGACTTCCTCTGTCCATAGAATTCTCCAGACAAGAATACTGGAATGGAAAAAAAAAAAAAAGAATACTGGAATGAGGTGCCTTTTCCTACTCCAGGATATACATACATACATACATGCATAAGCTCAGAAACAACTGATCTACCACAATATATGACCAGTTGCTTGTTTTTGTGAGAATCGTCTAAGGTTTGTAATTTGGTCCCATGTATATAGAAACCATGTATATTTGATTTTTATTCTTTTAATTTTTTAAATGTATTTAAGCACTATTTGCATTTATTCATGTTGCCCCAGAGTTTTATCTTTGGTGGTCTTCTGATACCTCCCCACCCAGATTCAGTTTCCCTTCATTTAAGGCCTTAAGGCCTAATTCCTGATAATGTCTTGCCAGGGAATGGGCTCTAGCTTATGACGTTTTATATTTCTGAATAATTTGTAAGTTTGTTTCTACCATTTTTAGATTTTTCTAACCAAAGCATCCAAATTAGGTTTATATGGCTATCCTTTTTTTTTCAGTTGTATCCAGCTTCATAAGGATAAAATTTATCATGACAGGAATGAAAATCTGTAAGCATTCTTTAGGAATTAGAGCATCATCAACTTTTTTGAGCTAAAAGGACCCTTCATTTTAAAGATGATAAAATGGAGACTTGGAGACATTAAGTGATTTGCTTGAAGTGGCATGTCAAATTCACAGCACCTGGAGCTCAAGTTGCCTTGGTCGTTGATGGTTTAGTCCCTATGTTGTTCCAAAACTTGAGACCCCATGGACCGTAGCCCACAAGGCTCCTCTGTCCATGGGATTCCTCAGGCAAGAATGGGTTGCCATTTCCTTCTCCAGGGGATCTTCCTGACCCAGGGATCAAGCCTGTGTCTCCTGCATTGCAGATTCTATACTGATGAGCCACCAGGGTTATCCCTCACCCCCATATTCTTCCCACTGTTTTTTCTTTTTCTTGTAAAGATTTAGATGCAGATATATATATATATATACTATATAGGCCACTTCTATTGATCTTTCGTTCATTTATCTTTGTTCTTTGGCCTGTGTAGGCCTCCCATCGCAGCGGCCTCTCTCGTTGCAGAGCACAGGCTCTGGGTGCATGCGCTCCAGAGCTCCAGCTCGGTAGTTGGACACATCGGTCCAGCTGCTCCACGGCATGTGGGATCCTCCCAGGCCAGGGATTGAACTGGCGCTCCTTACACCGCAAGGTGGTATCCTTACCCACTGGACCACCAGGGAAACCCCAGTTATATATTTTCAACAACCAGTCCACAGTGCTTTCCTCTTTAACCAGTTTTTCTCAAAAGAAATTTTTTAGATTTATAACTAAAAAACTAACTCCCACAAACTGTAGTCTATAAATTATATAAAGTATGGATTGAGTCTACCAATGTTATCTTTTTATGTCTAGAATTTTGAAATAAGATGGCATTAATTACTTTTTATTGAGGTGATAAAAATATCCCTTTGATATGAATTTTGAGTCTGTTCATACTCTAATGAGTTTAAGCTGTTAGTTTATCTGTATTTCAGTTTAAAGTAACTGCTGCTTTTTACTCTAGACCACATATGTGAAAATGGCAATCTGACTAAAACCTATTACTTGTGCTGGACCACGTATTTAATGATCCTTTTTATTTTTTAAGAACGTTGTCTAGACAACACAGGTATTCATAAAATATTTTATCGATCAAATCATTGCTATATAAAAGGACCCTTCATTTTAAAGATGATAAAATGGAGACTTGGAGACATTAAGTGATTTGCTTGAAGTGGCATGTCAAATTCACAGCACCTGGAGCTCAAGTTGCCTTGGTCGTTGATGGTTTAGTCCCTATGTTGTTCCAAAACTTGAGACCCCATGGACCGTAGCCCACAAGGCTCCTCTGTCCATGGGATTCCTCAGGCAAGAATGGGTTGCCATTTCCTTCTCCAGGGGATCTTCCTGACCCAGGGATCAAGCCTGTGTCTCCTGCATTGCAGATTCTATACTGATGAGCCACCAGGGTTATCCCTCACCCCCATATTCTTCCCACTGTTTTTTCTTTTTCTTGTAAAGATTTAGATGCAGATATATATATATATATACTATATAGGCCACTTCTATTGATCTTTCGTTCATTTATCTTTGTTCTTTGGCCTGTGTAGGCCTCCCATCGCAGCGGCCTCTCTCGTTGCAGAGCACAGGCTCTGGGTGCATGCGCTCCAGAGCTCCAGCTCGGTAGTTGGACACATCGGTCCAGCTGCTCCACGGCACGTGGGATCCTCCCAGGCCAGGGATTGAACTGGCTCTACTTACACCGCAAGGTGGTATCCTTACCCACTGGACCACCAGGGAAACCCCAGTTATATATTTTCAACAACCAGTCCACAGTGCTTTCCTCTTTAACCAGTTTTTCTCAAAAGAAATTTTTTAGATTTATAACTAAAAAACTAACTCCCACAAACTGTAGTCTATAAATTATATAAAGTATGGATTGAGTCTACCAATGTTATCTTTTTATGTCTAGAATTTTGAAATAAGATGGCATTAATTACTTTTTATTGAGGTGATAAAAATATCCCTTTGATATGAATTTTGAGTCTGTTCATACTCTAATGAGTTTAAGCTGTTAGTTTATCTGTATTTCAGTTTAAAGTAACTGCTGCTTTTTACTCTAGACCACATATGTGAAAATGGCAATCTGACTAAAACCTATTACTTGTGCTGGACCACGTATTTAATGATCCTTTTTATTTTTTAAGAACGTTGTCTAGACAACACAGGTATTCATAAAATATTTTATCGATCATCATTGCTATATAAATATAGGTCTGCAGGATTATGAAGCTGCCCTTAAGATTGATCCATCCAACAAAATTGTACAAAATGATGCTGAGAAGATTCGGGATATAATTCAAGGAACAGAACTAAAATCTAAATGACTACGAGGAGTAACTAGGTATTGTTCTGGCTTTTATAAAAATAATTGGAGGCATAGAAATCTGTGCATATTATGTATGATTGATTATACAGAATCACTTTCTCTTGAGTTCCATAGAGGGCAGAATATTATAGATCAGTAGAAAATGAAATGTTTGATTTGATTGGTTTTTAAAGAGTAACCTGTTTTATTTATTTCATGTTATTACAGGATTTTTGTTGTTGTTGTTACTGAATTTAGCTTGCCCTTATAACTAACCCAATATTTGTTGGTGTGATTACCAGGACACTTAATTGATTCATTTTTAACAAGGAGAAGTTTAAAATAAAAGATTGTGTATAAAATATTTTTGTTTGTATTAAATCCACAACTGTCTGAATAATTGGCCTTGGTATAATCATTATTGATTTTTTCACTTAGTTTCCAAATGCACAGATCCTTCTTTAAAACAAGAAGGTTTTAACTTAAAACTTGTTGTTTTAGGTTAGACCAGTTTACCTTAGTATTAATAAAACAACTGTTTTATTAAACCGTATCTTCAATTGTAGGCAGTGTAGCCAGAGAATTTGTCATATGACATTATCCCATGATGATAAGTTCTCTAGTAAGATTGTTTACTAGTACCATCAAGTATACCAGAAGGAAAAAAAAGAAGACAGCCAAGGTTGGAAACGTTAACTAAGAGTGTCGTGGCACTGACGCTGGACTGCACTGCCATTTGTGCTGTGCCCCTGAGATGACGCAAGCATTAAGCCAAACCAGCACAGCTTCTCTTTTGCCTCTGACAACTGTCACCGTTCTCTGTGAGTATATTTAGAGGATTTTTAGGAAAGCAAAGCAAAATTTTAGGAATAAGTTTTACAGTATTGGTCATCAGGTATCATTTGAGTGGACTATAAAATAGTCTTCTTTCTTTTTTTTTTTTTTTTTTAAAGATGCAGTACTTTTTTGAATATATGGGAGTATCCTAGTTAAGCAGCCTTGAAACTTTTACTTTTATAGAGCAACTCTTGGTAACTTCTGTAGCAATCCTGCCCAGTTATCAGACCTTCTGGTGAGGTAGGATTACTGTTTTTTATAACCTACCCTGGTGTGCTTTTGTTATTAAAAATAAATGTGGGGGCTTCCCCTGGTGGTCCAGTGGGTAAGGACACCGCCTTGCAGTGCAAGGGGCGCCAGTTCGATCCCTGGCCTGGGAAGATCCCACGTGCCGCGGAGCGGCTGGACCGATGTGTCCAATTACCGAGCCGGAGCTCTGGAGCTCATGCGCCCAGAGCCGGCGCTCTGCGACGACAGAGGCCACCGCAATGGGAGGCCCACAGGAGCCAAAGAACAAAGACGGATGAAAATAGAGAAATGAAAGACCAATGGAAGTGGACCGCCCATCCCCCTCCCTCCCCACCCCACCCCCCCAAAGATAAATAAATAAAAAATTTAAAATAAATAAATAAAATAAATAAATGTGACCAAAATAAAGGTGGTTCTCTGGGAAATGGAGTCACCTTAGACCCAGAGACGGAAGCCACATGTTAAGGGTTGCAGAGATGTCAGTTTAGGTCCCAGAATGACTCTGCAGATCAGATCTACTTACCCATCCTGAAACACTAGTCTGTTATGTGAGAGAAAAATGAACTTCTATTTTAAATAAGAAAAAAAAAAAAAGGTGGTTCTTCTGTGTGTCATGTACCAGTTTGGCATTCAAAATACTTTAACCCACCTAGTCTTTTCCTCAGGCTCTTCCTGTTGCAGGAAAAGTGGGGCACAAGAGGATGGTCATGTTCCAGGTCTCAGTGCCTCCCTGGGACAGGCCATCAGGTGAAGCTCCTTGGCTTCAGGCAGGAAAGAATTCAAGAGCAAGCCATAGTAAAGTGAAAGCAGGTTTATTTAGACATACACTTTCTGTAGACCGAATGCAGTCTGTCTCAAAACAAGAGACCTGTGCCCGGGTGTGGGAGTAGTTACTTTTATGGGCTGGGCCATTTCATAGTGGGAGAATTATTCCTGCTCTCTTGAAGAAGGGGCAGGCATTTCTAGGAATTGGGCCACTGTCCACTTTATGGCCTTTTATGGTCAGCCTTGGAACTGTCGCGGTGCCTGTGGGTATATCATTTAGCTAATGTATTACAGTGAGCATGTGATGAGGCTCAGGGGCCACTGGAAGTCACATCTTCTACCTCCTTGAACCTAATTGGTTCTAAGCAGTTTTTTTCTCTATCTTCAATGACTATGACATTCTTTTTATTATTATTATTGTATTTATTTTTGGCAATTCTGGGTTTTCAGTGCTGCCACAGTCTCTTCTCTAGTTGCAGGGAGTGGAGGCTACTCTCTAGTTGAGGTGAGTAGGCTTCTTCTTGCGGTGACTTTTTCTTGTTGTGGAACTTGGGCTCTAGGGCACATGGGCTTCAGTAGATGTGGCACATGGCTCAGTGGTTGTGGCTCACAGGTTTAGTTGCTCCACAGCATGTGGGATCTTCTCGGATCAGGGATCGAACCCATGTCCCCTGCATTGGCAGGCGAGCTCTCCACCACTGAGCTATCAGAGCTGCCCAACTATGACATTCTTTTAAAGGTTGTGCCCTGCCCTGCTCCCTCCTGTCTCCTTCCTATTATATCCCAATCAGAAAACAAAAAAGTGGATCTAATAGTCACCTTAAGGGCAAAAGATCTGTTTTTGAAAGAGGTAGAAGGAAGTTGTAAGTAGTTGGTTATTATTTTTGACCCTTTCCTCTAAGTCTTGGTTTAAAAGCAACAGACACTCATTTGTATTCATGAAATACCTGACATTTTTGGAGCAATTTTCTAGTAAGGGACTTCTGTCTTAGACTAAAATAGTGATAGAGTTAAAATATGCATAAAAGACTGTTAAAAGGAAAAATTTTTACAGCTGTCCTTAGACATGACCAAGCCAAACAAGGAATGATTTATTACTTGTAACAAGTAAGGAGAACACTGGGGAGCTTTCCCCACGCTCCAGAATTGGGGAAGTTTTAAGCTAAAGGTATGTGCATATTCATGAAAGGACTTGAGGAGAGAATTCTCCTTGGAATTGGGCAAAGTTCAACAAAATTCCAGGCTTTAGTTGACTTAAGTCAGAAGGGTCAGCAAAGGTCAACAGCACCATCCCTGGTTGTGTCGTTTAGTTGTTAAGTGCTGCAGCACACCAGGCTCCACTATTCGTCCCTGTCTCCCAGAGTCTGCTCAAATACATGTCCATTGAGTTGGTGTTGCTATTTAACCATCTCATCCTCTTCCACCACTTTGTTCTTTTTCTTTAATCTTTTCCAGCATCAGAGTGCTTTCTTGTGAGTTGCTCTTTGCATCAGGTGGCCAAAGTATTGGAGTTCCAGCATCAGTCCTATCAATGAATCTTCAGGGTTGATTTCCTTTACAATTGACTGGTTTGATCTCCTTGCAGTCCAGGGGACTCTCAAGAGTTGTACCCAGCGCTACAGTTTGCTACAGTTCAAAACCATAAATTCTTCAGAGTTCAGCCTTCTATATGGTCCAACTCTTAGCCATGGAGGGGGGCTCAATTCTGCAAAACAGCTCAAGACACCGCTTCAGGCTAATCTTTATTATTGAAGCAGAGCTGCAAGTCTTTATTATCTGATTTGTTATTTTGCTGTTGTTCCTTTTCTTACCTGATAAGAGGCCTTTGTTCTTTTGCTTTCTTATGATCATTATTACCTAGACTTGTTCAAGGTAAAACATGGTGACCAGGTTTAGGACACAAAATGGTTTAGCCCTAAAATGACTTCTCTTATATCCGGTTCTTTTTCTCCAGGGACCCTTACCCAACCTGCTTACACAAGGATGAGGCCTAATTGAAAACGTGGTTCAGAGGGAGCCTATATAGAGTTTGGTCAAGGAGCGACCACTTGGTATTAGCAAGCCAGGTTGTTTTTCTCAACAGACCTCATCTTTGTGGAGAATAAAGGCAAAAGACTTCTGCACAT
This sequence comes from Tragulus kanchil, assembly GCA_022376925.1. NCBI lineage: Eukaryota > Metazoa > Chordata > Mammalia > Artiodactyla > Tragulidae > Tragulus > Tragulus kanchil. The sequence goes on along the minus strand of JAIOJX010000024.1, from coordinate 116,733,095 downwards.
AGCATCAGGGGAAAAAGTTGGTATGTGGTCTCCCAAGAATCCTGAGAACAGGGTATGTTTCATTACCTTACTGAATTGATCTACCTTACTGAATTGATCTGTGTTAGTCTCACTCTAAAAGCCCCAAGAGCACCTTCAGGAGCTGACCCATCTCAAGGATCAGAGCCACATTAACCAGACTCAGAAGAGTGAATAAAACAGATTGCCTACTTATTACTAATGCAGAATCAGAAATTGACCAAGGATGTTCATGGTCACGGTAGGTTAAATGAAAATTCATTTCTCTTTATAAGCAGATTTGATACAGTAAATCAAATCATAAATTTGCTTGGACAACATGAACTCAAAAAACAAGAATAGTTTAATGAATGGACTGTTTCATGACATCATGCATCTAATTTCTACATAATAGCTTCCCTTTGACGAAGTTGAGGAGAATTCCCTTTGTTTACAAGCCTTAAGACATACCCCCCCTGTAACTAACTGTCCTATACTAACAGTAAAACTGGGCTAACTCTTCAGGTCATGACAAGGTTACCAGCATCTTCTCTGTGAGATATGATTTGCCTTTTTTTTTTTTTTTTCTATGAAAGAACATCAGTATAAGAATTCAGTTAGTTGATGTTGTGAGTCACACTTCTAAAATATTTTAAAGGCATATGACTCCTAAGACCGTCTCTCTCTTAAGACACTCTTTTCAGGGAACTACTTTTTTTCTTTCAAGGAACTACTTTGACACACCTCATTTTAGCCTTTGTATGACCTAAATAAACATGCTTTTTGTTTAATAAACTAACTGCTTTGTACAGTACCTAGAACCTAAGAAGCTCTGACTAATATTGAGCAGTTTACTGCACATAATACAAACAAACCAACATCATTTGGTCAAATATTAATTAGATTATTGATGGGGTAGAATTATAGTTATGATAGTCTTTTAGTTTATAGCTAAAAGAGGAAAAAGACCTAAACAAACTGTTAACACATTCCTTTGGGAAAATAAGCTTTCAGTTTCACCTGAAGGTAAGAGATCATGCTGTATTTCCAGAAATAATCAGCCAATAACTGGAGGTAAAACTTCAAATATTCTGACAAATTATGCCTAAAGTATGTCAGTTTTTAAATTAACATGCTTTAAATATTTTTCAGGGAAATTGTTCAAACTGTTACCTGAAATGGAATCTTTTTGGAAAAATTACAGAGTATGTTTATTTTTTACACGTTAGGATAACACATTACAAATGTACTGCTTTATTCAGTGTATCTCACAAGATAAATGAATACTTTACAGTCCATACCTTCTACTGCTTTATTTTCAGCTTGTTCTTATGCATCTAGTTCTAAGTATACCATGAATGATGGATCTATCTTTGATCTTATACACTCTGTCCATTTCAGTCCATTTTAAAGAACGTTACAACATGAACTCAAAAAACAAGAATAGTTTAATGAATGGACTGTTTCATGACATCATGCATCTAATTTCTACATAATAGCTTCCCTTTGACGAAGTTGAGGAGAATTCCCTTTGTTTACAAGCCTTAAGACATACCCCCCCTGTAACTAACTGTCCTATACTAACAGTAAAACTGGGCTAACTCTTCAGGTCATGACAAGGTTACCAGCATCTTCTCTGTGAGATATGATTTGCCTTTTTTTTTTTTTTTTCTATGAAAGAACATCAGTATAAGAATTCAGTTAGTTGATGTTGTGAGTCACACTTCTAAAATATTTTAAAGGCATATGACTCCTAAGACCGTCTCTCTCTTAAGACACTCTTTTCAGGGAACTACTTTTTTTCTTTCAAGGAACTACTTTGACACACCTCATTTTAGCCTTTGTATGACCTAAATAAACATGCTTTTTGTTTAATAAACTAACTGCTTTGTACAGTACCTAGAACCTAAGAAGCTCTGACTAATATTGAGCAGTTTACTGCACATAATACAAACAAACCAACATCATTTGGTCAAATATTAATTAGATTATTGATGGGGTAGAATTATAGTTATGATAGTCTTTTAGTTTATAGCTAAAAGAGGAAAAAGACCTAAACAAACTGTTAACACATTCCTTTGGGAAAATAAGCTTTCAGTTTCACCTGAAGGTAAGAGATCATGCTGTATTTCCAGAAATAATCAGCCAATAACTGGAGGTAAAACTTCAAATATTCTGACAAATTATGCCTAAAGTATGTCAGTTTTTAAATTAACATGCTTTAAATATTTTTCAGGGAAATTGTTCAAACTGTTACCTGAAATGGAATCTTTTTGGAAAAATTACAGAGTATGTTTATTTTTTACACGTTAGGATAACACATTACAAATGTACTGCTTTATTCAGTGTATCTCACAAGATAAATGAATACTTTACAGTCCATACCTTCTACTGCTTTATTTTCAGCTTGTTCTTATGCATCTAGTTCTAAGTATACCATGAATGATGGATCTATCTTTGATCTTATACACTCTGTCCATTTCAGTCCATTTTAAAGAACGTTACTTTGCAGTCATCTTTAGTTACATTTTCTCTGTGGAACTGTGGGTGACAGGTTCTCAAAATGTGGTTCCATCAAAACACAAATATACTGTATTATAATCCTGTTCTTAAAAGTAATCTTTGGTTCCACATCTACTGCTCGGTATTGCCGTCTCTGTATTCAGTGTACTCTGTTCTTTTCGGTAGTTTTTCTGTACACTTTCTTGCAGGTTCCTTAAACTTACTCCAGTATGGTTTTCATCTCTATAACTTCAGGGAAGCCCTTCTTGTTGATCACCAGTGGTTTCCACACTGCCTAATGAAACCCTCAGGTCTCAGTCTGTGTTTTAGCCTCCAAGATGGTTTCACACAGCTGGGTCATTCTCTTTCTGGAAACAAGTTCCTCACTTGACTTCTCAGCATCACAGTCTCTCTAATTACTTCTACTTCACTCATCACTTCTTGGTCTCGTTTGTTTATTCCTCATCATCACCCTGACATCTAAATGAGTTCCCCTAGAGATTAGTCCTCTGGTCTCTTTTTCACCTACACTTTGTTGTCTTATCTCATGACTTTAAATAATATATTTGTGCGTATGTTCTTTTAATTGATTCTATTCAACTTCTACCCTGAATGCCAGACTAGATACTCAGTTGCCACTCTTCACTTTCTTCAGGGGCGTGGTCAAATACCAATTGATCAGACATTCCTGTACCTAAAATACCTCCTGTCCAAGTACTCCTCCTCTAACCTTATAGTATGCTTTCCCCATAGTTCTTAGTAGGGTCAAAGTTTTAAATTAAAACATGCTTTAAATATTTTTCAGGAAATTGTTCAAACTGTTACCTGAAATGGAATCTTTTTGGAAAAATTACAGAGTATGTTTATTTTTTACACGTTAGGATAACACATTACAAATGTACTGCTTTATTCAGTGTATCTCACAAGATAAATGAATACTTTACAGTCCATACCTTCTACTGCTTTATTTTCAGCTTGTTCTTATGCATCTAGTTCTAAGTATACCATGAATGATGGATCTATCTTTGATCTTATACACTCTGTCCATTTCAGTCCATTTTAAAGAACGTTACTTTGCAGTCATCTTTAGTTACATTTTCTCTGTGGAACTGTGGGTGACAGGTTCTCAAAATGTGGTTCCATCAAAACACAAATATACTGTATTATAATCCTGTTCTTAAAAGTAATCTTTGGTTCCACATCTACTGCTCGGTATTGCCCGTCTCTGTATTCAGTGTACTCTGTTCTTTTCGGTAGTTTTTCTGTACACTTTCTTGCAGGTTCCTTAAACTTACTCCAGTATGGTTTTCATCTCTATAACTTCAGGGAAGCCCTTCTTGTTGATCACCAGTGGTTTCCACACTGCCTAATGAAACCCTCAGGTCTCAGTCTGTGTTTTAGCCTCCAAGATGGTTTCACACAGCTGGGTCATTCTCTTTCTGGAAACAAGTTCCTCACTTGACTTCTCAGCATCACAGTCTCTCTAATTACTTCTACTTCACTCATCACTTCTTGGTCTCGTTTGTTTATTCCTCATCATCACCCTGACATCTAAATGAGTTCCCCTAGAGATTAGTCCTCTGGTCTCTTTTTCACCTACACTTTGTTGTCTTATCTCATGACTTTAAATAATATATTTGTGCGTATGTTCTTTTAATTGATTCTATTCAACTTCTACCCTGAATGCCAGACTAGATACTCAGTTGCCACTCTTCACTTTCTTCAGGGGCGTGGTCAAATACCAATTGATCAGACATTCCTGTACCTAAAATACCTCCTGTCCAAGTACTCCTCCTCTAACCTTATAGTATGCTTTCCCCATAGTTCTTATAACCTGGCATGTTATACATATATATATATATATATATATATATATATATATATATATATATGTACACATGTATATATAATACATATTATAATATATAACATTTATATATAAATATATTTTCATATTTATACTTGTTTATATTATATTTATAAAATTATATATTTATAACTATATATACAATTCATGTGTAATATATAATACATATAAATATAAGCATATATTATATATATATTAAGTATCATATAGCCCTTTATTTCATATATATAATTCTATATAATATACATATAAATATATTAATTATATATATTAATGTATGATATATAATCTATTAATGTATGTTATATAATCTATTAATATATTTACATATACCATATTAATTATATATACTAATTCATATATATGATATATTATACACTAATATATTCAAATGTATATTAAATATATATAGACATACAGTATGTAATCATATGACTATATACTATATTTTAATGTATATTAATACATATACTAATATATTGGTTTATATATTATATATAACTAACTATATATCAATAATTATGTTACTATAACAGTAATTATAACAATATAAAATACTATCAATATTATAATATATTATAATATATTATATTATAATATATTTATAATATATATTTATAATTAGCATAATTACATACCTTAATATATACCACAAATATATTTTATATATTAAGTATCATATAGCCCTTTATTTCATATATATAATTCTATATAATATACATATAAATATATTAATTATATATATTAATGTATGATATATAATCTATTAATGTATGCTATATAATCTATTGATATATTTACATATAACATATTAATTATATATAATAATTCATATATATGATAAAATATACAATAATATATTCACATGTATATTAAATATATATAGACATACAGTATGTAATCATATGACTATATACTATATTTTAATGTATATTAATACATATACTAATATATTGGTTTATATATTATATATAACTAACTATATATCAATAATTATGTTACTATAACAGTAATTATAACAATATAAAATACTATCAATATTATAATATATTATAATATATTATATTATAATATATTTATAATATATATTTATAATTAGCATAATTACATACCTTAATATATACCACAAATATATTTTATATATTAAATAAAATAATGCATAATTATTAATTGAATAATTGAATAAGTATACATAATTATACATAATTATTAATTGATATAATGTTATATATTTTTGTATGTGTATATATAGGTATATATTAATTAGATAATGCTATATATAATTAATATACATACTTATATGTACTTTATGTAAATATGCATATATTAATATATAGTATATATTTACATGTCAATGATATTTACATAAATAAAATTTATGTGACATAAATATGTAAATGTTATATGGGGGGCTTCCCTGGTGGCTCAGACATTAAAGAATCTGCCTGCAATGCAGGAGACCAGTTTCGATCCCTGGGTGGGGAAGATACCCTCGAGGTGGAAATGGCAAACTGCTCCACTATTCTTGTAGAATCTCATGGATAGAGGAGCCTGGTGGGCTATAGTTCATGGAGTCTTAGAAAGTCAGACTCGACTGAGTGATTAACATATGTACACGGACATAAATATTTACGTATAAAAATGTACCCATATTTTACATGTATATATTTGTACATATATATAAATATTTGTAAATATTTATGTCTACATGTGTTTAAATATATACATTTTTAAATATAAAGAAATAAACATCTACATTCTATAACAATTATATTTAAATGTGTATACATATTTATACGTCAGTCTTTTGGTCTGTTTCCCCTACTAGAATTTATTAGAGTCTAATCTCAAGGTAGATGGCTAGAATAGTCTGGACTTTAATAGTCACTAAATGACTGCTTAATTGCATTCCAGACAACATGCTTGATTCCATGATATTCATCCTTCCTAAGAATTTTATCACCATCAACAAAACAAAACAAAAATGCCTAACCAAGGGCTTCCCTGGTGGTCCAGTGGGTAAGGATACTGCCTTGAAGTGCAAGGGGCGCCGGTTGGATCCCTGGCCTGGGAAGATCCCATGTGCCGCGGAGCGGCTGGACCGATGTGTCCAATTACCGAGCCGGAGCTCTGGAGCACATGTGCCCAGAGCCAGTGCTCTGCAACGACAGAGGCCACTGCGATGGGAGGCCCACACGGCCAAAGAACAAAGATGGATGAAACTAGATAAATGAAAGACCAGTGAAAGTGGCCCGCCCACCCTCCTCCCTCCCTACCCCCGCCAAAATAAATAAATACATAAATGTTTTAAAAATATATACATAGGGCTTCCCCTGGTGGTCCAGTGGATAAGGACACCGCCTTGCAGTGCAAGGGGCGCCGGTTCGATCCCTGGCCTGGGAAGATCCAACGTGCCACGGAGCAGCTGGACTGATGTGTCCAATTACCGAGCCCGAGCTCTGAAGCGCATGCGCCCAGAGCCGGTGCTCTGCGACGGCAGACGCCACCGCGATGGGAGGCCCACAGGAGCCAAAGAACAAAGACGGATGAACATGGAGAAATGAAAGACCAATAGAAGTGGCCCGCCTGCTCCCCTCCCTCCCCAACCCAACCCCCGCCCAAAATAAATAAATAAAGAAATATTAACACACACACACACACACACACAAATATATATATAAATATATATATAAATGCCTAACCACCTATCATAGTAAGGAAATTTGGGTTAGCCTCTAGAGTCTACATATTAAAAAGCTGACTTCACTTGCTACAAATCAAACACCTACAGTGAAGGGGTAAAATGGTTTGTTTATTTTATGCCAAGAAAAATGTAGTAAACGCAAAGTCTGCTCCATCATTCGCCTGGAAATCTTGTGCGTGCCTTGATTTTGATGTTTCAGAGGAGGTGGTCCCCATATCGTATTTCTGGATATTTGAAAGAGTTTCATGAGGCTACAGAGTATAAGCTGTTTCCCAAAACTTCAACTTCTCTGTATCCAACTTTTCTGATACCCTAGTGACTCAGTTTTTTCTAACTGATAATAATATTCCTGAAACTAAAACCAAAGGGAAAAGTAAGAACCATGATTTTTTTTTTTTTTTTTTTTTTTCAGTAAAGGATCCAGTTGAACAGGAGGTTTCAACAGATGGCAGTTGAAATAAATCTGTATGTGCAGTGGAATTACCAAGTTTAAAGAACTGTATACCCATCATCTACCACTGCGCATACTCTGTGTTAAAGATGTTATCAGGGTAATTGCGTTTGTAAAAATGTGTAACATTCTTTCACATTTTCCTTCTTTTATATGTAACATTTCTTTTGTCTCTCAGGACTGAGAGACTAAGCGCTGGTATAATCAAATGCTTTCTACTGTTTATCCTGAACACATTTTTATTTAAGAAGTCACTGTTTTTCACAAAAATTGAAATGCTTCATTTTTCAAAGGTAAAGTAAAAATTACTTCAAATCTTTATTTCAAATAAGGTATCCCAGTCTTAGATTTAAAACTCACTTTTCTTGAGTATATTTTCTCTTAAAGAGTAATGTATTTTCAAAGAGTGTGCTGAAAATTAGGAAAATCAATGGTTCTTGTTCTGTCGGGTGCAGTGTTTAGACTGTTATTTTGATAAAATCTGGTAGCTCTGATATGGCTTGAAAATACTTGCTTCCTTGGAGTATAATAGCAGGGAAAAAACTGTGCCATAGGTAAAAATTCACCATAATTACTTGAATTGGTTTTATACATAATCATCTTAGGTTTTGATAGTGAGGTAGTCATATGGAGTGTCTTTGGGTCCAACATACATGAAAACACAGGATTGCCAGGATTCATACAAAGAGGCAGTTCAGGTTTCATTTCTTTGTCTGAATTTGAAGCCGAAATACCTTTCTTCTCCTAAAAGACAAATGCATAAAACAATTCTCAATTATTTCTGTTCTGAGAAAAGCAGAGTTATTTAAGTTAAGCCCTAACCTTTTTTATACCACTCATAAGAAGTGACTGGAAAAAGATCAAAGACCTGAATGCAAGATCTGATACCATAAAACTCCTAGAAGAAAACATAGGGCAAAAAGTCCTTGGAGGTGGCCTTAGGAGTGATTTCTGGATATGGCAACAAAAGTACAAACAACAAAACAAAGCTCTGTAAGTTTGACTACATCAAACTAAAAAGCTTCTGCACAGCACAAGAACAGCAGAATGAAAAGGCAACCTTGGAATGGGAGAAAATATTTGCAAACTATGTATCAGATAAAGAACTAATTTCCAAAATATCTGAAGAACTCATACAATTCAGTAGCAAAAAAACCCAAGCAATATAATTAAATAATGGGCTGAAGATCTGAACAGACATTTTCCACCTAAGACACAGATGACCAACAAATACATGAAAAGATGTTGAACATTTCTAATCATTGGAGAAATGCAGATCTAATCCACAATGAGATGTTACTCCACACCTGAAGAGTGGCTATTAACAAAAAGCTGAGAGAGAATTAGAGTTGATGAGGATGTGGAGAAAAGGGAATGCTGATGGTAATGTAAATTGGTAGAGCCACTATGGAAAAGTGTGGGGTGTAATGTGCTGAAAATCACTTTTCTTGAGTATATTTTCTCTTAAAGAGTAATGTATTTTCAAAGAGTGTGCTGAAAATTAGGAAAATCAATGGTTCTTGTTCTGTCGGGTGCAGTGTTTAGACTGTTATTTTGATAAAATCTGGTAGCTCTGATATGGCTTGAAAATACTTGCTTCCTTGGAGTATAATAGCAGGGAAAAAACTGTGCCATAGGTAAAAATTCACCATAATTACTTGAATTGGTTTTATACATAATCATCTTAGGTTTTGATAGTGAGGTAGTCATATGGAGTGTCTTTGGGTCCAACATACATGAAAACACAGGATTGCCAGGATTCATACAAAGAGGCAGTTCAGGTTTCATTTCTTTGTCTGAATTTGAAGCCGAAATACCTTTCTTCTCCTAAAAGACAAATGCATAAAACAATTCTCAATTATTTCTGTTCTGAGAAAAGCAGAGTTATTTAAGTTAAGCCCTAACCTTTTTTATACCACTCATAAGAAGTGACTGGAAAAAGATCAAAGACCTGAATGCAAGATCTGATACCATAAAACTCCTAGAAGAAAACATAGGGCAAAAAGTCCTTGGAGGTGGCCTTAGGAGTGATTTCTGGATATGGCAACAAAAGTACAAACAACAAAACAAAGCTCTGTAAGTTTGACTACATCAAACTAAAAAGCTTCTGCACAGCACAAGAACAGCAGAATGAAAAGGCAACCTTGGAATGGGAGAAAATATTTGCAAACTATGTATCAGATAAAGAACTAATTTCCAAAATATCTGAAGAACTCATACAATTCAGTAGCAAAAAAACCCAAGCAATATAATTAAATAATGGGCTGAAGATCTGAACAGACATTTTCCACCTAAGACACAGATGACCAACAAATACATGAAAAGATGTTGAACATTTCTAATCATTGGAGAAATGCAGATCTAATCCACAATGAGATGTTACTCCACACCTGAAGAGTGGCTATTAACAAAAAGCTGAGAGAGAATTAGAGTTGATGAGGATGTGGAGAAAAGGGAATGCTGATGGTAATGTAAATTGGTAGAGCCACTATGGAAAAGTGTGGGGGTTCCTTAAAAAACTAGAACTACCATATGATCCAGCAGTTTAACTTCTTATGTATCCATCGGAAATGAAGTCACATCTTGAAGACAGATCTTGCACTTCCATGTTCATTGCAGCATTATTCACAATAACTAAGACATGGAAACAACCTAGGTATTTAATGGTTTTGTTTTGAGGAAATTATGCTGGTGCATCCCGTGTGGTCATGTATGGATGTGAGAGTTGGAACACAAAGAAGGCTGAGTGCTGAAGAATTGATGCTTTCAAATTGTGCTTGAGAAGACTCTAGAGGGTCCCTTTGACTGCAGGGAGACCAGACCAGTAAGTCCTAAAGGAAATCAGCCTCAATATTCATTGGAAGGACTGATGCTAAAGTTGAAGCTCTAGTACTTTGACCACCTGACATGAAGAACCAACTCACTGGAAAGACCCTGATGCTGGGAAAGATTGAAGGCAAAAGGAGAAGAGGGAGTGAGAGGATGAGATGGTTAGATAGCATTGTCTTGGGCAGACTCTAGAAATTCTTAAGAATATACTGGGTCTTAGGGTATAGAGCAATTCTCAAACCCCAGATAAGCTCTTGAGACCTAGAATCCGTCCTCCAGTGATTAGGAATTTGTAACTCACCACCAGCCGCTTCAGCAGAGTTCCACCCACAAGTGAAGCTTGAAAGCTGCTAGTAAATAAGAAAAGCCCTAATGGCAACATTCCAACCTTATCTGCTTACTTTCCTAAGAACAAGTTAGCTTAATTCTTGACCAGAGTAACCTGCTCCGGTCTAGCTCAAGTTGTAGGCTCACACAGAAGCCAGGAGCAGCATTTTTCCTTTAATTTCTTAGGATTGTAAGTAGAAGCAGAAGTAAAGTATATGCAGCTGTGTCTGAGGTTTTTCCTTTAAAAGGGGGAGAGTAAATTGGACGGAAGCTCCCTCACAGAACTCAGTAGCATCTGAGGTGAGGTTGAAGCACCCAGTTCTGGGGTAAGATCTTTCTCTTTGCATTTTGATTGAGTTCTGTTTAATTCTGATTAATTCTGATTATTTGTGCTTGCCTAATAAACCCACTCTTGGTTTAACAATACTTGAGACCACGATACTTTATTGTCGAGGTCCGAGGCTCACACCCTGAGGGGACCACGCCGTGTTCGCAAAAAGGTCTCTGAGCTATTCAATATAGTATCTCTTAGTGAGAGCTAGTGAGAACAGTAATCAGAGTAAGCTCCGACACGGCGCCCGCGACAGCATCACCAACTCAATGGACATGAAATTGAGCAAACTTGGGGAGATAGGGAAGGACAGGGGCCCCTGGTGTGCTTCAGTCCATGGAATTGCAAAGAGTTGAACACATCGTAGGGATTGAACAACATACATGTAAATATGTATGTGTATAAAATTAATATATGTTTCAGTTATATATAACCATACAGAGCAAACCTGTCAAAAGTATGTTCAAGATAATTTTTAAAAATCCTGTACTAGAACTATGAGAACTTGCAAAAATGTGTAAATTATAGCATAAGATGCAGTAAGTTATAGTTCAAAGAGGATATACAGTTGAATTTTAAAATGAAAAGGTCAACAGATAAACATTCAGGGATCCTAACCTTGTGGACCTTTGCTTTGTGTATTAAGCAAATAATTACACAACTGATAATTACAGTTGTGGTAAGTGCTATGAAGAAAAAAAATTCAAGATATTTATGAAGACATATGGGGGTTCTAACCTAGTGTGGGGCCCTAGGAAGGCCATTCTGGTAAAGTGTCATTGCATCTAAGACCAAAAGGCAGTGAACGAAAAGACAGAGGAGGCTACGAAGTCACACACAAAAAAGTGTGGCCCAAGTAGAGTGAGTTAGGGTGCAAAAGGCTTGAGATAAGGGTAGACAGGCAGGGGCAGATCCTGAAGTGTCTGGTTGACTAAGTGAGAAATTTGGATCTTTATGGTAAAAGCAATGGAAAGCTATTCAGGCGTTTTAAGGAGGGGCTTCCCTGGTGGTCCAGTGGGTGAAGAGTCCGCCTTGCAGTGCAGGGGGCACGGGTTCGATCCCTGGCCTGGTAGGATCCCGTGTGCCACAGAGTGGCTGGCTGATGTGTCCAGTTGCAGGCCAGTGCTCTGTGACGACGGAGGCCACTGCCATGGGAGGCCCGCACGGGCCAGGGAATAAAAGATGGATGAAAATAAATAAATAAAAAACCAGTAACAGAGGCCAAAATTAAAAAAAAAAAAAAAAAAGAATGTTAAAAGAGTTTTAAGGAGAAGCATGTCATGATGTAACGTCAGTTTTAGGAAGATTACTTTGGCTGCTATCAGGGTGTTGAGTGGGAGAAACTTCAGTAGTCCACGTGTGTGATGATTTATAGAAAGATGGTGGTACAGAGAGACTAGGAAGTAATTTTGAGACATATTTTGCAAGTAGAATCCATAGGACCTGGCGATTGATTGGATGTGGATGGAGAGGAAAAGGGACAGACCAAGGCAGATCCCCAGATTTCTGGACCAACATATGGATAGATGGCCATTTACTACAATTTATAACTAACATACATAATAAAATTTTTTTAATGCATTATTTATTTATTTATTTTTGGCTATTCTGGGTTTTCCCTGCTGCCACAGGCTCTTCTCTAGTTGCAGGGAGTAGGGGCTACTTTCTAGTTGAGGTGAGCAGGCTTCTTGTTGTGGTGACTTCTCTTGTTGTGGAACTCGGGCTCTAGGGCACATGGACTCAATAGTTGCAGCTCCGAGGCTCTAGAGCACATGCTCCATAGTTGTGACTCACGGGCTTAGTTGCTCCACAGCATGTGGGATCTTTCCAGATCAGGGATCGAACCTGTGTCTCCTGCATTGGCAGGTGAACTCTTTACCACTGAGCTACCAAGGAAGCCCCATAATAAATTTAATATTCAAAATAATTTTAGCTATTGAGAGGGAGGGAGCCAGACAGTAAAAAGAATGGATACGAAAGTGCATGTTGTTTCCTAGCATATGCACATAACATTCTTTAGCCTCTGTAAAGTCATGTCCATTAAAATCATCAAACTTCAATAATGCAGGTGAAAGAATTCAAGTGGAAAAGACTGTATGAACCTTGTTTATCTCTTAACAAATACTGAGTACCTCCTGTGTGCCAGGCATCATTAGATGCTTGAAAAATAGTGATCAGTGTGAAGTTCCACATTTTATTATATAGAAGGTAAGCACCTAGGAAGTAAGCTCAATAATGTCAGGGAATTGGCTACTTAAAAGGTAGGTCTTCACCTGCAAAATTAGGTGTCACCAGTTCTGGGTTCTGATGTTGCCAGTGATAAAAGCTGTGTGACTTGATGAAATTATTTTGCAAGGATTCAAACTCCTTGTCTATAAATACAAAACAAACGAGATGGAGTAGACAGTCTTGTTTAATCTGAGGATATAAGGGCTCTCCAAATGTGATGATTTATAGAAAGATGGTGGTACAGAGAGACTAGGAAGTAATTTTGAGACATATTTTGCAAGTAGAATCCATAGGACCTGGCGATTGATTGGATGTGGATGGAGAGGAAAAGGGACAGACCAAGGCAGATCCCCAGATTTCTGGACCAACATATGGATAGATGGCCATTTACTACAATTTATAACTAACATACATAATAAAATTTTTTTAATGCATTATTTATTTATTTATTTTTGGCTATTCTGGGTTTTCCCTGCTGCCACAGGCTCTTCTCTAGTTGCAGGGAGTAGGGGCTACTTTCTAGTTGAGGTGAGCAGGCTTCTTGTTGTGGTGACTTCTCTTGTTGTGGAACTCGGGCTCTAGGGCACATGGACTCAATAGTTGCAGCTCCGAGGCTCTAGAGCACATGCTCCATAGTTGTGACTCACGGGCTTAGTTGCTCCACAGCATGTGGGATCTTTCCAGATCAGGGATCGAACCTGTGTCTCCTGCATTGGCAGGTGAACTCTTTACCACTGAGCTACCAAGGAAGCCCCATAATAAATTTAATATTCAAAATAATTTTAGCTATTGAGAGGGAGGGAGCCAGACAGTAAAAAGAATGGATACGAAAGTGCATGTTGTTTCCTAGCATATGCACATAACATTCTTTAGCCTCTGTAAAGTCATGTCCATTAAAATCATCAAACTTCAATAATGCAGGTGAAAGAATTCAAGTGGAAAAGACTGTATGAACCTTGTTTATCTCTTAACAAATACTGAGTACCTCCTGTGTGCCAGGCATCATTAGATGCTTGAAAAATAGTGATCAGTGTGAAGTTCCACATTTTATTATATAGAAGGTAAGCACCTAGGAAGTAAGCTCAATAATGTCAGGGAATTGGCTACTTAAAAGGTAGGTCTTCACCTGCAAAATTAGGTGTCACCAGTTCTGGGTTCTGATGTTGCCAGTGATAAAAGCTGTGTGACTTGATGAAATTATTTTGCAAGGATTCAAACTCCTTGTCTATAAATACAAAACAAACGAGATGGAGTAGACAGTCTTGTTTAATCTGAGGATATAAGGGCTCTCCAAATGTAGCCTTTGGAAAGTGACTTTAAGTTATTTGAAAAACATGAAGGAGAAGTGTACATTTATATGTGATAAGGCCCTTAAATATGCATTCTATGGTGTCCATGTCAGCAAAAAATTATGGCAGTTAATAAACGTCCCCGATTTGGCAATTTGTACAATACTTAACATCTAAGTCCTTTCAGATCAGAATTTTTTTATTATGTCTAACCTTATAAAGGCTGGCAGGGTACTCTGCATGCGTGTGTGTGCTAGGTTGGTTCAGTCATGTCCGGCTCTAAGCAACCCTATGGACTGTAGCTCACGGGGCTCCTCTGTCCATGGGATTCTCCAGGCAAGAATCCTGGAGGGGGTTGCCACACCCTCCTCCAGGGGAGTTTAGGAGGTAGGCTTTTTACCGCTGGCGCCACCTGGGAAGCTCCAGAGTACTGTTAGCTCTGACTTTTTAAGGATGAATTAAACAGAAGGTTGTTTATATGGATTAAAGGTCTTTTTCTTTGAAGACTCTATAGTAGATTCTTGTGATTTATGAGGTTAAAACTCTTTAAGAATTTTAAATCCTTAAAACTGGCAAGCATATAATCTCAGTTTCTCCAGCTCTGAAATGGAGACAAGAATATTGGCCAAGTTGTCGTGTCAGGATCAGATTTGGGTCAGATTAGTTTGGTTCCCCTTAGAATAACTCAGCTCACTTTTAATTCCTTGGTGATTCTACTTAATGTCTCAGCAAGGTTAGAGTTTCCCAGTATCAGAAACCTGTTTGTTTTCAAATCTTTAGTTCCAGTCTGCAAATGTGAAGTATTTACTCCACTTTCGTTGTTTAATAGTTGCAAATTTTAGACCTGTTTATTGTTTTATATTCACATTGGTTGGCTCTAATTTGAGATATTTAAAATTCACAGTCCACACTTCTTTTGTTCAGATTTGAAGGAGTGTAATAGAGTGTTGGGGGAGTAGCACAAGGCAAGATCTGTGTGACCTAGATTCCAATCCTTCATCATCACAGCACCTTTGTTTTTAATATTGTCTGTAAACCTGGTTAAAAATATTTACCATAGATCCTGTGGTTGGGAAATGAAAGAAAATCAGATGTAAATGATACATTGCTGTATCAGTGGAACAAATTTGTATCATTTTCTTTTTTGCAGGTATCCCTCAACGCATATGCAGAGTCTTCCAGAATTCAGTTCAAAAATTATGGCAGTTAATAAACGTCCCCGATTTGGCAATTTGTACAATACTTAACATCTAAGTCCTTTCAGATCAGAATTTTTTTATTATGTCTAACCTTATAAAGGCTGGCAGGGTACTCTGCATGCGTGTGTGTGCTAGGTTGGTTCAGTCATGTCCGGCTCTAAGCAACCCTATGGACTGTAGCTCACGGGGCTCCTCTGTCCATGGGATTCTCCAGGCAAGAATCCTGGAGGGGGTTGCCACACCTCCTCCAGGGGAGTTTAGGAGGTAGGCTTTTTACCGCTGGCGCCACCTGGGAAGCTCCAGAGTACTGTTAGCTCTGACTTTTTAAGGATGAATTAAACAGAAGGTTGTTTATATGGATTAAAGGTCTTTTTCTTTGAAGACTCTATAGTAGATTCTTGTGATTTATGAGGTTAAAACTCTTTAAGAATTTTAAATCCTTAAAACTGGCAAGCATATAATCTCAGTTTCTCCAGCTCTGAAATGGAGACAAGAATATTGGCCAAGTTGTCGTGTCAGGATCAGATTTGGGTCAGATTAGTTTGGTTCCCCTTAGAATAACTCAGCTCACTTTTAATTCCTTGGTGATTCTACTTAATGTCTCAGCAAGGTTAGAGTTTCCCAGTATCAGAAACCTGTTTGTTTTCAAATCTTTAGTTCCAGTCTGCAAATGTGAAGTATTTACTCCACTTTCGTTGTTTAATAGTTGCAAATTTTAGACCTGTTTATTGTTTTATATTCACATTGGTTGGCTCTAATTTGAGATATTTAAAATTCACAGTCCACACTTCTTTTGTTCAGATTTGAAGGAGTGTAATAGAGTGTTGGGGGAGTAGCACAAGGCAAGATCTGTGTGACCTAGATTCCAATCCTTCATCATCACAGCACCTTTGTTTTTAATATTGTCTGTAAACCTGGTTAAAAATATTTACCATAGATCCTGTGGTTGGGAAATGAAAGAAAATCAGATGTAAATGATACATTGCTGTATCAGTGGAACAAATTTGTATCATTTTCTTTTTTGCAGGTATACCTCAACGCATATGCAGAGTCTTCCAGAATTCAGTTCTAAAATTTACAGGTTAAGAACACTAGTATGCCCCCATTTACTAACACTCATTATTTTGTAGGAAACTGGCAAAGCTGGAAGTAGAATTCATCAGAGCTTGCTGCTTATTCTTCTTTAACACTGCTTACTAAATTGTTGTAAATAACTTCTCTGGGATTGTACATATCTGTAAACAACAAAACTATGTAGAAACGAAACATAAAATAAAAATAATTAAGTGGAAAAAAAAAGAAGGAAAAAAACTGTTTTAAATATCCAGAGCATAGACAGTGGAGAACAGTTAAGTCACCAGAAGGTTATGGCATCACAACAGGTCATTGTGTCTCAAAATGTCTAGGTTCCCTCAGCACACAGAAGGCTTCTTAAGTGGGAGGTGCTGTCCTGTGACTTGTGGGATAAAGTACCAACCCTAATACACACACTTTATGGACACCAGTCACAGAGGCTGTGACTTTCAAATCACCCTCTACAACTGGCTCTAAAATTCAGATTAACTGTAACTCAAAATGTAATACAAAAAACAGAATCTACTCAAAATAGAAGACAAGTGAGCTGAAAAAATTTGGGGGCTTAATCTGTACCACACAATGTGTAGAGGTTACTGTCCACCTAAATGTTTTTGACTTCCAGGATAATTCACAGATGTTTACGGATGTAGAAACAAAATACCCATTGCTTTTACTCTACATCCTAGGTCCTCACTGCAGCTTTCTTATTTAACTTTAGCCTCCTTCAAATATGGTATTCTTGAAATGTGATGTTCAAAACAGATACATTAAAAACAAAACAGCCGAATACAAAGAAATATAAAAAGACTACCTTAAATTCTTTGCTAGATTACATACTGAGTCAGCAGCTGTTACCGAAGGATAAGAATATTAATAAAAGTTCTAAATGAATCTTATAAAATCGATTTACATTAAAATGCCTTGAATGAAAATCTACAAATATATAGTACTAACTATCTTACTAATTTAATATTCAGGCCGTCCTAGAATTAGAGAAGACCAGGCCACTTTGACTTTTCCAAGTCTTCTTTAGTGATAAACATTTTTTTTTTTGGCCATTTCTGTTGGTCTTTCATTTATTCATTTCCATCCATCCTTGTTCCTTGGCCTGTGTGGGCCTCCCATCCCGGTGACCTCTCTCCTTGCAGAGCACCGGCCCTGGGCGCATGCGCTCCAGAGCTCCAGCTCCGTAGTTGGGACACATGGGTCCAGCTGCTCCGAGGTACGTGGATCTTCCCAGGCCAGGGATTGAACCGGCGCCCCTTGCAATGCAAGGCGAACACACATTTTTATGAAGTAAATGACAATGCAGTAAAATAATAAAAATGCCCATTATAGAAGCTGTAATTATAACGTTAAAAATCATTTTTTCTGTTTTTTTGTGTGTCATAATTGATAATTACAGTAACATCAAAAGCAAAAAATTACTGAAAGCCTAATTTTTAGGCACCCTTTTGTTTCCCCTCAGGCCCAACCATCCTCGTTTATGTTTTTAATTTTGGGGGTGGGCACAATTAGGCGACGGAGAATTAAACCTTAACTTTCTACTGCTTCTATCAACAGTGAGTATAAATGCATCCTATTCTTTTGCCCCCTCATAAGTTTTTTCGAATAAGACGCAATGTAAACAAACGTAAATTTTTTTTCAAAATCTGTACCACACAATGTGTAGAGGTTACTGTCCACCTAAATGTTTTTGACTTCCAGGATAATTCACAGATGTTTACGGATGTAGAAACAAAATACCCATTGCTTTTACTCTACATCCTAGGTCCTCACTGCAGCTTTCTTATTTAACTTTAGCCTCCTTCAAATATGGTATTCTTGAAATGTGATGTTCAAAACAGATACATTAAAAACAAAACAGCCGAATACAAAGAAATATAAAAAGACTACCTTAAATTCTTTGCTAGATTACATACTGAGTCAGCAGCTGTTACCGAAGGATAAGAATATTAATAAAAGTTCTAAATGAATCTTATAAAATCGATTTACATTAAAATGCCTTGAATGAAAATCTACAAATATATAGTACTAACTATCTTACTAATTTAATATTCAGGCCGTCCTAGAATTAGAGAAGACCAGGCCACTTTGACTTTTCCAAGTCTTCTTTAGTGATAAACATTTTTTTTTTTGGCCATTTCTGTTGGTCTTTCATTTATTCATTTCCATCCATCCTTGTTCCTTGGCCTGTGTGGGCCTCCCATCCCGGTGACCTCTCTCCTTGCAGAGCACCGGCCCTGGGCGCATGCGCTCCAGAGCTCCAGCTCCGTAGTTGGGACACATGGGTCCAGCTGCTCCGAGGTACGTGGATCTTCCCAGGCCAGGGATTGAACCGGCGCCCCTTGCAATGCAAGGCGAACACACATTTTTATGAAGTAAATGACAATGCAGTAAAATAATAAAAATGCCCATTATAGAAGCTGTAATTATAACGTTAAAAATCATTTTTTCTGTTTTTTTGTGTGTCATAATTGATAATTACAGTAACATCAAAAGCAAAAAATTACTGAAAGCCTAATTTTTAGGCACCCTTTTGTTTCCCCTCAGGCCCAACCATCCTCGTTTATGTTTTTAATTTTGGGGGTGGGCACAATTAGGCGACGGAGAATTAAACCTTAACTTTCTACTGCTTCTATCAACAGTGAGTATAAATGCATCCTATTCTTTTGCCCCCTCATAAGTTTTTTCGAATAAGACGCAATGTAAACAAACGTAAATTAACAAGGCACGTTCTTCTTGTTCCAGACCATCGCCTCGTTTTGCAAATGGGGGTATGAGGTGCATCTCCAATCAACTTTATACCTTCAGAGGCAATTCTGGCATAATACAATGCATGGTACTGCTCTGTAGCCCAGTGGTTGCCTGAAAAGGTTTTTTTTTGGAGCGTGGGGTGAGTGGGAGTGCAGGATGCCTCAAACTTACAGTAAAGAGTACCAAGAATCAAAACCATCCAGCCCTCTGCTCAGACCCACCCAGTCGCACTCGGTCATTCTCGATGTCATCTTTATCTTTTCGGCAAACGCAGTCTCTTCCTGAAGCTGATGGCAAGAAAGCCGGAGAGCACGTAGGGGACGCAGCCTGTTTTCTTCACCCAGTTAACGCAGCGAAGAGCTGGCGATCCGTCGGCTGGACCAGCCCGTAGAAACCAGTCGGCCGAACCCCAGCAGCGGTCCTCCAGGGTAGAATCCAGCCTCCGAGTGGGAGCAGCGCGTCTCCATAGCAACCGGCCGCGGCGCCGCTCCAGCGCCAAGGCCCGGATGTTGTCAGGCTCCCGGCCGCGCGGCCCAGCTTCTAGCAGCTTCCCGGCGGCGTGCTGCGCGCCTCTTCGGGAATCGTAGTTCTTTCCCTCGGCCGTCGCCCGGTGTGCGGCGCGGGCCGGACTACGAATCCCGGCGTGCGCCGCGGCGCCCCGCCGGCCGCCGCCTCCCGGGTGCGGACGCGGCGAGCAGGTTGTTTTTATGAGCGGCGTCACCGCTCCCGGGGTGCGACTGCCGCCACCGCGACCGCCAGCGCCGCCGGGCGGAGGCGGCGCTGTTCCTTCGGGTACGGCCCTGGGCGGGTTGGGACCCCGGGAGGGGAGTCCGGGTCGACCGTCACGGCCCGGGCTGGGTCGTCTGGTGGAGGCGTCCGTGGGGTCTCCGCAGAGCGTGGGTCCGGACCCGTAGGCGCTCGGCGCTGGGGCGGCCTCCTCCTGCGCGCGGGTCCGCGGCGCCGGGCCGGCCGTCCTGCACCTCCGGTTCCCTGCGTGCAGACGTGAGTATAAATGCATCCTATTCTTTTGCCCCTCATAAGTTTTTCGAATAAGACGCAATGTAAACAAACGTAAATTAACAAGGCACGTTCTTCTTGTTCCAGACCATCGCCTCGTTTTGCAAATGGGGGTATGAGGTGCATCTCCAATCAACTTTATACCTTCAGAGGCAATTCTGGCATAATACAATGCATGGTACTGCTCTGTAGCCCAGTGGTTGCCTGAAAAGGTTTTTGGAGCGTGGGGTGAGTGGGAGTGCAGGATGCCTCAAACTTACAGTAAAGAGTACCAAGAATCAAAACCATCCAGCCCTCTGCTCAGACCCACCCAGTCGCACTCGGTCATTCTCGATGTCATCTTTATCTTTTCGGCAAACGCAGTCTCTTCCTGAAGCTGATGGCAAGAAAGCCGGAGAGCACGTAGGGGACGCAGCCTGTTTTCTTCACCCAGTTAACGCAGCGAAGAGCTGGCGATCCGTCGGCTGGACCAGCCCGTAGAAACCAGTCGGCCGAACCCCAGCAGCGGTCCTCCAGGGTAGAATCCAGCCTCCGAGTGGGAGCAGCGCGTCTCCATAGCAACCGGCCGCGGCGCCGCTCCAGCGCCAAGGCCCGGATGTTGTCAGGCTCCCGGCCGCGCGGCCCAGCTTCTAGCAGCTTCCCGGCGGCGTGCTGCGCGCCTCTTCGGGAATCGTAGTTCTTTCCCTCGGCCGTCGCCCGGTGTGCGGCGCGGGCCGGACTACGAATCCCGGCGTGCGCCGCGGCGCCCCGCCGGCCGCCGCCTCCCGGGTGCGGACGCGGCGAGCAGGTTGTTTTTATGAGCGGCGTCACCGCTCCCGGGGCTGCGACTGCCGCCACCGCGACCGCCAGCGCCGCCGGGCGGAGGCGGCGCTGTTCCTTCGGGTACGGCCCTGGGCGGGTTGGGACCCCGGGAGGGGAGTCCGGGTCGACCGTCACGGCCCGGGCTGGGTCGTCTGGTGGAGGCGTCCGTGGGGTCTCCGCAGAGCGTGGGTCCGGACCCGTAGGCGCTCGGCGCTGGGGCGGCCTCCTCCTGCGCGCGGGTCCGCGGCGCCCGGGCCGGCCGTCCTGCACCTCCGGTTCCCTGCGTGCAGACGCGAGCGGAGCGCCGAGGGTGTGGGGAGTCGACGGCCCGCGGGAAGCGTCCGCCAGCCGGCGCTGGGTTGGCTTAAGGCGCTTCTGGGTCTTGGTGGATGAGAATCCGTATGGTAAGATGTGCGCGTCACCCCGCCAGGTCTTCAGCCGGCAGGTCTTTTTCGGTGACGTTTGAGCCTCGTGATGCCAGGAACCGAAATATTAAACAATGAATTTCTGCTTGTGCGCTAGGCTGATAATGCTCAAAGTCTCCCTGTCTCTTCTTTCCGCCCTGCACGGGTCCCCTTCCTGATCAGTAAGTCTTCCGTAGTGTGGACGGATGCTACGGAGGACTTGTACGCGTTATCGTTTGTTTTTGCTTAATGGTCCAACTTCTTGCCTTCGGGAGCGCGAATTTTAACGAATTCAGCCAATTAGGTACTTTGTTGAGTGGGTGAACTTGGCGTTGCTTCAGTCAAGCCTTATTAAGAAACGGAATGGCAACTTCCTATAGCTAAAACAGGCAATTATTTTAGTACTGCGAATTTTAGGAAATTTGTCTTTTCCAGTTAGGTCTCAGCTACTGGTCAGTCCTTGAAATGTATCAAGTTTGAATCTTAGTAAGATTCCAGTTTGAGTCACATGTCTCAGGGGGTTATTTACCACACCTTGGATGCTAGTGTGAGTGGTTTACTATTCTTTGCTGCAGTATGGTCATAAAGGGGAAGGGAAGGGAGGTCAGGGGATTATTTTTTAATACCTTTTAATTCTTTACCCAAACCTAAGGATTGGGTAAGGATTCTAATTAAAGAATCTATTAAAAATCGCTCTCACATAAAATGTAAGGGTGTGGGAGATACTAGTTTTTAAATGAAAATAGAAAGTAGTTTCCTTTTGTTTACTAAATTATAGGACTAGAAGTGATTCTGTGTCTGTTAGAAATTGGGCTCGACCGTCACGGCCCGGGCTGGGTCGTCTGGTGGAGGCGTCCGTGGGGTCTCCGCAGAGCGTGGGTCCGGACCCGTAGGCGCTCGGCGCTGGGGCGGCCTCCTCCTGCGCGCGGGTCCGCGGCGCCCGGGCCGGCCGTCCTGCACCTCCGGTTCCCTGCGTGCAGACGCGAGCGGAGCGCCGAGGGTGTGGGGAGTCGACGGCCCGCGGGAAGCGTCCGCCAGCCGGCGCTGGGTTGGCTTAAGGCGCTTCTGGGTCTTGGTGGATGAGAATCCGTATGGTAAGATGTGCGCGTCACCCCGCCAGGTCTTCAGCCGGCAGGTCTTTTCGGTGACGTTTGAGCCTCGTGATGCCAGGAACCGAAATATTAAACAATGAATTTCTGCTTGTGCGCTAGGCTGATAATGCTCAAAGTCTCCCTGTCTCTTCTTTCCGCCCTGCACGGGTCCCCTTCCTGATCAGTAAGTCTTCCGTAGTGTGGACGGATGCTACGGAGGACTTGTACGCGTTATCGTTTGTTTTTGCTTAATGGTCCAACTTCTTGCCTTCGGGAGCGCGAATTTTAACGAATTCAGCCAATTAGGTACTTTGTTGAGTGGGTGAACTTGGCGTTGCTTCAGTCAAGCCTTATTAAGAAACGGAATGGCAACTTCCTATAGCTAAAACAGGCAATTATTTTAGTACTGCGAATTTTAGGAAATTTGTCTTTTCCAGTTAGGTCTCAGCTACTGGTCAGTCCTTGAAATGTATCAAGTTTGAATCTTAGTAAGATTCCAGTTTGAGTCACATGTCTCAGGGGGTTATTTACCACACCTTGGATGCTAGTGTGAGTGGTTTACTATTCTTTGCTGCAGTATGGTCATAAAGGGGAAGGGAAGGGAGGTCAGGGGATTATTTTTTAATACCTTTTAATTCTTTACCCAAACCTAAGGATTGGGTAAGGATTCTAATTAAAGAATCTATTAAAAATCGCTCTCACATAAAATGTAAGGGTGTGGGAGATACTAGTTTTTAAATGAAAATAGAAAGTAGTATACCTTTTGTTTACTAAATTATAGGACTAGAAGTGATTCTGTGTCTGTTAGAAATTGGGCTCAAAAGAGAGTTATAGTTACGAATGAATGTTACATGATGCAACTACAATTTTTTCTTTATACTTTCTGGTATTTTCCAAATTTTCTATAGAAAAAAAACAACTTACTGAAAAAAAGGGACACAGGGTGAAGCAATTCCAGTTATATAAATTCTATAAACATTAATTTTAAAAAGCAGACAACAGCAGCAAACAACGTAGAGCCCCTGTTACTGCATCCACACACTCTAGGAAAAACAAGTGTAAATGTCTAGAAGTGATAAGAAATGCATCGGTTGGACTGGAAAGGGAAAAGAAAAAAATAGGACACATTTTCAGTATTTGTATATCTTGATCTGTTTTCATTTTGAACAGTAAAATCAAAGACAAATTGCTTACTTTTCCTCAGTTACAGTGCAATATTGACTATTCCTATAACTCAAGGTGACAAAGCAGATGTCAATCTGAAAAGATCTAGATATAGCACGATTTTTCATTTGTCATTTGCAGGTAGAAATAAAGAAGTTAAATATACAATGGGGGCTGTTAAGCTTGTTTCATCGAATCATTTTAGGTACTGTGTTTGATGTGCCTGATATTTGGGGTTATGTTTTTTGTTTCATTTTAGATATGGATGCTAAGTAGCATATTTGGGCCTCATTTTGTTTTCTCTTATAAAAAAAGGGACAGATTGTTCTTTGAAGAGAATAGTTTATATGTCTTTCCAGTTACTGTCTTGAAAAATTGGGATTTACTTCATTTATGAGTGTCCATTTACTCTTAGTAAAATATCCATTCGGAAGCCTTGCTTTTGTTTTAATTTTCTTGCTGTGCTTAGTTTTTAAAGTGTTGAAGTCATAGTTTATTTTCTTAGATTCATTTTTTTGGAGCATTGGTTCTCTCCCCAAATTTCAGTTTCTTTTCAGTATTTTCTGTTGGTTTGTGTATTTTGTGCCCTGTGTTGACTCAATATCTTGTAAAAAACTTGGGTTCCTTTACAAGGCATAAGAAACATTCATAATTGCTTAACATGTCTGATTTACTAATTGGTTCTTGATTGTATAGCTGTATTTTTATCCAGGTTAAAATATTTTTAAAATTAGGTGAGTTTGAACTGAGATCTTAGAAGTGGTAGTTTTCTGACATGTAAAGAATGGGCACAGTGCAAGGCTTAAAAGGCCTAGGGTATTTTAAAACAGAAAATGCAGACTGATCAAAATTTTCTATAGAAAAAAAACAACTTACTGAAAAAAAGGGACACAGGGTGAAGCAATTCCAGTTATATAAATTCTATAAACATTAATTTTAAAAAGCAGACAACAGCAGCAAACAACGTAGAGCCCCTGTTACTGCATCCACACACTCTAGGAAAAACAAGTGTAAATGTCTAGAAGTGATAAGAAATGCATCGGTTGGACTGGAAAGGGAAAAGAAAAAAATAGGACACATTTTCAGTATTTGTATATCTTGATCTGTTTTCATTTTGAACAGTAAAATCAAAGACAAATTGCTTACTTTTCCTCAGTTACAGTGCAATATTGACTATTCCTATAACTCAAGGTGACAAAGCAGATGTCAATCTGAAAAGATCTAGATATAGCACGATTTTTCATTTGTCATTTGCAGGTAGAAATAAAGAAGTTAAATATACAATGGGGGCTGTTAAGCTTGTTTCATCGAATCATTTTAGGTACTGTGTTTGATGTGCCTGATATTTGGGGTTATGTTTTTTGTTTCATTTTAGATATGGATGCTAAGTAGCATATTTGGGCCTCATTTTGTTTTCTCTTATAATAATAGGGACAGATTGTTCTTTGAAGAGAATAGTTTATATGTCTTTCCAGTTACTGTCTTGAAAAATTGGGATTTACTTCATTTATGAGTGTCCATTTACTCTTAGTAAAATATCCATTCGGAAGCCTTGCTTTTGTTTTAATTTTCTTGCTGTGCTTAGTTTTTAAAGTGTTGAAGTCATAGTTTATTTTCTTAGATTCATTTTTTTGGAGCATTGGTTCTCTCCCCAAATTTCAGTTTCTTTTCAGTATTTTCTGTTGGTTTGTGTATTTTGTGCCCTGTGTTGACTCAATATCTTGTAAAAAACTTGGGTTCCTTTACAAGGCATAAGAAACATTCATAATTGCTTAACATGTCTGATTTACTAATTGGTTCTTGATTGTATAGCTGTATTTTTATCCAGGTTAAAATATTTTTAAAATTAGGTGAGTTTGAACTGAGATCTTAGAAGTGGTAGTTTTCTGACATGTAAAGAATATGGGCACAGTGCAAGGCTTAAAAGGCCTAGGGTATTTTAAAACAGAAAATGCAGACTCATCTAACAATGTAGAACTAGTAGAGGCTGGATTGTTTTTGTTTTTGTGTGTGGTTAAGGTGAGGAAGTTGCCATGTTGTAAGTGAAAACTTATCAAGAATCTTCCTGGGAGTTGTGCAGTTGTGTTTTTTTATTTTTTTTTTGAATGTGAGTTTTTTTGGTGTGTTTTTAAAGGTTGCTTTCCATTTATAGATATTACAGAATACTGACTGTACTGTCTATGTTACATCGTACATCCTTGAGCATGTCTTATACCTAATAGTTTGTACCTCATTCCTTTACCCCTGTATTGCCCCCTTCCCAACTAGTTTATTTTCTATATGTATGTCTGCTGCTTTTTCTGGTATGTTCACTAGTTGTGTTTTTTATATTCCACATATAAGTGATATCATACTATATTTGTCTGGCAGTTCTGCAGTCTTGATTAAGTTAAAACAGTTAAAAATGAGATGGTTTCAGAGGTCATATTTAATGTGTATTGCATCAGATAAACTTGGAAAAAGTCTCAGTTTGAGTTCTAAAGTTAAATTTTGCTCTATAATAAGGGGAGGATTGTAAGTAACTGGTTAGATTTAGAGGATTTTTTTAAAAAGGGGTGTTTAATGTGTGGAAACCTGCTTAAAGGCCTTAGGGTTTTCTGGAGGAAGTATTAGCCAGGAAGTATTGGTATTAGCAGGAAGTCAAAAATCTAATTTTTCTTCAGTATTTGCCCATAAAACACTTCCCTAAAATCTTCTGATTCATGTTGCCAGCATGATGAAATGTGAAAAGTGAATTGGATTAGGTATCAGAACTTTTAATGATGTTGAAGTAATCTAACAAGAGTTTGTTGTTTCCTATTTTACATTATAAATAATTGTCATACTTCATAGGGTATTTTTGAAGATCAGATCTGAAATAAAAATCATATCACTTTGTAAGTGGCAGAGTGATCTATGCAAAATAATATTGGCTTTCCTAAGTAACATTTACATAAAGCCTGTTATACATTTGAAATGTGATGACTTAATGTGATAATATAATTTGACTGAGAAATTTAATGGGATCTTCAAAAGTGGTAGTTTTCTGACATGTAAAGAATATGGGCACAGTGCAAGGCTTAAAAGGCCTAGGGTATTTTAAAACAGAAAATGCAGACTCATCTAACAATGTAGAACTAGTAGAGGCTGGATTGTTTTTGTTTTTGTGTGTGGTTAAGGTGAGGAAGTTGCCATGTTGTAAGTGAAAACTTATCAAGAATCTTCCTGGGAGTTGTGCAGTTGTGTTTTTTTATTTTTTTTTTGAATGTGAGTTTTTTTGGTGTGTTTTTAAAGGTTGCTTTCCATTTATAGATATTACAGAATACTGACTGTACTGTCTATGTTACATCGTACATCCTTGAGCATGTCTTATACCTAATAGTTTGTACCTCATTCCTTTACCCTGTATTGCCCCCTTCCCAACTAGTTTATTTTCTATATGTATGTCTGCTGCTTTTTCTGGTATGTTCACTAGTTGTGTTTTTTATATTCCACATATAAGTGATATCATACTATATTTGTCTGGCAGTTCTGCAGTCTTGATTAAGTTAAAACAGTTAAAAATGAGATGGTTTCAGAGGTCATATTTAATGTGTATTGCATCAGATAAACTTGGAAAAAGTCTCAGTTTGAGTTCTAAAGTTAAATTTTGCTCTATAATAAGGGGAGGATTGTAAGTAACTGGTTAGATTTAGAGGATTTTTTTAAAAAGGGGTGTTTAATGTGTGGAAACCTGCTTAAAGGCCTTAGGGTTTTCTGGAGGAAGTATTAGCCAGGAAGTATTGGTATTAGCAGGAAGTCAAAATCAAATTTTTTCTTCAGTATTTGCCCATAAAACACTTCCCTAAAATCTTCTGATTCATGTTGCCAGCATGATGAAATGTGAAAAGTGAATTGGATTAGGTATCAGAACTTTTAATGATGTTGAAGTAATCTAACAAGAGTTTGTTGTTTCCTATTTTACATTATAAATAATTGTCATACTTCATAGGGTATTTTTGAAGATCAGATCTGAAATAAAAATCATATCACTTTGTAAGTGGCAGAGTGATCTATGCAAAATAATATTGGCTTTCCTAAGTAACATTTACATAAAGCCTGTTATACATTTGAAATGTGATGACTTAATGTGATAATATACTTTGACTGAGAAATTTAATGGAAAAAGTCAAATGATATCTTCATTTGATTTTTTGATAGTGCTTTTTGCCTTTTACTAGGTTGAAGGAAACCTGGCTCCTTTCCTGACTGTGACTTTGCACTCTGCCGCATTAAAGGTCCTGAAATTGCAGTGTGCTTTTGTAGTTGGGCCTTAATTTTGGTTTTGATTTGTTTTAATTGCACATCTAAAGTATAAGGAAGATCATCAGTGTAACTTAACAGTAGGAAGTGGATGCTGTTTTTAATGTTCTAAAATGGTAAAGTTGATTTCATGAATACTGAATCCACATTGAATGTCACGTTCCAAATTCTCCCGCTGATACTTGACAGGTATAAGCATTTATCTTTCAGGGAAAGAAAGTTTAGACCTTAGACACTTCCTTCTGGGGACATCAGTCGTGTTTGTAGCTGACCCATGAGATTAATGTCAAGTTGGGTTGACATACAGAGCATTCAAGTAAAAATGTTTTTTAGAAACTTGTAAATCAGTTCTGAGGACTTTATGAAAATGAATATAAGTGAAAGTAACACTGGGAGTATACTTGTCTATTTTGTATTTAAAAAAATGGAAAACAGTAAAAAAATATAAAATCCCTTTGGGGACTTCTGTGGTGGCCCACTGGTTAAGAGTCTGTACTTACACTGCAGGGGACGTGGGTTCAACCCATCCCTGGTTGGAACTAACATCCTACGTGTTGCTAGTGAGGCCAAAAAAAACCCCTTCGTTTTTCATCTTTTTTGGGCTTTTTCCCCCAACAGAAAAGTAGAATAGAGTTATAAAACAAAAATGACAGATTATCCTTTTGTGGAAAGTATGTTTAAAATTAAAAAAAATAGATACATGATGAATACGTATTTCTTAGTAAATAATTTTTTTTTGAATTGAGAGTAGAAAATAACATCAAGCTAGAGTCCCCTGGTTTTATTTACTTATCTTTGAAAAAGGAAAAGGAGCCTCCAGGAACTTAAAAGTGGCCCAGGAAGGGCAGTATGGAGCTAGTCAAGCTTTTAGATTTTCTCTTGACTCTTTACTCTTTTCCAAAATTAAGTTAGGATTTTTCTCAGAGTGGGAAAACCTGGTGAAAAAGATATTTCCGTATTAACAGGTATGGTAATTCCCCCCCCATCAGCATTTTAAATGCATGTTGTTTACTTTATTTCAAAGTTTTTATCAAAGCTGTAGCTTCTTTTAGAGGGAGGTAAAAAGGGATATATATATTTATTTATTTATTTATTTATTTATTTATTTATTTTGGGTGGGGGTCGGGTTGGGGAAGGAGGGGAGCAGGCGGGCCACTTGTATTGGTCCTTCGTTTCTCTATGTTCATCCGTCTTTGTTCTTTGGCTCCTGTGGGCCTCCCATCACAGTGGCCTCTTGTTGCAGAGCGCCGGCTCTGGGTGCATGCACTCCAGAGCTCCGGCTTGGTAATTGGACACACCAGTCCAGCCGCTCCGCAGCACGTGGGATCTTCCCAGGCCAGGGCTCGAACCGGCGCTCCTTGCACTGCAAGGTGGTGTCCTTACCCACTGGACCACCAGGGGAAGCCCAAAAAGGGATACTTTTATCTTCAAATATGACAGTAGTTGCTTTTGTTTCCCCATTTGAAAGATGTTGCATCATAAAAGGAAACTTGTGAAGAAATTGTGTATTGACACACTTCTTGCAGAATTTGTTTTGTAAATCAAAAAGATAACTTACTGTATTGTAACAGTATTGCAGCCTCCTGGGCATGGATAAAGTGAAATTATTAATACTACTCCTATTTGAGATTTTTCTCTGGATACCTATCTTTAGCAATAAATTTCAGTGTTTAAATGAAATTCCACTCCATTAAAACTGGGAAAGTCTGTTTGCTCTGGAGTAGTTATCTTTGAATCCACTTCTAAGATGAGTATAACCAAGAGGCAGGACAGCTATTGGATGCACATCTTGATGCCATAGTTACTGCATTGTGGACTCTTCAGAGCCCTGGATTATGTTCTCTTTTCTCTAGTATCAGTTTTCCACAATAAACTTCTAATACCTGAGATACAAACATTTTAATATGATTCCTGTTCGTCCTTTTAACTTGTCCTGAAGAGACTGGTCATCCAGAAGATGACTGGATTTGTTTCAGTCATTCATTTACTTAATACTGGGTTTGTTTTTTCATTCAAAAAATGTTTATTTTTCTGATGATTATGAAGGTAATAAATAGCTTCTTGAAATGTAGCAGACATACAGTTTTTTCAGATTTGAAAGATACTCTAAAATTTTAATTCATTTAATAGATACAGCTTAATATCCTTAGGGTTTATTTTTGCATGCCATTTTCTGATGCACTTTCTTCACAGAATGTAGTATTTATATCTTTCCATGTGATGTTGATTTACTTTAAATTTTTAATGGCTGCATTATACATGTTATACATTTTAATTTTAATAAGATCACCCTTAATAAACATTTTAATATCTAATTTTGTGTTGTAAAAATTGTTCTATCATCTGTTCTTATACATAGGTGTAAGAGCATCCTCATGTGAGTATTTCTATCAGATAAACTGGAACTGAGATGGGTAGGAAATGAAATAGAGATGGTAGGCCATAGGGTATCTGCCTGTAAAATTTTGTTATAACAGAATTACTGAAGTGATAATAACAATATGTATTTTCATTCTTTGCGGTGCCTATTCTTCTTTAACCTATTAACCTGTTAATCTTTGTTCATTCTTTAGGTGTTAAAGTAATCTTGTTTCTCTTTATGTATCTTTGCTTGTAAGGTTGAATATTTTTTCCTTATAAGCAGTTTTTTTTTCCTCAGTAAAGCTACTTGAAGAACAAACATTACACAATATCAGATACAAAGTGAAAGTCTATTTTGCATTCCATCCTCTAGAAACAAGAGCTTTCACAGTTTGGTGGATACCCTTGGGGACTTTTTCCTAAGCATATTCTAATATATACACACAATTATTAAAACTGGAATATACCGTCTATACAAGTTTTCAGCTTTCTTTTTAAAAAGTGGCTCTTACATGCCTTTCCATGTCAGAATACATAGATCAAACATAATACTTTTTAAAAAAATTTTTAGGGGCTTCCCCTGGTGGTCCAGTGGATAAGGACACCGCCTTGCAATGCAAGGGGCACCAGTTCAATCCCTGGCCTGGGAAGATCCCACGTGCCGCGAAGCGGCTAGACCGATGTGTCCAATTGCCGAGCCGGAGCTCTGGAGCGCATACGCCCAGAGCCGGTGCTCTGCGACAACAGAGGCCATCACAGTGGGAGGCCCACAGGAGCCAAAGAACAAAGACGGATGAAAATAGAGAAATGAAAGACCAACGGAAGTGGCCCGCCTGCTCCCCTCCTTCCCCAACCCGACTCCCGCCCAAAAATAAATAAATACATAAATCTTAAAAAAAAAAAAAAAATTTTTTTTTTTAGTATTTCTATGGTGTTCTGTTGTATGACCATATAAGTCTTACCAGTCTTCCCTGCTGATGGGCATTTTGGATTTTCTAATTTCTTATCATTACAAATACAACAATAAACATCCTTAATATATTTATGCCAGCCCTTCTGTAAGATATATTTGTAGCAGAAGTACCAGGTCAGATTGCTAAGTCAACTACACCTTGTGCCATTTATGAATATCTTAATCCCTTTAGTCAATACAGAAAGAAAGCTCATATAGGGCAACCTTATAAGCTATTTTAATGTCTTCTATAAATTGCTTGCTCAAGTTCCTTCCTAAATTTTCTGTTCAGCTTTTAAACCTTTTCTCTTACTGGTAAATTGGTGTATTTTAAATGTTTTGAAAACTCTGTTTTGTATGTCACAAGTATTCTCAGTATATCATTCTTATATGACTTTCAGCAAACAGATTTATGGTTCCTGTATAGTAAAAAGCTTTTCCTTTATGATTTCTAGTTTTCGTGTAAAGCTCAGAAAAAGATCAAAGATCATCTTTACTCCAAGATTGTAAAGCTTTTCTCTTTTGAGTCTTCTTTTTTCACTGTGGTTTTATTTTATATATTTAAATCTCTGGGCTGTATTTTTGACAGGTGGCCTTAAGGTTTTATGAAGCCTTACGTTAACAATGCTGAACTTTCACAAGGCAAACATGAGAGGTGACATCCATATGAAGGCCTTTTACAAAATCATATTTATGAGATTTAATTGAGATTATGATTCCTGAGTAGTGCAGTTTGGCAAAAAAATGTTTTGTTTTTTCCCCCTGCCCTTCAGGAGGCAGGAGAGAGAAAACAATGACATTTACTGTCTTTTTAAATTCAGAAGCGGGGCTTCCCTAGTGGTCCAGTGGGTAAAGAGTCTGCCTTGCAGTGCAAGGGATGCTGGTTCAATCCCCGGCCCAGGAAGATCCCATGTGCTGAGGAGCAGCTGGAATAGTATGTCCAGTTATGAGCCAGTGCTCTGGAGTGCATGCGCCTAGGGCCGGTGCTCCGCAACTGGAGAGGCCATTGCAATGGGAGGCCCATACAGGCCGAAGAATAAAGATGAATGAAAGTAAATAAATAACCAATAAAAGAGGCTAAAATTAAAAAAAAAAAAAATTCAGAAGCATTATCTGTGAAGATGGCTCTTGTCTTTGGTGTCTCTTTCATCCTCCACCTTTCACACCAGCCAGAGAAAGCTTTTGTGCTGTTGTTTTTTTTTTTTAAGATTTATTTATTTATTTATATGGGGCAGGTGTCGGGTTGGGGAGGGAGGGGAGTGGGCGGGTCACTTCTATTGGTCTTTCATTTCTCTATTTTCATCCGTCTTTGTTCTTTGGCTCCTGTGGGCCTCCCATCGCGGTGGCCTCTGCCATCGCAGAGCACCGGCTCTGGGCGCATGCGCTCCAGAGCCCCGGCTTGGTAATTGGACACATCGGTCCAGCCACTCCGCAGCACGTGGGATCTTCCCAGGCCAGGGATCGAAGTGGCGCCCCTTGCACTGCAAGGCAGTGTCCTTACCCACTGGACCACCAGGGGAAGCCCTTTTGTGCTGTTTTGAACATCCCAAATGGCAACCAGTGCTTTGGTTCCATATTCAGGATTGCCTGTCAGATTTTTTTCTCTTGATGCTGTTTGGAAGCAACTTAAGTTTGGCCTATACTCGGTGGGCATATGTTGCAGAATTTATCTGCTCTAACAGGTAAAAAGCCGTGTAAAACTCAGTCTTTCTCATATAAAGAGTTTACTTGAGCATTCTAGCCGGTAAGCTTTGGAATCAGCTTTGCTAGGATCGTCCTTTTTTCCCTCCATAGCCCAAAGACCAGGTACTTTCAGGTTAGGCTTATATGAAGGCCTTTTACAAAATCATATTTATGAGATTTAATTGAGATTATGATTCCTAGTAGTTTGAAAAATGTTTTGTTTTTTCCCCCTGCCCTTCAGGAGGCAGGAGAGAGAAAACAATGACATTTACTGTCTTTTTAAATTCAGAAGCGGGGCTTCCCTAGTGGTCCAGTGGGTAAAGAGTCTGCCTTGCAGTGCAAGGGATGCTGGTTCAATCCCCGGCCCAGGAAGATCCCATGTGCTGAGGAGCAGCTGGAATAGTATGTCCAGTTATGAGCCAGTGCTCTGGAGTGCATGCGCCTAGGGCCGGTGCTCCGCAACTGGAGAGGCCATTGCAATGGGAGGCCCATACAGGCCGAAGAATAAAGATGAATGAAAGTAAATAAATAACCAATAAAAGAGGCTAAAATTAAAAAAAAAAAAAATTCAGAAGCATTATCTGTGAAGATGGCTCTTGTCTTTGGTGTCTCTTTCATCCTCCACCTTTCACACCAGCCAGAGAAAGCTTTTGTGCTGTTGTTTTTTTTTTTTAAGATTTATTTATTTATTTATATGGGGCAGGTGTCGGGTTGGGGAGGGAGGGGAGTGGGCGGGCCACTTCTATTGGTCTTTCATTTGTCTATTTTCATCCATCTTTGTTCTTTGGCCGTGTGGGCCTCCCATCGCGGTGGCGTCTGTCATTGCAGAGCACCAGCTCTGGGCGCATGCGCTCCAGAGCTCCGGCTGGTAATTGGACACATCGGTCCAGCCACTCCGCAGCACGTGGGATCTTCCCAGGCCAGGGATCGAATTGGCGCCCCTTACACTTCAAGGCGGTGTCCTTACCCACTGGACCACCAGGGGAAGCCCTTTTGTGCTGTTTTGAACATCCCAAATGGCAACCAGTGCTTTGGTTCCATATTCAGGATTGCCTGTCAGATTTTTTTCTCTTGATGCTGTTTGGAAGCAACTTAAGTTTGGCCTATACTCGGTGGGCATATGTTGCAGAATTTATCTGCTCTAACAGGTAAAAAGCCGTGTAAAACTCAGTCTTTCTCATATAAAGAGTTTACTTGAGCATTCTAGCCGGTAAGCTTTGGAATCAGCTTTGCTAGGATCGTCCTTTTTTCCCTCCATAGCCCAAAGACCAGGTACTTTCAGGTTAGGCTTATATATTGCTAGAGTTTGGGGACTGAAATAAGGTTGCCATTGAAGGTGGAAAAGAAGTATAAATTTAAGCCTTAAGGTGATACCGTTTGGAAAAGAAAAAGCAATACAGTGAAAGATTCTTCCCCATAAACAGGATTGAAGACTCCTTAATTCCCCAAAGAGATACAATTCTCACCATTTACCTACAGATATATTTGTCACACTACTTTTTAAAATGTGGATTTGTGCCGAATTACCATAAAGCATAGTGACAGTAACAGTTATAGATGCTTGCTTAGACTGAAAATCTTGGCATCTTTTAAGCTTTTCTCTTTCAGCCTTCATCGTTGTGCTCAGTGGTTTTATTGGCCCTGCCTTCCTTTTGAAAATAGGCAGGAATAAAAGAATTCATAGTTGTGCTACACTTAAAGAGATGAACTTGAGGGTGGAACTGTACCTGAAATCAGACTTGTAGTTACATTCCTATTTATGATCCTTTAATTTGCTATCTTTTTTTCTTCTGATCCTTTAGAAGATTTGAGTAAATATGCTTGTATGTCTTTTTCTGTAGATAAAATAGAATATTAAGTGATTAAAGATGAGAGATTTTTATGTATTGTATGCCTTCTTCTGACTAGTAGAGAGCAGTTAAATGTTTTTGACTCATTATAAAGACATTAAAAATAAAATTAGACCTTCTTATCAGAGTTTTGAACTTAATGATACTAATTAGTAAAGTAACTCATGGATAAAAGTAATTGAAACTGCCATTAGGCAAGTTTATATCAAGAAGTATAGACGTTACACTAAGAAAGAAGTACTGTGCATTCAGGGGAAGGGAGATCAGTGTGTCAGACATGAAGGAAAACTTCATGGAGGAGGACTGAGCCTCAGCGATAGAAATCTGAGGAAAGGAAGGAGAGCGTTCAGGAAGTATGACTTGAGTAAGTGGAGACATGGAGGCGGTTTGTAGCAAGTAGGTTACTTAGATCAAATGAGAGTTCTAGAGGAGAGAACTAATCCACTGCAAGCTAGGCTAGAACCATATAAAGCTTGAGAGGTTTGGGGACGTCCTTTTTCCTCCATAGCCCAAAGACCAGGTACTTTCAGGTTAGGCTTATATATTGCTAGAGTTTGGGGACTGAAATAAGGTTGCCATTGAAGGTGGAAAAGAAGTATAAATTTAAGCCTTAAGGTGATACCGTTTGGAAAAGAAAAAGCAATACAGTGAAAGATTCTTCCCCATAAACAGGATTGAAGACTCCTTAATTCCCCAAAGAGATACAATTCTCACCATTTACCTACAGATATATTTGTCACACTACTTTTTAAAATGTGGATTTGTGCCGAATTACCATAAAGCATAGTGACAGTAACAGTTATAGATGCTTGCTTAGACTGAAAATCTTGGCATCTTTTAAGCTTTTCTCTTTCAGCCTTCATCGTTGTGCTCAGTGGTTTTATTGGCCCTGCCTTCCTTTTGAAAATAGGCAGGAATAAAAGAATTCATAGTTGTGCTACACTTAAAGAGATGAACTTGAGGGTGGAACTGTACCTGAAATCAGACTTGTAGTTACATTCCTATTTATGATCCTTTAATTTGCTATCTTTTTTTCTTCTGATCCTTTAGAAGATTTGAGTAAATATGCTTGTATGTCTTTTTCTGTAGATAAAATAGAATATTAAGTGATTAAAGATGAGAGATTTTTATGTATTGTATGCCTTCTTCTGACTAGTAGAGAGCAGTTAAATGTTTTTGACTCATTATAAAGACATTAAAAATAAAATTAGACCTTCTTATCAGAGTTTTGAACTTAATGATACTAATTAGTAAAGTAACTCATGGATAAAAGTAATTGAAACTGCCATTAGGCAAGTTTATATCAAGAAGTATAGACGTTACACTAAGAAAGAAGTACTGTGCATTCAGGGGAAGGGGAGATCAGTGTGTCAGACATGAAGGAAAACTTCATGGAGGAGGACTGAGCCTCAGCGATAGAAATCTGAGGAAAGGAAGGAGAGCGTTCAGGAAGTATGACTTGAGTAAGTGGAGACATGGAGGCGGTTTGTAGCAAGTAGGTTACTTAGATCAAATGAGAGTTCTAGAGGAGAGAACTAATCCACTGCAAGCTAGGCTAGAACCAGATAGTGGAAGTGCGAAGTGTTTGAAGGTGGTTATGTGTGTTTAGGGAGGGACCAAGGAAGCTGTTGGAAAATGGGGCTGTAGAAAGGGCTGAGGGTATCATAGTAATTAAACTTGCATTGTTTTAATGCTGCAATATAGGTCATTTGAACAGACCTGTAAATGTTTGAGACTTCATGTGACAAAAAAATGGCATTTTAAATCATAGAAAAAGTATGGAATGTTTAATAAGTGACATAATTTCTACCTCACATTAAAAGGGAAAAAAAAATCTAAATTCTTAGATTAAATAAATGGCTAAATGTAAAAGCCAAACTTCTGATAAAATATTAGTAGAAAATATAGGAGAATAATTTACAATTTGGGGAGTGGGAAAGACTTTCTAAAGCAAAGTGTAAAACATAGGTTCTAAAAAAAACACCGTATTCTTCATCCACAGCATTTGACTGCCTAAAATTTAAAAACATTTATTATCTATGATAGAAGATGATTTATTTGTTTATACTTGGCTCTGCTGGTTCTTACAGGCTTCAGTAGTTGCAGTACATGGGCTCAATAGTTGCAGCTCTGAGGTTCTAGAGCACAGGCTCCATCATTGTGGCTCACTGGCTTTGTGGCTCACGGACTTAGTTGCTCCACAGCATGTGGGATCTTCCTGGATCAGGGATAGAACCTGTGTCTCCTGCATTGGCAGGCAAACTCCTCACCACGGAGCTACCAGGGAAGCCCGTGAGCGGGCTTCTTGCTGCGGTGGCTTCTCTTGTGGAGCACCAGCTCTGGGCTCGTGGGCTTCTGTAGTTGTGGCTCCCGGCCTCTAGAGTGCAGTTGCGACACATGGGCTTAGTTACTCCTTGGCATGCTGGATCTTCCTAAACCACGGATTGAATCTGTGTCCCCTGCATTGGCAGGTGGATTCTTCACCACTGAGCCACTAGGGAAACCCTGAAGATAACTTTTTTTAATTGAAGCATGCTAGGGAAAGTTAGTAGCAATGAATTCATTCATGACCCATTTTATAAAGTTTCAGAAAAACCAGCAAAGACAATCCAATAGGAAAACGAACTTTTAGACATTAAATAATTCACAGAAAATGAAATGAGGTTAGCCTGTAGATGAAAAGATGAACAGCCCCTCCATCTGGGAAATAACAGGTTGAAATAGGGATTTGTTGTTATTATTAGTTTTTTTCACTCATGACATAGTTAGAAATTAAAGATGTTTGTTACTTGATGAGGTTGTGGAGAAATAGGTACCTTTATATGTTGGTGAGAGGCCTTCCCTAACAACCTTATTTAAAATTCTGATTCCTATTCCCTGCTCTCTGCATTCAGTTTTCTCCCATTTGCTTTATTTTTCTCCACAGTGCTTGCCACCAACTGACTTACTAGATACCCTGCTTGTTTATTTTTGTAGGGTTGTTACTGGACAAAAAGTCGAATGTAAGAGACATTTAAAAGGTTTTTATTAGTTGGGATCTTGGGTCCTCTTTTATCCAACAAAGTCTGATTAAGGAGTTTCATATCCTTTTAGGGAGATGAAAGTTCCAGAACCTTTGAAAACATGGTAGAAATAGGTTCCTGAAAGCTGTCTCGACCGACTGACTCGTCTTTGGTCCCGTTTCCAGTACAGCAACACTTTGGGGACCTTTACTCACAGCCCATTGGTTGGCTTACGTTGGAATTGTAGACATGTGGGAGCATAATGCCCCATTCTTCTCCATAGTGACTAATTCGAGAAGATACAGTAATGGAAACAGTACCTTTCCCATAGTAAAATGTAGGTACTCAGGAATGATGAGAGGCACCATCATATCAGGTAATATTCACTTCAGTTGTACTTTATTAGGTAAAACGAATATTCCTGTGTTGAGCTTCCGCCTCAAGTGTTTTAAAATTACATCTTTATCTGTATCCCCTAAATTCAGTCTCCAGTTGCCTGCTTGATATTTCACCTTGGATGTGGTAATACTTATCTCAAATTTAATATGTCCCCAACCAATTAATCAATTTTCCTTTCATCTCCTGCTGCTTTTAAAGTCCTCCTGTCTGGATGGCCATTCTGTTATTTGTTTAGGACAGTGGTCATCCTCATACCTCTTATGCAGTACATCAAGAGTCGGGGACCCCTTCCCAATACACACAGAATTTGTCCACTTCTGTCTCTGCTACCACCCTGATCCAAACCACTGTCTTCTTGAAGGAGTTCTACCTTGGATTGGGACTTAAATCCAAAACCCAGTTTGGGATTTGAACCCATGTGGCTGGGACTCAGACCCAGCCCAAAGCCACTGTACCTGGTTTCTGGACCTAACGGAGCTCAGGCTCTTCATGTCTCTTCATAGACAAGAATTCAGTGAGAGACAAAGTGATAGGTAAGCAATGGATTTATTCGGATTCAGAGAAAAGCACACCCCATGGACAGAGTGTGGGCCATCGCAGAGCGAATCCAGTGGCCCCCAAAACATGGCGTTCTTAGCTTTTATGGGCTGGGTAATTCCATGTGCTAATGACTGGGAGGATTATTCTGGCTCTTTTGGGGAAGGGGCGGAACTGTCATGGCGCCTCTTGAGTGTGTCACTTAGCTTGCTAACTGAGGATCAAGGTCTAGTCTGCCATCTTGGACCTATTTGTTTCTAGTAGGTTTGTGGTGTGTCCTTGGGCTATGTCATTCTCTCAAAAATTGTGCCCTGCCCCTTTCCCTAACCCTTACAGTCTCACCCGGATTACAGTAGTGCCTTAGCAGATGGTCTTCCTGCTTCTGCCTTTGCTCCCTCCCAGTGCTGTCCTAATGGGACAGCCAGTGTAATCTTCCCGTTCCTTTCCTCAGATTTCTCCAGTGACTGTTAGTTTCCCTCAGTAAAATCCCTGCATCCCTTAGGATCCGTAAGGCCCTGCGTCGTCTGTCTCCCTCTCATGGATCGGTCCTCATCTCTTCTCTTTCCTGCTTGGCCACTCCTCTTTAGCCACACAGGTCTCCTTGCTATTTCTCAGAGACTTGGGCTTGGTTCCAGCTTGTACCTACTGGTTCTTTTGTCTGAAATGCTCTTCTCCCAATTAACTGCACAACGATTTGCTCACTCAGTGATACCTTTGCTCAAATGTATCCCTCAGGGAAGGTTTCCAATCATCGTTTTTGAAATAAAGCCTCTGCAACACAGCATTTCTATTCTCTTTACTCATGTTTTTAGGAAATGCACCATTAAACACACTATAGCCTACCGATGTATGATCTTTGTTGGATGACTAGTGTAAAAGATGAAATGCATGGGAAAAATTGAAATGATTTTAGCTCAGACTGTTGCAATAGGGAGAAAGTTGATTAATGAGGAATATCTTATAAAACTGTTAGGGGAAGCACACTGACTGAACCCGCCCACCCTGGCCAGGCACCACAGTAACCAGTTGTGTGAGTTCTTTTAGGACAGGAGATCCTAGTAAGGAACATGGAACCAGCAAGCCACCACCAAGTGGAAGAGTTCAGGAAAGGTCAGAAGGAGACACCGCATGTGCCACCACCTCCCAGAGTCCTCCTCACTGGTTCTGTGCCACCAGGAAGGACCCTGAGTCAGAATGATAGGCCAAAGACAGCTAATCCCATCACTGTTGAGGTTGGAAAAGAATTTCCAGGCAGAATGAGAGGGAAGTAAAGTTTATTAGAGTGGGGGAAGGGAGAACTGACCTTAAAGAGAGCTGACCCTAAGCAGGGGTCTTTGATCCATTCTGTAGCTAGCGTCAAAGTGTTCCAAACATGGCGTGCTGGGTGGGTCAGAGTGATGACTACCTCATGATGGAAAGACAGTAGGGTCCAAGGAGGGGCACAGGTGTCTTAAGAATTGAGTGGTGTACTACAGCCTGGGGGAGGGAAGGACAATAAGGGTCTGGTTTATCTCTTGTACTCCAAGGCCCTCCTTATTTGCCTCTTCTTTCGTCCTTGGGGTAGCACCCTACTGCTCTCCACCTGGGGGCTCTTTTGAGTAGAGTCTTTTGCTTTGCCAGCTTATGTGTCTCCTTGGACAGTTTATTTCTGAGTGTTAGACAAGAGCCCTCCCTCGGTCTCTGGAAGGGGTCTCTGTTCCTGCAACAGAACTGAGGAATTTTATGGGTACAAGTAAATAAAGGGCTCAGGGTGGGTGGAAGTCTAATCTGGGGTTTTTTGAGGATAGGTTGGTCCTTTGCAGTTAGCTGTTTTGTCAGAACAGAAAACAAGATGGGGACATTTCTCAACCTTCCTTGCTTTTTTAGAGCACAGGGCTCAGATAAAGTTTTATTGATAGAAGTTCATCTCCAGGAAGGCAAGATTCTTAACTTGTTTTGTACATCGGTGTATTTTCAACTTTCCTGATGGCTTAAACAGTAAAGAATCCGCTTGCATTGCGGGAGACCTGGGTTCGATCCTTTGGTTGGGAAGCTCCCCTGGAGAAGGGAGCGGCTACCCACTCCAGTATTCTTGCCTGAAGAATTCTATGGAACCTGGTGGGCTACATAGAGTTGCAAAGAGTTGGACACTACCGAGCAACTTTCACCTCACTTTAAAAGCATTCTACCTTGGATTGGGATGTAAACCCAACACCCAGTATGGGACTCAAACCCATGTGGCTGGTGCTCAAACCTAGCCAAAACCCTGCTTGAGACTTGAACCCACGTGGCTGGGACCAAAAGCCACGATACGTGGTTTCTGGACCTAACGGAGCTCAGGTCTTCATGTCTCTTCACAGACAAGAATTCAGTGAGAGACAAAGTGATAGGTAAGAAATGGACTTACTCAGATTCAGAGAAAGCACACTCCACAGACAGAGTGTGGGCCATCGCAGAGTGAATCCAGTGGCCCCGAAAACATGGCGTTCTTAGCTTTTATGGGCTGGGTAATTCCACATGCAAATGAGTGGAAGGATTTAGCTCTTTTGGGGAAGGGACGGAACTGTCATGGAGCCTCTGAGTGTATCATTTAGCTTGGTGACTGAGGATCAAGGTCTGTTCTGCCATCTTGGACCTATTTGTTTCTAGTGGGTTTATGGTGTGTCCTTGGGCTATATCATTCTTTCAAAAATTGTGCCCTGCCCATTTCACTAACCCTTACAACTTCACTTCTTATTTCCATGTCTCACATGTGCCAAGAACTGAATAAATACTGACTCCCTCGGTCTCTGGAAGGGGTCTCTGTTCCTGCAACAGAACTGAGGAATTTTATGGGTACAAGTAAATAAAGGGCTCAGGGTGGGTGGAAGTCTAATCTGGGGTTTTTTGAGGATAGGTTGGTCCTTTGCAGTTAGCTGTTTTGTCAGAACAGAAAACAAGATGGGGACATTTCTCAACCTTCCTTGCTTTTTTAGAGCACAGGGCTCAGATAAAGTTTTATTGATAGAAGTTCATCTCCAGGAAGGCAAGATTCTTAACTTGTTTTGTACATCGGTGTATTTTCAACTTTCCTGATGGCTTAAACAGTAAAGAATCCGCTTGCATTGCGGGAGACCTGGGTTCGATCCTTTGGTTGGGAAGCTCCCCTGGAGAAGGGAGCGGCTACCCACTCCAGTATTCTTGCCTGAAGAATTCTATGGAACCTGGTGGGCTACATAGAGTTGCAAAGAGTTGGACACTACCGAGCAACTTTCACCTCACTTTAAAAGCATTCTACCTTGGATTGGGATGTAAACCCAACACCCAGTATGGGACTCAAACCCATGTGGCTGGTGCTCAAACCTAGCCAAAACTCTGCTTGAGACTTGAACCCACGTGGCTGGGACCAAAAGCCACGATACGTGGTTTCTGGACCTAACGGAGCTCAGGTCTTCATGTCTCTTCACAGACAAGAATTCAGTGAGAGACAAAGTGATAGGTAAGAAATGGACTTACTCAGATTCAGAGAAAGCACACTCCACAGACAGAGTGTGGGCCATCGCAGAGTGAATCCAGTGGCCCCGAAAACATGGCGTTCTTAGCTTTTATGGGCTGGGTAATTCCACATGCAAATGAGTGGAAGGATTTAGCTCTTTTGGGGAAGGGACGGAACTGTCATGGAGCCTCTGAGTGTATCATTTAGCTTGGTGACTGAGGATCAAGGTCTGTTCTGCCATCTTGGACCTATTTGTTTCTAGTGGGTTTATGGTGTGTCCTTGGGCTATATCATTCTTTCAAAAATTGTGCCCTGCCCATTTCACTAACCCTTACAACTTCACTTCTTATTTCCATGTCTCACATGTGCCAAGAACTGAATAAATACTGACTCAACAGATGGATAAAGGAATGAATTTTAAAAGGTACTAATTGTTGGCCCATCTGCTGGAGAGTGTGATTATACAAGTGTAGCATATAGTTCTACCTTGAGAAGCTTCATAAGTGAGATGTGAGAATCCATGTAATAAATACACAGGTCTGACGGCCCGGCGCCCTTGCGGCTTCTCGATCCTGGGTCATGGCTGGCCTGGTGCGGGGAGCAGGGCCCTGGGCCCTGGACCTGCTGCGGGCCCTGCCCCATGTGAGCCTGGCTAACCTGAGGCCGGAACCGGGCTCCCAGAAACCAGAAAGATGACGAAGAGGTCAGAGAAGAGGTAGGAAGTGTGGCTGGGGCCACAAGGGAGAACGGCAGCGATGAACGTGGCCCTGGCTGGTCTTGGAAGGTGGCCAGACTCCATTCTACCTTGAATCCAGAAGTACGGGAAGGCCACAGCTTCAGGCGCCACTACCAGCCTCAGCCTCTGCAGGCTACAGTACCTGATCAACCGGGGCCGAGTGGATCCTTCACAGCCCGACGACCTGACCCAGCTGGTCAACGGGCGAGGCGTGACCATCCAGCCGTCCAAGAGGGCCTACGGTGTACAGCTGGTCGAGGAGGGTGCTGACACCTTGAAGGCAAAAGTTCACACTTAAGTGCATCTGGCTTCCGAGCTGGACATCGCCACCATCGAGAAGAACAGGAGTGTCGTCACGGCCGCTTTCTACGACCCGCGGAGCCTGGAAATTCTGTGCAAACCCATTCTTTCTCTGGGGACAACCCATCCCCAAGTGGATGCTGCCGCCTGAGGCGCTGGTGCCTTACACCAACACCGGGAACCGCGGCTACCTGGCCGACTCCGCCAGGCTTCCCAAGGCAAGACGAGCTCGCCAAGAAGTGTGGTTACATTT
The DNA here is from genome assembly GCA_022376925.1 of Tragulus kanchil. Lineage (NCBI taxonomy): Eukaryota > Metazoa > Chordata > Mammalia > Artiodactyla > Tragulidae > Tragulus > Tragulus kanchil. The sequence continues at coordinate 116,689,251 of JAIOJX010000024.1, read as the reverse complement.
TACCTGACATTACTAAAGACGAACTCTTCAAAATGCTCAGTACTCGGAAGGATCGAAGGCGGAATTTCTTTGGTCTTGCTCCCGGGTGGGTGGTGAACATGGCGGATAAGAAAATCCTGAAACCTACGGATGAGAAGCTGCTTGAATATTACAGCTCCTGAGGCCCTTCTAGAGGGCAGAGAGTGTGGGCAGAGGCATGGCCCACAGTTCCCGACTCCCTGGCTCAGCGTGTGGTTCTGCAGAGGTCGATGTTTTCCTGTGTAATCACGTATCTCTCTTACCTAATTAAAAATGCTGTGAGCCAGGACTGCGTGGAAGGTGTGGGTCAGTGTGTGTGTCGGCAGCACGAGCTCCCTGGCCCTCTGCCCAGGGAAGCAGGCGGCTCGTCGGTGATTCCCCGTGAGCAGTACACTGTCCCGTCTAAGTCCTGTCTCACTGTTGCAGATCAGAATGCGTGCAAGTGGGCTGGTTTGTTGGCTACCTGGTCGGGGTCCAAGGGCTGCAAACCAAGAGCTGATGAGCCTCTTGTTCGGCCATGAGGAACCTCTTGCTCAGAGAGAGAGCAAGCCTTCAACCCAGACTGAGGAAGATGTGGGATCTGAGTTCAAGCTGTTAGACTGGTGGATAATTTCTAAGTGTTGTAGTATTTGCTAGCAGGATTGAAAGGAAAATTCCAAGTGAATTCATTTTTATCAACTCTGATAGAAACCTCAAAAATGATCCAGCCATAAACATTTTTTTTTGAAGAAGAATAAGGTAAATGGTATAAATGATGCAATTGTATTTATTTCATAGGAAACGTCTGTTTTTCAGTCATTTTAAATGATTTTGAAAAAATGGTCAGTGGTTATATAAGCCATAAGAATAACTGGTAACGTGGAAATTAAACTCAGTTAATCTAAATGCTTCAACAGTCAATCGTAAGCTTATTTAGCTTTGCAAAGATCTGTTGTCTAAACCACGTGGCAGCTTAATTTATCCTGATGCAATTAAATCGTGAATAATTCATAATAACTCTTCTACAGTGGAAATAAAATGATTCCTGTTTATTTTGTTAAAATAAAAACATTTAACCCCCCCCCCCAAAATGTACATCCTAATATGACTTTTACGTGCTATTCTACATTCAAAATCTTTCATACTGTGAAGAAATGTACCATAGGATTTCTTATGAAGTGAAAGTTTAAGTAATTTGTCTCTGTTCTGGAGGCTCTTATCATAGGAGTTTGGAGACTTTTATCTTGAAGGTAGTGGAGACCAGTTTTAAGTGACTGAGTGATTGAATGATCAGATTTATGTGGTAGGGGCAGCCTTGGAAAAGATCGACCCAGGGGAAGTTTTAAACTGCAGGCAGAGATTTGAGAGAGCTGTCCCTGTCATTAAAGTGAGAAATGAAGTATACAGGACTTTAGACTTGGGTCAAAGCAAAGTTTTAGTTGTTTTGAATGCAGTTATTCTTGAATCTAGGATTTTTGACCTGATGTTTGGTGGGTTTTGCTTATAGCTATATTACTTTTGGTTAATGTTTTTCTCTGAGGTAATAAGAATAGGAAGAGCAGCAGGAAGATGATCTTAATCTTGTAGGTGCTGAGAAGCCTACAAGTGATTATCCAAACAGCATTGGGGAAATAAACAACTGGAGACTGGGGTAAAGAAACTACCCTGAGGATAAAAGGAAGTGCTCTGGAAAAAGGCTTCAGGTTTATTATCTTCATAAAGTACCCTTAGCTTTATGACTTTAAGTTTGTAGTAGTAAAGCCATCAAAATGGAAGCTTATTTTTTCCCCTACTGTTGACTAAAAAAAGATGAACAACTTGAGAGTTGTGGGTTAAGTTTTATTTGGGGCACAATTAGGTCTGCAACCCTACAGGCCGCACCTCAGATAGTTTTGAGAGACTGTTCCAAAGGGGTACTGGGGGAAAGGTCAATATGTATGGTTTTGATGAAGAGGGAGTTAAATACCAATAAACAGTCATTTTACAAAGGGTTTCTGGTTAGTCACAAGGATCTGATGTCACTATGAAGGGATTTAGTGCTTTTCTAGATAGGAGGAGATGCCAGGATTGGGATCATAAAATCTGTTCCTAAAAACATCCGCCTATCTAAGGACCTGTCCCAACAGATTCCCTGAAGCATAGAATGCCTCACGCCACCCTGAACCTTCCTTAGGGAGTGTTGAGGTCAACAGCTCCCAACAGCACTTGTTCCAGCCTAATGCCAATTGTAGTTGACACTACTAGGATTGGAAATGTACATCCTAATATGACTTTTACGTGCTATTCTACATTCAAAATCTTTCATACTGTGAAGAAATGTACCATAGGATTTCTTATGAAGTGAAAGTTTAAGTAATTTGTCTCTGTTCTGGAGGCTCTTATCATAGGAGTTTGGAGACTTTTATCTTGAAGGTAGTGGAGACCAGTTTTAAGTGACTGAGTGATTGAATGATCAGATTTATGTGGTAGGGGCAGCCTTGGAAAAGATCGACCCAGGGGAAGTTTTAAACTGCAGGCAGAGATTTGAGAGAGCTGTCCCTGTCATTAAAGTGAGAAATGAAGTATACAGGACTTTAGACTTGGGTCAAAGCAAAGTTTTAGTTGTTTTGAATGCAGTTATTCTTGAATCTAGGATTTTTGACCTGATGTTTGGTGGGTTTTGCTTATAGCTATATTACTTTTGGTTAATGTTTTTCTCTGAGGTAATAAGAATAGGAAGAGCAGCAGGAAGATGATCTTAATCTTGTAGGTGCTGAGAAGCCTACAAGTGATTATCCAAACAGCATTGGGGAAATAAACAACTGGAGACTGGGGTAAAGAAACTACCCTGAGGATAAAAGGAAGTGCTCTGGAAAAAGGCTTCAGGTTTATTATCTTCATAAAGTACCCTTAGCTTTATGACTTTAAGTTTGTAGTAGTAAAGCCATCAAAATGGAAGCTTATTTTTTCCCCTACTGTTGACTAAAAAAAGATGAACAACTTGAGAGTTGTGGGTTAAGTTTTATTTGGGGCACAATTAGGTCTGCAACCCTACAGGCCGCACCTCAGATAGTTTTGAGAGACTGTTCCAAAGGGGTACTGGGGGAAAGGTCAATATGTATGGTTTTGATGAAGAGGGAGTTAAATACCAATAAACAGTCATTTTACAAAGGGTTTCTGGTTAGTCACAAGGATCTGATGTCACTATGAAGGGATTTAGTGCTTTTCTAGATAGGAGGAGATGCCAGGATTGGGATCATAAAATCTGTTCCTAAAAACATCCGCCTATCTAAGGACCTGTCCCAACAGATTCCCTGAAGCATAGAATGCCTCACGCCACCCTGAACCTTCCTTAGGGAGTGTTGAGGGTCAACAGCTCCCAACAGCACTTGTTCAGCCATTGGCAGTGTAACTGCCAAATGCCAATTTGTAGTTGACACTACTAAGCTGTGGTCAAATAATGGGGAAAGCAACTTCATGGATTCCATCAGAATTTTGAGTTCCTTGAGGAACAATTTAGAAGTAAGTGCATCATCCAGAAATGTTTACCTTCTTTCTTTATTGACGGCTTAATATGTGTTCACAGGCAAGTAATAAACAAGTGCTTACAGCACAGTATTATAGTAGACTAGGGAACATATTAGTCTTTGGGATGGTTCCCAAAGTGATTGATGCCTTTGCTGAGATAGAAGAATGGGCACCAGGGTTTGGGTGGAAGGGGGTGAGAAACTGAAATCATTTTGCAAAGTGACTGAGTTAAGAGCTAAGCTTTTTAGGGGAATTGAAAAAGTTAAGAGAAAGGGGATGGAATAGAGAGGAATAGAGAGCGGATGAGTGCTAGAGACAGAAGACTTGATATTTAAGGCCAGGGGCATTTGTCCTGAAGACTGTGACCATCTTAACATTTTTAAGGAATGACAAAATATCATTTTAGGCAGTTAAGTTTATAGTGAGGAGGTTCAAATGCAGTGGCAGTAATGACTGAAAAAGATGCTCATATTGAGAGCTGTGAGTTTAGTGTTATTTGGGTCAAAATGAGGACTGCGGCCCAGGGGACAGCACCTGGTAGCTCAGAGCCTGCTCCAAAGAGGCAGTTGGAGAAGGTCAATATATAAAATTCTGGTGAAAGGGAAGTTCAATGCAATCAAGCACGTACTTTATAAAAAGTTTTCTGCCAGTCATGAGCTGATGTCACCTGGAAGGGATTTACTGATTTTCTAGATATGAAAATATGCGAGGATTGGGATTATGAAATCATTTCCTGAAAATATCTGTCCCACCAGATTCTGTGGAGCACTGGGTGCCTCACTGCACCTTGAATTCCTCCAGCGGGTGTGGAAGGTCTACAGCTGCAGCAGCCCAGGGGTCATCTCCACCAAGGCAGATGGCAAGAGCCATTGTTGTGGTTGTTCAGTGTCAAATAAAAAAGATGAACAACTTGAGAGTTGTGGGTTAAGTTTTATTTGAGGCACAATTCGGACTGCAGCCCAGGAGGCAGCATCTCAGATAGCTCTGAGAGATTGCTCCAAAGAGGCAGCTGGAGGAAAATCGGGAAGGGGGAGCTTAATATCAATAGCAAAAGGTTTTGGGTTAGTTAAGAGGATCTGGCGTAACCATGAAGGGATTTAGTGCTTTTCTAAACATGAGGAGATGCAAGGATTGAGATAATAAAATCTGTTCCTAAAAAAACATCCACCTATCAGAAGACCTGCCCCACCAGATTCCCTGGAGCACAGAGTGCATCCAGAACTGCTTCAGGGGGTATCAGAGGTCAGCAGCTGGAGACTGGGGTCAGTCTCCACAGAGGCAGATGGTAAATGCCCTTGTTCAGTCATTGACCATGTAATTGGTAAATGCCAATTTGTAGTTGACATCAGTAGCTGGCAGATGCTCTTGGCAAGTGCCAGTATGTACTTGACAGTGACTTTCAGAATCAGTGTGTTTAGGGTGGGATTCAGAAATTCACTTTTTAAAATTTTGCTTTTAGTGCTCCCAACTCTTTGAAAGCATCTGAATTAAGAGGGTTCTTATGTAGGGCTGTGAATTTAGCTTCTCCAAACCCGTGGAGACATGGCTAATAAGGAATCTTTTTCCTCTTTTGGACTAGAGGTCAAGCTTGTTTTTTCTTCAGGGCAGATAAACAAAGTAGACTGGGATCTGACTCTAGTGGACTGGTGGATTTGAGAAATTTAAGTATGATTAAGTCCCTATAATTTGCTTTTGAAATCTTGTCTTTATCTCCAGAGCAATAGAGTTATTGATTGGAAAACAAAAACAATTTTCTGGTGAAAGGGAAGTTCTCCACCGTAAAAAGTTTTCTGCCAGTTCTGATGGAAGGGATTTACTGATTTTCTAGATATGAAAATATGCGAGGATTGGGATTATGAAATCATTTCCTGAAAATATCTGTCCCACCAGATTCTGTGGAGCACTGGGTGCCTCACTGCACCTTGAATTCCTCCAGCGGGTGTGGAAGGTCTACAGCTGCAGCAGCCCAGGGGTCATCTCCACCAAGGCAGATGGCAAGAGCCATTGTTGTGGTTGTTCAGTGTCAAATAAAAAAGATGAACAACTTGAGAGTTGTGGGTTAAGTTTTATTTGAGGCACAATTCGGACTGCAGCCCAGGAGGCAGCATCTCAGATAGCTCTGAGAGATTGCTCCAAAGAGGCAGCTGGAGGAAAATCGGGAAGGGGGAGCTTAATATCAATAGCAAAAGGTTTTGGGTTAGTTAAGAGGATCTGGCGTAACCATGAAGGGATTTAGTGCTTTTCTAAACATGAGGAGATGCAAGGATTGAGATAATAAAATCTGTTCCTAAAAAAACATCCACCTATCAGAAGACCTGCCCCACCAGATTCCCTGGAGCACAGAGTGCATCCAGAACTGCTTCAGGGGGTATCAGAGGTCAGCAGCTGGAGACTGGGGTCAGTCTCCACAGAGGCAGATGGTAAATGCCCTTGTTCAGTCATTGACCATGTAATTGGTAAATGCCAATTTGTAGTTGACATCAGTAGCTGGCAGATGCTCTTGGCAAGTGCCAGTATGTACTTGACAGTGACTTTCAGAATCAGTGTGTTTAGGGTGGGATTCAGAAATTCACTTTTTAAAATTTTGCTTTTAGTGCTCCCAACTCTTTGAAAGCATCTGAATTAAGAGGGTTCTTATGTAGGGCTGTGAATTTAGCTTCTCCAAACCCGTGGAGACATGGCTAATAAGGAATCTTTTTCCTCTTTTGGACTAGAGGTCAAGCTTGTTTTTTCTTCAGGGCAGATAAACAAAGTAGACTGGGATCTGACTCTAGTGGACTGGTGGATTTGAGAAATTTAAGTATGATTAAGTCCCTATAATTTGCTTTTGAAATCTTGTCTTTATCTCCAGAGCAATAGAGTTATTGATTGGAAAACAAAAACTGGGAATTATCTGTTTAAAAGAACTAGCTAAGTGGAAATTACTTAGATAAGGGTAAGAGATATAGATACCTTAAATGCCCTTGATAAAGTCTCAAGTATCTCTCTGGTTGTGCAGCTGCCTTCGTGAGAGCCAAGCTGACACACTGGGGAATCCCAGGTGAGGAGGAACGGCGGTGAGAATAGGGACTGCTAGAGGAGGCTACTAAGTCGGGGTTTAGAGAGGGAAGAGCTTTCACATGGTGAAGAAGGAATGCTTTTTTAGGCTTCAGCCAATCTTCTTAATCTCAGAGCCGTACCTACTTCTTGTTCTGTATAGAATGGTTTTTCCAAATACTCAGTCACTTAAACCAAAATATGCTATATGTTCTCCCTTCTATATTTGGTTAGTCAATCCTTTAAAAATCTTTCGAGTCTGTCTTCTCCAATGTGTAACCTCATCCTTTTTCCTCTTCCCTCTTATCAATACTGGGTAAATTTAGGTGCTCATCTTTTTCATGGAATGTTGCACTTATTTTTTTGTAGGTCATTTTTTCCCCCTGCCTTTGTTTTCATAGTGCTTTCCCCATTACCTCTTGGGAAATCCTTCCATGTCATTTTTTTGGGTAACGAGGAACTAGAACTTTATTTTTGTGTGTGTTTGTGTGTGTGATATCTTTCAATTTAACAGTTTTCACAAATATTTCAGTTAAAAAACATTACAACCTCATTTATAAAGCCTCCTTTGACCATTCATCTTTCTTCCTGCTAAGTTGTGAACTCAGTTGTTGTGAGGTCTCTTATGTTAACTCATAATTCTCAAGCTGATAAAATGATTCACATATAAAATAGTACCATCAGAAAGTTTTTTAAACTTGTGAAAACTGCTTTAATGAGAAATTGGGCTTTATGTAGTCAGTTTAATAAAGAATGCTGAAATAAAATTGATAAAATATAAAATTGGTTAATATCCTTAGAGAGAACCTTGGGATAGTATTCTCTACTAAACAGAAAACATGTATTTCATTGTAATAGTTTTGTTGTTGTTTGGTTTAAATTACCTCAAAAATTAATTTAACGAGTATGTAGAGTTATGATTAAGTAATTGGATCTTGTCTTTATCTCCAGAGCAATAGAGTTATTGATTGGAAAACAAAAACTGGGAATTATCTGTTTAAAAGAACTAGCTAAGTGGAAATTACTTAGATAAGGGTAAGAGATATAGATACCTTAAATGCCCTTGATAAAGTCTCAAGTATCTCTCTGGTTGTGCAGCTGCCTTCGTGAGAGCCAAGCTGACACACTGGGGAATCCCAGGTGAGGAGGAACGGCGGTGAGAATAGGGACTGCTAGAGGAGGCTACTAAGTCGGGGTTTAGAGAGGGAAGAGCTTTCACATGGTGAAGAAGGAATGCTTTTTTAGGCTTCAGCCAATCTTCTTAATCTCAGAGCCGTACCTACTTCTTGTTCTGTATAGAATGGTTTTTCCAAATACTCAGTCACTTAAACCAAAATATGCTATATGTTCTCCCTTCTATATTTGGTTAGTCAATCCTTTAAAAATCTTTCGAGTCTGTCTTCTCCAATGTGTAACCTCATCCTTTTTCCTCTTCCCTCTTATCAATACTGGGTAAATTTAGGTGCTCATCTTTTTCATGGAATGTTGCACTTATTTTTTTGTAGGTCATTTTTTCCCCCTGCCTTTGTTTTCATAGTGCTTTCCCCATTACCTCTTGGGAAATCCTTCCATGTCATTTTTTTGGGTAACGAGGAACTAGAACTTTATTTTTGTGTGTGTTTGTGTGTGTGATATCTTTCAATTTAACAGTTTTCACAAATATTTCAGTTAAAAAACATTACAACCTCATTTATAAAGCCTCCTTTGACCATTCATCTTTCTTCCTGCTAAGTTGTGAACTCAGTTGTTGTGAGGTCTCTTATGTTAACTCATAATTCTCAAGCTGATAAAATGATTCACATATAAAATAGTACCATCAGAAAGTTTTTTTTAAACTTGTGAAAACTGCTTTAATGAGAAATTGGGCTTTATGTAGTCAGTTTAATAAAGAATGCTGAAATAAAATTGATAAAATATAAAATTGGTTAATATCCTTAGAGAGAACCTTGGGATAGTATTCTCTACTAAACAGAAAACATGTATTTCATTGTAATAGTTTTGTTGTTGTTTGTTTGTTTCAAAGTTACCTCCAAATTTAGAAAATACTTGGACCCTAATTCGTTGGGTAATCGTTTAGTCGGGAAATCAATCAGATGACCTCGGGTGAAATTATTATAAAATTTTCTGTCTAGTATGATACTAAAAGTCACACAGTTATCTTTATGTCTTGTTCTAGATTTTGAATAATTTGTCCGAAAGCATACTTGCTTTGTACTATTAGTGACCAGCGACCACTGTGTATTTTCTCTTGTTTTTTTTTTTTTTTTAATATTCTATTTATTTATTTATTTTTAGCTGTTTTGGTTTTTCACTGCTGCTGCAGGCTCTTTAGTTGCAGGGAGTGAGGGCTACTCTCTAGCTGTGGTGAGCAGGCTTTTTGTTGTGGTGACATCTCTTGTGGAACTCGGGCTCTAAGGCACACGGGCTTCAGTAGTTGGTGGCTCTGAGGCTCTAGAGCACAGGCTCCATAGTTGTGACTCATGGCTTAGTTACTCCGCAGCATGTGGGATCTTCCTGGATCAGGGATCGAATCCATGTTTCCTGCACTGGCAGGCGAACTTAGCTACCAGGGAAGCCCTTCTTTTTTTAAAATACTAATTTACAAGGGTTTCCAGAATCACTGATGGATAGTTCAGACCTATATTTTCTGCTCTGTTCGCATTTGTGGGTTGGTTCTATATTAAATTACCTGCTATAGAATTCTGTTAAAGCACTATCCATCAACATGGATTTAATGGATTCTCAGTATATGTGTAATAATAGAAGCATTTGGTATAAAAAGGTTTTTTGCTTTTAATTTTACTAGCTTAATAGAATACTAAGTTACCAGTTGTGAGGTCTCTTATGTTAACTCATAATTCTCAAGCTGATAAAATGATTCACATATAAAATAGTACCATCAGAAAGTTTTTTAAACTTGTGAAAACTGCTTTAATGAGAAATTGGGCTTTATGTAGTCAGTTTAATAAAGAATGCTGAAATAAAATTGATAAAATATAAAATTGGTTAATATCCTTAGAGAGAACCTTGGGATAGTATTCTCTACTAAACAGAAAACATGTATTTCATTGTAATAGTTTTGTTGTTGTTTGTTTGTTTCAAAGTTACCTCCAAATTTAGAAAATACTTGGACCCTAATTCGTTGGGTAATCGTTTAGTCGGGAAATCAATCAGATGACCTCGGGTGAAATTATTATAAAATTTTCTGTCTAGTATGATACTAAAAGTCACACAGTTATCTTTATGTCTTGTTCTAGATTTTGAATAATTTGTCCGAAAGCATACTTGCTTTGTACTATTAGTGACCAGCGACCACTGTGTATTTTCTCTTGTTTTTTTTTTTTTTTTAATATTCTATTTATTTATTTATTTTTAGCTGTTTTGGTTTTTCACTGCTGCTGCAGGCTCTTTAGTTGCAGGGAGTGAGGGCTACTCTCTAGCTGTGGTGAGCAGGCTTTTTGTTGTGGTGACATCTCTTGTGGAACTCGGGCTCTAAGGCACACGGGCTTCAGTAGTTGGTGGCTCTGAGGCTCTAGAGCACAGGCTCCATAGTTGTGACTCATGGCTTAGTTACTCCGCAGCATGTGGGATCTTCCTGGATCAGGGATCGAATCCATGTTTCCTGCACTGGCAGGCGAACTTAGCTACCAGGGAAGCCCTTCTTTTTTTAAAATACTAATTTACAAGGGTTTCCAGAATCACTGATGGATAGTTCAGACCTATATTTTCTGCTCTGTTCGCATTTGTGGGTTGGTTCTATATTAAATTACCTGCTATAGAATTCTGTTAAAGCACTATCCATCAACATGGATTTAATGGATTCTCAGTATATGTGTAATAATAGAAGCATTTGTAAGATTTATATATAAAAACAGCAATGTACATTTATTTTAATGGGCTTGGTTTTGAAGTTTTACTAGCAATTTGAGATAGGGTAGAATAAACCAGGTAGAGTGACCAGTGTGTTCAGGTTTAGGACTTGAGTCTGTTTAGGTCATATTGGCAATGACCATAAGTTTCTAACCAACTTTTCTGGTCTTTTTCTTCTCCAAAGTTTTTTTTTTTTTTTTGGCGTTTTATTTTTTTGGCCTCTTTTATTGATATATTTTTTTTTAAATATGAAATGCTTTACGAATTTGTCTGTCATCCTTGTGCTGGGGCCATGCTAATCTTCTCTGTATCATAATTTTAGTATATGTGCTGCTGAAGCGAGCACTTTTATTGATTTTTTTATCCATTTATTTTCATCCATCTTTATTCTTTGGACTGTGTGGGCCTCCCATCACAGTGGCCTCTCTTGTCCTAGAGCGCCGACTCTGGGCACATGCGCTCCAGAGAGACGGCTTGTAATTGGACGCACAGGTTCACCCGTTCTTCGGCACGTGGAATCTTCCTGGGCCAGGGATAGAGCTGGTGTCCCTTGCACTGCAAGGCAGACTCCTTACCCACTGGACCCAGGGAAGCCCAGTTATTTTCATAAAAAGACATTTGGTTGTCTTCCTTCCCTGCTTGACAATACTAGTTGCTTCACAATGACAACACCGTGGACTTTGTTTTGCTTGACCTTGGACCTCTTCCCGTTCCCCCATGTAGCTTCTTCAGGCCATGATTTTCCTGGTATACTGTCCGTTGAAAACATAGGCTTTTACTGTAGCTGACTGTTCCCGTTCATCATTCTCTCAACAGTTCACTTCCTCACAGTCAGACCTTTGTTCTTTGCTTGACCGAGTCCTACATTTTCTTTCAGATCCAGCTTGACCCATCATTCCATAATAGGACTGTCTATCTATTTTGGATAAGGGGGATCTCCTTGTCCTAATAGTTTGGTTGTATGTGTTCATGCTGATATGCAAGCATGTCCTGTCTGGTAAATCTGTGGGTGGGTTTAAGCCACTGTTTGTCTTGGGTCACATCTTATGTTGCCTGTAGAATGTTTGAGAATGTGTCCCACATGACAGTGTCATTTGCTTTACTTGTAGACCTGAAAAATGTCGGAGACCTCGAGTGACAGTGATTCGTCCTGTGGCTGGACTGTCATCAGTCATGAGGTGTGTACATGGTTCTTTCAGTGAGGCAGCCTAGAGTATCCTCATAGTCTTTTTTTTTTTTAGAATTTTTTTGAGGGGAGGCTGGGGAGGGAGGGGGACAGAAGGGCCACTTTCATTGGTCTTTCATTTGTCTGTTTTCATCCATCTTTGTTCTTTGGCCTGTGTGGGCCTCGTATCGCAGTGGCCTCCGGCTCGGCGCATGCGCTCCAGAGCTCTGGCTTGGCAACTGGACACACTGGTCCGGCCGCTCCGCGGCACGTGGGATCTTCTCAGGCCAGGGATCGAACCAGCGCCCCTTGAACTGCAAGGCAGTGTCCTTACCCACTGGACCACCAGGGAAGCCCTCATCATAGTCTTAATAAGGATGTCAAGTGGGCTCTTTGAAGGCCATCAGTGTTTTACATTTAAACATAAGATTCCACTGATCAATAGCTTGGACATTTTCCCACCTACCTTATGCTTCCCTGCTGAAAACTCTTTGTGAGCCAGCATCTTACTGGGCATAGCTTTCCTTATCTTTGAGACAGTAGGCATATACTTACTGAGGGCTTATCATTGGTCAGGCCCTGTGCTTTACTTATGTTCTCATATAATTTTAAACAGCTCTCTGTGGTGTAGGTTTTTATTTTCATTTCATTGTTGACAAGTTGAGAAAACCAAAGCTTAGAGAGATTTAGTAATATGGCCAAGATTACATAGCACCTGCATTTAAACAGGCCAGAAAAGAACATAAAGAACACATGTTCCACCTGTGCTGTGTTAGGTTACCATAGGTTGTCATGGCAGACCCTGACAGGAAGAGGACTACGACTAAACTCTTATCACCAAATGAATTCTATACAAAACTATGATGTTACATGACAGTGTATAGTAAATATTCATTAATTCTTTCACACTGGTAATATAAGTTAATTATAGAAAAATCATAAAATAGTGATGAATAGAAGCAACAAGGTAAAAAATTATCTATACCCATATAAAGTATTAATAATGCACTTATCTATAGTTTTCCTGTCTATTTTTAACGTCTTTAAGCCTCAGTTATTTTCCTGCATCAATAAAAATTTTAAATGTTATTTTTTTTGCAATTGTTTTGATAATTTAATGTTCAGATTGACTTTTCTGTTTTTAACGTGTTTTCTCCAAAGCTTAGGTCAACACTCATAGCAATGACTTCTCCTTCAAGGATAATTGACAGTGTAGGAGCAAGGCAGTGGTGGGAATTGACGATGTGAAGCGAAAGAGCAGACCTTTCTGACATGTAGCCAGTTGTGTCATCTGGGCATTCTGTAGTAGAGATACCTTGTCACAGACCTGATCCTATTTGTACCTTTATCCCTCTTCGCTCCATGTCCTGTTACCAGGTTCTGCTCTTTCTTGCTAATGTCTCTTAGGTGTATTTCCTTTTCCTTTACCGCTGGTACCATTCTGACGTAGGTCAGAACTGGTCTCCCCAGTGACTCACAGACTGCCATTCTTCTGCCACTTGAGGCAATTCTAAAGTCTTATATTCAGAATTCTGTTTAGGATTCAACGCAATCCTACTATTTTTACGGAGTCTCTTTAGTTATGTTCTCTAAAACGATCAAGGACTTTTTGCTTCCCTGCTGAAAACTCTTTGTGAGCCAGCATCTTACTGGGCATAGCTTTCCTTATCTTTGAGACAGTAGGCATATACTTACTGAGGGCTTATCATTGGTCAGGCCCTGTGCTTTACTTATGTTCTCATATAATTTTAAACAGCTCTCTGTGGTGTAGGTTTTTATTTTCATTTCATTGTTGACAAGTTGAGAAAACCAAAGCTTAGAGAGATTTAGTAATATGGCCAAGATTACATAGCACCTGCATTTAAACAGGCCAGAAAAGAACATAAAGAACACATGTTCCACCTGTGCTGTGTTAGGTTACCATAGGTTGTCATGGCAGACCCTGACAGGAAGAGGACTACGACTAAACTCTTATCACCAAATGAATTCTATACAAAACTATGATGTTACATGACAGTGTATAGTAAATATTCATTAATTCTTTCACACTGGTAATATAAGTTAATTATAGAAAAATCATAAAATAGTGATGAATAGAAGCAACAAGGTAAAAATTATCTATACCCATATAAAGTATTAATAATGCACTTATCTATAGTTTTCCTGTCTATTTTTAACGTCTTTAAGCCTCAGTTATTTTCCTGCATCAATAAAAATTTTAAATGTTATTTTTTTTGCAATTGTTTTGATAATTTAATGTTCAGATTGACTTTTCTGTTTTTAACGTGTTTTCTCCAAAGCTTAGGTCAACACTCATAGCAATGACTTCTCCTTCAAGGATAATTGACAGTGTAGGAGCAAGGCAGTGGTGGGAATTGACGATGTGAAGCGAAAGAGCAGACCTTTCTGACATGTAGCCAGTTGTGTCATCTGGGCATTCTGTAGTAGAGATACCTTGTCACAGACCTGATCCTATTTGTACCTTTATCCCTCTTCGCTCCATGTCCTGTTACCAGGTTCTGCTCTTTCTTGCTAATGTCTCTTAGGTGTATTTCCTTTTCCTTTACCGCTGGTACCATTCTGACGTAGGTCAGAACTGGTCTCCCCAGTGACTCACAGACTGCCATTCTTCTGCCACTTGAGGCAATTCTAAAGTCTTATATTCAGAATTCTGTTTAGGATTCAACGCAATCCTACTATTTTTATGGAGTCTCTTGTGAGTTATGTTCTCTAAAGAGAACTCAGATCTTTTGATTTCATCATCAGTAAACTGTAGGAAAATTGAAGGGAGGAGCCTGGAAAGAGGCTGAATCATTTTCGATTGGACTTATTTTGCTGGTTAAGATGAGAAAAAATTGTGTTAAGATCCTCTTTTATTAAAGAAAAGACAGTCTGACGTCAAATGAAAGCCTAGGAAGAATAAAGAGTAGTCTGCTTTTATAGTGGACGTTTACTCCACTTATCAAGTAGGTTAATTTTAATGCTGTCTTTAAACTTCCTATGTTGCAGTAAGTAGTTACTAATATTTATTTGTGACTGTTTCTCTGAATAGGCTCTAAATCTGAATTTTAGATTTCAGGTTTTTATACCCTGTGACACCTAGCAAAATGCCTTGCCTTGAGTAGTTCCATAAATGTTGAGTAGAAGGAAATTAATAGAAATAGCGAAATGTAGAAATGTACACTCTGGGATACTGCTTGGATTAATAGCAAACTAAGAGTGTTTGGCTTTTGGACTGATTTCTTTTAGAGGCTAAACCTTTGGCTCCTTCTGTTTCCCTGTTGTAGGTTTTATTGATCAGATTAAATAAAAGGAATAGACACTGTTCCCTTTCAAGTGTAGCAGCCTCTGGGACTTTTATGGAAGCAACTACAGGTAGTCACGTCTAGCTTTGGGCAGCTGATAGGCAAGTGACTGACTGTCGCTCTTTCTAGGGGTCTGATATAGAGATGGTGAGTTCGGAACATGGTGCAGCGGGTGGTGGCTGTGAGCCCCCTCCGGAAGGCCCGTCTTCACCACAGGAGGAGCAGCGTGTATTGCAGCTAGAGCAGGGAGGTAAGTCTAAAGAAGTCAGATTTTTTGTTTTTCTTGATAGGATATGTGAACAACATTGTGAACTTTACCAGGTTCTGCTCTTTCTTGCTAATGTCTCTTAGGTGTATTTCCTTTTCCTTTACCGCTGGTACCATTCTGACGTAGGTCAGAACTGGTCTCCCCAGTGACTCACAGACTGCCATTCTTCTGCCACTTGAGGCAATTCTAAAGTCTTATATTCAGAATTCTGTTTAGGATTCAACGCAATCCTACTATTTTTATGGAGTCTCTTGTGAGTTATGTTCTCTAAAGAGAACTCAGATCTTTTGATTTCATCATCAGTAAACTGTAGGAAAATTGAAGGGAGGAGCCTGGAAAGAGGCTGAATCATTTTCGATTGGACTTATTTTGCTGGTTAAGATGAGAAAAAATTGTGTTAAGATCCTCTTTTATTAAAGAAAAGACAGTCTGACGTCAAATGAAAGCCTAGGAAGAATAAAGAGTAGTCTGCTTTTATAGTGGACGTTTACTCCACTTATCAAGTAGGTTAATTTTAATGCTGTCTTTAAACTTCCTATGTTGCAGTAAGTAGTTACTAATATTTATTTGTGACTGTTTCTCTGAATAGGCTCTAAATCTGAATTTTAGATTTCAGGTTTTTATACCCTGTGACACCTAGCAAAATGCCTTGCCTTGAGTAGTTCCATAAATGTTGAGTAGAAGGAAATTAATAGAAATAGCGAAATGTAGAAATGTACACTCTGGGATACTGCTTGGATTAATAGCAAACTAAGAGTGTTTGGCTTTTGGACTGATTTCTTTTAGAGGCTAAACCTTTGGCTCCTTCTGTTTCCCTGTTGTAGGTTTTATTGATCAGATTAAATAAAAGGAATAGACACTGTTCCCTTTCAAGTGTAGCAGCCTCTGGGACTTTTATGGAAGCAACTACAGGTAGTCACGTCTAGCTTTGGGCAGCTGATAGGCAAGTGACTGACTGTCGCTCTTTCTAGGGGTCTGATATAGAGATGGTGAGTTCGGAACATGGTGCAGCGGGTGGTGGCTGTGAGCCCCCTCCGGAAGGCCCGTCTTCACCACAGGAGGAGCAGCGTGTATTGCAGCTAGAGCAGGGAGGTAAGTCTAAAGAAGTCAGATTTTTTGTTTTTCTTGATAGGATATGTGAACAACATTGTGAATTTTGCCTTCTTTCTAGGTGGGCAGCCTTTATGGCTAGTGTGAATCATGAGGTCACTGGAAGAATAGAATTTTAGTGTGGATGAGGTGGGCATGCCTAAAGAACCCAGTGGCACCAGCCTGCCAGGGGCTGTGTTTGTAACTGTTGTACATACTTGGGCTTCCGTGTAACTCTCTGATACTGCTAGTGCAATCAGTAACTAAATGCTGTTAATCTTGATTAAGACTAGTGATACACAGAAGTTATTTACTCATGTGAAGGGAATAAAACTAAACTCTTCTCTAGCTCCCACACTTGAGAGTACCTTTGGTCATAGGTCATAAATGGTATTTGACTACTGTGTCGCACTGATGTTATATATTCTATGGGATTTGATGTCCACATTAATTATATACAGAATTAAACCCAAGTAATTAATGCATCTTCATATTCATCTTTATATTTTTACTTCCTAAGTTAAAAAAAACTGCACTAAAAGGTAAACAGAACATTTCTTCTACAGGAGAATAAAGTGGATATGTCTGGGCCAGAAATTTGAATGATTTATGTCTGTTAATCTTGTTTTCAGCCCATGTGTTGATTGTTGTTCTCGTTTGAACAGTGAGTTTCATCTTTTGTGGGTCAGATTTTGAGAATCTGAAAGCTATGGATTGTCTCTTCAAAGAAATGCATGTATTTAGATATGTATTAAAAATTTTTTTTTTCTCATACTTCCTCATGGGTCTGTGGATGCAAGTCTACCTTTTTTTGAGGAGTCTTATCTCCAAATTAGTACTCTGTTGGGGCTGTGTAACACACACAACTGGTAGAAAGCTTTTTGTCTTTTGTTATTTCGGAGGAGTTAAATTATGATAGAAAAGTAAAGGATGAGCAACAATTCAATTCTTTTGACTCTCAAGATAACGTTATAACAATGTGTGTGCTTGGCTTTGTATAAAACGTGGTGCTTATCATGTCCTGTTTTAATGGTTTTAACTACTACTAACATTTTATAGCCTTTTTCATGAAAAAATATAACATAACTGTATTTTGTACATTTTTTTTTATAAAAGAAGTTTTTTATAAAATGTATCTGCTTTGGTGACATTGTTTTTCTGTGTTCGAGTCTTTGTTTTTTTATTATAAAGAATTTGTCATTTGAAGCCATATATATATATTTTTAAGGGTTTATTTATTTATTTATTTTGGGCGGGGGTCGGGTTGGGGAAGGAGGGGAGCGGGCCGGCCACTTCTATTGTTCTGTCATTTCTCTGTTTTCATCCGTCTTTGTTCTTTGGCTCCTGTGGGCCTCCCATCACGGTGGTGTCTGTAGCTGCAGAGCGCCGGCTCTGGGCGCATGCGCTCCAGAGCTCCGGCTCGGTGATTGGACACATGGGCCCAGCCGCTCCGCGGCATGTGTCATCTTTCCAGGCTAGGGATTGAACTGGCACCCCTTGCACTGCAAGGCGGTGTCCTTACCCACTGGACCACCAGGGGAAGCCCTGAAGCCATATTTTTGACTCTTGTTTTACCGGGATTGACAGTTACTAGAATAGAGGCTTCCCTGGTGGCTCAGATGATAAAGAATCTACCTGCAGTGCAGGAGGCCTGGGTTTGATCCCTGGGTTGGGAAGACCCCCTGGAGAAGAGCATGACAACCCACTGTATTATTCTTCCCTGTAGAATTCCATGGACAGAGGAGCCTGGCTGTCTGTAGTCCATGGAGTTGCAAAGAGTCAAACGCGACCGAGTGACTAACATACACACAGAAGAGTGGTACCTTTAGGAATTTTGAATAAACTAAGAATTCAGGAAACATGCTGTCAGTTAACTGAAAGTCAGTTGTCCATATTAACAGAATTTTACAAACACCTTGGCCTAAGGATTTTGGAGCTTAATGTAGAGTTTGAGTCTTAAATCTCCATACTTACTCATGGGTCTGTGGATGCAAGTCTACCTTTTTTTGAGGAGTCTTATCTCCAAATTAGTACTCTGTTGGGGCTGTGTAACACACACAACTGGTAGAAAGCTTTTTGTCTTTTGTTATTTCGGAGGAGTTAAATTATGATAGAAAAGTAAAGGATGAGCAACAATTCAATTCTTTTGACTCTCAAGATAACGTTATAACAATGTGTGTGCTTGGCTTTGTATAAAACGTGGTGCTTATCATGTCCTGTTTTAATGGTTTTAACTACTACTAACATTTTATAGCCTTTTTCATGAAAAAATATAACATAACTGTATTTTGTACATTTTTTTTTATAAAAGAAGTTTTTTATAAAATGTATCTGCTTTGGTGACATTGTTTTTCTGTGTTCGAGTCTTTGTTTTTTTATTATAAAGAATTTGTCATTTGAAGCCATATATATATATTTTTAAGGGTTTATTTATTTATTTATTTTGGGCGGGGGTCGGGTTGGGGAAGGAGGGGAGCGGGCCGGCCACTTCTATTGTTCTGTCATTTCTCTGTTTTCATCCGTCTTTGTTCTTTGGCTCCTGTGGGCCTCCCATCACAGTGGTGTCTGTAGCTGCAGAGCGCCGGCTCTGGGCGCATGCGCTCCAGAGCTCCGGCTCGGTGATTGGACACATGGGCCCAGCCGCTCCGCGGCATGTGTCATCTTTCCAGGCTAGGGATTGAACTGGCACCCCTTGCACTGCAAGGCGGTGTCCTTACCCACTGGACCACCAGGGGAAGCCCTGAAGCCATATTTTTGACTCTTGTTTTACCGGGATTGACAGTTACTAGAATAGAGGCTTCCCTGGTGGCTCAGATGATAAAGAATCTACCTGCAGTGCAGGAGGCCTGGGTTTGATCCCTGGGTTGGGAAGACCCCCTGGAGAAGAGCATGACAACCCACTGTATTATTCTTCCCTGTAGAATTCCATGGACAGAGGAGCCTGGCTGTCTGTAGTCCATGGAGTTGCAAAGAGTCAAACGCGACCGAGTGACTAACATACACACAGAAGAGTGGTACCTTTAGGAATTTTGAATAAACTAAGAATTCAGGAAACATGCTGTCAGTTAACTGAAAGTCAGTTGTCCATATTAACAGAATTTTACAAACACCTTGGCCTAAGGATTTTGGAGCTTAATGTAGAGATTGTTTATTTAGAGATTATGTTTTTTGTAGGTTTTTAAATGAATTCAGAAACTATCTGAATGTGTCAAAACTATCCCAACAATTTGAAATAGTTATATTTGGAATACATTTTTTTTTTGCCTCTATGTCATCATTTTGGATCAGTTTTTATTCTTTGGCCTCTGTGGGCCTTCCATTGCAGTGGCCTCTCACTGCAGAGCACTGGTTCTGGGCACATGTGCTCCAGAGTGCTGGTTTGTAATTGGACACACTGGTCCAGCCGCTCTGTGACACATGGAATCTTCCCAGATCAGGGATCAAACAGGTGCCCCCTGCACTGCAAGGCAGACTCTCTATCCACTGGACCACCAGGGAAGCCCTAGAGGTCTTTTGTTAACAACAATAGAGTGTTCTAATTACATGTAGCTTTTCATTAAAAATCCACTTAAAAGTGAGGAATATATTTTATCTGCCTATATCATAATATATGCCAACTACAAAAAGTTGATGAAAGGTAATTAAATTGATCTTTGCTTTATGTCAGAGAGCGGCCAGAATGGCACAGTGTTAATGGGAGGAACTACTTATCCTGCTTTGGAGGAGATGAAGTCAGCACTTGAGGTAACCTTGCATTTTACTCTGGATATTTGATAAATAGTAATTCTTCGAGAATACTAATTAAAGCTGCCATTTCTGTTTGTGTATTTTGTTCCTATTTGAATTATAACTAAAAGTGATTTATTGGTAAAATGTGTTATTCATTTAACTTCTAATGTTTCTTTGGAAGTACGTTGCATTCTTGAATTATATGATAAATTAAGGGTTTATACCTAAAATGAAAGTCAGTTTTAAAATTTGAGAGCAAACTAAATCTTGTCCTTTGTCATTTTACTTGACTTCCAGATTACACTAAATAGCTGGATGATCTTTACGTGGCATAGCTGTTGAAGTTTATCAGAAAAATTTAATCAGTCTTTTACGGCTTCCCTGACCACAGAGTTACACCCAAATAAACCCATAGAAATGGTTAGAAATGAGTCCTTTCCTTTTTGTGGACACTGGATTGGAAAAGTGGATTAGTTTCTCAGCTCCTGTAGTGCAGAAATGAATGGCAGGCAGCAGTTTGATTTAATTCTGAGAGAGTTGCCATCAGATTTGATGGTGTTTTCAGACTGAAAGATGAGTTTACTCTTTGAGTAATTCTTCTCTATTGGGAAGGACTTATTTTAAGCCCAATCACTGTACTAAAGTATGCTTAGAAAATGTAAGGGCCATAAATATGTGTTGAATATATCTCTAAAATTATGATTCTAATTCTTCAGGGGGAAGAAGAAAAGTTACCTGATGACAATCTCTACTTTGGAACTGTCAGTGATGATTCTGATATTGTTACTCTTGAGCCACCTAAGTTAGAAGAAATTGGAAGTCAAGAAGAAGTAAGAAGCAGAGATGCACTGCAAGGCAGACTCTCTATCCACTGGACCACCAGGAAGCCCTAGAGGTCTTTTGTTAACAACAATAGAGTGTTCTAATTACATGTAGCTTTTCATTAAAAATCCACTTAAAAGTGAGGAATATATTTTATCTGCCTATATCATAATATATGCCAACTACAAAAAGTTGATGAAAGGTAATTAAATTGATCTTTGCTTTATGTCAGAGAGCGGCCAGAATGGCACAGTGTTAATGGGAGGAACTACTTATCCTGCTTTGGAGGAGATGAAGTCAGCACTTGAGGTAACCTTGCATTTTACTCTGGATATTTGATAAATAGTAATTCTTCGAGAATACTAATTAAAGCTGCCATTTCTGTTTGTGTATTTTGTTCCTATTTGAATTATAACTAAAAGTGATTTATTGGTAAAATGTGTTATTCATTTAACTTCTAATGTTTCTTTGGAAGTACGTTGCATTCTTGAATTATATGATAAATTAAGGGTTTATACCTAAAATGAAAGTCAGTTTTAAAATTTGAGAGCAAACTAAATCTTGTCCTTTGTCATTTTACTTGACTTCCAGATTACACTAAATAGCTGGATGATCTTTACGTGGCATAGCTGTTGAAGTTTATCAGAAAAATTTAATCAGTCTTTTACGGCTTCCCTGACCACAGAGTTACACCCAAATAAACCCATAGAAATGGTTAGAAATGAGTCCTTTCCTTTTTGTGGACACTGGATTGGAAAAGTGGATTAGTTTCTCAGCTCCTGTAGTGCAGAAATGAATGGCAGGCAGCAGTTTGATTTAATTCTGAGAGAGTTGCCATCAGATTTGATGGTGTTTTCAGACTGAAAGATGAGTTTACTCTTTGAGTAATTCTTCTCTATTGGGAAGGACTTATTTTAAGCCCAATCACTGTACTAAAGTATGCTTAGAAAATGTAAGGGCCATAAATATGTGTTGAATATATCTCTAAAATTATGATTCTAATTCTTCAGGGGGAAGAAGAAAAGTTACCTGATGACAATCTCTACTTTGGAACTGTCAGTGATGATTCTGATATTGTTACTCTTGAGCCACCTAAGTTAGAAGAAATTGGAAGTCAAGAAGAAGCAGTAGTTGTTAAAGAAGCAGAGACTCCAGAAGAGTTTAACATGGGCTCTTCCTCTAGCAGCCAGTATACGTTCTGTCAGCCAGAAACTGGTAAGAACTACGTAGCCAGTACACCCATAGGAGGTTTAACACTCCTGTGACCAATTTCAATGGCTAGTTTTCTGACCCTGAATCTCCATTTTTGAATATATTTGGGTAAAAAGCCAAAAAGTTTTTTGTGAAAACCTACCACTAAATCTAGTGTTTTCCTAGACCCGGGGCCTAGAACACAGTAGTCCAATAAATACCATCTCTTGTCATTAACAGAAGAAAAAAAAATAGCTTCAAGGGATTTGTGAATGTCTCTAGCACTGCTAAATGTATTTGACAAAGTTTCAGGTCTTTAATAGTGCTCCTAAAGACCTAAAGGTCTTTAGGATTGAGCCATTATACCTCAAAAGTAGAAGAATGTTAAGATCTTTAGTTAAAATGCTACAAATTTTATATTATAGAAATAGTGAAGGAAACTTTGAGCCTTCCAGATCCATTTAAGTATTAGCCACTTAAGCCTTAATTTTTGTGTGCTACCATGTGCCAAACAGGGTTTAAGGAATTGGCAAAAGAGCAGCATGCTAAAGCCCCTGGACTTGGCATTATTCACTTTAGACTGAGTTATGAAAATGTACCTACTGTAAGTCACATTCTTAATGCAGTTAATGCCCATTGTTTAGACAGAATCATTTGGAGGTAAAATGTGAGTTTTGGAGCTAATTCCCGCTACAATTCTTAGAGTCAGTTTTAGGGGTATATGTAACATCTTTGAGGTTAATATATTTAAACACAGGATTACGGAAAATCTGAGAAAGTAATCTATAAGTAACCCAAGGTTATTAACCCCCAGTTATAATTTAGGGTGCATTATGGGAGAGACATCAGGGGCATTGCTAGTAATTAGAATTTCCTAATTTGGTTCAAAAACAGGAATGTATAATATTTCAGATCATTTTCTTGGGTTTTACCATATTTTGTTTCATTTGCAAGAATCAGAGAGTGAAATTTCTGTTATTACAATTTAAACTAATAAAATTCAAGTAGGGGTTAAACCAGGTGCTGATTTAATTTGATAATATTTGTGGGCCAGATGTGTAGACAGATTAAAGCCAGGAGCATTATGGAAAGAGTTCAGGCAGACATTTAAGAAATGATACCACACACTGTTGATGGTTTCTCCAGGAACTTCAGTACTTCAGAGCACATTATTCTAGTTTTTAATCTCCTTTCTGAACTTGGACTTCCTGGGAATTTTACAGATTCAATTAAGCAGAATATTTTTCAGGTGTTTTAGGCATATTTTTATCCATTGCTCTCCTTCCCAAGGGAATTAATTCAATAAAGAAAATGCTAAAAAAAACACCCACAGAAAATGCTAAAAAATAATTTGAAAAAAATATTATGGACTATTTGAAAATAGTCTATATACATCAGTTATTAAGAGTTTTTGTTCTCGTTCCATAGCACACATTTTTCTTGGCTGGTAATTTCCTCCTACTTAGTGCTTAGTTGTTTTTTTTTCCCCTGTCACTGTCTTCATCTCTATAGAATTTCAACTTCTTTTTTTTCTTCTTATCAATTAGATTCTTATGGCAATAAAGTTTTTTTGGTGTAAGAACATTTCCCACCCCCTCCATGAAGCAGAGTTGGTAGTTGTGGACAAGTTTATATTGTATATGTTTTTTAAAAGGCATGACTGTTAGATTTTGATGGAGTACAAGTGAAAATGTTAAGTGATAATGAAAAGTCTTTCAGCTATCTTTTTTCTTTTTATTCTTTATAGTAAAGTTTATACATCTTTTTCCTGTTTATTCACAAAAGAAAGGTGGTAAACTGTGTTTCACGCTACATGTAAGTCACATTCTTAATGCAGTTAATCCCAGTTTGGTAGGGGTAAAATGTGAGTTTTGGAGCTAATTCCGCTACAATTCTTAGAGTCAGTTTAGGGTATATGTAACATCTTTGAGGTTAATATATTTAAACACAGGATTACGGAAAATCTGAGAAAGTAATCTATAAGTAACCCAAGGTTATTAACCCCCAGTTATAATTTAGGGTGCATTATGGGAGAGACATCAGGGGCATTGCTAGTAATTAGAATTTCCTAATTTGGTTCAAAAACAGGAATGTATAATATTTCAGATCATTTTCTTGGGTTTTACCATATTTTGTTTCATTTGCAAGAATCAGAGAGTGAAATTTCTGTTATTACAATTTAAACTAATAAAATTCAAGTAGGGGTTAAACCAGGTGCTGATTTAATTTGATAATATTTGTGGGCCAGATGTGTAGACAGATTAAAGCCAGGAGCATTATGGAAAGAGTTCAGGCAGACATTTAAGAAATGATACCACACACTGTTGATGGTTTCTCCAGGAACTTCAGTACTTCAGAGCACATTATTCTAGTTTTTAATCTCCTTTCTGAACTTGGACTTCCTGGGAATTTTACAGATTCAATTAAGCAGAATATTTTTCAGGTGTTTTAGGCATATTTTTATCCATTGCTCTCCTTCCCAAGGGAATTAATTCAATAAAGAAAATGCTAAAAAAAACACCCACAGAAAATGCTAAAAAATAATTTGAAAAAAATATTATGGACTATTTGAAAATAGTCTATATACATCAGTTATTAAGAGTTTTTGTTCTCGTTCCATAGCACACATTTTTCTTGGCTGGTAATTTCCTCCTACTTAGTGCTTAGTTGTTTTTTTTTCCCCTGTCACTGTCTTCATCTCTATAGAATTTCAACTTCTTTTTTTTCTTCTTATCAATTAGATTCTTATGGCAATAAAGTTTTTTTGGTGTAAGAACATTTCCCACCCCCTCCATGAAGCAGAGTTGGTAGTTGTGGACAAGTTTATATTGTATATGTTTTTTAAAAGGCATGACTGTTAGATTTTGATGGAGTACAAGTGAAAATGTTAAGTGATAATGAAAAGTCTTTCAGCTATCTTTTTTCTTTTTATTCTTTATAGTAAAGCTTTATACATCTTTTTTTCCTGTTTATTCACAAAAGAAAGGTGGTGGGAGAAGCTGTGGAAGATTCCTGAATGCATAAGGGAATGGGATGATCAGCTGAAACACCATGTTCCTAGCCAACTCGCTTTCCAAGGTGGTGTGACTAAATCTGACCAGCTTTTCTAGAGCTGAGTGTGTCTAGTCACATTTACTATTTGCTGAGTGCTTGAAAGATACCTATCGTGATTTGTGATACTCTGAACAGGTGTTCAAAATGGATCTTGTCATAAAGCTGGCTAAGCTTTCTTGCATGCCTTTGCATTGCTTGCATCTTGGGCTGTGGGCCAAATTACGCTATAAAACAGTTTGGAAGTCAAAATATCTTAGCTGTCATATGTATCAGTTAAAAAAAATGGAAACATTAGATGAAGACCATTTGGGCCAGCCTGATTTGTTTACTTAGAATGTATACTGAAGGCAATAAAGTAACATAGATTTGAAAATTTAAGAAATTTGGACAAATGGTTTGCTTTTATACTTACCCATCTTAATTATGTCTGAATGTCTGAATTAAGTACTCCAGCTGTGATCATGAATGCCTTTGTATTATGTAATGCTCTTTTACGTCTTCCTTTCTTTCTCTTTGTCCAAGAAATGTAACCTCACAGCCGAGGCAATGACATCTTGGAAAAACTAGTGATCCAGAATAACCAGATAAACATGATGGGCATAAGGGTTTTGACCCAAAGATCTCAGTGACATCTGTTTCATAAATATTAGGAATATTTGTTCATTCAGTAGTGCCTTCTGTCTTTGCGTTTGTTGTTGTAAGTGTGAAAGTCATGCTTTCCATCTTTTGAAAGTACTGTCTGATGTAAGTCACCAGCTTTGCTGTGGCATGGATGCCCTGTCTTCTGAAGAATAGTTTTGCTTTCTTGAAGTGTGAAAGTTGTTTGTTTTGGAGCTCTTTGTATCACCTTTATGTTCACATTTTATCCTTGCTTGTATTGCTGCTTGTTGTATCGCTTTGGCCTGTAGAAGTCATTACTGAGGCATCTCATCTTCTGTGTCAATGTTTCGTTTACTGATATATGGGACAGCGTTCAGAAATTACATATTTGAAAAAGCTGAAGATAGTTTTTTTCCCAATGAATCTGCTTCTAGTACTTGAGATTTCTTGTGATTTTTTTTCTTCCCAATTTGTTGTTCTTTACTATTTTCATGAAGGAGCAGCACAAGACTAGTCCTTAATATTGGAGACAGCTGTTGTGTCACTTCCTCATGCTGACATGTTTACTAGAGGGTAACATTAAGAACCTTCTAGTAAGAGTGGCAGTCGAAGGGAAGGGCTCATCTGACTTCTGGAAACCTGGGTTAAGCTATAGTGCTTTGAATCCTCATTTGGGTTTCATGGAATGGAAAGAAAGCTAGGGACTAATCCACTCAAGGAAACTTGGTAGTTTTTGTCCTTTTTAAGTCACAGGTACTGCTTATATTCTACCCTCTGTTCCTTAAACAGTTGAACTTAGAATACCCCATTTGAAATCAAATTGAAGAAATAGAGGGCTTTTTTTGTTTTTTTCTTTTCTTTTTTTTTTTCACTAGAAAGTACAAGAAATACTACTTGTTGTACTAATACCAGTGAAACTTAATGGGCTATGAGAATGATTGTTCTAATGGTATAAACTATAAGGGAGGTTAAAAAAAAAAAAGCCAAAACCAGACCCTCAAAGGCACAGAATGTAGTTAAAGTTCTTATGTATCACAGTTGAAATCTTTAGGTTGATAAATTTGAAAACTTAAGTCGTTGTTTCTTTTGTGTTGTTTTTTGTTCTTGGCTGTCTTATGTAAAAAGCCATGTAGGGATGACATTCTAAATCATATTTACCAGAAAAGTTTTCTAAAATATTTAATATTCATCTACATTTTTCTTTTTTTTTAAATAGTATTTTCATCTCAGCCTAGTGATGACGAATCAAGTAGTGACGAAACCAGCCATCAGCCCAGTCTGGCCTTTAGACGACGCCGTGGCCGGAAGAAGACTGTCTCCAGTTCAGAATCTGAAGAAAGGCTATTTGCTGACCAAGAAACTGAACTCTCTCAGGAGCTGAATACACGGCAGCTCAGCAGTGGTCTCAATAGATGCGTTATACTTGCTTTGCTCATTGCAGTCAGCATGGGATTTGGACATTTCTATGGTAGGTGTTTGAAAATGTGTTATATATGAACTGATGGTGAAGAGTGAGGAATTCTGGGATCTGTTTTCAGCATCCTCCCTAGAGTGTATGACCTTGGAAAACTTGTACTTGTTTGAATCTTAGTTTTCTCATTTGGAAAATGGGGATAGTGTTGCCTCCCAGAGCTCTTTGCACTGAAATGAAGCAGGGTTTAAATGTCAGGGCTGTTGATATATATATATATATACACACACACTGTTAGGATTCTTGACGTTTCAATTCAAATAGTTACATTTGAAATGCCACGGTAATTGGTGCTTACTATTTCTCCCTCCAGGTTTCATGCAGGCACTATATTTTGTGACTGTTGTTGCTTCCATTATTTATGTGACTTAAAAACTTACTCATACTTTTCTGTTATCCTTTTTTTTTTTCTTTTTTATTGGTTAATTATTTTCTTAGTGCAAAGTCTTTAAAAGTATCCCAGGTGAATGAGGAAGGAATTCCATGTGGTACTGTTTCTCTTTTAGGAGCCTAACCATTGAATCATATTTAAGGTGTATATTTGTACAGAGATAACACTGCTTGAGAACTTAACATTCATACATTGTGCTTTATTAGAATTTTCAAAAAGACACTTTGAACAAATGTCTTAGATCTTGCCAACTTCACAAATTTCCATTTGCCATATATTAACTACTTTTATGATTTTTGCCTACATAATACCAGTTTACCTTTGTGAGTAATGTGGTTTTGCTCGTGCCTTCCAAGAGTATGTTCCTTAAGATCAAAGAATTACACATACCCTTTGTTGATTTATGGAAATGATAGACCACTCAACACAGTGTAATGTTAGAAGAAACTTAATGAAGATACTTGATTCTTATTTAAAATCAGTCATTAAAATGTATTTCTTCTTGTATTTATAAGTATTTAGATTCTTGATGGATGTCTGCTTGAATTTATTACTGGAATCCTGTGATTTGTATCTTCCCTTGAAGTTCATTATAATTAAAATTTGACCTGAAATACATATTTAACTTGTTTATTATTTAGCTGGAACAAATAGACAAATACATTTTTTGAGTATGATTCTTTCCCCTTGCAGGTAAACGTGGAGGTAACAAAGGAGAAGGTCTAATTGTAATATTTTTTTCTTACTAAAAAAAAATTTGAACAGTAATTTAATGTTAATTCACATTGTATTAAAACCCTGCAAACTGCATGACCTTTAAGTCATATTTTGTAGAAAGATCAATTTAGGAATGCTTTCAAAATTTGAGCAATTATTGTCCTGTTATTTAAGAATTTTGGTTACTTGAAAAATAATTAAATTCAATAAATATTTTCCTGTAGTACTTCAGATTAGCTTTTCAGAATAGGAACAACTTCATAATAATAGGTCTATATAGTAATGAAATTGGCTCAGTGAACATACAGAAACTTAACTTGAGTGATAGGATTTTCATGGTAACTGTAGGACATCACCTTTTTTCCCTTAATGGTGGCACTGATCTCAATACTTTTGTTCTTTTGAGTTGACTTTAGAGCCAGCTGAATTTCCTAGGCACTGTGAAGTCAGTCCCTTGCATTCCATTATCAGTCATTTGCTTTGTAATCATTTAATCAGAACACACCACTAAATTAATCACTCGGGACACTCACCAGCCTTGGCTTCATGTAAATTTGGAGTGTCAGATCTAGGAAGAGAACTATGGAGAAGGGCTGAGGATAGTAAAAGAAGGTACTGTAGGTACTTGGCATTGCTTTAGGTCCCGAATGTGCTCACAAAAATGTTTTTTAAAAAATCTTGATAAAGCACTTATCTTGTTCTTTCCTTTACCTGTAGACTATTCATTCATATTCTAAATCGACACTGCTCGTGCCTTCCAAGAGTATGTTCCTTAAGATCAAAGAATTACACATACCCTTTGTTGATTTATGGAAATGATAGACCACTCAACACAGTGTAATGTTAGAAGAAACTTAATGAAGATACTTGATTCTTATTTAAAATCAGTCATTAAAATGTATTTCTTCTTGTATTTATAAGTATTTAGATTCTTGATGGATGTCTGCTTGAATTTATTACTGGAATCCTGTGATTTGTATCTTCCCTTGAAGTTCATTATAATTAAAATTTGACCTGAAATACATATTTAACTTGTTTATTATTTAGCTGGAACAAATAGACAAATACATTTTTTGAGTATGATTCTTTCCCCTTGCAGGTAAACGTGGAGGTAACAAAGGAGAAGGTCTAATTGTAATATTTTTCTTACTAAAAAAATTTGAACAGTAATTTAATGTTCATTCACATTGTATTAAAACCCTGCAAACTGCATGACCTTTAAGTCATATTTTGTAGAAAGATCAATTTAGGAATGCTTTCAAAATTTGAGCAATTATTGTCCTGTTATTTAAGAATTTTGGTTACTTGAAAAATAATTAAATTCAATAAATATTTTCCTGTAGTACTTCAGATTAGCTTTTCAGAATAGGAACAACTTCATAATAATAGGTCTATATAGTAATGAAATTGGCTCAGTGAACATACAGAAACTTAACTTGAGTGATAGGATTTTCATGGTAACTGTAGGACATCACCTTTTTTCCCTTAATGGTGGCACTGATCTCAATACTTTTGTTCTTTTGAGTTGACTTTAGAGCCAGCTGAATTTCCTAGGCACTGTGAAGTCAGTCCCTTGCATTCCATTATCAGTCATTTGCTTTGTAATCATTTAATCAGAACACACCACTAAATTAATCACTCGGGACACTCACCAGCCTTGGCTTCATGTAAATTTGGAGTGTCAGATCTAGGAAGAGAACTATGGAGAAGGGCTGAGGATAGTAAAAGAAGGTACTGTAGGTACTTGGCATTGCTTTAGGTCCCGAATGTGCTCACAAAAATGTTTTTTAAAAAATCTTGATAAAGCACTTATCTTGTTCTTTCCTTTACCTGTAGACTATTCATTCATATTCTAAATCGACACTGGAGTTCAGTTCATTTGGTTTCCTCATGGAGTTGCTTTAGGTATAGGCTTCCCTGCTTTTCAGCACATGTAACAGTATACCTAGGTGCTAAATTACAAGGCACTGACAGAAATCATAGCTCAGACTATGACATTGAGTCATCCCAGAGGTGGTTGGATTTGAGTTAGGTCTGGACTTCACACATATTCTGTGTGAAAGGAAAGTAGAACATTCTAGCAGTGGAGAGCCGGATGACTGAAAGTCAGCTTGCTGAGTTTGGGAGCACTGAAAAGACCTGCAGGATTGCTTAGCCAAATAGATACTTAGAAATAATGGAACATCAGGTTGTAATATGTATATTGTAAAGCCTCTTGGAATCTGGTAGGCAAGTTTGATTTATAGAGTGAACTGAGATCAGTAATTTTAGAGGAAAAGTGCAGGAAGCAAATAGTGTGGGATAAATTAGGACAGTCAAGTAGAAGGTTTTGTAATTCAGGTATTCAGTTATCAGGGCCTTGATGGTTCTCTTAAAGGCGAGGTTGGAGAGAAGGTCAGTCCAACAAGGAACACTGAAGTAACAGTGGAGAACAGCTCTGAGGCTGGGTACTTGAGATAGTGGTGGTTAAATTTCAGGAAGTGCGTTAGCTCTTTACTTTAGGTACTGGGGGAGTTAGAGAAGAGTTTTTTGCTAAATGATTAAGTTAATAAATGGTGAACACAGTTTGCTGAAGTTGTTTTTGGATTTTTTTTCTTTGATGAAGACATCCCCAAAATTGTGCCCAGCAGGCAGCTGGATGTATTTAGCTGGAAGCTCTGGTGAGACTAGACACTTTACAGTCTTATTGCAGTGGTAGCAAAAACTGACAGTGGTTGAATGTGATAAAGCTAGGCAGATTTGTGGACTGTTAACAAGAAGGCCTTACACCCTGGGTTGTAACACTTTATAGTTAACAGATGAAGGTGTAGAAGGAAAAAAGAATACTAATGGTAGATGATTGATAAAGGCTTCATTGATAGTCATCAAGCATATGCTGTGTAATAGTATTGTAAACTCAGATCTCAACACACAGTTTTTTCAGTTATTTTCCAGTGGCCTAAGGAATTCATTCTGTTAACAATTAAAAAAAAAAGTAAGAATTTTTCTGTTGCCTTGGAACTAGAGAGATCTGAGATTCTTTTGCGTAATATGGAAAAACTTTTACCTTGCAAATTTCTATGTGTATTTGTGATTTTTTTTTTTTAAAGATTTATTTATTTATTGTTATTTTGGGGGGGGTCGGGTTGGGGAGGGAGGGGAGCGAGTGAGCCACTTCTATTGGTCTTTCATTTCTCCATTTTCATCCATCTTTGCTCTCCGGCCCGTGTGGGCCTCCCATCGCGGTGGCATCTGTCGCTGCAGAGTACCGGCTCTGGGCGCATGCGCTCCAGAGCTCCAGCTCGGTGATTGGACACATCGGTCCAGTGGCTCCGCGGCACGTGGGATCTTCCCAGGCCAGGGATGGAACTGGCGCCCCTTGAACTGCAAGGCGGTGTCCTTACCCACTGGACCACCAGGGGAAGCCCTGTATTTGTGATTTTTTAAACACTTTTTTCCCCCACGTTTTTGAGAAGTGAATTCTGACAAATCATAGTGGTTAACTGGTAATAATTGTCTGTAATTTGGCAAAAGTTTTCTCTTTAGTGGTTTTCAAGATGTACTGAGGAAATAAGTTTGTCTTTTAGAAGTCAGTGAACTATTGTTTTTTCACTCTCAAATTCTGTGAGGTGATGGCACTCAGTCTGTGTAGCATTATGGTTGCCAGATGCATGTTGCAATTCTTTTTGATTGTGTTTTCTGTTGCATGATGCATGTAGCAGCATGTGAACAGCATGTCTTGGCGTATTACCATTTTGATTTTTAGGGTCAAAATATAGAGCTTCCTGGTTAACTTGCGATTCCTTTATCACTGGCATAGGGATGGTGGTACTCCAGCACAGACCTAACTAATGCAGAGTTCTTAAAAGCTGGCTTTGAGAATGGCGGGTAGTCAAAGTGTGCCATTCGTCTTTCTTGTTATTCTTTTCGAGCTTGGGCTATATCATTTAGGCACAATATATGGAGAAAAACATACTCATTTTTGCCTTCGTGACTTAAAACCTCTGAACAGACTTCATGGTTAGTTCTTTTCTCTGTTGAAGTGGGGAGTGCCACACTTTATGCACTGAGCTCACAGAGGTACATAGTACAACAAATACAACAGGCTTGAGTGCCTTCAATATAATAAGACAGAGGGCTTCCCTGATGGTCCAGTAGGAGAGAGTCCACCTTGCAGTGCAAGGGGCACTGGTTTGATCCCTGACCCCCGAAGGTCCCACATACCGAGAAATGACTGGGCTGGTATGTCCAGTTGCGAGCCAGCACTCTGGAGCACACGTGCCCAGAGGCGGTGCTCTGCAGCGAGAGAGGCCACTGCAATGGGGGGCCCATACAGGCCAAAGAATAAAGATGGATGAAAGTTAAATGGTGACTTAGAGGCAAAAAGAAAACATAAAAAAAAATGTAATAAGACAGA
This sequence comes from Tragulus kanchil, assembly GCA_022376925.1. Classification (NCBI taxonomy): domain Eukaryota; kingdom Metazoa; phylum Chordata; class Mammalia; order Artiodactyla; family Tragulidae; genus Tragulus; species Tragulus kanchil. The sequence goes on along the minus strand of JAIOJX010000024.1, from coordinate 116,656,643 downwards.
ACATGACATAAATTATTTTACTTGGTAAGGTAATATGGTCTTGCTTATAGTTTTAATCAAAAGCATAGTGAACTGCTTAAATATCCCTGGAATATGCTAAGTAGAATAAAATATTAACCTACTTGGCCTGATTTATAAATTAACATGTGTCTGTTGCCACTTAATGAATGACACCATAATATTTTACTTGCTCCTTTGTTTATATAATCAGAATTTTTATAAAACTGTGAGATAAGGTATAAAAGTGCTGATAGTTTGAAGAAAATGATCCTGTCTGAATTAAGTAAATATATGCAAATTATGTGTTTCATTATATATTTAAAAATCTTTGTCATTGTGACATTTATATATCCCTAATTAAAATGCTTTTTTAAAGGCACAATTCAGATACAGAAGCGTCAACAGTTAGTCAGAAAGATACAAAATTTTAATGATGCATGTACAGCTGTGCGCTGTGGCGTATTACCATTTTGATTTTTAGGGTCAAAATATAGAGCTTCCTGGTTAACTTGCGATTCCTTTATCACTGGCATAGGGATGGTGGTACTCCAGCACAGACCTAACTAATGCAGAGTTCTTAAAAGCTGGCTTTGAGAATGGCGGGTAGTCAAAGTGTGCCATTCGTCTTTCTTGTTATTCTTTTCGAGCTTGGGCTATATCATTTAGGCACAATATATGGAGAAAAACATACTCATTTTTTCCTTCGTGACTTAAAACCTCTGAACAGACTTCATGGTTAGTTCTTTTCTCTGTTGAAGTGGGGAGTGCCACACTTTATGCACTGAGCTCACAGAGGTACATAGTACAACAAATACAACAGGCTTGAGTGCCTTCAATATAATAAGACAGAGGGCTTCCCTGATGGTCCAGTAGGAGAGAGTCCACCTTGCAGTGCAAGGGGCACTGGTTTGATCCCTGACCCCCGAAGGTCCCACATACCGAGAAATGACTGGGCTGGTATGTCCAGTTGCGAGCCAGCACTCTGGAGCACACGTGCCCAGAGGCGGTGCTCTGCAGCGAGAGAGGCCACTGCAATGGGGGGCCCATACAGGCCAAAGAATAAAGATGGATGAAAGTTAAATGGTGACTTAGAGGCAAAAAGAAAACATAAAAAAAAATGTAATAAGACAGAACATGACATAAATTATTTTACTTGGTAAGGTAATATGGTCTTGCTTATAGTTTTAATCAAAAGCATAGTGAACTGCTTAAATATCCCTGGAATATGCTAAGTAGAATAAAATATTAACCTACTTGGCCTGATTTATAAATTAACATGTGTCTGTTGCCACTTAATGAATGACACCATAATATTTTACTTGCTCCTTTGTTTATATAATCAGAATTTTTATAAAACTGTGAGATAAGGTATAAAAGTGCTGATAGTTTGAAGAAAATGATCCTGTCTGAATTAAGTAAATATATGCAAATTATGTGTTTCATTATATATTTAAAAATCTTTGTCATTGTGACATTTATATATCCCTAATTAAAATGCTTTTTTAAAGGCACAATTCAGATACAGAAGCGTCAACAGTTAGTCAGAAAGATACATGAAGATGAATTGAATGATATGAAGGATTATCTTTCCCAATGTCAACAGAAACAAGACTCATTAACAGATTATAAGGTATGTACTAGTAATACAATTTTTAAATTATGTTAGCTGGTAATTATTGTGCTATTTAGATACAAATACAGTGCAGATTAGTAAATCAGTATTGGTAATTGTTGACTGAGTACTTATGTGTCCTGGTCACTGTTGTACCTCTGTACAGCATTTCTCTTATTTCTCACCACATCTCAGTAAATTAAAGCAGATATTAACATTGATTTCATTTTATAGATGGGAAAGAGGTTCACAAAAGTTAAGTAACTTTCCCAAGTCTAGCAAGCAGCAAAGCTGAATTTTATTTTGTTTATCCGACTCCACAGAGATTTTGTTCCTAATCACCATATTATAGTTACATTATTTTAATTGATATTATATATAAAACATTATTATTGGACTTACCTGGTGGTCCACTGGTTAAGAATTCACCTTGCAGGGCTTCCCCTGGTGGTCCAGTGGGTAAGGACACCGCCTTGCTGTGTAAGGGGCGCCGGTTCGATCCCTGGCCTGGGAAGATCCCACGTGCCGCGGAGCAGCCGGACCGATGTGTCCAATTACCGAGCCGGAGCTCTGGAGCGCATGCGCCCAGAGCCGGCACTCTGCAGTGACAGACACCACCTGGATGGGAGGCCCACAGGAGCCAAAGAACAAAGACGGATGAAAACAGAGAAATGAAAGACCAATAGAAGTGGCCCGCCCGCTCCCCTCCCTCCCCAACCCGATCCCCGCCCATAACAAATAAATAAATAAATCTTTAAAAAAGAAAAAAAAAAGAATTCACCTTGCATTGCAAGAAACACCTGTTTGAACCCTGGTCTGAGAAGATCCCACACGCCACCAGGCAGCTGAGCCTGTGTGCCCTAGACCCCATGTTCTACAACAAGACAAGCCTCTCAACCCAAGCACTGCAATGAAGAGTAGACCCTACCTGCTGTGACTACAGAAAGCCCATGCACAGAAGTGAAGACCCAGCAGAGCCCCACACAAAAGAGTCATTATTATTAGCAATTATTTTTATGTAGCCAAGCAAAACATTTTTATTCAGTGAGAAAGAGGAGTTCTTAGCTTCTTTAGAAGCCACCCTTGCTCAAGGGAAATACCAGGCAGTTCTTTTTTTGGTTTCATGTTGGTTATGAAGAGAGAGAAAACATGATAGACTTTCATACCTGAAATTTACCTAGCTCCACCAGGACTCCTGTCCATTCTGGATTTATGAAGATTAGCAAAATGTCTCCTCTTTCTTGTCTCAGAAAGCTGTAGGCATTACAGCTTAACTCAGGGTAGAAAAGTGAACTGTTTCCTTTTCCTTCTCTTCCCCTAAACTTCCTTCACAATTTGTGTATATATATTCTTTATAGGGTTATGATTATATTCCTTTGGAAGACAGAATCCACTTAATATCTGAATTATATCTTTCAGGGAGGGACTACTGAAATTAATTCTTAATAGTGCAGTTTTCCCTGTCTTGAGCAGAGGATGTTATACAAGAGGACAGCCAGTTTCTTCTTTACTGTCATGGCTTCGGGTTGCATGAAATGATGTTGATCCTAGGAGACTGGGCCTGCGTGGATCTTTACTGAGTCAGTTCTTGCAGACCTCTTGTCTCCACCTGCTAAGTGTGTTTTGGAGATTGAAGATCTTCATGGAAGATCTGTCCAGGATCTGCTTCATTGCTTGTTTCAAGATTTCTGAGTTGACTGGATACAGAATATGGTATCCTCTAGTCATTCCGTGGTGCTCCCTGTGCATGTGCATTTAAAGATAATTAGTCTGTTTTACTCCATAGTTAACTTAAAAAATTATTGAAGTGTGGGGCTTCCCTGGTGGTCCAGTGGGTAAGGACACCGCCTTGCAGTGCAAGGGGTGCCGGTTCGATCCCTGGCCTGGGAAGATCCTATGTGCCATGGAGCAGCTGGACCAGTGTGTCCAACTACTGAGCCAGAGCTCTGGAGCGCATGTGCCCAGAGCCGGTGCTCTGTGGCGAGAGAGGCCATTGCGATGGGAGGCTCACACAGGCCAAAGAACAAAGATGGAAATGAATGAAAGACCAGTAGAAGTGGCCAAAGAACACACAGTGAAGTGACGGAAAGACAGACATGGACAGTGGACACAACGGACATTGTGGGGAAGGAACAGAGGGTGGGAGGCGTAAAGGAAGTAGCATGAAGGCCTGTACTATCATAAGTGAAGAAAATAGCTATAGTCATTGCTCTGTGAGAAAAGGGGATCCTGCAGAGGTGCTGCGTGATGGTTGGGAGGGGTGGGGGAAAGAGGAAAATGCATATGTAAACAACAAAACTCTGGAAAAGATATCTGTACAGCTCCCCCTCCTGTCCATTCTGGATTTATGAAGCTTAGCAAAATGTCTCCTCTTTCTTGTCTCAGAAAGCTGTAGGCATTACAGCTTAACTCAGGGTAGAAAAGTGAACTGTTTCCTTTTCCTTCTCTTCCCCTAAACTTCCTTCACAATTTGTGTATATATATTCTTTATAGGGTTATGATTATATTCCTTTGGAAGACAGAATCCACTTAATATCTGAATTATATCTTTCAGGGAGGGACTACTGAAATTAATTCTTAATAGTGCAGTTTTCCCTGTCTTGAGCAGAGGATGTTATACAAGAGGACAGCCAGTTTCTTCTTTACTGTCATGGCTTCGGGTTGCATGAAATGATGTTGATCCTAGGAGACTGGGCCTGCGTGGATCTTTACTGAGTCAGTTCTTGCAGACCTCTTGTCTCCACCTGCTAAGTGTGTTTTGGAGATTGAAGATCTTCATGGAAGATCTGTCCAGGATCTGCTTCATTGCTTGTTTCAAGATTTCTGAGTTGACTGGATACAGAATATGGTATCCTCTAGTCATTCCGTGGTGCTCCCTGTGCATGTGCATTTAAAGATAATTAGTCTGTTTTACTCCATAGTTAACTTAAAAAATTATTGAAGTGTGGGGCTTCCCTGGTGGTCCAGTGGGTAAGGACACCGCCTTGCAGTGCAAGGGTGCGGTTCGATCCCTGGCCTGGGAAGATCCTATGTGCCATGGAGCAGCTGGACCAGTGTGTCCAACTACTGAGCCAGAGCTCTGGAGCGCATGTGCCCAGAGCCGGTGCTCTGTGGCGAGAGAGGCCATTGCGATGGGAGGCTCACACAGGCCAAAGAACAAAGATGGAAATGAATGAAAGACCAGTAGAAGTGGCCAAAGAACACACAGTGAAGTGACGGAAAGACAGACATGGACAGTGGACACAACGGACATTGTGGGGAAGGAACAGAGGGTGGGAGGCGTAAAGGAAGTAGCATGAAGGCCTGTACTATCATAAGTGAAGAAAATAGCTATAGTCATTGCTCTGTGAGAAAAGGGGATCCTGCAGAGGTGCTGCGTGATGGTTGGGAGGGGTGGGAAGAGGGGGATATACATATGACTAATCTGGAAACATGCATATCTGTAAACAACAAAACTCTGTAAAAGTTAAAAGTAAAATAAAAGTTAAAAAAAAATAAAATGAAATCTGAAGGGGAAAAAAAAAAGTGGTCAGAAAAAAAAATTATTGAAGTGTAGTTGATGTAGCAGTATTTTATTAGTATCAAGTGCATTGCATAGTGATTCAGTATTTTTACAGATTATACTCCATTAAAGGTTATTAGACAATAGTGGCTATAATTCCATGTGCTATACAATATATCTTTTACTTTATGCAGAGAAAGTAATTTGTACTTCTAATCCCATACCTTAATGTGTTACTTCCCCTTCCCTCTGCTTACTGGTAACCAGTAGTTGTTTTCTATATCTGTGTTTCTATTTTGCTTTTATATTTGTATTACTTTTTATTTTCCCCATGTAAATGATAGCATATAGTCTTTCTCTGACTCACTTTACTACAAATAGTATTCTCCCATGTCCACTTCTGTTGGGTGAATGAAACTTGTTTTCTCTCACACAGGGAGAGCAGATGAAATGACTCTAAGGAAATTTTAATTTTTAATTTGTTCTTTGAAGATTAATGAACCAGACAGTGAAATATCCATCTCAGTTAATTTTCAAGTGGAATTTTTTTTTTTTTTCTGTCTCTGTCAGATATTTTTTCTAGTATGACTTCAAAAGGAATAGTCATGGGACTTCCCTAGCAGCCCAGTGGTTAAGATTTTGCATTACCAATGCAAGGGGCATGGGTTTCATCCTTGGTCTGGAAGATCCTATATGCCACACTGAATGGCCAGAAAAAACAATCTTGGTAATTTCCTGTGGTCCCATAGGAAATAGTCGTATTATATTTGTAGTAAATTTTAAGCAAAGTTGAAATATTTCACTGATATATACATAAGAGATTTTAACTGACTGGGTAGTCCTATAATCATTAATCTGTTTAAGCATATTATTTAATTTCTTGCTACTTTGATTAAAGTTTGTTACTAATAAATGTATTGAAAGAAGAAACATCCTTCAAGGCTACCCAGTACTGCAGCAAAAATTCTGTAAACCTGATTGGAAATAATTTCTCTCAGTAAGGGTGCCAATTAAAAAATTACTTTGCTAATCTGGTTAGTCTCTTCAGAAAATTTGAAATTGGAGAAATAAGTCATAAGTGTTACCACGACTTATTCCTGAGATTCAGTGAGAGAAGTTGTATGACTTATATGACCTTGGATGTTAATTTACATAGGACCAAGATCTTCCAGATAGTGCTAAGATTATTGAAAAATTTTTCCTTCAAAAAGTACAGTGAATACAATGGACTTTTTAAATCCTGAAGCCATTTCTAGCTATAATTTTACCTCTTACAAAAGCTAGTTTCCAGGGCTTCCCTGGTGGTCCAGTGGGTTATGAGTCCACCTTGCAGTGCAAGAGGCACTGGTTTGATCCCTGGCTTGGGAAGATCCCACGTGCCGTGGAGCGGCTGGACCGATGTGTTCAATTACCGAGCCGGAGTTCTGGAGCTGGTACCGAGCATGCACCCAGAGCCAGTGCTCTGCAACAAGAGGCCACTGCGATGGGAGGCCCACACGGGCCAAAGAGCAAAGATGGATGTAATTTTTTTACTCTCGTCAGGGAAACAAGGGTGAAATGACTTTTTTTTTTCTTTGAAGATTAATGAACCAGACAGTGAAATATCCATCTCAGTTAATTTTCAAGTGGAATTTTTTTTTTTTTTCTGTCTCTGTCAGATATTTTTTCTAGTATGACTTCAAAAGGAATAGTCATGGGACTTCCCTAGCAGCCCAGTGGTTAAGATTTTGCATTACCAATGCAAGGGGCATGGGTTTCATCCTTGGTCTGGAAGATCCTATATGCCACACTGAATGGCCAGAAAAAACAATCTTGGTAATTTCCTGTGGTCCCATAGGAAATAGTCGTATTATATTTGTAGTAAATTTTAAGCAAAGTTGAAATATTTCACTGATATATACATAAGAGATTTTAACTGACTGGGTAGTCCTATAATCATTAATCTGTTTAAGCATATTATTTAATTTCTTGCTACTTTGATTAAAGTTTGTTACTAATAAATGTATTGAAAGAAGAAACATCCTTCAAGGCTACCCAGTACTGCAGCAAAAATTCTGTAAACCTGATTGGAAATAATTTCTCTCAGTAAGGGTGCCAATTAAAAAATTACTTTGCTAATCTGGTTAGTCTCTTCAGAAAATTTGAAATTGGAGAAATAAGTCATAAGTGTTACCACGACTTATTCCTGAGATTCAGTGAGAGAAGTTGTATGACTTATATGACCTTGGATGTTAATTTACATAGGACCAAGATCTTCCAGATAGTGCTAAGATTATTGAAAAATTTTTCCTTCAAAAAGTACAGTGAATACAATGGACTTTTTAAATCCTGAAGCCATTTCTAGCTATAATTTTACCTCTTACAAAAGCTAGTTTCCAGGGCTTCCCTGGTGGTCCAGTGGGTTATGAGTCCACCTTGCAGTGCAAGAGGCACTGGTTTGATCCCTGGCTTGGGAAGATCCCACGTGCCGTGGAGCGGCTGGACCGATGTGTTCAATTACCGAGCCGGAGTTCTGGAGCTGGTACCGAGCATGCACCCAGAGCCAGTGCTCTGCAACAAGAGGCCACTGCGATGGGAGGCCCACACGGGCCAAAGAGCAAAGATGGATGAAAAATAGATAAATGAAAGACCAATAGAAGTGGCCCACCCACCCACCTCCTTCCCTAACCTACCCCCCCCCAAAAAATAAATAAAATAAATAAAAATTAAAAAAGAGGCATGATGGGGAAAAAGAAAAAAAAAGCTTATCCCCATCACTCAAGGATCAGAGAACCTTTAGTCCTTTTCTTCCTTCCATATGAACCTTTTATTTTCCAATTTTCATGTATTGAAAATCCTTTATATAGTTAGTCTCTGTGGAAATAGACACTAAACATTTATGGAGTATGCGTTATACTGCGAAGATCTCAATTCAGCTTTTAAAACACTTGACATTTTTCTTTTCTTATCTTCCAAAAAAAATTTAGTCATTGAAGGAAAACCTTGCAAGGTGTTGGACCCATACTGAAGCAGAGAAGATGTCCTTCGAAACCCAGAAAAAGAACCTTGATACAGAAAATCAGTATCTAAGAATATCCCTGGAGAAGGAAGAACAAACTTTGTCCTCATTACAGGAAGAGTTAAGGAAATTAAGAGAACAGATTAGGATATTGGAAAATAAGCGGTCAAGTGCTGAATTAGTTACAGAAAATCAGAAACTTAAGGAGCATTTGGAAGAAGAAAAGCTGAAAACACACAGCTTCCTTAATCAGAGGGAGACTCTGTTGGCAGAAGCAAAGATGCTCAGGAAGGAACTGGAAAGAGAACGACTAATAACCATGGCTTTAAGGGAGGAACTCCAGCAGTTAAGCTCCAGTCAGTCCAGTGGCCACCCAGACTCTCCCAGTGTCATGTCTGAGAAAAAGGAAATAGGAATGTTACGGGAAAGACTCACTGAGCTGGAGCGCAAACTAACCTTTGAGCAACAGCGTTCTGATTTGTGGGAAAGACTGTATGTTGAAGCAAAAGATCAGAATGAGAAACAAGAACCTGATGGAAAAAAGAAAGGGAACAGAGGAACTTACAGAGCTAAAAAGTCAAAGGAAACATTTCTGGGTTCTGTTAAGGAAACATTTGATGCCATGAAGAATTCTACCAAGGAGTTTGTGAGACATCACAAAGAAAAAATTAAACAGGCTAAAGAAGCTGTAAAAGAAAATCTGAAAAAATTCTCAGATTCAGTTAAATCCACTTTCAGGCACTTCAAAGATACCACCAAAAATATCTTTGATGAAAAAGGCAATAAAAGATACGGTGCTACAAAAGAAGCCACAGCTAAAAAACCGACAACAGTCTTTAGTGAATATGTACATCCACAGTATAAGTCACGTACACAAAACCAGAATAGTAGAGGCCCTGCTGTGCAAAGAGAGGGAAGGAAAGAAAAGCCTCATTTTGAAGAATTTGGAAAAAAGACAAATTCACAGAAATGCAGTGCTGAGCTTGACTGTGGTGGAAATTACAATTCTTTCAGAAAGGCTTGTTCTGGTGTATTTGAATGTGCTCAACAGGAATCTGTTAATCTTTTTAATGTTAAAATGTTCAATCCTGTAAGGATAGATGAATTTAGACAGTTAATTGAAGGGTACTTACTAGAAAAACTGGATCGTTTTCATCACTGGAAAGAACTTGATCACTTCATCAATAAGTTTTTCCTAAATGGTATCTTTATACATGATCAGAAGCTCTTCACTGACTTTGTTAATGATGTTAAAGATTATCTTAAAGACATGAAGGAGTACCAAGTAGATAATGATGGCGTATTTGAGACGTTGGATGGATATATATATAGACATTTCTTTGGGCACACCTTTTCCCCTCCGTATGGACCCAGGTCGGTTTACATACCACCGTGTTACTATAATAGTTTTTAACATTTGTAGACTAAATTGCATTTTTATCATTTGATAAGTTTCTTAGAATGCTACTACAGTTGACCCTTAAACAGCATGAGGTTTACTGTGCATATGACCTGTAGCCATGCCCTCTGAATTTGCAGTTCCTTTGCATTTGCGGATTCAACCGATCAGGCAAATTTGAGCACAGAAATGGGGAAACTGTATGTTGAAGCAAAAGATCAGAATGAGAAACAAGAACCTGATGGAAAAAAGAAAGGGAACAGAGGAACTTACAGAGCTAAAAAGTCAAAGGAAACATTTCTGGGTTCTGTTAAGGAAACATTTGATGCCATGAAGAATTCTACCAAGGAGTTTGTGAGACATCACAAAGAAAAAATTAAACAGGCTAAAGAAGCTGTAAAGAAAATCTGAAAAATTCTCAGATTCAGTTAAATCCACTTTCAGGCACTTCAAAGATACCACCAAAAATATCTTTGATGAAAAAGGCAATAAAAGATACGGTGCTACAAAAGAAGCCACAGCTAAAAAACCGACAACAGTCTTTAGTGAATATGTACATCCACAGTATAAGTCACGTACACAAAACCAGAATAGTAGAGGCCCTGCTGTGCAAAGAGAGGGAAGGAAAGAAAAGCCTCATTTTGAAGAATTTGGAAAAAAGACAAATTCACAGAAATGCAGTGCTGAGCTTGACTGTGGTGGAAATTACAATTCTTTCAGAAAGGCTTGTTCTGGTGTATTTGAATGTGCTCAACAGGAATCTGTTAATCTTTTTAATGTTAAAATGTTCAATCCTGTAAGGATAGATGAATTTAGACAGTTAATTGAAGGGTACTTACTAGAAAAACTGGATCGTTTTCATCACTGGAAAGAACTTGATCACTTCATCAATAAGTTTTTCCTAAATGGTATCTTTATACATGATCAGAAGCTCTTCACTGACTTTGTTAATGATGTTAAAGATTATCTTAAAGACATGAAGGAGTACCAATTAGATAATGATGGCGTATTTGAGACGTTGGATGGATATATATATAGACATTTCTTTGGGCACACCTTTTCCCCTCCGTATGGACCCAGGTCGGTTTACATACCACCGTGTTACTATAATAGTTTTTAACATTTGTAGACTAAATTGCATTTTTATCATTTGATAAGTTTCTTAGAATGCTACTACAGTTGACCCTTAAACAGCATGAGGTTTACTGTGCATATGACCTGTAGCCATGCCCTCTGAATTTGCAGTTCCTTTGCATTTGCGGATTCAACCGATCACAGACCATGCGGTAGTGAAGTATCTACCACTGAAAGAGATCCATGTACAAATAGATCCACATAGTTCAAACCCATGTTGTTCAAGGGTCAGCTGTATTTGTAAAAGTACTTTTTGTAAACAAAAGTACTATTTGTAAAAGTACTTTATTGCCTGGGAACTTAGAATAAATTAAGTTGAAAAATTATATAAAATTTTAACTTAAAATTTATTTCAAAACAATTTCATAAAGTCGGTTTGACTTGAGCAAATGGTTTAATTTCTACCTTAAAAAAAAATCTGCTAAGGATATAGAATTCTATTTTAGCCTGTTTCATTTCTGTTCATTATACTTTATATGAAAAGATAATCACTCTAAGTTAAATTTTCTTTTAATCTTTTATTTGCTTACTCACTTTAGGAAGCTAGGAGTGAAAAATATAAATTTCACTCTGAAATCAGAATAATGATTCCAGTGTTCATTTGTCTCTTCTACTTAACAACTAAATTACAATATTTAATACATTTATTAAAGAATTACTATTGGTAAAGGTAGAGGCATGATCACAGGGTTCAACTTAGCAAGTCAGAAGTTCTAATGTGTGTACTTTATATATAACCTCTAAAAATAACATTGTATCCATTGCTTATCAGCTTTCCTTTTTGTAACACCAAACTTGCCTAATCTTCAAATGTTAGCTTTATTTTTAATCTTTGAGACAGTTTATATATATATATATAGTTTTTTTAATAAATTTAATGTGTCTATAAAATAATGAGACAGATTTTTGGTGTATTCAGTCATTAAATACATATTCAGGGTAAAGTACTGTGAGGCTGCCCCAAAGAAAGCAATGAAAAATTCTTGCTTTCAAGGAGCTCACAAGCTTTTTGAGAATTAGGTCAGTCAGAACAAGAAATGCAGTGGAGGTGTGGAGGCCTGTGTATGTGGTGGCCTCAGCTGGCAGATGCTTGGGATGGCTTCTAGAGGTGCCTGGGAAGGAAGGCTTCATAAGTGAGATGGCCTTTGAACTGGACTTTTAAACTGGTTTTTGAAGAAGTGAGGACTTGCCAAGAAGATGGGGTAAGAGTCCACTCAAAGGGAATTTCATTTGCAATGATTTGGAGATGTGGAGACATGCTATGTTAAGGAAACAAGGTAGGGCTGGGGTGTGAACAGAAGAAGGAAGGATTCAGATCACGAAGAGCCTTCACTTTATGCTGGAGAACTTGTTTTATTGCCATTTTGGGTCACTGGCAGCAGCCTGAAGGATTTATTGGAAAGAGTAAAGCTAGATGCTAGAAAGTTGTCTTTGAAACAATACAGACATGAACTGATGAGTATCTGAACTAGGGCAGTAGCAGTAGAAAGAAGGGGTAGATTTGAACAATACACAGTAAAGTAAAATTGGTGGTGTTTCTTATGAAAGAAAAGTAGAAGCTCAACAATGCCTTCCAGATTTCTGGATTGGGTCATTAGTTACTTAGTGACATCAACTACTCTAAGAAATATAATACAGTTTTCAGTAACTTTCCCCTTTGGTTAAGGGGAACTGAAAATAAGAATTGTGTTTGGAGATACCTCTTGACATAAAAGTAGAGAGAATAGTTGGCTATTGGTTATATGATTCTGTCCCTAGCCCAGACTCTGTGTGTAGATAGTCTAGGCTCGTGGTGTTTATCAGACTCCTGTGGATCACCAACATCTAAGGGTTTGTAGAGAAAAAAATGGTGAGAATCATGGTCAGAGAGTAGCATCGTGAAAATCCAAAGATCATTTCAAGTAAAAGGAATGTTTCAATGTTAAATGCTCCAAAAAAAAAGAAAGAAAGAAATGGATGTCTTGGTTGGGAATTGGATGGCCATGGTGTGTTTCACGGATAACTACATGTAGATACTGCTTGTAAGCCTACATGTAGATACTGCTTGTCAGCCTACATGTAGATACTGCTTGTAAGCCTTAGCTGTTAGAGTGTGCTTGTGCATGCAAAAGGGGGAGGCAGAAATTCTGTAGGAGATGTGTATATATTCTTGCTGAGGGAGGAAGCCATGGCGGGAGGAGGAATTCATTTTAATAGGAAAGGAGGAAGAATAATGGAAACATCTCATTATTTTATTGTCACATTCCTATTTATCTATTGAGTGTTGCCCCTCTTTAGAGTGCCTGGGAAGGAAGGCTTCATAAGTGAGATGGCCTTTGAACTGGACTTTTAAACTGGTTTTTGAAGAAGTGAGGACTTGCCAAGAAGATGGGGTAAGAGTCCACTCAAAGGGAATTTCATTTGCAATGATTTGGAGATGTGGAGACATGCTATGTTAAGGAAACAAGGTAGGGCTGGGGTGTGAACAGAAGAAGGAAGGATTCAGATCACGAAGAGCCTTCACTTTATGCTGGAGAACTTGTTTTATTGCCATTTTGGGTCACTGGCAGCAGCCTGAAGGATTTATTGGAAAGAGTAAAGCTAGATGCTAGAAAGTTGTCTTTGAAACAATACAGACATGAACTGATGAGTATCTGAACTAGGGCAGTAGCAGTAGAAAAAAGGGGGTAGATTTGAACAATACACAGTAAAGTAAAATTGGTGGTGTTTCTTATGAAAGAAAAGTAGAAGCTCAACAATGCCTTCCAGATTTCTGGATTGGGTCATTAGTTACTTAGTGACATCAACTACTCTAAGAAATATAATACAGTTTTCAGTAACTTTCCCCTTTGGTTAAGGGGAACTGAAAATAAGAATTGTGTTTGGAGATACCTCTTGACATAAAAGTAGAGAGAATAGTTGGCTATTGGTTATATGATTCTGTCCCTAGCCCAGACTCTGTGTGTAGATAGTCTAGGCTCGTGGTGTTTATCAGACTCCTGTGGATCACCAACATCTAAGGGTTTGTAGAGAAAAAAATGGTGAGAATCATGGTCAGAGAGTAGCATCGTGAAAATCCAAAGATCATTTCAAGTAAAAGGAATGTTTCAATGTTAAATGCTCCAAAAAAAAAGAAAGAAAGAAATGGATGTCTTGGTTGGGAATTGGATGGCCATGGTGTGTTTCACGGATAACTACATGTAGATACTGCTTGTAAGCCTACATGTAGATACTGCTTGTCAGCCTACATGTAGATACTGCTTGTAAGCCTTAGCTGTTAGAGTGTGCTTGTGCATGCAAAAGGGGGAGGCAGAAATTCTGTAGGAGATGTGTATATATTCTTGCTGAGGGAGGAAGCCATGGCGGGAGGAGGAATTCATTTTAATAGGAAAGGAGGAAGAATAATGGAAACATCTCATTATTTTATTGTCACATTCCTATTTATCTATTGAGTGTTGCCCCTCTTTGCTAGCACAGTCAGGATGTTTGCCTAGTTTTTCTTCCTATAGGATAAAAGTATAAACTCACTGAAAGCTTTTTCATATCATTATACTAGGATTCAGACTAATTTACTATCCTTTTTTCAGTGTTCAGATAATAGATTAATGGAGAAAAACATTATAATTGTTTCCTGTTTAAATAAATTTAACTCTAACATGGATGAAAAATGTGTTTACTGCTTTCAGTCGACCAGATAAAAAGCAACGTATGGTAAATATTGAAAGCTCCAGGCATCGAAAACAAGAGCAGAAGCACCCTCAGCCACAACCTTATAAAAGGGAAGGTAAATGGCATAAGTATGGTCGCACTAATGGAAGACACATGGCAAACCTTGAAATAGAATTGGGGCAGTTACCTTTTGATCTGAAATATTGACCGTCATGGCTAAGTTAGAAAACTGTAACAGAAACTTGGATGCTTTCTGTACTGTTTGGTGTTGAAACTAAGATGAAATTATCAAAATAACAATGTCTTTTTATCACTTTTAAGTATCAGTTTGATTTTATATTATTACTGAGAAGCACCAAGCAAAAGCTTACTAACTTGCATTTTCCTGTAGTTTAGCTCTGCTGAATTTTGGGGGGGCACTGGAAGTGTTGAACTGTAGTTTTATTAAGGAAGCCAGGCATGCAACAGATTTTGTGCATGAAATGAGACTTCCTTTCAGTGTTATGAGCTCAAAGCAAGCTCGAATCATACATGACAAAGTGTAATTAACACTGATATTTGTGTTAAATTTCTACTAGAGCTTTTAAAAAAGGTACATTGTGATGGGATTTCATCTTGAACATTTTATAATCTTACCCTTGCTTCTTGTCTTTTTGTGGGTTCAAGAGCCCGTTGACTTGTGAAGAATTTGCTGCCTTCTTACCAGCTTGCTGACTTGTTCTCTTGTGAAATTTCTTACACATCTGAATATTGTGGAAGAAACAATAAAATTGCACCATGAGGAAAACTAAAGGTCTTTATTTAAAATCTGGCATTGCATTATTATACGATTTTATAGTTTGTGGGTTTTTTTTTCATATATTTCTTCAGTAGTGATATTTGGTAAAGCAGTTCATAGTGGTTTTGCTAGCACAGTCAGGATGTTTGCCTAGTTTTTCTTCCTATAGGATAAAAGTATAAACTCACTGAAAGCTTTTTCATATCATTATACTAGGATTCAGACTAATTTACTATCCTTTTTTCAGTGTTCAGATAATAGATTAATGGAGAAAAACATTATAATTGTTTCCTGTTTAAATAAATTTAACTCTAACATGGATGAAAAATGTGTTTACTGCTTTCAGTCGACCAGATAAAAAGCAACGTATGGTAAATATTGAAAGCTCCAGGCATCGAAAACAAGAGCAGAAGCACCCTCAGCCACAACCTTATAAAAGGGAAGGTAAATGGCATAAGTATGGTCGCACTAATGGAAGACACATGGCAAACCTTGAAATAGAATTGGGGCAGTTACCTTTTGATCTGAAATATTGACCGTCATGGCTAAGTTAGAAAACTGTAACAGAAACTTGGATGCTTTCTGTACTGTTTGGTGTTGAAACTAAGATGAAATTATCAAAATAACAATGTCTTTTTATCACTTTTAAGTATCAGTTTGATTTTATATTATTACTGAGAAGCACCAAGCAAAAGCTTACTAACTTGCATTTTCCTGTAGTTTAGCTCTGCTGAATTTTGGGGGGGCACTGGAAGTGTTGAACTGTAGTTTTATTAAGGAAGCCAGGCATGCAACAGATTTTGTGCATGAAATGAGACTTCCTTTCAGTGTTATGAGCTCAAAGCAAGCTCGAATCATACATGACAAAGTGTAATTAACACTGATATTTGTGTTAAATTTCTACTAGAGCTTTTAAAAAAGGTACATTGTGATGGGATTTCATCTTGAACATTTTATAATCTTACCCTTGCTTCTTGTCTTTTTGTGGGTTCAAGAGCCCGTTGACTTGTGAAGAATTTGCTGCCTTCTTACCAGCTTGCTGACTTGTTCTCTTGTGAAATTTCTTACACATCTGAATATTGTGGAAGAAACAATAAAATTGCACCATGAGGAAAACTAAAGGTCTTTATTTAAAATCTGGCATTGCATTATTATACGATTTTATAGTTTGTGGGTTTTTTTTCCATATATTTCTTCAGTAGTGATATTTGGTAAAGCAGTTCATAGTGGTTTTTTGCTAGTTCCGTGAGTTTTGCACAGTATTTACTAGCATATTTAAGTAGCATCTGAATATTCAAGCAATGTCTGTTTCTCTGTGAAAGATCTAAATTTCAGAATTTCATCTTTGGTTGAGCTTCCCTTTTAACTTCCGTTCATAGACGTATACATGACTTCCAGTCCGGCTCTCAGGAAAGTGAGTGTGGAAGAAGGCCGCAGTTCTCCCGTAGTCATTTGACATTAGAAAAGGAC
The DNA here is from genome assembly GCA_022376925.1 of Tragulus kanchil. NCBI lineage: Eukaryota > Metazoa > Chordata > Mammalia > Artiodactyla > Tragulidae > Tragulus > Tragulus kanchil. The sequence goes on along the minus strand of JAIOJX010000024.1, from coordinate 116,640,102 downwards.
TTATTTCCTAGAAGTGAATAGATGTTCTTAAGTAAATAAAAGCTACATTTTGCTAAGTACTATTTCACGAATTTAAGAATGACCTCTTTGTTCTCCTGAAAATTTTTTCTTAATAAAACAATGCAATTTCTTACTAAAATAACTCATGCTAAGTAGCATATATTTCTTGGTACTGTAGAACTAGGGCTGATTTTGACTAGGGAAAAGACCAATTAGTAAAATAAAGGTTGAAAGGGATCATGAAAATAGTGGTTATCTGTTTACCTGAGTGTTTGCTACACCTGAGGTAAAACAAAATACTAAGTCATACCTTTTTTACATTCCCTTACCTCCTCCAAAATGCTGAAGAAGATCAAGTGAGTAGGCAGTGCCGAATTATTTTGAAACTCCTTATACAACCACTTTAAGGGATTTAGATAAAATATATCTGCTTCAACAAGATAATCACTTTTTCCGGTCAGGTCTGGGGGACACTGGAGAAATCTCACTGGAAGCAGGTAAGTTCAACATTTCAAAACTAGAGCTTTTAAAAAGGTACATTGTGATGGGATTTCATCTTGAACATTTTATAATCTTACCCTTGCTTCTTGTCTTTTTGTGGGTTCAAGAGCCCGTTGACTTGTGAAGAATTTGCTGCCTTCTTACCAGCTTGCTGACTTGTTCTCTTGTGAAATTTCTTACACATCTGAATATTGTGGAAGAAACAATAAAATTGCACCATGAGGAAAACTAAAGGTCTTTATTTAAAATCTGGCATTGCATTATTATACGATTTTATAGTTTGTGGGTTTTTTTCCATATATTTCTTCAGTAGTGATATTTGGTAAAGCAGTTCATAGTGGTTTTTTGCTAGTTCCGTGAGTTTTGCACAGTATTTACTAGCATATTTAAGTAGCATCTGAATATTCAAGCAATGTCTGTTTCTCTGTGAAAGATCTAAATTTCAGAATTTCATCTTTGGTTGAGTTTCCCCTTTTTAACTTCCGTTCATAGACGTATACATGACTTCCAGTCCGGCTCTCAGGAAAGTGAGTGTGGAAGAAGGCCGCAGTTCTCCGTAGTCATTTGACATTAGAAAAGGACTTATTTCCTAGAAGTGAATAGATGTTCTTAAGTAAATAAAAGCTACATTTTGCTAAGTACTATTTCACGAATTTAAGAATGACCTCTTTGTTCTCCTGAAAATTTTTTCTTAATAAAACAATGCAATTTCTTACTAAAATAACTCATGCTAAGTAGCATATATTTCTTGGTACTGTAGAACTAGGGCTGATTTTGACTAGGGAAAAGACCAATTAGTAAAATAAAGGTTGAAAGGGATCATGAAAATAGTGGTTATCTGTTTACCTGAGTGTTTGCTAAACCTGAGGTAAAATAAAAATACTAAGTCATACCTTTTTTACATTCCCTTACCTCCTCCAAAATGCTGAAGAAGATCAAGTGAGTAGGCAGTGCCGAATTATTTTGAAACTCCTTATACAACCACTTTAAGGGATTTAGATAAAATATATCTGCTTCAACAAGATAATCACTTTTTCCGGTCAGGTCTGGGGGACACTGGAGAAATCTCATTGGAAGCAGGTAGTGGACATGGCTATAAAAAGGAAAGTCACCATTATAGTTACAGGAAGTTAAACAAATATTGTGGAAGTCTTCAAATTAATCTTAAGACATCTCATGTTCACATAACTAAATGTGAAATGTGAATCTAAACTGGGTTTCACTTTAATGTGGTTTTCTCAAAAATGGAGATTATGATTCTTATACAGTGTACCTGTGTGGTAGCATCACCCCAAGGCCAAACTAAACAGTGAAACTCCATTCGAAGGTGGGAAGTTGGTCAGCAGCTTGTAGGATTCAGTACTCTCTAACATAAGTATGTGTTCCAGGGAGGGACGGGGCCTTTGGGACCAGATATGCTACTTGTTAATAAGAGAGTAATATATGGCAAGGTAGAAAACTGGTCATGAACCTGAAAGGAGTCTTCCTTTTCTTCTTTCTGCTCTGAATTCTTAAATGACAAGTTTTTCCTATTCTGTTGTTAGTAAACATTCATATAAGTAAAATTTAGTGATAGAGCAACATGGGTTCACTGATCAGAATCCAAGTAAGTAATGATTTTACTGTGGCATAGGAAGACTAGAGTGTATTTGAAGAAGATAGATCTATGTATCATAACATAAGCCAGTTATTTGGGCCATGCAAAAAGCCATGTGTACAAATTTGCCTCAGAAAAGTTAATATAAATAAATATTGATAAGTTTATTTTTATCTGTGAATCGCATAAAAGTAAATTTACACAAGACCTTAATACTTACGACTTTTACAATTTTGAAGATGATGTTCTTGTTTCAAGGGGAAAGCAGAAATAATTGAGAAAAAAGCTGCCAGCCCTATGTTCCAAAGGTAGGTACCAGACTGTGTGTGTGCATGCACACCATTGTGCATGCTGGAAAACTAAGACAGGAACTAGGTGAACTACAGCAAGCCTAGGATAACCAGCCACTACAGCCGTGTGTGGGCGAGCATGGTGGCACCTCTGGAGCTCCTGGTCTCTGCGGTGTTATCACCACTGAGTTTGGAGAGAGAGTGGACGTCCCTGTCTCAGCTCTAGCCTTTTGTGTACAGTAGGATCTTCAAGGTAAAGGCGAGTTGGGGTCTTAATTCCATCTGACTTGTGGTTTTTGCTAGGCAATCTCAGTTTTCCAAACTGCTTATTAATAGTTGGCATTAACGATTCAGTTGAGTATTCCAAAAGGGTTAAACTACCTTAAAATGATACCAACTTTGATTTTAAGTTGACTCAATGTACACATGGAAAACTGACTTCAGATTGTTTAATGCTAGATAGGTAAAGACTTCTCTAAAGGAACGAAAAGTGTAAAGACTTTTCTAAAGTCTAATAGGTAAAGACATTTGTCCTTTTACACTTATTGGGCAACTGGTGAAGTAATGTAGCTTCCTGAAATACAAGCATAGTGTCGTGATATCTTTTTAAATGCCCTGCATAAATAAGGCCCAGTCAGTTACTTCCCCGATAAACTTAATCCAAGCATTGCAATATCGTCTAATTGAATTCTCTGATTTTTACTGCCAAGACAGCTTGCCGGTAAAAGAGTTTATCTGAAGAGCTTAAAAACACTACTTTAAGACCAGGACAACATTCCAGCAGTACATCTGGACTTGAATAGAGTGTTTTGAGATAATTTCAAGATTATGTAAATAGAAGATTATCACAAAGATTTGTGTTAAGATCAATGATAATTTCTTTTTACTAAGAGTATACTACTTTTAAATTAGGTTATTTAAAGGTAGTATACAATACTGTATAGGTTTATTTGATCAGATTATTTAAATGAAAGTTCTTTGTATCAAAGTTTGCTTAAAAGTGGTGTATGATTTTCACTGACATAAATAGGAGTTTTCAGTTTCTTATCATTTGATCAATTAATTTAAACCCAGGAATCCAAAAGGAATTCAAAAGTGTTTTTATAATAACAGCATCAGGTGAACCACTTTTAGTACCTGTAGTAGGGAGTAGAGTGACAAGGCATCATCATAAGCACTGAAACTGAAGTCACATCTGTTTTGTTGTAAGAGAGTTCTTGGATATTAGTCATAACGTCAAGAGTACCTCGTTGATGAACTAAACCCGTATAGAGGGCAAGGAGCATATTTGATAAAAACAGGAAACTTAGAGCTGGTTTCTTCCACCTTTTCAAGCTGTTTAGGGAGTATCCTATATAAAGATAGCACATTGTAACACTGGTAGTATTTTTTTCTTAAAACTAAGCAAATATTAACTGCAAAAGTATTTGTAATCTTTCCTGGAAGTGTAGTACAAGCTGTAATGCTGTCATGGACAAACAGGAAATAAGCAGTAGGTCATCTTTATTTCTTTGGCCATTTACCTGTCGTCGTCCATTAACATCCAGGTCTTGATGTTTTTTCTGGAAAAAGGATTTGAAGTACAGTGGAAAGATGATGGCTGGGGAGTCCAGCAGGCCCAGATTTGAATTATAGCTCTGACATAAGTTTTCCCAGTTTGTGAATGAGGTGGCAATACATTTTTCAAGGATTAGACAGTATCTATGTCCAGTGCCTGTCCTGGTATATAATAGTTGCTAAATAAATATCTTAGAGACAGTAAGTGGTGCCCTGAGCACAGAGGAAGGGAGACCAGGGAACCACTCTTCTGTAACACTCCTTATCTGACTTGAAACAGGACCAGTGTGGTTTTGCGAAAAAGATTAGCATATGGAAAGACAAAGAAAGTGGCCTAATCAGAGACCAGCAGGTCTGCAACACCCACTGTAGTAAAAACAGATGAAGCAGAAACCCCACCCAGAACCAGCAGCAGGTGCTGGAAACAGCTCAAACGACAGAAGTTCAGGCTAAGAATTTCAGCATTATTAGACTAGTGACACTTTGCTTTTACAGATAAAGAGAGGTGAGGTACCTTAGCCAGTAGGCAGCTGAGTCCAACATGTGCACAGCCCAGCCTAGCTCTGCTGAGCTGCATGCCTCATCTGTAGCTGTTTATATTTGCAATGAGTGAGCTCAGTCAGAACTTCCCACTTGAGCTGTAGATTTATAAATATTAATCTTCAGCCACTTAGTTCTGAGGGGAAATGATTTCAAACACCGATCCAAAAAAAAGTGTTTTATAATAACAGCAAGGTGAACCACTTTTAGTACCTGTAGTAGGGAGTAGAGTGACAAGGCATCATCATAAGCACTGAAACTGAAGTCACATCTGTTTTGTTGTAAGAGAGTTCTTGGATATTAGTCATAACGTCAAGAGTACCTCGTTGATGAACTAAACCCGATAGAGGGCAAGGAGCATATTTGATAAAAACAGGAAACTTAGAGCTGGTTTCTTCCACCTTTTCAAGCTGTTTAGGGAGTATCCTATATAAAGATAGCACATTGTAACACTGGTAGTATTTTTTTCTTAAAACTAAGCAAATATTAACTGCAAAAGTATTTGTAATCTTTCCTGGAAGTGTAGTACAAGCTGTAATGCTGTCATGGACAAACAGGAAATAAGCAGTAGGTCATCTTTATTTCTTTGGCCATTTACCTGTCGTCGTCCATTAACATCCAGGTCTTGATGTTTTTTCTGGAAAAAGGATTTGAAGTACAGTGGAAAGATGATGGCTGGGGAGTCCAGCAGGCCCAGATTTGAATTATAGCTCTGACATAAGTTTTCCCAGTTTGTGAATGAGGTGGCAATACATTTTTCAAGGATTAGACAGTATCTATGTCCAGTGCCTGTCCTGGTATATAATAGTTGCTAAATAAATATCTTAGAGACAGTAAGTGGTGCCCCTGAGCACAGAGGAAGGGAGACCAGGGGAACCACTCTTCTGTAACACTCCTTATCTGACTTGAAACAGGACCAGTGTGGTTTTGCGAAAAAGATTAGCATATGGAAAGACAAAGAAAGTGGCCTAATCAGAGACCAGCAGGTCTGCAACACCCACTGTAGTAAAAACAGATGAAGCAGAAACCCCACCCAGAACCAGCAGCAGGTGCTGGAAACAGCTCAAACGACAGAAGTTCAGGCTAAGAATTTCAGCATTATTAGACTAGTGACACTTTGCTTTTACAGATAAAGAGAGGTGAGGTACCTTAGCCAGTAGGCAGCTGAGTCCAACATGTGCACAGCCCAGCCTAGCTCTGCTGAGCTGCATGCCTCATCTGTAGCTGTTTATATTTGCAATGAGTGAGCTCAGTCAGAACTTCCCACTTGAGCTGTAGATTTATAAATATTAATCTTCAGCCACTTAGTTCTGAGTGGGTTTGTTACACAATTGCCCAGAGAATTGTCATATTTATATAAAATCAGGTTAAAATAGGTCACATAAGAATAGAATAAACAGGGCTTCCCTGGTGGTCCAGTGGGTAAGGACACCGCCTTGCAGTGCAAGGGGCGCCAGTTCGATCCCTGGCCTGGGAAGATCCCACGTGCCGCGGAGTGGCTGGACAGATGTGTCCAATTACCGAGCCGGAGCTCTGGAGCGCATGCGGCCAGAGCCGGTGCTCTGCGACAACAAAGGCCACTGCAATGGGAGGCCCACACGGGCCAAAGAACAAAGATGGATGAAAATAGAGAAATGAAAGACCAAGAGAAGTGGCCCACCTGCCCCCTCCCAACCCCCCGCCTCACCCCACCCCAAAAATAAATAAATAAATAAATCTTAAAAAAAAAAAAAAGAATAAACATTTTGAGGTGTAATATAACTCAAGATTTCAGGTAGTTAAGAAAATTGGGCCAGAAAACTGTACCATTTAAAACATCTGGAACTCCAAAAGAATGTTGTCTGAAATCATTCCTGAACATTCACAGACTTAACTGGTCCTGCTAGAACTTGGCATTCAAGTTCTAACTCTGAGTGGAAGTACAAGTCTCCAAGGAATCAATTTCTGGCTCACACTTGTCCTGTTGAGGTACATGTGTCTGAGCTCATGACAGCTCATATCCTGTGAAACGCTCAGGAGTTTTTCTAGGTCTCTGTCCTTTAAGGATCTTGCTTGGGTGGACACAAGATGGAAGAAAAGCTGCCTCTTTCCATTAGAAAGGGATCTCTTCAACCCACACCAGCATTTTGTCTCAGTCCACGTAAAAGATTTACTGGTGGAATGGAATGAGGACTTAGACAACTCTTTAATACACTTTCTCAGAGAGCAGAGAAGTGGAATGCTGCAAGAACCAGATTATAAAAATGCGATGCAACCAAGTTCCTAAATTAACCAAAGTAAGCAAACTGCACAGAAATATTTGCCCTCCAGTAGTTGGGCAATGCTGACCTGGGTTAAAGGCAAAACAGTGATAACTAGCTCAAGCGGTTATTAAAAGAAAAAACTAAATCTGAATAGTGACTGGTGAACAGAATTGCTCTGCCGAATGGTCCCACTATTCTTAAGTCTTGCCAAATAGCTTTTAGATGCTTACATTTTTGTGTCTGCATCTGTATATGAAGTAAGATTATATAAAGATACTGTATGACACTAAATTAGGTACTTTTCAGTCCTTCAGATGTTTCACATATATAGATATGTACATTTGTGTCTAAAGTGAAGAGAGTACATACATCTGAGATCTGAGAGATGATATTTATACTTGGCCAAAGGCGGCTGCTTAAATAACTCTGTGAGTTTGGAGGGTTTTTAAAGTTTGGTACCATTAATACTCTGTTTTTCTGAGCCTCCAGGCCCAGTTTGATTACTCACTTCTTCCTTGGTCCAATGATTTTTTTTTTTTTTAGTGATTAATATCTGAAATAAGCCAGCAGTCATTATGAAATAAATTTGAAGTTAATAAAGTTTCAATCTGCAAATTTTCCAAACCAACCAGTATAAAAATTCATATTTTTCCAGAGATGAGTAATACAAGACTTTTTAAAAGTCATACGTGAAAAACTTACTGCAAAGACCTAGTGGAGACATGAAGAAAATACCGAAAATTAAACCAGAGGTGTGAGTCATATCAGAAACTGCATACGCTTTGAGACTGAGTCTTGAAGGGATGGGTGTGTAAAGCATTTAAAACTAGTTTTCAAAAAAAAAACCACCTAGTTTTCAACATTTATTTTCCATTTTTGCAGTGTAGAACTTTGTAGTTAAACCATGATTTTAAAATTGGCTATTCTAAAATGGACATGTTGTCTTACTTTTTAGTGAAAGAATTCTAACTAGGAACACTGCAGTCAGAAGGTGTTATAGATGCTGATCTTTTTAATGTTTTTATCTCACTCTGTAGGATATGGGAAAAAGGCCATTTAGGCAGGAGAAAGGATATTTTGACTGAAGAAAAGGTTTTATATCCATTTAGGATTTTCCTAAATTAACCAAAGTAAGCAAACTGCACAGAAATATTTGCCCTCCAGTAGTTGGGCAATGCTGACCTGGGTTAAAGGCAAAACAGTGATAACTAGCTCAAGCGGTTATTAAAAGAAAAAACTAAATCTGAATAGTGACTGGTGAACAGAATTGCTCTGCCGAATGGTCCCACTATTCTTAAGTCTTGCCAAATAGCTTTTAGATGCTTACATTTTTGTGTCTGCATCTGTATATGAAGTAAGATTATATAAAGATACTGTATGACACTAAATTAGGTACTTTTCAGTCCTTCAGATGTTTCACATATATAGATATGTACATTTGTGTCTAAAGTGAAGAGAGTACATACATCTGAGATCTGAGAGATGATATTTATACTTGGCCAAAGGCGGCTGCTTAAATAACTCTGTGAGTTTGGAGGGTTTTTAAAGTTTGGTACCATTAATACTCTGTTTTTCTGAGCCTCCAGGCCCAGTTTGATTACTCACTTCTTCCTTGGTCCAATGATTTTTTTTTTTAGTGATTAATATCTGAAATAAGCCAGCAGTCATTATGAAATAAATTTGAAGTTAATAAAGTTTCAATCTGCAAATTTTCCAAACCAACCAGTATAAAAATTCATATTTTTCCAGAGATGAGTAATACAAGACTTTTTAAAAGTCATACGTGAAAAACTTACTGCAAAGACCTAGTGGAGACATGAAGAAAATACCGAAAATTAAACCAGAGGTGTGAGTCACATCAGAAACTGCATACGCTTTGAGACTGAGTCTTGAAGGGATGGGTGTGTAAAGCATTTAAAACTAGTTTTCAAAAAAAAAACCACCTAGTTTTCAACATTTATTTTCCATTTTTGCAGTGTAGAACTTTGTAGTTAAACCATGATTTTAAAATTGGCTATTCTAAAATGGACATGTTGTCTTACTTTTTAGTGAAAGAATTCTAACTAGGAACACTGCAGTCAGAAGGTGTTATAGATGCTGATCTTTTTAATGTTTTTATCTCACTCTGTAGGATATGGGAAAAAGGCCATTTAGGCAGGAGAAAGGATATTTTGGCTGAAGAAAAGGAATGCTGCATTGATATAACCAATTTAAAATTAAGGAGCAATTCTTATTTAGCTTAGTAGAAAATAATATTTTAGAGTTTATTAAGCATTGATTATCCTGTTTCTTTTATAATTGTTTTCTCTTATACGAAAATACTTACCACAGAACACCATACAAAATGGTAAAACTGGATAGATAAACCTGAATTCTTTGTGGCTCAATATGCTACAAGAAAAAAAGATATTTAAATAAAATATTATTTTCTTATTAAGTGATGGTTTGAGAAATTAATGTACTTAAAATGAATATAATTAACATGATCTGTTTTTGTAATTATGAGACTGAATTTCATGCTTCAGGAATCAGTCTTACTGTTTAGTTATATGATGATAATGATGTGTTAAAAGTAATCCTAATACTTGATGTCAATGTGAAATTCTAAAGTACAATTGCATTCTAAAAAGATTTCTATTACCAATCCAAAAACATTACTCAGATTTTGAATAGAGATACATACATTTTCATTTAGAAATAACCTCTAAAAGTTCAATATAATCCTTATTAAACAAACTATATGTATCAGAAGTATTCAGTCAGTCTGAGCACCAACATTTCTTCTTGTTTAGTTGCTCAGTCATGTCTGGCCCTTTGCAGCCTCATGGGCTGCAGCCCTCCAGGCTCCTTTGTCCATGGGATTTCCCGGGCAAGAACACAGGAGTGGGTTGTCATTTCCTTCTCCAGGGGATCTTCCTGACCCAGGGATCTAGGTCATGCCTCCTGCACTGCTGGTGGATTCTTTACCACTGAGCCACCAGGGAAGTACCCAGCACCCAGCACCAGCACAGTCACTACATTTCCCGGCTGTTAAATAATCCCTACTAAATCATAAAATGAATGAACCGCATGAAAGAAAAACAGTTTACCTTTCAAATAATTTAATTTCTTGGTCATATTTTAAAAATGAACTATGTGAACAATAAAATCTTACCTATAAACAAGGAGTGTCCACAGCACAGTTACCAAAAATATCCTGTACCTCTTTGGGGCTAGAAAGCAGCCAATGGGGATGTACTAATGTTTTTATCTCACTCTGTAGGATATGGGAAAAAGGCCATTTAGGCAGGAGAAAGGATATTTTGGCTGAAGAAAAGGAATGCTGCATTGATATAACCAATTTAAAATTAAGGAGCAATTCTTATTTAGCTTAGTAGAAAATAATATTTTAGAGTTTATTAAGCATTGATTATCCTGTTTCTTTTATAATTGTTTTCTCTTATACGAAAATACTTACCACAGAACACCATACAAAATGGTAAAACTGGATAGATAAACCTGAATTCTTTGTGGCTCAATATGCTACAAGAAAAAAAGATATTTAAATAAAATATTATTTTCTTATTAAGTGATGGTTTGAGAAATTAATGTACTTAAAATGAATATAATTAACATGATCTGTTTTTGTAATTATGAGACTGAATTTCATGCTTCAGGAATCAGTCTTACTGTTTAGTTATATGATGATAATGATGTGTTAAAAGTAATCCTAATACTTGATGTCAATGTGAAATTCTAAAGTACAATTGCATTCTAAAAAGATTTCTATTACCAATCCAAAAACATTACTCAGATTTTGAATAGAGATACATACATTTTCATTTAGAAATAACCTCTAAAAGTTCAATATAATCCTTATTAAACAAACTATATGTATCAGAAGTATTCAGTCAGTCTGAGCACCAACATTTCTTCTTGTTTAGTTGCTCAGTCATGTCTGGCCCTTTGCAGCCTCATGGGCTGCAGCCCTCCAGGCTCCTTTGTCCATGGGATTTCCCGGGCAAGAACACAGGAGTGGGTTGTCATTTCCTTCTCCAGGGGATCTTCCTGACCCAGGGATCTAGGTCATGCCTCCTGCACTGCTGGTGGATTCTTTACCACTGAGCCACCAGGGAAGTACCCAGCACCCAGCACCAGCACAGTCACTACATTTTCCGTCTGTTAAATAATCCCTACTAAATCATAAAAATGAATGAACCGCAGAAAGAAAAACAGTTTACCTTTCAAATAATTTAATTTCTTGGTCATATTTTAAAAATGAACTATGTGAACAATAAAATCTTACCTATAAACAAGGAGTGTCCACAGCACAGTTACCAAAAATATCCTGTACCTCTTTGGGGCTAGAAAGCAGCCATGAATAAAGAAGGGTAAGTGAGTACCCAGGACAGCTGGAAATCCTTGAGTGAAGTACCAGTGCCATGGATGAGAACCATAAAATGATCCCAAATCCTGGAGCACGTTGAATTTCAAAAAATTATACTGAACCAGAGTCCACTGGCGTAGTTGAAGGAAAAAAAAGTAGAAATGTGTTAGTGCCAAGTATGAGTTTTTGGCCTTACAGAATTTGGCATAATCATGAAATTAAATCAGAAATAAGTCTAAATATTAGACAGTATTTAACATTCATAATTTTGACTATGAAATCATTCTTTTTCATATTCCTTTCCATATGGCTTATCATAGTATACTGAATACAGTTCTGTGTGCCATACAATATAACTTTGTTGTTTATCCATTATCCATATAATAGTTTGCATCTACTAATCTATATAATGACCAATTTATCCCTTTCCCAACCCCCATCTCCCACAAATACGTGATCTCATATGGTGTTTGTCTTTCTCTAAATGACTCACTTCACTTAGTATGATCATCTCTAGTTGTAGCCATGTTGCTGCAGATGGCATTATTTCATCCTTTTTATGGCTGAGTAGTATTCCATGTTTTGTTTACCCACTTATCTGTCAGCAGATATTTACGTTGTTTTCATGGCTTGGCTACTGTGAACCATTCTGCCATGAACAGAGGCGCGTGAACTTTTTATTTTTATTTATTTTTTGCCTGTATCTTTTTGGACTATAGTTTTGTGTGGATATATGCCCAGGAGTGGGACTGTTAGATCATATGGTAATCTGTTTTTAGTTTTTTGAGGAACCTTTACACTGTCTTTCACAGTGGCTTTAACCAACTTATATTCCCACCAACAGATCCCTTTTTCCCACATCTTCTCAAGCATTTGTTAATTGTAGAGTTTTTAATGATGCCCATTCTGACCAATGTGAGCTGGGACCCTGCTGTAGTTTTCACTACATTTTCCGTCTGTTAAATAATCCCTACTAAATCATAAAATGAATGAACCAGAAAGAAAAACAGTTTACCTTTCAAATAATTTAATTTCTTGGTCATATTTTAAAATGAACTATGTGAACAATAAAATCTTACCTATAAACAAGGAGTGTCCACAGCACAGTTACCAAAAATATCCTGTACCTCTTTGGGGCTAGAAAGCAGCCATGAATAAAGAAGGGTAAGTGAGTACCCAGGACAGCTGGAAATCCTTGAGTGAAGTACCAGTGCCATGGATGAGAACCATAAAATGATCCCAAATCCTGGAGCACGTTGAATTTCAAAAAATTATACTGAACCAGAGTCCACTGGCGTAGTTGAAGGAAAAAAAAGTAGAAATGTGTTAGTGCCAAGTATGAGTTTTTGGCCTTACAGAATTTGGCATAATCATGAAATTAAATCAGAAATAAGTCTAAATATTAGACAGTATTTAACATTCATAATTTTGACTATGAAATCATTCTTTTTTATATATTCCTTTCCATATGGCTTATCATAGTATACTGAATACAGTTCTGTGTGCCATACAATATAACTTTGTTGTTTATCCATTATCCATATAATAGTTTGCATCTACTAATCTATATAATGACCAATTTATCCCTTTCCCAACCCCCATCTCCCACAAATACGTGATCTCATATGGTGTTTGTCTTTCTCTAAATGACTCACTTCACTTAGTATGATCATCTCTAGTTGTAGCCATGTTGCTGCAGATGGCATTATTTCATCCTTTTTATGGCTGAGTAGTATTCCATGTTTTGTTTACCCACTTATCTGTCAGCAGATATTTACGTTGTTTTCATGGCTTGGCTACTGTGAACCATTCTGCCATGAACAGAGGCGCGTGAACTTTTTATTTTTATTTATTTTTTGCCTGTATCTTTTTGGACTATAGTTTTGTGTGGATATATGCCCAGGAGTGGGACTGTTAGATCATATGGTAATCTGTTTTTAGTTTTTTGAGGAACCTTTACACTGTCTTTCACAGTGGCTTTAACCAACTTATATTCCCACCAACAGATCCCTTTTTCCCACATCTTCTCAAGCATTTGTTAATTGTAGAGTTTTTAATGATGCCCATTCTGACCAATGTGAGCTGGGACCCTGCTGTAGTTTTGACTTACATTTCTCTAGTAATGACGATAAACATCTTTTCATGTGCCTGATAGCCATTTGTATTTCTTTGGAAAAACGTCTATTTAGTTTTTCTGCCCATTTTGTGATTGAGTTGTTTTTTGTTGTTGTTGAGTTATATGAGCTGTTGGTATATTTTGGAAATTAGTTTCCTGTTGGTTGCATCAAAGTTTGATTAGATTCCATTTGTTTTTGTTTTTATTTCTATTGCCTTGGGAGAATGACCTAAGAAATCATTGGTACACTTTACGTCAGTTAATTTTTTTGCTTACGATCTCTTCTAGGAGCTTTATGGTATCATGTCTTATGTTTAAATCTTTAAACCATTTTGAGTTTATTTTTGGGTGCGGTGAGACAGTGTATTTTAACTTCATTGGTTTCTATGTAGCTGTCCAATTTTCCCAACACCACTTGCTGAAGAGATGCTATTATCTTTTTCTCACTGTATATTCTTGTTTCCTTTATCAGAGATCAGTTGACTTTTGAGTGTTTAGGCTTATTTCTAGGCTCTCTGTCCTGTTTTGTAGATTCATATATCTGTTTTTGTACCAGTACCATGGTGTTTTCATTACCATAGCTTTATAGTATTGTCTGAAGTCTGGGAACAACTGCTTTGTTCATTTCCTTCAGGATTGCTTTAGCAACTCAGGGTCTTTTATGGTTCCATACAAATTTTAGGATTTTTGTTTTAGTTCTGTGAAAAATGTCATGGGTAATTTGATAGGGGTCAGTTGTAGCCATGTTGCTGCAGATGGCATTATTTCATCCTTTTTATGGCTGAGTAGTATTCCATGTTTTGTTTACCCACTTATCTGTCAGCAGATATTTACGTTGTTTTCATGGCTTGGCTACTGTGAACCATTCTGCCATGAACAGAGGCGCGTGAACTTTTTATTTTTATTTATTTTTTGCCTGTATCTTTTTGGACTATAGTTTTGTGTGGATATATGCCCAGGAGTGGGACTGTTAGATCATATGGTAATCTGTTTTTAGTTTTTTGAGGAACCTTTACACTGTCTTTCACAGTGGCTTTAACCAACTTATATTCCCACCAACAGATCCCTTTTTCCCACATCTTCTCAAGCATTTGTTAATTGTAGAGTTTTTAATGATGCCCATTCTGACCAATGTGAGCTGGGACCCTGCTGTAGTTTTGACTTACATTTCTCTAGTAATGACGATAAACATCTTTTCATGTGCCTGATAGCCATTTGTATTTCTTTGGAAAAACGTCTATTTAGTTTTTCTGCCCATTTTGTGATTGAGTTGTTTTTTGTTGTTGTTGAGTTATATGAGCTGTTGGTATATTTTGGAAATTAGTTTCCTGTTGGTTGCATCAAAGTTTGATTAGATTCCATTTGTTTTTGTTTTTATTTCTATTGCCTTGGGAGAATGACCTAAGAAATCATTGGTACACTTTACGTCAGTTAATTTTTTTGCTTACGATCTCTTCTAGGAGCTTTATGGTATCATGTCTTATGTTTAAATCTTTAAACCATTTTGAGTTTATTTTTGGGTGCGGTGAGACAGTGTATTTTAACTTCATTGGTTTCTATGTAGCTGTCCAATTTTCCCAACACCACTTGCTGAAGAGATGCTATTATCTTTTTCTCACTGTATATTCTTGTTTCCTTTATCAGAGATCAGTTGACTTTTGAGTGTTTAGGCTTATTTCTAGGCTCTCTGTCCTGTTTTGTAGATTCATATATCTGTTTTTGTACCAGTACCATGGTGTTTTCATTACCATAGCTTTATAGTATTGTCTGAAGTCTGGGAACAACTGCTTTGTTCATTTCCTTCAGGATTGCTTTAGCAACTCAGGGTCTTTTATGGTTCCATACAAATTTTAGGATTTTTGTTTTAGTTCTGTGAAAAATGTCATGGGTAATTTGATAGGGGTCATATTAAGTCTGTAGATTGTTTTGAGTAGGGTGGCCATTTTAACAACAGTAATTCTTCAAGTGCAAGTTCAATGGGATATCTTTCCATTTCTTTGAATCATTTCATTTTCCTTTATTAATGTTTTATTGTTCTCAGTATATCTCTTTCATTTTATTGGTCAGGTGTATTCCTAAGTATTTTATTTTGGGGGGCTTGATTTTGAAAGGTATTATTTTTTTTACATTCTGTTTCTGGTATTTCATTGTTACTGTAAATAAATGCAAATAATTTATGTATGTTAATTTTGTATGCTATTACTCTGCCGAGTTCATGTATCAGTTCTAGTGGTTTTTGTGTGGAGCCTTTAGGATTTTCTATATAAAGTATTGTGTCATCTGCATATAGTGACAGTGTGCCTCTTCCTTTCTAATTTGGACACCTTTATTTTTCTTGTCTGGCTGCTGTGGCTAGTACTTCCAATACTGTTGCATAGAAGAGGTGAGAGTAGGTATCCATATCTTGCTCCAGATTTTAGTGGGAAGGCTTTCAGCTTTTCACCAGTGAGTACTGTGTTGGCTATGGGTTTGTCGTCTGTGTGTGCTCAGTCATGTCTTGACTCTTTGTGACCCCAGGGACTGTAGCCTGCCAGGCTCTTCTGTGGGATTTTCTCAGGAAAGAATACTGGATTGGGTTGCCCTTTGCTCCTCCAGGGGGTCTTCCCAACCCAGGGATTGAAACCACACCTCGTGTCTCCTGTTTTGGCAGTTGTATTCTTTACCACCGAGCCACCTGGGAAGCCCATGGGTTTGTCTTAAATAGCTTTTATTATGTACCCACTTTTTTTTTTGTACAGATGCTATTATCTTTTTCTCACTGTATATTCTTGTTTCCTTTATCAGAGATCAGTTGACTTTTGAGTGTTTAGGCTTATTTCTAGGCTCTCTGTCCTGTTTTGTAGATTCATATATCTCTTTTTGTACCAGTACCATGGTGTTTTCATTACCATAGCTTTATAGTATTGTCTGAAGTCTGGGAACAACTGCTTTGTTCATTTCCTTCAGGATTGCTTTAGCAACTCAGGGTCTTTTATGGTTCCATACAAATTTTAGGATTTTTGTTTTAGTTCTGTGAAAAATGTCATGGGTAATTTGATAGGGGTCATATTAAGTCTGTAGATTGTTTTGAGTAGGGTGGCCATTTTAACAACAGTAATTCTTCAAGTGCAAGTTCAATGGGATATCTTTCCATTTCTTTGAATCATTTCATTTTCCTTTATTAATGTTTTATTGTTCTCAGTATATCTCTTTCATTTTATTGGTCAGGTGTATTCCTAAGTATTTTATTTTGGGGGGCTTGATTTTGAAAGGTATTATTTTTTTTACATTCTGTTTCTGGTATTTCATTGTTACTGTAAATAAATGCAAATAATTTATGTATGTTAATTTTGTATGCTATTACTCTGCCGAGTTCATGTATCAGTTCTAGTGGTTTTTGTGTGGAGCCTTTAGGATTTTCTATATAAAGTATTGTGTCATCTGCATATAGTGACAGTGTGCCTCTTCCTTTCTAATTTGGACACCTTTATTTTTCTTGTCTGGCTGCTGTGGCTAGTACTTCCAATACTGTTGCATAGAAGAGGTGAGAGTAGGTATCCATATCTTGCTCCAGATTTTAGTGGGAAGGCTTTCAGCTTTTCACCAGTGAGTACTGTGTTGGCTATGGGTTTGTCGTCTGTGTGTGCTCAGTCATGTCTTGACTCTTTGTGACCCCAGGGACTGTAGCCTGCCAGGCTCTTCTGTGGGATTTTCTCAGGAAAGAATACTGGATTGGGTTGCCCTTTGCTCCTCCAGGGGGTCTTCCCAACCCAGGGATTGAAACCACACCTCGTGTCTCCTGTTTTGGCAGTTGTATTCTTTACCACCGAGCCACCTGGGAAGCCCATGGGTTTGTCTTAAATAGCTTTTATTATGTACCCACTTTGGTAAGAGGTGTTTTTTTATTGTGAATGTTGAATTCTGTCAGATGCTTTTTCTGCATCTAGTGAGGCGATCATGTGGTTTCTGTCTTTTATTTATGTGTTGTATTACACTGGCTTGCATATTTTGCATATTTCACAGAATGTCTTTTATTTTATTTTTTATTTTTATTTATTTATCGTTTGGGGGGGATGGGCAGGCCACTTCCATTGGTCTTTCATTTCTCTATTTTCATCCGTCTTTGTTCCTTGGCTCCTGTGGGCCTCCCATCGCGGTGGCCTCTGTTGTTGCAGAGCGCTGGCTCTGGGCGCATGCGCTCCAGAGCTCCGGCTCGGCAATTGGACACATCAGTCCAGCCGCTCCGGGGCACGTAGGGTCTTCCCAGGCCAAGGATCGAACTGGCGCCCCTTGTACTGCAAGGCAGTGTCCTTACCCACTGGACCACCAGGGGAAGCCCCAGAATGTCTTTTAGACTGTTTCTAAAAAATATGCATCCCTTAGATTTTGTTTATGGTTATACTTTCATTGTCATTATAACAACAGTGAAATCATTTATCAATTTTTTATAAGTATTAATGTGTTCTTTGTAAAATACTAGGTTTTTGAGATTCAAGAAAATATGAACAAATGTTTATGCCTATTTTGACAGTGTAAGTTTTATATACAATTAGACATAAAGAATCCTTAAAAATACTTCTTATAAATGTTTGGTGTCCATATTAAAAATTTTACTATAGTACCTTATGGCATCACATGACATTATTATTAAGGTAAAGCTTTGAAAACACTATCGCTTAAATTATAGCATAAAGTAGGAAACAGCAGCAGCAGCTAGAACTGTGCTCACTCTTATCAAACAGTGTAGTAAGCACTTTACACATATTACTATATTTAATCTTTCAACCGTAAGAAACAGGTAACACAATTATTTCCAGATAAGGAAATGAAGCAAGATACACAATTTGTCCAAGGTCTTACAGCTAATACACTAGGCTCCAGCCAGTAGCATCTGATTCCAGATCCCCTAAGTGATTTTAAAATGGGGAACCAAAGGTGATTACCACTAGTCATAAGATTAAATTCCAATTAAAGGCAAACCAGATGCTTAAAAAATATTCTGGTTAATTTAAATTCTGAATAACTGAGGTTAACTGAAATTATTTAAAAATTAACTTTTATTGTTACAAATTTGACAGATATTCAAACCTGAAAAAAATGCCTTAAAAGGGACTCCTTGAATTTCAATTTAGGAATAAACAGTTCTGTTATGTGGAAAGTGAAAAAAAGCTATCATATTTAAATTAAAAGTTTCTCTATTTTCATCCGTCTTTGTTCCTTGGCTCCTGTGGGCCTCCCATCGCGGTGGCCTCTGTTGTTGCAGAGCGCTGGCTCTGGGCGCATGCGCTCCAGAGCTCCGGCTCGGCAATTGGACACATCAGTCCAGCCGCTCCGGGGCACGTAGGGTCTTCCCAGGCCAAGGATCGAACTGGCGCCCCTTGTACTGCAAGGCAGTGTCCTTACCCACTGGACCACCAGGGGAAGCCCCAGAATGTCTTTTAGACTGTTTCTAAAAAATATGCATCCCTTAGATTTTGTTTATGGTTATACTTTCATTGTCATTATAACAACAGTGAAATCATTTATCAATTTTTTATAAGTATTAATGTGTTCTTTGTAAAATACTAGGTTTTTGAGATTCAAGAAAATATGAACAAATGTTTATGCCTATTTTGACAGTGTAAGTTTTATATACAATTAGACATAAAGAATCCTTAAAAATACTTCTTATAAATGTTTGGTGTCCATATTAAAAATTTTACTATAGTACCTTATGGCATCACATGACATTATTATTAAGGTAAAGCTTTGAAAACACTATCGCTTAAATTATAGCATAAAGTAGGAAACAGCAGCAGCAGCTAGAACTGTGCTCACTCTTATCAAACAGTGTAGTAAGCACTTTACACATATTACTATATTTAATCTTTCAACCGTAAGAAACAGGTAACACAATTATTTCCAGATAAGGAAATGAAGCAAGATACACAATTTGTCCAAGGTCTTACAGCTAATACACTAGGCTCCAGCCAGTAGCATCTGATTCCAGATCCCCTAAGTGATTTTAAAATGGGGAACCAAAGGTGATTACCACTAGTCATAAGATTAAATTCCAATTAAAGGCAAACCAGATGCTTAAAAAATATTCTGGTTAATTTAAATTCTGAATAACTGAGGTTAACTGAAATTATTTAAAAATTAACTTTTATTGTTACAAATTTGACAGATATTCAAACCTGAAAAAAATGCCTTAAAAGGGACTCCTTGAATTTCAATTTAGGAATAAACAGTTCTGTTATGTGGAAAGTACAGCAAAGTAAACCAAAGGCATATGCTAGTAGTTTTCCCCTAATATATCCCATATCATTAAAAAAAATGGTTCGCCTATGTTTCTAAATATTGAAGTGATTACAAAGTAAGGTTGAGTTTTTTAGTGTAATAAATGATAACTTTAAAGCCAATTCAAAAAAAATGCTTAGTTTTACTTACTTGACCAAAAAAAATACGATCAATTATCAGAGACAAACTCAAAGTGACAAATCTGAAAAGCAAAATAGAAAGGGTGACTAACATTAAAAAAAAACCCCAAACTATTTTTATTTATTTATTTGGCTCCGCTGGGTCTTAGTTGTAGCACATGGGATCTTTAGTTGTGGCATGTGGGATCTAGTTCCCTGACCAGGTATTGAACCCTGGTCCCTTGCATTGGGAGCAGAGAGTCTTATCCACTGGATCCCCAGGGAAGTCCCGTGACTAACATTTTGAATTTATTGAAAATCCAGTAGAGGCATATGGCTTATCAGCATATGGCATGAAAAGCCACTTTAACAATGCTTTGAAAGTTTCACCAGCTAAATACGGATTTACATGTTTTGAAAGATCTTTCACTGAAATAAGCTGTATTTAAGCAAATTTTTTAAAAGTAATAAATCCTATATTATCTATTGCTTCATAACAAATTATCCCAAAATATGGCAACCTAGAACTATGAACATTTATTATCTCACAGCTTCTGTGGGTCAAGAATCCAGGCGCAGCTTAGCTGGGTATCTCATAACTTCTCAGGATACTGGCGGGGGCTATAATTTCATTTGGATGCTCTCTCATGATTTTTCCCTAGGGCAGGTATTTTCACTTGAGTATCATATGTTAATCATAGTTTTTCGCTGTCTCTGCCCACTAGAGTGTATATAATTCATGAAGGAATGGACTTTTCTTTTGTTAAATTGCTGTAACTCCAGAATGCGGAACAGTGCCTAGCACATAATAGGATCAAATAAATACTTGCTGAATGAATGCACTACATTCAAAACAATGTTAATAAATCCAAGGAATGACAACAGAGGGAACGTAGCCACTATATTAAAAGATCACTCACTGTTTTAAGAGTCAAAGTGCATTTATAATAATGCAATGAATAATTATTTTGTATATTCTACTAGGTACCCGGGATGATTCTAATCCTAGGAGCTCTAAATTTAGTTAGAAGATCTGGGTTTCAATCCATTTCCACCACAGCAACCCAGTGGCTAATTCATTCTTAGTTTTACCAAGCCCTCCATTTTATGTGTCACAAAGATATACTGCCTAGATCCAAGAATTGTGAAAAATCAAGTAACATGTGAATACATATTCTATATATATTTATGTATATGTATTATAACATCCCATACAAATGGGAAAGAATCAAGTATCCAGAAAATGTATTTGAAAAGTATTTAAGAAATATAGCATAAGAAAGTTCTAATTCTAAAAAATCGCCAAGATCCTCATTTAAGCAAATTAAAATCACGAAAATACAAAATTGGTAATCCTGTTTCCTTGGTCTGATTTCCTCAGTGATATGAGAAGATATATCTGACTAAAAGATGTAAGATCTTGTTCATAATCTATGATTTACAGGTTATTAAAATTAACAGAGGGATTGTAGTCATACTTACCCTACAGGTAAGAACTGATGTAGAATAAGATCAAGTTTTCTCTGTTCTTGCCAGAAATGTCTGAACAGCAGGGGTATCCATGGAATAAGAGCCGTAGGACGGATTATGAAGGCAAGTGCCACCAGGGATGAGTACTTGACACTACAGGCAAGGAAAAGGTATCATCAAGACAACTAGGAATGGGTTCAGAAGTTACTTGTTTGTGCAGTGGTGTTAACTTTTTTTTTTTTTTTTTTTAATGGTATAAATAGCCATGTGATCATGGGGAAATTAATTAAATTTTCTGGCTCTTGATTTTTCTCATCCATAAAAAGATGTAATATGTAAGGCCTTTTCCAGCTCTATTTAATATTTTAGTATTTCCAAGTAGGAAGTTAGAATATTCTAAGTTGACCTTGTTTACTGAAAGGTATGCCAACTTTTTTTTAATGCGGAACAGTGCCTAGCACATAATAGGATCAAATAAATACTTGCTGAATGAATGCACTACATTCAAAACAATGTTAATAAATCCAAGGAATGACAACAGAGGGAACGTAGCCACTATATTAAAAGATCACTCACTGTTTTAAGAGTCAAAGTGCATTTATAATAATGCAATGAATAATTATTTTGTATATTCTACTAGGTACCCGGGATGATTCTAATCCTAGGAGCTCTAAATTTAGTTAGAAGATCTGGGTTTCAATCCATTTCCACCACAGCAACCCAGTGGCTAATTCATTCTTAGTTTTACCAAGCCCTCCATTTTATGTGTCACAAAGATATACTGCCTAGATCCAAGAATTGTGAAAAATCAAGTAACATGTGAATACATATTCTATATATATTTATGTATATGTATTATAACATCCCATACAAATGGGAAAGAATCAAGTATCCAGAAAATGTATTTGAAAAGTATTTAAGAAATATAGCATAAGAAAGTTCTAATTCTAAAAAATCGCCAAGATCCTCATTTAAGCAAATTAAAATCACGAAAATACAAAATTGGTAATCCTGTTTCCTTGGTCTGATTTCCTCAGTGATATGAGAAGATATATCTGACTAAAAGATGTAAGATCTTGTTCATAATCTATGATTTACAGGTTATTAAAATTAACAGAGGGATTGTAGTCATACTTACCCTACAGGTAAGAACTGATGTAGAATAAGATCAAGTTTTCTCTGTTCTTGCCAGAAATGTCTGAACAGCAGGGGTATCCATGGAATAAGAGCCGTAGGACGGATTATGAAGGCAAGTGCCACCAGGGATGAGTACTTGACACTACAGGCAAGGAAAAGGTATCATCAAGACAACTAGGAATGGGTTCAGAAGTTACTTGTTTGTGCAGTGGTGTTAACTTTTTTTTTTTTTTTTTTAATGGTATAAATAGCCATGTGATCATGGGGAAATTAATTAAATTTTCTGGCTCTTGATTTTTCTCATCCATAAAAAGATGTAATATGTAAGGCCTTTTCCAGCTCTATTTAATATTTTAGTATTTCCAAGTAGGAAGTTAGAATATTCTAAGTTGACCTTGTTTACTGAAAGGTATGCCAACTTTTAACCATATAACTCTGCTAGTGCGTTTTCTGGTAGAAAAATGATCAAGTCTGTCTGTAAGAGATAAACGACAGTCACACAAAACCATTTTCTAAGGAGGAAACAAAAGCTCCTTTAAAGAAACATTGGGGGCTTCCCCTGGTGGTCCAGTGGCAAGGACACCGCCTTACAGTGCAAGGGGCGCTGGTTCGATCCCTGGCCTGGGAAGATCCCATGTGCCGCGGAGCGGCTGGACCCATGTGTCCAATTACCGAGCCGGAGCTCTGGGGCGCATGCGCCCAGAGCCGGCGCTCTGCAACAACAGAGGCCACCGCGATGGGAGGCCCACAGGAGCCAAAGAACAAAGACAGATGAAAATAGAGAAATGAAAGACCAATAGAAGTGGCCCGCCCGTCCCCCTCCCTTTCCACCCCCCAAAAGATAAATAAGTAAAATAAAAAGAAACATTGGGATTATTTAGACAGTGATGGGCTACTGCGTGTTTGTGGTTTTCTTTTGAAAGTAGGCTTGTAGTTCTGTCCAAATTAAAGATATATA
Source organism: Tragulus kanchil (assembly GCA_022376925.1). NCBI lineage: Eukaryota > Metazoa > Chordata > Mammalia > Artiodactyla > Tragulidae > Tragulus > Tragulus kanchil. The sequence continues at coordinate 116,616,950 of JAIOJX010000024.1, read as the reverse complement.
TAGATATAGATACCTATATATCTATACACACACACACAAAACGGATTAAAAAAAGCTTACTGTAAAAACATATAGAAATGTGCATTTTTACTATTAGAGGACTTACTTCAATAAATGGTTGAAAGAAACCACCCGATATTTTAATCATGAAGACTAAATAGTAGCAAAATAAAAACTTTAGGGTATCATTATATACCTATTAACCAGTAACTACAAAGAAATTTCCAGTGTTAGTGAAGATGTAAGAGTAGGGATTTCAAGTTCATATGCTTACAGAGACCAGGTAATAGTAAAAATGTGTGATATTGGCTGCACGAGGCCTCTGATAGCATCATGAAGGAATCCTGGCCCAAAATGTTGCCAGGCCTTACATTTTTTTTCAAGAGAGATTAGAAATCTAGATTTTAGGTAAGACCTCCCAATTTTAAAAAGTTGCCAAGTAGTACCTTAAGAAAATAAGAAATGCTCCAGGTGAAATAAAACATTTGTGGCTTGATCTGACTTGCAGACAACCTAATTGTAAATTCTGCCATAGCAAAACTACCTAGAGGATGCCCCAAATGTATCTAGTCCTACCTAACCTCACTCCCAAGTTTTCAGACTTGGATTTCTTACTGCTTTATAAATAATTCTACACAACTGTCTTGCTGGAATTCAGAATCAAAGTATCTGAAATAAGCCCCACAACTTTCTCTCAAAGCTGTTAGTGTCTAGCATTTAATAGCGTCGCTCGGCTGTCAGTCTTAAAGCAGGGACTCGCTTTGCCTGGTGCCTCTTCTTCCTGCACGCCCACTCTCCCTCCACTGCAGTTGCCATCATTGTACCTCAAGCCCTCTCACTCACCTAGAATCTTTTCACAGTTGTGTCACTTGTTTGGAGTCTTCAGTCATTTTTAAAATTTCCCAGAAATATTCCTTAAGAATATCATTGACACCATAAGTATTTGCTGAGCCCATATTTTGTAATAGGCTACACTGGCCATAGATTTCTTTTTTTTTTTTAATAAATTCTATTTATTTATCTTTTTTGGGGGTGGGGTGGGGAGGGAGGGGAATGGGCGGGCCACTTCTATCAGTCTTTCATTTCTCTATTTTCATCCGTCTTTGTTCTTCGGCTCCTGTGGGCCTCCCATCGCGGTGGCCTCTGTTGTCGCAGAGCGCCGGCCCTGGGCGCACATGCGCCAGAGCTCCGGCTCGGTGATTGGACACATGGGTCCAGCCGCTCCGCGGCACATGGGATCTTCCCAGGCCAGGGATGGAACCGGCACCCCTTGCACTGCAAGGCGGTGTCCTTACCCACTGGACCACCAGGGGAAGCCCTGGCCATAGATTTCTCATTTAATTCTTGAGAGTGGTTCTTTAATTTTCACTTGGTAGAAATCAACATTCAAATATGTTCATTTATAGGTAACTTAAGTGAATGCCTGTTCTAGCAGTCAAGAGTCTAATGCAGAAATGATCTAATTTGGTCCTCCCAACAACCTTACAGATAAGGAAGAATGGATACTAGCTTCTTAACTAGATTCCTAGATTTTCTGACTCCCCCTTTCAGCATATCTTAAATACTGCTACTACGAGAGGACAATTTCTAAATCAGGTTTCATTGTGTCCTGCTACCCAGAAGCCACCAGTGTACCCTGGCACTTGTAAACTCTGGAGAAGGGCAAAGTGCCATTCTAGCCTCATCCCTTATTCCTCTCTTCTCCCACACATCCTACGTAACACATGAGCTCCTCTGGATGGCCTGCCCAGAATACAGTGAAACCCTATTCTCATGTTCCCTTTGTTTGGCATTTTATACCAATGTATATAAACCCAAGCCTCATCCATGTGTTTCCTACTTGCACTCCAGGATCTGCTCCCTACTCCTCACTGGCTCAGTGTGTAGGAGGCTAACCTGGTGTGGATTGTATCAGTAGGCTACCTTGCTGTTTGGTTTCTCATTGGCATTGGTTAACTGGAGGGCAGAAGAGTCAGGGTATTTTATTCATTCTGCTCTTTCCTTGCTTATGGTTAAAGGCAGGCTGTTTCCCTCTCTTGTTGGGGTCCTCTCTTAAAATTACAGCTCTATAGATTTCAGTAACAGTTTCCTCTCCTTGCTCCCTGGGCAGTAGAAACTTCTTGTGTGACTAGTCCTTGGGCACTATGGTATCCTCTTACTGGCTTTACTAAACATTGTTTACACCTGTGTAAACAGTTATGTTATTAAACTCTCTTTAGTTATCTAGTTTGAGTATATCTCATTGCTGCTATAATAAATATATCAACTGTGAATTTGTAGTCCGATGGCCTTCATGAATACTAGGGAGTCTACTGGACAATATTGATAACTTAAGATTTTCTAAAACCATGCTTTATAGAGTTTTGTCCATAATTATAACAGTACTGTAACGCACCTGTTTGTAGACTTTGAACCTTCCAAAGGATAGTAGAAAAGAGCAATCATAGTGAGAACAGTTTCCATGGTGTTTGTAAGAGTTCTGGTACAGCAATACCACGTGAACCAAGAGCATAACTGGCAAAAAAACTAAGAAAGATTATAAGCAAATGTGTATGAAGTGGGAAAGGGAAAATATTAGCATTACCTTCTAAGGAAAACAGCAAGCAAGTCTAAATATTAATGTTAAAAGTGGGCAATCCAAACATTGTTTTTAAGAAGTTGTATCAAACATAAGTCTATGATATCAGATCTACATTTGTTGAAGTTAAGTGTATTCTTTTAGGTACATTTTTATGACATTGCATTTGATTTTAAGACTTACTCCACACTAAAAAAAGGCATAAAACACAGATTCCTTGATGGCAGAGTTTAGAAAAGTCTGAAACTCGTAACTACAGTTTCATAATTGGTAGTCCTCAAATTGTCAAATTTACTGACAAATATTTTGATTGATTTTTATTGACCTTGGTTGAAAATGTCAAGTTTCCTTATGGTGGAAAATTTAAGACAACACAAGAGAGGAGAAAAACATACCTATTAGGAAATAGCATTAAATTTTAATTTGGAAATTGACTAAATTAATAAACCACTTTTTGGTAGGACACATAAATGGAAGTCTACAAAACAAATGACTTTAAAAGAAATTTATTAGGGACTTCCCTGGTTGTCCAGTGGGTAGAGAGTCCGCCTTGCACTGCAAGGGGCACCGGTTCGATTTCTGGCCCGGGAAGATCCCATGTGCCGCAGAGCAGCTGGACCAGTGTGTCCAATTACGAGCCGGTGCTCTGCAACGAGAGAGGCCACTGCAGTGGGAGGCCCACACATGCCAAAAAATAAAAGATGAATGAAAATAAATATAAAACTAAGAAGAGGCATGATAGGGGGGAAAAAGTTTATATATAAAAAAAGAAAATTATTAGTTGGTAAATGGATGTCAAAACATGTCACACCAGCTTCCTATGTCTTTGAATAGATACTCTAAACTATGTTCCCAATTTTTGTGACGTTAAAGGCTCATCTTGAACCACAGGATCATAGTGCTGCTACTTTGCAAGAAGGATTTTAATGGCATTATGCCTTTCCTGTTTTAGGTTCAGCCTGGGCAGTGTATATATGCAGACATTAGAGACTGACTTCATCCCTGAAGGACTCAGTTGCTGAAGCAATCAGGCTTTTAAATGCAAATCAACATACTACCCGCAGAAACATGCCCTATCAATAATAAATTGTTAATATTTATTAATAAATTAACATTTCAGAAATGTTTTGGTAAATTGGTTTTCTGCAATTTGGATCATATTTACCAAGAGAAATATAAAAAAGTAAGATTTATTAAGTTTGGCTCATATAAACTTAATTTGATAACTCTTCAGGATATGGTTTAAATGGGAAAATCCATTCAGGATCTGAATGGGAGATAATCTATCTCCCCACTGTGAAACAAGTCAAATGATAAAAAACAGACTTCTATACCTTTTCCATCATTCTAGCCAGAAGTGAAAGAGTGAAAAGATAATTCTCAGGCTTGAGTCTTAGGTGGGTGGAGAGGACTAGTGAACAGGTATTTTACTGAAAATAACTACAGTTTCATAATTGGTAGTCCTCAAATTGTCAAATTTACTGACAAATATTTTGATTGATTTTTATTGACCTTGGTTGAAAATGTCAAGTTTCCTTATGGTGGAAAATTTAAGACAACACAAGAGAGGAGAAAAACATACCTATTAGGAAATAGCATTAAATTTTAATTTGGAAATTGACTAAATTAATAAACCACTTTTTGGTAGGACACATAAATGGAAGTCTACAAAACAAATGACTTTAAAAGAAATTTATTAGGGACTTCCCTGGTTGTCCAGTGGGTAGAGAGTCCGCCTTGCACTGCAAGGGGCACCGGTTCGATTTCTGGCCCGGGAAGATCCCATGTGCCGCAGAGCAGCTGGACCAGTGTGTCCAATTACGAGCCGGTGCTCTGCAACGAGAGAGGCCACTGCAGTGGGAGGCCCACACATGCCAAAAAATAAAAGATGAATGAAAATAAATATAAAACTAAGAAGAGGCATGATAGGGGGGAAAAAGTTTATATATAAAAAAAGAAAATTATTAGTTGGTAAATGGATGTCAAAACATGTCACACCAGCTTCCTATGTCTTTGAATAGATACTCTAAACTATGTTCCCAATTTTTGTGACGTTAAAGGCTCATCTTGAACCACAGGATCATAGTGCTGCTACTTTGCAAGAAGGATTTTAATGGCATTATGCCTTTCCTGTTTTAGGTTCAGCCTGGGCAGTGTATATATGCAGACATTAGAGACTGACTTCATCCCTGAAGGACTCAGTTGCTGAAGCAATCAGGCTTTTAAATGCAAATCAACATACTACCCGCAGAAACATGCCCTATCAATAATAAATTGTTAATATTTATTAATAAATTAACATTTCAGAAATGTTTTGGTAAATTGGTTTTCTGCAATTTGGATCATATTTACCAAGAGAAATATAAAAAAGTAAGATTTATTAAGTTTGGCTCATATAAACTTAATTTGATAACTCTTCAGGATATGGTTTAAATGGGAAAATCCATTCAGGATCTGAATGGGAGATAATCTATCTCCCCACTGTGAAACAAGTCAAATGATAAAAAACAGACTTCTATACCTTTTCCATCATTCTAGCCAGAAGTGAAAGAGTGAAAAGATAATTCTCAGGCTTGAGTCTTAGGTGGGTGGAGAGGACTAGTGAACAGGTAGCAAACAGCTGAGGTAACCTGTGAGGTTTACAACTGTGGTCTAGAACTATTCCTACTGAATATTACAGCAAGTGAGCCAAGGACTCAACATGGCTCTGACCTAGGCTTAGCTTCTCTAGGGTTAGTGGGCACCGGTGGTTTCTACCACCCGGGGCTCATTCAGAAGGAGAGAGAGCACATCCACTTGGATCTTGCTGTTCTGAATTATGGAAGTACCTCTAGAAAGCTGTACAAGTATCTTCTGGAATTGTCTTGAGAATCAGTCATGTTGACGACCTGTTCATGTGCATGCTCACAGAAATGAAGAATATACAGTTGTATTTCATACTTACCACCCATTTTGCTACTTGCTGATTTCCTAGTTGCTTCATTAATGAGTAAAGCCTCAAGTCTGCTATAGCAGACAGAAGTGCTTGAGCAAGTCTAGGAATCCAAATCTTCATTAGTTAAAAAAGAAAAAAAAAGATAATAAAAACATCTGTTGGTTCACACTTTAAAATCATAAGAAACTGACAGGCTTATGCAACTACTGATTGAAAGTTTTTTTTTTTTTTTTTTTGAAAGTTTTAAAAAACAGATGTATTATTATATTCTGCAAAAATACCTGTTTTACAAAATATACATTAATTTTCATGGAAATATTAAAAGGTAGTTTTATCATTCCCCTTCTGTCTGTAATATATATATTACAACTCTACTACTTTTAAATAGCCAGCAGCCCATTTCATTGTGTGAAGGTTCTGTTTTTAGGAGCACATTTATTTATTTTCATTAGTATAAAAAGTAAGATTTATTAAGTTTGGCTCATATAAACTTAATTTGATAACTCTTCAGGATATGGTTTAAATGGGAAAATCCATTCAGGATCTGAATGGGAGATAATCTATCTCCCCACTGTGAAACAAGTCAAATGATAAAAAACAGACTTCTATACCTTTTCCATCATTCTAGCCAGAAGTGAAAGAGTGAAAAGATAATTCTCAGGCTTGAGTCTTAGGTGGGTGGAGAGGACTAGTGAACAGGTAGCAAACAGCTGAGGTAACCTGTGAGGTTTACAACTGTGGTCTAGAACTATTCCTACTGAATATTACAGCAAGTGAGCCAAGGACTCAACATGGCTCTGACCTAGGCTTAGCTTCTCTAGGGTTAGTGGGCACCGGTGGTTTCTACCACCCGGGGCTCATTCAGAAGGAGAGAGAGCACATCCACTTGGATCTTGCTGTTCTGAATTATGGAAGTACCTCTAGAAAGCTGTACAAGTATCTTCTGGAATTGTCTTGAGAATCAGTCATGTTGACGACCTGTTCATGTGCATGCTCACAGAAATGAAGAATATACAGTTGTATTTCATACTTACCACCCATTTTGCTACTTGCTGATTTCCTAGTTGCTTCATTAATGAGTAAAGCCTCAAGTCTGCTATAGCAGACAGAAGTGCTTGAGCAAGTCTAGGAATCCAAATCTTCATTAGTTAAAAAAGAAAAAAAAAGATAATAAAAACATCTGTTGGTTCACACTTTAAAATCATAAGAAACTGACAGGCTTATGCAACTACTGATTGAAAGTTTTTTTTTTTTTTTTTGAAAGTTTTAAAAAACAGATGTATTATTATATTCTGCAAAAATACCTGTTTTACAAAATATACATTAATTTTCATGGAAATATTAAAAGGTAGTTTTATCATTCCCCTTCTGTCTGTAATATATATATTACAACTCTACTACTTTTAAATAGCCAGCAGCCCATTTCATTGTGTGAAGGTTCTGTTTTTAGGAGCACATTTATTTATTTTCATTAGTATAACAGGTAATTTTTTATGAAACATTTACAATACTGTGTGCTAAGTATCATACTAAGTACTTTATGTTTATCAGCTCATTCCGCCCTGACAATCCTATGCGACAGGTACTGTTTTATAAATGAGAAAACAGGCACAGAGAGGCTAAGTAATTTCCCTAAAACTGCAGAGCTAGTTCGTGTGGAGGTCAGGATTTAAACCCAAGTCTGCTTGACTCCAGAACTCTTAGCTACTAACCACATGGTTTTACTATCCTGCAGTATCAGTAATGTAATTTATTTTTTAAAGCTTTAATCTATAATTATAGAAAAATGATACTCAGATGATATTAAAGAATAAATTTAAGAGTAAAAAGAAATTAAACAGTAAATGTATAACAATTAGAGTTAATGATTTTATGTTGCACATTAGCATCTTTGAGTTTTAAAATGTGTCAGAAGGTAAAGAGGACATGGAACATGCCAGGGGTAACCCTGAAGGTGAGGCCCTTGTTGGCAGCTTACCAAGCTTTCCTCCTGCTCTTTAAGACCCGGGCTCCTCCCCAAAGCGGCAGGAGCCACATGCCCTGTGCCATCTTCTGACCGTTCAAACCACACTGTGCTACTCCCACAGGTCTCCCTTCCTCTCCCCTCTTCTCACATATTCCAAGTCAGCGCAGTCCAGTATGAGTACAATGTGAGCCACATACTGAATTTTAAATTTTATAGTAGTCTTGAAAAGTGAAAAAAATCCCAAACAGGTAAAAATTAATCTTACGGTTTTGTTTAACTCATTACATCTAAAATAGTTAAACATCCAATCAGTATAAAAAATGACAGAAACACTTCACATTCTTGGTCTAGTTCTTTGACATCTGGGATGTGTTTTACACTAACAGCACTTCTCAACTTGGAGCATCTACACTTCCAGTCTGCAGCAGCTGCATCTGGCTAGTGGCTTCCATATTGGACAGCAGAGCTCTAAGCCATCCTTAATTCTGTCCACATACCTTATGCAGTTTAGACAGAAGTTATCTGCAGAGAGCATGGGGCTGTGACTAAGTAGACCTAGGATCTGGTTTTAGCTTTTAACCTGCAGTGTTTTCTTCATCATTTCTCTGTCTTCTTCTAGTTTCAAAATTATAAAATCTATATTTACAATAATATGAGAGTATCAATGACTGACCACATCATAATGGTTCTCTAAAAGCTCAAGTTCCAGGTAAGACAGGGTTTTGGGCCGGGGGGGAGGCGGGGGGCAAAGGGTTATTGGGGTGGCGTAGGATGGGGACAAGAGGACATTTCCTTTAAATCACAAAATGACCAGGCTGGGTCAGCTATAAGGTTCTTGGAGGAATAGGAAGTTGTTTTACTCTGAGAACACCTTCATTCATAACATTATCTACTCTGGGATATTATATATATTTGCCAAGGCAAATATGAATATCCTGCGTATCTAGAAGCCAGTGGGTAGCCCTGAGAGATGAAAAAACCATTAGGGTACAACACAGCCTAAAACAAACAAACAAAAAACGAAGAACTGTAACATGTTTCCAGGCTTCAAAAGTCCCTTCAGGACTTCAGCTGCCTTTGGAACTCTGGGCCAGTTCAACCTAACGAGAGCTTAAAGGATACTGAGAATGAGGTTAGAAAGACTTTTCACCATTAGTTCTTTTGCATCTTTTCCTGGGAACTGACCCCAGAAATTCATGATCTAGGGATTACATCCCTGCTCACTGTTGATGCTAAGTACTACAGAGCACAATGGCTGTACATATCATTATATTTTTGTCAAATTAGTTTCTCTAATTGTTAATTTCTTTGCTCATATAACATGGTCTGCTCACAAAAGTTAACAAAAGGTGTAACAGTCTCTTAGGTGATTCTTTTATGAGAGAAATTTACTTCTAAATATAATGTAATTCTGAAAATCTATACATCTTAACTGGATTTATCACAGCAGAACACTTTCATGCTCAGTCTTATGTTTTTAGCACATATTGAACACCTAAACATCACAGTGTTTCTTGGAACCCTGGGCTTCCCAGATATGGTCAGACTTTAGCCGCAATAGTCTTCTATAAACAAACTTCATGACAGCAATATTATCAGTTAATATATATTAACCTTAAAAAAGGGATGAAATAAATCAGTTAATGACTATTTTGATTACATTTATTTAAGCTTACCAGCAAGTGAACAGTATCTTTCCCCAAAAGATGCAGAATCTTATAAATGCTTGCAAAGATTAAGGGGTAAGTGTAGCCCCTCAATCTTTCTGTCCATTCCCAGGTCAGATAACCATAATTAAGTAATATTAAGGACTAATGTTAAATATCATTGAAACAAAATCTCTTTTTTCATTTCTATATATAACTTATTTTTTGACAGGAGCTTAAGAACAGTATTTTATAGAGGAGATTTGAGATAAAAATGCAATTGGCCAACTAAATTGTTTTTCACTTTATATCCTCCACATTACTGAGCACTCTGGGAACGTATGCCAGAGGCTTAGTCATGTACATTAACACCAAAGAAAAATATAAAAGAAATATTAGCATAAATTAATGGTACACTTTTAGGAGTTAAAATCACTTGGAGAATATATGAAAAATCGATGAAAACATGTCATAGAGCCAACACAGTTTGTAAGATGAATACACATTTCTAGTCCAGAAAAGAAACTACAAAGGATATTTGAAAACCATGTGATGCGCAACTTCAAGAGACTGCCAGTATTCATCTGGAACAAAACTGGTCTGGACTAAAAAGCAGTTACATATTCGTAATGCTATGATAAACAAGACCAGATAAATGTTTTCACCAAGAAGATCTGAAAAAAAAAAAAACCCAAAATGAACAATCAGGTAACTGTAGCACAAGAATCAGGCCAATTCCATGTAGAGAACTAGAGTCTGGTTGCTCCCTTGCTCAGGGCAGTGGGGAATCCTGACTCTCCACAGTCTCTTAGGTGATTCTTTTTATGAGAGAAATTTACTTCTAAATATAATGTAATTCTGAAAATCTATACATCTTAACTGGATTTATCACAGCAGAACACTTTCATGCTCAGTCTTATGTTTTTAGCACATATTGAACACCTAAACATCACAGTGTTTCTTGGAACCCTGGGCTTCCCAGATATGGTCAGACTTTAGCCGCAATAGTCTTCTATAAACAAACTTCATGACAGCAATATTATCAGTTAATATATATTAACCTTAAAAAAGGGATGAAATAAATCAGTTAATGACTATTTTGATTACATTTATTTAAGCTTACCAGCAAGTGAACAGTATCTTTCCCCAAAAGATGCAGAATCTTAAAAATGCTTGCAAAGATTAAGGGGTAAGTGTAGCCCCTCAATCTTTCTGTCCATTCCCAGGTCAGATAACCATAATTAAGTAATATTAAGGACTAATGTTAAATATCATTGAAACAAAATCTCTTTTTTCATTTCTATATATAACTTATTTTTTGACAGGAGCTTAAGAACAGTATTTTATAGAGGAGATTTGAGATAAAAATGCAATTGGCCAACTAAATTGTTTTTCACTTTATATCCTCCACATTACTGAGCACTCTGGGAACGTATGCCAGAGGCTTAGTCATGTACATTAACACCAAAGAAAAATATAAAAGAAATATTAGCATAAATTAATGGTACACTTTTAGGAGTTAAAATCACTTGGAGAATATATGAAAAATCGATGAAAACATGTCATAGAGCCAACACAGTTTGTAAGATGAATACACATTTCTAGTCCAGAAAAGAAACTACAAAGGATATTTGAAAACCATGTGATGCGCAACTTCAAGAGACTGCCAGTATTCATCTGGAACAAAACTGGTCTGGACTAAAAAGCAGTTACATATTCGTAATGCTATGATAAACAAGACCAGATAAATGTTTTCACCAAGAAGATCTGAAAAAAAAAAAAACCCAAAATGAACAATCAGGTAACTGTAGCACAAGAATCAGGCCAATTCCATGTAGAGAACTAGAGTCTGGTTGCTCCCTTGCTCAGGCTCTGCTAAAGCAGTGGGGAATCCTGACTCTCCACAGTACTCAAAAGCAGACCTGGGTAGGAAGTTGAGACGAGCGCCAGAGCCTCACCAGTGGGTGGTCACCACTCCTTTCATTTAACCAATCGAACACTAAGATACGTTTTGAAAAAGAGATAAGGTTAAAATAAGTCCTTAGGCTAATATATGTATATCTAATGAAGGGAACCAGCTAACAAAATACTAACTTGGGAAGCTACGCTATATATGTGCATATACTGGCACACTTTGTACACTTTTTAAATAGTCCTTATTGATGCTTGCTAAATGCGAGGCACTAAATTCATTCCTTTACATGCACTATGTCATTTAGTCCTCATTGCTATGGGGCAAGTCTCATTAGCTCCATTTTATATGAGGAGACTGAGGCTCAAAAGTTAAACTGCCTTCTCCCATGTCAGAACATTTGTAAATAAACAGGCCAAGTCTGTATGCTGACTCAAAAGTCCTACTCTTAATCAGAAATGGACAGCCTGTACACTGAGTCATTTTTAAATGTGAATTTAGTTGCTGACATTTAAAAATCAAATTTTATGTTAACATCTGTATTGTAGCGTATCAAAACTCCTTAAGATCTGGCAACACGAGCTCAACTGGGAACTACTGGCTGGTACTGAAATAGAGGGTGTTTTGACTTTTGCTTGTATTTATCCTTGCCTGTTCAGCCTCCTGAGGACTTGATTTTGCAACCTGCCTCTGATCTACTGTGAGTCTTCTACTATCATTCCTGGTTCCTGCCACTCTTCTTCCTTATTCTCCAAGAACACACTTTTTTTTTTTTTTTAAATTGAAGGATAATTACAATATTGTGATTGTTTTTGCCGTACATCAACATGAATTGGCCATAGGCATCATGAGTCCTCTCCCACCTCTGACCTCACCCATCCCTCCAGGTTGTCACACAGCACTGGCTTGGGTGTCCTGTGTCCTACATCTACCTCCCACTGGCTATTCTGCATGTGGTAATGTGTGTTTCAGTGCTGTTCTCTCAGATCAGCCCACCCGCTCCTCTCCCTGAGTCCCAAAGTCGGTTCTTTTGTCTGTGTCTCTTTTGATAACCCTGCAGGTAGGATCTGTCTAGATTCCATTCCGTATGTGTTAATATACGATATTTGTCTTTCTTTTTGTGACTTTATTATATAATAGGCTGTAGGTTCACTCAACTCATTAGAACTGACTCAAATGTGTTCCTTTTTATAGCTGAGAAATATTCCATTGTATGTATCACAACTTCCTTATCCATTCATTTGCTGATGGATATCTAGGTTGCTTCCATGTCCTAGCTATTGTAAATAGGGCTGCAGTGAACGTTGGGGTACTTTCTCAATTCAAGACAGCGTGCGTCTTTTTCAGTTCTGGTTTCCTCAGGATATATGCCTACTAGTGGGGCTGCTGGGTTGTATGGTGGTTTTACTCCTAGTTTTTTAAGGAATCTCCATACTGTTCTCCATGGCGGTGTATCAGTTTGCTTTCCCACCAACAGTGCAGGTTCCCTTCTCTCCAAATCCTCTTGAGCATTTACTGTTTGTAAACTTTTTGATGTTGGCCGTTCCGACCTGTGTGAGATGATACATTACTGTGCGTTTGCCTTTCATTTCTCCAATACTGAGCAATGTTGAGCATCTTTTCATGTGTTTCTTAGCCATCTGTATGCCTTCTTTGGAGAAGTGTCTTTTTAGGTGTTCCGCTCACTTTTTGATTGGGTTGTTTATTTTTTGGTATTGAACTGCACGAGCTGCTTATACATTTTGGAGATTAATTTTTCATCAGTTGTTTCATTTGCTAGTTTCTCCCATTCTGAGTGTTGTCTTTTCACCTTGCTTATAGTTTCCTTAATTGTGCAAAAGCTTTTATGTTTACTTGGGTTCGATCTATTTATTTTTGTTTTTATTTCCATTACTGTAGGAGGTGGGTCATTTAGGATTTAGGTCAGAGAGGGCAGGAACACATTTTAAATGTTTCTGAGCTGGAACATTAAACACCAAATAGTGCCCCTTCTGAACTTTCATCTTTCAGAAACAAATCTCCCTACTGGACTGTATTTAATGTCAGAAAACCCTGTTCTTTCCTTTCCTCCTCTTTACTCTGGACTCTGGCAGAAAAAAAACAAAACCAAAAAACTACTCAGAACTGGCCCTTGAACACTCGCGCTTCGCACATAAAAGGCGCTCAATAAGTACTTAACTAAATGAATGAGGAGCCCATCTACACATTAAATACCCCCTTGGATAGATCAAATCCCACTCGCTAGGGTGATCCTTCTCCTCTCAACATGACATCAAGGCCAAGGAGAAGGCGGAGGGGGCAGCGATGCGGCGGGGAGTCAGCCCTGGTCCCACTCCAAGAACTACCCCTCCGTAGCTATGAGACTTGGGGAACCTGGGTCTCGGTGGCCACTCCTCCTCTGACTAGGGATGGTCACATCACACTTATTCACTTCACTTCACATAATTATGTTTTGTCGCGGGGAGGACGGCAAAACATAATGCAGAATACAGCAGCGGCCGCAAGCTGCCGGGATCGAGAATCCCGTCTCCGGCCCAACGCGACTTCCTGGCACCCCCGCCCCCGGCGCCCAGTAGATGGAGCCCGCGCTCCGGGCCGCAGATTTCCCGCCTCCACCTGCCGGCTCCACGTCCACACCCGCTCCCTCACCTCCGCGGCGGCCGGCGCTCTTCTGCGTGCTGAAATACAAGGTGGACTTTCTGGTTCGCAGCTTCGTCTTCTCCTGGGAGCGGTTCTGGAGACCGCGGAAAAAGAGGCCGCCGCCGTCGTCTCGCTCCATCCAGCGTCAGCTTTGGGGTGCGCGGGGGACCGCCAGCCGCCGCTGTGCCCAGCGATGCAGAGCTGCGGCGGCGCGCGTTGCCCTTCCACCCACTAAATTTGGCCTTTGCGAGCTGCTGTCGCGGGCAGGCGCGGAGGTTGCCGGGAAAGGGCATCTTGGCCACGCCCACCCCGGCAGCGGTGCGCACGGCCCGGTTCCCTGGCGCTTGTACCCGTCGCCTCGGGTTCGTCCACGCCCTCCCTTCTACATTTCTTCCTGAGATTGTTCCTCTCCCATTTCGTCTAGAAAACCCTGTTCTTTCATCTTTCAGAAACAAATCTCCCTACTGGACTGTATTTAATGTCAGAAAACCCTGTTCTTTCCTTTCCTCCTCTTTACTCTGGACTCTGGCAGAAAAAAAACAAAACCAAAAAACTACTCAGAACTGGCCCTTGAACACTCGCGCTTCGCACATAAAAGGCGCTCAATAAGTACTTAACTAAATGAATGAGGAGCCCATCTACACATTAAATACCCCCTTGGATAGATCAAATCCCACTCGCTAGGGTGATCCTTCTCCTCTCAACATGACATCAAGGCCAAGGAGAAGGCGGAGGGGGCAGCGATGCGGCGGGGAGTCAGCCCTGGTCCCACTCCAAGAACTACCCCTCCGTAGCTATGAGACTTGGGGAACCTGGGTCTCGGTGGCCACTCCTCCTCTGACTAGGGATGGTCACATCACACTTATTCACTTCACTTCACATAATTATGTTTTGTCGCGGGGAGGACGGCAAAACATAATGCAGAATACAGCAGCGGCCCGCAAGCTGCCGGGATCGAGAATCCCGTCTCCGGCCCAACGCGACTTCCTGGCACCCCCGCCCCCGGCGCCCAGTAGATGGAGCCCGCGCTCCGGGCCGCAGATTTCCCGCCTCCACCTGCCGGCTCCACGTCCACACCCGCTCCCTCACCTCCGCGGCGGCCGGCGCTCTTCTGCGTGCTGAAATACAAGGTGGACTTTCTGGTTCGCAGCTTCGTCTTCTCCTGGGAGCGGTTCTGGAGACCGCGGAAAAAGAGGCCGCCGCCGTCGTCTCGCTCCATCCAGCGTCAGCTTTGGGGTGCGCGGGGGACCGCCAGCCGCCGCTGTGCCCAGCGATGCAGAGCTGCGGCGGCGCGCGTTGCCCTTCCACCCACTAAATTTGGCCTTTGCGAGCTGCTGTCGCGGGCAGGCGCGGAGGTTGCCGGGAAAGGGCATCTTGGCCACGCCCACCCCGGCAGCGGTGCGCACGGCCCGGTTCCCTGGCGCTTGTACCCGTCGCCTCGGGTTCGTCCACGCCCTCCCTTCTACATTTCTTCCTGGAGAGATTGTTCCTCTCCTTGGGTTTCGCGGTCTCTGCGGCCGGGGGTCCGGAAACTGTTGAAAGGAGCCGGATCTTACCTCCGCGGAGGCAGGCTGGAGGCGGCGCTTAGCTGTAGCCGAACGGTACGCTGCGGGTGAGTGGTAATAATGGAAAAGAAAATTACAAACGGGAGCGTTGGTGTAACCATTCATCTTTCGGGTGATCTTGCAGCAGCTCTTTGTTGAACGACTTAGGCGGGGTAGGAGTAATTTAGCCCCTTGTACAGATACGGAAAATAAGGGCTCCAAAGGTTAAAGGGCCTGGTCAGGTTCAGCGAGCTAGCGGCGTAAGGGGCACCTTCCCCATTTACATGTGGTTTAATTGTCTGTTTTCCCAGGATCTGACTTGCAAATGTCTCCTTTCCTTACACTCATTGGTCGTCGAACCAAAACATGCAGAGAGAAGTTTTCATTTATCTAGCTAACTGTAGAGTTTGGGGAGAGAAAGACTCCCCACCCCGCGCCCCGCAGTTTAAATTAACGATTTTAGCGGTATATTATAAGGAAGCTGCTGTTTATTCTGCCACTGTTGAATTTTGTAATCTCGGCGGCTTGATTTAGGAGGCTGTGGAGCGTTGTTATAATAAAGGAAAACATGTGAATTCTTCGCTTTGCTTTCTTTGTTCGTAAACATGTACTTAGTGTCTCCTGCAACCTTGGAACGTCTCACAGACTATGGACTGTAGCCAGGAGTATGATTTTCTGAGAAGTTCTAGAGTTTTAACTTTTCAGCTGTTAAAAGTGAAACTAGCCATTGCCGCCCGCCGCGGGGGGTCGTCTCGCTCCATCCAGCGTCAGCTTTGGGGTGCGCGGGGACCGCCAGCCGCCGCTGTGCCCAGCGATGCAGAGCTGCGGCGCGCGCGTTGCCCTTCCACCCACTAAATTTGGCCTTTGCGAGCTGCTGTCGCGGGCAGGCGCGGAGGTTGCCGGGAAAGGGCATCTTGGCCACGCCCACCCCGGCAGCGGTGCGCACGGCCCGGTTCCCTGGCGCTTGTACCCGTCGCCTCGGGTTCGTCCACGCCCTCCCTTCTACATTTCTTCCTGGAGAGATTGTTCCTCTCCTTGGGTTTCGCGGTCTCTGCGGCCGGGGGTCCGGAAACTGTTGAAAGGAGCCGGATCTTACCTCCGCGGAGGCAGGCTGGAGGCGGCGCTTAGCTGTAGCCGAACGGTACGCTGCGGGTGAGTGGTAATAATGGAAAAGAAAATTACAAACGGGAGCGTTGGTGTAACCATTCATCTTTCGGGTGATCTTGCAGCAGCTCTTTGTTGAACGACTTAGGCGGGGTAGGAGTAATTTAGCCCCTTGTACAGATACGGAAAATAAGGGCTCCAAAGGTTAAAGGGCCTGGTCAGGTTCAGCGAGCTAGCGGCGTAAGGGGCACCTTCCCCATTTACATGTGGTTTAATTGTCTGTTTTCCCAGGATCTGACTTGCAAATGTCTCCTTTCCTTACACTCATTGGTCGTCGAACCAAAACATGCAGAGAGAAGTTTTCATTTATCTAGCTAACTGTAGAGTTTGGGGAGAAAAAAAGACTCCCCCCCCCCCACCCCGCGCCCCGCAGTTTAAATTAACGATTTTAGCGGTATATTATAAGGAAGCTGCTGTTTATTCTGCCACTGTTGAATTTTGTAATCTCGGCGGCTTGATTTAGGAGGCTGTGGAGCGTTGTTATAATAAAGGAAAACATGTGAATTCTTCGCTTTGCTTTCTTTGTTCGTAAACATGTACTTAGTGTCTCCTGCAACCTTGGAACGTCTCACAGACTATGGACTGTAGCCAGGAGTATGATTTTCTGAGAAGTTCTAGAGTTTTAACTTTTCAGCTGTTAAAAGTGAAACTAGCCATTTTGTCAGAAATGGATGGCAGGTGACTTAGAGGTGATGTCTGTATGTATCCACTATAGCATCAAAGGAATTAGGAAACCTTTTAGCTTGTTTCTAAAAATTGTTGTTTTTAATCATGCATATTGCCATGAAATATAGTAAAGAAGGGTTAATGATGAAAAGTAACAAATATCTCTCATAGTTTCAGATGAGATGGATAATCACATTTAACTTTCGTGGAGGACTGTTTCTCTTAATAGTTTTCGTATGCCTTTAAAGGCACAAAGAGTATGTTCTCCTCCTCTTTCACACTTTTGCTATTTGAAGAACTATCCATTTGTGGAATTCCCTGGTGGTCCAGTGGGTAAGACTCTGCGCTTCTAATGCGTGGGGCCCGGGTTCGACCCCTGGTCAGGGAACTAGATCCCACATGCCACAACTAAGACCCAGTGCAGCCAAGTTAAGACAAATAAAGCAATAATATATAAGAAAGAAAAGAAAGAATTATCCGTTTGAAACCTCTGAAAACATTCTGTAGTAGAGTTTAGCTTTATCTTACACCATCCCCTAACGGTTATTTTTTCCTCTACCTTTTGTATCTTTACTCCTATTTTAGTTACATCAGTAAACATATTTACATATTATGGGAAAAATACTATTCAGTGCAGAAGCAAAGGAGTGACGTGCAATCTTTATAGAGGATATTGTGCTGAGTTACTGTTTTGCTTCCCCGTTTCTTTGTGTACAGATCTGAAGAGATTTCTTGGATGTGGATTTTTTTTTTCAGAACCACTCTTGTACTGTACAGAGTTTGATGAGGAAATGTTTGGAAGATTGACTTTTCCGCAACTGCTTTTTGCTAGCCTCCTTGGAATTGCTGGAGGAATATATATTTATCAACCAATATTTGAACAGTATTCCAGAGATCAAAAGGAGTTAAAAGAAAAGATGAAATTGAGAGAAGACTCAGAAGAGAAGAAAAGTTAATGCTACATGGAGTTGAACTGTAATTGCTTAAAATTCCATTCAAAGTGTACATTATAAATAATCTAGTAAAAATTTTCACTGTAAATAATCTAGGAAAGAGTTACCAACTATACTTTAAATGTAAGTAAATTATAAGCAATGATTTTAAATTAGTTTTAAAACTAGCCCTGTCAGTTTTAATGTTTACTATATTTCCTATTAATGTTCTATGTCTTTTCACCAGGACCTATGAGTATGTTTTCTTTTAAGCAAAAATTCTCCTATGAGCATGTCTTAAGGAGTATTTTATTTTCTAGTTTTGGGGTTTTACTGGGAACATGGCTTATAATTCCTTCTGTGGTCAGTGGAGGACTGTTTCTCTTAATAGTTTTCGTATGCCTTTAAAGGCACAAAGAGTATGTTCTCCTCCTCTTTCACACTTTTGCTATTTGAAGAACTATCCATTTGTGGAATTCCCTGGTGGTCCAGTGGGTAAGACTCTGCGCTTCTAATGCGTGGGGCCCGGGTTCGACCCCTGGTCAGGGAACTAGATCCCACATGCCACAACTAAGACCCAGTGCAGCCAAGTTAAGACAAATAAAGCAATAATATATAAGAAAGAAAAGAAAGAATTATCCGTTTGAAACCTCTGAAAACATTCTGTAGTAGAGTTTAGCTTTATCTTACACCATCCCCTAACGGTTATTTTTTCCTCTACCTTTTGTATCTTTACTCCTATTTTAGTTACATCAGTAAACATATTTACATATTATGGGAAAAATACTATTCAGTGCAGAAGCAAAGGAGTGACGTGCAATCTTTATAGAGGATATTGTGCTGAGTTACTGTTTTGCTTCCCGTTCTTTGTGTACAGATCTGAAGAGATTTCTTGGATGTGGATTTTTTTTTTCAGAACCACTCTTGTACTGTACAGAGTTTGATGAGGAAATGTTTGGAAGATTGACTTTTCCGCAACTGCTTTTTGCTAGCCTCCTTGGAATTGCTGGAGGAATATATATTTATCAACCAATATTTGAACAGTATTCCAGAGATCAAAAGGAGTTAAAAGAAAAGATGAAATTGAGAGAAGACTCAGAAGAGAAGAAAAGTTAATGCTACATGGAGTTGAACTGTAATTGCTTAAAATTCCATTCAAAGTGTACATTATAAATAATCTAGTAAAAATTTTCACTGTAAATAATCTAGGAAAGAGTTACCAACTATACTTTAAATGTAAGTAAATTATAAGCAATGATTTTAAATTAGTTTTAAAACTAGCCCTGTCAGTTTTAATGTTTACTATATTTCCTATTAATGTTCTATGTCTTTTCACCAGGACCTATGAGTATGTTTTCTTTTAAGCAAAAATTCTCCTATGAGCATGTCTTAAGGAGTATTTTATTTTCTAGTTGAGGTTTATTTTACTGGGAACATGGCTTATACAGTGGCAGTCTAGACTGTATAAACTAGCTGGGAATGGTGTTTGCAGTAGTGTTTGTAGATGAAGTTAACTGAGTTAGCCACCTCAGGCAAAATGCCCCTCAGTTACCTGCAGTGAGCCTGCTTTAATGCAGGTTAGCAGTTTTGAATCCCAGTGCTTTCTCATCTCATGCAGAATCGGGGAGTGACTGAGATTTGGGGTGGCTCAGGTCGAATGAAGATTTTTGAGAAGGTAGATGGTATCCCATAAGGTGGCAAACATGTCACAGATGTGTTTACTTAACTCATTAAGCAAATTTCCATTAGTAGTGGTGGTCAGGGAGGAGTTACTTTATTATGAAGCTATTCATACAGTCAGAGAGTTTTTTGGAAATGCTAAGAATCGATATTACTTTAATTTTATATTTCCAGTGAGAGCTTAAATATAACCACATTATGTACAAAATACTGTAAATCAACTCATTGTTATTATTTTGTTTGAAAATAAATTCATTATAACTTAATCTAAGCTATGTTGAGATTAGCATGGGTAATTTTTAAAAAAGGGAAAAAACAAAGTTATGTATGTTCACCTCATTAAAAAACCCGAACAGTACAGAAATGAATGTGAAAGTTACTACTTTACAGTACAGGTTGATTTAATCAGCACTTTTAATAGTTTAGCTTTTGAGACTTTTTCTTTTAGGCACATAAAAACATAGGTGAATTTAAGACACATCCGACATATCTACTGTGTGATAGGCTTGGCTTGGCTGTCTGTAGATTGAGGTCCTCTGCTGTACGTCCTCTCATTCTGGGACCTGGGCTCAAGGAGCAGTCCCTTCCTGGGATATGACAGTGTTTAGAATTAAGAGAGAAAGGCTGAGAGGAAACATGGAATCGTAAGCTTCTGCTCAGTTGTGGCAAATGCCTCCTTACATTCTGCCCGTTTGGAGCATGTCCCAGGGTCCCTGCCCAAAAGTGAGGACAGAGACAGAGACTCTTGTCATAGGATGTACAGTCAAGTCACATAACCATGGGCAAAAATGTGTGATCCTGCTACCCAAGGAACGAGAATCCTGCTTAACATCAGGTGAAACTGAACTGCTTTTGATCCTCCTCTTAAGAAGGATGCACCTGTCAGTTTGTTCGTCACATACCGATTGCCAGAGAATGAGTTGACTTTTTTTTCCCCAGTAAAGGTACTACAGCCACTGAGACCAAAGCTACAATGGGCTACCACTTCACATGCACTAGGACGACTACAATCAAAAAGAGAGGACATAGTACGTGTTGACCAGGATGTGGAGGAGTGAAACCCTCGTGTACTGCTGGTGAGGACATGAGCCAGTGCAGCTGCTGTAAAACAGTTTAGGAGTTAGTTCCTCAAAAAGAGGAACATACGGTGTTGCCATGTGACCCAACGATTCTGCTTTTAGAGGTATTTTTCAGAATGGTGAAAACGTATCTACACAGACATTTCTAAGTGAATGCTCATAGCATCATTATTATAATAGCCCCAAAGTGGAAATAACCCACATGTCTCAGTCAGTGAATGAATAAATATATGTGGTATATCCCACACAATGAAATATCACTTGGCTGAACACGAGACCACATAATTGTGATTCTGTTTATATGATGTGTCCACAAGAGGCAAATGCAAAGCATGGGTAATTTTTAAAAAAGGGAAAAAACAAAGTTATGTATGTTCACCTCATTAAAAAACCCGAACAGTACAGAAATGAATGTGAAAGTTACTACTTTACAGTACAGGTTGATTTAATCAGCACTTTTAATAGTTTAGCTTTTGAGACTTTTTCTTTTAGGCACATAAAAACATAGGTGAATTTAAGACACATCCGACATATCTACTGTGTGATAGGCTTGGCTTGGCTGTCTGTAGATTGAGGTCCTCTGCTGTACGTCCTCTCATTCTGGGACCTGGGCTCAAGGAGCAGTCCCTTCCTGGGATATGACAGTGTTTAGAATTAAGAGAGAAAGGCTGAGAGGAAACATGGAATCGTAAGCTTCTGCTCAGTTGTGGCAAATGCCTCCTTACATTCTGCCCGTTTGGAGCATGTCCCAGGGTCCCTGCCCAAAAGTGAGGACAGAGACAGAGACTCTTGTCATAGGATGTACAGTCAAGTCACATAACCATGGGCAAAAATGTGTGATCCTGCTACCCAAGGAACGAGAATCCTGCTTAACATCAGGTGAAACTGAACTGCTTTTGATCCTCCTCTTAAGAAGGATGCACCTGTCAGTTTGTTCGTCACATACCGATTGCCAGAGAATGAGTTGACTTTTTTTTCCCCAGTAAAGGTACTACAGCCACTGAGACCAAAGCTACAATGGGCTACCACTTCACATGCACTAGGACGACTACAATCAAAAAGAGAGGACATAGTACGTGTTGACCAGGATGTGGAGGAGTGAAACCCTCGTGTACTGCTGGTGAGGACATGAGCCAGTGCAGCTGCTGTAAAACAGTTTAGGAGTTAGTTCCTCAAAAAGAGGAACATACGGTGTTGCCATGTGACCCAACGATTCTGCTTTTAGAGGTATTTTTCAGAATGGTGAAAACGTATCTACACAGACATTTCTAAGTGAATGCTCATAGCATCATTATTATAATAGCCCCAAAGTGGAAATAACCCACATGTCTCAGTCAGTGAATGAATAAATATATGTGGTATATCCCACACAATGAAATATCACTTGGCTGAACACGAGAGACCACATAATGTGTGATTCTGTTTATATGATGTGTCCACAAGAGGCAAATGCAAAGAGACAAAGTGGGTTAGTATTAAATAGTTCCTGGTGACCCGGGGGGAGCAGGTATAAGGAGTGACTGCTAATAGGTACAGAGTTACTTTCTAAGATGAAGAAAATGTTTTGAAAGTAGATAGTGTTCAATGACAACTTGTGAGTATATCAAAGCCCACTGAATTGTACTTTAAAACTTTATTGTGAGGTTATATCTCAATAAAACGTGGTGGTCTGTTGGTTAAGAATCCTCATACCAATGCAGAGGACATGGGTTTAATCCCTGGTCCAGGATGATCCCACATCCTGTGGGCCCCTAAAGCCCATGTGCCACAACTCCTGAGCCCCAATGCTGCAACTGCTGAAGCCTGCATGCTTTGGAGCCTGTGCTGTGCAACAGGAGAAGCCACTGCAGTGAAAAGCCCCGACTTGTGCAATCAGAGTAAACCTGCGCATAGCAGCAATGACCCAGCGCAGCCAAATAAATTTTTTTAAAAAATGAAAAGAGTGTCAAGACAAAACAACAACAACACTGCATCCAGAATAGCAGCTGCAGTTGAAGTAGTCCATTGCTTTCTGCCATAATCCATCTGGTTTGTGGGTGTGGTATAGAATATTCATAAAGTAAAGTTAACTCTTTTTATGATTTTTAAGTACATTTCAGTGACATTAAGTATGCTTACATTGTTGTGTGACCACCATCACCATCCATCTCTAAAACTTTTCTGTTTAGTTTTTGGAAGGCCCAAAGAGGTGAATTGAGTGGCAGTATGGAGATACCCAACCCCATATCCTTCAAACCTTTGAAGATGGCAATGTCTGCAATTCTTTGCACAAATTGCTTCTAATTTGCTGTCATAGCCAGGGAAAGCAGATTCTGGGGCTTTCAATTGGTTCTTTCTCTGATAATGTCGTTTTATGGACTGAATGCTTCCCCCATTCACCCGTTGAAGCCCTCAACCCCATGTGAAGGTATTTGGAGGTGGGGCCTTTGGAAGGTAATTAGGTCCTGAGAGTGGACCCCGTCTCTGTGGGATTAGTGCCCTTAAAGATATGAGACACGGGGCTTCTCTGGTGGTCCAGTGGGTTGAGAGTCCGCCTTGCAGTGCAAGGGGCGCCAGTTTGATCCCTGGCCGGGGAGGATCCCACGTGCTGTGGAGTGGCTGGACCCATGTGTCCAGTTGCGAGCCCTCACTCTGGGCTCAGAACCGGGGCTCTGCAACGAGAGGGGTCACTGCAATGGGAGGCCCACACAGGCCCAAGAAAAAGATGAATGAAAATAACCTATAAAAGAGGCCAAAAAAAAAAAAAAGACACGAGACATTCTCTCTTGTCCATGTAAGGATGTAACAAGAAAGTGACTCTGCAAATCAGGAAAAAGGCCTCATCATACACTGAATCTGAGTCTGCCAGCTCCTTGAACTTGGACACCTCAACCTTCAAAACTAAGAAAAATTACCTGTTGTTTAAACTACTCATTTAATGGTATTTATTCATGGCTGGCTGAGTAGACTAAGGCAGGGCTCTTCCTGAAAGATCAGTGGGAGATCCCTGCCAGCTACTGAGTATATGTATCCTATCCATGGACCTGCATTTGGGGAGGAATGACAGAGGGGCTCCTGTGAAACAAATTTGAGCTAAACCTGCATTTATCTTACTCTGCCCTCAATGAGCTTGCTCTCTGAACTGAGGTACTGTGGTAGCATTTAGAGCCTCCCGTGCCAGTCTCAGATCATGCAGTCGTCAGAATCGGAACGCCTCTTTGCCCAGTGCATGTTTTATCCTGGTTAAATGCCTTGGGTGCTCCTACCAAGGCACCTTCTTTAATCATCGGCTCTGAACCTGTGGAATGGCTTAAGACAGGGAACTGGTGAGAGACCATGATTCCCATTGTAGAAACCAACAGCCTTCTGCTCACTAATTCTTAATTTTCTTTTAAAAATAATGTGAGTCAATGAACAGCGTCCTCTTCTCCCCAAAGCAGGAAGACCCATCTCTCTCGTCCTGCATAACACTGTGACCTATTAAGCTGTGAGCATGGATTCCTGTGTGCTCTCAGCTCAGGAAACCCTGGTGTCCTCCCGCCTGGCTTCCCGTCATAGGACTGACTGGCCATCTGACGTCGGCCACTTGGAAATTCTTTGATTTCTAACTGATACTTGGGAGTCCTGTTGCCGCATCTTCTGTCAGTCTCAGCTCATAAAGGCCGTCCATGGCAGTGGTTCCTCACCTGTGCCTCAGTGAAGGGAGCCTCGGGAGGGCCTTCCCAGGTGACCTGGTCATGTGGGGCTTCTGCAGTCTTACCACATCGATTCTAACCCCAAGGCCAGGAGGGCAGGCTAGGGAGAGTAAGAAAGTTAAAGAGGGAAAGCCAAGACACTGATAGACCCTCAAGGGGGCCACTAAACTTGATCCTCTGGTATTTTCTGAAGAGATTTTTAAAGTTTTTTTTTAGCTCTTTCTTTGAAATAATTTTAGACTTAAAAAGTACAAAAATTATACAAAGAATTTTCATGTATTTGTTATCCAGAATCCACAAATGTCAACATTTATCCACATTTGCTTTAATCTCTCTCTGTGTATATGTGTGTTTACATATATGCACACACACATATTATTGTTTTTCTAAACCCTTTGAAAATGAGTAAGTTGCCCATGTGATATTTCTTTTACCCCTAAATACTTCAGTGTGTAATTCCTAAACACAGACATGTTTTCATTTATTATTACAGTATAATAAGATCGGAAAGTTAAGATTGGTACAATAGTAGTATATAATTTCAGATTTGATTCATATTCTCCCAAGTCCCATTAATGTCCTTTAGAACAAGGTAAAATTTTTTCCTGAACCAGGATCTAATTCACGATCATGTTTGAATTTAGTTGTCTGGATTCTTTGGTTTCATTTATTCTTGTTCTTTAGTCATTGCCCTTTATGACCTTGAAAATTTTAAAGAATACTGGTCTGTTTTATAAAATCTCCCTTAATTTGGATTTGTGTAATGCTTCATGACGAGATAAATTCAGATTATTCCTTTCTGGTAGGGATATGACAGAAGTTGTTGTGTCGATATAATTCAAAGATTCCTATTTTATTCGGTGAGTCACAATCTATTTACTATCATCAGGGCTGGCCACATGATCTGTGGGGCTCAGTGCAAAGTGGAGATGTGTGGCTGTGGGTGGCGATCAGGAAGTTAGTCTCTTTTCATGGACCCACCACTCAAACCCATGATGAATGTGCAGCCCCCAGGGTTGGCAGTCTCTCCTAGTACTCATTCTGGGGTGCTTTTGGTTCCTGGATGGAGATGCAGGGGGTCCCTGCCGAGTGGCACATAGAATGTACTCTGGTGCTGCCAGACTAGGGCAAGGACACTTGCCTTCTTGCCCACCCCATGGTGCCATGTGGCACGGGCTCAGTCCTGATCCCTTCTGTACTCATGCTCAGGCTCCTGGTCAGGCAGAAGGTGATGGCAGAATGTGGGCTTCCCCCAGTGAAGGTGACCGAGTCACTGCTCAAGTGGTGAGTGCAAGGCCGTGCAGGTCCCAGGGGACCAGGAGGAGGGACGTGGGCAGTGGCAGGAGCTGGAGCCATGTACCGACAGGCTTCAAGCTTCCATCTTGCTCCACTGTGCCATCAGACCTCAAAGACACAAATTCAAAGATAAAACTACTGAAAAATTTAAGACAGTGACTGCAGCACATGAAAATTCTGAGTGCAAGGCCCTGTGCGATATTCTGGTTGCATGCCCACAAAGCCAGCCCTGATGATCACTATTTTTATGTTCAAGTTGTCCCAGATTTGGTCATTTGGAGTTCTTCCAAGCTGGATCTTGTGTTTTTTTTTTTTTTTTTTTAAAGAAATGCTTGTTTCAAATATGAAATGTAATGTTCTGAGCATTTTCTAAAAATAATTTATAGTTTAACAAGTGTTAAACAAGGCTTCTTAAAAAAAAAAAAAAAAGGACCTGGTAGCTTAGCTGGTTAAGAATCTGACTGTGGGCTTCCCTGGTAGCTCAATGGTAAAGAGTTCACCTGCCAGTGCAGGAGACACGAGTTTGATCCCTGATCCAGGAAGATCCCACATGCGCGGAGCGACTAAGCCATGAGCCACAACTATGGAGCCTGTGTTCCAGAGCCTCGGAGCCACAACTATGCAGCCTGTGTGCTGCAGCTACTGAAGCCTGTGAACTCTAGAGCCCGAGTGCCACAATAAGAAAAGTCACCACAGCAAGAAGCCTGCTCACCTCAACTAGAGAGTAGCCCTGACTCCCTGCAACGAGAGTAGAGCCCGAAGCAGCAGTGAAAACCCGGAATAGCCAAGGGAGACCCTGGTTTGATTCCTGGTTCAGGAAGATCCCCTGGGGAAGGGATAGGCCACCCACTCCAGTGTTCTTGGACTTCCCTGGTGGCTCTGACAGTAAAGAATCCGCCTGCAGTGGGGGAGACCTGGGTTCAGTCTCTGGGTTGGGATGATCCCCTGGAGAAGGGGAAGGCTGCCCACTCTAGTACTCTTGCCCAGAAAATTCCATGGCTTATCCATGGGTCTGAAAGAATTGGACATGACTGAGCAGGTTTTACTTTCATAGATTTATGGGCTCATTTGTGGACTCTCAGATCGCTTCTCGCTCTCTCTATATATCCTATGCCAATATCACACTGTTTTGATTACTATAGTTTTTCTCTTTTTAAGGAAAACCAAGACCCAAAAGGGGTAAGGGATTCCGACAGGCTTCAAGCTTCCATCTTGCTCCACTGTGCCATCAGACCTCAAAGACACAAATTCAAAGATAAAACTACTGAAAATTTAAGACAGTGACTGCAGCACATGAAAATTCTGAGTGCAAGGCCCTGTGCGATATTCTGGTTGCATGCCCACAAAGCCAGCCCTGATGATCACTATTTTTATGTTCAAGTTGTCCCAGATTTGGTCATTTGGAGTTCTTCCAAGCTGGATCTTGTTTTTTTTTTTTTTTTTTTTTTTAAAGAAATGCTTGTTTCAAATATGAAATGTAATGTTCTGAGCATTTTCTAAAAATAATTTATAGTTTAACAAGTGTTAAACAAGGCTTCTTAAAAAAAAAAAAAAAAGGACCTGGTAGCTTAGCTGGTTAAGAATCTGACTGTGGGCTTCCCTGGTAGCTCAATGGTAAAGAGTTCACCTGCCAGTGCAGGAGACACGAGTTTGATCCCTGATCCAGGAAGATCCCACATGCCGCGGAGCGACTAAGCCATGAGCCACAACTATGGAGCCTGTGTTCCAGAGCCTCGGAGCCACAACTATGCAGCCTGTGTGCTGCAGCTACTGAAGCCTGTGAACTCTAGAGCCCGAGTGCCACAATAAGAAAAGTCACCACAGCAAGAAGCCTGCTCACCTCAACTAGAGAGTAGCCCTGACTCCCTGCAACGAGAGTAGAGCCCGAAGCAGCAGTGAAAACCCGGAATAGCCAAGGGAGACCCTGGTTTGATTCCTGGTTCAGGAAGATCCCCTGGGGAAGGGATAGGCCACCCACTCCAGTGTTCTTGGACTTCCCTGGTGGCTCTGACAGTAAAGAATCCGCCTGCAGTGGGGGAGACCTGGGTTCAGTCTCTGGGTTGGGATGATCCCCTGGAGAAGGGGAAGGCTGCCCACTCTAGTACTCTTGCCCAGAAAATTCCATGGCTTATCCATGGGTCTGAAAGAATTGGACATGACTGAGCAGGTTTTACTTTCATAGATTTATGGGCTCATTTGTGGACTCTCAGATCGCTTCTCGCTCTCTCTATATATCCTATGCCAATATCACACTGTTTTGATTACTATAGTTTTATATTAAGCCTTTTCTTTTTTTAAAGGAAAAAAACCATTTATTTTTATTTACTTAGTTGGGCTGGGTCTTAGTCGTAGCACATGCGAACTTTAGTTTCAGCATGTGAGCTTAGTTGTGGCATGTGGGATCTAGTTCCCCAACCAAGGATTGAATTCAGTTGTCAGGATTCTTTGGTTTCAGCACTCTAGGAGCATGAAGTCCTAGCCATGGGACCACCATGGAAGTCCCCATAAGAAGTTTTGAAGTCAGGAAGTGAGTTCATCAGCTTTATTCTTTTTCAGGATATTTTTTCTTTCAGCTATTTGGAATCCTGTGCAGTTTCATGTGAATTTGAGCATCCATTTTCCATTTTTTCAAAAATAATGCTGAATGTGGTAGGGATTTCATTGACTCTTTGGAATGCTTTGGGAAGCATTGCCATCTTTACAGTATTAAGTCTCCCATTCCAATAACATGGTATATCTTTTCATTTATTTAACTTTTCTTTAATTTCTTCCAGTAGTGTTTTGTGATTTTTAGTGTATCAATCCTACACCTTCTATGTATTTTATTCTTTTTGATGCTTTTGTAAATGAGATTGTTTTTTTTTTTTTTTTTTGTCTTAAACAATAGTCTTTATTTTTACACAAAGCAGTATGAAATGAAGCAGTTCCTCCAAGGGTGACTTGGAGCTAGAAAAATCCATCCTGAGTGTGAAAGTATTAGTTGGTAAGTCATGTCCCATGCTTTGTGATCCCATGGAGTGTGGCCCACCAGGTTCCTCTGTCCATAGGGTTTCCCAGCCAGAATACTGGAGTAGGTTGCCATTTCTTTCTCCAAAACGGGGTTTTTTAAAAAATTCTTTTTTGTATTGAAATGCATCTGGCTTTTGTGTATTCATCTTGAATCCGCCTGGGGTTCAGTCTCTGGGTTGGGATGATCCCCTGGAGAAGGGGAAGGCTGCCCACTCTAGTACTCTTGCCCAGAAAATTCCATGGCTTATCCATGGGTCTGAAAGAATTGGACATGACTGAGCAGGTTTTACTTTCATAGATTTATGGGCTCATTTGTGGACTCTCAGATCGCTTCTCGCTCTCTATATATCCTATGCCAATATCACACTGTTTTGATTACTATAGTTTTATATTAAGCCTTTTCTTTTTTTAAAGGAAAAAAACCATTTATTTTTATTTACTTAGTTGGGCTGGGTCTTAGTCGTAGCACATGCGAACTTTAGTTTCAGCATGTGAGCTTAGTTGTGGCATGTGGGATCTAGTTCCCCAACCAAGGATTGAATTCAGTTGTCAGGATTCTTTGGTTTCAGCACTCTAGGAGCATGAAGTCCTAGCCATGGGACCACCATGGAAGTCCCCATAAGAAGTTTTGAAGTCAGGAAGTGAGTTCATCAGCTTTATTCTTTTTCAGGATATTTTTTCTTTCAGCTATTTGGAATCCTGTGCAGTTTCATGTGAATTTGAGCATCCATTTTTCCATTTTTGCAAAAAATAATGCTGAATGTGGTAGGGATTTCATTGACTCTTTGGAATGCTTTGGGAAGCATTGCCATCTTTACAGTATTAAGTCTCCCATTCCAATAACATGGTATATCTTTTCATTTATTTAACTTTTCTTTAATTTCTTCCAGTAGTGTTTTGTGATTTTTAGTGTATCAATCCTACACCTTCTATGTATTTTATTCTTTTTGATGCTTTTGTAAATGAGATTGTTTTTTTTTTTTTTTTTTGTCTTAAACAATAGTCTTTATTTTTACACAAAGCAGTATGAAATGAAGCAGTTCCTCCAAGGGTGACTTGGAGCTAGAAAAATCCATCCTGAGTGTGAAAGTATTAGTTGGTAAGTCATGTCCCATGCTTTGTGATCCCATGGAGTGTGGCCCACCAGGTTCCTCTGTCCATAGGGTTTCCCAGCCAGAATACTGGAGTAGGTTGCCATTTCTTTCTCCAAAACGGGGTTTTTTAAAAAATTCTTTTTTGTATTGAAATGCATCTGACTTTTGTGTATTCATCTTGTATCCTACATCTTGGTATATTTTATTTATTAGCTCTAAGTAGTTTTCTTAGTAGCTTCTTTAGGATTTTATATATAAAAAATCATGTGCATCAGTTCTTGGGCGCTCAGCCTTCTTTATGGTCCAGCTCTCACATCCATATGAGACTCCTGGGAAAACGATAGCTTTGACTATACGGACTTACTAACATCCTCTTAATCTGTGCATCACTGTCTCTGGGAAGTATTGACCTGGTGTCACTTTATCTGTGTTCCATTTACCCTCTAACTTCCCTTATGAAGGATCTTATCTCACTGCACTGGAGTTAACTTGATCTGTTTGAGGATAGGATCCCTGAGGGCAAGGACCATTTACTTGGTCACTCTTGCATCTCCCGTACCTAATGCCTTTTGACTTGTTGAATGAAATGACTGACTGGGTGATGTATGAACCACAGCAGGGCTGTTTTCTGATCTGTCTGGTGAACTGGTGACAGCCCCGCCTGGCTGTAGGAGTGGGGAGGGCTGAAGGAAGCTCTTATATCATGTGAGCATTAGTAGTTGTTGTATTGTTGCCCCCCAAACCCCCGATCTTAGCTGATCTGTGACTCCCAGGACTAATTCTACGTGTGAACATGGGGCTACTTTTCCTGTTTTAACCGTCATTGACAACAGTCTGATGGCCTTTCTGTAACCCGAGGAACATCCCTTGAAAAAACCATCACCCTATGGTGAATCTATTATCCCCAGCTCTGCAAATACTGTTATATTTACCTGGAACTGTTAAATTAAATGTATATTGAATATTTAGCAATTTCATATGGTTCATCCTATATGTGATATTTTAAGTAACTTGAGAAGCTAATTGTACTGTCATGCAAACTGTGAGCAGTAATAGACTGAAAGGATAATGGAATTGGGCAGGTGGCCTTGACACAGCTGGAATTAGTGGTACAAGAAGAACCCGTGAGGTAGAACAGATAGGAAGAGCCGGTGTACTTGGACTTCCAAACATCTTACTTTGCCCAGAAGTAGATTTATTTGGTTGAGAAGTGCTTTGTCTAGGGACTTCCCTGGCCGTCCAGTGGTTAAGACTGCTCTTCTAATGCAGAGTCTATAGTCAGGAACTAAAATTCCACATGCCTCATGATGTGGCCAAAAAAAAAAAAAAAAAGTGCTTTGCCTGAAAGCCCCCAGAAGGGTAGGCCCCAAAGTCACTATTCAGACCCCGGGCCACTGGAAGAGGGATTTGGTTGCCTCTAGTGGAAACCTGCCGGCCTGAGCCTGCCTCATGGCCACAGGTGCAAGTGGCCTACAGAAAGCCGTCGGCACCGAGAGAGGGAGGCCGCTAGGGGGCAGAAAAGGCTTGCAGATGTCTCTCTACAGGTACTGTATTTTTTTTTTTTTTAACGAATTGCTCTAATATTTGGAAATTTAGTTGAGAGAGATTTTGTAATCTGAATTAGACTGTTAGGAGACCCTGTTTGCTGCCTCATTTAGTAACACACCCACACATCCACTCACAGACACCCCGCCCCGTTATTCTCAAGAATCCCAGAGCTTTCCCTCATTCCAGGAACACCAGGCTGGCTACCCGAGTGAGGAACTGGCGGGATGGGACAGTGGCAGAGCCAGACTCCTAGGACGGACCTGGTCCCCCTGGGAGCCTGACCAAGTGGGCACCCTGCAAGCTGCCCCCCCACACCGCACCCCGCTTCCGGGCCCCAGGAACCACGGGCAGGGCCGACTTTGCGGCGGCTCAGCACCTCTGGCGATAAGAGACACCGACCTGACACGCTGGAGGACACGTTTAGAAAATGGTTTTGGGGGGAGGAGATTTGGCGAGAAGCACCAAACTCTTATCTTGCAATGCCCCATCCCTGAGCAGTCTGTAAGCGTCACCCCTGTGTCTCAAAACGAAAACGACCCCTTAAGGCTTGGCGCCTTCCAGGAAAGGAGCGTGAAGACCCGGTTTGGGCTAAAAAGGCGAATGGGGCTTTCGCCTCTGCCCCCCGGGCAGGTGCGGCGGGGCTGGGGGCGGCGCTCGCCGGCGGGGCGGGGGAGCTCGCGAGGTGAAGGGTGGGGGGAAGCGGGAGGTGGGGGGTGGAGAGGAGGTCCCGCCCCACCTCGCGCTCCTTTACGGGAAGTGATGTGGGGCCAGACGGAAAATACCCGCCAAGGACCCAAAAAGGCAGGCAGCGGGTGGACGCGGCGCGCGCGGAGACAGAGCGGCTGGGGACCGCGGGCGGAGCAGGTGGGGCGGCGGCGCGGGCTGGAGGCGCGCTCGGCCCGGGGCGGCGGGCGGCGGGGCGGCGGGGCGGGCGGGCCGAGGGTCTGGCCTGGAGTTGCAGCTCCTCCTCTCCCCGCGCTGGGAGGCTCAGCGCCCAGGAGCCGCTGCTTTGCGTCTCCCTGGCCCTCCGCATAAACCCCGTGGTGACCGTCGCGGGGGTGGCGGTCAGCTTGGGCGAGGCGCTGATTAGGTGGAAGCCCAGGTTGGGACGAGGCTGAGGTAGCCCCTGGGCTGCCGAGGGTCCCCACGGGGGTGCAGCTTTCTCCGCAGTAGAGGAGGAAGGTCGCAAACCTCCCGCACGGCGCCTCTCCTTCTTCCCTCCCGTTTTGTCAGTAGAATGGCTTAAAGCCTTGACAGCTCTGTTGGGAGGCGTCCGGAAGGCCCCTGGGTCGGCGAGGGTTCCCCCTTTCCCTGCCAGGCAGACAGGCCCTTCTGTCTTGACGGCCCGTGGGGCTGGTGTGACGTGATGGCAGTTTTCGGTAACTCTTGCCAAAGCTCTTGTCTCTGTCCCGATAGGTCACGAATTAAGCAAAGTCAGGCCTGAAGTGAAGGGTATCTGTGAGCCCTTGACTTTGCCTTCCCAGCATTTTGGCTCCCGCGGGTCCTATGCCGCCTGGCCTGGGCACCTTTCTAGGGGTTCCTCTCTGGGCTAACAGCCCTTTCTCCCTACTGGATGCATCCTTCCTTTGGGGTGGACTCAGCAAAGGTTGGGAGGGTTGTTTTATGCTGTGTATACTTACCGGTGATTTAGTTTGTTGGTGCTCCACTGTTCCTGTTTTATTGATTTAGTTATGCCTTCTTAGAAACTTGTTTTAGGGGGAAAACACAGTCTGGAAAACAGAATTTTTGCAGATGTTACAAGTGAAGAAAGGTTAATGTAGTACTGAAAAAACTTGACTGAGGGTCTCAATGTTAGTTTTTATTCTTCCTTTCTCCTTTTATTCTTCCTTACTCCTTCCCTTTCTTAATTTCCATGGTCTGCCTTGATTTTAAATTTTGATGAAGTATAGTTACTTCAGTCGCTCAATTGTGTCCGACTCTTAATAACGTGATTTTTTTTTTCCTTTTATTGATGTGTTTTTGGTGTCAAATCCAAGAAAGTATTGCTCAGTCCAAAGTCGTGAAACTTTATGCCTATGTTAGTTTTAGCTCTTACGTTTCCATCTTTGACTCGCCTAAAGTTAATTTTGTACATGGTGTGAGGTAGGAGTGTAATTTAATTTTTTGGCATATGAACAACCAGTTCTGCCAGCACCATTTGTAGAAAAGATTATTTTTTTCCCCATTGATTACTGTTGGTGCCTGTGTTGAAACTAAATTGACAGTGAATGTGAGGGTCTGCTTCTAGACTCTCAGTTCTGCTCCCTTGAGCTGCGTGTCTGTCCTCACGCAGTATCGTGCTCTCCTCTTGTTAGCTGTGCGCATGGCAAGCTTTGGGAGAGCAAGTGCGAGTCCTCCCTCTTTGCTCTTCTCTTCTGAGTGTGCTCCAGCTCTTGTGGGCCCCTTGAATTTTCATATGAAATTTAGGATCAGATTCTCACCTTCTTTTGCCTTGGTTTTAGAACAGATACAAGGGTGCTGAAGTGGGCAGCTGTCTCTGGGACCAGCCTCTTGAGTTTCCTCTTCCAAACCTGCTTTCCCCCCCCATCCCCTGTCTCAGTTCCTGGCAGCCTCGCTCTTGAAGGTGCTCAGACTGAGTACCCGGCTCACCCCAATCCTCTTCCTCTCGTACCCCACGCCTAGTCCCTGAGCAGGGCTCACTGGTTCGACTTTGAGACTGTGTCTAGGATAGGAACCATTTTGTGACATTTTCACCGCTCCCACCAAGTTCCTTTTCCCTTTGTCACCTGGATTACTCAAAAGCTTCCCCCAGGCCAGCCTGCTTCTGCCTTCATCGCTCCACGGTCTCATCTTAACACAGCAGCCAAAGTCATTTATGTCACTCAGTCCTGTGCTCAGAGCTCCCCAGTGGCTTTAAACCACAGTCCTTACAGTCGCCTGCAATCCACTTAACGTGGCGTGTGGCTTCATCGTCCATCCCCCGGCTCTTTCCTCACTCTGCTTCAGCCACACATCAGAATCTCGGCATTTGCTGTTTCCTCTGCCTGGAATGGCCTTCCTTCAAAAGTCTGCACTGCCCACTCACTCATTTCATTCAAATCAAAAGTCATTTCTTTAGAGATGCTTTCTTGCACCATCCCATCTAAAACAGCGCCCCTCACCCCTGCCCTGTCATTTTCTTGCCGTTTACCTTGCCTTGTTTTTTTTAAGTCTCTAATGCTCATTGTCATCTCACTCACTCACACATACACACACACACACACACACACACACACACACACACACACACACTCAGTCTCTCTCACACTCACGCACACTGTCTGTCTCCTACCGGCAGAACACAAGCATCATGAAGGTCAGGAATTTGTCTTACTGGCTGTGGTGGGCATGGCACCTGGAATGGTTAATGGCACATAGTAAGCCCTATAAAAAACATGTTGAGTGGATGGGGATCACTGCTATTTCTTTCTCACTCTTCCTTCCCACTTGCAATGCCCATAGCTACACTAGCAGCTCCTCAGTCTCTCCTCTTCTATCCACCTATTTCAGTGAAGAGGATGGCCTTACTGTTCTTAAAAAGGGGACGGTCAAGTAAGCAGAAAAGTGAGGACTTTGGGTCCTTCCCATGGTGGAAACGGAAGCCCTTTTCTCCATAGCCTGGGCAGACCGGAAGGGGGCATTCAGCACCAGTTTCTAGTGATTCAGTTTCTTGTGCTGATCTTGGGAGAGTGAAATTCCTTGGAAATTTGAGAAAACGGAATTTCATTTCCTGATTATTTTGCAGTACAGTGAATTTAATCTTTCTGTGACTTCTAACTGAATTTGCCAATTATGAGACTCGTTTTGGTTTTTAATTGCATAATGACTTTAGACCGTCCACCGTTGATGCGTGTGTGGCTTTGTCTCCATGCCTAGATTGTAACATCCTGGAGGCAGAACGTGGCTTTGTCTCCTTTGTGAGTCCTGTACCTCAGGCTCTCATAGACAAGAGAAGTGTTCAGTAAGCTCTTGCTAAATGTGTCCATAATTTAATGAATAAACCTGGATTGTTTTCTTCATTAGAAACCTCTAGTCCATGTTTTCTTAGCCTGTAGATATAAGTATTTTGTTTTACTCCACCTCATCCTGCTGTGGCTGGTAAAGCAGTATTGGCTACAGTTGAGAAGTTTCCTGCCGACCTTTCTCAGTGGAAATTGAATTAGCTGGCCCAGACAGCACAGTCATCACTGGGGCATTTTAAAAACTGAACTAGCCTTCCATTGTTTTTGTTTTTTTTAAAAACATTTTTTTTGGAGGGAAGGGGTGGTGGGGAGGGAGAGGGGCAGGCGGGCCACTTCTATTGGTCTTTCATTTATCTATTTTCATCCATCTTTGTTCTTTGGCCTGTGTGGGCCTCCCATCGCAGTGGCCTCTGTTGTCACAGAGCACCGGCTCTGGGCGCATGCGCCCCAGAGCTCCAGCTCGGTAATTGGACACATCATTCCAGCCGCTCAGGGGCATGTGGGATCTTCCCAGGCCAGGGATCGAACTGGCGCCCCTTGCACTGCAAGGCGGTGTCCTTACCCACTGAACCACCAGGGAAGCCCGTAGCCTTCCATTGTTCAACTTACCTTGTGTGTGTTAGTCACGCACTTGTGTCCAACTCTTTGTGACCCCATGGACTGTGGCCCGTTGGACTCCTGGATTCTCCAGGCAAGAATACTAGAGTGGAGTGCCATGTCCTTCTCCATGGAATCTTATCTTGGGATGCCTTATCTGTATCCTTACTACAAACTATGAAAAAGGATTATTTCTACCTACATAGCATATATATGTGTGTGGGTATGAACAACGTGAGCCCCTACTTAACTTGATGGCTGGGGAATCCCTTTCAAAATGTGTACATAGGTTAAATCGCCATCATGCCCACTTTAGATATCTTCCAATGTTAGGTGTGTCAGTTATATCTCAATGAAGCTGGGCTTCTTAACTGGCACTAGTGGAAAAGAACCTGCCTGCAACGCAGAGACATAAGGAACACAGGTTCGATCCTTGGGTCCAGAAGATCTCCTGGAGAAGGGAATGGCAACCCACTCCAGTATTCTTTTCTGGGGAATCCCATGGACTGAGGAGCCTGGTGGGCTACAGTCCATAGGGCCGAACAGAATTGGACGTGACTAAAGTGACTTAACACACAGAGCTGGCTCGTGGGCTTGCCTGTTGGCTCAGTGGTAAAGAATCCACCTGCCGGGCTTCCCTGGTGGTCCAGTGGGTAAGGACACCACCGCCTTGCAGTGCAAGGGGCACCGGTTCGATCCCTGGCCTGGGAAGATCCCATGTGCTGCGGAGCGGCTGGACCGACGTGTCCAATTACCGAGCCAGAGCTCTGGAGCACATGCACCCAGAGCCAGTGCTCTGCAGCGAGAGAGGCCACTGCGATGGGAGGCCCACACGGGCCAAAGAGCAAAGATGGATGAAACTAGACAAATGAAAGACCAGTGGAAGTGGCCCGCCTACCCCCCTCCCTCCCCACCCCCGCCAAAATAAATTAATTAATTAATTAAATTAAAAAAAAAAAAAGAAAAGAATCCACCTGCCAGTACAGGAGACGCAGGTTTGATCCCTGGTTTGGAAGCCTCCCACGTGCTGTTGAGCAACTAACCCCATACACCACAATACTTGAATCTGTGCTTTGGAGCCAAAAACAAATAAATGCTTAAAATTATTAAAAAATAAAAACTGGTTCCCAATTAAAAACAAAAACAAATGAATTGGGGGCCCCTATGCAGCAAAATTGTCTTGCCATTGTTAGAACAAGACTGCCTCTGAAGAGAGAACTTTTTCCCTTTCACTGCCTTTGCTTTATGTGTCGCGTGCAGGTTTCGCCTGGATCGTGTTTATTTCTCTGCCTCATAGTCAGGAAGTTCCAGTTTATGGTCTGGTTTCCCTTAAGCTGATTATCTTGGGAGCAGACATGAGCACTGAGTTGGAGGAAGAAATAAAGGGTTTGCAGTTAACTTTATGTCCAGAAGGTGAGAGGTGCGGTACTGTGAGCATTCCTCTTGTTTGGGCCTCCTGTCTGGTCGGGCCATACGCCAGTTTATTTTTCTTGTGTGATTGAAGTCTAGTGACATTTGTATCCTTGGGTCCAGAAGATCTCCTGGAGAAGGGAATGGCAACCCACTCCAGTATTCTTTTCTGGGGAATCCCATGGACTGAGGAGCCTGGTGGGCTACAGTCCATAGGGCCGAACAGAATTGGACGTGACTAAAGTGACTTAACACACAGAGCTGGCTCGTGGGCTTGCCTGTTGGCTCAGTGGTAAAGAATCCACCTGCCGGGCTTCCCTGGTGGTCCAGTGGGTAAGGACACCACCGCCTTGCAGTGCAAGGGGCACCGGTTCGATCCCTGGCCTGGGAAGATCCCATGTGCTGCGGAGCGGCTGGACCGACGTGTCCAATTACCGAGCCAGAGCTCTGGAGCACATGCACCCAGAGCCAGTGCTCTGCAGCGAGAGAGGCCACTGCGATGGGAGGCCCACACGGGCCAAAGAGCAAAGATGGATGAAACTAGACAAATGAAAGACCAGTGGAAGTGGCCCGCCTACCCCCCTCCCTCCCCACCCCCGCCAAAATAAATTAATTAATTAATTAAATTAAAAAAAAAAAAAAGAAAAGAATCCACCTGCCAGTACAGGAGACGCAGGTTTGATCCCTGGTTTGGAAGCCTCCCACGTGCTGTTGAGCAACTAACCCCATACACCACAATACTTGAATCTGTGCTTTGGAGCCAAAAACAAATAAATGCTTAAAATTATTAAAAAATAAAAACGGGTTTCCCCAAATTTAAAAACAAAAAACAAATGAATTGGGGGCCCCTATGCAGCAAAATTGTCTTGCCATTGTTAGAACAAGACTGCCTCTGAAGAGAGAACTTTTTCCCTTTCACTGCCTTTGCTTTATGTGTCGTGTGCAGGTTTCGCCTGGATCGTGTTTATTTCTCTGCCTCATAGTCAGGAAGTTCCAGTTTATGGTCTGGTTTCCCTTAAGCTGATTATCTTGGGAGCAGACATGAGCACTGAGTTGGAGGAAGAAATAAAGGGTTTGCAGTTAACTTTATGTCCAGAAGGTGAGAGGTGCGGTACTGTGAGCATTCCTCTTGTTTGGGCCTCCTGTCTGGTCGGGCCATACGCCAGTTTATTTTTCTTGTGTGATTGAAGTCTAGTGACATTTGTATTTTACGTACTGTTAAGTAAAATTTGATACCTCACCTACTCAAAACAAATGCTGACAGTTATTCTTCCTTGCCTGTGGTTTTTTTTTTTTTTTGTCTCTGTATATGTAACCCATGAGAAGGCACATTTAGTGTGTTAACCATACTCAGAACCACCCACATGTGTGAAATCATACTTTTGAGAGTAGAAATGACACTTTGAATGTGGCATCAAAGGTAGCATGCTAGATTTAGCAAATTTATTAAAAAAAAAAAAAAAAAAAAAGAAATTTGGCTGAACAGTAGGCAGTATTTTACTATTAGCATGTCCCATGCAATATTTGGGACATACTTACGCTAAACCATTCCTGTAGAAGGTAGAAATAACTGGTGTCTTTGATTTGATCTGTTTACCCTGGTCTGGTGAGCCTCTGTTTATGGGCTGGAAGTGCGTAGATCATGATAGTGTCTACAGAACAGCTGAGCTATGACCATTTTGATAGTTGCACGTGTGTCCCTCTTTGGAAGGAGAGGGCTTGTAAACTCAAGGAGTCTTCCAATTAGAAGGCAGTGGAAGAAGATTCGGTTTTCCTCTAGTGTTTTGTGTGAAGCAAATTTTTCTCCAGGGATGATGTCATTTTCTAAGATCCCACAGTGGCAGAGCCGGAACTGGAACTCTGGGTCCAGTGGTCAGTCTGCTGTGTGAAGTCTTAAGAACTCACGTGTAAGGTGCTTATGAGAAGGAAGGAATGAGGTCTTGCCATTGTTGAACAGAGCCTTGTCGCAGAGAACAAGACTTCTTTTCCCTTTCACTGCCTTTGCTTTATGTGTCGTGTGCAGGTTTCGCCTGGATCGTGTTTATTTCTCTGCCTCATAGTCAGGAAGTTCCAGTTTATGGTCTGGTTTCCCTTAAGCTGATTATCTTGGGAGCAGACATGAGCACTGAGTTGGAGGAAGAAATAAAGGGTTTGCAGTTAACTTTATGTCCAGAAGGTGAGAGGTGCGGTACTGTGAGCATTCCTCTTGTTTGGGCCTCCTGTCTGGTCGGGCCATACGCCAGTTTATTTTTCTTGTGTGATTGAAGTCTAGTGACATTTGTATTTTACGTACTGTTAAGTAAAATTTGATACCTCACCTACTCAAAACAAATGCTGACAGTTATTCTTCCTTGCCTGTGGTTTTTTTTTTTTTTTGTCTCTGTATATGTAACCCATGAGAAGGCACATTTAGTGTGTTAACCATACTCAGAACCACCCACATGTGTGAAATCATACTTTTGAGAGTAGAAATGACACTTTGAATGTGGCATCAAAGGTAGCATGCTAGATTTAGCAAATTTATTAAAAAAAAAAAAAAGAAATTTGGCTGAACAGTAGGCAGTATTTTACTATTAGCATGTCCCATGCAATATTTGGGACATACTTACGCTAAACCATTCCTGTAGAAGGTAGAAATAACTGGTGTCTTTGATTTGATCTGTTTACCCTGGTCTGGTGAGCCTCTGTTTATGGGCTGGAAGTGCGTAGATCATGATAGTGTCTACAGAACAGCTGAGCTATGACCATTTTGATAGTTGCACGTGTGTCCCTCTTTGGAAGGAGAGGGCTTGTAAACTCAAGGAGTCTTCCAATTAGAAGGCAGTGGAAGAAGATTCGGTTTTCCTCTAGTGTTTTGTGTGAAGCAAATTTTTCTCCAGGGATGATGTCATTTTCTAAGATCCCACAGTGGCAGAGCCGGAACTGGAACTCTGGGTCCAGTGGTCAGTCTGCTGTGTGAAGTCTTAAGAACTCACGTGTAAGGTGCTTATGAGAAGGAAGGAATGAGGCATACAGAAGTAGGGCTTGACTTAAATATCCATTTGAGATACCTGATAATTCTAAAATACATGCTGCCCTTTAATCACTTCTCTTGCCACCCTCCCGTCATCGGTCCATTGTCCTGCTGTCCTTCTGGTTGCTAGACCTGCTATGTGGCAGGCAAAGCCATCCTCATGGACACCCTTGACTTTTCTCTGAGAGCCACAGGGCCCTTGAAAGCTGCCACTGGTTGTGTTCCTGTGCTGATGCCCCAAAGCCCTTCTTTCCATATGTCTTTATCTCTTCTGAGGTCTGGTGAGTAGTCTCTTCCCCTTTGAGTGTTTAGTGTAGGATGCTTTGATTCAGGAGGACTTGCTGAGAATCAACTAAGTATTGTCGCTTGCTGTGAGGAGCTTAGTCCTTTGACACTCTGTATCCTCTTGTACTTTGGCAGAACAGATTTGGAAGATACATGGTAAGGACAGATGCAGTAGATTGGTATATGCGGCTTCCTCTTTAGAGATGTGTTACTTTGAAAACACTGGCTTATTTGCTTACCCTTTTAAAGTCATCTGTACTTATTTAAGAAAACAGCCTTGGAAACAAGCATCCTTCCTCTGACTGCCACAAGAATACCGTATTTCAGAGCCTCTAATCCTGTGTTTTTCTTAAGTCTTGTTGATTAATTTATATAAAGCCTTACCAGCTGCCAGGTCAAAGCATAATAATCACATTGGTTGCCAAGAGACTGAGAAATCTGTTCATTCTGAATAACTGCTGCTCATCTATCACGCTCTAATCCCACCGCAGGGCAGCTGGTCAAGTCTTATCTGAGAATGGCTGGTTACTTATCGCCTGTATGTTTGTATCACTCGACACAAAGACAGGGCCTCAATCAGCTAATGAAAGTTTATGGTAAGTGTTTTTTTAAAAACTCTTGCTGTACTAGGTCTAATACAGGAAGGAATGAGACATACAGAAATAGGTCTAGACTTAAATGTCCATTTGAGATACCTGAGAATTTAAAAACATAATCCATGGGTGTGGTCAGAATTTCCTTGTTTCCTTTATAATGAATCTCCCTGCTGCAAGGGAGCAGCCCCAGGCCTGAGTGAAGAGGTCGAGCAGCCCTTGAGAAGATAAGGTCTCGTCCTTCCAGACCAGCTGCTGGG
This sequence comes from Tragulus kanchil, assembly GCA_022376925.1. Lineage (NCBI taxonomy): Eukaryota > Metazoa > Chordata > Mammalia > Artiodactyla > Tragulidae > Tragulus > Tragulus kanchil. The sequence continues at coordinate 116,575,467 of JAIOJX010000024.1, read as the reverse complement.
CGATCCAGGCGGGGCTTCCTTTGTCAGGGGCAGGGTCAGCTCTCCGTTGTTCTGCTCCACTTAGGCACAGAGGACCACGGAGCCCTGGAGTGGGTTGTGCTATTTCTTCGGGGAGTGACTCAGCCCTGTGCTCTAGAGCTCCTGCCTTCAGTGTGGAGGCGCCAACACAGCCAGGAAGTAGTCGATCGGTTTTTAGTTTCTAACATTGCCAATAAGTAACTGATAGTATGTTGGCAGTTCTTAATTGGGCTGTTTTCAACGCCTTCCTCCCCCAGGGGGCATTGGGCAACGTCTGGAGACGTGTCTCATTGCCATACCTGGGGAGTTGCTGGCATTTAGTGAGCAGAGACCCTGGATACCTCTGAACACCCCGCCATGCCCAGGACAGCCTCTCAATGCAAAGGGTTATCCTGCCCACTGTGCCAGTGGGGCAAGACGGGGAAACCCTGCGCTAGACACGTTGTTGAGCCTCTCTGGCCTGCAGTTACTGAGAACCGCATTTTCTCCTTCATGTAAAGTGATCTCAGCCTAACCCCACCACTGAAGTCTTTCCCCCCATCCCTCCGCCAGTTCTGAGGGAGTCATCAGGTGTGAGATAGGGCCCAGGCATCTCTGTGTGTATGTATGTTACATCTCCGCTAGGGAATTCTGACGGGTCGTTGGGACGGAGGCTGCTGCCCTCAGGAATCATGGGGTGATGTCCTCACCCAGGGTGCCTGGTGGGCCATGGCAAGGGAGTGGACGGTGTGGGGACAGCCTGCCAGTACGGAGTGAGAGTCTGGCAGCAGGGCCTGGCTGCTGTGTGATTGAGTGAAGGGGGAAGGCTGCCAGCGCGTCCTCAGGGAACGCTGTGGCTGAGGGTCTGGACCCTGGATTCTTCAGAGATGCAGCCTTCAGTCTTGGCAGAGCAAGTTCTCGGCTGCCCAGGAGTGTCTTCTCCACAGACTCCCAGCTGGCCCTAGTCCCCTTGTGCCAGAGGTGCCGCACACCCCAGAGGTTCCCAAGGAAATAGGAAGCCCGGGCAGTGTCTCCATTGACATCCCATTCCCTGCTTGGGTAGAGCCTTTCTGGGAGACTCAGAGTCAACAAGAGAAAACCCCACGCTGAGTCAGCAGCCCCTTTTGCCACCGTGTTCTGCTCCACTTAGGCAGGCCAACCATTCTATTTCTTCGGGAGTGACTCAGCCCTGTGCTCTAGAGCTCCTGCCTTCAGTGTGGAGGCGCCAACACAGCCAGGAAGTAGTCGATCGGTTTTTAGTTTCTAACATTGCCAATAAGTAACTGATAGTATGTTGGCAGTTCTTAATTGGGCTGTTTTCAACGCCTTCCTCCCCCAGGGGGCATTGGGCAACGTCTGGAGACGTGTCTCATTGCCATACCTGGGGAGTTGCTGGCATTTAGTGAGCAGAGACCCTGGATACCTCTGAACACCCCGCCATGCCCAGGACAGCCTCTCAATGCAAAGGGTTATCCTGCCCACTGTGCCAGTGGGGCAAGACGGGGAAACCCTGCGCTAGACACGTTGTTGAGCCTCTCTGGCCTGCAGTTACTGAGAACCGCATTTTCTCCTTCATGTAAAGTGATCTCAGCCTAACCCCACCACTGAAGTCTTTCCCCCCATCCCTCCGCCAGTTCTGAGGGAGTCATCAGGTGTGAGATAGGGCCCAGGCATCTCTGTGTGTATGTATGTTACATCTCCGCTAGGGAATTCTGACGGGTCGTTGGGACGGAGGCTGCTGCCCTCAGGAATCATGGGGTGATGTCCTCACCCAGGGTGCCTGGTGGGCCATGGCAAGGGAGTGGACGGTGTGGGGACAGCCTGCCAGTACGGAGTGAGAGTCTGGCAGCAGGGCCTGGCTGCTGTGTGATTGAGTGAAGGGGGAAGGCTGCCAGCGCGTCCTCAGGGAACGCTGTGGCTGAGGGTCTGGACCCTGGATTCTTCAGAGATGCAGCCTTCAGTCTTGGCAGAGCAAGTTCTCGGCTGCCCAGGAGTGTCTTCTCCACAGACTCCCAGCTGGCCCTAGTCCCCTTGTGCCAGAGGTGCCGCACACCCCAGAGGTTCCCAAGGAAATAGGAAGCCCGGGCAGTGTCTCCATTGACATCCCATTCCCTGCTTGGGTAGAGCCTTTCTGGGAGACTCAGAGTCAACAAGAGAAAACCCCACGCTGAGTCAGCAGCCCCTTTTGCCACCCTGCTGAGGAAACCTCACTTGTTCCACTGACAGCCTCATGTCATGTAAGAGCTGATAGGCACCATGGAAACCAGGGAGCCCAGCCTCCCCTCTGCTTGAGAGGTTCAGAGCTGTGCCCACAGTTACGTGGTGAACAGATGGCAGAGGGTGTTCTCGAAGACACATAGGCTGGTCCTGTCTAGGCACCTGTGCTGATGTTTCTCAGTTGTCACCAGCAGTGTCTCTCCCTTGCACTCTTCTGAAATATCACAGGAAGTGAAACAAACATAGTAAGGGTTTTCACCTGTGTGAGAGAGGTCCAGAAATGTCTGAGCGCCTGCTATGGTTCTGTACCAGCGCTCATTAAAGGGCACCGTCATTTCCTGCCTGGACGGTTGCTTTTCTTTTTTTTTTTTTTTTAAGATTTATTTATTTATTTACTTTGGGCGGGGGTCGGGTAGGGGAGGGAGGGGAGTGGGCGGGCCACTTCTATTGGCTTTCATTTCTCTATTTTCATTTGTCTTCGTTCTTTGGCTCCTGTGGGCCTCCCATCACGGTGACTGGCGTCTGTTGTTGCAGAGCACCGGCTCTGGCGCATGCGCTCCAGAGCTCCAGCTCGGTGATTGGACACATCAGTCCAGCCGCTCCGCGGCACGTGGGATCTTCCCAGGCCAGGGATCGAACCGGCGCCCCTTGCACTGCAAGGCGGTGTCCTTACCCACTGGACCACCAGGGGAAGCCCTGGACGGTTGCTTTTCTAGTTGGATTCTTGCCACTCCACCTCCCCTAACCCATTTCTCACCCGTAGCCAGTGATCTTTAAAAAAAAATAATGTAAATCAGATCATATCCTTCTGTTTAAAATTCCTCAGTTACTTCCCACTGCAAATGGTGTAGGACCCGAATGCTCTAACATGATCTGAAAGAGTCTCTGTGATTTGAGCCCTGTTGACCTCCTGGTCCTCAGCTCATCCCTGTGCCTCCTTCCTTTCTGTTCCTTAAAAATGCCGAGCTCTTGCCTTCCTCAGAGCCTTTGCACTTCCTGCAGTTCTTTTCTCTGGCTTCTCCCTTGACTGGTCCCTTGGCAGCAGAGTGACCCCTCATCACTGTTGGAAGTAGCTTCAAGTCCCTGTCCTATTTTTACTTTATGGTCTTCACAGGGCTTCATCTTACTTTTTTTATGAGTCCCTTTTGCCACCCTGCTGAGGAAACCTCACTTGTTCCACTGACAGCCTCATGTCATGTAAGAGCTGATAGGCACCATGGAAACCAGGGAGCCCAGCCTCCCCTCTGCTTGAGAGGTTCAGAGCTGTGCCCACAGTTACGTGGTGAACAGATGGCAGAGGGTGTTCTCGAAGACACATAGGCTGGTCCTGTCTAGGCACCTGTGCTGATGTTTCTCAGTTGTCACCAGCAGTGTCTCTCCTTGCACTCTTCTGAAATATCACAGGAAGTGAAACAAACATAGTAAGGGTTTTCACCTGTGTGAGAGAGGTCCAGAAATGTCTGAGCGCCTGCTATGGTTCTGTACCAGCGCTCATTAAAGGGCACCGTCATTTCCTGCCTGGACGGTTGCTTTTCTTTTTTTTTTTTTTTTAAGATTTATTTATTTATTTACTTTGGGCGGGGGTCGGGTAGGGGAGGGAGGGGAGTGGGCGGGCCACTTCTATTGGCTTTCATTTCTCTATTTTCATTTGTCTTCGTTCTTTGGCTCCTGTGGGCCTCCCATCACGGTGACTGGCGTCTGTTGTTGCAGAGCACCGGCTCTGGCGCATGCGCTCCAGAGCTCCAGCTCGGTGATTGGACACATCAGTCCAGCCGCTCCGCGGCACGTGGGATCTTCCCAGGCCAGGGATCGAACCGGCGCCCCTTGCACTGCAAGGCGGTGTCCTTACCCACTGGACCACCAGGGGAAGCCCTGGACGGTTGCTTTTCTAGTTGGATTCTTGCCACTCCACCTCCCCTAACCCATTTCTCACCCGTAGCCAGTGATCTTTAAAAAAAAATAATGTAAATCAGATCATATCCTTCTGTTTAAAATTCCTCAGTTACTTCCCACTGCAAATGGTGTAGGACCCGAATGCTCTAACATGATCTGAAAGAGTCTCTGTGATTTGAGCCCTGTTGACCTCCTGGTCCTCAGCTCATCCCTGTGCCTCCTTCCTTTCTGTTCCTTAAAAATGCCGAGCTCTTGCCTTCCTCAGAGCCTTTGCACTTCCTGCAGTTCTTTTCTCTGGCTTCTCCCTTGACTGGTCCCTTGGCAGCAGAGTGACCCCTCATCACTGTTGGAAGTAGCTTCAAGTCCCTGTCCTATTTTTACTTTATGGTCTTCACAGGGCTTCTTACTGTTAACTTATTGTCTGTCTCTTTCGCTGAATTGTTCTTCCTGTGACAGCAGGGGCTTTGCTTTGTGCACTTCTGGGTGCTTAGCATCCGGAATAAGGCCTGGCACATGGGAGATGCTAAGGTGATAATGAATGAATGGTAGAGCAGGTGACTGGAAAGTTGGCAGGAGAGAAAATTGCTTGGCAGATTGCCCTATGTAATTCCTGGTTTTTCCTACATTGGACTTTATTTGGTTGTTTTTAAACTTTTTATGCATTTATTTTTTTAATTGGGGATGACTACAATATACTGATGGTTTCTGGCATGAATCAACATGAGTCAGCCACAGGCAAACACAGGTCCTCTCTCTAAGTTTCCTCCCAACCCCACCCTTCTAGGTTGTTACAGAGCACCAGCTTTGGGTTCCCTGCATTGTACAGCAAATTCGTATCTGGCTATTTATTTTACATAGGGTAATATATATATATATATATATATATATATATGTATCAATACTACTGTTTCAGGTGTTCCCACCCTTTCCCTCCCTCACCGTGACCAAATTGTTTTTGAACTTGTTATTTTGTTTCGGGTTGAAATCAATTAATAATGTTGTTGTGATAGTTTCCAGTGAATAGTGAAGGGAATATACATGTATTCATATTCCCCCAAACTCCCCTCCCATCCAGGCTGCCGCATAACATTGAGTAGAATTCCATGTGCTGTACTGTAGAACCTTGATGATTATCCTTTTTTTTTTTTTTTTAATTTTTATTTTTGGTGGTGGGGGGTGTGGATTGGGGAAGCAGGGGTGCGGACGGGCCACTTCTATTGGTCTTTCGTTTATCTATTTTTCATCCATCTTTGTTCTTTGGCCCACGTGGGCCTCCCATCGCGGTGGCTTCTGTCGTCGCAGAGCACCGGCTCTGGGCACATGCGCTCCAGAGCTCCGGCTTGGTAATTGGACACATCGGTCCAGCCGCTCCGCGGCACGTGGGATCCTCCCAGGCCAGGGATCGAACTGGCGCCCCTTGCACTGCAAGGTGGTGTCCTTACCCACTGGACCACCAGGAAAGCCCCTGATTATCCATTTGAATATATAGTGTGTACATGTCTGTCCCAACTTCCCTATAACTATCCCTTCTCCCCATTCTTCCCCTGGCAACCATTAATTCATTCTCTATTAATCTCTGTTTTGTAAGTTCATTTGTATTATTTCTCTTTAGATTCTACATATATGGGATATAATATGAGTTTTCCTTCTCTGTCTGACTTTACTCAGTATGACACTCTTTAGGTCCATCCATATAGCAGCAGTGGCGTTATTTCCTCCTTTTTAATAGCTGAGTGATATTTGTTTGCATGTATATATACCACACCTTCTTTATTCATTCCTCTGTCATGGAACTCTTAGGTTGCGTCCGTGTCTTGCCTATTGTAGGCAGTGCATTGGGGTGCGTGCCTCCTTTCGGGTCCTGTTTTTCTCTGGGTGTATGCCCAGGAGTGGGATGCTCTTGTTTTTTAAGGGGAACCTCCATAGTAGTCTTCATAGTGACTGTACAAGTTTACCTTCCCCCACAGTAGTATAGGAGGGTTCCCTTCCTTCCATACCTCTCCAGCATTTCTTGATGGTGGATTTTTGATGATGGTCATTCTGGCTGGTGTGAAGTGATATCTCATTGTAGTTTTGGTTTGCTTTTCTCTAATAATTAGCGAGGTTGAGCATCTTTTCTTGTGCCTCTTGGCCGTCAGTATGTCTTCTTTGGAGAAATATCTATTTAGGTCTTCTGCTCAGTTTTTGATTAGGTCGTTTGTTTTGATACTGTTAAACATTGGACTTTACTATTTTTAATTAAAACCTGAATGCCAGTTTGATACGTGAGAAAAATGGAACTGTTAAGCAGACTAAATTTCTTTCCTTTGAAGACCAATGTACTCACACCTCTGGTAAAAGCTCCATGGGGAGCAAATGAAAAAGGACAAAACTACTTGTTGAGCACAGATTCAGGGTTGGGGGCTTATAAATAAAAAAGATTCAGATTTTAGTGCTGGAAGGGGCCTGAAAGATCACCATAAGGATAGTTGCTTAGAACTGGCTGTCTGTGAACATCACATAAGGAGCTTTTATTTAAAACATACACAAACCCACATGTTTTTCAGTCTCTACTTAGGAGATTCTAGTTTGCCAGACTTGGCTTTAGGGCTAGGGAACTCGTGTTTTATCTAAAATGCTGTTTTAGCAGTGGATGGTGCACCACCAGGTTTGGGAACCAGTGACCGAGCCCACCTCTGCCTGAAGTGAGTACACTGAGGTCGGAGAGATCAGACGTCTCACTCAGGGTCACCTGTCTGGGACTGGGAGATATGACACTCTTTAGGTCCATCCATATAGCAGCAGTGGCGTTATTTCCTCCTTTTTAATAGCTGAGTGATATTTGTTTGCATGTATATATACCACACCTTCTTTATTCATTCCTCTGTCATGGAACTCTTAGGTTGCGTCCGTGTCTTGCCTATTGTAGGCAGTGCATTGGGGTGCGTGCCTCCTTTCGGGTCCTGTTTTTCTCTGGGTGTATGCCCAGGAGTGGGATGCTCTTGTTTTTTAAGGGGAACCTCCATAGTAGTCTTCATAGTGACTGTACAAGTTTACCTTCCCCCACAGTAGTATAGGAGGGTTCCCTTCCTTCCATACCCTCTCCAGCATTTCTTGATGGTGGATTTTTTGATGATGGTCATTCTGGCTGGTGTGAAGTGATATCTCATTGTAGTTTTGGTTTGCATTTTCTCTAATAATTAGCGAGGTTGAGCATCTTTTCTTGTGCCTCTTGGCCGTCAGTATGTCTTCTTTGGAGAAATATCTATTTAGGTCTTCTGCTCAGTTTTTGATTAGGTCGTTTGTTTTGATACTGTTAAACATTGGACTTTACTATTTTTAATTAAAACCTGAATGCCAGTTTGATACGTGAGAAAAATGGAACTGTTAAGCAGACTAAATTTCTTTCCTTTGAAGACCAATGTACTCACACCTCTGGTAAAAGCTCCATGGGGAGCAAATGAAAAAGGACAAAACTACTTGTTGAGCACAGATTCAGGGTTGGGGGCTTATAAATAAAAAAGATTCAGATTTTAGTGCTGGAAGGGCCTGAAAGATCACCATAAGGATAGTTGCTTAGAACTGGCTGTCTGTGAACATCACATAAGGAGCTTTTATTTAAAACATACACAAACCCACATGTTTTTCAGTCTCTACTTAGGAGATTCTAGTTTGCCAGACTTGGCTTTAGGGCTAGGGAACTCGTGTTTTATCTAAAATGCTGTTTTAGCAGTGGATGGTGCACCACCAGGTTTGGGAACCAGTGACCGAGCCCACCTCTGCCTGAAGTGAGTACACTGAGGTCGGAGAGATCAGACGTCTCACTCAGGGTCACCTGTCTGGGCAGCTGGGAGACGGCCCGCACGTCTCCCAGCCTTCTCCCTGCATCGTTCAAAAATGCAGTGAGAAAGATCCTCAGGGACAGAGGCGGGGCCTTCTCGGAAGCTGTGGGTTCGTTGCTTTTTGCTCTGTGACATGTAGCTAACCAGTCTGGTGTCAAACAGGAAATGCATCTAGCACTGTTTTCCTTTTTTTTTTTTTTTTAAACAAGGTGTCAGGTCAGTTTGATTTTACTAGAGTGATGATCAGAGTGTGGTTCTGGGACCAACAACACCAGCACCACCCAAGAGCTTGTTAGAAAGACAGATTCTCAGCCCAGCCCAGAACTGCCGGAGGTGGCCCAGTGGTTTGTGTTTTCAAGCCGTCCAGAAGGTTCTCATGCCCACTGAAGCCTTGCACTTTTACAGCCCAGCCGGTCTTGTTAAAGCTGCTGTCCTCGGCCTTTTAGTTGGTGACTCATTAACAGGGAGGCCTTCGCTTAAGCTCGCCGTCTGCTTTCCTTGGTGACATTTGCTCAAAACAGGGACTTTTGTTATAAATGTTCATTGGACTGTTACACAAGAGGTGGAGGTAGAGTAGTGCTTGCTGCATGTGAGACTGTGTGTCGGAAGCTCTTGTCTCATTTAATTCTCATCACCATCCTGCTGAGTAGGTATTATTGTCCCTGTTTTCCAAAGATGCAGTCTGAGCCTGGGGGAGGTTAAACGTGTGTCGTCTGCCCAGCTGTAGTCGTGTGTTTTGTTGACTGTTGTCTCTGTAGAGTAGCTGCTCGCCAGCCTTTTTATGTACAATCAGGAGCCCTCTAGGAGTCTTGTTATTAATGCAGGTTCTCTAGCCACCTTCCCAGAGATCGCATTCAGGGGCCTGGTGGAACCCAGCACTTTGGACCGTCCTCAGGTACTCTTGGTGATTCGGCACCAACGGACATCAGACCATACTTGGAGAAGTTCTCCCCTGGACCCAACCCCTCTTGCTTCAGTGACTGGACCAGATGTCTCCCAAGGCCCCCTTCCTTTTATCTGAGCGTGACACACCAGGTTTGGGAACCAGTGACCGAGCCCACCTCTGCCTGAAGTGAGTACACTGAGGTCGGAGAGATCAGACGTCTCACTCAGGGTCACCTGTCTGGGCAGCTGGGAGACGGCCCGCACGTCTCCCAGCCTCTCCTGCATCGTTCAAAATGCAGTGAGAAAGATCCTCAGGGACAGAGGCGGGGCCTTCTCGGAAGCTGTGGGTTCGTTGCTTTTTGCTCTGTGACATGTAGCTAACCAGTCTGGTGTCAAACAGGAAATGCATCTAGCACTGTTTTCCTTTTTTTTTTTTTTTTAAACAAGGTGTCAGGTCAGTTTGATTTTACTAGAGTGATGATCAGAGTGTGGTTCTGGGACCAACAACACCAGCACCACCCAAGAGCTTGTTAGAAAGACAGATTCTCAGCCCAGCCCAGAACTGCCGGAGGTGGCCCAGTGGTTTGTGTTTTCAAGCCGTCCAGAAGGTTCTCATGCCCACTGAAGCCTTGCACTTTTACAGCCCAGCCGGTCTTGTTAAAGCTGCTGTCCTCGGCCTTTTAGTTGGTGACTCATTAACAGGGAGGCCTTCGCTTAAGCTCGCCGTCTGCTTTCCTTGGTGACATTTGCTCAAAACAGGGACTTTTGTTATAAATGTTCATTGGACTGTTACACAAGAGGTGGAGGTAGAGTAGTGCTTGCTGCATGTGAGACTGTGTGTCGGAAGCTCTTGTCTCATTTAATTCTCATCACCATCCTGCTGAGTAGGTATTATTGTCCCTGTTTTCCAAAGATGCAGTCTGAGCCTGGGGGAGGTTAAACGTGTGTCGTCTGCCCAGCTGTAGTCGTGTGTTTTGTTGACTGTTGTCTCTGTAGAGTAGCTGCTCGCCAGCCTTTTTATGTACAATCAGGAGCCCTCTAGGAGTCTTGTTATTAATGCAGGTTCTCTAGCCACCTTCCCAGAGATCGCATTCAGGGGCCTGGTGGAACCCAGCACTTTGGACCGTCCTCAGGTACTCTTGGTGATTCGGCACCAACGGACATCAGACCATACTTGGAGAAGTTCTCCCCTGGACCCAACCCCTCTTGCTTCAGTGACTGGACCAGATGTCTCCCAAGGCTCCTCTGAGGTTCTGTGGTTCCCCAGTGTTTTGTGCTCACAGGCCTTGGGCGCTGGGTGGGGATGTGGGCAGAAGAAATATGAGCATGGAGGTGGGAGCTTGGGAGCCTGTACAGAGAAAGTACTTTTTTTGTTGTATTTTTGACTTGTGCACACTGCTTTATTTGTTTATTTTTGACTGAGTCCTCATTGCTGCAGGTGCCCTTTCTCTAGTTGTGGAGAGCAGAGGCTACTCTCCAGTTGCGGTGCATGGGCTTCTCATTGTTGTGGCTTCTCTTGTTGCAGAGCACAGGCTCTAGGCACGTGGAATTTGGTAGCTGAAGCACTTGGGCTCAGTAGTTGCAACTTGCTGGGTTGAGGGCACTTGGGCTTCTGTAGTTGTGGCACTTGGGCTCAGAAGTTGCAGCTCTCAGCCTCTAGGGCGTAGGCCCAGTAGTTGTGGTGCATGGCTTAGGTGCTCCATGGTTCGAGGGATCTTCCTGAGCCAGGCATCAAACCAGTGTCCCCGGCATTGGCAAGTGGATTCTTAGTCACTGGGCCTCAGAGAAGCTCCCAGAGAAGGTTCTTCTATACCTGGCTGTTCCTGCTCTCTGCTATCTCTTAACAGTGTTTGCAGGCTGTGTTTTGGCTTTGAGTAACTTGTGATCCTTTCCGTTATCTACCCCCAAATTGTGCAACTTTTCTTATAACAGCTTTGCTGTTGTGTTGGTGAACTGCCCGATGTGAGCAATTCCTCCAGGCCAAGTTTAATATTTCTGAGAGTTATTGTCCCTGTTTTCCAAAGATGCAGTCTGAGCCTGGGGGAGGTTAAACGTGTGTCGTCTGCCCAGCTGTAGTCGTGTGTTTTGTTGACTGTTGTCTCTGTAGAGTAGCTGCTCGCCAGCCTTTTTATGTACAATCAGGAGCCCTCTAGGAGTCTTGTTATTAATGCAGGTTCTCTAGCCACCTTCCCAGAGATCGCATTCAGGGGCCTGGTGGAACCCAGCACTTTGGACCGTCCTCAGGTACTCTTGGTGATTCGGCACCAACGGACATCAGACCATACTTGGAGAAGTTCTCCCCTGGACCCAACCCCTCTTGCTTCAGTGACTGGACCAGATGTCTCCCAAGGCTCCTCTGAGGTTCTGTGGTTCCCCAGTGTTTTGTGCTCACAGGCCTTGGGCGCTGGGTGGGGATGTGGGCAGAAGAAATATGAGCATGGAGGTGGGAGCTTGGGAGCCTGTACAGAGAAAGTACTTTTTTTGTTGTATTTTTGACTTGTGCACACTGCTTTATTTGTTTATTTTTGACTGAGTCCTCATTGCTGCAGGTGCCCTTTCTCTAGTTGTGGAGAGCAGAGGCTACTCTCCAGTTGCGGTGCATGGGCTTCTCATTGTTGTGGCTTCTCTTGTTGCAGAGCACAGGCTCTAGGCACGTGGAATTTGGTAGCTGAAGCACTTGGGCTCAGTAGTTGCAACTTGCTGGGTTGAGGGCACTTGGGCTTCTGTAGTTGTGGCACTTGGGCTCAGAAGTTGCAGCTCTCAGCCTCTAGGGCGTAGGCCCAGTAGTTGTGGTGCATGGCTTAGGTGCTCCATGGTTCGAGGGATCTTCCTGAGCCAGGCATCAAACCAGTGTCCCCGGCATTGGCAAGTGGATTCTTAGTCACTGGGCCTCAGAGAAGCTCCCAGAGAAGGTTCTTCTATACCTGGCTGTTCCTGCTCTCTCTGCTATCTCTTAACAGTGTTTGCAGGCTGTGTTTTGGCTTTGAGTAACTTGTGATCCTTTCCGTTATCTACCCCCAAATTGTGCAACTTTTCTTATAACAGCTTTGCTGTTGTGTTGGTGAACTGCCCCGATGTGAGCAATTTCCTCCAGGCCGAAGTTTAATATCTATCAAGTACTGAGTTGCTTCAGCATTTCATCTGTTTGATGATAAGATCACTTATTTTTCAGACATAGAATGGATATATCTAGTGAATGAACTGTCAATCCATTAGGAGACAATGATTTGGTGCAATCATGAAGGGGAAAAGTGACATGCAAATTAAAGAAGAATTTCAGGTCTGACGCCTCATGTCCTTTTTTGCGAGTTGGATGCTGATTTCTGTCCAGAAGTTAACACAAGTATCCCAGGGTCCCTGTAGTGAAAATGACACATGTATCCAAAGCGGTGGGAACCTTGCAGGCCTTTGCCCAGTGGAGAAGTCGGCGTTGGTGAAATATTACATTTCTTTAACAAGGCCTAGTCCCTGAAACAAATTGTTAGGAAAAGGTTGGAAGGAAATTCAGGAAAGCAAACATTTCAGCTTCCTGGGATCCACTGTGTACAGGTAAATTACTTTTCTGGTAAGAAAATAATAAGGTTACTGGTTATGTTTGTAAGGATAATTTGTTTTGCCACTGATGTCAGTGTTAGTGTTACCAGTAGGTGACTGCGTACAGTAGCTGGAGCTGCCTTCTGCTGAGAGCTTACTGCGTGCCAGGAACTATGGGGACATGTCTCTTGTTTAATCTTCAGTCGACTTTCAAAGTAAATATTATCCTTCATTTTACGGCTGATGAAACAGGCTCAAAAGGGCTGAGTCATTTTGACCAGTCTTGGGAGTAGGGTTGCCAGGTAGTCAGGACTTGGCTAAAATGCCGTCCTGGGTAGTCTGGGGTCGTTAGCTACCCTGTGGGTCGCCAGCTCACTGGCCTACAGTTGATAGGAAGGGAGCCCAAAGGATTTGGAATTGTCCGATAGATGACACATATATGGAAACGTGCTGATTTGCCTCACACAGAGACCGTCAGAACATTTCGTGGTTTGTTTGTTTGTTTTTTCCATTTTATACATAAGTCTCATCTTGGTGTTTAGCTTCCGGGTGCCTGGTCAATTAGAAGCTGCCTGTTGGTGAGGGGAGGAGGGACCCTAGAAAGGCATGCTGATTACTGTGGGGAGGGACAGCTGGCTGAGTGACAAGAGAAGGTGAGGGCAGGGAGAATGAAGTATAAGCTAATAAAAGACAAAATCAATACAGTGTCGGGAGGCTTTAATACGGGGGTAAACATACCTTAATAAGAGTGGCTGTTACTGAATATTCACTACGTGCCAAACTGTTCCGAGCACTTTATAGTATTACACAACTTAGTTTTTATAGAATAATCCCTACTGTTCCACCAGTGAGGAAACCAAGGCCCAGAGAAGTTAAGTAACTCGCTGAAGGTCACACAGCCCGTGAGTGGGAAAGCTGGGATTCAGAGCCAGGCAGCCTGAGTTCAGAGGCCAGATCCTCAGTATCCCGTTTCCGTGTAGGCCTTAGATCCTGAGGGTGTAGCACACATCAGTGGTGTAGATTGAGACGGCCTGAATCATCCAAGTAGAGAAAAGAATTTAATGTTGGGCCTTATATTTCTTTTTTTTTTTTAAAGATTTATTTATTTATTTATTTTGGGCGGGGGTTGGGTTGGGGAGGGAGGGGAGCGGGCGGGCCACTTCTATTGGTCTTTCATTTCTCCATTTTCATCCGTCTTTGTTCTTTGGCTCCTGTGGGCCTCCCATCGCGGTGGCGTCTGTCGTTGCAGAGCGCCGGCTCCGGGCGCATGCGCTCCAGAGCTCCAGCTTGGTAATTGGACACATTGGTCCAGCTGCTCTGTGGCACGTGGGATCTTCCCAGGCCAGGAGTCGAACCGGCGCCCCTTGCACTGCAAGGCGGTGTCCTTACCCACTGGACCACCAGGGAAGCCCAATGTTGGGCCTTATATTTCTGTTTGTATTGATTGTAAAAATTTTACCAGGGCTTCGTTCTGCAAGGACTGTTGGTGGAAGTCCTCAGAGCCTCTGCCCCCAGCTCATTTCCTGCTCCTCGGTGTCAGCAGCTTTCAGTTCTGGCAATGAGTTGACACTTGCTGGTCAGTATATCCTCCGCCTCTAGATGATGTCCTTATATGTCCGTATGGTTTCATTTAGGCATCATCTATTGATGCTTTCCTATGGAAGAGGCATGCTGATTACTGTGGGGAGGGACAGCTGGCTGAGTGACAAGAGAAGGTGAGGGCAGGGAGAATGAAGTATAAGCTAATAAAAGACAAAATCAATACAGTGTCGGGAGGCTTTAATACGGGGGTAAACATACCTTAATAAGAGTGGCTGTTACTGAATATTCACTACGTGCCAAACTGTTCCGAGCACTTTATAGTATTACACAACTTAGTTTTTATAGAATAATCCCTACTGTTCCACCAGTGAGGAAACCAAGGCCCAGAGAAGTTAAGTAACTCGCTGAAGGTCACACAGCCCGTGAGTGGGAAAGCTGGGATTCAGAGCCAGGCAGCCTGAGTTCAGAGGCCAGATCCTCAGTATCCCGTTTCCGTGTAGGCCTTAGATCCTGAGGGTGTAGCACACATCAGTGGTGTAGATTGAGACGGCCTGAATCATCCAAGTAGAGAAAAGAATTTAATGTTGGGCCTTATATTTCTTTTTTTTTTTAAAGATTTATTTATTTATTTATTTTGGGCGGGGGTTGGGTTGGGGAGGGAGGGGAGCGGGCGGGCCACTTCTATTGGTCTTTCATTTCTCCATTTTCATCCGTCTTTGTTCTTTGGCTCCTGTGGGCCTCCCATCGCGGTGGCGTCTGTCGTTGCAGAGCGCCGGCTCCGGGCGCATGCGCTCCAGAGCTCCAGCTTGGTAATTGGACACATTGGTCCAGCTGCTCTGTGGCACGTGGGATCTTCCCAGGCCAGGAGTCGAACCGGCGCCCCTTGCACTGCAAGGCGGTGTCCTTACCCACTGGACCACCAGGGAAGCCCAATGTTGGGCCTTATATTTCTGTTTGTATTGATTGTAAAAATTTTACCAGGGCTTCGTTCTGCAAGGACTGTTGGTGGAAGTCCTCAGAGCCTCTGCCCCCAGCTCATTTCCTGCTCCTCGGTGTCAGCAGCTTTCAGTTCTGGCAATGAGTTGACACTTGCTGGTCAGTATATCCTCCGCCTCTAGATGATGTCCTTATATGTCCGTATGGTCGATTTTTCAGTTTTAGGCATCATCTATTGATGCTTTCCTATGGAAGAGGAGCACTGCAACTTGCTTTTCCACCCACCCTGACCACACATGCATACTATTTCCGTCTCTTTCTTCTCCCAACAGGTACATGATAGTTGTAGCTAGCTCAGTGTCTCATGTCCTTTTCACCCTTAGGCTTCCGTTCTGGGTTGGGTAGAATGTCCCGAGCAGACCGTTTGAACCCGCCTGTGGAGCGAGTCTGTCTTTTGGAAGTCCTCCAGCACAGCATGTAGGTGGGGGAGTGGAGGTGCCTTCCTATTTTTCAATATTATGCAACTTCTCAGTGCCTGCCTTGCCTCCACTGAAGTTGGTGCAGTTCAGAGAGCCTCTCCAGAGAATAAACCTTTGACTTCTTCCGGAGCTGGAGGAGTCACAAGGCTGGCAAGGAGTCACTTCCACCATTTTTAGCTCCACTTTATGCTGTCCCCTCCCTCAGAGGTGTCGGGGCTCCGACTGCCTCAGCCCTTTCTAGAGATTCTGTGATGAGTTGTTCCTTATGTTTGTTTATTTGTAGATAAGGAGTCCAGTTTCCTGGGTCTGTTAATCAGTTACCTCTTGCTCGTCTACTTTCTTTTTTTCTTTTTCTTTCTTTCCTTTTATTTTTGTCCAGCATATCACTGCATATATATTTAAACTACTCCATTTTTAAGGAAACAAAAACACCGCACAACATGTAGTTAGCAAAGAAATTCTGTAAGTCAATATAAAATGTTACCATTGGCCTAAAGGTCTTATATTTATTTATTTAAAAATTTTTTATTGGAGTGTAGTTGTTTTATTATGTGTTAGTTTCTGCTGCACAGTAGAATGAATCAGCTATATGTATACATTAATCTCTTCTGTTTAGGATTTCCTTTTCATTTTCTGGATCTGTTTCTGCTTTGTAAATGAGATTGTCTATACTGGTGTGTTAAAAGAGTCCACATTTATGCTTTAATATACGATATTTGTTTGTCTCTTCCTGACTTACTTCACTCTGTATGAGAGTCCATCTACTTTGTAGCTTCCAACATTTTGTTCCTGTTGTTCCCACTCTCTGGTTTTGTAAGTTTATGTCTATAAGAAATAAAATTCCCTTCCTGTTGTACTAGTGAGATTTGGAGAAGTAATAGAACTGAATGTATTCATTGTGCTGTCTTTGTCCTGAAGCCTGAAAGACATTGGAGAAAGCTCTCAATGCAAAGGGGTCAGAAAAAGGTGGTGTTGCTCTATGGGGAAGACTGATAGAGGTCTCTGAAAAATGGGATTGTCGGAAGTATTACTTGCTACTCAAAAGTATAGTTCTAGGACTAGGAGCATCACTGTTTCCTGGGTATCACCCAGGTGCTCCTTAGAAATGCAGAATCCTGGGTCCCATCCAGGCCAATTGAGTCGGAATTAGCATTTTAACAAACAAATCCCTGGAATATTCCTAAGGATGCTGAAGGTTGAGAAGTGCTAATATGAAACTTTCCTCAGCTTCTCCTGTAATTTAGAATAAGCTAACTGTAGTGAATTTTAATCTTGGATTTAAAACTTTTTGGCACATTCCCTTATTAAATTACTCTCCAGATTCTAGAGCAGCGATCCCCAACCTTTTTGGCACTAAGGACTGGTTTTGTGGAAGACAAGGTTTCCATGGACTGGGCCGGGGGTGAGGAGGGAATGGTTTTGGGATGATTCAAGTGCTTTACATTTATTGTGCACTTTATTCCTAATCTCATACTGCCGCTGATCTGAGAGAAGGTACCCATCCATGGCCCAGAGGTTGGGGACCCCCGTTCTAGAGGTTGCTCTGAGATCAACAAGAGGAGTATAGGTGTTCCTATACAAACCGTAGGAACCAAAAATCCCATGTCATTCGCCAGATGACATCAGACTGGTTATGTTCAGGCTCTTCCGATTGCTCACAGCTCTGCAGGTTGGTGATGGGGTTTTGTGGATGACATTGATGGAGTCGTCAGTCACACTTGAAGAAGTCAAAGTGAGATCATGGCTGCCCGGAGAGGGTGAGGATACAGTGACTCGCTTATGCCAGGCATCTCTTCAGTGACAGGTGTGTGTTCAACTAGTGAGTTGTGGAATGAGAGAGTCTTAAAGTTTCCAGTTCACGTAGCTTCCAACATTTTGTTCCTGTTGTTCCCACTCTCTGGTTTTGTAAGTTTATGTCTATAAGAAATAAAATTCCCTTCCTGTTGTACTAGTGAGATTTGGAGAAGTAATAGAACTGAATGTATTCATTGTGCTGTCTTTGTCCTGAAGCCTGAAAGACATTGGAGAAAGCTCTCAATGCAAAGGGGTCAGAAAAAGGTGGTGTTGCTCTATGGGGAAGACTGATAGAGGTCTCTGAAAAATGGGATTGTCGGAAGTATTACTTGCTACTCAAAAGTATAGTTCTAGGACTAGGAGCATCACTGTTTCCTGGGTATCACCCAGGTGCTCCTTAGAAATGCAGAATCCTGGGTCCCATCCAGGCCAATTGAGTCGGAATTAGCATTTTAACAAACAAATCCCTGGAATATTCCTAAGGATGCTGAAGGTTGAGAAGTGCTAATATGAAACTTTCCTCAGCTTCTCCTGTAATTTAGAATAAGCTAACTGTAGTGAATTTTAATCTTGGATTTAAAACTTTTTGGCACATTCCCTTATTAAATTACTCTCCAGATTCTAGAGCAGCGATCCCCAACCTTTTTGGCACTAAGGACTGGTTTTGTGGAAGACAAGGTTTCCATGGACTGGGCCGGGGGTGAGGAGGGAATGGTTTTGGGATGATTCAAGTGCTTTACATTTATTGTGCACTTTATTCCTAATCTCATACTGCCGCTGATCTGAGAGAAGGTACCCATCCATGGCCCAGAGGTTGGGGACCCCGTTCTAGAGGTTGCTCTGAGATCAACAAGAGGAGTATAGGTGTTCCTATACAAACCGTAGGAACCAAAAATCCCATGTCATTCGCCAGATGACATCAGACTGGTTATGTTCAGGCTCTTCCGATTGCTCACAGCTCTGCAGGTTGGTGATGGGGTTTTGTGGATGACATTGATGGAGTCGTCAGTCACACTTGAAGAAGTCAAAGTGAGATCATGGCTGCCCGGAGAGGGTGAGGATACAGTGACTCGTCTTATGCCAGGCATCTCTTCAGTGACAGGTGTGTGTTCAACTAGTGAGTTGTGGAATGAGAGAGTCTAATGAGACACAGTTCCTGTTTCCAAGATATTCACCAGACAGCAAGAATCAATTGGATAGTTGTGATGTAGGGTTAACCTGTTCTAGGGAACATTGAGCACAGAGAAGGGGCATCTGGTGCAGCATTACTGCCAGAAGAAGGGCTGAGTCTCTTGGTGAACAGAGCCTGGTGGATTTAGGGCAGGTGCACTCAGGGGAATGTATCAAAGTCACCTGGTGGGCAGGCTTGTTAAACCACAGGCTGCTGCCCTCATCCTTAGAACTTCTGATTCCGCAGACCGGGAGTGGGCCCGTGCATGTGCATTTTTCAGTTTCCCAAATGGAGCTGATGACGCTACTTTTCCATTTTGACAATCACTGGTTTTAGAGACTTACAGCTACTTCTGGTGGCTGGAGCCAGGAGGCAGGCAACAGCAGCTGGTGGGGCCGGCAGAGGCCTGAGGATTGGGGAACGTCATTGTGGAAGCTGGGGAGAACCACTGGCTGATTGTACAGGGGATGCACACCCATCGACCTTTTGGAAAGATCGCTTTGTGGTGTGGAGGATGGGTCAGTGAAGAAGTCAGGTTGGGGGCCAGAAAACCAAGTGTATGGTTAACGCTAGCCCTCCAAATGAGAAATGATAAACACGTGGAATAAAGGCTAGAGGAGGAAGGATTCCAGTGGCCCGTGGAAGTGGGAGGGGAAGGAGGGAGGAATCACTGGAGACGGTCAGATGTCTGGGTGTGCGCTGGGATTGTGTTACTCCAGACACAGGAGGAGGAGGAGGCGTGGGCCTGGAGCAGAGGGGAGCACAGGAGGTAAGTGGAGGGCGGGACATGTTGAATTTAAGATGCCAGCAAGATAGCTTGGTGGACCACCTGGTAGAGAGTTTTTCTTTTGGGTCTGGAGGCCAGAGGGAGCCATGGGGGAAGTCCCATCGCCTCCCCAGCTTACACTCATCTCCTGTAGTGATGGTTTGGATCAGGTGTTGTATCTGTAAAGAAGCAATGTTGATTTTAAGAGTTTCCCTAGTGGCTCACTGGTCAAAAAAATAAATCAAAAACAACAAAAAAAAATCTGCCTGCAATGCAGGAGATGAGATGCAGCAGGAGCCACCTGGTTGGATCCCTGGGTTGGGAAGGTCCTCTGGAGAAGGAAATGACTACCCAGCCCTCTCTGGTATTCTTGCCTGGGGAATCTCATGCACAGAGGATCCAGGTGGGCTGTAGTTCATGGGTCAGAAGAGTCTTACACACTTTAGCTAGCGACTAGACACACACATAATATTAACGTAACCTGTACGGGCTTTTAGAACACAATACTTTTAAAGATGTTTTTTCACGAAAACAAATGTTCTGCTCGTCTGATTGGGGGGAAAAGAAAACGTTTCCAACACTGGAAGAGGTTAATACACTGGAAGAGGTTAATACTGTGCCTTCTGTCTGAGAGGCCAGGAGATTGAGTTTTTACTAAGCCTGAAAGGGGCAAAATCACTTGACTGGTTTGCAGGCCATATGACGAACAGCTGAGACTAATTAACTGGATTGTGGGTTTTTACAGTTGCCTTATTTTGAAAGTTGATGGAGCAAATTGCTTTTCAAAAGACTCTTTTGAGAAACTTTTTATAAGTAGACCATTCTGACTTTGGCATTTCTTTTTGTATTAGTCAGAAAGTAACTTTTTAGAAGAGGACATGTGATTGCAAGTTGCCTAATTGTTGAAGTGTTGGAAACTCCAGTCTCAGAAGTTTTGGGAAAATCAACCAGCAATTTATACTTTGTCAAGGTATGGTTTTGCCTTTTTTGTTGTTGTTGATGGTGGGGTGTGGGGTTCTGCTGTGCCAGTTTTCAGGTACTTAAAATACATTCGATTTGACATAAATACCACTGCATACATTATTATTATTTTTTTTTTTTTAATGAAGACTTCAAGATGTCTGCCAAATTTCTTGGGTTTAGTTTAAAAAGTGCATTTTCAGGTACCAAGAGTGGGTATGAGTACTGACTTTATTCTTCCTTTCTTTTCTGTACTTTATCAAGCAACAGAGGCCTTCATTCTCAGATAATAGGTTGAATAGGAGAGCTGATTATAGAATTGAATTGCTCTAGGAGTCTTGCGTATCCTCTGAGCATTTTATCCACAAAAATTCAAATGGAAGTTTGTTTCTAATATTGTTAATAGCCCTAGAGGTGGAGTATATAAAGTATATGTTTTACTGTGTGTTTTTCCTGTCAGTTAAATTTGCCTTCAGATGATTAATTTTGTGATGTTTGGAAACAGTCTTATAATTATGTAAGGAAAGGTCCAGTTATTTTATTATTTTTCAAGGCCCATCCATTTAACAGATGCATAATGATAGTATGCAGGAGTGAAAGATTTGAGTGGTAAGCATGATGGGGAGTTTGATTACACAGTTCCGTCTGTTTTTCGATGTGTGCTAGTTTGCTGGGGCTGCCGTAACAAAGCGTCACAGGCTGTGTAGCTTAAATAACAGACGTTTCCTGTCTCGGTCCTGGAGGGTAGAAGTCCGAGGTCAAGGTGTTGGCAGGGCTGGCTCCTGGGGCTGTGAAGGGAGGATGTGTTCCAGGCTCCTTTCGTTGCCTTGTGGACGGCTGTCTCCTCCGCCTCTGTCTCCTCTTGTCATCTTCCCTCTCTGGGTGTCTGTGTTCAGAAGTCTTCTTATAAGAACACCAGTCGTATTGGATTAGGGCTCACCTACTGACCTCTTTTTCATTTGATAACCTTTCTAAAGACCCTGTCTTCAAATCAGGCCACATTCTGAAGTACTGTGAGGTAGAACGTCAACATGCACATTTGAGGGGAACACAATTCGACTCATGACAGATACAATTGAAAGGTTTCATTACCTTTGATTGCCTCCAGGTCATGCACTAAATATTTGTTAGTCTAAGTGCTTAGACTGTGTTGGGTGTTGAGTGTGTGAGGATACATGAGACATGATCTCTGTCCACTGACGTTGGTTTAATCACATGTATGGATCTGACTTCACAAGTGTGCTCACTTGCATCTTTCTCTGAGTTCTGGACACTTTCAGAGTTGGGTGTCCCTAAAGACACAATCAGTTTATTGTCACATGCCACCCGGAAGGGCTCTCTCTGTTGCTTCTGAACGCCCTCAAGATAGACAAAGAGAGTAGAAGGACCCTTAACACTCGTCTAGCCTGACCTGTTCATTTCACAGATGAAGAGACTGAGGCTTCAGAGTACAAAGGTCGTTTGTCTGATTGCTGTCCGAGCTCATGGCAGCTTCCACGCCAGTGCATCATTTTGCTTTCTTGGTCAAAAGTCGTGCTTTCGTCGAGCTCATGGCAGCTTCCAGTCAGTGCTATGTTAATAGCCCTAGAGGTGGAGTATATAAAGTATATGTTTTACTGTGTGTTTTTCCTGTCAGTTAAATTTGCCTTCAGATGATTAATTTTGTGATGTTTGGAAACAGTCTTATAATTATGTAAGGAAAGGTCCAGTTATTTTATTATTTTTCAAGGCCCATCCATTTAACAGATGCATAATGATAGTATGCAGGAGTGAAAGATTTGAGTGGTAAGCATGATGGGAGTTTGATTACACAGTTCCGTCTGTTTTTCGATGTGTGCTAGTTTGCTGGGGCTGCCGTAACAAAGCGTCACAGGCTGTGTAGCTTAAATAACAGACGTTTCCTGTCTCGGTCCTGGAGGGTAGAAGTCCGAGGTCAAGGTGTTGGCAGGGCTGGCTCCTGGGGCTGTGAAGGGAGGATGTGTTCCAGGCTCCTTTCGTTGCCTTGTGGACGGCTGTCTCCTCCGCCTCTGTCTCCTCTTGTCATCTTCCCTCTCTGGGTGTCTGTGTTCAGAAGTCTTCTTATAAGAACACCAGTCGTATTGGATTAGGGCTCACCTACTGACCTCTTTTTCATTTGATAACCTTTCTAAAGACCCTGTCTTCAAATCAGGCCACATTCTGAAGTACTGTGAGGTAGAACGTCAACATGCACATTTGAGGGGAACACAATTCGACTCATGACAGATACAATTGAAAGGTTTCATTACCTTTGATTGCCTCCAGGTCATGCACTAAATATTTGTTAGTCTAAGTGCTTAGACTGTGTTGGGTGTTGAGTGTGTGAGGATACATGAGACATGATCTCTGTCCACTGACGTTGGTTTAATCACATGTATGGATCTGACTTCACAAGTGTGCTCACTTGCATCTTTCTCTGAGTTCTGGACACTTTCAGAGTTGGGTGTCCCTAAAGACACAATCAGTTTATTGTCACATGCCACCCGGAAGGGCTCTCTCTGTTGCTTCTGAACGCCCTCAAGATAGACAAAGAGAGTAGAAGGACCCTTAACACTCGTCTAGCCTGACCTGTTCATTTCACAGATGAAGAGACTGAGGCTTCAGAGTACAAAGGTCGTTTGTCTGATTGCTGTCCGAGCTCATGGCAGCTTCCACGCCAGTGCATCATTTTGCTTTCTTGGTCAAAAGTTCGTGCTTTCACCTCAGAGTGAACCCAGACTCTCTTCAGAAATCAAATGGGAAAGAGCTTTGATCAGAGAAGCTCATGTTCTCTGTTGAGACTTGGATTCTAAGTACTAAACAAAGGAAAAAAAAGTTATGGGCCAGAGTGTCTATTCATGAGTTAATTTCATCCACAGAATGTCCAGGTTGTACTTAATATATCCCAAAGAAGTTTGCTCCCAACTTGGTCAGTTTCTCTTTTATTCGTTCCAGACACAGTGTTCAGTGGTTCAGCAGCCATTAGAATACAAGCACCATTTTTGTCTTTTTTCTTGCTGCTGCTGCTGCCCACAAGACAGGAACTGCGGCAGAAAGAGAGTGCTGATGAAACATTGCTGGCCAGCAAGACGGCACCATGGCAACAGGACCTGCGCGTGTGTGGCAGGGCTGGGAGCCCTCTGCTGCCCTTTCAGCATCTGCCCTTTCCCGTCTGTCTCTCAGAACCTGAGCACTCCAGAAGACATGCTCCACACTTCCCTGTATTTCTTTTTTTCCCTCATGGTATCACTCCCTTCTTCCTCCCTCTGCTCTTGGTTGATGTATAGCTTGAACCTGGGTTCAGCATATGTGGTAGCTGATGGAACGGGCCCATTTGAACAAAAGCTGATTTTTGCAGAAGGCGTCCTGGTTTGGGGCTGTCCTGCAGAAGGACCCCAGCCTGCTTTCTTTGGCTCTCTGCCTGCTTTCTGTTGCTGCAGTATTCTCAGTACTGACTTGTCACATGTATGATGTTCAAACTGATGTGCTCATCAGCCGCCTCCTGAATTTCTATCATCCCAAGTTCTCCTTCCTCCGTGTCTTTGGGCTTTGCTGGTATTTCTTTGGATCATTGCTGTAGCACAATCCACTTGGCAAATTTGATTTAAAATTATTAACACCTTTTGGATTGGTATTTATATATCATTTTGCATTTAGTTTCAGTTATATTTAAGGAGATGGGGTTTATGTATATTTCTTGGGGAAGTGCCTCTGTGTTTGCCACAGCCATTCCCATGTCATCCTGTGCTTTGTAACTTTTGCAGTTTTGCATTGGTCTGTTAAACCAGAGTTTTCCTCTAAAACGCCTTATAATTGCTATTAAAAAATAGATTCCTGCGACTTCCTGGTGGTCCAGTGGTTAAGATTCCTTGCTCCCAAGGCAAGCGGCAGGGGTTCCATCCCTGTTCAGGAAGCTATGATCCCTCATGCTGCATGGCACGGCCAGAAAATAAATACATTTCTGTCTAGTCTAGTTTTTATAGTTCTGAAAAGTGTTTAAAAACTAAAAGTGATTCAGTGCTTATAGAACTCACAGAATGAAGATAGACTGTTTACTTTTTACATTTTTAAAATGGTGTTTGAAAACTGTAGCCATGCAGCTCTTTGGAGTCAGGTGTGAGCTACGATTCTGATATTCTTGTGATAATTAATGTACTTCTGTTAGAACAGAGGGCTCTAGAAGTTTGAGGGCTGCTTGCTGATTTTTATTTCTCTTAATTGCGCTGTTTAATTTCTAGGTCATGCCTCATCTAACAACCTTGCTAAAATAGGTATATTTTATGGAGTTAAATATAGTTAAATAGACTTGAGAATAATTGTATAGACCATTTGAAAAGAAAAAGAAAACCTTGGCAAAGTTTTTTCGAAAGTGCATCCTAAATAATTGGCCAAAGTGTAGAAATGTGCTTCAGGTTCTTTAATTTTAAAAAGATGTCTCTTTTTAAAAGGTGATAAGATCACATTAACAAATATTATTGGATTATAGTTGATTTACAATTTTGTGTTAGTTTCAGGTGTATAGTAAGGTGATTCTGTTATACAAACACTGCCTCCCCCTTTTTTGTTGCTCCCCAGTATTCTCAGTACTGACTTGTCACATGTATGATGTTCAAACTGATGTGCTCATCAGCCGCCTCCTGAATTTCTATCATCCCAAGTTCTCCTTCCTCCGTGTCTTTGGGCTTTGCTGGTATTTCTTTGGATCATTGCTGTAGCACAATCCACTTGGCAAATTTGATTTAAAATTATTAACACCTTTTGGATTGGTATTTATATATCATTTTGCATTTAGTTTCAGTTATATTTAAGGAGATGGGGTTTATGTATATTTCTTGGGGAAGTGCCTCTGTGTTTGCCACAGCCATTCCCATGTCATCCTGTGCTTTGTAACTTTTGCAGTTTTGCATTGGTCTGTTAAACCAGAGTTTTCCTCTAAAACGCCTTATAATTGCTATTAAAAAATAGATTCCTGCGACTTCCTGGTGGTCCAGTGGTTAAGATTCCTTGCTCCCAAGGCAAGCGGCAGGGGTTCCATCCCTGTTCAGGAAGCTATGATCCTCATGCTGCATGGCACGGCCAGAAAATAAATACATTTCTGTCTAGTCTATTTTTTATAGTTCTGAAAAGTGTTTAAAACTAAAAGTGATTCAGTGCTTATAGAACTCACAGAATGAAGATAGACTGTTTACTTTTTACATTTTTAAAATGGTGTTTGAAAACTGTAGCCATGCAGCTCTTTGGAGTCAGGTGTGAGCTACGATTCTGATATTCTTGTGATAATTAATGTACTTCTGTTAGAACAGAGGGCTCTAGAAGTTTGAGGGCTGCTTGCTGATTTTTATTTCTCTTAATTGCGCTGTTTAATTTCTAGGTCATGCCTCATCTAACAACCTTGCTAAAATAGGTATATTTTATGGAGTTAAATATAGTTAAATAGACTTGAGAATAATTGTATAGACCATTTGAAAAGAAAAAGAAAACCTTGGCAAAGTTTTTTCGAAAGTGCATCCTAAATAATTGGCCAAAGTGTAGAAATGTGCTTCAGGTTCTTTAATTTTAAAAAGATGTCTCTTTTTAAAAGGTGATAAGATCACATTAACAAATATTATTGGATTATAGTTGATTTACAATTTTGTGTTAGTTTCAGGTGTATAGTAAGGTGATTCTGTTATACAAACACATATATTCACTTATTTTCAGATTCTTTTCTCACATTATCACAAAATATTGAGCAGAGTTCCCTGTGCTGTACAGTAGGTCCTTGTTGGTTATCTCTCTTATATATATATATATATGTGTATATATATATATATATATATATATATATATATATATAGCAGTATGTATGTGTTAACCTCAAGTTACTGATATAGCCTCCCTCCCCCACATTTCCCCTTTGGTAATAGTGTTTGCTTTTAATATCTGTAAGTCTGTTTCTATTTTGTAAATCAGTTGATTGCTTCATCATTTTTTAAAAATTAGATTCCACATATGCATGGAATGTAATTTTAAAAAATATCATATATTTGTCTTTTTCTGACTTATTCCACATAGTATGATAATCTCTAGGTCAATCCATGTTGCTTCAAATGGTATTATTTTGTACTTTTTTAATGACTGAGTAATATCCTGTGGTGTATATATATATATATATATATATATATATATATAGTATGTACATATAATATATATTACGTCTTCTTTACCCATTCCTCTGTTGAAGGACATTTAGGTTGTTTCTGTGTCCTGCCTATTGTAAATAGTGCTGCAATGAACATTGAGATGCATTTATCTTTTCAAATTATGATTTTCTCCACATGAATGACCAAAAGTGGAATTGCTGGGTCCTGTTGTAATTCTGTTTTTAGTTTTTAAGGAACCTCTATACTGTTCATAGTGGCTGTACCAATTTACATTCCTACCAACAATGTAACAGGGTTCCTTTTTCTATACATCTTCTCCAGCATTTATTGTTTGTAGATGGTTTTTTTTTGGCCACTTCTATTGGTCTTTCATTTATCCATTTTCATCCATCTTTGTTCTTTGGCCTGTGTGGGCCTCCCATCGCAGTGGCCTCTGTCACTGCAGAGCACTGGCTCTGGGCACATGCGCTCCAGAGCTCCAGCTCGGTAGTTGGACACATTGGTCCAGCTGCTCTGTAGCACTTGGGATCTTTCCAGGCCAGGGATCGAACTGACGCCCCTTGCACTGCAAGGTGGTATCCTTACCCACTGGACCACCAGGGAAGCCTGTTTGTAGATTTTTTGATGGTGGCCATTCTGATTGGTGTGAGGTCATACCTCTTTGAAGGTTTTTCTTTTAAATTTATTTATTTATTTATTTAATTTTGGCCTCTTTTATTGTTTTTTTGTTTATTTATTTTCATCCACCTTTATTCTTTGGCCTCTGTGGGCCTCCCACTGCAGTGGCCTCTCTTGTTGCAGAGCACCGGCTCTAAGCACATGCACTCCAGAGTGCTGGCTCATAATTGGACACACCAGTCCAGCTGTTCTGCAGCATGTGGGATCTTCCCGGGTGAGGGATTGAACCAGTGCCCCTTGCACTGCAAGGCGGACTCTTTACTCACTGGAACAACAGGGAAACCCCATTTATTTTTAACATTTATTTATTTATTTATTCTTTTGGGGGGCGGGTTGGGGAGGGAGGGGAGCAGGCGGGCTACTTCTATTGGTCTTTCATTTGTCTGTTTTCATCAGTCTTTATTCTTTGGCTCCTGTGGGCCTCCCATCGCGGTGGCCTCTGTTGTCACAGAGCGCCGGCTCTGGGCGCATGAGCTCCAGAGCCCCGGCTGGGTAATTGGACACATGGGTCCAGCTACTCCGCAGCACATGGGATCTTCCCAGGCCAGGGATGGAACTGGTGCCCCTTGCCCTGCAAGGCGGTGTCCTTACCCACTGGACCACCAGGGAAGCCCACCATTTATTTAAAACGAGACAAGGATGAATATTCTTTTTTTGGTGGGGGAGCGGGTTAGAGGGGCGGCGGGTGGGCCACTTCTATTGGTCTTTCATTATCTATTTTCATCCATCTTTGTTCTTTGGCCCGTGTGGGCGTCCCATCGCCGTGGCCTCTGTTGTTGCAGAGCACCGGCTCTGGGCGCATGTGCTCCAGAGCCCCGGCTCGGTAATTGGACACATGGGTCCAGCTACTCCGCAGCACATGGGATCTTCCCAGGCCAGGGATGGAACTGGTGCCCCTTGCCCTGCAAGGCGGTGTCCTTACCCACTGGACCACCAGGGAAGCCCACCATTTATTTAAAACGAGACAAGGATGAATATTCTTTTTTTGGTGGGGGAGCGGGTTAGAGGGGCGGCGGGTGGGCCACTTCTATTGGTCTTTCATTATCTATTTTCATCCATCTTTGTTCTTTGGCCCGTGTGGGCGTCCCATCGCCGTGGCCTCTGTTGTTGCAGAGCACCGGCTCTGGGCGCATGTGCTCCAGAGCTCCTGCTCAGTAATTGGACACATCGGTCCAGCTGCTCTGCAGCACGTGGGATCCTCCCAGGCCAGGGATGGAACCGGCGCCCCTTGCACTGCAAGACGGTGTCCTTACCCACTGGACCGCCAGGGAAGCCTCTAAGGATGAATATTCTTAATGATAAAAGGTACCTCATTGTGGTTTTGATTGCATTTTTCTGATAATTAGTGATGTTGAGCACTTTTGTGTATTTTTTGGCCATCTGCATGAAGAGCATGGTTTTTAACTAGCAGTGGAAAATGAGAGATGGCACGGGGTCTAGTGCATAACAGGAGAGGTATGCTCAGGCAGGAAAGATGAGGACCCTGTTTGATACTCACTGTCACAGTCGTTTCTCCAAGTATCTGGGGGATACATTGACATTTTTTTTTTTCTTTTCTTACTGTATCCTTTTGGGTACGCTGCACCATTGTGTGTGTGGGCGAGGGTGGTGAGGTGGGATGAGGGAAGAGTATGAACGAGGGTCTTCCGACCTTCTAGCTTTTCTATTCTCACCTCTTCTACGCTAGAGAGTGCTTGCCTCCCAGGGAAACCCAACTTTAATATACTGGTTAGGACTGATTACTTGGAGAAGTTCTCCATTTCTAGACACCAAACCTTTGGACACTTGCTTTTGGAACCCACCTCCCCCATATCTAGACTGGGTGTTGATCTCACCGACTCCTTCCATTACACTAGCCGTAGGTACAGACTGTGCTTGGAGTCCTGCTTCTGTGGTCAATATTCTCCATCAGATGGTGAATTTGGGTGGGGGAGCAGACGCTGTATCTGTCTTATTGCATTTCTATCACCTTGCACAGTGATGGATGTGGGCACTCAACTGTTAAATGAATGATCAAAACAAACATGTAATCACATCTTATTAAGGCAGAACCTGCCAGTCTTCTATAGAGGTATACCCTCCCTTGGATGTAGCCTTCCACAGACCAGATTTGTTCATCCTGCTTTAAACAAAAGAGAATAACTACATTTCCCCCTGTATCTTCAAACTGTACAAATTAAGCGATCCTCATAGCTGGTCTGGTTTAAGC
Organism: Tragulus kanchil; assembly: GCA_022376925.1. Taxonomy (NCBI): domain Eukaryota; kingdom Metazoa; phylum Chordata; class Mammalia; order Artiodactyla; family Tragulidae; genus Tragulus; species Tragulus kanchil. The sequence continues at coordinate 116,546,445 of JAIOJX010000024.1, read as the reverse complement.
TTGGGACCAAGATTTTGATAGTGCTGAATTACAAAAAGATATATAAGCATCATTTTAATGTTACTCTCCTTGCTAAGTGTTACACGTGGGATCCTCCCAGGCCAGGGATGGAACCGGCGCCCCTTGCACTGCAAGACGGTGTCCTTACCCACTGGACCGCCAGGGAAGCCTCTAAGGATGAATATTCTTAATGATAAAAGGTACCTCATTGTGGTTTTGATTGCATTTTTCTGATAATTAGTGATGTTGAGCACTTTTGTGTATTTTTTGGCCATCTGCATGAAGAGCATGGTTTTTAACTAGCAGTGGAAAATGAGAGATGGCACGGGGTCTAGTGCATAACAGGAGAGGTATGCTCAGGCAGGAAAGATGAGGACCCTGTTTGATACTCACTGTCACAGTCGTTTCTCCAAGTATCTGGGGGATACATTGACATTTTTTTTTTTCTTTTCTTACTGTATCCTTTTGGGTACGCTGCACCATTGTGTGTGTGGGCGAGGGTGGTGAGGTGGGATGAGGGAAGAGTATGAACGAGGGTCTTCCGACCTTCTAGCTTTTCTATTCTCACCTCTTCTACGCTAGAGAGTGCTTGCCTCCCAGGGAAACCCAACTTTAATATACTGGTTAGGACTGATTACTTGGAGAAGTTCTCCATTTCTAGACACCAAACCTTTGGACACTTGCTTTTGGAACCCACCTCCCCCATATCTAGACTGGGTGTTGATCTCACCGACTCCTTCCATTACACTAGCCGTAGGTACAGACTGTGCTTGGAGTCCTGCTTCTGTGGTCAATATTCTCCATCAGATGGTGAATTTGGGTGGGGGAGCAGACGCTGTATCTGTCTTATTGCATTTCTATCACCTTGCACAGTGATGGATGTGGGCACTCAACTGTTAAATGAATGATCAAAACAAACATGTAATCACATCTTATTAAGGCAGAACCTGCCAGTCTTCTATAGAGGTATACCCTCCCTTGGATGTAGCCTTCCACAGACCAGATTTGTTCATCCTGCTTTAAACAAAAGAGAATAACTACATTTCCCCCTGTATCTTCAAACTGTACAAATTAAGCGATCCTCATAGCTGGTCTGGTTTAAGCTTGGGACCAAGATTTTGATAGTGCTGAATTACAAAAATATATATAAGCATCATTTTTAATGTTACTCTCCTTGCTAAGTGTTACAGTAGGGAGGAGGGTGTTCAAACCTCAGTACCTAAGTCCAACATAGTATTGAAAAGAAAATTCAAAAGATAGCTAACAATTTTCTGATGTTTCTCTAGGGAGTAAAAGACTATTTTAGTTGAATACCTTCTGTGATACTTACTTACTTCTGTCTCTAAGTGACTACATCTTGAGTAACCTTATTCTGGCCCCAAACTAGAACAACCTATGTAAACGTGTTGTGTTACATTTGAAGATTGGTTTTGAGTAAATCATCTCAATTCTTGGCCTTTAATAGATACTTCATTTTTTATTCATCCAAATGTTTATTAATGACTCAGAATTATAGCCTCCTCTCTTCAAGATGGACATGGAAGAAACAGTGACTTTGAAAGAGAAGTCCTGTGTACAACTTAGAGATAAAGAGAAATTAGGAAAGTTAGAGAGAAAACTAAAAGAAAAGAAAAGATCAAAGGCAGAAAAAAATAAGCTGTATTGTAGGGCTTCCCCTGGTGGTCCAGTGGGTAAGGACACCACCTTGCGGTGCAAGGGGCGCCGGTTCGATCCCTGGCCTGGGAAGATCCCACGTGCCGCGCAACGGCTGGACCCATGTGTCCAATTACCGAGCCAGAGCTCTGGAGCGCATGCGCCCAGAGCCAGCGCTCTGCAACGACAGACGCCACCGCGGATGGGAGGCCCACAGGAGCCAAAGAACAAAGACGGATGAAAATAGAGAAATGAAAGACCAATAGAAGTGGCCCGCCCACTCCCCTTCCTCCCCAACCTGACCTCTGCCCAAAATAAATAAATAAATAAATCTTTAAAAAAAAAAAAAAAAAAAAAAAAGCTGTATTGTAAAAACTAATAAATCAACAGATTAAAAGAGAAAAACTTCACATAATTTTCTCAATAGATTTATAAATAAAATTTGATAAAATTAATATGTATAATACTCATTCTTAGAAAATGAGGAATACAAGGAATAAGAGTGTCTATCAGAAACCTACAACAAATGTTATTCTTAATAGTGAAACAGTAGAATGAAGACAAGAGGTTTACTTAGTATTTTTGGAGGTCCTAACTCCAGTAAGACAAGGAATATAAATAACATGTATAAAGATCATAAAAGAAAAAATGTAATTGTTTTCAGCTATGTGCAACAAATCATTAGAATAAACTAAGTAATAAATAGAAGGCAATATCCATATGAGTATGTATATTTAAAAGATATCACTTATAACAGTAACAAAAATGTAAAGCACCACTAAGTCTAAAAATGTACAATATTCTTGAGTAACCTTATTCTGGCCCCAAACTAGAACAACCTATGTAAACGTGTTGTGTTACATTTGAAGATTGGTTTTGAGTAAATCATCTCAATTCTTGGCCTTTAATAGATACTTCATTTTTTATTCATCCAAATGTTTATTAATGACTCAGAATTATAGCCTCCTCTTCAAGATGGACATGGAAGAAACAGTGACTTTGAAAGAGAAGTCCTGTGTACAACTTAGAGATAAAGAGAAATTAGGAAAGTTAGAGAGAAAACTAAAAGAAAAGAAAAGATCAAAGGCAGAAAAAAATAAGCTGTATTGTAGGGCTTCCCCTGGTGGTCCAGTGGGTAAGGACACCACCTTGCGGTGCAAGGGGCGCCGGTTCGATCCCTGGCCTGGGAAGATCCCACGTGCCGCGCAACGGCTGGACCCATGTGTCCAATTACCGAGCCAGAGCTCTGGAGCGCATGCGCCCAGAGCCAGCGCTCTGCAACGACAGACGCCACCGCGGATGGGAGGCCCACAGGAGCCAAAGAACAAAGACGGATGAAAATAGAGAAATGAAAGACCAATAGAAGTGGCCCGCCTGCTCCCCACCCTCCCCAACCTGACCTCTGCCCAAAATAAATAAATAAATAAATCTTTAAAAAAAAAAAAAAAAAAAAATAAGCTGTATTGTAAAAACTAATAAATCAACAGATTAAAAGAGAAAAACTTCACATAATTTTCTCAATAGATTTATAAATAAAATTTGATAAAATTAATATGTATAATACTCATTCTTAGAAAATGAGGAATACAAGGAATAAGAGTGTCTATCAGAAACCTACAACAAATGTTATTCTTAATAGTGAAACAGTAGAATGAAGACAAGAGGTTTACTTAGTATTTTTGGAGGTCCTAACTCCAGTAAGACAAGGAATATAAATAACATGTATAAAGATCATAAAAGAAAAAATGTAATTGTTTTCAGCTATGTGCAACAAATCATTAGAATAAACTAAGTAATAAATAGAAGGCAATATCCATATGAGTATGTATATTTAAAAGATATCACTTATAACAGTAACAAAAATGTAAAGCACCACTAAGTCTAAAAATGTACAATATCTTCTTTTTTTTTTTTTTTTTTAAAGATTTATTTATTTATTTTGTTGGGGCGGGGGGGGGGGGGGGGGGGAGGGGGGTGGGCGGGCCACTTCTATTGGTCTTTCATTACTCTATTTTCATCCGTCTTTGTTCTTTGGCTCCTGTGGGCCTCCCATCGCGGTGGTGTCTGTTGCAGAGCGCTGGCTCTGGGCGCAGGCACTCCAGAGCTCTGTCTCGGTAATTGGACATGTTGGTCCAGCAGCTCCACGGCACGTGGGATCTTCCCAGGCCAGGGATCGAACCAGCGCCCCTTGCACTGCAAGGCGGTGTCCTTACCCACTAGACCACCAGGGGAAGCCCCAATATCTTCTTTATGAAGGGAATTTACTTGGACATTTTTTTTTCCTACTTGGACATTGTTAAAGGCATTAGAGAAGACATAAATGAATGTAGAGATTATACATATATATGGATAGATAGAGTCAATGTCATGAATATGTCAGCCTTCTCAATTTGATCTATAGTTTTAATGTACTCAATTTCCGAGGACCTTAAATGGAAGTGTGAAAGGTCAAGGATGTCCAGAGTGAGGCAGAGGGATCTGGTCCTCTTAGATATAAATAATAAATATAAAGCTGCATTATAAGGTCACAGAAGTTAAGGCCTTATGACATTGGCCTATGGGTAATAAAAATGACCAAAGAGAGGATCCTGAAACAAATCTGCCCTGGCATGGTGACTCACTAGGGAAAGAATACTTTTTCTGAATATGGTACTCTGATAATTAGGTATCTTTCAGAAAATAAGTGAAGTTGGATTCTGATCCTTTTTTGAATGAGGTGTAAGAGTGTCTATCAGAAACCTACAACAAATGTTATTCTTAATAGTGAAACAGTAGAATGAAGACAAGAGGTTTACTTAGTATTTTTGGAGGTCCTAACTCCAGTAAGACAAGGAATATAAATAACATGTATAAAGATCATAAAAGAAAAAATGTAATTGTTTTCAGCTATGTGCAACAAATCATTAGAATAAACTAAGTAATAAATAGAAGGCAATATCCATATGAGTATGTATATTTAAAAGATATCACTTATAACAGTAACAAAAATGTAAAGCACCACTAAGTCTAAAAATGTACAATATCTTCTTTTTTTTTTTTTTTTTTAAAGATTTATTTTTTTTTTTTTTTTGGGCGGGGGTCGGGTTGGGGGGGGAGGGGAGTGGGCGGGCCACTTCTATTGGTCTTTCATTTCTCTATTTTCATCCGTCTTTGTTCTTTGGCTCCTGTGGGCCTCCCATCGCGGTGGTGTCTGTTGCAGAGCGCTGGCTCTGGGCGCAGGCACTCCAGAGCTCTGTCTCGGTAATTGGACATGTTGGTCCAGCAGCTCCACGGCACGTGGGATCTTCCCAGGCCAGGGATCGAACCAGCGCCCCTTGCACTGCAAGGCGGTGTCCTTACCCACTAGACCACCAGGGGAAGCCCCAATATCTTCTTTATGAAGGGAATTTACTTGGACATTTTTTTTTCCTACTTGGACATTGTTAAAGGCATTAGAGAAGACATAAATGAATGTAGAGATTATACATATATATGGATAGATAGAGTCAATGTCATGAATATGTCAGCCTTCTCAATTTGATCTATAGTTTTAATGTACTCAATTTCCGAGGACCTTAAATGGAAGTGTGAAAGGTCAAGGATGTCCAGAGTGAGGCAGAGGGATCTGGTCCTCTTAGATATAAATAATAAATATAAAGCTGCATTATAAGGTCACAGAAGTTAAGGCCTTATGACATTGGCCTATGGGTAATAAAAATGACCAAAGAGAGGATCCTGAAACAAATCTGCCCTGGCATGGTGACTCACTAGGGAAAGAATACTTTTTCTGAATATGGTACTCTGATAATTAGGTATCTTTCAGGGAAAATAAGTGAAGTTGGATTCTGACATGCACCTTAAAAGTTCCCAATGGGTTGAAGACAACGTGAAAGGAGAAATTCTTTGGAAAATAATGTAGGAAAATAACGTAGGAGAATATCTTTACCACTTAAGGTAAAGAACGATTTCTTAGTTGTTTTTTTCTGTCTTGTTTTGGTTTTGGCTGTAGCACGAAGCGTGTGGACTTCCCTTACTGGAGATCCAACCCACACCCCTCAAAGTGGAAATGTGGAGTCTTGACCACAGGACCACTAGGGAAGTCCATTGGATTTCTTTTACATTATTTAAAGAGAACTATCTATAATTGATAGGTAAGACTGCATGAAGACTGAGTCATTAAAAAAGTGAAAAGACAAACAGCTGGGTCATACTGCATGGCACAGGGAACTATAATCAATATCCTGATATAAACTATAATGGAAAGGAATATAAGAATGTATAAGAATATTTGTGTAGAGAGAGACAGGCAGAGACAGAGACAGAGAGACAGAGAGTGAGCTTCCCTGGTGGCTCACTGGTAAAGAATCTGACTGCTGATTCAGAGCATGTGGATTCGATGCCTGGGTCAAGAAGATCTCCTGCAGTAGAAAATGGCAACCTACTCCAGTATTCTTGTTTGGGAAATCCCAGAGACAGAGCAGCCCAGGGGGCTACAGTCCATGGAGCCACAAGAGAGCTGGATACAACTTGGCAACCAAACAACAACTATCACTCTACTATATAGCAGAAATTTAAACAGCATTGCAAATTCAACTATATTTCAATTAAAAAAGAGAGAGAGAAAGTAAAAAGGCAGATCACAAGTAGGAAGAAAACATTCGCAACCTGTCAAAGGCTGAGTACACAGAACTAGGGAGAATTTCTACATGTCCATAACAAAAAGAAAACCCAGTAGAAAAAAAGGGAAGAACATGGCTATGCTTTCCCACAAGAAGAAATTGAATGGCTTACTAATAAAAAAAAAAAGAAAAGAAATTCCATTGTTCAACTACACTAGCCATCAAAGAAATGCTAATTTGGATTACAACCTGGTACTATTTTGAGAAGTCTGACAGTAAACACCAAATGTTGGTGAAGATGTGAAGTTGGGAGCATAAAAAAGGACTGTACTGGGCAACAATTTGGCATTGTCATGTATTATTGGACATAACACATACCCATGTCCCAGGAGTGTCGCTCTTTCATACCCACCCTTCTCCTCTGGTGTGTTCTGAATTGGTACAGATGTGTTGACGTATTAAACCCTTCTTTTCTCAGGATTACTGAGCAGGGCCTGACATTGCTGAAATACCCAGATCTGTGACCTTCAGTGGAGACCCAAAATAAGTGGAAATGTGGAGTCTTGACCACAGGACCACTAGGGAAGTCCATTGATTTCTTTTACATTATTTAAAGAGAACTATCTATAATTGATAGGTAAGACTGCATGAAGACTGAGTCATTAAAAAAGTGAAAAGACAAACAGCTGGGTCATACTGCATGGCACAGGGAACTATAATCAATATCCTGATATAAACTATAATGGAAAGGAATATAAGAATGTATAAGAATATTTGTGTAGAGAGAGACAGGCAGAGACAGAGACAGAGAGACAGAGAGTGAGCTTCCCTGGTGGCTCACTGGTAAAGAATCTGACTGCTGATTCAGAGCATGTGGATTCGATGCCTGGGTCAAGAAGATCTCCTGCAGTAGAAAATGGCAACCTACTCCAGTATTCTTGTTTGGGAAATCCCAGAGACAGAGCAGCCCAGGGGGCTACAGTCCATGGAGCCACAAGAGAGCTGGATACAACTTGGCAACCAAACAACAACTATCACTCTACTATATAGCAGAAATTTAAACAGCATTGCAAATTCAACTATATTTCAATTAAAAAAGAGAGAGCGAAAGTAAAAAGGCAGATCACAAGTAGGAAGAAAACATTCGCAACCTGTCAAAGGCTGAGTACACAGAACTAGGGAGAATTTCTACATGTCCATAACAAAAAGAAAACCCAGTAGAAAAAAAGGGAAGAACATGGCTATGCTTTCCCACAAGAAGAAATTGAATGGCTTACTAATAAAAAAAAAAAAAGAAAAGAAATTCCATTGTTCAACTACACTAGCCATCAAAGAAATGCTAATTTGGATTACAACCTGGTACTATTTTGAGAAGTCTGACAGTAAACACCAAATGTTGGTGAAGATGTGAAGTTGGGAGCATAAAAAAGGACTGTACTGGGCAACAATTTGGCATTGTCATGTATTATTGGACATAACACATACCCATGTCCCAGGAGTGTCGCTCTTTCATACCCACCCTTCTCCTCTGGTGTGTTCTGAATTGGTACAGATGTGTTGACGTATTAAACCCTTCTTTTCTCAGGATTACTGAGCAGGGCCTGACATTGCTGAAATACCCAGATCTGTGACCTTCAGTTATGAGCATTTGGCCCAATTTGTCAAATGAATGGCATGGAAAAGGTTGGGAAACAATTTCCTGGAGACGCTCTTGCTGGTGTGCATCAGAGATGATGCACATGCATATATATATATATGTATATATGTATATCTATATATAAAGGATATATAAAGGTATTTTTAAAATTTTAAATGAGAATGAAAACATAGGGAACACTATTCAGTTAGCTAATTTTCTTCCTAACAGGCAGTCACAGCCATTAAGTACTTAGAAAAGCATTTTGACTTGTCATTTCTTGATATCAGCAGTAGAAGTGGTAATTATTTCAAGCCAAGTGAGAGAGGCGGAGAAGAAGGCTGAAGGAAAATGATATACTCCTGGCTATTGTGTATTTAACATGTGGTCTGATGGGTGGCATGGGTTGACCTTTTGAATCTGAGGTTTGAGTTTTGAATCTGAGTTAGCATGCTAATAAAGGCTTCCCAAAGGAGAGAATAGTCTGGAGTCCAAGAGATAACCAACAGTTCTTGACATTTCCCTTTTACTTACTGCCAGATATGGTTATCATCCAACAGAAGGATGACATCCGCAAATGAACAGTAGGGACTGCCCATCCTGTCCGGTGTAATTTAGTTTGAGAACACCCTGCTGTGATCCTGGTCTTGTGGGTTTCCTTTTCTGTGGTTTCTACAGTCATAGCTGCCTTCTTTGTTTTTTTTTTTTTAACTTTATTTATTTATTTTTGGCTATTCTGGGTTTTCACTGCTTCCATTGTTCAACTACACTAGCCATCAAAGAAATGCTAATTTGGATTACAACCTGGTACTATTTTGAGAAGTCTGACAGTAAACACCAAATGTTGGTGAAGATGTGAAGTTGGGAGCATAAAAAAGGACTGTACTGGGCAACAATTTGGCATTGTCATGTATTATTGGACATAACACATACCCATGTCCCAGGAGTGTCGCTCTTTCATACCCACCCTTCTCCTCTGGTGTGTTCTGAATTGGTACAGATGTGTTGACGTATTAAACCCTTCTTTTCTCAGGATTACTGAGCAGGGCCTGACATTGCTGAAATACCCAGATCTGTGACCTTCAGTTATGAGCATTTGGCCCAATTTGTCAAATGAATGGCATGGAAAAGGTTGGGAAACAATTTCCTGGAGACGCTCTTGCTGGTGTGCATCAGAGATGATGCACATGCATATATATATATATGTATATATGTATATCTATATATAAAGGATATATAAAGGTATTTTTAAAATTTTAAATGAGAATGAAAACATAGGGAACACTATTCAGTTAGCTAATTTTCTTCCTAACAGGCAGTCACAGCCATTAAGTACTTAGAAAAGCATTTTGACTTGTCATTTCTTGATATCAGCAGTAGAAGTGGTAATTATTTCAAGCCAAGTGAGAGAGGCGGAGAAGAAGGCTGAAGGAAAATGATATACTCCTGGCTATTGTGTATTTAACATGTGGTCTGATGGGTGGCATGGGTTGACCTTTTGAATCTGAGGTTTGAGTTTTGAATCTGAGTTAGCATGCTAATAAAGGCTTCCCAAAGGAGAGAATAGTCTGGAGTCCAAGAGATAACCAACAGTTCTTGACATTTCCCTTTTACTTACTGCCAGATATGGTTATCATCCAACAGAAGGATGACATCCGCAAATGAACAGTAGGGACTGCCCATCCTGTCCGGTGTAATTTAGTTTGAGAACACCCTGCTGTGATCCTGGTCTTGTGGGTTTCCTTTTCTGTGGTTTCTACAGTCATAGCTGCCTTCTTTGTTTTTTTTTTTTTAACTTTATTTATTTATTTTTGGCTATTCTGGGTTTTCACTGCTGCCGCAGGCTCTTCTCTAGTTGCAGGGAGTGGGGGCTACTCTCTAGCTGAGGTGAGCAGGCTTCTTGTTGTGGTGACTTCTCCTGTTGTGGAATTCGGGCTCTAGGGCACACGGGCTTCAATAGTTGCGGCGCATGGGCTCCATAGTTGTGGCTCCGAGGCTGTAAGGCACAGGCTCAATCGTTGTAGCTCATGGACTTAGGTGCTCCGCAGCATGTGGGATCTTCCCGGATCAGGCATCGAACCCGTGTTTCTTGCATTGTCAGGTGAACTCTTCACCACTGAGCCACCGGGGAAGCGCAGTCATGGCCTTGTTTTTGGACCTTTCACTGTTGGTCCCTCTGCCTCTATCCCGAGGACGGAGATAAATGTGGCAGCAGAGTGAATGAGGATGGTCTTCAAGCTTTTCCTTGTCATGAGGCTTTGTTGACTCCTAACTCTGTCTGTCCCAGTCCAGCCTCATCATCTTTTTCCTCCAAAAATCTGATGGCCACCGACAAACACCTTCTGCCTACTCCACCTTTCCCCTTTCCCCCACTTCAAATATCCTGTTTCAGTCCACCACACCATTTTACTATCTTGGTCAGCCAGCTTCATTCTTGGTAGTACTTTCTCTTTGCTGCTTCCTCCTCTACCCAGTAAAGCACTGCATTCTACTATATTTAAACTAATGTCTCTTTGGTCTTTTCCATCTCATTCTCATGTCTAGGCTCTCATCTTTAAGGAGTGAGGGATGAAACAAGGGTCTGCTGCCACCAGGACCCCAATTAAGCTTCTCATGGCTATCCTCTTTGGATGTAGAGTGTTTGTATAGGGAAGAGACCATGGGGTCCAGCCCTCTTACTCCATATTTGAGGAAACAGGACCTGGAGAGGGTTGTTGGACTACACGCAGATGGTAGCAGAGCTGACACTAGTCCCCGGCACACTGTCAGGCTGGTCGTGCAGTGCTCTTCAGCTTGCCACGTTACCTCATCTGCTTTCCTTTGAGTGTATAGCCAGTTTCACAGTTACTTGTGTATTTGTCTTATGTTTCTATGACTGTAAGTTCTGAGGGGAAGAACTGTATCTATTTCCATGTTTCACCTTTGGAGTAATTTTAACAGGGCTTCTCAGTACCTGTTAAACTGCAGTCGGGGGCTTCCCTGGTGGTCCAGTGGGTAAGGACACCGCCTTGCAGTGCAAGGGGCGCCAGTTCGATCCCTGGCCTGGGAAGATCCCACGTGCCGCTGAGCGGCTGGACCAATGTGTCCAATCACCGAGCCGGAGCTCTGGAGCGCATGCGCCCAGAGCCGGCGCTCTGCAACGACAGAGGCCACCGCGATGGGAGGCCCACAGGAGCCGAAGAACAAAGATAGATGAAAATAGAGAAATGAAGGAGACCAATAGAAGTGGCCCACCCGCCCCCCTCCCTCCCCAACCTGCTCCTCCCACCAAAAAACCCAGAAAATTCTCAAAAAAAAAACCCAAAAAACTGCAGTCGGAACATGCTCTTGCAGCAGACATGCCGTCCACCTCCTGCTCACCACTTAGCTGAATCTTCGCTGGCGTTGGAGGTGCTCCACTCTAGCCCTGGGTCCTGTTTGAAATCTCAGTCAGAATGTGTCTGGTTTCTGATTGCTCAGGGTCTTTAATCTTCTCCGTGATCTTCCTAGATAAATACTGCCAACACTGAGGAATCAGGCTGGTCGAGGTTACGTGACTTGCCATGGATCACACAGTTAGGAAGCCACAAAGTCCAGGTGTTTTGACCTCAAGCCCGTGTCACTTTTGATACCCTGTTCTGGGTGACATTTTGCCTCCTGATGATCTCGTCTGACTTGTCCTTTGCGGAAAATGAGTTCATCTTGTTTCCTTATCCTCGTTACCAGCTTCTCGAGGGGAGTGGTGAGGCAGCGTATTTTTCTTGTGCTGTTTGTAGTTGGCAACACGGTACTGAGCATATGAAAACTGCTTCTCAATTGTTTTTTTTTTACGTTTTGGCCTCTTTTATTGTTATTTATTTATTTATTTATTTTCGTCCATCTTTATTCTTTGGCCTGTGTGGGTCCCCCATTGCAGTGGCCTCTAGTTGCAGAGCACCAGCTCTGGGCGCATGGGCTCCAGAGCACTGGCTCCTAATAGGACACACTGGTCTAGCCACTCTGCGGTACATGGGATCTTCCCAGGCCAGGGATCAAACCGGCGACCCTTGCACCGCGAGATGACTCTTTACCCACTGGACCACCAGGGAAGTCCTCAATTACTGTTGAGTTGAATGCAAATGCTGCTGAATTTACCAAAAAAGAGCAGTTGTCAGTGGAATTCCGAGACACTTTTTGGGTTATTCCTGGATGAAATCAGCAGGGAGCAGAGGGAAACGGGGGGGGGGAAGAGGCTGTCAGAGAAAGCCAGATGGCGGACACAGTTAGCAGTGGAGTGGCAGCTGGCCTGCTGTCAGACCAGCGGCGAGGGGCAGAGGGGAAGCCACACACACGAAGACAGTGCAGGCCACACGCGCGTTTTCTGTGGAGGTGAGCGATGGGAGAGGAGTAATGAGAAGCAATGTAGTATTTGTCCAGGTCAATGAAGATAAAGCACTCAGGCATACTGAGAAATTGTTGGTTAAAGGAATATCCAGAGTACAACGTGGCTTTGGAGGACTGGTTTCCAGGGTGAGCGTCGAACGGGTAGAGAAGCCTTTGGCTTAGTTCGTGATCATTCTCTTGATGACTGAGGCAGTGAGAAAAGGAACATGAGTAGGATGTTGCCGGTGAACCGGCTTCCCTCCCGCTTCTCTGCTTGGCCGTCAGTGGGACCTCAGTCCTGAGCCCTGCTGGTCGAAAGTGAAGGGACTGATTCAGATGACTGCATGTGTCTTCAGTGTGTGGAGGTGTGTGGTCAGCAGCGCCGTGGCTGCTCTGGTCGTGCTTTACGTCACATGCGTTCGTTTTGTTTTGTTTTGTTTACATTGCCCCCCAAATTAGTGAGGTGCTTTAGAAATTCCAGTACTTTGATAGGTAAACTGTGTTTCCACCTCTGCTTTTTCCCAAATGGGTCCTAAAAATCCACGGACAGACCATGCACCCCAGACTTTGGTTTGGAAAAGCACACTGCATCTCCTGAATTAACATTTTTGCCTCTGAACCAAATGTAAAGCCTCTTGCATTATAGGTCATGTGGTGAATGTCCAGTTTCCTCAGAGAAGTCTACACGTGTTCTTTTGTGAGCTTTCGTCTTCTACAGAGATCAAGAGCTTTTAGAGTAGAATAGCACTTTAGTCTGTTCCTTTCTGTGTCAGAAATATTCAGTTTAGAACTACTCGATAAGAGCTAAAGCTACATGTCTCTCAACTGTACCATAGGTAAGGAAGTTATTCTTTTTTTAAATCATTGTTTTCTTCCAAAAAGAGCAGTTGTCAGTGGAATTCCGAGACACTTTTGGGTTATTCCTGGATGAAATCAGCAGGGAGCAGAGGGAAACGGGGGGAAGAGGCTGTGCAGAGAAAGCCAGAGAAGCGGACACAGTTAGCAGTGGAGTGGCAGCTGGCCTGCTGTCAGACCAGCGGCGAGGGGCAGAGGGAAGCCACACACACGAAGACAGTGCAGGCCACACGCGTTTTCTGTGGAGGGGAGCGATGGGAGAGGAGTAATGAGAAGCAATGTAGTATTTGTCCAGGTCAATGAAGATAAAGCACTCAGGCATACTGAGAAATTGTTGGTTAAAGGAATATCCAGAGTACAACGTGGCTTTGGAGGACTGGTTTCCAGGGTGAGCGTCGAACGGGTAGAGAAGCCTTTGGCTTAGTTCGTGATCATTCTCTTGATGACTGAGGCAGTGAGAAAAGGAACATGAGTAGGATGTTGCCGGTGAACCGGCTTCCTTCCCGCTTGGCTGCTTGGCCGTCAGTGGGACCTCAGTCCTGAGCCCTGCTGGTCGAAAGTGAAGGGACTGATTCAGATGACTGCATGTGTCTTCAGTGTGTGGAGGTGTGTGGTCAGCAGCGCCGTGGCTGCTCTGGTCGTGCTTTACGTCACATGCGTTCGTTTTGTTTTGTTTTGTTTACATTGCCCCCCAAATTAGTGAGGTGCTTTAGAAATTCCAGTACTTTGATAGGTAAACTGTGTTTCCACCTCTGCTTTTTCCCAAATGGGTCCTAAAAATCCACGGACAGACCATGCACCCCAGACTTTGGTTTGGAAAAGCACACTGCATCTCCTGAATTAACATTTTTGCCTCTGAACCAAATGTAAAGCCTCTTGCATTATAGGTCATGTGGTGAATGTCCAGTTTCCTCAGAGAAGTCTACACGTGTTCTTTTGTGAGCTTTCGTCTTCTACAGAGATCAAGAGCTTTTAGAGTAGAATAGCACTTTAGTCTGTTCCTTTCTGTGTCAGAAATATTCAGTTTAGAACTACTCGATAAGAGCTAAAGCTACATGTCTCTCAACTGTACCATAGGTAAGGGAAGTTATTTCAAATTAAAAATTGTAATTTCTATGTAGAATCATTGTCTTTATCACATTCTATCTAAAATACTCTCTATCTAAAATGTAAATATGGATAACTTTTCCTGAACATTCATATATAATTTTTTTTTTTTTAACATTTATTTATTTTTGGCGGGGGTGGGGAGAGAGGGGGGTGAGCGGGCCACTCCTATCTGTCTTTCATTTGTCTAGTTTCATCCACCTTTGTTCTTTGGCCCGTGTGGGCCTCCCATCGTGGTGGCGTCTGTTGTCACAGAGCACTGGCTCTGGGTGCATGTGCTCCAGAGCTCCGGCTCGGTAATTGGACACATGGGTCCAGCCACTCCATGGCACGTGGGATCTTCCCAGGCCAGGGATCGAACTGGTGCCCCCTGCACTGCAAGGCGGTGTCCTTACCCACTGGACCACCAGGGAAGCCCCCATATATAAATTTTTAAGGTAATATTTCTAGGAAAATTTTAGTACCATTGTTAGAAGTTTTGGCTTATTTTTAGTGTTTGGTAGCTATATAACAATAGCATTTTTATGTGGTATGCAATGCATAGAGGAAAGTTCTAAGTTAAAATGATACTATTGATAGCATCATTATTTATTTATAATTGTTATTTATTTATGTATTGGCTGTACCGGGTCTTTATTGCTGCATGGACAGCCAGAGGGGGCTACTCTCGAGTTGCTGTGCATGGACTTCTCACTGCAGTGGGTTTTTTTGCTGAACACAGGCTCAAGGGTGCAAGGGCTTTGGCAGTTGCGGAGTGAGGGCTTAGTACTTGCAGTCCCCAGGTCCTAGAGCACAGGCTCAGTAGTTGTGGCACACAGCGCTTAGTTGCTTCTCGGCATGTGGGATCTTCCTGGATTAGGGATCAAACCCATGTTTCCTGCATTGGCAGGTGGGTTCTTTGCCACTGAGCCACCAGGAAAGCCCTGGTAACATCATTATTTTAATGGAAAGATAACCTCTAGTCAGAACATTCATAAGTAGTGCACTTAGTCTTGTTCCTTTCTTTTTGTCAGAAATATTCAGTTTAGAACTACTCGATAAGAGCTAAAGCTACATGTCTCTCAACTGTACCATAGGTAAGGGAAGTTATTTCAAATTAAAAATTGTAATTTCTATGTAGAATCATTGTCTTTATCACATTCTATCTAAAATACTCTCTATCTAAAATGTAAATATGGATAACTTTTCCTGAACATTCATATATAATTTTTTTTTTTTTAACATTTATTTATTTTTGGCGGGGGTGGGGAGAGAGGGGGGTGAGCGGGCCACTCCTATCTGTCTTTCATTTGTCTAGTTTCATCCACCTTTGTTCTTTGGCCCGTGTGGGCCTCCCATCGTGGTGGCGTCTGTTGTCACAGAGCACTGGCTCTGGGTGCATGTGCTCCAGAGCTCCGGCTCGGTAATTGGACACATGGGTCCAGCCACTCCATGGCACGTGGGATCTTCCCAGGCCAGGGATCGAACTGGTGCCCCCTGCACTGCAAGGCGGTGTCCTTACCCACTGGACCACCAGGGAAGCCCCCATATATAAATTTTTAAGGTAATATTTCTAGGAAAATTTTAGTACCATTGTTAGAAGTTTTGGCTTATTTTTAGTGTTTGGTAGCTATATAACAATAGCATTTTTATGTGGTATGCAATGCATAGAGGAAAGTTCTAAGTTAAAATGATACTATTGATAGCATCATTATTTTTTTATAATTGTTATTTATTTATGTATTGGCTGTACCGGGTCTTTATTGCTGCATGGACAGCCAGAGGGGGCTACTCTCGAGTTGCTGTGCATGGACTTCTCACTGCAGTGGGTTTTTTTGCTGAACACAGGCTCAAGGGTGCAAGGGCTTTGGCAGTTGCGGAGTGAGGGCTTAGTACTTGCAGTCCCCAGGTCCTAGAGCACAGGCTCAGTAGTTGTGGCACACGGGCTTAGTTGCTTCATGGCATGTGGGATCTTCCTGGATCAGGGATCAAACCCATGTCTGCTGCATTGGCAGGTCCACTCTTTACCACTGAGTCACCAGGAAAGCCCTGGTAACATCATTATTTTAATGGAAAGATAACCTCTAGTCAGAACATTCAACTTACAAACTTTTGCAGTCAAATTTATACTCTAACAAGTGGATTTATTAAAACATGATTATAGAATTATTAGAATGATTTTCATGTATGGCTTACAAAACCTTTTCCACTGCTTTAAAGTCACTTCTTCCACATAGATTCTCATTTTATCCTCATTAAAACGAAGTACATTTTTATGTTTCTTCAATTTTGTCCAAACCTTCAAACAAAATTTTTAAAGTTGTTGCTCCTCAGTCTGTTGTTAATGCACAAACCCATCTTCATGGAGTTCCTTCATGGGTTTTATGCTCCTTTTGTCTATAATTTTCTCCCCCCTCTTGGTTTGTCCTCTTGCTGATTCATAGTTTCTTTGCTAACACAGAATCTTCATTTTGTCTTAGCATATCTGTATTGAGGTTTTGTTATTCACTCTTTTTTTTAAAAACAAGCTCCTATAGATACTTTTTGAGTGACCATTTTGCTCACTGACTTTGTCCCCCTAATATTTTTAGTTCTCTGCCTTCAAATATCTTTCTCCTAGGTGCATTCACGAAACGAAAACTTGGAACTTCTCTGGTGGTCCATAGGTTAAGACTCCAAACTTCCAAAACAGTGGGCATGGGTTCGATGTGGGAACTAAGACCCCACATGCCAGGGGACATGGCCAAAACAGAATATAGGAGTGTGGTTCCCTTATGGGTCCTTACTCCACGCTGGGCTGATGACAAAGACAGGTATGGATTTGGGAACCAAGTCTTAATTTGAATACTTGACTTTTTCATTTGCCTAGGGCAGCAGGAGGAAGCTTCGTGAAGGAACCCTTTTAGGTTGGTTAGAGAGCCTTGAAAATTGCATGAGTTAGGCAGGGGAGAGCAAGCAGACAGAAGGAACTGCTCTGAGTTAGAAGGTAAGCATCTCTCTGGCTTTTGATAAAGCAACGATTGCCTAGGTCTTTTCTAGGTATGGTTCCTTCTGGTGGTGGTGAGCCAAGTGTTCTTCCCAAGCTGTATGGCTAGGTGTCCTCCTGATTCCTCAAATCCTCAGGCCACCTCTCCCCCTTTTGATCTGCTCCTTACTTTGTTGGTGTTCAGCTTTGATGTGACTCTGTCTTCCCATCTGGGACCTCCACTTGTATTCACCCCGTCTGGCCTGAAGTTGGTTCTATGCCACCTTCACATGAGACTGTCTGCTTGGGTAGGAAGTGCTAGCGGTTTCTCTGTTCCATCTTCCCTGTACCCTTTCCTCCTTCCCTGAAACTTTCTAATGGTTCTCATTAGCAGTCCTTTCATGTATAACATTCCTCGTGATGTAGCCGTGAGCTGTAACCAGGGACTCTGTGGAGAAGATACAGTACTAGGAATTTTTTCTGAGTTTATAGAAAAAAGAATCAAGTTCGTGGAGAGAATATTAGTTTTCTCCCATCTACTGTGTGTTATTCTGTGCTGTGCTTTAGTACGAAGTGCCTTCTAACACAGCACAAATGATATATTCTCAGTTACTTTAAGTTTGCTATATCAATATTTCATTGTGTTCTTCAAAGCATATCTTGACTTTTAAGGGTTCCACACAAGCATAGGTTGTTGAGTCCATCAAGTATAACTTGGCTGTATTTTGTCATGCCCTTTAGGAAAAGTCACCAGGGTAGCTGGAACTTCTCTGGTGGTCCCATAGGTTAAGACTCCAAACTTCCAAAACAGTGGGCATGGGTTCGATGTGGGAACTAAGACCCCACATGCCAGGGGACATGGCCAAAACAGAATATAGGAGTGTGGTTCCCTTATGGGTCCTTACTCCACGCTGGGCTGATGACAAAGACAGGTATGGATTTGGGAACCAAGTCTTAATTTGAATACTTGACTTTTTCATTTGCCTAGGGCAGCAGGAGGAAGCTTCGTGAAGGAACCCTTTTAGGTTGGTTAGAGAGCCTTGAAAATTGCATGAGTTAGGCAGGGGAGAGCAAGCAGACAGAAGGAACTGCTCTGAGTTAGAAGGTAAGCATCTCTCTGGCTTTTGATAAAGCAACGATTGCCTAGGTCTTTTCTAGGTATGGTTCCTTCTGGTGGTGGTGAGCCAAGTGTTCTTCCCAAGCTGTATGGCTAGGTGTCCTCCTGATTCCTCAAATCCTCAGGCCACCTCTCCCCCTTTTGATCTGCTCCTTACTTTGTTGGTGTTCAGCTTTGATGTGACTCTGTCTTCCCATCTGGGACCTCCACTTGTATTCACCCCGTCTGGCCTGAAGTTGGTTCTATGCCACCTTCACATGAGACTGTCTGCTTGGGTAGGAAGTGCTAGCGGTTTCTCTGTTCCATCTTCCCTGTACCCTTTCCTCCTTCCCTGAAACTTTCTAATGGTTCTCATTAGCAGTCCTTTCATGTATAACATTCCTCGTGATGTAGCCGTGAGCTGTAACCAGGGACTCTGTGGAGAAGATACAGTACTAGGAATTTTTTCTGAGTTTATAGAAAAAAGAATCAAGTTCGTGGAGAGAATATTAGTTTTCTCCCATCTACTGTGTGTTATTCTGTGCTGTGCTTTAGTACGAAGTGCCTTCTAACACAGCACAAATGATATATTCTCAGTTACTTTAAGTTTGCTATATCAATATTTCATTGTGTTCTTCAAAGCATATCTTGACTTTTAAGGGTTCCACACAAGCATAGGTTGTTGAGTCCATCAAGTATAACTTGGCTGTATTTTGTCATGCCCTTTAGGAAAAAGTCACCAGGGTAGCTGGTTACAAACAACCTTCCAATAGCTTCCTTTCTTTAAGGACATTGGTTTTCTGTCCCAAGAGGGATAGCACTTGGTAGCACTTGGTTCATCTCTGGACAGTTTGGTCTAGATTTTCCCTGGACTGTTCAGCCTTCGATCCATAGCTCTTCTTTCCCTTTGAGTGACCCAGTGATCATTGTCTTCAAGACTCTTTCCTACAGACTTATTCTCCAAAGCTCCAGGTGGCCCTTCTTAGAGTTCTTACCAAGGTCACCCAATACATTGCAGATTTTCACTCCTAGAAAAGTGAAAATTGAAAGCGTGAGTCCCTCAGTCGTGTTCAGCTCTGTGCGACCCTCTGGACTGTCACTGCCAGATAAGAGTCAGTCCTAAGATTACAGTAAGTGGGCGATATTTGAGAGATGGCATCTTTCAGAGGTGCTGAATGAAAAACCCTAGCAGACCTTGTCATGGGCTGTCAACCTGAGGCGGCTATGCAGAAAGGAAGCGTTGGGTACAAAGTTGAAGGCAAATGAGATGATTCAGAGCCGTTTGAAGTTGAGTTTTCCGCATGTGTACAATGGAGCCCTTGTTAGGACCTTCTTGGGTCCACAGGCCTTGGGGGTGGGGTCTTACCGTTGCTTCTGTTGCCAGAGTGGTTCAACTTTCACCAGTTTTATATGGTAGAGTGCCAGGTAAGATTTCATTGGAAGAAACTTGCTGAGGGACGTTTGCAACCAACTGGATCGGAGCAGTTTTCTGAGGGAGTGAAAGACCTGTGGCAGAGATGTTAGGTAGCTTTCTGAGACCCTGTGCCAGGGCATCCAGCTGGCTGTGAGGACACTGACTGGTCAGGAGAAGAAGTGACCCGAACCTAGAACAGCGCCAAGGCAGGTAAGAAGCTCCCCAGACATGAAGCCGTCTCTTCAGGGATCTGTATTAAAATGTGCGGATGCAGTGTTCAGTGTTCATTCCTTGCTGCTCATTTGACTGTCGTAACAGGATAAGAGCCACCGTGTGCTGAACAGATCTGCCGGAGCCTAGCTGTCCGTTACTGAGTGTGGCTTAACATATACTTCCTTAACTCTGCTCACGAGAGCAGACATGTGAATCCACTCCAAATTTTAGAAAACGGAAAGAAAATGCGAAAAGACTAGTCTAGATTCTAGCCTTCTCAATTAATGATGCATTTGCAAGAATTCCAAATAATATACATGCACTAAGGGCAGAAGCAAATAACTTAGGCAATAACTGTGAGCAGTTTGGAGGTCTCTGAGTATGGATTATAACTCATTTGACTGTTAAGTTTTCATTCCAGTTGAAAAATAAGAGGAAAAAGTGCTTTTGAATAAAAGCTTATAGACTCTCAAAGCACCTCCCTGGATCTCAGAAGACTTGGGATTCCACAGACATGAGGTGTCTCTAATAAGGACCGTGGCGTCTTATTCTTTTATGATGTGTTATTTTCATCTTACCCTGGGTGAAAATTGAAAGCGTGAGTCCTCAGTCGTGTTCAGCTCTGTGCGACCCTCTGGACTGTCACTGCCAGATAAGAGTCAGTCCTAAGATTACAGTAAGTGGGCGATATTTGAGAGATGGCATCTTTCAGAGGTGCTGAATGAAAAACCCTAGCAGACCTTGTCATGGGCTGTCAACCTGAGGCGGCTATGCAGAAAGGAAGCGTTGGGTACAAAGTTGAAGGCAAATGAGATGATTCAGAGCCGTTTGAAGTTGAGTTTTCCGCATGTGTACAATGGAGCCCTTGTTAGGACCTTCTTGGGTCCACAGGCCTTGGGGGTGGGGTCTTACCGTTGCTTCTGTTGCCAGAGTGGTTCAACTTTCACCAGTTTTATATGGTAGAGTGCCAGGTAAGATTTCATTGGAAGAAACTTGCTGAGGGACGTTTGCAACCAACTGGATCGGAGCAGTTTTCTGAGGGAGTGAAAGACCTGTGGCAGAGATGTTAGGTAGCTTTCTGAGACCCTGTGCCAGGGCATCCAGCTGGCTGTGAGGACACTGACTGGTCAGGAGAAGAAGTGACCCGAACCTAGAACAGCGCCAAGGCAGGTAAGAAGCTCCCCAGACATGAAGCCGTCTCTTCAGGGATCTGTATTAAAATGTGCGGATGCAGTGTTCAGTGTTCATTCCTTGCTGCTCATTTGACTGTCGTAACAGGATAAGAGCCACCGTGTGCTGAACAGATCTGCCGGAGCCTAGCTGTCCGTTACTGAGTGTGGCTTAACATATACTTCCTTAACTCTGCTCACGAGAGCAGACATGTGAATCCACTCCAAATTTTAGAAAACGGAAAGAAAATGCGAAAAGACTAGTCTAGATTCTAGCCTTCTCAATTAATGATGCATTTGCAAGAATTCCAAATAATATACATGCACTAAGGGCAGAAGCAAATAACTTAGGCAATAACTGTGAGCAGTTTGGAGGTCTCTGAGTATGGATTATAACTCATTTGACTGTTAAGTTTTCATTCCAGTTGAAAAATAAGAGGAAAAAGTGCTTTTGAATAAAAGCTTATAGACTCTCAAAGCACCTCCCTGGATCTCAGAAGACTTGGGATTCCACAGACATGAGGTGTCTCTAATAAGGACCGTGGTGTCTTATTCTTTTATGATGTGTTATTTTCATCTTGTTTAAGACATTGTCTTGTGCTTAATTTTCTAAAAATAAATAAGATCCATTGTTTCCTTGGAGGCTAACAGGTGAAATAGGAAAATGTCAATAAGGATCTATCAGAATGAAAAATGCAACTAACTGGCTTGAACTAGCACATAAGTAATTCTGCATTCAACAAATAGGGAATACAGATCCTTGTCATACAATCAGGGAACCTTCATAAAACTTAACAACTGCACCCCCTGCCCCCACCAATTTGATACTAGGCAGACCCAAAGGTAATAAAATTAGAAAACAACAACTATAATTGCTAAAAAGCCAACTGTGATCTTTCAGGCTGATTTAGAAATAGGCTGGATGGCTGCAGGTACCTCTGTCCTCTTTGCATAAGTAAACCCAAGGCACACCCTAGTCTCCACACAGCTGTTGACAGAAATGCAAACAGTCCATGCTAAGACTGCCTACTGAATAGTTGGAACAGGGCAAGACTTCTTGAGAATCAATAAGAAGTAAATCCCATTGGACCTGGGCCATAGGTAAGTTTCTTTTCTTTCCTTTTGATTCAGCTATTAAAGTATATGATACATAGGGAGAAGCTAAACATGTATTGCAAATATATTAATGGAAAGAGTGGACCTGACGAGGACCTGAAAGACCCATAGCCAGCTGTTTAGACCTTATTGACATCAAAATGAGAGAGGCTAAGAATCCTAGGACTGTTGTGTAGTGCAGTTAAAACATCAGGACATAGTTTGATTTTTGGGAGCTGATTTTCCTGTTCTTAACATAACTAAGTTAACTTATGGTGGAATATTTACAGACAATAGTGGTTTAAACTCATGTTCAACTTGTATCTGTACGCTGCCTTTTCCAAATAATATACATGCACTAAGGGCAGAAGCAAATAACTTAGGCAATAACTGTGAGCAGTTTGGAGGTCTCTGAGTATGGATTATAACTCATTTGACTGTTAAGTTTTCATTCCAGTTGAAAAATAAGAGGAAAAAGTGCTTTTGAATAAAAGCTTATAGACTCTCAAAGCACCTCCCTGGATCTCAGAAGACTTGGGATTCCACAGACATGAGGTGTCTCTAATAAGGACCGTGGTGTCTTATTCTTTTATGATGTGTTATTTTCATCTTGTTTAAGACATTGTCTTGTGCTTAATTTTCTAAAAATAAATAAGATCCATTGTTTCCTTGGAGGCTAACAGGTGAAATAGGAAAATGTCAATAAGGATCTATCAGAATGAAAATGCAACTAACTGGCTTGAACTAGCACATAAGTAATTCTGCATTCAACAAATAGGGAATACAGATCCTTGTCATACAATCAGGGAACCTTCATAAAACTTAACAACTGCACCCCCTGCCCCCACCAATTTGATACTAGGCAGACCCAAAGGTAATAAAATTAGAAAACAACAACTATAATTGCTAAAAAGCCAACTGTGATCTTTCAGGCTGATTTAGAAATAGGCTGGATGGCTGCAGGTACCTCTGTCCTCTTTTGCATAAGTAAACCCAAGGCACACCCTAGTCTCCACACAGCTGTTGACAGAAATGCAAACAGTCCATGCTAAGACTGCCTACTGAATAGTTGGAACAGGGCAAGACTTCTTGAGAATCAATAAGAAGTAAATCCCATTGGACCTGGGCCATAGGTAAGTTTCTTTTCTTTCCTTTTGATTCAGCTATTAAAGTATATGATACATAGGGAGAAGCTAAACATGTATTGCAAATATATTAATGGAAAGAGTGGACCTGACGAGGACCTGAAAGACCCATAGCCAGCTGTTTAGACCTTATTGACATCAAAATGAGAGAGGCTAAGAATCCTAGGACTGTTGTGTAGTGCAGTTAAAACATCAGGACATAGTTTGATTTTTGGGAGCTGATTTTCCTGTTCTTAACATAACTAAGTTAACTTATGGTGGAATATTTACAGACAATAGTGGTTTAAACTCATGTTCAACTTGTATCTGTACGCTGCCTTTTCATTAATATATGATAAAACACAACCTGGCCAAATTTAGAAGCACTTGGGTTTCAGCAATGGATCTGTTCCCAGACTTAGCTGGGGGAAAGCTCCTTTCCTTATTGGAAAAACAGACGTCCCTGAAGACAGTAGGTCATGAGCTTGTGAAGGAGGGTCCAGTACCTTGAAATGGATGCAGCAGCTCACTGTTATAAGGACAG
Source organism: Tragulus kanchil (assembly GCA_022376925.1). Lineage (NCBI taxonomy): Eukaryota > Metazoa > Chordata > Mammalia > Artiodactyla > Tragulidae > Tragulus > Tragulus kanchil. The sequence goes on along the minus strand of JAIOJX010000024.1, from coordinate 116,522,656 downwards.
TACCAGTATTCATTGACTGACGTTGTTGGTGTAAGCTCAGGTTTTGCTCACACTAACCGGGGTTGAGGACGAGAACCTGGAGACGAGGGACCAGAAAGACAGAAAAGGAGAGAGACCAGAGGAGGTCATGACTCAGGGTGATGCATAGGAGTGGGACTGTTCGAACCAGCACAAGGGTATCTCAGGGCAGATAGGAGGGAATGGAAAAGAAAACCAGCTGTATTTCCCTAAGCCAGCCTGCACCTGAGAAGTCTGTCCGGGGGGCAGAGAACAGCTGAGCTCTGATGTGGTCAGTGCTGGTGACACTGTGGGGTAGGCAGAATGAGGGAGAAGTGAAGGCATGTCTAGTGCATCTCAGTGGCCTTGGCAAGTAGCTGTGTGCCAACCCAGTGCTTCATTTCCCCATTCGGAGGAGGGTGTGTGGAATAGGAACCCTCACCATTCACAGTTCAGGAAAGTATGCAGTGTGTGTGTGTGCTCGGTTGCTCAGCTGTGTCTGACTCTTTGTGACTCCGTGGACTGGAGCCCTCCAGGCTTCTCTCTCCATGGGATCTTCTAGACAGAAATACTGCCTTTACCTTCTTTACCTCCTCCAGGGGATCTTCCTGACCCAGGGATCGAACCTGGGTCTTCTGCATGGCAGGTGGATTTTTTACCACTGAGTCACTGGGGCCCAGTGCATCTTCTCACAGAAAAGTTGAAGTATAATCTGTGCCTTTGTGTAAGAAGTGAGGGAAATGTTACAGACACTTACAAAATAACAATGACAATTATATACTGGTATGCAAATGCCTTAGCATGGAAAGGTAGGGCGGTATTATAGTCTAGACACGGTTTCTCTGCAGGGGACTAAGTATAGAGTTTTCATTCTAGTTTTTTTAAAAAGGCAATGATAAAGGAACCCTCTCTTCCCCAACTACTGCCAACTCAGGGATATTTGTCTAATTGTTTTTATTATTTGGCCAGTCACCCTCACAGATCTGGATTCTTTTAATTCACAATTTTTTTCCATCCTAACATTGTCTTGAAGCATCTTTGCTCCAGATTCTCTTCTCGACTGGGTGCATTTCCACAGCCAAATCAGCATCTTCCCTGTGTTACTGCACAGGGCAAGCTTTGGTGCAGGTGAGATGCAAGAGGGCGGTCAGGCTGTGTCGGGAAAAGGTCTTACAACCCTCCCACGTTCCAGGAGGACCAGACTTGGCAGAATCCTTGACTCCATTTCTAGGTCATAAATGGAGAGGTGTTCTCTGCAGCCTTGCAGCCTTGGAAATACACTCTTCAGAATCACGTCCTTCCAGTGGTACTTGATGTATTCACTGTCCAGTCCTGGCTGTGGTAGCAGCACACTCATTCCCAATATTTCCACTTTTTCGTCTTGGGCCCAGGTGCTTGGCGTCATTCTGACGCAGCCAACAGCTCTTCACTTCTACCTCTGCAGAACTCAATAGCAGAATTTCTTCTATGATTCCGTTGGGCTTGCAGATATATTTCAAGGTGGCTTAGATCACTCTTCCTTTGCCATTGCCAGAAAAATGTTCTTACTCCATTCTTTGGAAGCTTTATCAGGTTCAGTGTCCTTAAGGTATAATGAAGAAAAGACCAGTCTTAATGCCGTAAGATCAGTGTTCAAACCTTAATCTGTTGTAGTCATTGGAACACCTATGATATATTGATTTTCATGATGCGTTTTGCTACTCACTTTACACTGGTGGCGGTGGTGTCCTATTCTTTGAATTTAGGAGACCCTGAGCCCAACACCTATGTTTCACTGTCTTCTGTGCTCCCAAAAAGGAACCACTGTGAGGGAGGAGACTTTACAGGTTTTATGCTTCTATGGAATTCTTAGAGTCTTCCCTGCTTCATGGGATCATAAGGAAGCACAGTTAGCTATGGGTGAGACATCCCATTGCAGGGACACATGGGTGTTGTGGCCATTATGGGACTACTTTCACATTATTTGAGATATTACTCAGCAAAGCTAACAACCACTCCACCATGGTATGGCCTATATGTTTTCATTCTAGTTTTTAAAAGGCAAGGGCCCTAACTCCAAGGGATATTTGTCTAATTGTTTTTATTATTTGGCCAGTCACCCTCACAGATCTGGATTCTTTTAATTCACAATTTTTTTCCATCCTAACATTGTCTTGAAGCATCTTTGCTCCAGATTCTCTTCTCGACTGGGTGCATTTCCACAGCCAAATCAGCATCTTCCCTGTGTTACTGCACAGGGCAAGCTTTGGTGCAGGTGAGATGCAAGAGGGCGGTCAGGCTGTGTCGGGAAAAGGTCTTACAACCCTCCCACGTTCCAGGAGGACCAGACTTGGCAGAATCCTTGACTCCATTTCTAGGTCATAAATGGAGAGGTGTTCTCTGCAGCCTTGCAGCCTTGGAAATACACTCTTCAGAATCACGTCCTTCCAGTGGTACTTGATGTATTCACTGTCCAGTCCTGGCTGTGGTAGCAGCACACTCATTCCCAATATTTCCACTTTTTCGTCTTGGGCCCAGGTGCTTGGCGTCATTCTGACGCAGCCAACAGCTCTTCACTTCTACCTCTGCAGAACTCAATAGCAGAATTTCTTCTATGATTCCGTTGGGCTTGCAGATATATTTCAAGGTGGCTTAGATCACTCTTCCTTTGCCATTGCCAGAAAAATGTTCTTACTCCATTCTTTGGAAGCTTTATCAGGTTCAGTGTCCTTAAGGTATAATGAAGAAAAGACCAGTCTTAATGCCGTAAGATCAGTGTTCAAACCTTAATCTGTTGTAGTCATTGGAACACCTATGATATATTGATTTTCATGATGCGTTTTGCTACTCACTTTACACTGGTGGCGGTGGTGTCCTATTCTTTGAATTTAGGAGACCCTGAGCCCAACACCTATGTTTCACTGTCTTCTGTGCTCCCAAAAAGGAACCACTGTGAGGGAGGAGACTTTACAGGTTTTATGCTTCTATGGAATTCTTAGAGTCTTCCCTGCTTCATGGGATCATAAGGAAGCACAGTTAGCTATGGGTGAGACATCCCATTGCAGGGACACATGGGTGTTGTGGCCATTATGGGACTACTTTCACATTATTTGAGATATTACTCAGCAAAGCTAACAACCACTCCACCATGGTATGGCCTATATGTTACAAATGACAGATTCTATAGTCATCTTTATTCCTGTTTTCCTGTGTCCATAAAAGAAGATGTACTTGTCACAAATTGTGAATAATATAGCACCTGGTGTTTACTTTCCATAAATTTTCTGTAAACATTCATATTCTGATCCTGAAAGAGGCGTGGGCTACAAATAATGTTTTTGGAATAAATGAATCAATAGGTTAAAAAACCAAAAAAGCCAGTATCTCATTTGAGTCATTGACAGTGGTGGTCTTCCAGAAGAACAGTTTCTACTCCTGTGAATCATTCTAGTGCCTCATCTCTCTGTAGTTGCTTGTATTGTTGGTCTACGGGTTTATGTTGCTTGTAGTTGTTTGTATTATTGATCTATGTGTTTCTGTTGTTCACCTACTGAGATGATGTTAACCTCTCAGAAATAGTGGGTGAACTCTTCGATTGGGACTGCTTTTTTTCTGTATTCTGAACATTCTCTTTAATACTCATGAAGAATTGGAAGTGTCTGAAGGATGCTTTTACAAATGAGCTATTTTGATGTCTTGACAGTATTTGGGAGTGCATATTTAATTCAATAGTGTTTGTAGATAGTTCTATTTTTTCTTGAATAATTTGGCATTTTGGATATTATTATATTCTAGTCATTTCATTCTGTTTAAATGGGGAAAGTGGAATATTCCTATGTAACAGGCACATGTATGAATATTAAGCCAAATGGTATATAAATTTAGATTCTGTCAGTTTTTAGTCAAATACCTGTCTTTTCACTATCAAGGGTAGATCTATGATGTTACTACAAAACACTATTGAGAAGAATGCATTTACAAGTCATAGGTTACAGGTGAATACGTAATGCAGTTATATCTAATATTTTGAATTTGAATATAGCCAAACTCATCTTTTTTTTTTTTTTTTTTTAAGTTAATAAGTAAGTAAATCTTTTAAAATAAATATACATGTCACTTGTTTGGGTGCTCTGTGCTCAGTCCTGTCTGACTCTTTGAGACCTCATGGACTATAGCCCACTAGGCTCCAAAGTCCATGGAATTATCCAGGCACAAATACTGGAGTGGACTGCCACTTCCTACTCCCCAAACTCATCTTTCAATAAGAGACAAGGAAGAATGAGATTACCATTTCTCTTTTCCAAAGCCATTACATTTCTACTTACTTCTCTCTACCTAAGATCTTTAAAAAAAAAAAAAAAAAAAAAAAAATTTGGCTGAGCCAGGTCTTAGTTACAGCACATGGGATCTTTGATCTTCGTTTTAGCATACAGAATCAAATTGCGTTGATGCTTATTTTCATTTATTTGGTTGTGCTGGCTCTTAGTTGTGGTATGTGGACTCTAGCTCCCTACCCAGGAATCAAACCCCAGTCCCCTGCATTGGGAGCGTGGAGTCTTAGCCACTGAACCATCAGGGAAGTCCCTACCCAAGATCTTTTCACAAACAAGAGAAACTCTTTGTTTATAATTTCATCTGTTCCATTGTCAGCCTATTCAGAAGGGCAGAAACGTATCTACTCAAACTAGACCAGAAATTGAGAAGACGACAGTCGTGTGCACAGCGGACAGAGGCTGTCTCCACTTGTAAAAGGGGGAGCCCTTCTCTTGGGCAGTACAGGTCTTGATTTTGCAGTGAAAATAAATTTGTTTCACTTCAGGGTGTAGCAGTTGCTGTGACCGAAGACAGTGGTAGCCAGGGCTCATTTGGTAAACACAAGTTATGCTCAGATCTTGACATATTTTATAAAATGCTTTGATGATGAACACTCTAGCTTTTTTTTTTTTTTTTTTTGAAAGATTTATTTATGTATTTATTTGGGGCGGGGGTCGGGTTGGGGAGGGAGGGGAGTGGGCGGGCCACTTCTATTGGTCTTTCATCTTCTCTATTTTCATCCATCTTTGTTCTTTGGCCCATGTGGGCCTCCCATCGCGGTGGCCTCTGTTGTCGCAGAGCACCGGCTCGGCACATGCGCTCCAGAGCTCCAGCTCGGTAATTGAACACATTGGTCCAGCAGCTCTGCGGTGCATGGGATCTTCCCAGGCCAGGGATGGAACCGGTGCCCCTTGCACTGCAAGGTGGTGTCCTTACCCGCTGGACCACCAGGGGAAACCCCCACTCTAGCTTTGACCGTGCCAAAATCATCCAGGAAAAACTCACTGTTAGACAGGAGTGCCAAGGTAGCTTCTGTGATACAGACCTCATACATGACTGCACCTAAATTGAATTTTTAAATGTTTTCTAAAGGCTCAGGCACTGGTTATAAAGTTACACGCTTTGCCCAATAAGAGTATGATGAAGCTATAATTTAGTAATTGTACAGATAAAAAGAAGTTTCAATTATTGAACACTTAACACAAACTAAGCAGTGTACGAAAGTGATCTGTGGATTGTGTCCCTTCATCCTTAAAGTAACCCTATGAGGTTAGTAATATTAGTTTCAGTTCGCAGTTTAAAGAATGGAGGCTTAGTCTGAAGAACATGGACCAAGTCACATGAAGAATGGTCTAGAATTTGAACCCAAACCTACTTACCACCACATTAATAAAACATTACTTTTTTTTTTTTTTTTTTTTTTTTTGAGAGGAAAGTAAAGTTTATTAGAGTAGGGGCAGGGAGAGTCACTGCAAGTACAGCAGACCAGTTTAAGGGAGAATCAGCATGGAAGAAAGACGCTGCTAGAACAGCGGGTCGGCTCAAAGGTGAACCGGCCAACATTACTCTTTTATAGTACATCTTATGTAAATATTGACTTCCCCTTAAGGATGATGTCTGTCTACAATCATTTGTGGCACATAGTAGTGGTTCAGGTAATACTACCCCTCCCTGCTTTGTCACTGTGTGAACTGAATATGGTTGATAAGGCTAAATCGTGCTTTCAAGAACTGACCTTGTCCTGGATAACTCTAGAGTGATTCTGCCTTGTGATAGGGGATCCTAAGGTCAGAATCTATGGCTGAATTTAATAGTAAGCTTCATGGAAAATATGGACTGTTTTGTGTGTGTGAGAGAGAAAGAGAGAGAGACAGACAGGGAAATAATTTTGCCTTTTGTTTTAGCTGAAACCACTTTCTCCTATCTTATTTCCTAAAGAGCGATTAAAATATATTTTATTTTTGAAATAAGGAAGAAGATCATTGAGGTTCTCTCACCAGGCAATTGTTACCACTTGCCCACTTGCTTTCTGTTGAAGAAGTGGGTGTTCCTTGCTTTCTTTTGTTAATTTGATGAGAGTGAGGGTGGAGAGCACTTTGACAAAATATTTGAGTAAGGAGGAGAGAGAAGCTGAATAAGAAAGTATTTGGCCTATCCCAAATGGAGGGCATTCTTGACTTTTTATTAATGGAAAACATTTCCTTGAGATTTAGATGCTACTTCCTCCAGGAGACACTATGTTTAAAGAAGTGACCTAAGGGTCAGTTCTCCCTTAATCCGGCCTGCTATACTGGCAGCGACTCTCCCTTCCCACTAATAAATGTTCCATTCCTCTCAAAAAAAAAAGTGACCTAAGGTTTAAATGCTCTCTATCGATTCTTTTTTTCTTTTTATTTTATGTATTTCTTTATTTTCTTGCTGTGCTGGATCTTTGTATCTGCGCAAGCTTTTCTCTAGTTGCAGAGAGTGGGGCTGCTCTCTAGTTGCAGTGCATGGGCTTCTCGTAGCCATAGCGTCTTTTGTTGTGGTGCGTGGGCTCTAGACCACAGGGGCTTCCGTAGTCGCAGCTCTGGGCTCTAGAGCACAGTCTCAGTAGCTGTGCCTCATGGGCCTAGTTACTCTGTGGCATGTGAGATCTTACCAGGCAGAGACTGAGCCTGTGTCTCCTGCATTGGTAGGTGGATTCTCTCCCACTGGGCCACCTCCATTGATTCTTATTTTTTATCTTATTTTTAGTTTAGGCATTCAGTATTGCCTGGGCATTGACGCTTCAGAGCTAGTGAAAATATTCGTCACTCAATCATGTCCAACTTTTTTGTGACTCTATGAACTGTAGTACACTAGGCCACTCTATCCATGGAATTCTCCAGGCAAAAGACTGGAGTGGGTAGCCATTCCTTTCTACAGGGAATTTTCCCGACCTAGGGGTCAAACCCGGCTCTCCTGCTTTACCATCTGAGCCACCAGACTGCTAGGTGATGATGCTAATACTTGTATAGGACTTACAGTTAATACTTAAATAGGACTTACTATGTGCCAAGCACTATTCTAAACTTTGTATGTATACACTAACTCAGTCCTTAAAACAGACCTTTGAGGTAGGTCTACTGCTATGCTTCCTCAAATCTAAAATGTGTTGATACTGCATTATTGATTTTGCTAGAAGATGTTAATGAGAGGTTTTCACGCAATGGTATTTCCAGTGCCATTTTATTTGCAAACAATTAAAAGATGTCATAGGTTATAAGACTTTGAAATGTAAGATATACCCCATTTTTAAAGAACCTAAATTAATAAAGTGTATACATGATAGTATGAATTAAAGTAGGATATCATTTCCATTTTTAAGATGGGGATTCTGAAGCAAAAGACATTAAGTTTTCCAAAGTGACATCAATGAATTCACATGGGTCTAGAGTCCATGTTCTTAATGTCCATTCTTTTCTGTGTCTCAACAACACATTGGAATTGAGCCTATGTTAACATGAGGATAGAGTGCCCAGGACTCACTTACTCATCCTTTCATTATGACGTTCGTGATAGAATGACACAAATTCTTCCAAGGGAGGGAGTGTGTGTGTTGTGTGTATCACCTGTCTGTAGGGCTGTGATGAGGAATCTGGTTTCCCAACCAGGGAGCAAATCCAGGCTGTCTGCATTGGGTTCACCTAGTCTCAGCCACTGGATCACCAGGGAAGTCCTGACTTGGACTATTTTGAACCAGTTTTGACCTTGAACTAGTTACAAGTGGTTGGATACAATTAGAGCAACTGTGGCCCAGTTGGAGATAGACTTGATTGGTCAGCACTAGCTTGACTCAGTAAAATATATTCTGACCAAATCAAGCCATATTGTGATCCAGTCAGAACCTGCTTATTTGAGCTAGCTAAAGCCAGTCTAAAGCAATTTGAGCTCTTGAAACCAGACCTACATGGTTAGATACATGTGGTTTTAGCCAATGTGGCTTTAGATCAATCAAAAATGGTTTTGTAGCTAGAACATCTTTAAACTTAACTCTTTGATTTTCAGCCAGAATGCACCATTGAGGTTCTTTTGATCAAATATGAATTGGTTAGAATTGGAGTGTTTTATATAATTTAAACCTGTTCATAAGTTGGTCATAGCTCTTTTGAAATTGACGCATCTACTTAAAATGAGTTGAAAATGGTTTTATTCAGCCGAAAAAGTGGGGCATCTTTTCTGACTTAGTGAACTATTCTGAGTCAGTCAACAGTCTTTTATGTCAGAGGTACATATTTCAAGCTGCCCAGAGGCCATTTCAGGAATTTTTCTAGTTCTTCAGAGCCCATCTCATCTGTCCCGAGTAGGGAGAAGAGCATGAGCCAATGTTTACTGAGTACCCAGCATCTGCCAAGCATTTGTATCCACAAAGAGCGTCTCATTCAATTCTTGGAACAATGGGGTGACACAGTGTACGTTATCTTTACATTTTCATGGAATGGAAACCTGAAAATCCAAGACGAAAAACAGTCTGAGTAGCCGGTTAAGTGGGAGACATGGAATTTAATCCAGTTCTGTTTGATTTCAGAAGTCACATGTTTCCTGTTAGGCTACTTTGTATGATATCGTACCTCGTCACTTAGAATATATTTATTCATCTTTGTCAGGTCTTAGTTGTGGTAAAGTGGAATCTTTGGTTGTGGCGTACAGGTTCTCTAGTTGTAGTACACGGGCTCAGTAGTGCCGTGGCGTGTGGGATCTTAGTTCCCAAGCAGGGATTGAAACCATATCCCCTGCAAAGCAGATTCTTAACCACTGACCCCCAGGGAAAGCCCCCATACCTGCTCACTTCTGAGTACAACATCTGTTTGTAAAAACGTGAGTAACAGCCACAAAGTTTGGGAGTAGAATAGACATTGGACTTGAAGTTAGAGACGCATGTTCTAGATCATGCAAATGAGTTAAACTCTCTGGGTTCTGTTTCATTCTTTAGCAAACAACCCACGAAATGGACAGTCTCAACATTTATTTTCAGATCAGCAAGGCAGATAATTATCTAAAGGTGCAATCTGAAGAGTATAAGCTATGATTAATATCAGCAGTGGAGTCTGTACCTTCAGTTGTGGTTTTTCATTTGTTAACACTTCTATCATGCCGGTTTAGTTTGGGAACAGACTGTTAGGTATTGCTATTACCATGAATATAAATCAAAACTAAGATACGTTCGTCTGTCTTTGAATTCCATTTAAGTAGCTTTAGAGGGTTCTAGAAGAATGTACCATTGGTGACAAATATTTTCTCCTGTAGCTGAAATGATACGAAAACATATTAAATGACCACTTTTTCAGCCGAAAAAGTGGGGCATCTTTTCTGACTTAGTGAACTATTCTGAGTCAGTCAACAGTCTTTTATGTCAGAGGTACATATTTCAAGCTGCCCAGAGGCCATTTCAGGAATTTTTCTAGTTCTTCAGAGCCCATCTCATCTGTCCCGAGTAGGGAGAAGAGCATGAGCCAATGTTTACTGAGTACCCAGCATCTGCCAAGCATTTGTATCCACAAAGAGCGTCTCATTCAATTCTTGGAACAATGGGGTGACACAGTGTACGTTATCTTTACATTTTCATGGAATGGAAACCTGAAAATCCAAGACGAAAAACAGTCTGAGTAGCCGGTTAAGTGGGAGACATGGAATTTAATCCAGTTCTGTTTGATTTCAGAAGTCACATGTTTCCTGTTAGGCTACTTTGTATGATATCGTACCTCGTCACTTAGAATATATTTATTCATCTTTGTCAGGTCTTAGTTGTGGTAAAGTGGAATCTTTGGTTGTGGCGTACAGGTTCTCTAGTTGTAGTACACGGGCTCAGTAGTGCCGTGGCGTGTGGGATCTTAGTTCCCAAGCAGGGATTGAAACCATATCCCCTGCAAAGCAGATTCTTAACCACTGACCCCCAGGGAAAGCCCCCATACCTGCTCACTTCTGAGTACAACATCTGTTTGTAAAAACGTGAGTAACAGCCACAAAGTTTGGGAGTAGAATAGACATTGGACTTGAAGTTAGGAGACGCATGTTCTAGATCATGCAAATGAGTTAAACTCTCTGGGTTCTGTTTCATTCTTTAGCAAACAACCCACGAAATGGACAGTCTCAACATTTATTTTCAGATCAGCAAGGCAGATAATTATCTAAAGGTGCAATCTGAAGAGTATAAGCTATGATTAATATCAGCAGTGGAGTCTGTACCTTCAGTTGTGGTTTTTCATTTGTTAACACTTCTATCATGCCGGTTTAGTTTGGGAACAGACTGTTAGGTATTGCTATTACCATGAATATAAATCAAAACTAAGATACGTTCGTCTGTCTTTGAATTCCATTTAAGTAGCTTTAGAGGGTTCTAGAAGAATGTACCATTGGTGACAAATATTTTCTCCTGTAGCTGAAATGATACGAAAACATATTAAATGACCACTTTTTTTCAAAATAAAAGTAAAGAGGAAATAAGGTAGCCACAACAACTTCTTGCATCACTCTTCTTGCAGAATTGGAGTTGCTTTCTGCTTCCTCATTTATTTGGAGGGGAAGCCCCCCCCCCCCCCCCCGCCAAAAAAAACAGTTAAATGTTATCTGGACCTGCTTTTTCAGTTCTTAGCTCTTATTTGCAAATAAATTGAAGCAAGATGGTGTGATAAGAGATGCTAGACCCGGTAGTTCTTCCAAACCACTCTAAATCATCTTTCCTCAAACTATGGGAACCTGTCCCCAAGAAGATTATTGATAGATAATACCTTCTCATCTTACTGAAAAAAATTCACTTCTATATCCTTATGTACATGTGAAGAACGTTTTCATTTCCTTACTTCATGTAAAATATATTAAAGATGTTATTCCTAGTCAAAAAAAAAAAAAAAGATGCTAGAATCTTAAGTGATCATTTTCTGGAGAAGCATTCTGTTACACACCATTAATACTGGCAACCTGTGCCTGTGAGTACAGAAGCTATAAATGGAAAGCCATCACTTGCACAGTGTCACTCTTTACAGTGTGCAAATAGAATGCCGAGTGTTTGTAGAGGCTTTACCCGTATCGACTGACCAGCCCTATCTGAATGTGAGGTCGCAGCTCTGCGCTAAGGTCCTCTGCAGAAGTCACTGCAGCTGCTCTTGAGGATCAAAATTCAAGACTTTTGAGCATAAGGTGAGTCACCAAGTTGAGGATGGGATGGGGAAGTCAACCTTGAAAAATTAGTAAATGTTCTTGGACTGAGCTTTTATGAATGTTATGGATCTATAGGGATAATCCTGTAGGAAGCGCTGAGAATCATGGTAGAGTTTCTGGATAGCTGCTGTCTGGGTGAAAAGGGGACAATGAGAGGAAAATCAGCAGAATATTTTTTCCTTTATTTCGGCTGTGCTAGTCTTCATTGCGGTGCATGGGCTCTTTGTTGGGGCACATGGACTTTCTCTAGTTGTGACGTGCAGGGGCTTTTCTAGTTGCAGCAACAGAGGCTTAGTTGCCTTCGGCATAAAGGGTCTTAGTTCCACAGCCAGGGATTGAACTTGCATCCCCTATGTTGGAAGCTGATTCTTAACCACTGGACCACCAGGGAGGTCTCCAAATCAGCAGAGTCTAATAATGCAGGATCTATGGTGTGTATGTGGATGAGGGAATATGTTGAGTAGACAAAGAGTGTTATCAGTGGTAACGGACTAACTGGTAAGTTTATTGGTATTAGAAATGGAAGGATAAAAAGAAGTAAGCCTTCCCTGGAGACAGGCTGTATTTCTAGTCAGATTGATACTTTGAATAGTTCAAACCTATTTAAAGGATTAAAAATAAATCTTGAAAAGTGCTGATGCCAAAGATAAAAAGTAACCAGGGTTAGATCTTTCTGTAGGAACAAGAATATTTCATCTCAAAGGTGGACTTGTTTTGGCCAATAACGAAGAGCTCAATTAGTAGCATTTCCTATAGACTGTCAAGGCAAGTTGCAAATATATGAGCCCTTTGTGGTGGAACTCAGTTCTCAAGTGAACAGTGATATTCCAGAAAGATCTGATTTCCTATGTATTAGGTAACAATAATAACACGTGAGGAAGCTGCAAACCAGGTTCTACTTGTGAATTTAGTATTATCTTAGAAGGAACTGTAATGACATGTGAAAATGCATAGGATAAATGAAATTGCCTAGATGTCCACGTAAAAAGGAAAAAGGCCAAGGATTTAGCACTAGGAGACTTTGAAAAAGGAGATATAGTTGGAACCACTTGCACTCTAAGAATTATTGTTATTCCTGTAGCATTCTCTTTGAAGAAGGAGATGGCAACCCACTCCAGTATTCTTGCCTGGAAAATCTCATGGACAGAGGAGCCTGGCAGTCTATAGTCCATGGGGTCGCAAAGAGTCAGATGTGACTTAGCAACTAAATAACAGACATTCTCTTTCCTCCTTTCTTTCTTTGTTTTGTTCACCTTTTTTGCTACATGATCTGCATATAAGATAGTGACAGTTATCTTCCTGCTTTTCATTCTCACTTGAAATTTTTGTCTTGACAGTACTACAGTATGCAAGATAAATTTAAACTGTTAAGTTATATCAGTAGAATCCTACCTAGCAGATGATTAAGTCATTGGACTTCTTAACATCTAGCCCTAACATCTAACCTCTCTTCACAGAACCCTTAGGGTTGGTTTTTAGGTATTTAGGTACTTAGTTCCACAGCCAGGGATTGAACTTGCATCCCCTATGTTGGAAGCTGATTCTTAACCACTGGACCACCAGGGAGGTCTCCAAATCAGCAGAGTCTAATAATGCAGGATCTATGGTGTGTATGTGGATGAGGGAATATGTTGAGTAGACAAAGAGTGTTATCAGTGGTAACGGACTAACTGGTAAGTTTATTGGTATTAGAAATGGAAGGATAAAAAGAAGTAAGCCTTCCCTGGAGACAGGCTGTATTTCTAGTCAGATTGATACTTTGAATAGTTCAAACCTATTTAAAGGATTAAAAATAAATCTTGAAAAGTGCTGATGCCAAAGATAAAAAGTAACCAGGGTTAGATCTTTCTGTAGGAACAAGAATATTTCATCTCAAAGGTGGACTTGTTTTGGCCAATAACGAAGAGCTCAATTAGTAGCATTTCCTATAGACTGTCAAGGCAAGTTGCAAATATATGAGCCCTTTGTGGTGGAACTCAGTTCTCAAGTGAACAGTGATATTCCAGAAAGATCTGATTTCCTATGTATTAGGTAACAATAATAACACGTGAGGAAGCTGCAAACCAGGTTCTACTTGTGAATTTAGTATTATCTTAGAAGGAACTGTAATGACATGTGAAAATGCATAGGATAAATGAAATTGCCTAGATGTCCACGTAAAAAGGAAAAAGGCCAAGGATTTAGCACTAGGAGACTTTGAAAAAGGAGATATAGTTGGAACCACTTGCACTCTAAGAATTATTGTTATTCCTGTAGCATTCTCTTTGAAGAAGGAGATGGCAACCCACTCCAGTATTCTTGCCTGGAAAATCTCATGGACAGAGGAGCCTGGCAGTCTATAGTCCATGGGGTCGCAAAGAGTCAGATGTGACTTAGCAACTAAATAACAGACATTCTCTTTCCTCCTTTCTTTCTTTGTTTTGTTCACCTTTTTTGCTACATGATCTGCATATAAGATAGTGACAGTTATCTTCCTGCTTTTCATTCTCACTTGAAATTTTTGTCTTGACAGTACTACAGTATGCAAGATAAATTTAAACTGTTAAGTTATATCAGTAGAATCCTACCTAGCAGATGATTAAGTCATTGGACTTCTTAACATCTAGCCCTAACATCTAACCCTCTCTTCACAGAACCCTTAGGTGTATAGGTATTAGGTAGAAGTACTTGTTGAACTGGATATTAAAAGACTTCCCTTTATTCGCAGAGGATTCTAGTATTTTCTAATGAGTTTTTGGTAGATAAACATTTCTTTTGTGTTTTTCAGGTGACCTACTGAGTTCTTCATTATGTCTGATGGAGACTATGATTATCTCATCAAGTTTTTAGCTCTGGGAGACTCAGGAGTTGGAAAGACCAGTGTGCTTTACCAGTACACAGATGGTAAATTTAACTCCAAATTCATCACGACAGTTGGCATTGATTTCAGGGAAAAGAGAGTGGTAAGTTCTGCATCCTTCTATATAAAAATATAATCTCTGAGTCAACATTTGCCTGTCTGTTTTGTTTACCTCATAGGAATTAGCAGGACAAAGGTTGGAATCTAAAAATTAAAGGGTAAATTTGGAAGTGTATTATGGCCGGTCTGGGCAATGTGATTAAAGGCTATAACTGAGAACACTTCTTGTAAAACTAAGCAGATAAAATGCAAGTGAAGATTAAAAAAAAAATTTCCTAGATACTCTTCTGGCTGGTATCTTCTTTCTGAATTCCACAAAGTTATTTGTCTACCTTTGTCATGAAGCTTGTGATCCACCCTGCTTATCATTTTTGGTGGCTTAGGTATAGCAGTTCCATATGGAACACTAGGTGGCAGAACTCATTGATCCAACCAGGGGCGTGAGATTCGAGTAGGGTGGGAACATCAGTGCTTGTGGATCCCAGAGGTAACCAAGGTGATGGGAAGGTTCTGCAGAGTAAGGGAATAGACATTTTTTAACAATTTTATTTATTGATTTTTAAAGGACTATAAAACAAGTTATTCTGAGGGTAGAGAGAAAGAAAGGAGGTTGATGTGTCCAGGATTCTCTTCCTCCTTTCTTTCTTTGTTTTGTTCACCTTTTTTGCTACATGATCTGCATATAAGATAGTGACAGTTATCTTCCTGCTTTTCATTCTCACTTGAAATTTTTGTCTTGACAGTACTACAGTATGCAAGATAAATTTAAACTGTTAAGTTATATCAGTAGAATCCTACCTAGCAGATGATTAAGTCATTGGACTTCTTAACATCTAGCCCTAACATCTAACCCTCTCTTCACAGAACCCTTAGGTGTATAGGTATTAGGTAGAAGTACTTGTTGAACTGGATATTAAAAGACTTCCCTTTATTCGCAGAGGATTCTAGTATTTTCTAATGAGTTTTTGGTAGATAAACATTTCTTTTGTGTTTTCAGGTGACCTACTGAGTTCTTCATTATGTCTGATGGAGACTATGATTATCTCATCAAGTTTTTAGCTCTGGGAGACTCAGGAGTTGGAAAGACCAGTGTGCTTTACCAGTACACAGATGGTAAATTTAACTCCAAATTCATCACGACAGTTGGCATTGATTTCAGGGAAAAGAGAGTGGTAAGTTCTGCATCCTTCTATATAAAAATATAATCTCTGAGTCAACATTTGCCTGTCTGTTTTGTTTACCTCATAGGAATTAGCAGGACAAAGGTTGGAATCTAAAAATTAAAGGGTAAATTTGGAAGTGTATTATGGCCGGTCTGGGCAATGTGATTAAAGGCTATAACTGAGAACACTTCTTGTAAAACTAAGCAGATAAAATGCAAGTGAAGATTAAAAAAAAAATTTCCTAGATACTCTTCTGGCTGGTATCTTCTTTCTGAATTCCACAAAGTTATTTGTCTACCTTTGTCATGAAGCTTGTGATCCACCCTGCTTATCATTTTTGGTGGCTTAGGTATAGCAGTTCCATATGGAACACTAGGTGGCAGAACTCATTGATCCAACCAGGGGCGTGAGATTCGAGTAGGGTGGGAACATCAGTGCTTGTGGATCCCAGAGGTAACCAAGGTGATGGGAAGGTTCTGCAGAGTAAGGGAATAGACATTTTTTAACAATTTTATTTATTGATTTTTAAAGGACTATAAAACAAGTTATTCTGAGGGTAGAGAGAAAGAAAGGAGGTTGATGTGTCCAGGAACTACATTTTTTACTCAAAAAGGAGCCGTTCCCGTTGAAGCAGGTCAGCAAGCAGTCAGGGAGACTAATGACAAAGACCCTTCGATGGAGCTTATTCTGCTTGGAAAAGAGGCAGAGTTTCTAGCTCCAAAGACAGAACTCCTCATTGCCTCTGATCCACCCTAAGCCTTTTCTTCCATTACCATTTTTTTCCCATTTTTATTTTTATTACTTTTAAATTGACGTATAGTTGATGTACAATATTGTATAGCTTCTAGGTGTACAATATATAGTGATTCACAATTCTTTAAGATAATATCCCACTTACAATTATTATAAAATATCATCTACATTCCCTATGCTTTACAATATATCCTTGGTGCTTATTTATTTATATATATTGATTTGTACCTCTTAATTTCCTATCCCTGCTCTTCCCATCCAACCTCCCCTCTCCCTTCTGATAACCACTAGTTTGCTCTCTATTATCTGAGAGTCTTTTTATTTTGATATATTGAGTGATTAATTTTATTTTTTTTAGATTGCACCCAGAGAGTCTTACAGAGACTGAGACCCATTGAGTGAGAATAGGACCTTAATGAAATTTTCTTTTTAGGACCTTAATGAATTTTTTACTATTAATATATAATTGGTAGAATCAATATGTGTTTGTGATGCTATTTATTAACTAATTCCCATTTTATTACTTTTTTTTTTTTAAAACCTTTACTGAAGTATATTTTATAAAACATAAAATTTACCCCCTTAACACGTCCAGTTCAGTGGTTTCTTAGTATATTTACAGTTGTGCAGGTGTCCTACTACCTGACTGTAGAACTTTTCGTCACCCCCAAAAGAAGCCTCATATCCTTTAGCAGTCATTTTCCCTCCCTGCTTATCATTTTGGTGGCTTAGGTATAGCAGTTCCATATGGAACACTAGGTGGCAGAACTCATTGATCCAACCAGGGGCGTGAGATTCGAGTAGGGTGGGAACATCAGTGCTTGTGGATCCCAGAGGTAACCAAGGTGATGGGAAGGTTCTGCAGAGTAAGGGAATAGACATTTTTTAACAATTTTATTTATTGATTTTTAAAGGACTATAAAACAAGTTATTCTGAGGGTAGAGAGAAAGAAAGGAGGTTGATGTGTCCAGGAACTACATTTTTTACTCAAAAAGGAGCCGTTCCCGTTGAAGCAGGTCAGCAAGCAGTCAGGGAGACTAATGACAAAGACCCTTCGATGGAGCTTATTCTGCTTGGAAAAGAGGCAGAGTTTCTAGCTCCAAAGACAGAACTCCTCATTGCCTCTGATCCACCCTAAGCCTTTTCTTCCATTACCATTTTTTTCCCATTTTTATTTTTATTACTTTTAAATTGACGTATAGTTGATGTACAATATTGTATAGCTTCTAGGTGTACAATATATAGTGATTCACAATTCTTTAAGATAATATCCCACTTACAATTATTATAAAATATCATCTACATTCCCTATGCTTTACAATATATCCTTGGTGCTTATTTATTTATATATATTGATTTGTACCTCTTAATTTCCTATCCCTGCTCTTCCCATCCAACCTCCCCTCTCCCTTCTGATAACCACTAGTTTGCTCTCTATTATCTGAGAGTCTTTTTATTTTGATATATTGAGTGATTAATTTTATTTTTTTTAGATTGCACCCAGAGAGTCTTACAGAGACTGAGACCCATTGAGTGAGAATAGGACCTTAATGAAATTTTCTTTTTAGGACCTTAATGAATTTTTTACTATTAATATATAATTGGTAGAATCAATATGTGTTTGTGATGCTATTTATTAACTAATTCCCATTTTATTACTTTTTTTTTTTTAAAACCTTTACTGAAGTATATTTTATAAAACATAAAATTTACCCCCTTAACACGTCCAGTTCAGTGGTTTCTTAGTATATTTACAGTTGTGCAGGTGTCCTACTACCTGACTGTAGAACTTTTCGTCACCCCCAAAAGAAGCCTCATATCCTTTAGCAGTCATTTTCCCTCCCTGAGCCAGTAATCTACTTTCTGTGTTTGCTCATTTCAATTTACCATGTAAATGGAATCATGCTCTATGTGGCCTTTGTATCTGACTTCTTTCACTTAGTGCTATGTTTGCTGTATAATGTATCATGTATCAGAACTTTATTCTTTTTTATGGTCCAATAATATTCCATCATATTAATATACACCATTTTGTTGATTCATTCATCCATTGATGAACATTTCAGTTGTTTCATAGTTTAGTTTTCGTGAACCATGCTTCTATTAATATTCATACACATTTTTTTGTGTGTGGACTAGCATTAATCTCTTGGGTACAGGCTTAGGGTGGACTCGTCTAGCTATGTGATAGCTCTTTGCTTGTTTAATTCTGAGGAACTTTCATGTTTTTCTGAAGATGCTGCCCCATTTCCCATTCTCACCAGCAGTGTATGAAGGTTCCAGTTTTTCTCTATCCTCACCAACCTTTTGTTTGTTATCTGTTTGCAGCCAATCTAGTGGGTGTGAAGTGGTACCTTATTGCCAAGTTTGACCTTAATTTCCTGATGATGAGCATTAACAGTTATCTTTTCATATGTGCATCAAATGTTTATCAGCCATTTGTGTATCTTCTTTGCAGAAATGTCTGTTCACATCCTTTGCCTATTTTGAAATTGGTTATCTTTTTGTTGTTGTAAGAATTTTTGTATGTGTGTGTATTCTGGGTAGATCTTACCAGATTTATGATAGGCAAATAGTTTTAGCTTTTATGTTTAGGTCTATGATATGTTTTGAGTTAATTTTTGTGTATGGGTTGAATAGGGGTTCATTCTTCTTCTCTGTGTGTATCTAATTGTCCCAGCACCATTTGTTAAAAAGACTCTTTTTTTCTCTGTTCAATGCTCTTGATATTCATGTTGAAAATTAGTTGACCATAAATTTAATGGTATATTTTATAAAACATAAAATTTACCCCCTTAACACGTCCAGTTCAGTGGTTTCTTAGTATATTTACAGTTGTGCAGGTGTCCTACTACCTGACTGTAGAACTTTTCGTCACCCCCAAAAGAAGCCTCATATCCTTTAGCAGTCATTTTCCCTCCCTGAGCCAGTAATCTACTTTCTGTGTTTGCTCATTTCAATTTACCATGTAAATGGAATCATGCTCTATGTGGCCTTTGTATCTGACTTCTTTCACTTAGTGCTATGTTTGCTGTATAATGTATCATGTATCAGAACTTTATTCTTTTTTATGGTCCAATAATATTCCATCATATTAATATACACCATTTTGTTGATTCATTCATCCATTGATGAACATTTCAGTTGTTTCATAGTTTAGTTTTCGTGAACCATGCTTCTATTAATATTCATACACATTTTTTTGTGTGTGGACTAGCATTAATCTCTTGGGTACAGGCTTAGGGTGGACTCGTCTAGCTATGTGATAGCTCTTTGCTTGTTTAATTCTGAGGAACTTTCATGTTTTTCTGAAGATGCTGCCCCATTTCCCATTCTCACCAGCAGTGTATGAAGGTTCCAGTTTTTCTCTATCCTCACCAACCTTTTGTTTGTTATCTGTTTGCAGCCAATCTAGTGGGTGTGAAGTGGTACCTTATTGCCAAGTTTGACCTTAATTTCCTGATGATGAGCATTAACAGTTATCTTTTCATATGTGCATCAAATGTTTATCAGCCATTTGTGTATCTTCTTTGCAGAAATGTCTGTTCACATCCTTTGCCTATTTTGAAATTGGTTATCTTTTTGTTGTTGTAAGAATTTTTGTATGTGTGTGTATTCTGGGTAGATCTTACCAGATTTATGATAGGCAAATAGTTTTAGCTTTTATGTTTAGGTCTATGATATGTTTTGAGTTAATTTTTGTGTATGGGTTGAATAGGGGTTCATTCTTCTTCTCTGTGTGTATCTAATTGTCCCAGCACCATTTGTTAAAAAGACTCTTTTTTTCTCTGTTCAATGCTCTTGATATTCATGTTGAAAATTAGTTGACCATAAATTTAATGGTGTTTTTTTTTTTTTTTTTGGACTCAAGTCTATTCCACTCATCTGCATGTTGATCCTTATGTTGCTATCTTGATTACTGTAGCTTTGTTGTAGATGTTGAAGTTGGGAAGCATGAGTACTCTGACTTTGTCTTTTTTTATAATTGTTTTGGGATCCTCGCAATTTCATATGAATTTTAGGGTCAGCTTATTAATTTCTACAAAGAAACCAGCTGGGATTCTGACAGGGATTGCATTGAATCTGTAGAATAATTGGGGGCTTATGTGCATGCTCAGTTGTGTCTGCCTCTTTGCGATCCCATGGACTATTGTTCACCAGGCTTCTCTGTCCATGGGGTTTTCCAGGCAATAATACTGGAGTGGATTGCCATTTTTTACTCCGAGGGATCTTTCTGACCCAGGAGTTGAACCTGTGTCTTCTGCATTGGCAGGTGGATTCTTTACCACTGTGGCCTCTGGGAAGCATTCACATCTTAACAATATGAACTCTAGCAATTCATGAACATGGAATTTTTTTTACCATTTAGGTCTTCTTTAACTTCTTTCAACAATGCTTTGTAACTTTCAGAATATATTTATACTTTTCAAATTAAATTTATTCTTTAAGTATGTTTATCTTTTTTTGCTGTTGTAAGTTAAGTTGTTTTCTTAATTTTATTTTTGAATTGTTCTTTGCCAGTGTATAGAAATAACTATTTTGTAAACTGAACTTGTATACAGGAACATTACTGAACTTGTTTATTGTTTCTAATATAACCTTCATGTCTGCCTGTGTAGGTGGTGTGTGTATCTATTGTGTGTATTTATTCCTTAGGCTGTCTAATACACAAGATCCTCCTATCTTCTGTTACACTTCTTCCTGTTCAGCTTGGGTATGTGTTGTTTCATATTCTTGCCCAATTGCCCTGATGAGAGCCTCCAGTAAAATGTTGAAGTGTTGAGAGAGAACATCTTTGTCTTGCCTTTGATTTTTTTTTTTTTTTTTAAGATTTATGTATTTATTTATTTTGGGCGGGGGTCGGTTTGGGGAGGGAGGGGAGCGGGCGGGCCACTTCTATTGGTCTTTCACTTCTCTATTTTCATCCGTCTTTGTTCCTTGGCTCCTGTGGGGCTCCCATCGCGGTGGCGTCTGTCATCGCAGAGCGCCGGCTCTGGGGGCATGCGCTCCAGAGCTCCGGCTCGGTGATTGGACACATCAGTCCAGCTGCTCCAAGGCACGTGGGATCTTCCCAGGCCAGGGATCGAACCGGCGCCCCTTGCACTGCAAGGCGGTGTCCTTACCCACTGGACCACCAGGGGAAGCCCCTTGCCTTTGATTTTAAGGGGAAAGCATTCAGTTACCATTAAGTGTAATATAAGGTGTGCATTTTTCATGGATGGTGTTCTTCAGGTCGAGGATGTTACCTTCTATTCCTAATTGTTGAGCATTTTCTTTATGAAATGTTTTGGATGTTTTTTCAAATGCTTTTTCTGCATCTGTTGAGGTGGCTGTGTGGTTTTACTCGAGGGATCTTTCTGACCCAGGAGTTGAACCTGTGTCTTCTGCATTGGCAGGTGGATTCTTTACCACTGTGGCCTCTGGGAAGCATTCACATCTTAACAATATGAACTCTAGCAATTCATGAACATGGAATTTTTTTTACCATTTAGGTCTTCTTTAACTTCTTTCAACAATGCTTTGTAACTTTCAGAATATATTTATACTTTTCAAATTAAATTTATTCTTTAAGTATGTTTATCTTTTTTTGCTGTTGTAAGTTAAGTTGTTTTCTTAATTTTATTTTTGAATTGTTCTTTGCCAGTGTATAGAAATAACTATTTTGTAAACTGAACTTGTATACAGGAACATTACTGAACTTGTTTATTGTTTCTAATATAACCTTCATGTCTGCCTGTGTAGGTGGTGTGTGTATCTATTGTGTGTATTTATTCCTTAGGCTGTCTAATACACAAGATCCTCCTATCTTCTGTTACACTTCTTCCTGTTCAGCTTGGGTATGTGTTGTTTCATATTCTTGCCCAATTGCCCTGATGAGAGCCTCCAGTAAAATGTTGAAGTGTTGAGAGAGAACATCTTTGTCTTGCCTTTGATTTTTTTTTTTTTTTTTAAGATTTATGTATTTATTTATTTTGGGCGGGGGTCGGTTTGGGGAGAGAGGGGAACAGGTGGGCCACTTCTATTGGTCTTTCACTTCTCTATTTTCATCCGTCTTTGTTCCTTGGCTCCTGTGGGGCTCCCATCGCGGTGGCGTCTGTCATCGCAGAGCGCCGGCTCTGGGGGCATGCGCTCCAGAGCTCCGGCTCGGTGATTGGACACATCAGTCCAGCTGCTCCAAGGCACGTGGGATCTTCCCAGGCCAGGGATCGAACCGGCGCCCCTTGCACTGCAAGGCGGTGTCCTTACCCACTGGACCACCAGGGGAAGCCCCTTGCCTTTGATTTTAAGGGGAAAGCATTCAGTTACCATTAAGTGTAATATAAGGTGTGCATTTTTCATGGATGGTGTTCTTCAGGTCGAGGATGTTACCTTCTATTCCTAATTGTTGAGCATTTTCTTTATGAAATGTTTTGGATGTTTTTTCAAATGCTTTTTCTGCATCTGTTGAGGTGGCTGTGTGGTTTTAGTCCTTTATTCCTATAACTGTTCTATTCCATTACCAATAAATATTGATTGGTTTTTCATGCAGTGAAGCGATGGAAGAACAGACATGGACAGTTGTTAACACTATTCCTGTTCCTGTATAATCTTTTTTTATATGTAAGGTTGGTAGTTTTGTCCTTTCCTTCTTCTTTTAAATATATATATAATTCTATTTCTTAAAAACTCTTTTCACTTTGCTTCCTTCTATACATTTTGTTTGTGCTTTTTTTTTTTTTAATTTGGCCTCTTTTATTGGTTTTTTATTTTTTGATTTTCATCCATCTTTATTCTTCAGCCTGTATGGGCCTCCCATTTCAGTGGCCTCTCTCATTGCAGTGCACCGGCTGTGTGCGTATGCGCTGCAGAGGGCTGGCTCGTATTTGGACACACCCGTCCAGCCGCTCTGCAGCATGTGGGATCCTCCCGGGCCAGGGTTCGAACCGGTGCCCCTTGAACTGCAAGGTGGACTCTTTACCCACTGGACCACCAGGGAAGCCCCTTTCCTTCATCTTTGATTTTAGGAATTTGAGTCTTCAGTTTTTATCTTTGGTCTAACTAAAGGTTTATCAGTTTTCTTATCTTTTCAAAGAAAATACTGTCTCTGCTTGCTTTGGATTTAGTTTACTCATATTTTTCTAGTTTTTTAAGGTAAAAGGTACTAATATGAAGTATTTCTCATTTTTTTATTTTTAAATTGCAATGGTACTTTCTTTTTTTCTTTTTTTTTTTTTTTTAACTTTTATATATTTCTTTTTGGCTGTGCTGGATCTTTGTTGATGTGTGGGTTTAGCTGCTCTGCGGTATGTGGGATCTTCCCAGATCAGGGATTGAACCTGTGTCTCCTGCATTGGCAGACAGGTTCTTATCCACTGAGCCACAAGGGAAGGCCCTCTCATTTTTTAATACAGGTGTTTACTGCTGTAAATTTCCTTCTGAGCACTATTTTAATAACTTCACTTGGTATTTTTTGTATGTTGTACTTTTTACTCATCTAAAAATATTTCCTAGTTTCCCTTGTGTTTCTTTTTGACCCGTTGGGTATTTAAGATTGTATTGTTTAATGTCTACGGACTCATGAATTTCCCATATTTCTTTCTGTAAATGATTTCTAAGTTTTTGTAACCACATTATGGTTAGAAAACATACTTTGCATGACTTCAGTGTCTTAAATTTATTGAGACTTGTTTGATGACCTAACATATCGTCTGTCCTTGAGAATGTTTCATGTGTACTTGAGAAGACTGTATGCTTTGCAGTTGTCGGGTGAAGTCTTCTCTAGATGTCTATATTATGTTGAATTTACTTACAGTGTTCTTCAGGTCTTCTGTTTCCTTGTTCATCTGCTTTCTTGTTTTATGCATTAAGAGAGTATTGAAGTTTCTAGATATTGTTGTCAAATTCTTTATTTCATTTTTATCCTTATATATTCTTAATAGATTGGCCCTTTTATCATAAAATATCCTTCTTTGTCTTCTTCTGTCTACAACTATGTTTTTACTCATTAGTATAACTCTGGCTCTCTTTTGGTTATTGTTTGCATAGTATATATTTCTCTATTCTTTTCTTAATAGCTTTTTTGTGTCTTTGAATCCAAAGCATGTCTTTTGTAGATAGCATATAATTGGATCACATTTTACAATTCATTCTGCCAACCCTTGTCTTTCACTTAGAGTCTTTAATCCATTTACATTCAATACAGTTACTAACAAAGTTGGATTTATGCTTGCCATTTTGGTACTTATATTCTGGTTATTTTTTGTTCTGTTACTTCTTTGCAAACTCTTTATTTTGTGTTACACACATATTTTCCAGTACACCATTTAAATTCCTTTCTCAGTTTTTACTATGTATTTTTGAATTGTTTTCTTAATAGTTTCCCTGAGGATTCTAATTGTCTTCTTAATTTTAATAATCTGGTTTAGATTAATACCAACTTAATTTCAGAACCTGTGTCTCCTGCATTGGCAGACAGGTTCTTATCCACTGAGCCACAAGGAAGGCCCTCTCATTTTTTAATACAGGTGTTTACTGCTGTAAATTTCCTTCTGAGCACTATTTTAATAACTTCACTTGGTATTTTTGTATGTTGTACTTTTACTCATCTAAAAATATTTCCTAGTTTCCCTTGTGTTTCTTTTTGACCCGTTGGGTATTTAAGATTGTATTGTTTAATGTCTACGGACTCATGAATTTCCCATATTTCTTTCTGTAAATGATTTCTAAGTTTTTGTAACCACATTATGGTTAGAAAACATACTTTGCATGACTTCAGTGTCTTAAATTTATTGAGACTTGTTTGATGACCTAACATATCGTCTGTCCTTGAGAATGTTTCATGTGTACTTGAGAAGACTGTATGCTTTGCAGTTGTCGGGTGAAGTCTTCTCTAGATGTCTATATTATGTTGAATTTACTTACAGTGTTCTTCAGGTCTTCTGTTTCCTTGTTCATCTGCTTTCTTGTTTTATGCATTAAGAGAGTATTGAAGTTTCTAGATATTGTTGTCAAATTCTTTATTTCATTTTTATCCTTATATATTCTTAATAGATTGGCCCTTTTATCATAAAATATCCTTCTTTGTCTTCTTCTGTCTACAACTATGTTTTTACTCATTAGTATAACTCTGGCTCTCTTTTGGTTATTGTTTGCATAGTATATATTTCTCTATTCTTTTCTTAATAGCTTTTTTGTGTCTTTGAATCCAAAGCATGTCTTTTGTAGATAGCATATAATTGGATCACATTTTACAATTCATTCTGCCAACCCTTGTCTTTCACTTAGAGTCTTTAATCCATTTACATTCAATACAGTTACTAACAAAGTTGGATTTATGCTTGCCATTTTGGTACTTATATTCTGGTTATTTTTTGTTCTGTTACTTCTTTGCAAACTCTTTATTTTGTGTTACACACATATTTTCCAGTACACCATTTAAATTCCTTTCTCAGTTTTTACTATGTATTTTTGAATTGTTTTCTTAATAGTTTCCCTGAGGATTCTAATTGTCTTCTTAATTTTAATAATCTGGTTTAGATTAATACCAACTTAATTTCAGTGCCATACTCTGCTCTTATGTGGTTCCATTTCCTGCCTGTTTCTTTACACTGTTATTGTCATACAAATTGCTGTACATATTGCATCTTTATATACTGTGTACCCATTAACACATTCTTATAATTATTACTTTATGCAACTGTCTTTTAGTCAGATGGAAGGAAAGAGTTGCAAAACCATTCTATTGTTTTTTGTATTGACCCCTGTAGTTACCTTCAGTGGTGCTCTTTGTTTCTTTGTGTGGATTTGAATTACTGTCTAGTGTCTTTTCACCTCAACTGGAACTTCTTTTTTTTTTTTTTTTAAAGATTTATTTATTTATTTTGGGCAGGGGTCGGGTTGGGGAGGGAGGGGAGCAGGCGGGCCACTTCTATTGGTCTTTCATTTCTCTATTTTCATTCGTCTTTGTTCTTTGGCTCCTGTGGGCCTCCCATCGCGGTGGCGTCTGTTGTCGCTGAGCGCCGGCTCTGGGCGCATGCGCCCCAGAGCTCCGGCTCGGTAGTTGGACACATCGGTCCAGCCGCTCCGCGGCACGTGGGATCTTCCCAGGCCAGGGATCGAACCGGCGCCCCTTGCACTGCAAGGCGGTGTTCTTACCCACTGGACCACCAGGGGAAGCCCTCAACTGGAACTTCTGTTTTTGTAATTTCTTTCAGGGCAGTTCTGCTAGCAATGAATTTTATGTTTTTGTTTGTCTGAGGATATTTTAGTTTGAAGGGTGACTTCGCTGGTTATGAGATTCTTGGTTGATAGTCTTTTTCCTCTCAGTGCTTTTTTCATCCTCCTTTTGTAGATAGCATATAATTGGATCACATTTTACAATTCATTCTGCCAACCCTTGTCTTTCACTTAGAGTCTTTAATCCATTTACATTCAATACAGTTACTAACAAAGTTGGATTTATGCTTGCCATTTTGGTACTTATATTCTGGTTATTTTTTGTTCTGTTACTTCTTTGCAAACTCTTTATTTTGTGTTACACACATATTTTCCAGTACACCATTTAAATTCCTTTCTCAGTTTTTACTATGTATTTTTGAATTGTTTTCTTAATAGTTTCCCTGAGGATTCTAATTGTCTTCTTAATTTTAATAATCTGGTTTAGATTAATACCAACTTAATTTCAGTGCCATACTCTGCTCTTATGTGGTTCCATTTCCTGCCTGTTTCTTTACACTGTTATTGTCATACAAATTGCTGTACATATTGCATCTTTATATACTGTGTACCCATTAACACATTCTTATAATTATTACTTTATGCAACTGTCTTTTAGTCAGATGGAAGGAAAGAGTTGCAAAACCATTCTATTGTTTTTTGTATTGACCCCTGTAGTTACCTTCAGTGGTGCTCTTTGTTTCTTTGTGTGGATTTGAATTACTGTCTAGTGTCTTTTCACCTCAACTGGAACTTCTTTTTTTTTTTTTTTTAAAGATTTATTTATTTATTTTGGGCAGGGGTCGGGTTGGGGAGGGAGGGGAGCAGGCGGGCCACTTCTATTGGTCTTTCATTTCTCTATTTTCATTCGTCTTTGTTCTTTGGCTCCTGTGGGCCTCCCATCGCGGTGGCGTCTGTTGTCGCTGAGCGCCGGCTCTGGGCGCATGCGCCCCAGAGCTCCGGCTCGGTAGTTGGACACATCGGTCCAGCCGCTCCGCGGCACGTGGGATCTTCCCAGGCCAGGGATCGAACCGGCGCCCCTTGCACTGCAAGGCGGTGTTCTTACCCACTGGACCACCAGGGGAAGCCCTCAACTGGAACTTCTGTTTTTGTAATTTCTTTCAGGGCAGTTCTGCTAGCAATGAATTTTATGTTTTTGTTTGTCTGAGGATATTTTAGTTTGAAGGGTGACTTCGCTGGTTATGAGATTCTTGGTTGATAGTCTTTTTCCTCTCAGTGCTTTTTTCATCCTCCTGCCTTTTGGCCTCCTCTTTTTTTTTTTGATGGTAAATCAGCTCTGAGTTTTATTGGGATTCCTTGTATGTATCTCTTGCTGCTTTAAGAATTCTCTCTGTCTTTTGATTTTGACAGTTTGGTGATACAACCAGTCAGTATCAGAAAGTTTATCTTGAAGTTTACTGAGTTTCTTGAATGTGCACATAAATATTTTTCATCAGATTTGGGAAGTTTTGGGCTTTTATTACCTGAAATATTTTTTCTGCCTTTTTCTGTCTCTCTATTTAACATCTCCCCAAAGTAACTTGTATATTCTGTAACATAAAAACATATAGGGCTTCCCCTGGTGGTCCAGTGGGTAAGGACACCGCCTTGCAGTGCAAGGGGCGCCGGTTCGATCCCTGGCCTGGGAAGATCCCACGTGCCGCAGAGCGGCTGGACTGATGTGTCCAATCACCGAGCCGGAGCTCTGGAGTGCGTGCGCCCAGAGCCGGCGCCCACAGGAGCCAAAGAACAAAGACGGATGAAAATAGAGAAATGAAAGACCAATAGAAGTGACCCGCCTGCTCCCCTCCCGCCCCAACCTGATCCCCGCCCAAAATAAATAAATAAATAAATAAATAAATAAATAAAAACATATAATGTGCTTACATCATTTAATGCAAATTATTGTGTTATCCAAAGATAGTTATTTGGAGTAAAACATAAATAAGTTTGTATTCTAGATGAGATTTTCTTTAGAAGTTTAGATACTTAGGGGGGAGTTCTACTGAGTAATAAGACAGAATAGTTCACCAGTCTCAGAAGTTCTCTTTTCTTTTTCATTTTGCCATTTTAGGTGTACAGAGCCAATGGACCAGATGGAGCTATTGGCAGAGGCCAGAGAATCCACCTGCAGTTATGGGACACAGCAGGACAGGAGAGGTATGAGATCCTCGGTCATGTGCTCTTTACTGGAGCAAAGGGAAGCCCTCAACTGGTTTTTTTAAGGTTCTGAGCAATGAATTTTATGTTTTTGTTTGTCTGAGGATATTTTAGTTTGAAGGGTGACTTCGCTGGTTATGAGATTCTTGGTTGATAGTCTTTTTCCTCTCAGTGCTTTTTTCATCCTCCTGCCTTTTGGCCTCCTCTTTTTTTTTTTGATGGTAAATCAGCTCTGAGTTTTATTGGGATTCCTTGTATGTATCTCTTGCTGCTTTAAGAATTCTCTCTGTCTTTTGATTTTGACAGTTTGGTGATACAACCAGTCAGTATCAGAAAGTTTATCTTGAAGTTTACTGAGTTTCTTGAATGTGCACATAAATATTTTTCATCAGATTTGGGAAGTTTTGGGCTTTTATTACCTGAAATATTTTTTCTGCCTTTTTCTGTCTCTCTATTTAACATCTCCCCAAAGTAACTTGTATATTCTGTAACATAAAAACATATAGGGCTTCCCCTGGTGGTCCAGTGGGTAAGGACACCGCCTTGCAGTGCAAGGGGCGCCGGTTCGATCCCTGGCCTGGGAAGATCCCACGTGCCGCAGAGCGGCTGGACTGATGTGTCCAATCACCGAGCCGGAGCTCTGGAGTGCGTGCGCCCAGAGCCGGCGCCCACAGGAGCCAAAGAACAAAGACGGATGAAAATAGAGAAATGAAAGACCAATAGAAGTGACCCGCCTGCTCCCCTCCCGCCCCAACCTGATCCCCGCCCAAAATAAATAAATAAATAAATAAATAAATAAATAAAAACATATAATGTGCTTACATCATTTAATGCAAATTATTGTGTTATCCAAAGATAGTTATTTGGAGTAAAACATAAATAAGTTTGTATTCTAGATGAGATTTTCTTTAGAAGTTTAGATACTTAGGGGGGAGTTCTACTGAGTAATAAGACAGAATAGTTCACCAGTCTCAGAAGTTCTCTTTTCTTTTTCATTTTGCCATTTTAGGTGTACAGAGCCAATGGACCAGATGGAGCTATTGGCAGAGGCCAGAGAATCCACCTGCAGTTATGGGACACAGCAGGACAGGAGAGGTATGAGATCCTCGGTCATGTGCTCTTTACTGGAGCAAAGGGGAAAGACAGCTGCACTCTCTACACAGTGACCTGAGCAGGAGAAGGCCAGCTGGTTAGTTAATGTGCACCTGGATAAGACATGCTGCCAGATTAGCAGGACATTTATCACTCTGAGATGATAATAGTGACTTTATTTCATAGAAGGTCAAAGGGAAAATTAATCATTTTTAAAATGGATCCTTTTACTGATAGATCTTCTTCTTTCTGTGTTTTAACACCTGTATACTTTTCTCCATTTACTTTTGTTGTTTACTCAATCACAAAGAATGCTATAGGGTTGCATATATTTTTCTTACCCAATTATTGGAACCTAGTAGAAAATCTGATTCAGATTAATTTATATGATCAGAGGTTACTTGACAAAAGTGTCACATGAAATCTTCATATAAAGTTACTTTTCTGATTGAAATATATTTGATTTATAGTATTGTGTTGATTTCCACTGTACCGTAAAGTGATTTAGTTATACAAATATATACATTCTTTTTTATATTATTTTCCATGCTGGGTTACCACAGGGTATTGAATATAGTTCCCCGCACTATACAGTAGAGCCTTGTTGATTCTTCATATAATAGTTTGAATCTGCTAGTTCCAAACTCCCAATCCATCCCTTCACACTCCTCCTCCTTGGCTACCACAAGCATATTTAAAGCTGCTTTCAGTTAGCTACAGCTCTGTTATCTCACACAGTTTCCATGAAGGATTTTATTTGTTTGTTTAACTTTTATTATGAAAGTCTCCAAGTATATACAGAAGTAGAGAGTTAAGTACAATGAAAGCAGGTACTGAGTTCCCGTTCAGCAGTCATTAGGTTGTAGACCGCTTCAGATCTGTCACTTGGAAAAGATAGTTAGGTAAAACATAAATAAGTTTGTATTCTAGATGAGATTTTCTTTAGAAGTTTAGATACTTAGGGGGGAGTTCTACTGAGTAATAAGACAGAATAGTTCACCAGTCTCAGAAGTTCTCTTTTCTTTTTCATTTTGCCATTTTAGGTGTACAGAGCCAATGGACCAGATGGAGCTATTGGCAGAGGCCAGAGAATCCACCTGCAGTTATGGGACACAGCAGGACAGGAGAGGTATGAGATCCTCGGTCATGTGCTCTTTACTGGAGCAAAGGGGAAAGACAGCTGCACTCTCTACACAGTGACCTGAGCAGGAGAAGGCCAGCTGGTTAGTTAATGTGCACCTGGATAAGACATGCTGCCAGATTAGCAGGACATTTATCACTCTGAGATGATAATAGTGACTTTATTTCATAGAAGGTCAAAGGGAAAATTAATCATTTTTAAAATGGATCCTTTTACTGATAGATCTTCTTCTTTCTGTGTTTTAACACCTGTATACTTTTCTCCATTTACTTTTGTTGTTTACTCAATCACAAAGAATGCTATAGGGTTGCATATATTTTTCTTACCCAATTATTGGAACCTAGTAGAAAATCTGATTCAGATTAATTTATATGATCAGAGGTTACTTGACAAAAGTGTCACATGAAATCTTCATATAAAGTTACTTTTCTGATTGAAATATATTTGATTTATAGTATTGTGTTGATTTCCACTGTACCGTAAAGTGATTTAGTTATACAAATATATACATTCTTTTTTATATTATTTTCCATGCTGGGTTACCACAGGGTATTGAATATAGTTCCCCGCACTATACAGTAGAGCCTTGTTGATTCTTCATATAATAGTTTGAATCTGCTAGTTCCAAACTCCCAATCCATCCCTTCACACTCCTCCTCCTTGGCTACCACAAGCATATTTAAAGCTGCTTTCAGTTAGCTACAGCTCTGTTATCTCACACAGTTTCCATGAAGGATTTTATTTGTTTGTTTAACTTTTTATTATGAAAGTCTCCAAGTATATACAGAAGTAGAGAGTTAAGTACAATGAAAGCAGGTACTGAGTTCCCCGTTTCAGCAGTCATTAGGTTGTAGACCGTCTTCCTTCATGTTTATCTGTCACCACCCCCACCCCCCAATTATTATGAAACAAATTCCAAATATCAAGTTATTTCATTTGGAACTATTTTGGTACATATCTCTGAAAGAGACAAACTCTTTTTGTAAAAACATGGATTGGAAATATTTGAAAAAAGTTAGAATAGCAAATTAGAGCACAAATCCGAGTCAGTATTTTCTTCCTTGGAGCCTGTGCCTGTCAATTGTAGGCTTTGCATAAAGACAAAATGAGAGAAAACCTACTACCAGAGAGAGAGAGAGAGAGAAAGAGAGAGAGGGGAGACAGCAGGGTAAATCCTTGATGCGTGCATGCATGTGTATGCTTAGTTGTGTCCAACTCTTTGTGGCCATGTGATCTGTAGCCCACCAGGCCCCTCTGACCAAGGAATTTTCCAGACAATAATACTGGAGTGGGTTGCTATTTTCTTTTCCAGGAGATCTTGCCCACCCAGGGATTGAACCCATATCTCCTGACATTGCCTGGAAGATTCTTTACCGCTGGGCCACTTGGGAAGCCCATCTCCTTGGTTAGGAGAGTACAAAGAAAGGGGAGACTGAGTCTGACTACTCCCACCCTAAAGCCAAAGAAATGGTTCTGAGGGATAAGGGATTTCTGTAGAGACTGAAATCAAAAAGTCATGAAACACATTGTGATATTAAGTCAGGCTTTCACAGGACAAGGAAACCCCACATACACAGCAAGCACCACTGGGTTTAGCCTATTTAACACTTAATTGTACAATAAATTCTTGGTTGAGACTGACTGAGGGCTCACAGGCTAGTTCCTGTCCCCTGTCCAGCAGGCTGGGTTTTCAAATCAAATGGCCTGTTTGACACATAAACTATCAGTTAGGTAAAGAACTGTGTTATACATGTTTGGAATGTCATCATCTAATTTGTCAAATTTTTTAAAAAATGTATACAGATTGTTTTTATTTTAAAGGAAATTCCAAGTATTAAGCTGCTTTCAGTTAGCTACAGCTCTGTTATCTCACACAGTTTCCATGAAGGATTTTATTTGTTTGTTTAACTTTTAATATGAAAGTCTCCAAGTATATACAGAAGTAGAGAGTTAAGTACAATGAAAGCAGGTACTGAGTTCCCCGTTTCAGCAGTCATTAGGTTGTAGACCGTCTTCCTTCATGTTTATCTGTCACCACCCCCACCCCCCAATTATTATGAAACAAATTCCAAATATCAAGTTATTTCATTTGGAACTATTTTGGTACATATCTCTGAAAGAGACAAACTCTTTTTGTAAAAACATGGATTGGAAATATTTGAAAAAAGTTAGAATAGCAAATTAGAGCACAAATCCGAGTCAGTATTTTCTTCCTTGGAGCCTGTGCCTGTCAATTGTAGGCTTTGCATAAAGACAAAATGAGAGAAAACCTACTACCAGAGAGAGAGAGAGAGAGAAAGAGAGAGAGGGGAGACAGCAGGGTAAATCCTTGATGCGTGCATGCATGTGTATGCTTAGTTGTGTCCAACTCTTTGTGGCCATGTGATCTGTAGCCCACCAGGCCCCTCTGACCAAGGAATTTTCCAGACAATAATACTGGAGTGGGTTGCTATTTTCTTTTCCAGGAGATCTTGCCCACCCAGGGATTGAACCCATATCTCCTGACATTGCCTGGAAGATTCTTTACCGCTGGGCCACTTGGGAAGCCCATCTCCTTGGTTAGGAGAGTACAAAGAAAGGGGAGACTGAGTCTGACTACTCCCACCCTAAAGCCAAAGAAATGGTTCTGAGGGATAAGGGATTTCTGTAGAGACTGAAATCAAAAAGTCATGAAACACATTGTGATATTAAGTCAGGCTTTCACAGGACAAGGAAACCCCACATACACAGCAAGCACCACTGGGTTTAGCCTATTTAACACTTAATTGTACAATAAATTCTTGGTTGAGACTGACTGAGGGCTCACAGGCTAGTTCCTGTCCCCTGTCCAGCAGGCTGGGTTTTCAAATCAAATGGCCTGTTTGACACATAAACTATCAGTTAGGTAAAGAACTGTGTTATACATGTTTGGAATGTCATCATCTAATTTGTCAAATTTTTTAAAAAATGTATACAGATTGTTTTTATTTTAAAGGAAATTCCAAGTATAGCTTTGGATAATTGTTGGCATTTTAGAAAGTCTGTATATTTTTTCAAATGTTCTTTCTTGTTCTACATACCTATTTACTATCTTTTTAAGACATCCAATATCATTGATTATGTACATAATTTTACACTTTTGAAACTATTATACAGTGGCATAATTCAGTCAACCTTGTGCAAGTAAGACCTATGCATGTATAACGTGTATGTATAATATGAATTTAGCGGACACAGCTGCACGTTGTTGAGTATCTGGCTTGTTACTGATGAACTGTTGTAAAAGGCTGAGGGCACTGCTGGTGGCTTCGTGTTTCAGGAGTGGGGCTGTGGTGTAGGTGACCAGTCGACTTTTATGTTTCCAGGTTTCGTAGCTTGACAACTGCCTTCTTCAGAGATGCTATGGGGTTTCTTCTACTTTTTGATCTGACAAATGAGCAGAGTTTCCTCAATGTCAGAAACTGGATAAGTAAGTATGATTGTCTCCCTGCCTCTTACCTCCCATTTCCTGAAACAAAACCCCTTATATTCTACTTTTTTGTAAGCTGCTTTATAAGAACTCCTAGTGCTGTTTAAAAGGCTTTATAGAGGAGCAAGGGGGTTTTTTTGGCCTCTTTTATTGGTTTTTTATTTGTTTATTTTCATCTATCTTTATTCTTTGGCCTGCGTGGGCCTCCCATTGCAGTGCACTCTCTCGTTGCAGAGCACTGGCTCTGGGCACATGCGCTCCAGAGTGCTGGCCTGTAATTGGACACACTGGTCCGTGGCACGTGAGATCTTCCTGGGCCAGGGATCGAACCAGTGCCCCCTGCACTGCAAGGCAGACTCTCTACCCACTGGACCACCAGGGAAGCCCAGGAGCAAGGCCTTTTTAGTTCAGAAGCAAAGATAACTGAAACCCTTCTCTCTCCCTGGTCATGCTAGCCTTCATTTGTTGAGGACATCTTGTGCTCTAGATGCAAGGAGTATTTTCTCTCTAATCTCTCCACCCGTCTTTTCCACAAAGTGGACTCTTATCCCCATTTTATGGATGAGGAAATAGAAGCCAAGAGAAGTGATATCAAGTCTGATACCACCCCAGGGTTTAAAGCACTGATCCTTTTGAAAGCTTAGTGGATCCTAACCCTCGCTGCATGTCTTTTCTGTATTTAGAGGGCCAGAGCACTTGCCAGGAGGATCACATCATAGAAACCTCTAGAACTGCTTTGGCCACAGTGGTTCCCATCCCAGGATACATGAACATGCATTTGGGCTCTTTAGAGACAACCTAATCTCTTTTATGATTGGTTAGTAGCCCTTTAGAATCCTGCTATTTGACCAGATGTACATTTTCCTTTGTTAGTTGTATCAGGCCGCCTTTTTGAATCTGTTTAATTCTAACCTATGCTTATACTGTTTTGAACAAGTGCTTGTTACTGTTTATGAACTGTTGTAAAGGCTGAGGGCACTGCTGGTGGCTTCGTGTTTCAGGAGTGGGGCTGTGGTGTAGGTGACCAGTCGACTTTTATGTTTCCAGGTTTCGTAGCTTGACAACTGCCTTCTTCAGAGATGCTATGGGGTTTCTTCTACTTTTTGATCTGACAAATGAGCAGAGTTTCCTCAATGTCAGAAACTGGATAAGTAAGTATGATTGTCTCCCTGCCTCTTACCTCCCATTTCCTGAAACAAAACCCCTTATATTCTACTTTTTTGTAAGCTGCTTTATAAGAACTCCTAGTGCTGTTTAAAAGGCTTTATAGAGGAGCAAGGGGGTTTTTTTGGCCTCTTTTATTGGTTTTTTATTTGTTTATTTTCATCTATCTTTATTCTTTGGCCTGCGTGGGCCTCCCATTGCAGTGCACTCTCTCGTTGCAGAGCACTGGCTCTGGGCACATGCGCTCCAGAGTGCTGGCCTGTAATTGGACACACTGGTCCGTGGCACGTGAGATCTTCCTGGGCCAGGGATCGAACCAGTGCCCCCTGCACTGCAAGGCAGACTCTCTACCCACTGGACCACCAGGGAAGCCCAGGAGCAAGGCCTTTTTAGTTCAGAAGCAAAGATAACTGAAACCCTTCTCTCTCCCTGGTCATGCTAGCCTTCATTTGTTGAGGACATCTTGTGCTCTAGATGCAAGGAGTATTTTCTCTCTAATCTCTCCACCCGTCTTTTCCACAAAGTGGACTCTTATCCCCATTTTATGGATGAGGAAATAGAAGCCAAGAGAAGTGATATCAAGTCTGATACCACCCCAGGGTTTAAAGCACTGATCCTTTTGAAAGCTTAGTGGATCCTAACCCTCGCTGCATGTCTTTTCTGTATTTAGAGGGCCAGAGCACTTGCCAGGAGGATCACATCATAGAAACCTCTAGAACTGCTTTGGCCACAGTGGTTCCCATCCCAGGATACATGAACATGCATTTGGGCTCTTTAGAGACAACCTAATCTCTTTTATGATTGGTTAGTAGCCCTTTAGAATCCTGCTATTTGACCAGATGTACATTTTCCTTTGTTAGTTGTATCAGTGGAACCACAGAACCTGTTGTGAAGGCCTGTGATGTTAAATTCCTAACAGCCAGATTTTTAGAATGAAAGCTTACTCAAAAACCCATAGTACATAACAGTTTCTTGAAGTTTTGACGTTATGAAAGGGCAATGAGCTGTGATTTTTATAGTAGAAAATCTTATTTTTAAAAATAATTAGTGCCTTGTGGTTTTCAAAACATTTTTTTTTGGCCACTTCTATTGGTCTTTCATTTATTTATCTTTGATCTTTGGCTTGTGTGGGCCTCCCATAGCAGTGGCCTCTCTCACCGCAGAGCACCGGCTCTGGGTGCATGTGCTCCAGAGCTCCAATTCGGTAGTTGGACACATTGGTCCAGCCGCTCCGCGGCATGTGGGATCTTCCCAGGCCAGGGATTGAACCGGCACCCCTTGCACTGCAAGGCAGTGTCCTTACCCACTGGACCACCAGGGAAGCCCCTTTCAAAACATGTTTACATAGTTTGTGTCTGGTCCCCACATCTCCGTCTGTCCCCTGAGGAGATCCAGAGAGGTGATGTGTTCTCATTTTAGGATAAAGAGGCTGAGCTTTACAGAGTAATATACTTGTTTAAGGACATGGAGCTTTTGGCTTTTGATTCAGTGGCCTTTTGGTGGGTGGGGGGATTCAGTAGCTTTTTGTGCTCTTTTTCAACCAAGTTGATCACTATTGTTGAAGAGCTATTTAATACTTTAAATATAGGTTCCAGTTTATTCATACTCGCTGGGCTTCACTTTGTTAAATGCCTGAGTCATGCATCCTTATAGCTGAACAGTGGTGACTTTTTCTACTCTCATATTCTTTCTCCTTGCTGATCATCCTCTACTTTGCATCATCAGAACCAGTTTTGGGGCTCTTTATAAAGGTTGTTGATAGAGGTTGACTCATAGAATCTTAGCACTGGAAGAGCTTCAGCCCAGCCTATCTTTCATTGGCAGAAACCAAAACTCTGGACAAGGTAAATCTTGTCCATTTTGGCTTCGTGGATAGTTAGATGAAGACCAAAATTATGTGAAATTCTGTCTGTTCTTTTGTATTTTCCTCATAGCATAAAAGAATTCTTATTGTTGAGTTAGGTAAAGAAAATATGCATATTTGAGATTTTTCATCTTCAGTGGAAAATAGTTACTGTCAGAAAGGTTCAGAGTCAGAGGTGGTAATATCAAATCTTAACTAGGAATACAAATATGTTAATGAACTATTTATTTTAATTTTCATTTGCCTGTTAGTAGTTTGCATGTTATAGGGATCATTCATTTCTTCTTTTTTGGGTCATGCACACAGACACACAGACACACAGACACACACACACACACCAATGGTAGATAGCGAAACAGAGGCAGTATTGCATTGAACAGGAAGCCAAGGCCTGGATGCTGAAGGCCTGGGGAGGGGAGAGCAGGTCTGCCTCTCCGTTAGCTTTTCCAGAGATGCATTGCAGTCCCTGCTCCCTGGACCCCAGC
Organism: Tragulus kanchil; assembly: GCA_022376925.1. Lineage (NCBI taxonomy): Eukaryota > Metazoa > Chordata > Mammalia > Artiodactyla > Tragulidae > Tragulus > Tragulus kanchil. The sequence continues at coordinate 116,484,823 of JAIOJX010000024.1, read as the reverse complement.
TCTCTCCTGCCCTCCTGGGAGAGGGATGGGTATCTCAAGTTGATCCCTGAATTTAAAATCAGAGAGGGATTGAATAGTGTTCTGTCTTTCACCTGTCTTTCCAGAGCTTGGAGGATGAGCCAGCCTTGCCCACAGGTAGCATGTTTTGTACAGAAATGGTAAAGCAGCCTCTATTTCTAAACTTTTTTTCTGTAGCCTCACATAAGTGGGACAAGAGCCCAATAGGAATATTTTTTACCATATTTTTGCCCTTTATAATAAATTTTTATTCCTATTATTCCCTCTATCAAAAAAGCCCTCTCTATATCCAATCCTATTTTCTTAAAAAAATTAAAATTTTATTTTTTCTTTAAAACCTGTCAGAATATGGCCTCTCCATGAAATTTTCTGTAGAACCTTGCTGGATTAAATTTTTTCTTCTCTTTTAAACCATTTTTTATTGAAATATAATTGATTTGCAAGGTTGTGTGAGTTTCAGGTATACAGCGAAGTGAATAAGTTATACATATATCCATTCTTCTTTTTATTTTTTAAACATTTATTTTATTTATTTATCTTTTGGGGGGTGGGGTTATTCAGGGGTTTGGGAACAGCATGAGGAAAAGCCTGGAGGATAGAAAGGATGCAGCTGTTGTTGGAAATGGTGCTCTGTTTTGTCTTGCTTGTATAGGTCTTGTTTCCCCTACCTGTCCTTTGAGGGCAAAGGTCAGTGCCATGAAATTCTGCACTAAGTGTCAGGCCTTCCTTACTGCTCAGTAAATACTAGCTGACTTGACTTTCTCATGATAAGTTATAATGGATATGACTTGATAATGAGGAACTAGTGGTTAATTATGATAAAAAATAAATTAGGCCATACATTTTTGGGGATGTCTTACTGTGCAAGTTTGGGTTAGTTTAGTTTCATTGTAAGGTGTAATGAATAAGAAATAAGACTTTATCTTCCTTCTTTGGGATATTAAGCTCTTAGCTTAGTTGAGTTCCCTTGATTTCAGTCGTTTAGTCATGTCTGACTCTGCCACCCCGTGGACTGTGGCTTCCCTGACCAGGCTTTCCTGTCCTTCACCATCTCCTGGAGCTTGATTTAATTGCTATTAAAAAAATATGTCTACTGACAAGGTTTCAGGTGAAAAGAAATAGAAGCTATGGAGTAAGAATAGCAGTCTCCTCTTCTTGTGTCTATTGACAGAATCATTGACTATGTATTCCGGGTCTTCTCTCTTCCTTTCATCCTATATTTTGTTTGACTCTGCCTTAGGATAACAGAAAAAATGTGAAAAATATTTCAGATGGAAATAGGTTTAAAGAAGGATAATTCGTTTTAAAATGTCACTGCTGTGGAGAGAAAATATATGAAAAACAGAGCTTCAAGATTAGTCTTAAGCACAAGGAAATCTTCCAAGTGTGTGTGTGTATGTGTGTGTGTTTTTCAAATGACCTTCCAAAGAAGACAGCTACGTGGTATGTGTGTATGAATGTGTGTGTGTGTACATAACTCTTGGAGGGATAACAAATTCTCTCATTCCTCTCCAATATAAATAAACTGGAATATGTGCGTAAGGACAGGATTAGTTTTTTTTTTTTTTTGGCCACTTCTATTGGTCTTTCATTTATTTATCTTTGTTCTTTGGCCCATGTGGGCCTCCCATCGCAGTGGCCTCTCTTGCTGCAGAGCACCGGCTTTGGGCACATGCCCTTCAGAGCTCCATCTCGGTAGTTGGACACACTGGCCCAGCTGCTCCATGGCACATGAGATCTTCCCAGGCCAGGGATCGAACTGGCGCCCCTTGCACTGCAAGGCGGTGTCCTTACCCAGTGGACCACCAGGGAAGCCCAGGATTAGTTTTATATCTCTGTCCCATCCATTTAGTTTATAGCATAGCACATTGTGCTTTGAAAGCATTATAATAGTCCCTTATATCTGTATATCCCTTTAACAGTTGCAAATTATGGGGGTTTTATTAAGTTATAATGGATATGACTTGATAATGAGGAACTAGTGGTTAATTATGATAAAAAATAAATTAGGCCATACATTTTTGGGGATGTCTTACTGTGCAAGTTTGGGTTAGTTTAGTTTCATTGTAAGGTGTAATGAATAAGAAATAAGACTTTATCTTCCTTCTTTGGGATATTAAGCTCTTAGCTTAGTTGAGTTCCCTTGATTTCAGTCGTTTAGTCATGTCTGACTCTGCCACCCCGTGGACTGTGGCTTCCCTGACCAGGCTTTCCTGTCCTTCACCATCTCCTGGAGCTTGATTTAATTGCTATTAAAAAAATATGTCTACTGACAAGGTTTCAGGTGAAAAGAAATAGAAGCTATGGAGTAAGAATAGCAGTCTCCTCTTCTTGTGTCTATTGACAGAATCATTGACTATGTATTCCGGGTCTTCTCTCTTCCTTTCATCCTATATTTTGTTTGACTCTGCCTTAGGATAACAGAAAAAATGTGAAAAATATTTCAGATGGAAATAGGTTTAAAGAAGGATAATTCGTTTTAAAATGTCACTGCTGTGGAGAGAAAATATATGAAAAACAGAGCTTCAAGATTAGTCTTAAGCACAAGGAAATCTTCCAAGTGTGTGTGTGTATGTGTGTGTGTGTTTTTCAAATGACCTTCCAAAGAAGACAGCTACGTGGTATGTGTGTATGAATGTGTGTGTGTGTACATAACTCTTGGAGGGATAACAAATTCTCTCATTCCTCTCCAATATAAATAAACTGGAATATGTGCGTAAGGACAGGATTAGTTTTTTTTTTTTTTTGGCCACTTCTATTGGTCTTTCATTTATTTATCTTTGTTCTTTGGCCCATGTGGGCCTCCCATCGCAGTGGCCTCTCTTGCTGCAGAGCACCGGCTTTGGGCACATGCCCTTCAGAGCTCCATCTCGGTAGTTGGACACACTGGCCCAGCTGCTCCATGGCACATGAGATCTTCCCAGGCCAGGGATCGAACTGGCGCCCCTTGCACTGCAAGGCGGTGTCCTTACCCAGTGGACCACCAGGGAAGCCCAGGATTAGTTTTATATCTCTGTCCCATCCATTTAGTTTATAGCATAGCACATTGTGCTTTGAAAGCATTATAATAGTCCCTTATATCTGTATATCCCTTTACAGTTTGAAAGCACTTTGGCGTATGTGTCTCCATTGATCACACACTTAACTTACTTACCTATAACAAATTTTCTTCTCTTCTTATACTAATAGGCCAGCTACAAATGCATGCATATTGTGAAAACCCAGATATAGTGTTATGTGGAAATAAGAGTGACCTGGAAGACCAAAGAGTAGTAAAAGAGGAAGAAGCCAGAGGCCTTGCAGAGAAATACGGGTGAGTGTTTTGGAGGAGTCTACACCACAAGTTCCCAATACAAGCATTCACACTGAATGGGTAACAAAAAGGGCCAAAGCAGAACACTGAGGGATTGAAGGCCTTGTGGGGAGATGTCAGGTACATCTTTTGCATATTAATATTATATGGCATAGGGACTATAGGAAAAGCAGTTGGTGAGGGCCTTCATTCATTGCTTTAGTATCATTTTCTCAATCTCTTGGTGTTTGAAGATAGACGGCTTCGGGGGCAAGCGCCCTGACTATGTAACGTCTCCTTCCCAAGATGCAGGTAAGAGATGCCCAGGATGAGGACATTCTGTATATTCAAAGAGGAAAATTCTCAGCCAGTCTGTATGTTGCTGTAGAGAACTCCAGGAGACAAGAAGGGCTCGTTGGTTTTGAAATGTCTGTGCTAAGATCTTCTTTGGTATAACCTGTGTTTTTGTTGTGGTGCGTCTTAGTCGCTTCAGTCACATCTGGGTCTTTGCAACCCCATGGACTGCAGGCTCCGCTGTCCCTCGGGTTTCCTGACAAGAATACTGGAGTGAGTTGCCATGCCCTCCTCTAGGGATCTTCCTGACCCAGGGCGCATCCCCCCCAGAGCACCGGCTTTGGGCACATGCCCTTCAGAGCTCCATCTCGGTAGTTGGACACACTGGCCCAGCTGCTCCATGGCACATGAGATCTTCCCAGGCCAGGGATCGAACTGGCGCCCCTTGCACTGCAAGGCGGTGTCCTTACCCAGTGGACCACCAGGGAAGCCCAGGATTAGTTTTATATCTCTGTCCCATCCATTTAGTTTATAGCATAGCACATTGTGCTTTGAAAGCATTATAATAGTCCCTTATATCTGTATATCCCTTTACAGTTTGAAAGCACTTTGGCGTATGTGTCTCCATTGATCACACACTTAACTTACTTACCTATAACAAATTTTCTTCTCTTCTTATACTAATAGGCCAGCTACAAATGCATGCATATTGTGAAAACCCAGATATAGTGTTATGTGGAAATAAGAGTGACCTGGAAGACCAAAGAGTAGTAAAGAGGAAGAAGCCAGAGGCCTTGCAGAGAAATACGGGTGAGTGTTTTGGAGGAGTCTACACCACAAGTTCCCAATACAAGCATTCACACTGAATGGGTAACAAAAAGGGCCAAAGCAGAACACTGAGGGATTGAAGGCCTTGTGGGGAGATGTCAGGTACATCTTTTGCATATTAATATTATATGGCATAGGGACTATAGGAAAAGCAGTTGGTGAGGGCCTTCATTCATTGCTTTAGTATCATTTTCTCAATCTCTTGGTGTTTGAAGATAGACGGCTTCGGGGGCAAGCGCCCTGACTATGTAACGTCTCCTTCCCAAGATGCAGGTAAGAGATGCCCAGGATGAGGACATTCTGTATATTCAAAGAGGAAAATTCTCAGCCAGTCTGTATGTTGCTGTAGAGAACTCCAGGAGACAAGAAGGGCTCGTTGGTTTTGAAATGTCTGTGCTAAGATCTTCTTTGGTATAACCTGTGTTTTTGTTGTGGTGCGTACTTAGTCGCTTCAGTCACATCTGGGTCTTTGCAACCCCATGGACTGCAGGCTCCGCTGTCCCTCGGGTTTCCCTGACAAGAATACTGGAGTGAGTTGCCATGCCCTCCTCTAGGGGATCTTCCTGACCCAGGGATCAAACCTGCATCTCCTGGATTGCAGGCAAATAGTTTACCAGTGACTCACTGGGGAAGCCCGTTTTTATGGTAGAAAGTCAGCTAAGTCGTCTTCCTCCTCGAGCTTAAGGAATAGGATCACAGTAGCAACAGCATTAACTGGATGTAGAAGGGGTCAGCTGCTGCTCGGGAAAGTACCACACGGCAGTTTGTGTTGTTCTTTCTTTCCACTTCCCATATAACGAGGGCACACATGTACATGCATTAATTACTCTTAACGTAAGTGGGAGACAACAGCTAGGGCAGAGAAGGAACAGGAGGAAGAAGATAGAGAAAGAAAAAAAGAGAGAGAGGTGGTGTGGGAGGGTCCTGTGTGCAGGTTATGCTCCCGCCTGGCGGCCTCAGTTGTCAGGCAGAGCCAAGGAAGCCGTTGGAGGCCCTTTGCCTTTGCAGTGTGTGAACTCTGCCTTTCTTCTTTTGGGGGAGCTGATGGAGCTTGGAAAGCACTCAAGGATGGGGTTCACACCTGGAAGGGAAAGGAAGGATGGGTTGTCTGTGTGGGAAGGACCTCCGTCTGGAGAGATTTGAAGTGTAGACTTGATCTCCAAGTGCACGGGAAGTTGCCAAAGGCCTTTGAACATGGAGTGCTGTTATGAGTACTTTCCCAGTACTTAGTGTTGGGTGATGGGTGGGCTGGGGTGGAGAGCTGCTGAACAGTCCCCGTGACGGGCTGCTGTGTGTCTGATGCTGAAGCCCACAGAGCAGGCAGGCAGAAGGGAAGGTGGGTTTGCATTCGGGGAGAGCCAGAACCAGCTGGGGCCATCATGATGGGCCAAGGCTGTGCCAGTCCTTGTTGCTTCTGACCTAGATGGTGTGGGTGTCTGACAGAGGCCAAGGCCCTTAAGCACAGAGCTAAACACATGCCCGGCCCAGGAGCTGGAGAAGCTGGAGGCGGATCTAGGGGAAGGGGGAAAGGGGGGCAGGTGTGGTTGCTGATTCGTGCCAGCAAGATGAGCCAGCAGGTAAGTGACAGCATGTGAGAGCCGCAGAGTGGCTGCTGCTTCCCTTCTCGCCCTCCGTATCTGCCCTGCATCTCTCTGTGGTTTGCCCTGACTGCAAAGGGAGTCCTGGGAAGTGTTGTTCAATCTAGCCAAGCTGACAGATCATCAGGCCACCACAGACAGGGAGTGGGGCTGGGCATTGGTGTCTTTATAAGCTCCCAATGTGATTTTTTAAAGATGGTACCACTGACTTTTATTTATTTTTAATAAAGCTTTTTCCAATGGTGGATTTTTTTGTAGCACACATGTACATGCATTAATTACTCTTAACGTAAGTGGGAGACAACAGCTAGGGCAGAGAAGGAACAGGAGGAAGAAGATAGAGAAAGAAAAAAAGAGAGAGAGGTGGTGTGGGAGGGTCCTGTGTGCAGGTTATGCTCCCGCCTGGCGGCCTCAGTTGTCAGGCAGAGCCAAGGAAGCCGTTGGAGGCCCTTTGCCTTTGCAGTGTGTGAACTCTGCCTTTCTTCTTTTGGGGGAGCTGATGGAGCTTGGAAAGCACTCAAGGATGGGGTTCACACCTGGAAGGGAAAGGAAGGATGGGTTGTCTGTGTGGGAAGGACCTCCGTCTGGAGAGATTTGAAGTGTAGACTTGATCTCCAAGTGCACGGGAAGTTGCCAAAGGCCTTTGAACATGGAGTGCTGTTATGAGTACTTTCCCAGTACTTAGTGTTGGGTGATGGGTGGGCTGGGGTGGAGAGCTGCTGAACAGTCCCCGTGACGGGCTGCTGTGTGTCTGATGCTGAAGCCCACAGAGCAGGCAGGCAGAAGGGAAGGTGGGTTTGCATTCGGGGAGAGCCAGAACCAGCTGGGGCCATCATGATGGGCCAAGGCTGTGCCAGTCCTTGTTGCTTCTGACCTAGATGGTGTGGGTGTCTGACAGAGGCCAAGGCCCTTAAGCACAGAGCTAAACACATGCCCGGCCCAGGAGCTGGAGAAGCTGGAGGCGGATCTAGGGGAAGGTGGAAAGGGGGGCAGGTGTGGTTGCTGATTCGTGCCAGCAAGATGAGCCAGCAGGTAAGTGACAGCATGTGAGAGCCGCAGAGTGGCTGCTGCTTCCCTTCTCGCCCTCCGTATCTGCCCTGCATCTCTCTGTGGTTTGCCCTGACTGCAAAGGGAGTCCTGGGAAGTGTTGTTCAATCTAGCCAAGCTGACAGATCATCAGGCCACCACAGACAGGGAGTGGGGCTGGGCATTGGTGTCTTTTATAAGCTCCCAATGTGATTTTTTTTTAAAGATGGTACCACTGACTTTTATTTATTTTTAATAATAAGGGTTTTTTTTTCGGCTGCACTGTGTCTTCATTGCTGCACGTGGGCTTTCTCTAGTTGCAGCAAATGGGAGCTCCTACTCCCTTATTGTGGAGCACAGGTTCTAGGTGTGTGGGCTTCAGTAGTTGAGGCATGGGGGCCTAGTAGTTGTGGGCACTTGGGCTTAGTTGCCTTGCAGGATGTGGAATCTTCTTAGACTTCTTAGACCAGGGATTGAACCCACATCCCTTGGATTGGGAGGTGAATTATTAACCACTGTACCCTCAGGGAAGTCTCTCTGTGTGATTTTTTTTTTTTTTTTTTTTAAATTTTGGCCTTTTTTATTGGTCTTTCCTTTAGTTATTTTCATCCATCTTTGTTCTTTGGCCCGTGTGGGCCTCCCATCACAGTGGCCTCTGTTGCTGCAGAGCACTGGCTCTGGGCGCATGCGCTCCAGAGCTCCGGCTCAGTAATTGGACACATCAGTCCAGCCGCTCCGCGGCACGTGGGATCCTCCCAGGCCAGGGATCGAACCGGTGCCCCTTGCACTGCAAGGCAGACTCTTTACCTTTACCCACTGGACCACCAAGGAAGCCCTCTATGTGATTGTTTTTGAGCAGAGGTTGGGAACCTCTGACTGAGGTGACTCTGAAGTGGAGACTGGCCCAGCCCCACAGCCGATTCTGATCACCTTGCTTCTGTTTTGAGAGGCACTGTGTGAAGCAGTGGAAGGAAGGAGGCAGGAGTCAGATACCATGGAAGACTCAAGTGTTGCAAGGGGCTGAGGAGGAAGTAAGGGATGAGGCAATGGAAACTGTGGACCTAGGCCACGCTTTTGAGAAGTGTGTTTGCAAAGGCCAAAAAAGAAAAAAATAGGGCAGCTAGGAAAGTTAGCTAGATCCAGCAAGTACATTGTCAAGCGTTTTGGGGGTCTAGGTTGACTCCTTCTGTGTCTGGACTTCACCTGCCCCTTTACTTGTTTCCACGGGGCCAGTTCTCAGGATTCCACATCCTGTCCAGTACTGAGAGCCTGCCGTTGCCTTCCTTATATGGAGTACAGCAGGGTACAAGAGGGGCTGCCTTTCCTTAGTGCTCAGCTCGGAAGATCTGGGCAGAATTTCATAACAGTGGGTCAGTGTAAACTTTCTGAACTGGGTTAAAATGAGCAGAGGAGAGATTAGCAAATAAGATAATGGAGGTTATTAAAGAACGGGAAGGGATGGAAAGAGAATTCCCTTAGGATTTAGGAAGCGTAACATACAGTTCTGTAGGCTGTTTGGGAGTTTCGGAGGAAGGGTTAAAGAGGAAATTGGATTCACATGCATTTGACAGATTTGACATGTAAGTTTAATGATTATTTTCACAGAAACCTTTTTTTAGTAATAATAATATTTTCATTGGTTGCACACACACTAAAAGACTATATTGGTTAGTCCACCTATGTGCTAACGATCAGAAAGCATTAGTTTACAGTTTATCTTTGTATCATTTGCATGTTGTCTGATATATTTGTGTTTTTTTCTTACTGTTGAGTTACCATCTCTCTTCAGTCCATAAGAATGTGTCACTGGTTCACAAGTGGCTCTCTGAAATATACATGTATTTGAGAATGAAAGACTATGTCTCAGATAAACTTTTCAAGCCTAATAAAAACATGTTACAGTCAAGTACAGATCATAAATCTGTGTCCGCTAGGACAACTAAATCTGAGAATGACGACTTGATGCAGCAGCCCAAAACAGAAAGGGTGAATTGAATGCATGATGATGAATATTCAAAAATTTATTTTTAATAGACTAAGAATCCTTTTGCCTGTAATTACACCCCCCTCTTTTTTTTTATGGTATAAGATTTAGTTAAATTGTAACATGAGGCTCTTAGGTTCCTTCTTAACACAACAAAGCTACATGGCCAGTAAACCAGCTTTTTGAAGAACTACAAAATGAATGTGTTCCAATATTGAATAATATGTTCAGAAATTTTGGTGTTTGCAAAGGCCAAAAAAGAAAAAAATAGGGCAGCTAGGAAAGTTAGCTAGATCCAGCAAGTACATTGTCAAGCGTTTTGGGGGTCTAGGTTGACTCCTTCTGTGTCTGGACTTCACCTGCCCCTTTACTTGTTTCCACGGGGCCAGTTCTCAGGATTCCACATCCTGTCCAGTACTGAGAGCCTGCCGTTGCCTTCCTTATATGGAGTACAGCAGGGTACAAGAGGGCTGCCTTTCCTTAGTGCTCAGCTCGGAAGATCTGGGCAGAATTTCATAACAGTGGGTCAGTGTAAACTTTCTGAACTGGGTTAAAATGAGCAGAGGAGAGATTAGCAAATAAGATAATGGAGGTTATTAAAGAACGGGAAGGGATGGAAAGAGAATTCCCTTAGGATTTAGGAAGCGTAACATACAGTTCTGTAGGCTGTTTGGGAGTTTCGGAGGAAGGGTTAAAGAGGAAATTGGATTCACATGCATTTGACAGATTTGACATGTAAGTTTAATGATTATTTTCACAGAAACCTTTTTTTAGTAATAATAATATTTTCATTGGTTGCACACACACTAAAAGACTATATTGGTTAGTCCACCTATGTGCTAACGATCAGAAAGCATTAGTTTACAGTTTATCTTTGTATCATTTGCATGTTGTCTGATATATTTGTGTTTTTTTCTTACTGTTGAGTTACCATCTCTCTTCAGTCCATAAGAATGTGTCACTGGTTCACAAGTGGCTCTCTGAAATATACATGTATTTGAGAATGAAAGACTATGTCTCAGATAAACTTTTCAAGCCTAATAAAAACATGTTACAGTCAAGTACAGATCATAAATCTGTGTCCGCTAGGACAACTAAATCTGAGAATGACGACTTGATGCAGCAGCCCAAAACAGAAAGGGTGAATTGAATGCATGATGATGAATATTCAAAAATTTATTTTTAATAGACTAAGAATCCTTTTGCCTGTAATTACACCCCCCTCTTTTTTTTTATGGTATAAGATTTAGTTAAATTGTAACATGAGGCTCTTAGGTTCCTTCTTAACACAACAAAGCTACATGGCCAGTAAACCAGCTTTTTTTGAAGAACTACAAAATGAATGTGTTCCAATATTGAATAATATTGTCAGTGAAATCAGAAAGCAAAACAGAGTTATTCAGATTTGTGTTTCTGCCAGTCAAAACTATTATATTCACACTGTTGCTAAAGCACTTTTAAAAGTAGCTACAAAGGGCTTCCCTGGTGGTCCAGTGGTCAAAGAGTCTGTCTTGCAGTGCAGGGGGTGCCGGTTCGATCCCTGGCCTGGGAAGATCCCACATACCGTGGAGCAGTTGGACCGGTGTGTTCATTATGAGCCAGTGCTCTGGAGCGCCTGCTCCCAGAGCTGGTGCTCTGCAGTAAGAGAAGCCACCACAATGACCAAAGAATAAAAGAAAGATGGATGAAAATAAATATAAATAAAAAAGAGGCATGATGGGGAAAAGAAGAAAAGGTAGCTACAAAGTCAGTGATAAATGTTAGAAGAGAAAGCAGAAAGCACCTTAGCAAAATTCCTCTTTGAGAGGGAACTGGCATATCTCAGACTTTAGTGTGCTCCAGCATCACCTGAATGCTGGGTCCCACCGAGTTTCTCATTTAGCAGTCTGGCGTGAAGCCCCACATTCTGCATTTCTGGGTGATTCCTAGATATTGCTGCTTTCTGTGATTGAGGATAGATGGAGAACCACCCATGGATATGTCGAGTTGCCATGAGCAGTGCGTGCTGGCAGATGCTTTCCTTCAACTGCAGGGCTGGACACAGTCATTGTACAACAGAATAGGAAGCGATGTCTGCTTGTGCCATTTGGGGGGACATGTGCTCAGATAAACTTTGCAAGCCTAATAAAAACATGTTACAGTCAAGTACAGATCATAAATCTGTGTCCGCTAGGACAACTAAATCTGAGAATGACGACTTGATGCAGCAGCCCAAAACAGAAAGGGTGAATTGAATGCATGATGATGAATATTCAAAAATTTATTTTTAATAGACTAAGAATCCTTTTGCCTGTAATTACACCCCCCTCTTTTTTTTTATGGTATAAGATTTAGTTAAATTGTAACATGAGGCTCTTAGGTTCCTTCTTAACACAACAAAGCTACATGGCCAGTAAACCAGCTTTTTTTGAAGAACTACAAAATGAATGTGTTCCAATATTGAATAATATTGTCAGTGAAATCAGAAAGCAAAACAGAGTTATTCAGATTTGTGTTTCTGCCAGTCAAAACTATTATATTCACACTGTTGCTAAAGCACTTTTAAAAGTAGCTACAAAGGGCTTCCCTGGTGGTCCAGTGGTCAAAGAGTCTGTCTTGCAGTGCAGGGGGTGCCGGTTCGATCCCTGGCCTGGGAAGATCCCACATACCGTGGAGCAGTTGGACCGGTGTGTTCATTATGAGCCAGTGCTCTGGAGCGCCTGCTCCCAGAGCTGGTGCTCTGCAGTAAGAGAAGCCACCACAATGACCAAAGAATAAAAGAAAGATGGATGAAAATAAATATAAATAAAAAAGAGGCATGATGGGGAAAAGAAGAAAAGGTAGCTACAAAGTCAGTGATAAATGTTAGAAGAGAAAGCAGAAAGCACCTTAGCAAAATTCCTCTTTGAGAGGGAACTGGCATATCTCAGACTTTAGTGTGCTCCAGCATCACCTGAATGCTGGGTCCCACCGAGTTTCTCATTTAGCAGTCTGGCGTGAAGCCCCACATTCTGCATTTCTGGGTGATTCCTAGATATTGCTGCTTTCTGTGATTGAGGATAGATGGAGAACCACCCATGGATATGTCGAGTTGCCATGAGCAGTGCGTGCTGGCAGATGCTTTCCTTCAACTGCAGGGCTGGACACAGTCATTGTACAACAGAATAGGAAGCGATGTCTGCTTGTGCCATGTTTGGGGAGGGACATGTGCTCACTGCCTGATCACTGGGAAATTTATGATAAATCTAGGAGAATTTTTTTCCCTTGCGCAGTTAATGACATCCACTGTGATATAGATGAGGCAGGGACCCGGATTGGCACCAAGGAAGCACCAGCCACAAGTGGGCAGGGAAAGACTGCATTGCCAGTGAAAATGGCTGCATCTAAGTGTTGTTCCACCCTCTGATTTACTCCCAGGAGGTAGCTGGTGGCCAGTATAAGCCTTTTGTTCTTGATTCAGGGTTAAGGGAAGTAGAGAACGTAATGAATATGATGAAAGAGTGAAAACTGAATGTATGTATATCACATGTGCTGTGCAAAAGAAATCAGCAGTAAATTTTCACAGTATGAGATAAAATTGTCCTATAACATTGTTTTAGGTATACAACTTAGTGATTTTATTTATGTATATACTGTGACATGGTCATTACAATAAATTCATCCATCACCACACGTAATTACATTTTTTTTTCTTTTTGGCTGCACCTTGAGGTATTTGGTATTTTAGTTTCCAGATGAGGGTTAGAAACTGTAACCCTTGCAATGGAAGCAGGGAATCTTTAACCACAGGACCACCAGGGATGTCTCCTGGAGTTACATATTTTTTTTCCTTTGTAACAAGAACTTTTAGGATCTGTTCTTAGGGGCAGCAAATAGAAGATAATGACCCCCGCCCCCAAACTGGAGACTGCTGGCTATGCTGGCTAACCATGAGAAAGGTACTCAAGAGTTTCTGGAATGGGGGATGTATTAAAGACATTTATTCACAACATTAACAATACGACTACAGACCACTTCTGGGATTTCCAGCATTCACCTCTCAGTGTTTCATCTAGTCTGAACTAGATGAAATGAATGAATAGCTTGATCTCTGGTAGCTTGCTTCTTTGAAACCTCGATGACATTCTCCCTTTATTCAAGAAAAAAATAATGATGTATTGTTGGGCATGTCTTAAAACCTCACACACAAACTGCAACTAAACAGGTAAGACTGATTTCCAGAGCCCCACAGGAAACCATAGAGAATATAGATTTCATTTGGGACAGTCTCCCAGGGTGAGACAGATTATACACTCATCCTTTCTTGTAAATGCTTGTTCATTTAGCAGCCAACAGGTTATGAAAAATAGACTCATTTCTTATTTGAAAAATTTCTCTGTAATTTCTGGATCCACATGTGAGCCAAATATCTACCACCATTGCATAGAATCACCAAATACACTTGCTTTCATCCCTGGGAACCTCTAACTGGGATCTTCTAGTTTTGTAGAAATAAGTAGTGGAGAAGAAAACACCTAAAAATGTGGCTCCTAGCCTATGACTTGATATAGGTATATTGGTAAAAAACTGCAAATGATCATGCCCCCCCGTCATTTTCATTTTGCTCATTTGTTTAAATTTAAAATTTTGTTACTTGTTTATTTTAAAAGTACATCAAAATTGGTGTTCTGTACGTGTTCCAAAAGGCCATTTAGTGCACATTTGCAGATGGGTATCAGGTCACTGCACAGAATTTTTTTTTAGAGGTTTGGCGGTATCGCGTCCTAGTTCTGCAGTAGCACCACCATGTGGCGAGAAGGAGCGATGCACCCGTCTCTGTGCTTGAAAGAGGCCGGGGGGAACTGATCGTCTTGAATTTAAGCTAAGATTACTAAATTTTTGCCTGAAAAGTATTAGGAAAAACAGAGTATTATCTTTAGAGAGGAAGAGAATCCCACTGAGTGAACATTTATTGAGCATTTGCTGGACGCTAGGCTTGTATTAAGCCCTTTACCTGTGTTATCTTATTGCCTCCTTATCAAAACCCACAGAGAACTGCCCAGATAAAGTAACCCACGTACCTTCTAATAGTGAACCTCAAGAAGATATGGGCATAAAAACATGACTGATTCCATCCACTAGAATTTATGCCCTTAGGACAAGCTGAGCAGTCCAGTTTTCCAATGTGAGCAGAGGGCTTTGTTTTTGTTTTTCTGGTCACCACATGGCTTGCAGGATTTTAGTTCCCTGACCAGGGATTGAACCTATGCCCTCAGCAGTGAAAGCACAGAATCCCAACCACTGGATCACCAGGGAATATCCCAGGACATCGTTTTATGATGGAAAACAGGTTCAGGGTTTGCTGTGCATCTGGTCTAGTCTGCATTTAGTCTGGTAGCTTAAAGAACTGAGGGCAAGAGGAGTCATCTCTCAAGTTCATTTATTCCTGTAGAAACAAAGGCCACATTGCCTCAGTTGCTCAGAAGATGCTGAATAATTAGTCTAAAGATTTTAAGGTTTTTAACTTGACTGTTGGTCACATCACCTGGAAGGTTCACAAAGTGCCAGAAAAATATACTTTTAATTTTTAGTTTGTTACCACAATCTGGGATTAGAACTGTCAACTACATCTTATTAATATTATACTTCTTTTAATGAATGACTTCAAAATGTATACCTTTACTCATATCCTCCGAAATTCTATCAATTAAATATTTGCTTGAGTTAGTAAATTTTAGAGAGTAGCTCAGAGTTCTGCTAGAAGCATCAACCATTAACACTTTAGTATTAATCAGTAAAGTAAGATCTGTTTTCTCTCAGAATTTATTGATGATCACTGGGAGAGTAAGGAACCTCTTAGGGCTTGACAGTGACTGGAAGGAAACAAATGCTTTGGAGCATGCAACACTTTGGCCAGAGCAGATCTGAGTGAGCCATCTCTAAAGCAGGGAAGCATAGTTCAGTTTATCAGAATTTAGGGCAGGACTGTAGATCTCGTGGATTAGACCAATTTTTATAGGCTGGTCTGGAAAGTTAATGTTTATAATCTTGCTATGGTCTCTTGGCTCCATGATTTTCCACAGTTCAGCGATTCTATGTCTTCTGAATTTTAAATAACAAAATTAAAATGAAACTTTTGTAGCCTAACCCATTACTGTGTTGGAAATAGAGTATGTTTATCAGTAACACATTTGTCAGAAATGACAGGTTTCTTACATGTGAGATTCCAGTCTAAGTCCTTTAAACGTTAACTCAGTTAATCCTTAATAAGATAGTGATATTTTCTAGTTTTATGGATAAAGAACTTAGATATACTAGTAGTTTGCCAGTGCTACACAGTCAGTATGGAGCTGTACTAGGACTTGAGTCCAGGCAGTCTGGCTCCAGGGGTTATGGCTGTTAACCATTGTCCAGACTGTAAGTCTCTTTTTTTTTTTTTTAAAGATTTATTTATTCATTTACTTTGGGCGGGGGTTGGGTTGGGGAGGGAGGGGAGTGGGCCGGCCACTTCTATTGGTCTTTCATGTATCTATTTTCATTCGTCTTTGCTCTTTGGCTCCTGTGGGCCTCCCATCGCGGTGGCCTCTGTTGTTGCAGAGTGCTGGCTCTGGGCGCATGCGCTCCGGAGCTCCGGCTCGGTGATTGGACACATCAGTCCAGCCGCCCCACGGCACGTGGGATCTTCCCAGGCAAGGGCTCGAACCGGCGCCCCTTGCACTGCAAGGCGGTGTCATTACCCACTGGACCACCAGGGAAGCCCCCAGACTGTAAGTCTCTTGACTCTGTGCGACCCCATGGACTGCAGCACACCAGGCTTCCCTGTCCTTCACTGTCTCCTGGAACTTGCTCAAACTCATGTCCATGGAGTCAGTGATGTTGTCAACACATCTCATCCTCTGCCACCCGCTTTTCCTCTTGGCCTCAGTCTTTCCCAGCATTAGGGCCTCTTCTAATGAGTCAGCTCTTTGCATCAGGTGGCCAAAGTTTTGGAGCTTCAGCTTTAACTCAAGTCCTTCCTATTAGCATCAGTCCTTCCAATGAATATTCAAGGTTGATTTCCTTTAGGATTGACTGGTTTGACCTCCTTGCAGTCCAAGGGATTCTCAAGAGTGGTTTCCAGTGCCAGAGTTCAAAAGCATCAATTTTTTAGCACTTAGCTTTCATTATGGTTCAACTCTCATATCCATGCATGATTACTAGGAAAACTTTAGCCTTGACTGAGTAGCCATTCCTTTCTCCAAGGGATCTTCCCTGGAAATATTTATAATTTTTTTCATTTATGCCTTGAAATGATAATGGGGTACCAGGAGCTAAGGTGGAAAAAACTATGGAAAGTAGAAATAGCTTAATGGAGATCCTGTTGAATTCAGTGAGGCTGAGGACTCCATAGCTGGAAAGGTATTATGACTGACTTTGAGGAAATGTTAAAAATGAGATGTACACTATTATATCAGTGTTTACAAAAACAGTTTTCTGCTCAACTACTTTATTTTTGTATTTCCAGTTTCAACCCATTATTCTTGTAGGGAGAGATTCATTTTTCAGTTGCTTTTTCATGAAACAATAGTTTTCTGAATGGTGATAGAATGATTAAACCTTCTCCTTAAGCATAAGCAATATTCTTAGACATTAAATGATTCTTCTTGTGTAAAACTGAGAAAGAACATGATGGAGAAAATCTAAGTATTTAAATTTTGCAAATTCTTCATCTAAAATTCAGTTCATGTAAACATGGCAGCATCAAAAAATATCCCCAGAACTCAGCTAAATAGCATAGATAGTTGATAAATAAGTATTTATTGACTTCTCACGAAGAATGTCTTCTTCAAGCTTTCTGGAGGAATACATGTGACCAGGGGGTGGGAAAGATGCATTCTCTTCATTTTGTGGATAAGGCGCCAGACAAAGATGTAGGAAAATAAAGACTGACAGTGACTGAAGAGGTAACCAGGCAAGAGGTTTAAAAATCACGAAGAGGATGTAATTTGCCCCTTTCGTGAGTAAGACATTATATATATATATATATATTGACATTTTTTGGGGGGACATTTTATTTTTTAGAAGATGTATTTATTTATGGCTGTGCTAGATCTGTGGTGCTGTACACAGGCTTTCTCTAGTTGCAGTGAACAGGGACTGCTCTCCAGTTGTGGTGCACACACATCTCATTGTGGTGGCTTCTCTTGCTGCAGGGCACGGGCTCCAGGGCATGAGGGCTTCAGTAGTTGTGGTGCATGGACTTAGTTGCTCCTTGGCATGTGGGAGCCTCTCAGATCAGGAATCAAACCCATGTCCCCTGCATTGGCAGGCAGATTCTTAGCCACTAGACCACCAGGGTAGCTCCTGATTAAGGAATTTTATAGTCAGCTTATGAAGGGCTATGAACATGAGCATGGTATCATCAGTGGAGCACCCGTGTCCATCAGAACTCACAGATAGGTGGGTAGATGCTCAATCAAGTGATGGTTCCTCAGCCAGTTTTTAGAGCTATATCCAACAGGAGAGAATTGTAGAGTCCAGTTGAAAGCCCTGTCAGGTTCTATAGGAAGCAAGCAGATACTAAAGCAGCATCTTAAGGAATCATACTGGACAGATAGCCTTCCATCAAAAACAGTTTTCTGCTCAACTACTTTATTTTTGTATTTCCAGTTTCAACCCATTATTCTTGTAGGGAGAGATTCATTTTTCAGTTGCTTTTTCATGAAACAATAGTTTTCTGAATGGTGATAGAATGATTAAACCTTCTCCTTAAGCATAAGCAATATTCTTAGACATTAAATGATTCTTCTTGTGTAAAACTGAGAAAGAACATGATGGAGAAAATCTAAGTATTTAAATTTTGCAAATTCTTCATCTAAAATTCAGTTCATGTAAACATGGCAGCATCAAAAAATATCCCCAGAACTCAGCTAAATAGCATAGATAGTTGATAAATAAGTATTTATTGACTTCTCACGAAGAATGTCTTCTTCAAGCTTTCTGGAGGAATACATGTGACCAGGGGGTGGGAAAGATGCATTCTCTTCATTTTGTGGATAAGGCGCCAGACAAAGATGTAGGAAAATAAAGACTGACAGTGACTGAAGAGGTAACCAGGCAAGAGGTTTAAAAATCACGAAGAGGATGTAATTTGCCCCTTTCGTGAGTAAGACATTATATATATATATATATATTGACATTTTTTGGGGGGACATTTTATTTTTTAGAAGATGTATTTATTTATGGCTGTGCTAGATCTGTGGTGCTGTACACAGGCTTTCTCTAGTTGCAGTGAACAGGGACTGCTCTCCAGTTGTGGTGCACACACATCTCATTGTGGTGGCTTCTCTTGCTGCAGGGCACGGGCTCCAGGGCATGAGGGCTTCAGTAGTTGTGGTGCATGGACTTAGTTGCTCCTTGGCATGTGGGAGCCTCTCAGATCAGGAATCAAACCCATGTCCCCTGCATTGGCAGGCAGATTCTTAGCCACTAGACCACCAGGGTAGCTCCTGATTAAGGAATTTTATAGTCAGCTTATGAAGGGCTATGAACATGAGCATGGTATCATCAGTGGAGCACCCGTGTCCATCAGAACTCACAGATAGGTGGGTAGATGCTCAATCAAGTGATGGTTCCTCAGCCAGTTTTTAGAGCTATATCCAACAGGAGAGAATTGTAGAGTCCAGTTGAAAGCCCTGTCAGGTTCTATAGGAAGCAAGCAGATACTAAAGCAGCATCTTAAGGAATCATACTGGACAGATAGCCTTCCATCCCTCCACATGTATTCCTACTGCGCTTCTTGGAAGGCAGACTAGTTCTGAAAAAACCTGTCAAAGCACTAAGAAGGTTCAACCAAGTCTGTAGAAGCTGCTCCTAGCCAGAAAGTAGTGAAAGAACAACCAAAATTGTAATTGGAGTCATTGATGTAGTGTTAATATGCTATAAGAACACAGGAGAACAAAGACCTTCTTCTCTATAAATGTGAGGAATACTTTACTGAATTAAATTGCATTCCCTGAGGTGCCAAAAACTATCTTCTTTTGTAGTTTTTAAATCTAGGAGTGCTTTTGGTTATATTCCTTACTAAGTGGTGAAACAGTTTGAAGAAAATATAATTTTATCACTATTTTCATGAATTTATGAAGGAGGAGGAAACATTTGGCAGATGAATTGATTAATCCCCTTGCAAAGACCAATTATGAAGGGTGAACACCATGAGAAAACTGAAGTCTTAACTCTAACGTTACCTGTCACATATTCTTTTCAAATGATGCTTTTAAAAAGCTACCCCTAACCTCAGGTCATGGGATAACAAGAGATACATGCTTAAGACTGATCAACTTGAGGAACCCTGAGTGCTGTGGAATTCAGAATGTCTTCAAGCATGTGATCCAGGAATACAGCCTGGAACTGACAAGTGGCAAAGCCTTTGACAAAAGCAGTCGGGCACCTCTGATGTCTCTCTCATGTAGGCTTGTTTTTCTTTTGTTAACTTGGGTGCAGCAAGTGAGAGTGCTCTGTTTTGGAGATCCTCCTACAATGTTATGTAAACTTGGGACCAGTAGAGCCTGTGGATTCCAGTCCTGGCTCCTCTGCTTTCTAGTGTTACAGCATTGGGCACGGTACTTCTTTCTGAGCTTCAGTTTCATTATCTGAGAGATGGGAATATAAACTCCCAGTTTTACATCTCTGTTAGGAATGCATGGTATCATCACCCTGGACAGATGGGGATGCTCAATCAAGTGATGGTTCCTCAGCCAGTTTTAGAGCTATATCCAACAGGAGAGAATTGTAGAGTCCAGTTGAAAGCCCTGTCAGGTTCTATAGGAAGCAAGCAGATACTAAAGCAGCATCTTAAGGAATCATACTGGACAGATAGCCTTCCATCCCTCCACATGTATTCCTACTGCGCTTCTTGGAAGGCAGACTAGTTCTGAAAAAACCTGTCAAAGCACTAAGAAGGTTCAACCAAGTCTGTAGAAGCTGCTCCTAGCCAGAAAGTAGTGAAAGAACAACCAAAATTGTAATTGGAGTCATTGATGTAGTGTTAATATGCTATAAGAACACAGGAGAACAAAGACCTTCTTCTCTATAAATGTGAGGAATACTTTACTGAATTAAATTGCATTCCCTGAGGTGCCAAAAACTATCTTCTTTTGTAGTTTTTAAATCTAGGAGTGCTTTTGGTTATATTCCTTACTAAGTGGTGAAACAGTTTGAAGAAAATATAATTTTATCACTATTTTCATGAATTTATGAAGGAGGAGGAAACATTTGGCAGATGAATTGATTAATCCCCTTGCAAAGACCAATTATGAAGGGTGAACACCATGAGAAAACTGAAGTCTTAACTCTAACGTTACCTGTCACATATTCTTTTCAAATGATGCTTTTAAAAAGCTACCCCTAACCTCAGGTCATGGGATAACAAGAGATACATGCTTAAGACTGATCAACTTGAGGAACCCTGAGTGCTGTGGAATTCAGAATGTCTTCAAGCATGTGATCCAGGAATACAGCCTGGAACTGACAAGTGGCAAAGCCTTTGACAAAAGCAGTCGGGCACCTCTGATGTCTCTCTCATGTAGGCTTGTTTTTCTTTTGTTAACTTGGGTGCAGCAAGTGAGAGTGCTCTGTTTTGGAGATCCTCCTACAATGTTATGTAAACTTGGGACCAGTAGAGCCTGTGGATTCCAGTCCTGGCTCCTCTGCTTTCTAGTGTTACAGCATTGGGCACGGTACTTCTTTCTGAGCTTCAGTTTCATTATCTGAGAGATGGGAATATAAACTCCCAGTTTTACATCTCTGTTAGGAATGCAGGGTCAGTTATTTTATTTTTCACTTTTTAATGTGGCCGATGTGGCAAAATGTTTTTATTGTCTTGTGCGTTTGTATTCTTCTGATTCTCTAAGTTGAATTATCCAGGGCAAAGGTCGCTATCCTTTCCCTCCACACGCTGTTACCCGAATTGTTGCTGTCTTCCAGAGTCCCTTACTTTGAAACCAGCGCTGCCAATGGGACAAACATAAACCAAGCGATTGAGACCCTCCTGGACCTGATCATGAAGCGAATGGAACGGTGTGTGGACAAGTCCTGGATTCCCGAAGGCGTGATGCGATCCAACGGTCACTCCTCTGCAGATCAGTTGAATGAAGAAAAGGAGAAGGGTTCATGCAGCTGTTGAAGAGACCAGCGACCTACACAGCCTTTCAAGGGGCCCATGGCTGTGACCTTCTCTGTGGTGATACATGGCTCAGAGAGAGATGAACAGGCCTTGTGTACAAACTGCTTCTCACCATCCCAGTTAAACCTATCAGTAAAGCATCCCATTTTAAAATTACTTTGCTGCAGCTTTGTGAATATTTCCTTAAGATTTGGCCTGAGAGGTGAAATATCTCACATAGCCCGAAGTGCCTTATAAAAAATATCTTAGCCCATGGCAGTAGATCGTTCAAGGATTCAGGATTTTGTAGCCATAGAACAGTGCCTTTATTATGTAGAATCACTGAAGACACCATCAGCTGCCTTACCATAGATAGGCCCAGAGTCTCAGCTTCAAGATCTTAGACGTAGTATCATTCTTTAATCCAAATTTAAAGACCCTCCTTTGCTGTAGGGACCCTTCTAGAATGCCATCTAAACTGTTTGAATGTTAAATAAGAATACACACAAATTATGGTTCAGCATCTTTGAGAATAATTAATGTAGACATTCTCTTTAAAATTAATGTAGGACAAATGACTGGCCCTATCGACAGGCCCTGGATGTACTGGGTTAACCAATTACACGCTCACTGTGCTGTTTTTGCTGGGAAGGGGTTTGAGGGTCAGGGCTTAATGTTGTGTAAGCAACTGAAGGGAGATTTCTGACTCCCTGCTCGACTCCCATTGTTCTGAAAGGTTGGTTGAAGGGTCAGGAACTAGATTTTGATGCCTTTAGTTCACAGTGATCTGTGCATTTATACTTGGCCTGTGTGCTGGTCATACCTGAACATAGCTGGTGCTTATGCTGAAATTATTTGTGATAAGCCAACATATAGCTTCTTTTTCTTCATATTTATAGTGTTGGTCTGGCATCCTCAGGCTGCGGTTTCAGTGAGCTTGTAAACAACTCATCATTCTTTATACCATCAGGCTCTATCTTGTTGATCTTTGCAGCTTGTTTTATTTTTGGATGGGTGGAATTGAAGGAATTAGTGTATCATTATATAATATGTCAGTTTACTATTTGGTGGAAGATGGACGATTGTACTTAAGCAGTTATATTCATACTCTGGCTCAATGCAAGAAACAAAGTATTCTGTAGCCTGTAGCTTTCACTGAGATCATGGGCATTAACTGTACTTGCTGGGTCTTGCCAAGGTCATGTACTCTTCTGCGTTGCCAAAGTGTCTTTTTTTTTTTTTGACCATACTAAAGGTGGTTTCAAAATATGCTTCATGGCAGTTGTTCATAAAAATCAAAGGGGAAAATTCTTATTTATTCAAGTAGTTGAAGTAAAGTAGAGTAAAATTTCCAAAGAGCTTAATGGCTATTTAGGAAGACATACCAGTCATTATAATTTAAATAAAGAATAAAGATAAATGTATTCTGTGGTGGCATAGCTGTCATTAGAAAAACACAGCTATGAAGGAAAGTAATTGCTTCTACATGATAATTTTCAAACAGCTTTTTATGGAACATCTGTCTTGTTTTTTTGTCACTGCCCTCCCACCATGTGCTTAAGGAACTGAGTTGTGCTTTCTAAGATCCTATATATTTCTATCCTTGAAAATGAGGACTTTAAAGAATACTAAGAAGTATTGAATCTCATGCATTTGAACTGTGTATCCTCATGATAAAAGATCCAGATATTTCAAAGGCAGGGTTTTCATTACAAGCTGCACCTTCTAATACTGCCATAAGACTTAAGTGGAGGAGATAATAATTTTGTAGCTGTGTGAGAATACTTTATAAGACTTAAGTGAGGAAAAAATGTTCGAAGGTTGGTTGAAGGGTCAGGAACTAGATTTTGATGCCTTTAGTTCACAGTGATCTGTGCATTTATACTTGGCCTGTGTGCTGGTCATACCTGAACATAGCTGGTGCTTATGCTGAAATTATTTGTGATAAGCCAACATATAGCTTCTTTTTCTTCATATTTATAGTGTTGGTCTGGCATCCTCAGGCTGCGGTTTCAGTGAGCTTGTAAACAACTCATCATTCTTTATACCATCAGGCTCTATCTTGTTGATCTTTGCAGCTTGTTTTATTTTTGGATGGGTGGAATTGAAGGAATTAGTGTATCATTATATAATATGTCAGTTTACTATTTGGTGGAAGATGGACGATTGTACTTAAGCAGTTATATTCATACTCTGGCTCAATGCAAGAAACAAAGTATTCTGTAGCCTGTAGCTTTCACTGAGATCATGGGCATTAACTGTACTTGCTGGGTCTTGCCAAGGTCATGTACTCTTCTGCGTTGCCAAAGTGTCTTTTTTTTTTTTTGACCATACTAAAGGTGGTTTCAAAATATGCTTCATGGCAGTTGTTCATAAAAAGAAAAGGGGGAAAATTCTTATTTATTCAAGTAGTTGAAGTAAAGTAGAGTAAAATTTCCAAAGAGCTTAATGGCTATTTAGGAAGACATACCAGTCATTATAATTTAAATAAAGAATAAAGATAAATGTATTCTGTGGTGGCATAGCTGTCATTAGAAAAACACAGCTATGAAGGAAAGTAATTGCTTCTACATGATAATTTTCAAACAGCTTTTTATGGAACATCTGTCTTGTTTTTTTGTCACTGCCCTCCCACCATGTGCTTAAGGAACTGAGTTGTGCTTTCTAAGATCCTATATATTTCTATCCTTGAAAATGAGGACTTTAAAGAATACTAAGAAGTATTGAATCTCATGCATTTGAACTGTGTATCCTCATGATAAAAGATCCAGATATTTCAAAGGCAGGGTTTTCATTACAAGCTGCACCTTCTAATACTGCCATAAGACTTAAGTGGAGGAGATAATAATTTTGTAGCTGTGTACGAGAGAATACTTTATATGATTAATTTGTATGGTTAAAAAGAAGACACCTGTATGTTTAAGCCTATGAGGAACCAAATGAGCAATTAGTACAAATTCCATTGGCCTTAAACATAATACACAATTAAATGTATACATGATATAGTGCACACACAAGAGCCATTTTTAATTATTGACATCAATAACCTGTGTTCTATTTGGAAATCTTGTGTTTCAATTTATTTTGAAATACCAATATAAACATTTTCGTGTGTCAATATATTTTTCTATTTACAGGCTTATGTAAAAGTGAAGTGTATGGCTTCAGTGAATTTTGTGCCAATTAAACTTATAATAAAAAAGTGGTTTAATCTGTCGATTGTGTGTGAACATAACTTCATTTCCTATTACAAGAACATTTCCACCAGAGGTTGTAATGCTCAAGGAAAGCATATTCAGAGACAAAAATTCCATTAGCTGCTTGATGAGGGCCCAGCAAAGACAATAGGTTCTGAAGAAGGTAATTCACACATGTCTTCATTAAACACTGATGGAGTACCTACCATGATGAAGTGTCGTACTAGCTAATGTCAGGTGAATAAAGCTAGGATGGTAAGGCTGTGAACTAAGACTGGGGCTGAGAGATGGGATGCAAGAGGCTTTGGGGAGGGTCTAATACTTGACCAGATGAGAAGGCAATATGGGGAAATGACCTTATTTCTCACCACCGGCCCACCTCACATTCCTCTGTGGGCCTACTGGCCTCCCTGGAGGAACCAGGCGTGTTCCTGAAATATCTGCTGTTCCCTCTGCCTGGAATGCTAGTCTTCCATATATCTTCATGGCTCCCTCTCTCACCCTTTAAGACAATTCAAATGTCACATTGTCCAAAAAGACTTTACAGATAAAATAGCAGTCCCTCTCCCTCATAGCCCCTGATTGTTGCCTACTGCCTGTTATCCTTTGTTTTTGTACACGTCACTTATCAGCATTCAATATTTTTGTATGTTTGTCTCTATCCACTAAGATAAGCTCCATGAGGACAGGGATGTGGGAAGTTTTCTTCAAAACTGTGTTGCCCGCTACCTGGAAAAGGCCTGGTACAAGGTAGGTACTCAAATGGTTATTGATGGACTGATGAGAGGACTTAAGATGAAGCAGAGTCAAGTGAAAGAGTTTTCAAAATAGGAGTAAAAGGCTTCAAAATGTTTAGAAAGGCTGTTATATAATAAGTCCATATTGGTTCATTATGAGAAATTATGAAGGCTGAGAAATATGTTCTGATCTTTTGAAGCAGATGCCAAAATAAGTAACAATCTATTGAAGAAATATTCAGTAAGGACTTTTTGGATTTTTTTGGCCACTCCATGTGGCATGCAGAATCTTAGCTCCCTGACCAGGGATCAAACGCTTGACCCTCGCAGTGAAATCATGCAGCCCTAACCACTGGACTGCCAGGGAATTCTCAGGAGTTTTTTTTTTAAGTGAACTGTGGTTGATTTATGATATGTGTTGGCAAAGTAATTTTTTCCTAATATTCATATATATGAATAAATAGTGCTGCTATGAGCAGCAGAGTGCAAGTATCTTTTTGAGTTAGTTTTCCTCTTTTCCAGATATATGCCCAGGAGTGGAATTGCTGGATCATTTGGTAGCTCTATTTTTAGTTTTTAAAGGAACCTCCGTGCTGTTTTCCATAGTGGCTCCATCAATTTACTTTCCCATCAACTGTGTAGAAAGGTTCTTTTATTCTCCACCCCTTCCCCAGCATTTATTATTCATAGACTTTTTGATGATTGCTATTCTGACAGGTTTGAGGTAACATGTCATTGTAGTTCTGACTTGCATTTCTCTAATAATTTGAGGTATTCATAGAGAAACGCCTACTGGCCTCCCTGGAGGAACCAGGCGTGTTCCTGAAATATCTGCTGTTCCCTCTGCCTGGAATGCTAGTCTTCCATATATCTTCATGGCTCCCTCTCTCACCCTTTAAGACAATTCAAATGTCACATTGTCCAAAAGACTTTACAGATAAAATAGCAGTCCCTCTCCCTCATAGCCCCTGATTGTTGCCTACTGCCTGTTATCCTTTGTTTTTGTACACGTCACTTATCAGCATTCAATATTTTTGTATGTTTGTCTCTATCCACTAAGATAAGCTCCATGAGGACAGGGATGTGGGAAGTTTTCTTCAAAACTGTGTTGCCCGCTACCTGGAAAAGGCCTGGTACAAGGTAGGTACTCAAATGGTTATTGATGGACTGATGAGAGGACTTAAGATGAAGCAGAGTCAAGTGAAAGAGTTTTCAAAATAGGAGTAAAAGGCTTCAAAATGTTTAGAAAGGCTGTTATATAATAAGTCCATATTGGTTCATTATGAGAAATTATGAAGGCTGAGAAATATGTTCTGATCTTTTGAAGCAGATGCCAAAATAAGTAACAATCTATTGAAGAAATATTCAGTAAGGACTTTTTGGATTTTTTTGGCCACTCCATGTGGCATGCAGAATCTTAGCTCCCTGACCAGGGATCAAACGCTTGCCCCTCGCAGTGAAATCCTGCAGCCCTAACCACTGGACTGCCAGGGAATTCTCAGGAGTTTTTTTTTTAAGTGAACTGTGGTTGATTTATGATATGTGTTGGCAAAGTAATTTTTTCCTAATATTCATATATATGAATAAATAGTGCTGCTATGAGCAGCAGAGTGCAAGTATCTTTTTGAGTTAGTTTTCCTCTTTTCCAGATATATGCCCAGGAGTGGAATTGCTGGATCATTTGGTAGCTCTATTTTTAGTTTTTAAAGGAACCTCCGTGCTGTTTTCCATAGTGGCTCCATCAATTTACTTTCCCATCAACTGTGTAGAAAGGTTCTTTTATTCTCCACCCCTTCCCCAGCATTTATTATTCATAGACTTTTTGATGATTGCTATTCTGACAGGTTTGAGGTAACATGTCATTGTAGTTCTGACTTGCATTTCTCTAATAATTAGTGACACTGAGCCTCTTTTCTTGTGCCAGTTGGCCATCTGTATGTCTTCTTTAGAGAAACGTCTATTCTGCTCTTCTGTCCATTTTTTGATTGGGTTTGCTTTTTTGTTTATTTTTTGGCATTGAGTTTTAGGCTGGCTTTATATTTGGGAAATTAATTCCTTGTCAGTCACATAGTTTACAAATATTTTCTCCCATTTTATAGGTTGTCTTTTTATGATTTCCTTTGTTGTGGAAAAGCTTCTATGATTAGGCCACATTTGTTTATTTTTGCACAGTATAAGAATGTTTTGCGGGCTTCCCCTGGTGGTCCAGTGGGTAAGGACACTGCCTTGCAGTGCAAGGGGCGCCGGTTCGAGCCCTGGCCTGGGAAGATCCCACGTGCCATGGAGTGGCTGGACTGATGTGTCCAATTACCGAGCCGGAGCTCTGGAGCGCATGTGTCCAGAGCCGGCGCTCTGCAACGACAGGCGCCACCGCGATGGGAGGCCCACAGGAGCCAAAGAACAAAGACGGATGAACATACAGAAACGAAAGACCAATAGAAGTGGCCCACCTGCTACCCTCCCTCCCCAAACCGACCCCTGCCCAAAATTAAAAAAAAAAAAAAAAGAATGTTTTGCTTAGCTTCTTACAACTTGAAAACTATATAGTATCTTCAGGTCTTCTATTTTTGGCAAGACAGATGAGTTTAGAGCTAGAAAACTCTTCTAATATAAAATGTTTGATAATGCTGGCTAAGATATGATGAATATATTTTTTAAGTGAACTGCTGATCGCGTAAAAAAGAGAGATATCTTGAGACCATCCCTCTTCCTCCACAAAACAGATGACAATAACAACATCAGCAACAACAATGGCAGCAACAGAGAGAATTTATAACAAACCTGATGATACTGAGTGTGGTTTGCTTTTTGCCAGGATCAGTAATCATGGTGCTCAGTTTTAATGGCTACATGCCTTCATGAGAGAAAGATGCGGATCTGTTGGAGACAGGACACTGGAATGGAGGGCCTCCTACCTCCAATCACACTGACAACTAAGGCCTGGTCAATGTCTTTTTTTTTTTAATTTTTATTTTACTTTTTACTTTTACAGTGGTCTATGTCTTAATCTCCTCTGAGAGTTTATAACCATAAGTATGCTTTTACATAGGTTTGAGGTTCAAGTTTACATTACTCCTCTCCTTTTTTTTTTTTTTCCTGGAAATGTTTTAGTCAAAAAATGAACATAAACTAGCATAAAATGATTTGTGGTTGGTAATACCTCTCGATTACTTGGGAGAAGCAAAATCTCTTCAGAGGGAACATTTCTATCCAAAATTTATAGGATTTTTACAGAAAACACTCTATTAAATGTGAGTTCTCGTCTAAAGATTTTCTATTAAAAATGAAAACCTATTCCTTCCCTAATCCTTTCAGCACCAAATATGAACAAGGGTCAGTGAACCCAAATCCAGCAATATGGCACTTAAGAACTTTGCTGATAAGAAATAATATACTTATCGGAGGGAGAGCATAAAATAATTACAAACCTAAAAGGAATCGAAATGTCTGGGAAAAGAAGACTTTATAAAAGATACAAGACTGGTTTGAATCTTAGAGAAAGACTTCCGTAATTGGAAAATAGAGCTATTGGTGTGCCAAATGCAGTGGTTAGAAGTTAAATGGCAAATTTGACAGCTGAAGAGAGAATTGGTAAGCTAGAAGACAGTCTGGAAGAAATGACACAAAATTCAGCAGAAAGGTAAGGTACAAGAGAGGTTGAAAGAGAATTAAGGCTCCAAGTTATGTATAACAGGAAGTCTAGAAGGAGAAATGGGAGAAAATAGAGGAAGATGAAATATATGAAAATAAAATAGCTGAGACTTTTTCAGCAATGATGAAAGATAAATACCTTAATATTCAGCAAAAAACAATGGAAAAAGCAACAGAGAGAATTTATAACAAACCTGATGATACTGAGTGTGGTTTGCTTTTTGCCAGGATCAGTAATCATGGTGCTCAGTTTTAATGGCTACATGCCTTCATGAGAGAAAGATGCGGATCTGTTGGAGACAGGACACTGGAATGGAGGGCCTCCTACCTCCAATCACACTGACAACTAAGGCCTGGTCAATGTCTTTTTTTTAATTTTTATTTTACTTTTTACTTTTACAGTGGTCTATGTCTTAATCTCCTCTGAGAGTTTATAACCATAAGTATGCTTTTACATAGGTTTGAGGTTCAAGTTTACATTACTCCTCTCCTTTTTTTTTTTTTTCCTGGAAATGTTTTAGTCAAAAAATGAACATAAACTAGCATAAAATGATTTGTGGTTGGTAATACCTCTCGATTACTTGGGAGAAGCAAAATCTCTTCAGAGGGAACATTTCTATCCAAAATTTATAGGATTTTTACAGAAAACACTCTATTAAATGTGAGTTCTCGTCTAAAGATTTTCTATTAAAAATGAAAACCTATTCCTTCCCTAATCCTTTCAGCACCAAATATGAACAAGGGTCAGTGAACCCAAATCCAGCAATATGGCACTTAAGAACTTTGCTGATAAGAAATAATATACTTATCGGAGGGAGAGCATAAAATAATTACAAACCTAAAAGGAATCGAAATGTCTGGGAAAAGAAGACTTTATAAAAGATACAAGACTGGTTTGAATCTTAGAGAAAGACTTCCGTAATTGGAAAATAGAGCTATTGGTGTGCCAAATGCAGTGGTTAGAAGTTAAATGGCAAATTTGACAGCTGAAGAGAGAATTGGTAAGCTAGAAGACAGTCTGGAAGAAATGACACAAAATTCAGCAGAAAGGTAAGGTACAAGAGAGGTTGAAAGAGAATTAAGGCTCCAAGTTATGTATAACAGGAAGTCTAGAAGGAGAAATGGGAGAAAATAGAGGAAGATGAAATATATGAAAATAAAATAGCTGAGACTTTTTCAGCAATGATGAAAGATAAATACCTTAATATTCAGGAAATCATGTCTCAAGCAAACTAAAGGAAAATCAATAGTATTTCCAAGATTTCAGTTCAATCTGTTGGACGTGAAATACATGTTTGTTTCCAACCCCTTCCTCTGTATTTCATTATAATAATTGGAAAGGAAAACATTTTCTAAGACTAGTTACTCACCTGTTTAACGTAGAGTGGAGCAGTGAGTGTGCTCTTAGGCTGAAGGGAACAGTCTTAAATGAAGCCTCAAGGTGTGGGATTAAGAACAAAGATAAAAGGTATGTTGCCCCTGGCATTGAAGGTAAGAGGTGAACCTGGGTTGTCACAGTTGGTGGGAAGGGCAGGCGATTTCTCGGTGAAGTAGCGTAGCGGATAAAAGTGACAAGAGATGGGAAGGAACTGCAGAAAGGAAGACTCATGAGGCTCTTCTGTAATTGTTGAGGGGGATGGAGAGAGAGATCAAATGTGAAATAATTTTCAGTCTTGGTTGACAGTAAGTGTTTAGCAAACGCTTATTACTAAAATTTCTGGTGTGATCCTTTGTTATTAACATTGTTCTGGAATTGCATGTCAAATGATTAGCAAAGAAAAATAGACATGTCAGATAAAAGAAAAACACTTGTATTTTCAGATTATAACTAGACAAATTGATTATAAAAGTTAAAAAAAAAAGGAAAGCATTAACGAACAGCTAGAGAAACGAGGACTAAGAAGGCCAAGGAACTCTATACCAATGAATACTTTTGGAAAAATAAAAGTATTTCACTATGGATGCTTATTACGTAGAAAGATAGGACGAGCCAAGTGCGGAGAGCTGTCTGAGAAAAGTACAAACCAGAGACAGGTATATAAGACATAAGTAAAGGCTGACTTAATATGACGTGGTAGGTAGGAAAAACTAGGCAGTCTAATAGCCAGTTCAGGCGCAGAACCTCGCACTTACCCAGACAACGGCAGGGCCGGCGCTGCACTTCTGCGCCTGCGCCAAACGGCCGCGCTTTCGCCTGGGCAGCCGCGGGGGGGCGCCGGCCCGTTCGGCTCGCAGGAATCCCCGCCTCTTCCGGGCAGAGAACAGGGAGGAGAAGCATTTCCTGCGGCGGGCTTACGTCACTTTCTCTTCAGCTCGGCGTGTGGTCGGCGAGTCCGGACGTGAGTTCAACATGAGGATAGAAAAATGTTATTTCTGTTCGGGCCCTATCTACCCAGGGCACGGCATGATGTTCGTTCGCAATGATTGCAAGGTGAGGCGGCCGGGTCGCTCCCGCCAGGGGGCTCCTCTGCGTCTACGGGTTTGGCCCGGAGTTTCGGCGCGCGAGACTGCTTTTGCTAGGGCCTGCGACCTCCACCTCCCACTTGGGGAGTCTCTCTATGTGGCGTTTCGAGCGGAGCTGGTCACTAGGCTGCTTTTAGCGAGGCCGGCAGTGGGAAGGTTGAGGGGAGCGATTACAACCAGCGCCTGCGGGGAAACTGGGAGTCTGTAGGCCGGCCCTTGTACGTGGGCCTCGTTTTTCAGTCGGTAAACTTTGTGGAACTCTTCTTTGCCGAGGTCCGCGTCTGTACAGATGGATAAGACTTGGAGTCAGTGTTAGTGTGTAGAGTTTTGATAGAAGTGTTGCATATGGCTTAATGGGAGAGTTACATATTAGGAAGTGATTGGAGGTGATTTAAAGACGGGCTATGTGAAAAGACACGGGAAGGACGTGACATCTATCCTGGATCTTGCATTTTGCTTAAGGGCAAAAGGAGGAAGCGTTGTAGGTGGAAGGGAAATGAACAGTTTGAGTAAAGGCACGGAGTGGAGCATTTACTTCTCTGTTAAGGAAGTAACGGAGTACAGATGGTGATAGAGGCTTGGGGTAGGGGTATAAATACGAATATAAGTCTACATAAAAAAGGTGCCTCTGGAAACATAAGATATAAGGATACAGGTCTTACTCAACTTTCGATGGAGTTGCTTCTGGGCAAACCCACTGTAAACCGAAGATGGAAAAGCCTAACCTGCTGCATATTGTATATAGCCTCGACTTCTCTACACTTGCTGAGAACACATTAGCTTACAATTGTGCAGACTCAACTAACACAAAGCCTGTTTTATAAAAAAGTGTTGAATATCTCATGTAATTTATGATATGCTCTACTCAGGTTGAAAAATAGAAGTACAGAACTTCGACTTTGAAGTTGTTCACTTTGGTTCGCTGCCGGATGCCCAGCCACAGAGAGAGTGGTACCACTTTGCTAGCCTGGGAAAGATCAAAAATTGAAGTAGTTTCCCCTGAATGTGTATCATTTTTGCACCATCATGAAGTTGGACCGTCTTGGTTGGGGACAGTCTTTGTAAGGCCTCGTTGTGAAAGGTTTTATGAATCAGGCATGAATATACCTTTCATACTGGAATGAATTTCATTTCTCAGTTCAAACATTGTTTCTCAGGGTTTGAGCTCTTTTATATTTGCTTCTGAATCATTGGACGCTTGTGAAAATACTGATTCTTGGTTTCCACCGTACTTGTTGTTTTGGAATGTCTGGGGGAAGGGGACGGGGAAGAAGCTCTAGGAATCTATATTCAGTGAAGTGATTTTGACATGCTCAAGAATTGCGGTTTGTACTTCATCACCTTATGTGTGTGTTCTACGTGACAGATACTGACCTTGGTAAATTAGGAGTAAGGGGTCTTGCTGAAAATGAAGTACCAAAGCTGTATTTGGGGACCTCAAAGAGTACCTAAATGATTCTTAATTCCTGCTCTCAGGAACACGACAAAGAATTTATAGCAATGAATGAAATGATTTGCCAGGTTGGGGTGTAATACATACTGGGCCTTATGGTGTAGTAGATGATCTCGTCGTCATAATTTTGTCCGTCAGTGTTTTTTTCAGCTGGGTATGGCAGTTGGAAAATACGGTGAGAGCTATCTCGAGTTGGATGTTGACCTGACAGACACAGTAGGAGTTCAAGTTTATGAGGAAGTCTGTCTTTCTAATAAGGATGGTGTTGAGTTAGCTGGGAGCTTGCTTCTAGGGAGACTGGTATATGAAGAGTCTTGGGAAAACTAAACCGAAGATGGAAAAGCCTAACCTGCTGCATATTGTATATAGCCTCGACTTCTCTACACTTGCTGAGAACACATTAGCTTACAATTGTGCAGACTCAACTAACACAAAGCCTGTTTTATAAAAAAGTGTTGAATATCTCATGTAATTTATGATATGCTCTACTCAGGTTGAAAAATAGAAGTACAGAACTTCGACTTTGAAGTTGTTCACTTTGGTTCGCTGCCGGATGCCCAGCCACAGAGAGAGTGGTACCACTTTGCTAGCCTGGGAAAGATCAAAAATTGAAGTAGTTTCCCCTGAATGTGTATCATTTTTGCACCATCATGAAGTTGGACCGTCTTGGTTGGGGACAGTCTTTGTAAGGCCTCGTTGTGAAAGGTTTTATGAATCAGGCATGAATATACCTTTCATACTGGAATGAATTTCATTTCTCAGTTCAAACATTGTTTCTCAGGGTTTGAGCTCTTTTATATTTGCTTCTGAATCATTGGACGCTTGTGAAAATACTGATTCTTGGTTTCCACCGTACTTGTTGTTTTGGAATGTCTGGGGGAAGGGGACGGGGAAGAAGCTCTAGGAATCTATATTCAGTGAAGTGATTTTGACATGCTCAAGAATTGCGGTTTGTACTTCATCACCTTATGTGTGTGTTCTACGTGACAGATACTGACCTTGGTAAATTAGGAGTAAGGGGTCTTGCTGAAAATGAAGTACCAAAGCTGTATTTGGGGACCTCAAAGAGTACCTAAATGATTCTTAATTCCTGCTCTCAGGAACACGACAAAGAATTTATAGCAATGAATGAAATGATTTGCCAGGTTGGGGTGTAATACATACTGGGCCTTATGGTGTAGTAGATGATCTCGTCGTCATAATTTTGTCCGTCAGTGTTTTTTTCAGCTGGGTATGGCAGTTGGAAAATACGGTGAGAGCTATCTCGAGTTGGATGTTGACCTGACAGACACAGTAGGAGTTCAAGTTTATGAGGAAGTCTGTCTTTCTAATAAGGATGGTGTTGAGTTAGCTGGGAGCTTGCTTTCTCTAGGGGAGACTGGTATATCCAGAACAGAGTCCATTGGGGAAATAACATGTAGAGACCCAGAAGCAATAATGAAGAACAAGCACCTCTTTTTTGTTGTTGTTGCTATTTCTCAAATGTTTATATCCTTAGTTCGGGTTTGAATATTTCACTGGACAGGGAATCCTGTTTGTACCTAACAGCCTCCTTGAAAGAGAGTTCCTTATTTAGATATTTTGCTCTCTGAATTAATACTGTGATTCGCTTAAACAATTCTCCAGAAACTGAGTCATCTTTCAATCTTTCACTCTTTCACTCTTTATATCTAGTTATAGGTCCTGTCCATGCTGCCTTTGCAAAAGATAGTGATAGTGGTGTCTTAGCTTGCTTTCTTTCTGCCCTCCTGGTGCCAGATTAAGCACTTGACACTTGTAACCTCCTAGTCTTTCTCCATTTATGCTTGTAGCTTTTGACACCTGTCATGGAAACCTCTCATCTTGTGTTTCAGGTAGCTTCTTAAGAGTAGGATTAGTGTGGTGGTGGTGTTATTTAAACACTAAGTTGTGTCTGACTCTTTTGTGACTTTGTGGACTGTAATCCACCAGGCTTCGCTGTCCGTGGGATTTCCCAAGCAAGAATACGGAAATGGGTTGCTGTTTTCTTCTTTAGGGAATGATCTTTACGTAGGGATTGAACACATGTCTCCTGCATTGGCAGGTGGGTTTCTTACCACCTGGTTACTTGGCTTGAAATGTCTGTACCTTAGTTTTGACCTTTTCTTTGATAGGTCACGACTAGGCATGACAATTCAACTTAATTTTCTTTGCCAAGGTCCACAAATTCAATTACACTTCTCTCTTTGGACTTCCTCTAGTAATACAAATTGTAACTTGTTCTAAGACAGAGTAACAAAATGATGCATTTTAGAGTTAGGAATCCCAGTAAGTCACTTCAGGAGCAGCTTGAATCATCATTAAATTGTCAACACTATTTTTTTAAAATATATTTATTTATTTGACTGCATTGGGTCTTAGTTGAGGCATGCAAGCTTCGTCACCTTGTGGTATGTGGGGTCTTAGTTCCCCGACCAGGGATTGAACCTACATCTACTGCACACTGGAAGGCGCACTCTTAACCATTGGACCACCAAGGGAGTCCCACATTGTAAACACTGTTAAAGGATCACATCTTTGGGGATGGAAGTGAAGAATTAAAGTAGTGAAGAATTTTCCCAACCAACCAGTGCTCTGGGACAACCTAGAGGGATAGGGTGGGGGGGGACATGAGAGGGTGGGCTCAGGATGCGGAGCAGGTATGTATACGTGTGGCTGATTCATGTTGATGTATAGCAGAAACATCACAATATTGTAAAGTAATTTTCCTCTAGTTAAATAAATAAAAAGAATCTTCTTAGTAGATCTCTAAGTAAGTACTTTAGAAAACAAATCTAGCCAGTTTTAGTTGCTTTGTTTTGGAAATTATTGTATGCAACAGTGGAAAGAAACAAAGGACATTTCAGAATGTTTGTTTGAAACTTTACCCCTCCCTGTTGTTGAGGTATTTACAAAGTGAATTTTGAGAATTATTCTGAATTGCGAAGGAGTTTAAATAAACGGCTTCCCTTAAAATTGTTCCCGGCATTTGAGATTATAGTAAAGGTTTCACTGTTATTCTACAAAAAATGGTAGTTTTTAACCATATTTTGGGGGCCCTCAAATCTTTAGTTGTAATGATGTTTGATAGTCAAAAAATAGTTTAATATTTATTTTATGTGATATGTCTCACATTTCTAAATGGTGTTATGAGTAGTAAAAGTAGTTGTGAGTGAGAACCATTATTTTTTTCAGACTGGTAGGGTAACATCCTGTGGCATAAACATTTTTGATGTTGACACTTTTTTTTTAACAGGTGTTCAGATTCTGTAAATCCAAGTGCCATAAAAACTTCAAAAAGAAGCGTAATCCTCGCAAGGTCAGATGGACTAAAGCATTCCGGAAAGCAGCTGGTAAAGAGCTCACAGTGGTGAGTACAGTTAGCTATCACTGCATTTTTTTTATAGTTTCAAAATGTTAATTTTGGGGTGGGGGGCATGATTCAGTTAGCTCTAATAAGGCTTCCCATAGAATGATTAAAAATGAGTGGCTGACCTGCATTTGGCCTTGGCAGTGTCATTCATACGTGGTTCCCAAAACTATAAATCTGCAAGGATTCTGAAAAGGAAAAAAAAATTCCTCATCTAGTTTGTTGAAGTGATTTTTCTTATTCTCAAAAAAGTATTTTTAGTTCTTGCAACAAAGGGGAGAATTGTTTAAATGGATTAAAGTTGAGAATTGCTACTTTGGGATTTTGAAAGGAGACTGAAGTGAACGGGTGTTTGAATAGCAGTGAGGGCCCAGATGAAGCTTGTAATAAGCTTGTTTATCTGTTTCTTTGTGGGACTTTGTGTCTGAGAACAGAGAACTTAGTTAAGGGTGTTGGTGTAAGGAGGAGCAGTGAGGAATCGGGGTGAGCGTTTCATGAGCTGAGCCCCACCATCATGTTGCTGTTATGAGTTGGTCTGAGGTCCCGTGAAGCCTGCGTGCACTCATTCCTTGAAAAGGAGGAGGGGGAGCTGTTGCTGCTTTGGAGGGTGGGAGATCTTTCAGCTGTCCCCTCCCTTCTGTACTTCTTCTTCCTCCCAACTCATGGCTCTTTCAAAATTTAGTTTGAATTGCGAAGGAGTTTAAATAAACGGCTTCCTTAAAATTGTTCGCATTTGAGATTATAGTAAAGGTTTCACTGTTATTCTACAAAAATGGTAGTTTTAACCATATTTTGGGGGCCCTCAAATCTTTAGTTGTAATGATGTTTGATAGTCAAAAAATAGTTTAATATTTATTTTATGTGATATGTCTCACATTTCTAAATGGTGTTATGAGTAGTAAAAGTAGTTGTGAGTGAGAACCATTATTTTTTTCAGACTGGTAGGGTAACATCCTGTGGCATAAACATTTTTGATGTTGACACTTTTTTTTTAACAGGTGTTCAGATTCTGTAAATCCAAGTGCCATAAAAACTTCAAAAAGAAGCGTAATCCTCGCAAGGTCAGATGGACTAAAGCATTCCGGAAAGCAGCTGGTAAAGAGCTCACAGTGGTGAGTACAGTTAGCTATCACTGCATTTTTTTTATAGTTTCAAAATGTTAATTTTGGGGTGGGGGGCATGATTCAGTTAGCTCTAATAAGGCTTCCCATAGAATGATTAAAAATGAGTGGCTGACCTGCATTTGGCCTTGGCAGTGTCATTCATACGTGGTTCCCAAAACTATAAATCTGCAAGGATTCTGAAAAGGAAAAAAAAATTCCTCATCTAGTTTGTTGAAGTGATTTTTCTTATTCTCAAAAAAGTATTTTAGTTCTTGCAACAAAGGGGAGAATTGTTTAAATGGATTAAAGTTGAGAATTGCTACTTTGGGATTTTGAAAGGAGACTGAAGTGAACGGGTGTTTGAATAGCAGTGAGGGCCCAGATGAAGCTTGTAATAAGCTTGTTTATCTGTTTCTTTGTGGGACTTTGTGTCTGAGAACAGAGAACTTAGTTAAGGGTGTTGGTGTAAGGAGGAGCAGTGAGGAATCGGGGTGAGCGTTTCATGAGCTGAGCCCCACCATCATGTTGCTGTTATGAGTTGGTCTGAGGTCCCGTGAAGCCTGCGTGCACTCATTCCTTGAAAAGGAGGAGGGGGAGCTGTTGCTGCTTTGGAGGGTGGGAGATCTTTCAGCTGTCCCCTCCCTTCTGTACTTCTTCTTCCTCCCAACTCATGGCTCTTTCCCACCTTTCCACTTCATAAAGGTATGAAGTAGTTGCTATGAAGCCCTTTCCTGGCTTTCTTAACACCTGAGGTTTTTCAGTGAACGTAAAGAATACAGACAACATGTAAGGCCAAATAATAACTCTTGTCACAAAAATAATTTTCTGTATTGATGAATAAAAAAGTAGCATCTCAAATACAGGTGGAAGTGTATGAGCGAAGAAAGGATGCCAGGTCACAGTCATTTCCTGTTAACCAGTTACCTTGTCATGGCTGAGGTTACTGTGATCTGAACAGAGGCTTTTATATATAAATGAAATAGCTAAGTGGAGACTTAATGCCTGAGGCTGATAGATTCAAAAACCAAGAAGTATCTCTGGTTTTTCCAAAATTATTTTGCATGTTTTGAGATAAATAGGATTGTTAATTGTCAAAATACTGACTACATTTGGAGGGGATCTAAAGAATTTCAGGATGAAGCTCTGGTCATGTGGAGTAGCACCACATTATTTGAAGATGTGTAGTTTCAATTCTGTGCTGCAACACAAAGGTTTATAGGTATTGAAATATATAAACATACTAGATATTTTTGTTGAACCATATGAAGGTCTCAATATTTGACTCTTTTGTTTTTAATTTTTTTCACGTCATGCCTGTTTTATTTATTTATTTCTATTCTGTAATTCTATCCACATATTTTAGTTTGAACAAAGGGAGAATTGTTTAAATGGATTAAAGTTGAGACAGGTTTTAAAGGAACTGAAGTGAACGGGTGTTTGAATAGCAGTGAGGGCCCAGATGAAGCTTGTAATAAGCTTGTTTATCTGTTTCTTTGTGGGACTTTGTGTCTGAGAACAGAGAACTTAGTTAAGGGTGTTGGTGTAAGGAGGAGCAGTGAGGAATCGGGGTGAGCGTTTCATGAGCTGAGCCCCACCATCATGTTGCTGTTATGAGTTGGTCTGAGGTCCCGTGAAGCCTGCGTGCACTCATTCCTTGAAAAGGAGGAGGGGGAGCTGTTGCTGCTTTGGAGGGTGGGAGATCTTTCAGCTGTCCCCTCCCTTCTGTACTTCTTCTTCCTCCCAACTCATGGCTCTTTCCCACCTTTCCACTTCATAAAGGTATGAAGTAGTTGCTATGAAGCCCTTTCCTGGCTTTCTTAACACCTGAGGTTTTTCAGTGAACGTAAAGAATACAGACAACATGTAAGGCCAAATAATAACTCTTGTCACAAAAATAATTTTCTGTATTGATGAATAAAAATGTAGCATCTCAAATACAGGTGGAAGTGTATGAGCGAAGAAAGGATGCCAGGTCACAGTCATTTCCTGTTAACCAGTTACCTTGTCATGGCTGAGGTTACTGTGATCTGAACAGAGGCTTTTATATATAAATGAAATAGCTAAGTGGAGACTTAATGCCTGAGGCTGATAGATTCAAAAACCAAGAAGTATCTCTGGTTTTTCCAAAATTATTTTGCATGTTTTGAGATAAATAGGATTGTTAATTGTCAAAATACTGACTACATTTGGAGGGGATCTAAAGAATTTCAGGATGAAGCTCTGGTCATGTGGAGTAGCACCACATTATTTGAAGATGTGTAGTTTCAATTCTGTGCTGCAACACAAAGGTTTATAGGTATTGAAATATATAAACATACTAGATATTTTTGTTGAACCATATGAAGGTCTCAATATTTGACTCTTTTGTTTTTTAATTTTTTTTCACGTCATGCCTGTTTTATTTATTTATTTCTATTCTGTAATTCTATCCACATGATCATGTGCCTTTCTCCTTTTTTTTGCCTCTAAGTTATCATTTATTTATTTACTTATTTTCATCCATCTTTATTCTTAGGCCTGTGTGGTTCTCCCATTGCAGTGGCCTCTCTTGTTACAGAGCACAAGCTCTGGGTGCATGTGCTCCAGAGCACTGGCTCCTAATTGGATACATCAGTCCAGTTGCTTCACGGCATGTGGGATCTTCCTGGGCCAGAGACCAAACCAGTGCCCCTTACATTGCAAGGCAGACTCTTTACCCACTGGACCACCAGGGAAGCCCTGACTATTTTATTTTATATTTTATGTTCTCATCCATCTTTTTGTTCTTTGGCATGTGTGGGCATCCCATTGCAGTGGCCTCTCTCATTGCAGAGCACCGGCTCTGGGCGCATGCCCTCCAGAGTGCTGGCGCGTCATTGGACACACTGGTCCAGCTGCTCTGCAGCATGTGGAGTCTTACCGGGCCAAGGATCGTACTGGTGCCCCCTGCACTGCAAGGTGGACTCTCCACCCACTGGATCACCAGGAAGGCCCCAATATGTGACTTTTTTTTTTTATGGGAAAAGACAGTTTCATATGGTTCAGTCTGATGCAAAGTTTACTGGCTGTGAGTCTCATTCTAGGAACAGGAATTTAGAGAAGCTTTTTAGTTTATAATCCTCGTGATTGTTAAAGGCCCTTCTGAGGGATAGGGGTGATCTTCTCCCCTCTCCTCCCATTGAGAATCATTCATATGTAGAAAAGTGTTTTCATTAGGGCTGTCTTGTATGTTGTGTTTAAAGGAGATAAAGTTTGAAAACTGACATTCTCTGGGATCACTTTGGGGAATTGTTAATTGTAAAATTCTACATTTGAGGGATCTAAAGAATTTCAGGATGAAGCTCTGGTCATGTGGAGTAGCACCACATTATTTGAAGATGTGTAGTTTCAATTCTGTGCTGCAACACAAAGGTTTATAGGTATTGAAATATATAAACATACTAGATATTTTTGTTGAACCATATGAAGGTCTCAATATTTGACTCTTTCGTTTTTGATTTTTTTCACGTCATGCCTGTTTTATTTATTTATTTCTATTCTG
The DNA here is from genome assembly GCA_022376925.1 of Tragulus kanchil. Lineage (NCBI taxonomy): Eukaryota > Metazoa > Chordata > Mammalia > Artiodactyla > Tragulidae > Tragulus > Tragulus kanchil. The sequence goes on along the minus strand of JAIOJX010000024.1, from coordinate 116,444,192 downwards.
TAATTCTATCCACATGATCATGTGCCTTTCTCCTTTTTTTTGCCTCTAAGTTATCATTTATTTATTTACTTATTTTCATCCATCTTTATTCTTAGGCCTGTGTGGTTCTCCCATTGCAGTGGCCTCTCTTGTTACAGAGCACAAGCTCTGGGTGCATGTGCTCCAGAGCACTGGCTCCTAATTGGATACATCAGTCCAGTTGCTTCACGGCATGTGGGATCTTCCTGGGCCAGAGACCAAACCAGTGCCCCTTACATTGCAAGGCAGACTCTTTACCCACTGGACCACCAGGGAAGCCCTGACTATTTTATTTTATATTTTATGTTCTCATCCATCTTTTTGTTCTTTGGCATGTGTGGGCATCCCATTGCAGTGGCCTCTCTCATTGCAGAGCACCGGCTCTGGGCGCATGCCCTCCAGAGTGCTGGCGCGTCATTGGACACACTGGTCCAGCTGCTCTGCAGCATGTGGAGTCTTACCGGGCCAAGGATCGTACTGGTGCCCCCTGCACTGCAAGGTGGACTCTCCACCCACTGGATCACCAGGAAGGCCCCAATATGTGACTTTTTTTTTTTATGGGAAAAGACAGTTTCATATGGTTCAGTCTGATGCAAAGTTTACTGGCTGTGAGTCTCATTCTAGGAACAGGAATTTAGAGAAGCTTTTTAGTTTATAATCCTCGTGATTGTTAAAGGCCCTTCTGAGGGATAGGGGTGATCTTCTCCCCTCTCCTCCCATTGAGAATCATTCATATGTAGAAAAGTGTTTTCATTAGGGCTGTCTTGTATGTTGTGTTTAAAGGAGATAAAGTTTGAAAACTGACATTCTCTGGGATCACTTTGGGGGAATTCTTAATACGTATTCATAGCACTTGAAACACTTAGAACTTTTGTGAAAAGAAAAAATTTTAAGAAAGACTTCTTTCTCAAAACCATATTTCTCATCTTTTTACAGGATAATTCATTTGAATTTGAAAAACGTAGAAATGAACCTGTCAAATACCAGCGAGAGCTATGGAATAAAACCAGTAAGTCACAGGGAAATACCAGGAATTTTCGGGAGATAGTGATTTGGGATATTAGCATAGCTTTAATATCAGCTGATTAAATATTAAATTTCTTTTAGTCAGATTTTATACTTTTATCCTTATTTCAGTGGCTCTGTTGTATTTGTGTTTTGGTTTTTTTTTTTCCTGGCCACTTCTGTTGGTCTTTCATTTATTTATTTTCATCCATCTTTGTTCTTTGGACTGTGTTGGCCTCCCATCACAGTGGCCTCTCTCGCTGCAGAGCACTGGCTCTGGGCGCACGTGCTCCAGAGCACTGGCTTGGTAGTTGGACACATTGGTCCAGCCACTCCGTGGCACATGGGATCTTCCCAGTCCAGGGATCGAACCGGCACCCCTTGCACTGCAAGGTGGTGTCCTTACCCACTGGACCACCAGGGAAGCCCATATTTGTGTTTTTTACTATGTAAGCTATCCCAAATCCTTTTCAGAATTGCCTGATGTATCCATTAAAAAGTAACATAATTATTAAATTTGCTGTTATTTGAGGTGCCTACTCATATATAAGAACAGTCAAATATCTGAAAACAAAAAACCGGAGATGTGGAATGCTTTTTTGGTTTGTGGCATAGTTAAAATATGCACAAAAAATGAACACTTTACAAGTGTAGATACTTGGTTTAGGGATATAAATTTTTTTTCTGTATAGTTTATAAAGTACTGATTCTGTAAGTTAAAAAGTAAAGAATGTAAGCATTATAATTACAGATTTTCTAGATGATTTCTAAGCGTTTAATTTGGGGAAAAATGAAATTATTGGCTACTGAAACTAAAAGCAGTACTGTTTAGTCATAATCTGCCTACATACCTACATACTTACCTCGTTCTCTCCTTGTTTTACTTACTTATCTAAGCAAACAGAGACTTTAATTAAAAAAATTTTAAGAAAGACTTCTTTCTCAAAACCATATTTCTCATCTTTTACAGGATAATTCATTTGAATTTGAAAAACGTAGAAATGAACCTGTCAAATACCAGCGAGAGCTATGGAATAAAACCAGTAAGTCACAGGGAAATACCAGGAATTTTCGGGAGATAGTGATTTGGGATATTAGCATAGCTTTAATATCAGCTGATTAAATATTAAATTTCTTTTAGTCAGATTTTATACTTTTATCCTTATTTCAGTGGCTCTGTTGTATTTGTGTTTTGGTTTTTTTTTTTCCTGGCCACTTCTGTTGGTCTTTCATTTATTTATTTTCATCCATCTTTGTTCTTTGGACTGTGTTGGCCTCCCATCACAGTGGCCTCTCTCGCTGCAGAGCACTGGCTCTGGGCGCACGTGCTCCAGAGCACTGGCTTGGTAGTTGGACACATTGGTCCAGCCACTCCGTGGCACATGGGATCTTCCCAGTCCAGGGATCGAACCGGCACCCCTTGCACTGCAAGGTGGTGTCCTTACCCACTGGACCACCAGGGAAGCCCATATTTGTGTTTTTTACTATGTAAGCTATCCCAAATCCTTTTCAGAATTGCCTGATGTATCCATTAAAAAGTAACATAATTATTAAATTTGCTGTTATTTGAGGTGCCTACTCATATATAAGAACAGTCAAATATCTGAAAACAAAAAACCGGAGATGTGGAATGCTTTTTTGGTTTGTGGCATAGTTAAAATATGCACAAAAAATGAACACTTTACAAGTGTAGATACTTGGTTTAGGGATATAAATTTTTTTTCTGTATAGTTTATAAAGTACTGATTCTGTAAGTTAAAAAGTAAAGAATGTAAGCATTATAATTACAGATTTTCTAGATGATTTCTAAGCGTTTAATTTGGGGAAAAATGAAATTATTGGCTACTGAAACTAAAAGCAGTACTGTTTAGTCATAATCTGCCTACATACCTACATACTTACCTCGTTCTCTCCTTGTTTTACTTACTTATCTAAGCAAACAGAGACTTTAATTAAAAAAAAATTTTCATACATGGGAAAACTTTGTTCATTAAACTAGCTTGTAGATTATACTGTGTATGTGTGTAGTGTGAGGCCCTTGACCCTGAGTTTTCTCCTTCTCCCATGCCTGCTCATATAACCTTTAGCCACTTGTAGTCTTGGGTGTGGAGCTGATGCAGTTTGTTAACTAGACATCTCTAAGATTTAGAATTCTACCAGCTTTATCAGTTTCTAAAGGATTACTGGCAAGACAGTTTTTTCCACACCTTTTCATTAGTTAGTCACAGGACTTCAATTGGAAAGTTACGTCCTTTGTAGTAGCATCTGACACCCTCCAGAGCCTTGTTTATCTTTCTGAACCGTGTGGAAAACTCAGACTGGATTTGGAGCTGCCTAAGTATTCTGCCCCTTGGTGTGCTGATTTGTTTTTTCTTTTTTCTTTTTCTAAAAAAGATATTTTCTTTCTCTTCTTGTAATAAGAGGAAGAACTAATTTCTGAATACCAGTTGATTTATTGAGTTTATTTAGTAAGGAAATAATACTGATTCAAACCTGGGAACTTCTAGGCTTAATAGGATTTGTAAAAATTGAGGTTACGATTGACATGTAATTTTAATCTTAGGTACACAACCCAGTGACTCATTATTTGTATATTTTGTGATTTTAATTACCACATCTACACCATACATCACTAGCTATACATACATATTTCATAAGATTATTAAATTAATTCCTAAAGGCCTTTTTTGACAGAGACAGTATCAGAAGATCCTAAAGCATATCTGGACCCCTTGAGTTTTATTTCATTTTAGGCTTTGTTTTCTTTTTTGTTACCTCTTGAGGATAGCAGCTCCAGACCTTTTTATCCACTTTTACTTGGTGGCTATTCAGCTCGATGTGGAAACTGAGGGTGCATGTGTTATTTTAGTCATCTGTGGGTATTCAGTTCCTAAGACCCTCTGTGCTGGTATTGTGATATTCCTGTTGTTTCTGAGAGATACTGTGTGTTCTCTAAGATGTTGTATCCTTTACCGGTAACTACTGACTCTAGCACATGAAGATGAACAAGGCGTACACAGTCCCTGACTTTTTGGTATTTTACTAAGTGCTCCTATTTTATTGTTTCAGTTAGATGGGTTGGGTCAGGTATTAAGACAGAGTCTCATTCATTTGCCCCACTCGGATACCCAGACTGCACTTTAAGGGTCTCGATTGGGATTTGTGCTACTCAGTGTGGTAGCCACTTGCCACAGGAGTCAGTCAACAGTTAAACTGAATTGTCTGAATTGCAATGTGCTGTAAATGTAAAATACAGTCTGGGTTTTGAACACTTAGTATGAAAACAAACATAAAATCTCAGTAAATAGTTTTTTATGTTAATTACATGTTGAAATGACAGTGTTTTGAAAATGTTGGGTTAAACAGAATATCTCTTAATTTTGAACTGTTCCCTTTTTAAAAAATGCAGCTACCAGAAAATGTAGATTAGAGATGTGGTTTCTCTTACTGGACAGTGCTGATACAGATTCTGGAGTATACTTGGATTCAAATCCCTTATACACAGATGTGTGCAAGGCTTTGTGTTTGGTTTTGGTGGTTAAGAATGTGGCAAATCGACTGGTTCATTCTACCAGTATTTGTAATATGCAGATCATATTGTAGACACTTGAAGAAAAAGTGGTTTTTATTACCAGGAAAGTACACTCTTTATGGAGATGACAAACTAAGAATGAGATTGTCATTAACCGGAGTTCTCTGTAGAATAAAAATTGAAAAGCGTTGGGCTGGTTTCAAGTCCAAGGAAAATTCACTAGTAGTAAAGGCTTTTGCAACATTAAATGATACTTCAAAAAGAGTCAACAGTGACGTTAACCAAGAGTATATACCTTTGTCAGCTAGTTCAGTCGGAATTGTTTTTGCAGTGAGTTTTTTGTTTAATCTGTTTCTAAACCAGAATAACGAGTGGATTGTTAGAGCTCTTGTTGATAATCATCTCAGTTGCATGTATATAAATTTATTAACTTTTATGAATTTTTTTAATAGTTGATGCAATGAAGAGAGTTGAAGAGATCAAACAGAAACGACAGGCTAAATTTATAATGAACAGGTATGAATATTTTAAAATATTCTTTATTTTCACATAACTTTAGACTTGGAAAACTGGCAAGATAATATAAGGAACTCTTGTATATTCTGTTAGCATTTTGCCAGGTTTACTGTAACTCTGTGTGTAGTAAGTTGAAGACATGATCCCTTTTCCTCTTAAGTTTACTTCAGTGTATATATCCTAAAAATAGTATGTTCTTTTTCTGTGTGGATTTTTAAAATTGAGGTGTAATTGACATGCAGCATTATATTAGGATCAGGTGTACAACATAGAAAAATACTCATATAACCACAGTGTAGTTGTTAGATCAGAAACTCAGCACTGATAAAATATGGTTACTTAATTGATAGACCTTGCTGGATTTTACCAGTTGTACCAGTAATGTCCTTCCTAACAGCAGAACATCCTGGACCATGCATTGTGTTTACCAGTCATATCTCCTCAAGCTTCTTTAATCCAGACAGTTTCTCACCTTTGTCTTAGATGACATTGACAATCTTGAAGAGTACATGTGAATTATTTCATAGGAATGTTCCTCACTTTGAGTTTGTTTGACGTTTCCTTCATGATTAGATTCAGGTTAGGGACCTTTGACCAGACTGTTACAGAAATGTGTCCTTACGTGTCCTGTCAGGTGTATGTTGCCCGTTACTGGTGAGGTGGGCTTTGATCACTTGGTTAAAGTAGGATTTTCTAGTTTTCTCCGCTGGGAAGTCACTTCTTCCACCTTTGTAATCCATACATATCTTGAGGGAGACACATTGAGACTCTATGCAGAGCCTGAAATTCCTCCGACTGGTACCTACTAGTTTTAGCATCCATTAGAGTCTGCCTGAATCTTACTGTCATTATTGTTACCATGTGGTGATTTTTCTGATTTCATCATTTTCTCCCTGTTTATTAATTGGCTTTCTTATTTAAGAAAGAGCATTTTTCTTTTTCTCCAATTCCAAATTTGTTCTTTTATTCATTTATTCACACCATATCTATGTGTAGACATTAGTTTTTACTGTATTCAGTGTGTCATAATTCTTTGTTATTGTTTATTTTGATGTTCTAAGTACCCCAAGTTGGCTGGTGAAGGAGGGAGGCCCATTTTCTTTATGGCTAACAGGATTTTCAAGTGCCTTCATTTTCTTTACTTAAACTTTTAAAAGACTTGTCAAGATAATATAAGGAACTCTTGTATATTCTGTTAGCATTTTGCCAGGTTTACTGTAACTCTGTGTAGTAAGTTGAAGACATGATCCCTTTTCCTCTTAAGTTTACTTCAGTGTATATATCCTAAAAATAGTATGTTCTTTTTCTGTGTGGATTTTAAAATTGAGGTGTAATTGACATGCAGCATTATATTAGGATCAGGTGTACAACATAGAAAAATACTCATATAACCACAGTGTAGTTGTTAGATCAGAAACTCAGCACTGATAAAATATGGTTACTTAATTGATAGACCTTGCTGGATTTTACCAGTTGTACCAGTAATGTCCTTCCTAACAGCAGAACATCCTGGACCATGCATTGTGTTTACCAGTCATATCTCCTCAAGCTTCTTTAATCCAGACAGTTTCTCACCTTTGTCTTAGATGACATTGACAATCTTGAAGAGTACATGTGAATTATTTCATAGGAATGTTCCTCACTTTGAGTTTGTTTGACGTTTCCTTCATGATTAGATTCAGGTTAGGGACCTTTGACCAGACTGTTACAGAAATGTGTCCTTACGTGTCCTGTCAGGTGTATGTTGCCCGTTACTGGTGAGGTGGGCTTTGATCACTTGGTTAAAGTAGGATTTTCTAGTTTTCTCCGCTGGGAAGTCACTTCTTCCACCTTTGTAATCCATACATATCTTGAGGGAGACACATTGAGACTCTATGCAGAGCCTGAAATTCCTCCGACTGGTACCTACTAGTTTTAGCATCCATTAGAGTCTGCCTGAATCTTACTGTCATTATTGTTACCATGTGGTGATTTTTCTGATTTCATCATTTTCTCCCTGTTTATTAATTGGCTTTCTTATTTAAGAAAGAGCATTTTTCTTTTTCTCCAATTCCAAATTTGTTCTTTTATTCATTTATTCACACCATATCTATGTGTAGACATTAGTTTTTACTGTATTCAGTGTGTCATAATTCTTTGTTATTGTTTATTTTGATGTTCTAAGTACCCCAAGTTGGCTGGTGAGGGTTCCTTCAGGCAGGCTCTGTGTTTTTTGACAGGGCCATCATTCTTGGAGTGCTTTCTTGCTTTATGGCTAACAGGATTTTCAAGTGTCATCTTGCACTTTCTCTGCCCTAGCTTGAAATTGGCTATTTCTTTAGAAGAGGCATCACTTTTGATCCAGTCAGCATAAAATTCTCTCATAGAAAAGCATGTGTCAACAGCTTTTTGGCTTTAAATTTAAAAAAAAAAAAAATTTAAGTATTACAAAAAGGGGCCCAAACGCTTGAGAACTAGTCTGTGGGATTTTTCTTGTTGCTGTTGTTAAATGTCTTACGTGTTTTGTGCTCTTGTAATTACTGAATGATTAAAAAATTAGATCACACATAGATTACATTTTTTGCCTCAGAGAGACAACATTTTAATGATTAGAGATTTATACTCTGTGTGTGTAATCTCTTAAGACTTGATAATTTTTTGTTGCAGTCACATTCCTTCATTCACTGTGCAAATACATACTCAGCCCCTAATTTATTATGAGTAGTTATTAATTTATGACTGTGCTCTATAAATACAGTGAATGAACAAATTGGGAGTTTAGGAATCACATTTAAGGTAATAAGGAACAAGGAACAAATTGTATTCCCATTTCTCATCTGTGTGGCTAACTAAATACAATTTTTACAAATTATGAATTACTGTCTTTTAGAGAGGTTTTAGTAACTGAGATTTTGACCTTGATGTCTTTTATTTTAGGTTGAAGAAAAATAAAGAACTACAGAAAGTTCAGGATGTTAAAGAAGTCAAGCAAAACATCCATCTTATCCGGGCTCCTCTTGCCGGTAAGTACTGAATTGCGGAGGAGTTCTCTGCCATAAATAGAGAAATGAAAAGGCTAAATTTTTGTGGTCCATGTAATTGAATACCAACCAGTTTTTTTGAGGGTGAATCTTTTTTCATGTAAATGTTCTCCTCATTTATGATATGACTTGGTTATTTATAAAAGTAATTTATTCAGTATATTTCAGAATTCCATTCAGTTTATTCTGTCATAAAATCATAGCTTCCATAAAATCTCTCTCCAAATTAATCAGAATAATTTAAGTCATAAATCAGTAGATGGGTTTTGCCTCTGCTTGTTTTGGTTAAAAGGGGAATATTTTATATTAATAATTCTCAAACTTCCTTTGGTGAGGGAACTACTTGCGGGACTTAGTATGTGAGCACAGAGCTTCAAGCCCCTTGGATCCGGGCCTCTGCGTTAATAGCTTGCCAGGTGATTCTGATATCTCAGATTGAGAAACCACAGTTTCATATTAAAACCTCCCCTTGTGCTTAGGTAACATACAGATAGGCACTCACTTGGGCAGACACTTTTTTGCGTATTTTTCTTGCGTGAGGTACTGGGAAACCAGTGTTTTTACTCATCTGGCAGCAAGTACAATCTTATCAAAAGGAGGGACATTTTGTTGGGATTTGACTATGCCTGAACCTTAGTGAAGTCAAATTCTGTAATGACAGAATTGTCGCTATGGGCAGATAAATTAGATCACATAGATTAGAAGGAAATTTAAAAACTCTGTGTGTGTAATCTCTTAAGACTTGATAATTTTTTGTTGCAGTCACATTCCTTCATTCACTGTGCAAATACATACTCAGCCCCTAATTTATTATGAGTAGTTATTAATTTATGACTGTGCTCTATAAATACAGTGAATGAACAAATTGGGAGTTTAGGAATCACATTTAAGGTAATAAGGAACAAGGAACAAATTGTATTCCCATTTCTCATCTGTGTGGCTAACTAAATACAATTTTTACAAATTATGAATTACTGTCTTTTAGAGAGGTTTTAGTAACTGAGATTTTGACCTTGATGTCTTTTATTTTAGGTTGAAGAAAAATAAAGAACTACAGAAAGTTCAGGATGTTAAAGAAGTCAAGCAAAACATCCATCTTATCCGGGCTCCTCTTGCCGGTAAGTACTGAATTGCGGAGGAGTTCTCTGCCATAAATAGAGAAATGAAAAGGCTAAATTTTTGTGGTCCATGTAATTGAATACCAACCAGTTTTTTTGAGGGTGAATCTTTTTTCATGTAAATGTTCTCCCTCATTTATGATATGACTTGGTTATTTATAAAAGTAATTTATTCAGTATATTTCAGAATTCCATTCAGTTTATTCTGTCATAAAATCATAGCTTCCATAAAATCTCTCTCCAAATTAATCAGAATAATTTAAGTCATAAATCAGTAGATGGGTTTTGCCTCTGCTTGTTTTGGTTAAAAGGGGAATATTTTATATTAATAATTCTCAAACTTCCTTTGGTGAGGGAACTACTTGCGGGACTTAGTATGTGAGCACAGAGCTTCAAGCCCCTTGGATCCGGGCCTCTGCGTTAATAGCTTGCCAGGTGATTCTGATATCTCAGATTGAGAAACCACAGTTTCATATTAAAACCTCCCCTTGTGCTTAGGTAACATACAGATAGGCACTCACTTGGGCAGACACTTTTTTGCGTATTTTTCTTGCGTGAGGTACTGGGAAACCAGTGTTTTTACTCATCTGGCAGCAAGTACAATCTTATCAAAAGGAGGGACATTTTGTTGGGATTTGACTATGCCTGAACCTTAGTGAAGTCAAATTCTGTAATGACAGAATTGTCGCTTATGCAGATTTATGCAGAAGTCCCAGCTAGGGCTTTTTTTGTACCAAATTAAAAACAAATAGAATCCTGGAGCATTGTTTCACATATAGATTATATGGAGTGACACCCCAAAAATAATAGGACGGAACTGTTCTTATCTCAGGTTTTAGGGAGCCCTTTTTGAGGTGCAGCGGTGAGAGCAGAGACCTGGTTCCAGACGGCCGGGTTCACACCCCAGCTCTTGGTCTTAGTGGACTTCCTGGCCCAGTGGCTCGGGTCACTGCTTCACCATCTATGGGCCTCCATTCTCGCGTTTTTAACCTGTCGGTTGTCGTGGGGGTGAGATGAGAAATGTGTGCAGAATGTGTGGCCAATCAGAGAGCCTGTGTGAGTTTAGTTATTGCTTGTAAATTACCTAAGAATGTTTAATGTTGTAGAATGGCCAAGATTCTTTATGAAGTGTGGATATGAGTTCCAAGATCACACTGAATCAGTAAGAGTTTTATTTCTTTATTTCAAGGCAAAGGAAAGCAGCTGGAAGACAAAATGGTACAGAAATTACAAGAGGATGTGGACATGGAAGATGTTTCTTAAAATTCTTACTGTCTGTGAGCATTTCTATAAGTGCATCTGGAATTCTCCTTTGGAGACTCAGAACTTCTAAGTTATTGGGTTTTTTTTTTCCCCCACGTGAGGTCACTTAAATGAAAGGGGAGTAAAGTATTTCTCCTGCATTGATACTTGCAGAACAGCAAGTAGGACTGATGCTAGATTGCATCTCAGCATGGAACCTTCACTGAGAGACATGCTTAATCATGAAAATTATGTTTGTAAATACGAAGTGAATGTGAATACCTGTCAGACGCGTAAAATCAAGCCCTTGGATCCGGGCCTCTGCGTTAATAGCTTGCCAGGTGATTCTGATATCTCAGATTGAGAAACCACAGTTTCATATTAAAACCTCCCTTGTGCTTAGGTAACATACAGATAGGCACTCACTTGGGCAGACACTTTTGCGTATTTTTCTTGCGTGAGGTACTGGGAAACCAGTGTTTTTACTCATCTGGCAGCAAGTACAATCTTATCAAAAGGAGGGACATTTTGTTGGGATTTGACTATGCCTGAACCTTAGTGAAGTCAAATTCTGTAATGACAGAATTGTCGCTTATGCAGATTTATGCAGAAGTCCCAGCTAGGGCTTTTTGTCCCAAAATTTAAAAAACAAATAGAATCCTGGAGCATTGTTTCACATATAGATTATATGGAGTGACACCCCAAAAATAATAGGACGGAACTGTTCTTATCTCAGGTTTTAGGGAGCCCTTTTTGAGGTGCAGCGGTGAGAGCAGAGACCTGGTTCCAGACGGCCGGGTTCACACCCCAGCTCTTGGTCTTAGTGGACTTCCTGGCCCAGTGGCTCGGGTCACTGCTTCACCATCTATGGGCCTCCATTCTCGCGTTTTTAACCTGTCGGTTGTCGTGGGGGTGAGATGAGAAATGTGTGCAGAATGTGTGGCCAATCAGAGAGCCTGTGTGAGTTTAGTTATTGCTTGTAAATTACCTAAGAATGTTTAATGTTGTAGAATGGCCAAGATTCTTTATGAAGTGTGGATATGAGTTCCAAGATCACACTGAATCAGTAAGAGTTTTATTTCTTTATTTCAAGGCAAAGGAAAGCAGCTGGAAGACAAAATGGTACAGAAATTACAAGAGGATGTGGACATGGAAGATGTTTCTTAAAATTCTTACTGTCTGTGAGCATTTCTATAAGTGCATCTGGAATTCTCCTTTGGAGACTCAGAACTTCTAAGTTATTGGGTTTTTTTTTTCCCCCACGTGAGGTCACTTAAATGAAAGGGGAGTAAAGTATTTCTCTCCTGCATTGATACTTGCAGAACAGCAAGTAGGACTGATGCTAGATTGCATCTCAGCATGGAACCTTCACTGAGAGACATGCTTTTTAAATCATGAAAATTATGTTTGTAAATACAGAAGTGAATTGTGGACATACCATGGTCATGACTAGTAATATACAAAACAAAATTTTCTTTGCAGTAAAATATTTCCTTTTTACTGTTCTAGACAGAATACAGCAAGCAACTAACAATCTGTATGATAATTAGCTTCAAGTAATATCTTTTGATTTTAATATTTCTGGTTTTGGCTTATTAGCATCTTTGAAGAACATAATGGTCCAGTGTACTAAAGCCTAACTATGTTGGACTGTTTTGTTGTGATTTAACTATCATGATAGTCATTTATGGATGTTGAGGTTGAATTGAATAGTCTGTTCCTGACAATTCCTTTGTAATTTCCACTTTGGCGAATACTCAATGGTAAGTGGAGATTCCTACTAGAATAAACATTTTTCCATGACTCCATTGCCTTTTAAAGTATTTGGTGTGGTTTTCTTTTTAAAAACTCATAATTGTTTTTAAGAATGGGATGTATGGGTAACACATTATAGATTATTTGCACATAAGGTTGTTTCTAAACTAACTGCCTACATATTTATTTAAAACTACTAAACAAAAAGTAGAGATGGCCAGGTGGCTCAGTGATGAAGAATCTACCTGCCAGTACAGGAGATGGAAGAGACGCAGATTCGATTCCTAGGTCAGGAAGATCCCCTGGAGAAGGAAATGGCAACCCACTCCAGTATTCCTGCCAGGAAATCCCATGGACAGATTATAGTCTGTGCACTTGGAGAAAGTTGGACACAACGGAGCACAGCTCAGCATCAGACAAAAGGTATGAAGTATCGGTTGCTTCGCAGAAATTGCTTTGCTCACACCTGTTACAGAAGTAGATCTGTTTAAAAAGAAATTCATACTTTATGCTTACATTATTTATGAGTAAGTATGTTAAGAGTATTAAGTAACTCAAAGCCCTAAAAACTTTATTTTCTTAGGACAAAATTTAGAATAACAATTTCTTAAGGTTGTATAATTATGTAGTAATGGCTAAACTTTTATTTCAATATTAGGTAAGTATAAAAATGGACTGATCACTGGACCAGGTGTTAAATTTGAATCCTGCTTTGTTCTTACTGATAAAGTAAAGCTCATTTGTAAGGGAAATATGTTTGTTAAAGACATTTGTAAAATTGAAGTTTTCATTCCATACTATACATTTGTGTTTGTTTTAATATAAATTTGTTTTAAAATTACATACTATTAAGAAACAAGTTTCCTACTGTGCAGTTTAGAGAGCAGCTTGGCTACTGCTTTGAGATCATTAATTTGGGGAAATTGACATTGTGTCTTTCATTTAACATTCAGGCAGTTCTCTTAGCATCAGGATTTCATATTATTATGAGATACCAGATTTCATTATAAAGTATTTGGATGCAAATGCAGTGATTTCATCCACCCGGAGCTTTCTAAGCTTGGTTGGACCACTGAGGATGAGTTTTCCCTTTAAAGTTTGCCTGAGAGATGCATGGTACAGTGCTTCTAGGTTACTGTTGTTTTAACTTGCCTGGTTGAGATCTCTGCTGGACTGTCAGCATAACACGAAAGCACGAATTGTCCACATGCTCACTACACAGAATGTATTCTGTCATTGTTTAAGAGCAGTATCATCTGAAAGTTGTAGAATTTTTTTAAACACCTCTTAGAAACCCTTGTAAGATGCGGAAAGAAATTCTACCATGAAAAAATCTCATTTCTTAAAAATAGAAACCCTAGGAAGATGCTTACCCTGGAGAAGGAAATGGCAACCCACTCCAGTATTCCTGCCAGGAAATCCCATGGACAGATTATAGTCTGTGCACTTGGAGAAAGTTGGACACAACGGAGCACAGCTCAGCATCAGACAAAAGGTATGAAGTATCGGTTGCTTCGCAGAAATTGCTTTGCTCACACCTGTTACAGAAGTAGATCTGTTTAAAAAGAAATTCATACTTTATGCTTACATTATTTATGAGTAAGTATGTTAAGAGTATTAAGTAACTCAAAGCCCTAAAAACTTTATTTTCTTAGGACAAAATTTAGAATAACAATTTCTTAAGGTTGTATAATTATGTAGTAATGGCTAAACTTTTATTTCAATATTAGGTAAGTATAAAAATGGACTGATCACTGGACCAGGTGTTAAATTTGAATCCTGCTTTGTTCTTACTGATAAAGTAAAGCTCATTTGTAAGGGAAATATGTTTGTTAAAGACATTTGTAAAATTGAAGTTTTCATTCCATACTATACATTTGTGTTTGTTTTAATATAAATTTGTTTTAAAATTACATACTATTAAGAAACAAGTTTCCTACTGTGCAGTTTAGAGAGCAGCTTGGCTACTGCTTTGAGATCATTAATTTGGGGAAATTGACATTGTGTCTTTCATTTAACATTCAGGCAGTTCTCTTAGCATCAGGATTTCATATTATTATGAGATACCAGATTTCATTATAAAGTATTTGGATGCAAATGCAGTGATTTCATCCACCCGGAGCTTTCTAAGCTTGGTTGGACCACTGAGGATGAGTTTTCCCTTTAAAGTTTGCCTGAGAGATGCATGGTACAGTGCTTCTAGGTTACTGTTGTTTTAACTTGCCTGGTTGAGATCTCTGCTGGACTGTCAGCATAACACGAAAGCACGAATTGTCCACATGCTCACTACACAGAATGTATTCTGTCATTGTTTAAGAGCAGTATCATCTGAAAGTTGTAGAATTTTTTTAAACACCTCTTAGAAACCCTTGTAAGATGCAGAAAGAAATTCTCACATGAAAAAAAAAAATCTCATTTCTTAAAAATAGAAACCCTAGGAAGATGCTTACCCTATAAAAGAAAGTTTGAGAAGGGCTAGCCTACTCTCTTGTGAAGCAGACAGCATTATTCTAATTTTCTACATGGCAAAATCTTAGGTGTAGGGGACTTGCCTCTGTACTTCATGGAACAGAAGATGGAAGGCATCTGTGTCCTTTCCAGTCTCTCTCCAGAGTTGCCCCGCACAGATGCAGGAGGGGTTTATCCAGAGCCTCCCAGCTCCAGCCTCAACAAGTCCAGGTGATGGCTGCATCACTCACTTGACTGTGCTTTGGTTTCTTCATCTGGAAAAAAAAAAAAAAAAATAGAGATGATATGACCAATCACAGGGTTTTTAGGAGGACCTAGTTAGTTCATACATGTAAAATAGTCATTTCAGGGCCACCACCATGGTAAACTACTAAAATGTTAGTATTAGGGTTAGGTTTGTGACTACAGAAAACTTAGTAACAGCAAAAGGCTTTGACTTGGTAGAAAAGTGGGGGAACTTAGGATTACAGGATAGTTTTGCTCAATTGAGTGCAGTGTAGTTAGTCTACAAAGGGACATGATTTAAAATGTTAATTTTAACCTTTATGTCAGCTGGCAGATTCATTTAGTAAGAGCATCTTATTCCCCAGACATTCTCTGCTATGAAAATTGGGAGGGTGAAATATATTTATGGTTCATGAGAATTAGTTTAAAAGAATGAATCATTGTCCATCCTTATAAGGGCTAATTTATATGAGAAGTTATATTTTCCCTGTGCTCTTTAGCTTACATTTTAGATGGCGATATGGAAAAAATCAAGCTTGTCCTGAGGATGAGTTTTCCCTTTAAAGTTTGCCTGAGAGATGCATGGTACAGTGCTTCTAGGTTACTGTTGTTTTAACTTGCCTGGTTGAGATCTCTGCTGGACTGTCAGCATAACACGAAAGCACGAATTGTCCACATGCTCACTACACAGAATGTATTCTGTCATTGTTTAAGAGCAGTATCATCTGAAAGTTGTAGAATTTTTTTAAACACCTCTTAGAAACCCTTGTAAGATGCAGAAAGAAATTCTCACATGAAAAAAAAAAATCTCATTTCTTAAAAATAGAAACCCTAGGAAGATGCTTACCCTATAAAAGAAAGTTTGAGAAGGGCTAGCCTACTCTCTTGTGAAGCAGACAGCATTATTCTAATTTTCTACATGGCAAAATCTTAGGTGTAGGGGACTTGCCTCTGTACTTCATGGAACAGAAGATGGAAGGCATCTGTGTCCTTTCCAGTCTCTCTCCAGAGTTGCCCCGCACAGATGCAGGAGGGGTTTATCCAGAGCCTCCCAGCTCCAGCCTCAACAAGTCCAGGTGATGGCTGCATCACTCACTTGACTGTGCTTTGGTTTCTTCATCTGGAAAAAAAAAAAAAAAAATAGAGATGATATGACCAATCACAGGGTTTTTAGGAGGACCTAGTTAGTTCATACATGTAAAATAGTCATTTCAGGGCCACCACCATGGTAAACTACTAAAATGTTAGTATTAGGGTTAGGTTTGTGACTACAGAAAACTTAGTAACAGCAAAAGGCTTTGACTTGGTAGAAAAGTGGGGGAACTTAGGATTACAGGATAGTTTTGCTCAATTGAGTGCAGTGTAGTTAGTCTACAAAGGGACATGATTTAAAATGTTAATTTTAACCTTTATGTCAGCTGGCAGATTCATTTAGTAAGAGCATCTTATTCCCCAGACATTCTCTGCTATGAAAATTGGGAGGGTGAAATATATTTCTGGTTCATCAGCATTAGTTTAAAAAAATGAATCATTGTCCATAATTATAAGGGCTAATTTATATGAGAAGTTATCTTTTCCCTCTGCTCTTTAGCTTACATTTTAGATGGCGATATGGAAAAAAAATCAGACTTTAGTCATTCAGTGTAAATTTTAATATTGAATGAAGACTACTCTTTGTAAAAGTTAACTTAGCAGCCTGCTGAAATACGAGTGTTTCAGCACTCGTATTTCAGCACAAGATAGGGTAAAATATACACACACACACACACACAAATTAATTTTAAAGGCTATTGGGAGAATTTTCCAAAATGTCTGTTGATACAAAGCAAAGTGGAAAACTTAATTCATAGGTTTTACCTTGGACGTGTTTATACTAAGTATATCAGCCTCATGTGTTTTTTGTGTGTGTGTTTAATTTTATTTATTAACTTACTTTGGTCTTTGTGGGGTCTTTGTTGCTGCTCAGGTTCTTCTCTAGTTGTGGCTAGAAGGGGCTACTCTTTAGTTATGGTGTGTGGACTTCTCATTGGAGGGGCTTCTCATTGCAGTGGGCTTCTCTTGTTGCAGAGCATGGGTTCCAGGGTGCTCAGGCTTCAGTAGTTGCTGCTCACTAGTTCTAAGGCACAGGCTTGAGAGTTGTGGCACATGGGCTCAGTTAGTCTATAGCACGTGGAATCTTCCCAGACTGGGAATCAAACCCACATCTCCTACATTGGCAGGCAAATTCTTTACTACTGAGCCACTAGGGAAGCCCTCAACTTCATGCTGATTTGAATTATTGTTGTTGAATTTCTTTTTAAAGGAAAAATGACTTTTACGTTCTGAGTGTGTTGATAATGATCTCTAGTTTATGGTGAGCTTCTCCTTAAGCTCTCCTGCTTGAATACTTGCCCTAGGTGTTTTTTTTTTTTTTTTCCTTTGGCCACTTCTATTTCTCTTTCACTTATTTATTTTCATCCATATTTATTCCTTGGCCTGTGTGGGCCTCCCATTGCAGTGGCCTCTCTCGTTGCAGAGCACTAGCTCTGGGCACATGCACTCCAGAACGCTGACTCGTAATTGGGCATGTCCCGCCACTCCACAGCATATGGGATCTTCCTGTGCCAAGAATCGAACCTGTGGCCCTTGCACTGCAAGGTGGACTCTCTACCCACTGGGCCACCAGGGAAGCGCTGCAGTTTATTTTTAAGATAGCCAGTAACTTGGATGATAGAATAAATTAACAGTAGAGAGACACATTAGGAAAGGAGCAGCCTGTCTGTGACTTTGACATTAATTGTACTTGCACTGTTGGGAAGATTTGCTGAAGAACAGGGCTTGCCTTCGGTTGCAAAACTGATTTTTCTGCTTAAGTCTAATCTTTTAGTTGTGATATACCATCCTCATTTCTGGGTATGGCTATAGTATTCACATATTAAGAAGTCCCAGGAAGATCTGAGCATCAGCCACAGTTTTTGACAAGTTTCTTAAGGAAGTTTTGTCTAGAACTTGCTTTGCTGATAGAAGTAGCACTTTAAAAAAAATAGTCATTTATTAAGTGTTTTTGTGTGTGTGTTTAATTTTATTTATTAACTTACTTTGGTCTTTGTGGGGTCTTTGTTGCTGCTCAGGTTCTTCTCTAGTTGTGGCTAGAAGGGGCTACTCTTTAGTTATGGTGTGTGGACTTCTCATTGGAGGGGCTTCTCATTGCAGTGGGCTTCTCTTGTTGCAGAGCATGGGTTCCAGGGTGCTCAGGCTTCAGTAGTTGCTGCTCACTAGTTCTAAGGCACAGGCTTGAGAGTTGTGGCACATGGGCTCAGTTAGTCTATAGCACGTGGAATCTTCCCAGACTGGGAATCAAACCCACATCTCCTACATTGGCAGGCAAATTCTTTACTACTGAGCCACTAGGGAAGCCCTCAACTTCATGCTGATTTGAATTATTGTTGTTGAATTTCTTTTTAAAGGAAAAATGACTTTTACGTTCTGAGTGTGTTGATAATGATCTCTAGTTTATGGTGAGCTTCTCCTTAAGCTCTCCTGCTTGAATACTTGCCCTAGGTGTTTTTTTTTTTTTTTTCCTTTGGCCACTTCTATTTCTCTTTCACTTATTTATTTTCATCCATATTTATTCCTTGGCCTGTGTGGGCCTCCCATTGCAGTGGCCTCTCTTGCAGAGCACTAGCTCTGGGCACATGCACTCCAGAACGCTGACTCGTAATTGGGCATGTCCCGCCACTCCACAGCATATGGGATCTTCCTGTGCCAAGAATCGAACCTGTGGCCCTTGCACTGCAAGGTGGACTCTCTACCCACTGGGCCACCAGGGAAGCGCTGCAGTTTATTTTTAAGATAGCCAGTAACTTGGATGATAGAATAAATTAACAGTAGAGAGACACATTAGGAAAGGAGCAGCCTGTCTGTGACTTTGACATTAATTGTACTTGCACTGTTGGGAAGATTTGCTGAAGAACAGGGCTTGCCTTCGGTTGCAAAACTGATTTTTCTGCTTAAGTCTAATCTTTTAGTTGTGATATACCATCCTCATTTCTGGGTATGGCTATAGTATTCACATATTAAGAAGTCCCAGGAAGATCTGAGCATCAGCCACAGTTTTTGACAAGTTTCTTAAGGAAGTTTTGTCTAGAACTTGCTTTGCTGATAGAAGTAGCACTTTACTTCAGAAACCACAGAGTCTAAAATAGAAATACAAACAATTAGTTGTGGAAAATTCATTACTGTTTCTTTAATGTTAATCTGAAAAAAATACAGGACACTGATCCTTTAGCATTTCGAGGAACTCTCTGTTTTCAGAATTTGTTGTTCAGTTACTCAGTCGTGTCCAACTCTTCACTTTCAGATTGTCAGCATTTAAATACTTTATTTAATATATCCCAATAAAGTATATATATGTTTGGTTCGACACCAGGCCTGGAGTCTTAAGAACAGCAGTGAACAGTATGCCATTCTAGTCAGTCAACTCCACACTGTTTTCCATTTACATTTAGTGATATTGTTATATATTAGCTCTTTTGAGATCAGGGAAAGATGTGTAGACAGTGAGCAAGCAGTTAAAGGCAGTCTCCCTGATTAAAAGGATTCCTCATTTAAAAATAAATGATGTAGCAGACTCGTACTGTGTTAAACTACATTGCTGTCTACTGAATTTCTCTTCAGTACTCTGAGATTCTTCATGCTGCCGAAACATCAGTGCTAGTAGCTTTTGACTTCGAGAGACACAGTTTCCTATTTTCAGAAGATAAATTAGAAGAATATACAAAGGAACTAAAAGTCACACAGGGGACAATATCTCAAAGGAAAAAAAAATATTTCACAGGCATCCCGCCACTCCACAGCATATGGGATCTTCCTGTGCCAAGAATCGAACCTGTGGCCCTTGCACTGCAAGGTGGACTCTCTACCCACTGGGCCACCAGGGAAGCGCTGCAGTTTATTTTTAAGATAGCCAGTAACTTGGATGATAGAATAAATTAACAGTAGAGAGACACATTAGGAAAGGAGCAGCCTGTCTGTGACTTTGACATTAATTGTACTTGCACTGTTGGGAAGATTTGCTGAAGAACAGGGCTTGCCTTCGGTTGCAAAACTGATTTTTCTGCTTAAGTCTAATCTTTTAGTTGTGATATACCATCCTCATTTCTGGGTATGGCTATAGTATTCACATATTAAGAAGTCCCAGGAAGATCTGAGCATCAGCCACAGTTTTTGACAAGTTTCTTAAGGAAGTTTTGTCTAGAACTTGCTTTGCTGATAGAAGTAGCACTTTACTTCAGAAACCACAGAGTCTAAAATAGAAATACAAACAATTAGTTGTGGAAAATTCATTACTGTTTCTTTAATGTTAATCTGAAAAAAATACAGGACACTGATCCTTTAGCATTTCGAGGAACTCTCTGTTTTCAGAATTTGTTGTTCAGTTACTCAGTCGTGTCCAACTCTTCACTTTCAGATTGTCAGCATTTAAATACTTTATTTAATATATCCCAATAAAGTATATATATGTTTGGTTCGACACCAGGCCTGGAGTCTTAAGAACAGCAGTGAACAGTATGCCATTCTAGTCAGTCAACTCCACACTGTTTTCCATTTACATTTAGTGATATTGTTATATATTAGCTCTTTTGAGATCAGGGAAAGATGTGTAGACAGTGAGCAAGCAGTTAAAGGCAGTCTCCCTGATTAAAAGGATTCCTCATTTAAAAATAAATGATGTAGCAGACTCGTACTGTGTTAAACTACATTGCTGTCTACTGAATTTCTCTTCAGTACTCTGAGATTCTTCATGCTGCCGAAACATCAGTGCTAGTAGCTTTTTGACTTCGTAGAGACACAGTTTCCCTATTTTCAGAAGATAAATTAGAAGAATATACAAAGGAACTAAAAGTCACACAGGGGACAATATCTCAAAGGAGAAAGTATCCAGGTCTTAACCTCTCAGTTCCCTTGATCATGTATTTGCCACGAGGATTACCACTTTGTCTCAGGGTTGTGAGAACTCAGTGATAGAGAGATTATTACAGCCAGGTACACTGCATATATTCTCTCATAGGGTTTACGGCCCGTTTTTTGCAGATGACATGAGAGTATGAACCTCAATGACTTCATCCATATATCTGTCATTAATAAGGAACAGAGCTTAATTCAAGTTCTGACAATCACTGGCTGAAATTCTAAATAGCATCTAGCATATTAGTGCCCAGTGTACATATGTTTATTCATTTGTGGAAACAAATCTCGCAGTAAAAGAAAGTGTCCTGGAGAAAAGGATAGAGTTCATGGAGTAGTTGAACTTGTGACTCTAGAATGAACACTTTTTCTTACCAGTTCTTCCAGAAGCTGACTGTAATTCAGGCAGCAAAGTTTAATGAAATGAAGGTTTTTTGTTTTGTTTTTTTTTTTTTTTCATTCAAAAACTAGTATAGCAGTACAAGTAGTGACAGTATAACTACTAAAGTAAAAAAAAAAAAAAATAACATATCAAGCTTCCTTTCCATCCTCAATGGTAGGAAACTAAGAATCAGTTACCAGAAAAGAACTGGGGAAAACAGTCCCACAAGTATAAGAAAATTAAACAACATGCTGCAGAACAAACAGTTAAAGAAGAAATCATAGGGAAATAAAAAATATATTTTGAGGCAAAATGGAAAGACAGCAAAACATATGAGACACAGCAAAAGCAGTTTGGAGAGGAAAGTTTGTATATACACTTTATCCTTGAGAAATGCAGGTTTGAATGGCATGGGTCCACTTAATACCTAGACAGTTTTTTCCAAAATAGTTGGCTCTCTGTATCCATGGGGTCCACATCTGTGGACTCAGCTTTGGATTGAGTACTTTGTTTACAACCCACGATTGGTTGACTCCTTGGATGCAGACTGTGGGGATACGGACGGCTGTCCTTGGGGCTTTGAGCCTCTGCTCATTTTGGTATCCGTAGTCTTGGAACCCATCCCCCCACTGATACTGAGGGATAACTTTGGTATCACATGCCTTCATTAAGAAGAAGCAAGATCTCAGACGACTCAGTCTTCCATGTGAAGGGTTTGGATAAAACTAAGCTGAAAAGGGCTCCCCTGGTGGTCCAGTGGGTAAAGAGTCCGCCTTGCAGTGCAAGGGGCACCAGTTCGATCCCTGGCACGGGAAGATCCCACATGCCATGAAGCAGCTGGACTAGTGTGTCCAATTATGAGCCAGCGCTCTGGAGTGCATGCACCCAGAGCCAGTGCTCAGCAGCAGGAGAGGCCACTGTGGTGGGAGGCCCACACGGGCTGAAGAATTAGGATGGATGAAAATAAGTAAATGAAGGACCAATAAAAGAAATTCCTGGAGAAAAGGATAAAAAGTTCATGGAGGTAGTTGAACTTGTGACTCTAGAATGAACACTTTTTCTTACCAGTTCTTCCAGAAGCTGACTGTAATTCAGGCAGCAAAGTTTAATGAAATGAAGGTTTTTTGTTTTGTTTTTTTTTTTTTTTTCATTCAAAAAATAGTATAGTAATACAATTATTTATAGTATAACTACTAAAGTAAAAAAAAAAAAAAAAAACATATCAAGCTTCCTTTCCATCCTCAATGGTAGGAAACTAAGAATCAGTTACCAGAAAAGAACTGGGGAAAACAGTCCCACAAGTATAAGAAAATTAAACAACATGCTGCAGAACAAACAGTTAAAGAAGAAATCATAGGGAAATAAAAAATATATTTTGAGGCAAAATGGAAAGACAGCAAAACATATGAGACACAGCAAAAGCAGTTTGGAGAGGAAAGTTTGTATATACACTTTATCCTTGAGAAATGCAGGTTTGAATGGCATGGGTCCACTTAATACCTAGACAGTTTTTTCCAAAATAGTTGGCTCTCTGTATCCATGGGGTCCACATCTGTGGACTCAGCTTTGGATTGAGTACTTTGTTTACAACCCACGATTGGTTGACTCCTTGGATGCAGACTGTGGGGATACGGACGGCTGTCCTTGGGGCTTTGAGCCTCTGCTCATTTTGGTATCCGTAGTCTTGGAACCCATCCCCCCACTGATACTGAGGGATAACTTTGGTATCACATGCCTTCATTAAGAAGAAGCAAGATCTCAGACGACTCAGTCTTCCATGTGAAGGGTTTGGATAAAACTAAGCTGAAAAGGGCTCCCCTGGTGGTCCAGTGGGTAAAGAGTCCGCCTTGCAGTGCAAGGGGCACCAGTTCGATCCCTGGCACGGGAAGATCCCACATGCCATGAAGCAGCTGGACTAGTGTGTCCAATTATGAGCCAGCGCTCTGGAGTGCATGCACCCAGAGCCAGTGCTCAGCAGCAGGAGAGGCCACTGTGGTGGGAGGCCCACACGGGCTGAAGAATTAGGATGGATGAAAATAAGTAAATGAAGGACCAATAAAAGAGACCAAAATTAAAAAAAAAGCCAAAAATCAGAAGGAAACATTTTTAGCATGGTGTGTATATAACTTCAGCAGCAGTTATATACTTTTCCAAGTACCTAGTAACTTCACTATGGTAGTTAAGTGGATATTTCTTGAGTTTTAAAACAAATTGGGGCCCTAACACAATCCTTTCTTTCTTTCTTTTTTTTTTTTTTTAATCAGAGTCCTCTGTTCCACACTGAATAGCATGGACTTAGATGTCCATGGGTTCTAGTCTAAGGGAGTCAGAGGACGTTTGATCCCTCAGCATGTGTCTCAGGAAGACAGAAGTGCACAGTGACTGTTTCAGCTGCTGAGGACTCAACTCTGGCAGGCCCAGTCCTGTCTGGCCTCCAGAAAAGCTGGGGTGTAGTTAACTGTCTTTTTTGGTTGAAATATTGTAGCGACTTCTTCTTAAGCTACCATGGGCTTAAAAAGATTAACCATATCATACCTTTAAGGAACCTCCAGATTTTATCTGCGGGAAACCCAGGGCCAAGTGACATCATGCTGGTTTGTTGGAATTCAGCTGTGGTGTCTGCAAAAACTCTCAGGTGCCCACCTGGGATGTTTATTACTTTAAATGTGCACGCTTTATTCATCAGAGAATTAATTGTCTCCATTCTTTTTTTTTTCACCAAGAAAGTATTTTTATTTGTATAACAGATATTCTAAAAAATGACAACGTAATAAAACTAACAGAGTTGAAGTTATGTCAAGACACAAGTCGGTATGAAACGCTATTGAGGACTTAGTTTGTTTTATCCAGCCTGCCATCAGTTATTTTAGAGGGCATCTTGGGTATATTTCTGACTGACTCTTAAGCATGATGCATCCAGCTGATTCAATCACAAAATCTTCAAAAGAATGGGCCCTTCCATTAGTCCTCATTAACTTTCTTTTTTTCCTTTTTCTCTGGACTGGTGGTTGCTGTGCTGGTGCAGGGCTCTTCTTCAGACAGTGGTTCTTAATGTGTTTCTTTTTGTCCTTCTTCTTCACAGTTATTTCCTGTTCTTCTACCACCTGTGCTACCTCTTCTTCTGCATCTCCTACTACTTCTATGACTTCTTCAACTTTGATTTTAACCTTGGCCTTCTTGGCTTTCTTTTCAATAACTTCATCTTCTTTGTCTACTTCTTCAATCTTGTGTTTTTTAGAACAGGTTGGCAGCGTAAAGTCACCAGAAGTATCGTAAGTCTTCACTTTTGTGTTCATATTTTTCTGCTCTTGTTAATGCTTTTCCTGTTCCACTTATTTTCTTTATCCCTCTGTCTTCCAAGGTTCTCAACCTGGCTTCTAGTTTGGCTCTCTTTTCAACTCCCATTGTAGAACAGAAATCCTCACCAAAAACTTCATACCAGATAGCCAAAACAGTCTTGGTTGCCAGCATCTGAGAAATCTTTCCTTTGTGTTTGGAGCTTGTCTGGCCTACAAGTGAAGCATGATAAATGAGGCCATACTTAGGGGTATCTTGTCTAGACTTGAGGGCTCTGAAGAGTGCCTTTTCTGCTCCGACAATCTGAACCATAGAAGCTACATGTTTGGCCAAATTCAAAAGAGAACCTGCATGAGCAATACGCCATGCTCCAACTAATTTCGCAACCATGACTGTAATGTTGGGAGCAATGCCCATCATTTTGCAGGTATTCATGGATCTGGGTTCTGTATTCAGAGATTGCAGTCATCTGAGTGCAAAGGTACAGAATGTTGCGAGTGTCTTCTTCTGAAACCTCAGTTCCCATAGACATCTCTGCAGCTGCTTTCATTTCCGCTTCAACCTCCTCTGGCAGTAACTCAGAAAGTTTGAGCAACACATAGTTCTTCCTATCACCAACTTTCTGTAAACACTTGCAGTATGTCACATTATCTGAAATAATTTTTCCTAACTCAGGGAAATGCCAGCCTTAGCATTCTCTACATCGCATAATGTAGTTGTTTAGTTCTTTAAGTCATCTAATGAGGAAATCGCCTGAACAATCATGGTGTCCACTTTATCAGCACTAAATTTCAGTCTGTATCAGGACAAGCTGTGTGCCAAACCACGATACATAGTTTTCATTTCACGTGGTTCTACCCCAGGGATTAATCCATCCATCTGAACGGATTCCTCTCAGAAGTTCATTAACAAGAGGACTGTGGATACAGCTGAGATTCAGCTTTTCCTTTATGACCCCTCCTAGTTTAGCATCAGCTACAGCCAGGAGTTTATGGGGTTCTTTAACTATTTTCTTCAGAACTTTTTTCAGTTGCTTGTTGATTTTGCCTTCCATTAGAGCTGTAAATGCTGCCGATGTATCTGCTGTATCTTGAAATTTCTTAAACTGTTTCACCTTTACTCTTTTATTTACTTTCTCTGGAGTTTCAAATTATTTCCACAAGCCATCAACTTCTTGAAGTTTCTTTTCACTTAAAACCTTAAAGATGGCGTAGCTGATGGACGTTCAAACAGCATCAGCATGGTTGAAGACAGGGTGCTGCGTGGCTCGCCGCAAGCTCTTCTACCAGTGAAAAAAGAACAGATTTACAGTCCCCAAAGGCCCGTAAGGCTGTGGCTGGCCAGGCACCAGCCTTCTGAAAAAGCAGCAGACCACGTTGCCTAAACATTCCACTCCATTCTTTGATTAAAAGTCATATTACCTTGAGCTTCTCTGTAGCTCAGTATCTGTCTGCATTTGTCAAAATTTGTCTATGCTTCAAGATCCATCTCAAATACCTGTTCTTGGAAATAGTTTCTCTCTATTCACTCTACCCTAAGAGCTGTGTGCTTTTATGACTTTTGGGAGGGTATTTATCTCATGTAGCAATAACAGATAGCAATAATCCTACTGAAAATAAGCTTCTTGAAAGGCAAGGCCTTTATAAATAGTGGTTTTTATATATACCTAAGCACATAATAGATACCTGTTAAATATTTATTGAACAGAAGATGATTATCGTATCCACAGACTGTTTTAGTGCCAGACCCTTTAAAAAATGTGTTAGAATTGCTGTTCCCTTAGGCCCCAGCATCCAGGATCTAATGCCTGATTACCTTTGAGCTGCACCAAAATACAGTGTCCACTTTATCAGCACTAAATTTCAGTCTGTATCAGGACAAGCTGTGTGCCAAACCACGATACATAGTTTTCATTTCACGTGGTTCTACCCCAGGGATTAATCCATCCATCTGAACGGATTCCTCTCAGAAGTTCATTAACAAGAGGACTGTGGATACAGCTGAGATTCAGCTTTTCCTTTATGACCCCTCCTAGTTTAGCATCAGCTACAGCCAGGAGTTTATGGGGTTCTTTAACTATTTTCTTCAGAACTTTTTTCAGTTGCTTGTTGATTTTGCCTTCCATTAGAGCTGTAAATGCTGCCGATGTATCTGCTGTATCTTGAAATTTCTTAAACTGTTTCACCTTTACTCTTTTATTTACTTTCTCTGGAGTTTCAAATTATTTCCACAAGCCATCAACTTCTTGAAGTTTCTTTTCACTTAAAACCTTAAAGA